>OY763889.1:2435747-3889628 GCA_963667165.1 Barbarea vulgaris | reverse complement strand
TATATACTATATTTATATTTTATAAATAGTTATCCAACACTTTTCTTAGACCTGTCAATTATAGGACGAAGACCCGTCATGTCCCGTATTCGACGGGAACTTTCTGTCTTGTAAGCAATTTTTTTTATATAATTACATGTGTTGGGATTTGATTATTTTAGTTCAGCGGGTAAGAGACTGAGTAAGATAATGGGATACCTGTGTAGATATTACCAACCCGGTGATCATTATTTTAGATTATTTTGAATATCATTTCTATTCTGAGTGTATTAAAAAAAGAATATTTTAGTGCGTTTAATAATAAGTAACTGACACATATAAATTATTTTTCTAAATATAATCCTCAAATAATAATATAGTAATTTCTCAAATAATAATATAATAGTAACTAACTAACACATATAAATTATTTTAAACTCTTTATAAAGTTTAAATACATTAATATATTAAATGTTTTATAGAGTTTAAATCTATATTTATAACATATTAAACTTCTTATAAAATTTAAATATTGAAAATATTTGAAACCTTTTAAGAGTTTAAATATTTTAAATAGTTTAAATTCATTGAACTAAAGAATCAGGTTAAACATAATATATTTTCTTTTAATTTGTATGTATGATAAGTCAAGCTTTCTGCTCATTCGTATTTGAAATCAGTTTAGTCATTTTTTATAATATGACAATGGACTATTACTCATATTTTTCAGCGGATGGAGAACATTAACCAAACACAGTTTTTTTTTTATCGATTAAGTAATATATGTCTGTTTTCAAAAATTTAAATCAAAACATATGCATAAAGCAAATTAAATTTTTATTAATTATATGTATTATATAATAATTCAAAATAATTGAAAAATAAGATCAAATAAAGGTGAAATGAGAATCATAATTACTTTTCCAATATATTGATTTAAATTAGGTAGATAGATTTGAGGAAATTTGAAATCAATGTTAGTTTTCATAATATTGCTTTTTAATCCGTTTGGATATACTTCTAACATTAATCATGATTTATATTCTTCTAATAAGCGTTTTTAGAAACAATTATTATTCACCTTTTTTTAATAGTAGAATCAGATTAGAATCAGCCATTGCACTTTAATAAGGTATCAATATATATATATATATGATGTCCAAAAAAAAAAAGATGTCAAAAATATATATACTGTATATATATATTACTAGAGGTTAGCTAAGATTTAAGTATTCAAATTTATACTTCAATTGTGTATCACAAAATTCGGTATTTGTTTCATGATGAACATTTAAATTATTAATCTTTTAATTTTAGACAATTTTCGTGTATCCTAATTTATACCAGTTGAACATATATGGAAAATAAACCCAGAAGAAGAAAACTGAATCACGAACCGTTGGAAGGGAGAATTTCTGCAAGCTGGTCGTCTCTCTTGATATATGGAGATGCGATGACAGATATCAGATTAACAATAAACAGATGAATATGAGAACGAAGAAAGTGAAGAGTTTGGGACGACTGTTCGATTAAATGGGTGGGTGGCGCAAAGGGTTGGGAAGATATAAGGAGAGCGTAAATATGAGCGGCTGACTTCTAGAATTTCTGGATTAATTTTTTTTATTTTTCTTAAAAAGAGTACACGTGTCATCATCTTAGGAGGCCACGTGGCAAGCTGTGGGAGAGTGCAACTCTACTTTCGTATTATTGTGCTCTTATCTCACTCCTTAATTCCAAACAACTATTAAACATACTCCTTTGCCACTAAGGTCTGCTTGATAAATATAATGCCTACTCCTACGCTTTCTCTCCAATCTCCTTTCACTACGTTTTGGTACATCCCCAAATTACCGAAAACTAAACATCTTTGGCTCCGTTTGTTATCTATGTCTTAACCCCTATACCAATCACAAACTTCAAGCAAAATAATCACTATGTGTCTTCTTAGGCTACTCCTTAACACAACGTGCTTAATTTTCCTAGAACCAAAGACCAAACGCCTCTATGTCTCTCGTCATGTCGTGTTTGATGACACATAATTTCTTTTTTGTTTCCATTTGCAAGCTCAATCACTTCCCCAAAATGATTCTTCATCGCCTTCCTTTTCGATTCCACCTATCACAGCTTCTCCTCGGTCTCCGCCACTGGAATAGGATCTTCAAGCTCAGATTCTTCATTACAGCCGGCGGACACGACAACACCAACAATGCCGGTCACTGAATAGTCGTCGTCATCCTCCAAGAAGTTCCACATGAGTCCTATGCAACTTCATCTCTCACTAGTCCGACCTTAACTCCATTTCATACGTATCATTTCGAATGATTGATACCAATCCGTTCTTGTCGGATCCCAGTTACAATCTTGTTGACAAAAAGTGGATCTTTCGCACCTAATATCTTCCAAACAGATTGGTAGAAAAGATTAATGCGAGGATGGTCGCAAAGGGATTGAACCAAAAACAGGGAATCAATTACTACAAGACATACAGTCATGTCATGTAGATAAATTCTATCATACTGTATTGATAGAGTGATGACAGATAGAGATTGGAAATATTGTATTGACTCTCATAATTATAAAGGTTTATGATACACAAGTTTATGTAGAGAAGAGATTGCTAAACCTAATTAAGCTACTTTCCTAATATACAACTAATTATTGACAAAATATATTTAAGGATCTTTGACATATTCTATATCCTTCTTTCTATATGCCCCCTCAATCTCAAGGTGGTGATGGAAAAGTTGTGGAATGAACAGCTTGAGATTGATTTGGATTGAACACTTGAAGCTTGGTCTAGGCAATGAAGAAACGTTGACATACATGTGGGCTTTGACCTTTAAAATCCATTAGCTTTAATGTTAATCGCCTTCAAAAGTGTTGATTGTGTTGAGACTTGAGAGTGGTCTCGTGAAGGAGAAGAGGCGGTGACAACGGCTGCAAGGTGCAGCAGTGGCGTTGATTTGATGCAGAACGATGTTGGAGTTGATGAATCAGCTAGAGAGATGGAGATGCAACGACATGATGAGCCGGTGGTGAGATAGAAAAGAGTGAAGGCAACACGCGACGGAGATCCGACACGGTGAAGGGAATATTGGCAAACCCACGGTGGAAACCATTGAAGGTGCTTGACTTTGTGCCGTGAAGAAGAAGGCAAGTTTTTTTTTTTTTTTTAATAATAAATAATAGGTAGAATAATAAAGAGAAGCACGTTGGTTTGGAAACTAAAATGAAAGCATATTTGTAACTGATTGTTAGACTCAAGATGATGACACAGAGCAATAGATGATACAGACTGCATTGCAATATGGGCGAGTATGTTTGTGACACAAGAACTGTCTGTGTAACACATGTGACGTGCTGAAGAATTGCCATGAAGAGAAACTAATGAATTGAAGCGAAATATGGAAGTCATGTTTCAGACATGATGACATGGCTTTGAGATCTTATTGAGAAGATCCAGTATGAGAGAATAGTGTCATGTGGGCTTCGAGATCATTAGAGAAGCCACATGGGCCATGTTTCACTGTGAAGCCCAATACTGTGAAGTTTAGGGTTTTGAGGAGCATATAAATAGGCTGCAGCTGCGACACAGAAAAGCTGCGCGTCTAGGGTTTTGCTGAAAGAAGCACACAGGTGTGTGTTGACGTCGCCCCACCAGATGGAGAGATCTGTTGGTGGTTTTGCTGAAGCTACACTTGCCGGACAAGACAATAATTGGTAGTCTTCTTTCATTGTAATTCTAGAAAAGAGTGGTGTGGTATCCATATAGCAATTGTAGGTTGCGGCCTTTTCTAGTGAATGATTTCTGAACTTGGTCCCGGGGATGTAGGTTATTCGAACCCCGTTAACAAATTCCTGTGTCGTCTCTTTACTCTTATGCGCTTTAAATCTCTCATCATACAAATATATAGATCTAGCACACACTTAGTAATAACAATTGGTATCAGAGCCTAACTCGTTAGGGCTTGCGCTTATTTTCGGGAATAAGATCTTGGATGTGTGGCTAGATGAGAAAGAAGAGATGATCTTGTGGTTTGAGAAGCATAATCGAAATCTGTTTCATTGTGGTGAAATTGAAGAAAGTAAGAGATTGATGAGAGAAGATGGTTTTGTAGATCTGTTCTATAGAATCTGTGTAACAGAGAATGCAGAGCTGTTTAGATGGAGTATCTCTTTGCTGTGTTATCAGGGCTCAACGGATTTGGAAGTATTAAGCTTGTTGAAGTCTTAAGGAGTTGTTCACGTGAATCTGGGCTGTAAAGAAGAATAGAGAGAATTTGGGAAGAAATTCGTGCTTGAAGAAAAATAATTTTTATATTTTATTTTTCTTGTTGTACCACAGCCCGTAGCTTCACCTGTGTCAGAAGATGTAATTGCTAGTCTTGTCCAACGGTTTTGTTGTATGATGCGGAAGATGATGTGATAACGTTTCACTTAAGAAGGAAAAAGGAACATTGGGTTTTACCTCAGTTGTGCTTTCAAGTAGGGAGAGAAAAGATCATGGAGATTTTTGTGGGTTCTTGAGATCAAACTGAGCTAAAAAGGGAGAGATATTGAAGATGTTCCTCATGTAAAGGAAGATGCCTCCCAAGCTAGATGATGCGCAAGCTAGATGATATGCACAATTTAATGTTGCTTAATACATGCAACCATGGAGGAAGAGTTTAATGGTACTTGATTAAGGGAGAGCATGTGTTCTTCAACTAAGTCAACAAGGGAGAGAGTGTTACGATGTGTATGTGTGTTGACCAAGTTGAAGATGTCTGATAAGCACATGTCACAGGAACTGAAACAAGACGAATAGAGGTTGCAGATCATGAAGGATTGTCAACCTACAACTCAATCAACAAGGGAGAGATTGATTGTATATTGTGTTGACTGTGTTGTAGGTGTCTGAGTCACACAGTTTAAGAAGAGAGCTTGCAAAAAGAGCTTCAAGTGCAAGAAGATTGAAAGCATCCTTGTCATTGGTTTATAGGAACTCAGTATCTCAAGACAAGGACGTGGTTCATGACAATGTCTATGATGAAGCTGAAACTTAAAGCATAAGAAGCTCTGCGATACGACAGAAGTAAGTTCTGCGAAACGACAGAAGAAAGCTTTGCGATATGACAGAAGACCGAACTGTTCAAGAACTGAAGATGATACAGCTTCAATGTCACGAATGGAAACAAACAAGTGTTGCTAGCTCTGCATGTCACTGAAGCAGAGATGGAGTTGGTGGTAAAATTAATAACATCACTTGTGCGGCGACAAAGATGATATGAAGCATGTGAAACAAAAGTGAGAGTACACATGTCAATGACGGATCGTGCTACAAGATCAGAGCAGTTCATGAAGCAAAGCAAATTCTATGTGTTAGCCAAAGACGACAGAGTTGTTAAGCATGGATGTATCAGATGGTTGTTAAGGAAGGTATGAGTTAAGGTACTTGTGATATTCATGTATAATTTTCCGCTGCAAATTACAAGGTACTTGTGATATTCGTGTATGATATTTTTAAGGAATTGGTTCTGTGAGCATAAGGGTTATTGTTCAGATTAAGGTGCAGTTTGCTTGATGACTCAGTCTCTGTGGAATAGGCTTAGATTTCTGATGATCAAGAAACTGTGAACAAATCAGGTATAGACGCAGATGGATGCAGTGGTACTGCAGCTAGATGGAATCCTGAATATTGTTGTTACATACGTTTGGGTTGCACTCGAGAGTTACAAGAGACAACGATAGAGTTGTGGTAACAAGTGCTGCTACAAAATGTACTACATAAAACAAGCATAGGATCTGATACAACAGAGCAGGAGATAGCGGCTGAAACAGAGTAGAAGACATCAATTGGAATAGGGTAGAAAACAACGACTGAAAAAGAGCAGAATGAAACAGAGCTTGTTTGTGTCACTGCAGAGTTGACATGAGAGCACTGAGTTACTGAAGTTCAAGAGAAGGATTCACTTTCACTAGTGGTATAAGATGGTCGGGATCAATCTGATGTAGAATACTCAGAGTTGTGTAACTCCGATTCAGTTCTACAAGGTTAGCTTAAGTGACATCTGCAAGGAGATGTTGGTCGGGATCAATCTGAGATACAAGAGTTGAGTAACTCCGGTTAAGTTGTAACTCATGAAGCTGAAGTGTCTTGTAGGTGAAAGTTGGGATATCACTTTTGAAATTCAAGAAGTTGTTACTCTAATTCTTAAAATCTGTGGGTGTTTATATGAGGATATTGCTGTTGAAGACTGACGTACCATAGACTGTGACACCAGCTGTTTGCAATCGCCTATCTTATTCAGTGGCTTATTGTTGCACGAAAGTTACTGTGCAAAGACTGTCTCAAGGTATGTTCATCTGAGTTTTACCTTAGCATTAATCTCAACCAGGATTTTGGTTTTCTGGTTTTTCTTAGGTTTGTTGCTTCGGGTGCTTGAGTATCAAACTAAGCTAAAAAGGGGGAGAATAAAGATGCCATATCGTGTGAGCTACAACTCAGCTATCAAGGGAGAGATTGTTAGTTTGTGATGCTGTTGAGTTGTGTAGTTGCTGGAATGCTGGAACGTGTGAGCTTAAAGATCATCACGGTGCAAAGTTACAAGGTAATCTTGAGTTCTAAAGCTCAGTAACAAAGGGAGAGAATGAAAGCATATTTGTAACTGATTGTTAGACTCAAGATGATGACACAGAGCAATAGATGATACAGACTGCATTGCAATATGGGCGAGTATGTTTGTGACACAAGAACTGTCTGTGTAACACAGGTGACGTGCTGAAGAATTGCCATGAAGAGAAACTAATGAATTGAAGCGAAATATGGAAGTCACGTTTCAGACATGATGACGTGGCTTTGAGATCTTATTGAGAAGATCCAGTATGAGAGAATAGTGTCATGTGGGCTTCGAGATCATTAGAGAAGCCACATGGGCCATGTTTCACTGTGAAGCCCAATACTGTGAAGTTTAGGGTTTTGAGGAGCATATAAATAGGCTGCAGCTGCGACACAGAAAAGCTGCGCGTCTAGGGTTTTGCTGAAAGAAGCACACAGGTGTGTGTTGACGTCGCCCCACCAGATGGAGAGATCTGTTGGTGGTTTTGCTGAAACTACACTTGCCGGACAAGACAATAATTGGTAGTCTTCTTTCATTGTAATTCTAGAAAAGAGTGGTGTGGTATCCATATAGCAATTGTAGGTTGCGGCCTTTTCTAGTGAATGATTTCTGGACTTGGTCCCGGGGATGTAGGTTATTCGAACCCCGTTAACAAATTCCTGTGTCGTCTCTTTACTCTTATGCGCTTTAAATCTCTCATCATACAAATATATAGATCTAGCACACACTTAGTAATAACATAAAACAATATTTTTTTTTTTTTTTTTTTTTGAAAATCGATATAAAAACTCAGATCTTTAGATCCAGAGGCATACTATATGCTTGAGTTGAAAAAGCACTTGGCTCAAATTCAGAGGTCTATGATAGACTTGAATAAATGAAAGATCGATGGTTTGGATTCAGAGGTTCATGATGAACATGAATTGTGGAAGCACTTGGCTTAATAGAAAATAAGGTTTAAGAAGACAAGAAATTATAAATCAGCAAAATAGAAAGAAAAGAGTTCGATCGTTGGATCGAAACTCGAGTATAACCTGCTCTGATACCATGATAGAGTGATGAGAGATAGAGATTGGAAATATTGTATTGACTCTCATAATTATAAAGGTTTATGATACACAAGTTTATACATAGAGAAGAGATTGCTAAACCTAATTAAGCTACTTTCCTAATATACAAATATACTAATTATTGACAAATATATTTAAGGATCTTTGACATATTCTATATCCTTCTGTATACATCACATGCAACACAACCGTAACAGGACCAAAGATAGCCTCCCTAGCTCATTAGTGTCGCAATGTACCTATTGGTTAGCCCAATCATGTTCTGGATTAGAGTTATTTTACGCCAATAAAAATTTTCTTTGTTGATAAAATTACGCTTTAGCTGACACCTGTCATGATCTCATTAGTTATAATTTTGATACGTATCGAATTTTCGTGAGTGCAACGCAAGTTTATATAATAAGATATTACATATGTATATAATAAATGTTAATTTGATTATTTAAATATAATTTTAGTAAATATTGTTGCATCTTTTTATAAAAAACTATCATGTGCGATGATATGATGAATATATACTCAACTAAAATAATAAAAATAATAAAAGATACAAAAATAAAAATAAATTAATGAATAAATGTAAAAAGAGTCATTTTATATACATATATATATATATATATATATATTTATTTTGTTAAAAGGCTTACTGTCTTATGTATTTTGGAGATGAGAAATAGCAATATATATTTCTGTCATTTATTATATCATTATTAGATCATCTATACTACATAAAAGTTGAAGGTATAGTGTTCTTAAGACGTCCACATAGGTTTTTAAAAATACGATGTTATTGGTTCACATTAATGTTTAACACAAAATCTCATGATAACTTACAAAAAACTAAAAAAAAAACGATATCAGCCAAAAGTCTTACAAGATGCCAAAATAGGAAACAAAATAACAAAAATTACCAAAATAAATTTATTATATAAGGAAATTATGCATTAATTTTCTTATTAAGAAACACAATAAAAGAAACTACTACCTTAATTTGTATTAATGAATAATTTAAAATATTTTTTTTCATAACTTCATATATCAATCTTTACAATAAATTTTCACGATAATTTACCAAAAACTAAAAAAAATCGATATCTGCCAAAAACTTTAAAAGAACAATCTTTATAAAAAGATCTTACTAGATATACATATATATATATATATATATTTAAATGAGTTATTTAAAAAAAAGTTACACATTAAAAACATATAAAAAATTATCAAAAAGACATAGAAGTATATCAAATAGTAAATTGACTATTTATAATCAATTCATTTTCTAGATTTACATTACTAGAGTTATCCAAATTATGTAATGTTTATTGCAATAAAAGACTTAATTATACTTTGAAAATTTATTGATTAAAGTCATCAATTGTTTTTTCAAAATTATATATTATTATCATTTCCTATATAAAAAATATAAATATTATAGATCACATATAATTTTTGTAAAAAAATATATTAAAATACCCATGCATAGCATGGATCCAAAACCTAGTATCCTATAAAAATCAACGATCTTGTCATTCACGATGAATGAATTTTATTTTCGATTCCATGACGTTCATTATTAGATCATACCCTATAAAAAAAATTAACGATCTTATCATTCACGACGAGTGGATTTTATTTTTCCGATTCCATGATGATCACACCAATCGGTTTACCCAAATCAGAGAATAGAAAAATCAATGTAGTGTACATCATTGAATTAAGAAAAAAAAAGTGATTTCGCAATGACATGATTTGTAAAATCAATGTAACTTGTTATTTAACTTTGTACTAGATTAATAACCCGTGCTGCGCCCGGGTGCAATATTTTTTTAATTATAACTTGTGGTTTTATTTGTGTTAATTAAATTATAAATTTTGTTTAAACGTTAGAGAATAGTATAATTTTTAGTAGAGTGATTGATTTAATTTATATAGGTGTTTTAGTTATTTTTCATTTTCCTAGATAAAAAAACATCTTTTATTACGATGAAATCTTAAAAAGAACTTAAATGCGGACGGCGGACGTCCGGTATCAAATAGTTTAAAAACATCATAACTCTTGATAACCCATGGTGACACCCGGTGTTTTATTTATTATTATATTATAATTTTTTATTAGTATGTAGTGTATGTTAATTTAATATACGGAGATTATTATAGTTTAGTTACAAAATATAGGTTCATATCTAAGTTATAATTTTGAACAATTTGTGATATTTAATAGAAATAAATATGTTGCATAAAAGCTATATGATGTATATTTGTATAGTAGGAGTATGAGTTAGTTCAAAATCAGTATCATAACCTATTACTCATAATCGAGTTTGCGATTTTTTTATATGAATGAAATTACACGTATGAGAGTCAAAATGATACATTATTCTATTAGATATTCTACTTTGCTCGATTAAGATAAAACATCAATTGAATAACCATTATTTATATGGATTATGTTCCTTTACTTTATACTCATATAATCTATACTTAAATAAATCTATATGTATCTAACAAATATGAGAGATGATCACAAACATTAAATATCCAATCGTGGCTACATATAGTGTGTAAATATTATAGTTATACATTTATAGGTAGTTTGACTTTAAATTAACAAATCGATTATGTTATTTCGAAATTTGATTTTATGTATGGAAACATTATAAATGCTTGGCAAAATTTTAAAATATTTACACAATTAAAATTTTGATTTTGAATTTAATAAGATAATAATGTATACAAAAAATTAATTTAAAATTACGTAAATTAAATTGGATTATAATAATAGTTTAAGTAAAGAAAATACATACTAATAATAAATTCTAAATATACAATTTTATAATAGTGACCAATTAACATCGGAAAACCGGATACAACCAATAAACTAAACACATTACTCTTAGAAGATTCATCTTGCGGATTGAATAATGAGAATGCGATCAAACCGAATAAATCATACGTGCTCTGCATAAAAAAGCTAATGATTTAACTTCACTAAAATTGTTAAAAGAAACAGTAATTAAATCCCAATGTATATTAACATAAATTAACTCACATTGTGCTCTGGCAAAAGAGTTAGGTTGGCTACAAAGAAAAAACAAAAAACAGAGTGAATCAAATTAGAAAATAATCACTAAATAGCTACTCGAAATCTAGTATTATATATTTCTTCTTTTACATCCATCCGGTACAACATTTTCCAACTACTTGGGCCCTATAAACTTTTAATATGTCATATAAGCATAATAGTTTAGAGAAGAGGCGATGGTGTGACCTGCCATCCATCAAAGTTAATGAAATTCCAGTTTTCATGTCAGAAAAAACAATGTCATCATCAGAAAACATATCAAAATACCAAAATCTTAAATAACTATACTCTGGAGCTTTTTCTTAATTAAAATCACAATCTTAAATTTCGAGTAGCATAGGCACTAAAAAATATAGACCTATGCAAAATGTAGTATGCAACCCACATAAAGAGATGAAATCTTATAGCAAGTAATTCTAAATAAACAGCTAAATTATTAGAGCAAAAAAGTCATTAAAGTCAACTAAATGAGAATTCACCAGTTTATACAGAAGCAAGCCGGAGAAATCAGGTCCTTGTGCATGTTGAATTAGGGAAGCTCTAAAGATGATATCCTAGATAATAAAAAACTGATTTGTTATCTTGCATTTTACCAGATAACAAAAAAATCTATTAGCTATAGTAACCATTGTAAAAAAAAAGGAATTTTGAAACTTGACTAAATTTTCATGATCCTGAAACTTAATTTACTGGAAAAAGTTTCATAATTTCAATTTAGCAGTAACCAAATTTGCTTCAAATCAGCCTAAAACTGCATACATCAAACTGATTCAAAAATGAAACGTTTGTTTCGCGAAAAAGAGATTGAGAAGGGTTCAAAAATCCATTACCAATGCTTTGATGATTTGTTTGTTCTTTCCTCGTTCTCGGGTTAGAAGATGAAGTAGCAGAGGAAGAAGACGAAAAAGGAGGTTGCATCCACTTATCTCTTCTTATGAACCCTGAAACAACATAATATTAGAGTCACTAACTCTGAGTTAGTATAGGAGTATAGACAAAATCAGATAACAATCCCTCAGTTTGTTCTCTTAATAAAAGACACATAATTAAATCAAAAGCAGATTCTATGGCTAGTAAGAGATTCAGGTTGATAAAATCAAAACCATCCACATGTGGTGAGGCTTACAAAACGAAAGATATTATTACATAAGAGATTTACAAACACTTTTTCTTTCGCCTCATAATGAAAAACTTCAGAAACACAGTAAAACATCATCATCACAAACGTGTAAAACCATAAAAGAATAAAAAACAGTCAAATGTGATGAGGCTTCCATACGAACAAAAAAGAGAAAAAAGCCAAAATATAATAGTGAATAAAAGAATCAAAACCATACCAAATTTTTTTCTTTCTAGCTTGACCCTCCGCTTAATGTTCAGCTTCTTCCTCTACTATAAGATGCTTATATGCTGATAAAACTGGACCATGTTACACAAAACCAAACGCTATTCAACACTTTCCCAATCAAAATCAAAATCATGGATTTCAAGAATCTAGTTTCTAGCTCACCAATGTAAATCTCCTTTGCTCTTCTACATGGTAGCTTTAAAAGCATTACATCTGTCAGTAGCAATGATTCCAGATTAAATCTCTCCATGATCTTCTCCATCTGAGTTCTCATCTTTGTCTAAGCCTTCTTTATCTTCATCTTAGCATGAGAGAAGATCTTCTCACTAAATGTTACTTCTGGTGCTTTCTACGCTTCATATTTTTCTTCATCGTCATCAGAACTGAAGTCTCATGCTCTCTTCTGAAACAACTTTTGATTCTTCATTGTAACCTTAATTTTCTAATCAATCTTAAAAAAAAAAAAAAAAAAAAAAAAAAAAAAAAACCCCTTAATTTTTTGAGCAGGAGTTTATCATCGGAGAAGAACTTTGAAATCGACTCTCGTATTAATCACAACCACATGATTATGTAACCACCGCCACAAACTCGCCGCAACATGAGGAGGGAGAGAATTTTGAGAGAGGAAACATAAAGAAGAAGAAAGCCTTTAAACCGGGTCGGCAAAAACGATCGAGAGGAGAGGGAGAGATTGCTTAGGTCAGAAAATGGCTTAGACGCATCTTCAAGATCCTCCGGCGACGATTTCTACATCTCTGAATCCGAGAACGAAGCTGAAAACGACAATTGAACCAAACAAACAATGTCCATGATTATTGAACCGGGTCGAAATTTTTAAAACAAAGAGAGGATCCGCGTCCTTAATCCGGGTCGGCAAACAAAAACGGCTTGGATCGGCTTCAATCCTCGGGCAAAGTTGCGCTTCTGCCCTTAATTTTTTTTTTTTTTTTTTTTTCATCACTAAAACACGATGGCATTAGCCGTAATTAATAAAAATGGCTCAAAAATCTTGTAATTTTTTCTGCCCCTCCCTCTCAATTAATAGTATAGATATCTTTATTCTTCCATATAAATTAATAATAATACTTTATATATAGAGGATTTTAATAATAATAAGAATAATAATATAATTGTCCTCTTGCAAACAATACAATTAATTAATTAGAGAGAACTCATCATGATATAATGATTTTAAATTAAGCTCTACGTGGTAACATGTTAGAGATAACAAGAGCAATACCACAAAGATTCTTAATTCCTTTACTGTTATTGACAACCGCACTATCTACTGAGCTCAATCTCTTCACATCATCTAAACATGTATCAGCTCCATCCAATGCAGCAGAGACTTTCATGTTCATCCCCATGCCATCTCCTGAAGCTAAATGCTCAAAAGCTTCATCGATGTTTCCGATCGCGCTCTCGTATTCATCCAAGCATGATCTGTAAGCTAACTTAGACCGAGGGTCGACGCCTCCATCGATAATAGATTGAAGTCTTTTGAATGTTTGTGTTGCTCTTGCTTTCGTAGCATCAAGTGTGGTTTTTGCCAAGGCTTGAATATTAGGAGATGAGAATTTCGAATTGAGAAATTTAAGACAGAATGATGGGTTTAAGGTTTTGTCACAGATTGTGCTCATCTCTGAACTGGTGATTGCGTATGAGGAACCGATTAAGAGAAGAAACATGAGAGAAGACAAGAACGCGTTGTTCCTTAGATTCGCAGCCATTCTTGTTTCTCGTCTTCTTTGGTGTTTTTTTTTTTCAAGTTTAGGATATTAAATTATATTCAAAGCAATATGAGTATTTATATAAGAGAAATTTACGTACAACGCAATAGTCAAAAAGACTCGAAAGATAATCAAAAATAGAAGTTTGAAATGAGCGATGAAGAAAGTTTTTACCATTGTTAGAAAATTTGCAAATATAGTAAACAGTAATGGATAAGTTATGGTATTTTTATCTTTTTCTGATAAATTCGATGAGAGTAAGTTTCCAAAGGTGTAGAGGAAAAATTATATTTGACTCTCATGAAAATAATGTTACAAGATACATTTTTTTATATAGAGATAAATTTCTTAAATTAAGATAAACGTAAATGTAAATAATATATTTAGAGATAATAGTAAATTTTCTAAACTAGATATTGACATTTATCAACAATCTTCTAGAACCTTCTTGAACTCGGTTCGTCATCTCGGTCGATCTCGATTCGGTTTGGGTCCATCTCCTAATATTCTCCGTAAATAAAAAGAGTATAGATGATATCATCAATTTGTGTGTGCTCAAATAATCACAGAGCTAATTTGGATTAATTTTGGTTTCAATTAACCAAAACCAGGAAATAAAAATGGGTAAGTGAATGTTGAATATTTATTAAGGATCAGGCTTAACCCGAATCTGAATATATGAAGAACATTAACGAATAAAAACAGTATAGTATCTTCTTTCAGCTCATTCCAAATCATCAGAAGAAAACACAAATTGAAGGCTAAACCATAGAAAACCGAATCAAAATCCAACCCGGTTAAGATATCGATTTGGCTTGTCATAGGTGCCACTCTTTCAAGATCCTCCTAGTGTGTGACATCAGAAATCAAAACCGCAAATTAAAAATTAAAAATCTAAACCAAGACTGAACAAAACCAAACCAGACCAAAGTGTGAAATACCTTCTTCCTTTTAGATGTGAATAGGCTTGTCATAGGTGGCCATGGCAGCTTCCTTTAGAGCCTCGCTCATAGTAGGATGAGCGTGACAGACTCGAGCAATGTCTTCACTCGATGCATCGTAGTTAATCGCAAGAACGGCCTCATGAATCAGCTCTCCAGCGTTTGGTGACATAATGTGAACGCCCAAGATCTTATCTGTTTCTTTATCAGCCAAAATCTTAACCAATCCTTCTGCATTGTCTATGGCCTTAGCTCTGCTATTTGCCATAAATGGGAATTTCCCAACTCGGTAACTCACACCTTCTTTCTTCAGCTGTTCTTCGGTTTTACCAACCGAAGCAACCTCAGGATGTGTGTAGACAACGCCAGGAACCTTGTCATAATCCACATGGCCGTGTTTGCCTGCTATGAACTCCACACAAGCAACACCGTCTTCTTCGGCTTTGTGAGCAAGCATTGGTCCTGGAATCACATCTCCAATCGCATACACGCCTGAGACATTGGTCAAGAATCTCTCATTCACCAGAATCCTCCCGGCTTTGTCAGTTTCCACTCCAATCTTCTCCAGGTCAAGTCCAGATGTAAACGGTGTTCTTCCCGCTGAGACAAGAACCACATCAGCTTCAAGAGTGGTCTGCTCTCCTCCTTCCGAAGGTTCCACAGTGAGCTTCACACCATCTCCAGACGCATCCACAGATACAACTTTCGTCTTGAGCATGAACTTCATCTTCTGCTTCTCGAGTGAACGTTGAAACTGCTTGCGGATTTCACCATCCATCGAAGGAACAATATCCCCAGCAAACTCAACTACAGTAACCTCTGATCCAAGCCGACCCCAAACAGAACCCATCTCAAGCCCAATATAACCCGCACCAATCACAATCAGTTTCTTAGGGACTTCCGATAAAGACAAAGCTCCAGTCGACGAAACAATCTTCTTTTCATCAATTGTAATACCAGGCAAAGATTTAACATCTGAGCCAGTAGCAACAATTATGTGTTTGCCTTTCACAACGGTGTTTCCTCCATCGATCGTCTCCACAGAGACTTCATTCGGGGAAAGAAACTTACCATATCCCTTAACATAAGTCACCTTATTCTTCTTGAACAAACCTTCAATACCACGAGTGAGATTCTTCACCGCAGTATCTTTCTGAGCCAACATAGCAGGAAGATCAACCTCAACCGAACCGAGCTTGATTCCATGGTTAGCAAAAGCATGCTTAGCTTCATGGTACATATGTGAAGAGTGAAGAAGAGCCTAATACATCACAAAAAATGGCACAATAACAAAAAAAAAAAGAGTGAATAAACTATACCTTCACCAGACTCATCAGAGCTTAAAAGCTTAATACAATCAGAGAACTTAACACAGATTAAGGTTTTTCTAATTGAGCTATGATACAAATACTTAAGGTTACACAATCTATACATTCTATAGTAATCAACACTCCAAATTGATTCATCCAAAAAATTCACAGATCAAATCTCAATGATGATCAGAAAATTGAAAAAAAAAAAAAAACGAGAGGAGATTATTTGAAATTGACCTTTGAGGGAATGCACCCAACGTTGAGACAAGTACCACCGAGTGCGCCGCGTTTCTCGATACACGTAGTTTTGAGACCTAACTGTGCCGCTTTGATCGCCGCTACGTAACCGCCGGGACCGCCGCCGATGACGACGACGTCGTTTTCATCAGATCCCGATGACGCGAAGCTACGGGAAAGGGAAAAGGAGAATCTGAGAGCGTCAGTGTGAGAGTTTGATATGTTTCTGGTGAGAAAATAAGCTTTTCTCCTGGCTAAACTCGCCATCGCCATTGTTGTTGTTTGAGAGAGAGAATGAAACTTGGCTCTTTGTAGAGACGAATAGAGCCGGCAAATGTAAGAGACCTTTTTTTTTTTTTTTTTTCCTCTTTTAATCACTAAATATTTGATATTTCCATAATTGACCAAATATGTGTATATATTTTTTTAAGCAAAGAGGAAATCATGTATATATGGATACTTAAATTTCTAAAATATTAATTATGTCCAAGGTGTATGTCCACTAAATATTTGAAATTTATTACCAAGTTATCTAAATCCACATTTGAATCAATTATTTTTGTCAATAACATTTGGATTATTTTTATTCATAAGGACTACACATTGTTGAAGTTGTATGTTTCTAAACTACAAGACTACAACTCAAATAATGTATATTTCCAAGTTTGAACGATTTGACACGGTGATGGTATTAGTATTTAGCACTAATCGGTAGATTATAAGCTTCATTTTCCACACTATTTAGATACCGAAAAATATTGTATTTTTTCATAAAAAAAGTTAAGTATACTATTTTATTTTATACAGCCAGATATGTGAGAAAAATATATGGACATGAAAATATTTGGAGGATGAGAAGATAAAGAGATAAAGATAGAGATGATGAGAAGCAATGAAACAAGGTTAGGATTTGAGGCTTTTGGGATAAAACTCCAAACCTTTCATAGTCCACACAAATTCTCACATTCCACAGATATGGGAGAGATTCATGAACCAGAATTTATATCAACAAACAAAATATTCAGATAGTTGAATTAAATAAAAATCCTTATAATAATCAATAATGAGTACACAACACTAATCCTCAAAAACATAAATGAAAACAATAATCATCATTATCAGTTTCAAATACTCCTACCAAAACTTCAGGCTGCTTTTTCTCTCCCTCTCTTCTGAAACAACCAAATAAACACTAAACAGATCAATCAAAAATGAGAAACCACATTAATACAAACATTTGTTCTTAACTCTCCTATCACTCTGTAAGTTTCTTATTTTAATCTCATCCAATCCAATCTCAAATTAGAGAAAATAATCGGTTGATCAGTAACACCAATCCCTGTTGTTAAATTATACGGCCCAAAAAAAAAACTGCTTTCAGTTTCCTACAAGCATTGCTTGTAACCGAGCTCGAGCTTCATCAGAAACACAGAACCTTAATCTTCTTCGCTGTGAATGTTGAGGAGAAGATGGAACTGGGGAGAAGCAGATGACTACAACAGTCATATTATCTGTTGAGTTAAGCCTCGCTGCTTCTTTTCCAAGTTCCATCGCACATTGTCTCGGGTCACCATGCCTCCTCAATCCTTGCCTTACATTACTCACTGCATTTTGGCTTGACAACACATCCCATATACCATCACATGCCAAAATCAAGAATTCGTCGTCCTCTGTAAGAATGATCTGTCGAATCTCTGGGTCTGAGATCAGAGGTGAAGAGGAGTCGGTGAAAGGATTCTTCAGTTCCCAATCACCAATGGCACGTGTAACAGCAAGGACCCCGTTTAGGTATCCATCCTCAAAGTGTCCTCCTAAATCCTCAATCCGTCTTCTTTCTGGCTCGTATGTTGATCTGTGATCGAAAGACATATCAACAGCCACTCCTCTTCTGGATAGCACTGCACGGCAATCTCCAGCGTTAGCAACCAGAAGATGTCGTCCGATTATGAAAGCAGTCAACGCGGTTGTCCCGCATGAACCACTGACAATGCTTTCATCAGCCATAGCAAGATCAGCCAAAGCAAAAGCTTTTCGATGAGAATTCTCCAGTTCTTCTAAGAACAAAGCATCCACAATGGAAGGCACCTCTGGAAACACAGCATCTTGAAAAAACAATCTTGTCAAGTTCTCCTTCATATAAACCGCCGCCTCGGGTCCACCATGACCATCAAACACACCATAAAAAGCACTTGGTACCGAGAAGTTAAAAGATTTAAGATGAGCTGATACGTCATCTATGCAAATGTGTTCATCCTCCATGGTTTCTCGGCATCGAATATCAGCAAAACTCCCTGAACGTATAATCGGGATAAAATCACATGTTGGCTCTTCAATGGTAGTAGTTGCACAACTCATACCCTATATAACAAAAAAAAAAAAAAAAACTTGTTTAATATAACTGTTCATAGCTTTTCACAGAATTAAACAACAACTAGATAAAAAGAACAATCCAGAACAGAGCAAAGATCAACAATTCAAAGGGCACTCAAATCGTTTGATTCGTGAACAGCTTAACTAAACAGTCTTCACAATATAACAAAGGCGTAACTTTGCGAAGAGGGTAAGGTGAAATTCACAATTTTTATGCTACAGATAACAAAGCCCCTGATGCAGAATTGGATCAATATCAGAAATTCATACGTAAGATCTAAATCTCAAAACCTAATTATACAACTCGTAATCCAAACGAACAAAAACTCAATTATGAGGAACAAGAATCAAAATTTTAATTTGATCCCACTTGCAATTTCAATTTAAAGGGCAATTCTGGAAATTTAGCAAACCAATAATTAATTAAGATTAAGAATCCTAAAACAACACATACCGATCCGAATCGAGGCGTTTCAGCGGAACCTGAAATCTCAGCACGAACCGATTCAGAAACTCGAACATCGTCGATCTGGAAATTATTCTGGTCTTTAGCAGAGGAGATATGGCATTTAACGTCGAGAACCCTAATCTCAGCCTCAGCAACCATTGTTTGACTCAGAATCATGACTTCTTTCACTTCTTCTTTTATAATTAAATCGAGCTACAGATCCGATTGCGAAATCCACCGAAAGGCAAATTGACGAATAAGAAAAATCCACGAAATTTGGGAAAGAGGAGCTTTGTTTGGACGCAATTGAAATTCGTTCGCCTAAAAGAATAAAGAACACAGGGAAAGAGGAAATTAGGGTTTGGTTTTTCTGTGTTGGATGTTTATTTGCATATTCTTTGTATTGACTATTGACCGATGCCCATATTTTTTTAAAAATATAATTATATAAAAAGAAGACTGTTTATTTTATTTTATTTTAGACTAACGAAAATTCTTATAGCCCAACTTTAATCTGGGACAAAGAAAACAGGTCCAATTTCATTTTAAGAAAATGCAGTAAATTATTTGACCAAGAAATTTCAAGATCCACATTCATGATGTCTTCTTCTTCTCTGTTGTTCCTTTTTAATTTATCTTTAGAATTTGGAGCGTGTGTATGTAATCTCATTAGTTTTGGTTAGTTTTTGTCTTTTTGATATACAATATGTAGTTTCTTTAGTTTTGGTTAGTTTTTGGATGTATATAGTTTTAGACTTTAGTTTTGAACCATCTCAAGTATCTAGACAAAATAGACTATTTTGAGAAACTATACTATAGTGGCTTATCCGTATTACGCACGGAAGTATTATTCATATATGATCAAATGAGTATTTTTGTTATACTTTTTAAGTTTCTCGTTCATTTTATTTTTGTTTGTTATTTCGATGAGCTTTTTAGTTGATTTCATTGTTGTTTTTGTTTATTTTTGTATTTGTTGAATTAGTTGTAATTAGTATTATGAGTGTTTAGATGCCTAGTCTATACATAATTAAATATTATTATTTTTTAAGTTTATGTTTTTCTTTTTATTTTGTTGTTCCAATGATTTTTTATAATTTATTTATTTGTTGGATTTATCATTTTTGTTTTTGAATGATTATGAGTGCTTAGGTGGCTTATTCATATATGATTAAGTGTTGATTTTTTTGTTTTTATTTTTCTAGTTTCTTTTTTCCCTTTATTTGCTCTTTTGTTCAAATTAGTTTTTTTTTAATTGATTACTTTGTTGGGTGAAGTAATTATTTTCTAATTTTATCTTTTATTTTTATTGCTTTGTTGTTTTCATGACTTCTTTTAAATTTTTATCATTTTTGTGTTTGATGATGTAGTTGTAATTAATATTGTGATTGTTTATGGGTGCTTACGTAGCATGTTCATATATGATTAAGTGTTATTTTTTAGTTTCTCTTTTATATATTTTTTCTTTGTTGTTCTATAAATTCTTTTAATTTATTCTTTTGTTGTTTTATCATTTTTGTGTTTGATGAAAATGATTGTTTAGCATAAATATTATAATTATTTTTAGTACTTATGTGGCTAGTAAGGATTCATATATGATTAAGTGTTATTGTTTTCTTCAATTTTTATTTTTTATTTTTTTTATTTGGATGTTCTCGTGGTTTCTTTTAATTTATTTTTTTGTTGATTTTCTTATTTTATATTTGATAAATTAGTTGTAGTTGATATTATGATTAATTTTGAGTGCTTAGGTAGATGTATATGATTTATATATTTAGTAAGTGTTATTTTTAGTTCATTTTTTTTTTGGTGTTCTTATTGTTCTTTTAATTTATTTATTTGTTTTGTGTTTATAAATGAGGATTTGTATATAATCAAGCGTTTTTAAGTTTATCTTTATATTTTTTTCATTTTTTTGTTCTTATGTTTTTTAATTTATTTATGAATTTATTGGTTTTTTTTGTCGCTCTTTGCTTTATTTTTTAGTTTCATTTTTCTTAGGTTTGTTGTTCTCTTTATTTTATTTTATTATTTCTATTTCAATATTTTTTTTAGTTTATCTTTTATTTTATTTTATTTTGGTTCCCTTTGGTTTTTAAGTTTATTATTTTCTTTTTATATTTTTTTGATAAATTATTTATAATTTTTATTATGATTATTTCTAAGTGCTTAAGTGGATTTCCAAGATTCAATATATATATATATATATATATATATATATATTAAGTATTTTATTTTTAGTTTATCTTTTATTTTTCTTTATTTTTTTTTATTTTTTCCCATTTTTTTAAATTTTTTATTTATTTGTTGGTTTACTTATTTTGTGTTTGATAAATGAGGATTTATTTATGATTACATGTTGTTTCTTTAATTTTTTTCCATGGTTTCTTTTAATTTATTTTTTTATCTTCTTATTTGTGTGTTTGATTAGTTGAAATTAATAAATCATAATCTTAATTAATAATATTATGATTTTCTGAATGCATATATGGTTGATGAAGTGGATGTGATGTGATGGAAGGAGAAGAGAGAAAATGTAACTTCTCTTTTAATTTTTTTTTTCTTTTTAATTTGTTTTCTTTTATTTTGTTTTTCCCATGTTTTTTAAATTTTTTTAAGATTTGTGGCTCTCTTTGTTTTTTAGTTTATTATTTCTCTTTTAATATTTTTTTTGATAAATTAGGTATCATTTATTTCTAAGTGCTTTAGTGGATGTCCAAAATTCATCTATATATATTAAGTATTGTCTTTTTAGTTTATTTTTTATTTTTCTTTATTTGTTTTTTCCAGTTTTTTTTTTAAATTATTCCGTTGTTAGTTTTCTTATTTTATATTTGATAAATGAGGATTCATTTAAGATGACGTGTTGTTTCTTTGATTTTTTTTATTCCTATGGTTTCTTTTAATTTCTTTTTGTTTTCTTATTTGTGTGTTTGATTAATTGAAATTAAAAAATTATAATATTAATTAATAATATTATAATTTTCTGAATGCATATGTGGACGCTGATGTGGCGAAAGTAGAAGAGAGAAAAAATAATTTTATAGATCACTATATATATATCACTTATATGATAATATATGCTGATTTCTCAAAATGAAACTTTATATATGTATTTTCTAAAATAAATATATTTCATTATAATAAAATAAATTTATAATTAATTTGAAACCCATTATTAAACTGGTATTGCTTAGATATAACTATTTAAATAAATTTCACTAATATTTTTAATACTAGAAATGAGAAGTTAATTATTATATTACAAAATACATATATGAAAACAAATTGAACAAAAGTTTATATTTTATTTATGTTTTGCTTATATTTTGCTTATATTTTGCTTATATTTTGTTTATGTTTTGCTTATATTTCAACGAGAATACATAGATCAAAATTTTTTGTATTAAACTTTGAAAATAATGCATCTGACTAAAGTAAAATCTTTTAAAATTCAAATAATTATATTTATACTAAGAATTCGCGTTGATAAAATTTTTAAATTAAAATCTCGCCAAACGTCACGTACATAATCTAGTAAGTGCAAATATGAAATTGAATGTATGAGAACAAATCTGTAAAATTTGACTTACAAAACGTGGTAGATTGCACGGTGCCCCAACCGTCACTATAGCTATGGTTTCTAGTGATGATTGTACGGTTGATACCGACGCCAGTAATTATCACGTAACGTTTTTTCTCAGGGATAACGACGTACTCTTCATATACGCCTTCCTTCACCTCTATATGGAAGTATCCATATTTCTCGTTGCTTTCATTAGGAGCTGCTGTTACTAGTTCATTGATTCTTCTGTAGTTCCCCATTCCATCGTTCCTCACGATAACGGAGGCGTTTATCTTAATACCGGCGAGAATCTTTAGTGAACTTACAAAAAGTAAAAAGATGAGGTATAATAGCGGAACAACGAAAAGTAAAGGAGTGGACTGACTGTTCTGCTTCTTCATCTTTGGGGGTGACCGCTGATGGTGTAGATCTGAGCAGAAGAGGCTGTCGGTGGTGGCGAGAATGACAGGTCGTGGGGGTTCTCGGTGAGGGCGAAGTCTGCTTGCGGTTCTCGGTTAGGTATCTTCGAGGTAGTGGAGGGCTCTAGCTGGAGGTTTATGTGGTCACAGGAGCACTTGCTCGAGTTTTCTTCTCATCAAGGGATTTGTTTTGGATGTTCTTTGCTTTGCATCGGACTTGGGGTAGTTGAAGACGGCTTTCTCCGGCTGCCTAGATCGGATAGCTCTCAAAGCTGTCGGAGATGATGTTTGCTCGATGAAGGTTGCTCCCATTTGGTATCTTTGGGGGCGTCAGCTCCTCCTTCATGTGCCTCTCCTCTCCTCGACGTTGCCATCTTCTTCTCTGCGACGGCGGTTGCGAATCTTGGAAGAAGAGACCCTAAAGCTCTTGTAATCTTCTTCTTCTTCTCAACAGATGATGTGACTCATATAGTCATCAACAACACCCTAAAGCTCTTGTAATTAAACTTTTCCTCTTTGGTAAATACAATTCACTTATCATTGAGGAAAAAAAAAAGGAGTCGTTAACAAGTTTACGAGAAGATAACTGATCATCAAGACCACACATTTCAGTTCATTCAAACAAACTGACATAGCTGAGAATTTCACTCAGATGGAGTGGTCCACTCCGCCCGAAAAGGTTAATATGTCCACATTAAGTTTCCATTAAATTAGTTAACCTTCTTATTATTGTCATTGGGCTTTTACTTTTAGGTTTAGGATATCTTGTCATATTTATTCTTATAATATGTATTAAACATTTACAGAAGTATTGATACAATACTTCTGTAGATGTTGAGATGGTCAATGTCGTTTTAGATCTTCCCTTATGTGCTGTCTGTCTTGAAACAATAGAAGTAGAGCTGGCTGATATGGAATGTGGACACACATTCCATATCAGCTGTATAAATAGATGGGCTACTCAAAGTCCGACTTGACCTTGTTGTAGGACAAGTCTAAATGTGTAATAATACGTTCTAATGAATATGTTCTTGTAGTTTTCAAGTTTTAATTTGGGATTTAGGTAGTTTTTAAAGTAGCTTGTGCATCGGGTAGTTTTCACTATTTAATCTTTTTCACTTTGGCCGTGTTGTTCAGCTAACTTACTTTTATCCGTTCGAGTCAGCGCTCGATGCCTTGAACCAAGTCAACACTGTCTCTGAAGGTAACTCTTCTCTTGCCACACTTGTTCCTTGTTCTCTGTATCCATGTTTTGTGCTGAAGCCCAATGAGTAAGTAAGTTTCTAATTTTGTAAACTGCATGACATAACAACAAACAAACCAAACATAATCCCTATTCCCTATCATCTTTCTTCGCGTCATATTTTCTAAATTTTATTAATACTCCCTTCATTTCTAATTGATTGTATTTCTAAGATTTTTACACATATTAAGAAAACATATTAAAACTTGATTAATAATGCATCATTTTTTGTGATCAACAATTTTCTATAACTCTAAACCAATAGAATTCAATTTTTTTTTTTGAAATTTATAATTTATTATCAATAACTAATAAATCATGCATATAAAATCTAAAAATATGATCTTTTTGAAAGAAGAAAAAAATTCCTAAGAATACAATCAATTAGAAATGGAGGAAGTATGTATTATCAAATATCTTAATTTTTTAATGAGATTATATTATTTAAATTGAAAAGGCAGTATTTAAAAAGTATTCTAGAAATAAAATTTTTATTTTTTTTATAATTTAGTGGAAATAAAGTATTAATAACATAATTTTAATTTTATATTAAAAATTAAATATTAAATATTTTTATTTGTAATCAGTTCGGAAATTATAATTATAAATAAGCTTCTTTATTTGATCAACTCTACTTTATAATGGGTATAATGGGTATAATGGGTATTGTAAAGGATTTATTGTCTCACTCGTTTCCTTGTCATACGTACGAGTTATTGCAGTAATTTCTTACTGACGCAAACTGAAAGTGGCTAAGCATAAAGCTAGCCAGGCTGGTTGTTTTTTTTTTTTGTTAAAGGGTAAGCCAGGCTAGGCTGGTTGTTGAATAATATAGATGGTAGATAAATTTCCAAGAAATTGTCATAAATACTATTCTTGTCATATCACTTTTCATAAATACCATTTATTTTTGGTCATTTTCAAAAATACCATTCTTGCTATGATATATATTGTTTATTTAATTTTTTTTTATTTGAGTTAACTATATTAGAAATCCTAAATCCTAAACCCTAAAAATTATGGATACGTAATTTTCCCGCCAAAAACTAAATTTCATAATTTTCCCGCCAAAAAAATTATTACGCAAATATCCCGCTAAAAATTTTATTCAGTAGTTTTTCCCGCAAAAAACTTAATTTCGTAATTTTTTCGTCAAAAAAAAATAATCCGCAATTTTTCCGCCAAAATTAATCCGCAATTTTCCCGCCAAAATTAATCCAGAATTTTCCCGCCAAAATTATTTTGTAATTTTCACTAAAAATTAGTTATGTAATTTTAATTAAAATAATTAATTATTATATTTATTTAGGATAATTAAGTCAAAATACATACTCAAAATGATATTTATGTTTATGAAAATGGACTACTTCCTATGGTATTTCTGAAAATTGACCCCCACATAGTAGTATTATTGAGATTCCCCCTTAATTCCTACTGTGGGCATAAAGTACACATAAAATTAGGAGTTAGGGCATCTCCAACATATCTCTATTTTTGCCTCTAAACTCTATTTTAGAGTAAAATCTACTTCAACCCACTTTTATTTTAACCTCTAAAATAGAGATTACTATTTTTTATATAGAGGAAGAAATAGAATTCCTCTGTAATAGAGTTGAACTTTTTATTTGCAAACTAGTCTTTTATTTTTTAATTTTTATCTATTTATGATTAAAATAAATAAAATTTATTTGTAATAATTAATAATATAATTAATTTTAATAAAATATTATAATTTTATGAAAGTTTTACAAAAGTTAAAAATAAATAGGTTAATTTGCAATTTTTATAAATAAAAAGGTATTAATACTAAAATAAAAAAATAGAATCTATTTAGAATATTTTTTTTAGAGAAAAAAATAGAGGAATACAATGGTGTAAAAACTACCTCTATTATAATTTATAGAGTTTTTCTATTTTAAAGATAAAAATAGGAAATACATTGAAGATGGCTTCTGTGATGTTTATTTTCTTCGTTTAATTAATATTTATTTTTGGATGTGCCAAGATTTCTAAACGAACGAAAGACTCCTTTTAAGTATTTAAAACAAATGGGTCGTATGAATTGTTTGTAAAATAATTCTTGAAAGGCAAACAGCCAACTATTACTCATCACATTTAAAAAAAAAAAAAATCATCACTCAAATATAAAAATCCATAAGCAAAAAAACCTTAGAATAAAAACCATTATCCAAAAAAAAAAAACCCCCCTTAGAATACATGCATGTGTGATGAATTTATTATTGCAATTTGTTCCAACAAAAAAAATCTAACTATATAATTAAAATTAACCTACATAATTTACTAAAGAACTCATATATTTTAATAAGAAAATTTAGTTTTGCGTTTTGTATAGATTTAATAAAGTTTATTTTGAATTTACTAAGAAATATGTAATTTTCTTTAAAAGTTAGCTATGATATATATCATTTTATAAAAAATAAGACACAGTTTTTTTTTTTTTTTTTTGTTAAAGGGTTAAAAATAAGACACAGTTGAAATTAATAGAGAAATTCCCTCAAATAGCACAAAAACAAGTTTTTGTTCCACAAATAGCTCACATTTTTATTTAGTACAAAAATAGCATTTTATGAAGTTCATAATTTATTTATTTTGGTTTGGGTTGACTATATTAGAATTTAGGGTATAGTTTTTAGGGGGTAGGAGGTACAATTTAGGGTTTAGGGCTTAGGGTTTAGGGTTTTCTAAACCCTAAACCCTAAATCCTAAACCTTAAAAATATGAGGCCCTTTAATAAAAATGCTAATTGTGTCTTAAATAAAAATATGAGCTAAAAATGTCACAAAAACCTAATTTTGTGCTATTTTTGAGAATTGCCCTAATTAATATAATGGTGAAATTTAAAAAAGTTGGCAATTTAATTTAGTGAAATTAGGTTTACGAACTTTTTCGTTGAATCATTTTAAGTTCCGCGCAAGTTAGAGTCAGTCACAGTCAGCTAAATTTCTTTCACATTCTATTTTCAAAAAAAAAAAAAAAAAAAAAAATCCTTGGTCGTCTTCTTCGATTCATCTTTCTTCTTCTTAACCTTCATCTTCCAGTACAAGTTCTCAATGGCGCGAAATCGGGTATAATTTTCTCGAATTCTTACTTCGTTACATTTCATCCTTGGTGATTTTCTCTAGGTTTCTTCAGAAATCAATTCATGAAAAAAATCTCACCTTCTGTTTGTGTGTTTCCATCAATGTTTTTTTTTTTTTTTTTTTTTTTTCTGTTTAAAGATGCGTTTGACTTCGTTTTTATGCATTTGTACATAATGACAATTATCATAGGGATATAAAATTAACTATTATTTAAAATCTCACTGATTCATCTCGGAACTGTTCATGGAGTGATATAGGTTTAAATTTGAGAAATTGGTGTTTTTCAGTTTGATTTGATTTTAATTCCTATGTGTTCTTCGAGAGCAGGAAGGGTTAGTTTTGTTGCTCGATGTAGGTCCAGCGATGCATAGTATTCTCCCTGATGTTGAAAAGGCATGTTCTATGCTACTTCAAAAGAAGGTCAAAGATCTGTTCTCTTTTCTAATTGGAATGTGAAATTTAAGATTTTTTTGATTTTGGATATTTCAATTTACTGATTTTGGTTTTGTTTTTTTTGTTGTTGCAGTTGATTTACAACAAGTATGATGAAGTTGGAGTTGTTGTATTTGGAACTGAAGGTCTTCTTCTTTTAATCTTTTTTTATTGATTAGTACTTTTTTTTCCTGAGGCTTTCCAATATTTTATATGAGGCCTTTGATAATGCCTTAGAAGATGTTAGATTTTGAGTGGTAACATTAGTAAACTATCCTCTTTAGTACCAGAATGGTTGATATGGTTTCTTTCTAGGAGTGTGATGGACTATTGGCTAGTTGTTTGTACTACTTTTTAATCAGGTTTTATGTGACCTTTGCAGAAACCGCGAACGAGCTTGCTAGGGAAATAGGTGGATACGAGCATGTTACAGTTTTAAGGAATATCAGAGTTGTTGATGAAGTCGTGGCTGAGCATGTGAAGCGGCTCCCTCGAGGAACTGTACCTGGCGACTGTATCCTTCTAGCTAGTTTACAGCCAACTTTGCTGTTTTGCCGTTTATTTTCTTTGGTTTCTTAACTTTCTTTGACTGGCTTCAGTTCTTGATGCTTTAATTGTTGGGATGGATATGCTTATAAAGATGTATGGTGCTACGCAAAAGGGAAAAAAACGGTTGTGTCTCATCACGAATGCAGCTTGTCCTACCAAAGATCCGTTTGAAGGAACTAAAGATGATCAAGTCAGTACTATCGCAATGAAAATGGCTGCGGAGGGTATAAAGATGGAAAGCATTGTTATGAGGGCCAATTTAATTGATGATGTTCAAGAGAAAATAATAGAGGAGAATGATCATTTGTTGAATTTATTCTCCAGCAACGCGATTGCGAAAACTGTGAATGTCGACAGTCCACTCTCACTGCTAGGTTCCTTAAAGACAAGGAGGGTTGCTCCAGTTACTTTGTTCAGGGGTGACCTTGAAATTAACCCAACAATGAAGATTAAGGTAATATTACTTTGGTTGTGTCTTCTGCTTGTATGCAATGTTTATGGATTTCAATAGTTCATCCAACTTGCTGTTCTTTGGTGTTATTCAATACTTAGTTCATTCAAGTTTATAGAATTGTTCTGAGATTATTAATTCTGAATTTGTAGGTGTGGGTTTACAAGAAAGTGGCTGAGGAGAGACTTCCCACTCTACAAATGTATTCTGACAAAGCGCCTCCAACTGACAAGTTTGCCAAACATGAAGTGAAAATCGATTATGATTACAAAGTTACTGCAGATTCTACTCAGGTTATTGCTCCAGAAGAGAGGATCAAAGGCTTTCGCTATGGACCTCAGGTTATTCCTATATCACCAGATCAAATGGAAGCTCTCAAGTTTAAAACTGAAAAAGGCATGAAGCTTCTGGGATTTACTAAGGCCTCAAACATACTGAGGTAAGCATAAACAAATGTATTTATGTTTGTCTTTAAACTCTTGGTTGTTAAAGTTTGAGAGTATAACTTTATGTGTTTTTCTCTGCATGTCGATGAAGACATCATTACATGAAAGACGTGAATATAGTTGTTCCTGACCCGAGCAAAGAAAAGTCTGTTCTTGCCGTCTCTGCCATTGCAAGAGAAATGAAACAAACAAACATGGTGGCAATTGTACGTTGTGTCTGGAGAAATGGACAAGGAAATGTGGTTGTTGGGGTCCTGACTCCAAATGTTTCTGAAAGAGATGACACTGTAAGTTAATAGTTTTATTACTCAGAGGAATACTTCTATTTGAATCTGACTATGTTGATGATCATTTACCTTATTTGCAGCATGATTCATTTTACTTCAACGTGCTACCTTTCGCTGAGGATGTCCGCGAGTTTCCATTTCCTTCTTTCAACAATCTTCCTTCGTCGTGGAAGCCAGATGAGCAACAGCAAGCAGTAGCAGATAATTTTGTTAAGATGCTTGACCTTGCACCTTCCGCTAAAGAGGAAGTACTAAAGCCTGATCTTATTCCTAACCCAGTTTTGCAGGTAAAACTAGTTTTTTTTTCTGCTTCTGACTATTGATAGTTATTTTTCCAATGTGTTCTGATGAGAGATTTTGTATATATATGTTATCAGCGGTTTTATGAATACCTTGAGTTGAAATCAAAATCCACGGATGTTGCTTTACCTCCAATGGATGAAGCTTTCAAGAGAGTTATGGAGCAGGATCCTGAACTCTCTTTCAACAATAAATCCATAATGGATGCGTTACGTGGAAGTTTTGAAGTTAAGGAGAATCCAAAGGTGTGTGTTCCTCTGAATCATCAGCTTTGAGCAAGGAACATGAAATAGCATTCTTAATCTTTTCACATGACTTATTGCAGTTGAAAAAGGCTTCTAAGAGGTTGTTACGGGATAAGCCATCGGGTTCAGATGATGAAGACAATCGCATGATAACATATAATGCCAATGATAACAAAGTTGACATAGTCGGAGATGCAAACCCAATTCAAGATTTTGAAGCCATGATATCCCGCAGAGATAACCATGATTTGGCTGAGAAAGCAATCACACAAATGAAAAACCGAATAGTGCAGCTCGTAGAAGATAGTACCGATAAGGGTGACACAGCATTGGAATGTGTCCTCGCTCTTCGTAAAGGCTGCGTCTTGGAGCAGGTCCCATCTCCTTGCTCTATCTCGACTTGTGCATTTGCTATCTAACCCTTTTTTAAAGTCCTTTTTCATGGTTTCTTCTTACATATGTGAGCAGGAGCCAAAGCAATTCAATGAGTTCTTGAATCACTTATTCAAGTTATGCCAAGAAAGAAAGGTATCTCATTTTCTCAAACATTTTGAATCGAAGAAGATCACGCTCATTCCCAAATCCGAAGCAGCAGACAGGTTTTGTAAAGACAGAATCTTCGATTTGAGTAAATGTGTTTTATGAATGTAAGGTCTGATGAATATTTTGTTGGTCGTTCGTTACTTTTAAGCAGTGATGTGGTAGACGAGGATGCTGGAGATTTCACTGTCAAACAAGAGCCAATGCTCGAGAGCTAACAAAGTCTTCGTTACATCTCACTAACTGTGACTGTGTTGTCCAAAACGCTGCCGTTTTTTGTCAGACTTTTTTTTGCCTGTTTAAAGAAATCGGCAGTTTTTTTTTTTTTTTCCTGATGTCAAGAACTCGGCAAAGTTATTATTAGGGTTTTGTGCTAAAAAACCATCGAACTTTTTAAAATTTACAAGAATGACACTTAACTAATTATTGTGCAGGTCAACCTATTGAACTCAAAAGTCACCCGCAATATAGCCACCAGGTGTATTGTCGACGTGGCACCGTCCACTTCTGTTACGAAAGTAACTGTGAATTCAAAACGACGTCGTTTTGATATCGGACTACATGATGTTTTTTATTAATAAAAACAACATGATTTTTGTTTTTACATTTGAAAAAAAATTGAATTTGGGATAATCTAAGAATCAACCATTGTAGGCGACAAAAAAAAAAAATCAACCATTGATTCTGTATCTAAGAATCTCAGATCAAATTAAAACAATGATATAACTTTCCCATCTACCAATTCGAATTGAGAGCACTGAACACACATAGATACATACACTAAATCCCACTCAAACACAGCTACAGTAAATTCAAATCTGAAATTTCTATGTTAACATAGGAACGAGAGTAAGCCTTGGACTAAAAATCTTGAGAGGAAGGAGACGGAGGTTAGAGTGAAAGACCGGCACAAAATCAGAGATCTCTACAACTCTGTCGTCATTGGGGCTGATTCTGTCGACGAGGATCTGAAGTGCGCCTCTTTTGGTCGGACCCAACGACAACGTTCTTGCTTGATCCGGATCTGGCTGAAGAAGACGAGTGGTAAACGACGACGTTCCTTCAAAGCCATCGATGATTTGATTCATGTTTTGTATAATCTCTTCTCTGTGAAATGTTTATGCGTGCGATTAAGGAGTGAGTGAGAGATCTGTAATTTCAATTTTTTTTTTTTCCTGGGAATAGTTCAAAACTTCAATCTCTGTAACAAGAAACTCAGAAAATGATGAACCCTAATTTTAATTTTCCCAGATCGATTCAATTTCGTTTCAGATTTTGTTTGTAAAATTGAAGATTCTTATGTTGATTAGTCCGATGAAAACAATCCACTCGCTGGCAACGGATTTCAATATCAAACGCAGCTCTTTGCCTTTTCTAATTTTTCAACTTAATTTGGTTGGTTGGGTCAAAGTAGAGTTGGTGTCCTTGATTTCATTGTAAAAAAAATTAGATTATCCCAAATTTAACTTTTTCCAATTGTAAAAAAAAAATCATGTTGTTTTGATTAATAAAAAACATCATGTAGTTTGATATCAAAACGATGTCGTTTTGAATCCACCGTTACTTTCGTAACAGAAGTGGACGATGTCACGTCGACAATACACATTATGGCTATATTGCGGGTGACTTTTGAGTTCAGTAGGTTGACCTGCACAATAATTAGTTGAGTGTCATTCTTGCAAATTTTAAAAAGTTCGATGGTTTTTTAGCATAAACCCTTATTATTACCATCCACAATTAATTTCAGAAACGACCCATTTTGTTCGGTATGTCATAAAGTAAATGCACAACAAAAAAAATTGGTGTATTTTTTTTTTTTTTTTTTTCATCAAATTGCTTTATTAAATAACAAAATTACAATCATCGTTTACAAACGAGGTTAGAAAGCTTGGACAATAATTATACAAGGCCCAAGGTTGAGAATAGGAAATACATGTTCTAGCTAAGAGATCGCACAGGAATTTTGTGATCTTGGATGAAAGGTAAATTTTATCAAATCAAAATGTGTTCTCCATGCTTGAATTTTCCGAAGGTAGTGTTGAAGCCGAAGATTTATTGTGTTACTATTCACCAGATGAATAAGATTGCTATTATCCCGTCAAACTCAACTCGTCGAAAACCTAAGCCCCATGTCGATTGTAGTGCCCAAATCAAGGCAGTGGCTTCTGCTTCTTCGATTGAGTGTCTTCCTTGAAATTGTCTCATTCCACCTTGTAAGAAGTTGCCATTGCTATCCCGTATGAGCCACCCTAGTCCTGATGATCTATTCCCTTCATGATGAGAAAAATTGGTGTATTTATATGGAAATGTTACCTAAAAAGAGAAAAAAAGGAAATTATTTTTAAAGAAAATATATAGAATAATAAGTACAAAACAGAGAGCGTGTATATATAAATTTTAGGGGACCAAAAAGAAGTCGAGCGATATATTATAGAGATGAACGAAATCGTGGAGAAGAAGTAACGAATTAGGGTTTCGACCAAAGATGGAGCAACGAGAAGAGAAGACCGAAAATATCGAGAGAAAAAGAATAAAATCTTCATCATCGTCGTCGTCGTACTTACCTGTCGATCTAACCACATAGATATTATTAAAGCTGCCTGCCAAGTCAATTTTGAGGTTTCGTTCTGTTTCAAAGGTTTGGTCATCAATCACCACCAATCCATATTTCACCAACTCGTTCAAACCCCAACCGAGTTTTCTTATCTTCTTCAAAGAAGGTGACAGGTTCTTTGTTTTCACGATTTCTAAACACAAGCAGTACCATTATCATTATTATCAGCGTATTGATAGTTACCATATAACTACCTATCCAAAATATTGTAACTTCACAGTTAAAACCGAGTCAGTTCACGGTTTGATTTGCTTTCTAAAAGCAGGAAAACTTATAATTTGGAACCCTACTCTGAGAAAGTTCTTACCTTTACCTTCACTCAAACAGGATGAGGGATGGAAACACATAAGGCATAACAGTCGTTTTAGGGTACGATCCAGTCGAAGGTAAACGCAAATTAAGTATTGTGCATGCCATGGGGGAAACCTTCTAATGAGTGTCGGATTTTAACATTGGGATCAGATCAAGAATCATGGATAACGGTCAAAACCAAGCACAAGCATCAGCCTATCACTGGCTATCAAACAGCTGCTTATGGACCATGCAAATGCATTAACGGTGCTATATATTATCGCGCCCATTAGGGTTCTAATCGAGTTATCATGAGTTTTGATGTAAGATCTGAAAAGTTCAATGTGATAAAATTACCATTGGGATATCCTGTGAGGATGAAATCTTATCAAGGGAAGTTAGCTTGTCTTGGTTATACCAAGGGACGAAGAATAGTCTTTTAATGTGGGTTTTGGAGGATGCAAAGAAACAAGAATGATCCGAGTTTGATAAATCTTTTCAAATTAATAGGTATCACTAATGATGGTGCATTTATTTATTTACTAAAGACGGTGCTCGAATATAGAGGAATTGCAAATAAGGATTTTAGACAACGCCATGGACTTATAGACAAACCTTTGCGTGGTCTCCATTTTTTTCCCTAATCACTTTGTTGGTGAAAATATAAAAATTTTAATATTATATTTGTTGATATATCCATTAATATTTTACTAATAGAATGTTCTTATTTACGGTAACAATCTAACCATATGCAAAAATTAAAGTACAATTATATATGGTTTAGAACCAAAGGAATTGTTATTGTAAATTGATATTGTGGTTAATGTATTTAGAATTTGTTTTTGGGATTGATCTTATATATGATTATATGTTATTCATGTTAGTATAATTATATTTATTTTAATTTCGTTAAGTAGTTTTAGTTAGTAATTTATTTAAGTTATATATATAGATATTATTAATAAATATATATGATATTGTAACTTATAACGTATCATTGGTTATTGAGTAATTTATAATATAATTTGGAATAAAAGAGTAAAGCCCAATTAAAATCCTAAATTAAATCAAATTTAAACTAAGCAAATTAACAACTAAAAGTTAAAAGCCTTTTATCAAAAAAAAAAACAAATTTTTTTTTCCTAAATAGAAAAAGAAAGGAAATTCTTTTGTTTTTGGAAAAACATAGAATAAAGTACAAAACAGAGACGAACGAAGTCGTGGAGAGCAAGTAACGAATTAGGGTTCCACCAAAGATGGAGCAACGAGAAGAGACGACCGAAAATATCCACAGAGAAATAATAAATTCTTCATGGTTGTCTTTACCTGTAGATCTTGCCTCGGAGATATTCTTAAAGCTGCCTGTGAAGTCAATTTTGAGGTTTCGTTCTGTTTCGAAGCTTTGGTCATCAATCACCATCAATCCATATTTCACCAACTCATTTGAACCTCGGCCGAATCTTCTTTTCTTCTTTAAAGAAGGTGAAAGGTTCTTTGTTTTCACGGTTTCTCAACACAATCGGAATCCGAACGACTCTATTTCTTATTCTTCTTCTCAGCCTATTGATAGTCACCAAATAACCTATCCAAAACATTGTGCCTTCACCATTAATACCGAGTCAGTCCACGGCTTGATTTGCTTTCTAAAAGTAGGAAACCTTGTCGTTTGGAACCCTACTATGAGAAAGTTCTTACCTTTACGCAAACCGCCCGATGAGACCTGGAAGCGTATACAAGTTTATTTTGGGTATGATCCAGTCGAAGATAAACACAAAATAATGTGCATGCCGTGGAATAGAGTTTCTAGTGAGTGTCGGATTTTAACATTGGGAACATATCAAGAATCATGGAGAACGGTCAAAACCGACCACAAGCATGGCCCTTTATGTGGCTCTGGCTATGGTACAGCTTCTCATGGACCATGTCAATGCATCAATGGTGTTCTATATTATCTAGCCAATATGGGTTCTGATCGAGTTATCATGAGTTTCGATGTAAGATCTGAAAAGTTCGATGTGATACAATTACCATGGAAAGATATGAAATGGCATGTGATGATGATATCTTATCAAGGAAGGTTAGCTTGTCTTGGTTCCACTGGAAAGAATAATCTTTCAATGTGGGTTTTGGAGGATGCAGAGAAACATGAATGGTCAAGTTATAACTTTTCACCTCTTTCACACTATGATCGGGGTTCGGATAATATTTTCAAACTAATAGGTATCACTAATGATGGTGAACTGATTTATGTACTAAGGACGGTGCACGAATCTTTTCATGTTATATATATTGATCCAGTGAGACGGAGGTTTAGAAAAGTCGAATATAGAGGAATTGCAGATAAAGATTTTAGACAACGCCATGGACTTGGAGACAAACCTCTTCGTGGTCTCCAATTTTTCCCTAATCACATTGAAACTCTCATGTCTTTGTAATTCTTTTTTTTTTGTTTTCTTTTTGGTTTTTTTGTTTTTTGTTTTTTTCTAACCACACATTAATTAGAACATAACTCCACAATTGGTAGGAGAGGTGTTTTGTTTTCTTCTTGTTTTTATAATGACATATTACTAATGCAAGTTTTATAATATTTTTCTCTATCTTCTAATGTATTTTACTTTTTAGTTGTAATCTTCGGGCTTTTTCATAATTCTTATGATTATATTTTGTTGTTTCAGTTACCAAAGTTCTTTTGTGACCTACAAGTAAAACATTTAGAAAACATGAATGCACATGGGAATACTAAGCATGTATCTTCTTTGAACGTATATACCGAAGCATATACCAAAGTCCTCATTGAATCAAAGAATTAAATCGAAAATAGTACACTCCAATTTTTCCCTAATCACATTAAATCGTTGGACATATATGATATTTAAAGTAGATGAACGCACAGTTCACACTTTTTATGCATTGAAATAAGTAAAAAGAGTAGTTCATGTATAGTTCTGAAAGCAATAAAGTTAGTGTATTCTTAAGGTAATAAAAAAAAGTTCCTCTAAAAATAAAAGAAAAAAGAAATTATATTTTTTAGGAAAATATATACGATAAGTACAAAACAGAAAGCGTATATATAATACAAAAAAATTTAGGGTACAAAAAAAGAAGTCGAGAGTGATATTATAGAGAGGAAGTAGCGAATTAGGGTTCCACCAAAGATGGGGCAACGAGAAGAGAACGAAAATATCGAGAGGAAAAAACAAAGAAATTCTTCATCGTTGTCCTTACCTGTCGATCTAGCCTTGGATATATTCTTAAAGCTGCCTGCAAAATCAATTGTGAGGTTTTGTTCTGTTTCGAAGCTTTGGTCATCAATCACCACCAATCCATATTTCACCAACTCGTTCAAACCCCAGCCAAATCTTCTTTTCTTCTTTAAAGAAGGTTACAGGTTCTTTGTTTTCACGGTTTCTCAACACAATTGGAATCCGAACGTGCTTTATTCTTTTTCTTCTTACCAGGCTATTGATAGTTACAAAATAACGTATCCAAAACATTGTTCTTTCACCATTAACACCGAGTCAGTCGACGGCTTGATCTGCTTTCTGAAAGCAGCAACCCCTGTAGTTTGGAACCCTACTATGAGAAAGTTTTTACTTTTACCTTTTCGCAAACCGGATGCGAGCTGGAAGAATATAATAGTCTTTGTAGGATATGATCCAGTCGAAGGTAAACACAAACTAGTGTGCATGCCGTGGAGTAAAGCTTCTGATGTGTGTAAGATTTTAACATTGGGATCAGATCAACAATCATGGAGAACGGTCAAAATCAACCATAAGCATTTCCCTTTCATTGGCAATCGCACCTGTAGAATTTGAGTGGCTTGAACAAAAGACAAAGTTAAACACTCTTTGTCCAAGAGAAGGTCTGAAGCTTTAAGTGTCAACAAAAGGAGAAAAGCAAAGACCCTAAATCAAACAGAGGTTTTCCTTGTACTTTGACATCTTTAATGTCTCTGGTTGTTTGTCGGCTAAAGAGAAAAGTTGGAGCCAATCAGAGATGATCGTACGAAGAGGAGATGTTGCTGAGCTTGGAGAACAAGTTTACAGTTATGTGTCTTGTCGTTTGCAACTCTATAAAACAGAGTAAGAGACATAACATATAGGAAAGAGAAGGAAAGGAGAGAGAGACAAGTGAGAGAGTGGGGAAACAAGGGAAAGAGAGGTCTTTGTATTTGCCGGTGAGGGTGAGAGTCAAAGATGTAACTTTCAGTTGATTTAGTGGATTCCGGGACACCGTTCCCGGCGAGATGTAGGCTTAACCACACCGGTTAGCTGAACTCGTTAAAATCCTTGTGTGCTCCCATTTATCTTTTTGCTCTGTTTTTTCTTCTTCTTCATATCACCTTGCAGGTTCTGTTTTCTTTTGGTTCTCTTCACAATCTGTTTCTGGTGCTTCTTTGTGTGACCATGATGAAGAAAGCTTGTGTCTTTGGGAGGTTAAAACCTCACAAAATGGTATCAGAGCCAAGGCTAGTGAAGAAAGACTCAAGCTTTACCATAAAACTTCAAGATTTAGAAGAAAGGTGCAAGCTTTATTGAGAAAGACGCAAGCTTTACTACGAAAGGTGACACCTTTATCATGGAAAGAGCAGATCTAAAGATGTATGATGAGATAGGAGATTATATCTCATGGAAGGGAAAGTTCCTTGCTCATTTCGAGGATATAGATCTGTTGGAAGTTTTTTAAAGGAAGTTTTGGTGAAGAAGCTCATCCAGAGAAGTGATTTCAAGTTTATGAAATCGTGATGCTTGTAAGTTAACTCGTCAAAGGTTTAAGGACGTTTGCAAGCAGAAAGTGAGAGAGATTCAGAGATGGTAACAAGAAGATTTAGATCTCAGAAGATTGATCTTAATCTAAGGTTATGAAATCTGCTGGAGAATGGTTTGTGGTCGGTTACCACATGGAAAAGTGATGTTCTTTGTTTCATGAAGGAAAGAGTCGAAGTTTCTTGACTCAAGATTCCAAAGAAGAAAGTTGTTTGAGGCTGCTGCAAAACTCTTGATTAAGTTTGGATGACATCATTAGCGTCAAAGAAGCTTACCTTATGATGGTGTAAGGTGGAGGCTCAAGTCTGTGGCTCATGTTAATGACATAAAAAATCAAACATCATCATGAAGACTCAAATCGTTCGGACATTTTGTCATTATCCGCTGCAATCACAAGGTAACATTGTGATGGTTTCTGTTGTCGTTTCTGGTCTGCAGTTCAAAGGAGTTGAAATCCTGGAAGAACACAAGATTATTGTATGGTGATTTTAACAAGGGATTAATCAAGATGCAGTGCTGAGTTTCAGATTGTTTCTTGGGTTGAATCTAGTTTGTTAAATTATGATGCAGTTGGTGTTCGGTAAAGGATGGAAGAATAGTTATTAATGGTACATGTCAATCTCAAGACTCGGGGACGCCTTAGAAGTTTGATTAGTATGTGCTGTTGGCTTTCTGGTATCTGTTAAGGTTGCAGAACTCAAGTAAGGGAATTGAAGGGGAGACGCTAGAAACAAGGTCAAGTAATGTGTTTGGAACAAGACATGTTATGGGTTCTGAAGGTTTCAAGGTTTGAGTAAAGGTTTGATGCAAGATCACGTTAGGTGGTAATTGTCAGGTTCTTGTGAGTTTCATTGCAAAGTGTCAAGAGTGCTTTAAGAGCATGTCAAAGGTCTGTTTAAACAAGATAAGTGAACATGGATGGTATCGAAAGTCTTCCTAATATTGGGTGTTAGGCGGCGTGTTTTGTTAGGTATTAACAACGGTACGAGTTGGTGTTCAAGTGGATCAGTTTAAATAGGGTAATGAAAAGGGTAATCACAAGATGCTGAAAATTAGGAGAATCCGAGGTGAATAAGACGGTGATGATCAAGAAAGAGCTCTCATAGGTCAATATGGAGTCTCTGGCAGCAAAGAGAAATCCAAGGAAATGGATTAAAGATATAGCCTCTGTTATTGGGTTCTGTTTCGACAGAAGAACTTATACCAAAGGGAACATCAAAAGACATCTTAAGTGTGAGGTGATGGGAGTAACTGAAAAGAACTCAAGTTAGAGTTACAGTTACATCAAAAAGGAGTTCCAGGAAGTGACTTGAAGGGTGAACTCTGCATAGAGCTGATGAGAAATCAGTGTCTTAATTGTCACGGAAAGAGTAAAAAATGATTTTGTGGCAAGAAGCTACAACTAAAGAAGTATGTCAGTTCGGTATAGATATTAAAGTCTCGAAGTCTGCTGGTAAATCTCAGGGTATCGCTTCAGATGCATGAAGGAGTTTCACTGGTTCACAGTGTTAAACATGTTAAGATCTCAACAGTGAGAGTAAGGAAGCAAGTGAGTTACTGCAGAAGATTTATTGATTTATTTTTCCAAGTTCTATGGAGATAAATCTGAGGAAGGCTTTAAGAGTAAAGTTTATACGACACAAATCTGGTGGTGAAATCAGGTTAGCAATACTTCAGGAGTAGCAAAGGTTTCTTGGTGGTTCTCTTGAAAAAGGGAGAGTGATTAGTGTCGGTACAATGAGCATGAACATATGTTTAAGGGCGTGACATATGGCTCTGGGGTAAAACCACACTAAGGTTGTCAAATACACGAGGCAGATGGGTTGTTTTTCTGAAAATTAAGAGTGAATAATGGTTTTATTCAAAGAGGTGGAGCTGTGCTTATAAGAGACACTAGAAATTCTAAATGGGTCATGTTCCAGGTGGAGCTACTGATGGTTTAAGAAGAGTAAGGCATACTCTGATTAATATTTTTGGTTCCAGGTGGAGTTATGCATTTAGATGTTGTCTTGGGCGTTTCAAGTGTCAAATTATCTGAAATGTGTTGTTTGGCTAAGCTTCAAAGGAAAAGAGGTTTTCAGAAGGATCATTCAAGTACATATGACACTCATTCCTAGAGAGTGTGTATTGAAGACAAGAAATCCAAGAACAGTAACTGAGTGGCCAAGTTCAAACATGGTTCAGTTTCAGGTTGAAAGAATGGATTTTTTTTTCTGTTTTGACAGATTGTTTGAATCAGGGTGGGTCGCCAGTCAAGAAAAGTTGCTAGGCCTAAGCTTGGGATGAAGATTGTGAAGTGATTAAGTTAATTCATTGGCAGGATTTTTCATCAAGCTTATAAAAACAACAAAAGGAAGGATTCTAGAAGAGAACGCAGATGCAGAGAAGACTCAAATGCAGGTGGAGTTTTGCATTTGAAATAATATCAACTAGTGAAAACTAGTGGTGGAAGTTCGCATCAAAGAAAGACTGTGGAGAAAGCTTCTCAAGAAGAGCAATTGCAGGGTAAAACAAGGAGAAGTTCAGTCTGTTCTAGAATCCGAAAGCATCCAGGCAGGGATGTGAATGCAGTAAGAACAAACTGCATTAGCAAGCAAAAAACCAGGAAGGTATACTTGTGTTCCTTTGCATCACAAAGAGAAAATGGAAGAGATTTTCTCAGATTGATAAGTGATATGAATCTCACGTGAGAAAGCATCAGTATCTAAGACATGTTAAAGGATATTGGTGAATCAGAAAGAGTTCTGATTGGAAAGTCTAAGGACTGGTTGTGATGCAGACGCCAATGTCTTGGCGGATTCCCAAATACAAGGAAAAGTATTGTGTGGAATGGGTTTTACAGCTGGAAAAAGGATTGTCACAAGCTCGAGACGTGACAGGAAGTAGCTGTAAGAGGAGTCTCTGGTTATTTCACTGGTTTGTTGATAAGAGACGAGGTTTAAAGGTACCAAGCAGGGTTCAAAACTGCTGGTGGAGATCTGGTGTTGCAGAATGTTTGAACAGGTTTTATGTTCAACAAGTTGAGCTGTTTCAACAGGGATGAATCAGTGAATGTTTCAGGTTAGAAGCATATATGATTCAGGTGGGAATCATGTCTGCTTCAAGTCAAGAAGTTAGGATGATTCAGGTCTTTGCAATTGATTCAAAGGAAAGTTTTGGTTCAAGGCTCAGTGCACATGAGAAGAATCAAAAGGACGTCAAAGGGAATTTCATTGCAGGAGAGAAAAAGAAAAGGTTCAGTCTCTGTAACAAGGTTCAGGGGCTAGGAGTCATCAAGAAAAGAATTAATGGGGGAGTTGAGCTGAATCACAAGTCTGTGTTACAGCAGGTTTTGCAACTCAAGTGGACAATGGAATGTTAGTGGCTCAGAAAAGCACACTGCTAGAGTACATTAAACATGGTGTTCACTTCATTAATGGTCTAGTATGCTTATGGCGATTAAACGTGCTAGGTGGTGGCTGTGTATAAGTGTTACTTATGCAGGTTATTTGGAGTTTGTCAAGGTTATCCTTGTCGGAGAAGAACTCAGGGTTCGGGAAAGGAAATCAGGTGCTAAATCAACAGTTGTTCAAGGTTTTTTGTCAGCCAAGGTGGAGTTTGTAGAATTTGAGTGGCTTGAACAAAAGACAAAGTTAAACACTCTTTGTCCAAGAGAAGGTCTGAAGCTTTAAGTGTCAACAAAAGGAGAAAAGCAAAGACCCTAAATCAAACAGAGGTTTTCCTTGTACTTTGACATCTTTAATGTCTCTGGTTGTTTGTCGGCTAAAGAGAAAAGTTGGAGCCAATCAGAGATGATCGTACGAAGAGGAGATGTTGCTGAGCTTGGAGAACAAGTTTACAGTTATGTGTCTTGTCGTTTGCAACTCTATAAAACAGAGTAAGAGACATAACATATAGGAAAGAGAAGGAAAGGAGAGAGAGACAAGTGAGAGAGTGGGGAAACAAGGGAAAGAGAGGTCTTTGTATTTGCCGGTGAGGGTGAGAGTCAAAGATGTAACTTTCAGTTGATTTAGTGGATTCCGGGACACCGTTCCCGGCGAGATGTAGGCTTAACCACACCGGTTAGCTGAACTCGTTAAAATCCTTGTGTGCTCCCATTTATCTTTTTGCTCTGTTTTTTCTTCTTCTTCATATCACCTTGCAGGTTCTGTTTTCTTTTGGTTCTCTTCACAATCTGTTTCTGGTGCTTCTTTGTGTGACCATGATGAAGAAAGCTTGTGTCTTTGGGAGGTTAAAACCTCACAGCACCACTTCTTATGGAATATGCAAATGCATCAACGGTGTTCTATATTATCGAGCCGATGTGGATTATTATCGAGTTATCATGAGTTTCGATGTAAGATCTGAAAAGTTCGATATTATAGAATTACCATGGGAAGAGCAGACTTGGCATGTGATGATGATATCTTATCAAGGAAAGTTAGCTTGTCTTGGTTCCACGGGAAAGAATAGTCTTTCAATGTGGGTTTTGGAGGATGCAGAGAAACACGAATGGTCGTTTCATAACGTTTCACCTCTTTCTCACTTTGAACAGGGTTGGGATCATCTTTTCAAACTAGTAGGTATCACTAATGATGGTGAATTGATTTATGTACCAAAGACGGTGCATGAATCTTTTCATGTTATATATATTGATCCAGTGAGACGGAGGTTTAGAAGAGTCGAATATAGAGGAGTTGCAGATAGATATTTTAGACAACGCCATGGACTTGGAGACAAACCTTTGCGTGGTCTCCAATTTTTCCCTAATCACATTGAAACTCTCATGTCTTTATAATTCTTTTTCTTTGTTTTTCCACCCACGAAGGTAGAGGAGGATGTTAGCTTTTATTTATAAGTGTTTGAATACATTTATTAGAAAATCACTCCACAATTGGTAGCCCAATTTGGAGGAGAGGTGTTTTGTTTTCTTCTTGATTTTATAATGACATTTTAATTATCCAAGTTTATGAATTTTTTTTTTTTCCCTATCTTTTTAGCTGTAATCTTCTGGCTTTTTATATTTTTTTTTGACGCTATCCTGTTGTTTCTGTTACCAAACTTCTTTTGTGATCTACAAGTAAAACATGAATGCTCATGAGAAACACTTAGCATGTATCTTCTTTGAAACGTATATAGTAGCTTTCATTAATCAAAGAATTACATCGGGGGAAACAAAAAAAAACACTCTAATAAATATGGTTTTCCACTTATGTAACATCTACTAGTCCAAGTTAAACTAAAGCTCCTCGCTACTTTAAAACGGTATATCTATGGGCATCGATTTAGATGATCATTAACCAAAGGAAAACTAACCTGATTAGGGTTTCCATTTAATAGAGTTAATTCATGTTAAATAAGGCATATGTCCAAAATTTACAACAGGCCCGTCTAGCTCAGTTGGTAGAGCGCAAGGCTCTTAACCTTGTGGTCGAGCCCCACGGTGGGCGTTACTTTTTTTACCATTTAAGATTTCATTAATACGAATAACGGACATATTGAAATCACATGCGACAAAAAATTCCTATGAGGACTCTAATAATTTGAGATTATAATTATGCATTCTTATAGAGAAATGATTTGCTTGGTGCTAAACTGGATTATTTGGAAAAACAAGTAAAAAAATAAATAGAATTATATATGGTAGCCCGTATACATGTGATTGTGATACACGAGTCTTATGTTGGAGAAGTCTGTACAGTGCCAGATCTTCACACGTTTGTAATATATACACACATATATATACCTACCATATGATTACCAAAAAACCTACACCCAGAAAAAATTTAACATAATGAAATGTCCTTTTTTTGCCAAGGCTACATTTTCATCTCGCCCCACCTGAGAACAAAAAAAACGCATGTCCATTAGATTAGAACAAGTCCCAAACCATAACTGATATTTGTTTAGATACTTTGAGTCTTGGATTATGATCTAAATTGCAGTTGGTTATGAGCAAAAAACAGACAAAGATTTGTTCAAGCAGATGGAGAAATGATCAGAGAAGAGGAAAGCGTCTTTACCAGGGAGGCGAGAGGGGATATTAGAAGGTGAGAGAGCTAAAAGATTCGGACAGCATGAAGCTTCAACTTGAGGTGGTCGTAGGGCTTGTGCCAAAGGTTGAAGATGGTGTAACTGAAGCTGGCATTTGTTGAGAAGCTCCTTCTGCCCAAGAACTCTCAGAAATTGGGGAATATGGCCTTGTCACTTTGTTTTTCACCATTCCCTGAAACGAAATGAATTCAATAATTTAAAACATAATCTTCGTTTGGCATATAATTTCCATCGCAACTTATAACATGTTAGGCCAAATATTGAAACAGGGGTGGCATTATCGTAACTAAAAGTGGAAAAGAAAAAAAGAAGCTCCTCTCACCTTTAAAGCATTCTGCCCGTACAAGTTAATGGCTTGATCGATGGCTGAGTAAACCTCAAAGGCCTGCTTGGTGTTGGGACTGCATTTGACAACACGGACTTGTTCCTTGGAATCATTTGGCTTTACTCTCAGATAGAGAATAAGCCGTGAAGGTGGAGAGTTAGGTTGGTCCTTTTTCCCATCAGTCAGTTCCATGGTTACCAGATCATTCCATAGAATGTCCCACTGTATAGAACACGCATCTTTGGCCGGGATAAACTTTCTTTGACCCATTATGTTGGAGGGTTGCTACAAACATTAAACGTTTGCAAATGTCAAGAATGTTTCTTGGATAGATAGAGAAGACCAATTTAAACCTTATTCATCTATAGAGAGCAAGAAGGTATTGTCTAACTCACTTGTAGCAATATCACTCTTCGATGTGTGATCATCAGAACTTTTCCTTTTGGTAGAATGAAATGACTTTCGTAGGCATCTGTTAGTGCAAACTTCCCTCGTACTTTAAACAGATCAACCTGGCCAAGGAATGATCCAGATTCTGCCAACTGCAATATGACCTGCAAATGTAATAATATAGGAGAATTAAACTTTGCGTAAGAATAGTCATATGCTAGTTGAATCAAACCAATATATTATAGGCGCCAGTAAATCCATTCCTCATCAGCTAACATCTTTAGAGAGATTCATGAGTTCAAATTTTTTACCTGCCCCTGTGCTCTGTATTCATTGTAAGGACGAAGCAAGCTATCAGCACCAACAGCTCTTGGAAGTCTCCGGCGAAGAAGTTGTTCATCTGAAGTGATGGCAGCTGCTATCTTCATCCTCATGGCATTTGCACCTTCGGTGGTCTTCGACAGAAGATCCAGAACTCCGCTCACAGGTTGGGCAGCAGCACCAATAATTCCTTTCCCAAAACCAGAGACAAAGCCTTCGACACCGGAAGACTTTGCACCTTCGAGTGGCTTTGTCAATATGCCTGTGACTCCTCTAAACAAGCCTTTCGCTAGAGCTCCACCTCCTTCTCTGATAATATCGCCAAAATCCTCAACACCTTTGTTGTCCTACCATATGTTAAAAAACATATAAGCTTGTACTGACAAAATGTAGCAAATGGAGTACAGGAAATAAACTGTGCCAAGCCCATACTTTCCTTTAGAATCAGAAGCCATTAAAAATTAAGGTGTTAACTAGAAAATTTTCCACACATTAGGTGAACTGATGGAAGGCAGCTTGTATTGTTTGTGTATCTACAGGAAACAGAAACATGCACAAGGAGGAAAAATCAAAGCCAGGAAGAAACCTGTCTTTGTCGACTTTGGATGAACTTTTTATCCATTGATAATGCAGCTATGCCTTGACTCATATGTCCAAGTGCGCTGCTTGCATTGCCAAGAATATCAACACCTGAGAGCAACTGAAGAGGCTGGCCAAGGAGGTCTTTCTTTACGTTCCTAATAGCATTATTGATCATAGTACTTTGGCGCATGGATATGTTCTCATTAAATCTCTCGCTTATGCGTACCTGTTTGGAAATAATAAGAATTAGAAGAGGTAAAATATATGAATATTCAGCTTGATTGGACTGAAAGTGTAGTAAGTAGGACAATGACACATCAAACTCTAGAAGCTGCAAAACTTGTACACTATAATCACTGTGGTGTGATCCTACCGAGTAAAAGTTGATGGACAAAAACCAATTATTACAATTGACACATCAAATTCTAAAACTTAATGCACAATAATGGAAATTTGTCCAGATAAGTGTAGATTCTGGAAAAGGAAAAACTGAAATACCGCATATTAATAATCCCTCTATCAGTCTATGTATTAGTAGGCCAAATTTTGTTAATTGGTATCTTAAGATGCTATTCACAAAAATCCTTGTTGGACAGTTCTCTCTCAAAAGAATTACTCTGGAATACTTACTGGCATATTCTCTGTATTCCCAAGAGCAGTCATCAGGGATGACCAAAATCCAAGCACCCCCCGTGGCCTTTGACTGGGAGACATGGCCATGGATACTTTAAATCGCACTTCTGAGATGTTAAGAACTCTGCATTTTTTGAGGGGTGTAACTAAAGGTAAGTCTTTTGAATGGAAGACCCATACTGTAAACAGCATATATATATCAAGAAACCCCTGTGCATACCCGATTTGAATGAATGGATCAACTGATACAGCCGTTGACTTAGAATCAGATAGTCTACTCAAGTTGGCTTGCTGGATCATCTCATGAATGCGCCAGATAATAGGTTCATGAATGTTTATCAGAAAGGCAGTATTTTCACGTCCCTGGTACAGAGATACCACAATGTGAGCAAACTTCATAATGGAACAAAACTTTGTTCAGGTCGAAAACAGAAACTGTATACACTTACTTGGAAACCTATATACGGGTAGACATGGAGATCGAGGCCAGCATTTGATTGCCAAGTAACAGAAAACTTCAGAATGTAATCAGCTCTATCTCCTGTTCTCTGTGGTCTGAACAGAACTGGCATTGGAGCCAATGGCAATTGGTTATCCACTTGTATACCTTGCATCCTTAGTTTGAATCTGTGAAACAAATACCATATATTAGTCCAGTGTTTGTATAACTAACAAAATATGATCAGCACAAATTCCAATTTATGATCTTAGCAAATGTTTTCCGCTGGAAATCTCAAGCAAACCCTTTTCTGCATGAGAGATATTTGCAACTTTATACACTAACCACTGAATGCATAGAGACGGTACCCACGTTTATCGAATTAAATATAAAATCAGTATGGCCACTACAGAATAGCTGCACTGGTGATATATGATGGTCGTTATATTTGTAAAGCAGAATTATAAACCTACACCTTATGAACTTGATAAACTCACCTGCTAAGCCCAGAGCCCAAACCGGTTGAATATGCCACTAAGAGGTTTTGCACTGACATGTACAGTATTTCCTCAGGAGCATGATCGATTACTGAGATTCCAAGCTCAGCAAGCTCAACAATCACATGAAACTCAGAATCTTCCGTGGCCAAAAGATGAGATTGCTGAGACTCATTTCCAGATAATTCTGACAGAGATGATGCTGGAAGTCTTCTGCTTATGCTTGAAGTAGGCTCAATTGCTGGCATCCAGTCACTGATTCTGACAATATTCTTTTTGTCTTCCTTTAAAATTGTAACTCGTATGGGTCTGGTAGGCCCATCCTCACTTCGTGGTGGATGGTCACCTATCTTATCAATATCGTACTTTTCCGATTTAGAAAGATCGTTTCCATCAACAAGGATTTCAAATAGATGTCGTCTACCAAGATCTTCCCAATAAAATGAACCAGCCGCGTTAGGAGGAAGAAATTGCCAAGACTCGCTGGCACCATCCACTTGGCGATAGCGAATAGGAAGAAACATGGAACGGTTCTCGATCCTAGGAGAGTTGATTCACATTATAGCGAGTACAAAAAATATATAGTCTGATATAGTGGTGAAAAGACATAAATTTACGAGAGATGATGTAAGCAGTTGCATGTTCTCAGCAAGAGGGAACAGACACTTGGATTCAACTATACAGATGTGGCAGCGAAAAATTTTTACCATTAAATGCAAAAACATGATCTAGCAGTTAGAAAATGTACCGTCTAAATAAATCCAAGCGAAGACAGTACAGTAACGCCAGACAAAAAAAAGCCTCTGGTAGACAACCGAAAAATGTGTGTTTACCTGTAAGGGCCGGATATAGAGTTCGGCCTGAAAATAACTTCGTAACGTGAGTTCTTTGTCCCGCTTCTGACTTGTACTCTTAGGTGCAATTGATCAGTCCCATCTTCTCTAACAATAGGGACACGCATTATACCTTCGTTGTGGACACTGAATGGCGTGCTCCATCTATATCCTTTTACTCGTAACTGAAAATGTCCCATCCGATGTAAACACATTAATCATCATTAAAAAGAAGATAAATAAATCTGAAGGTATCTCACATACTTTCAGCAACTCAAGCCGGGAGGAAGACTGCCATCCAAAGAGTTTCGGAGGATCAGAAGGATTAATCCATTCTTCTGTCTGACAATCGCACTGTTGAAGACAGATGGTCACGCCCACCCTGTTAATGAATAAGGTGTGTGGTTGAAGATGAATAACCTGAAAACAAAAGAAATAGTCATATAATGTTAAATTGAGAGTCAGATAATACCAAGTTTAACTTCATATTCTGACCACAAAAATGCTAAGCGTCAAGATACTAATAAGCATTGATCTGCCTCTAAATCATCTTGATATAATATGACACGGATAATAGCCTAATATATGGCAACCACATGTATACTTTTAACAGAAAAAGGAGAGATAAAGCGGAGGCTAAACAAAGTATTGTATGTTAAGCTAATCCTTAGGAGAGTCTCCACAGTCATATAGCAACTGTGATAAATCAACACCAACAAGAACACTAAACAAGAGCACACATTTGATTTCAGAAGCACACATTTGATTTCAGACAGGTAACTTACATGAATAGGGCAGAACAATGAGAAAAAAAAAAACAATCTCTTGAAAGTGATATCTGACCTTTGTTCTATCAGATGTCATATTCAATACTGCTGAGAGCATGTAGTATGAGGCGTCTTTGCAGAATGCCTTAACATCTATGCGTTCCTGGAATACGATTTGTGGTTAATAAAAGGAACGAATATTGCCAGTTCATCCAACCAGCTAAAGAAAATGGTGAGTCAGTCGGGAAACTAGGAGGAAACAACTTTCGTACAGAAATGGTTTAAAAAATAAAACACAGCCCAGCAAATTCAAGCCATTGATTTTAAGCAAATCATTTAAGCTTTAGCTAGTCACCTTCTTCTCAAGCTCAAGAAGAGAAATTCCAGGACTGTAAATCTCAGAATCTCGAGCTGCAACAGATATACCAATTCGTGGGGAGACATAAGAATCCTTCTGAGACGGAAACAGCACAACACCACTCCGGCCAGCTGATTCTTGTGGAGAAAGCATGCTAGGCATAGGACTAGTATCCTCAATAACCTCGAGCACACGGACATTTTTCCTCTGTTGTCTCCTCTCCATCGAGAAAACAGGATTTTTCTTAAAAGATCTGGAAGCCCTAGACAGACAGGGGGAGCCAGCTTCCACGTTTTCCGAAGGTTCAATCTCCACCACTCTATAGCCTAGAGGAAGATATGAATCATTTGTAATCCAGTATGGGACAAAGAACCTTATAGTCTTTGGTGCAGCCCCTGTTTCTCCCACATCACGTTCTATACTTACACGCAATCTCCTGAAACTCCAAAAAAGAGGGTGACGTAGAAGAAAAAAAGTTAATTTCACGGAATACGGTTTTAGGTCAATTACGAGAAAGAAAAATCATCATTTGATCATTCTCAACATACAAGGTTCCATCAATAATTAATATACGATTCAGTATGGACCAGATATTCTTAGGGATACTGCTTAGTCGAAAAGAGATACTGAGAGAAATATTATTACTACAACCAATGATAATTTTTAACGACCCTCTCATGGTCAGAGCCATAACCTTAACAACAGATTTTAACAAGAATATATTTAGTTTAACCAAAAAAATATGCACATAATCAAACATCTGCGGTAATAAGCAGAGATAAAAGACCAACAATTCCTGGAAAAATGAGAGCTGAAAAAGAAAAGAGTTACTAACCTTTTGCTCTGCTGATGGACAAACCAAAAGGACGACACGCTGTCGCTTGAAGATAGATCTAAAACAGGAATAGGATCCTACAAAAGAACAATGAAATTCAGAAAGATTCTCAAGCGTGGTTAGATTCTTTTGGTAGAATATCAAGGCCAACCTTTTCCAAAGCCCAACCACCATGGACAGCTAACGTAAGATATACAGGTCTCTGAATGTCTGCTGAAAATACGTGAGCACTCTTTCTTGAGGATACTACACCATGTTGTCTCTCAAGATATGTGCCTTCTTTTGTCTTTTCCCACACTGTGAATTTGACTGAACAAGGAAGTCTATTTTCTAGCTTCAAAGGAGAACTAACAGAAACTTTCCAATCATAAACTGGTGTATTGAGGTCTGTATGAAGAACTGACGCATCTGCTCCTACACTGAGCCATAATGGCTTACTCCCAGTAGAGGGCTGGCAGCAGAAAAGCATATCCTTCTTCTCAAGCTGGTTTAATTTCAAAGAAAATGCAGATGCTTTGCTGCTTTGCTTGAAAGTACTCTGCCGAGTAAGCAAACCTTGATCAACAAATGGTTGATCTTTTCCGCAACCAGAACTCACGGCAATACAACTACCCCATGCATAAGAATGATGAGGGTTCTCAACCCTTGGCCGGACGTTCAGGCACTGTTCATTATCCTTTGATAAACATCCCCATGGTAAAACATATGAAGATCTAGACGCAATCAAAGCATTATGATTGCTTGCTCCAGAAGAGACATTCTGATCAGAAGATATGGATATCTCTAAATTGACATCTGAATCATTTACAACTGTAGCTAAACATCTGAATGTTGCGTGCTTTCTTCCATTTCTCATAGACACTTCCATTGCAATAAAATCATTTTGTAGTGATTTCGGAGCAATACAGAGAGGAAGCAGTGAGCGAATGCTATGCCATGAGTCATCAGGGCGAACTCCGATCCAGAAACCAGTGTCTCCGTCAACAAAATCCTTACTTTCCATATTTCTGAGTGTGTTGGGAATAGTAGTCTTCTCAAAATAGGATGTTGACACAAGCAAGCACCCGTTGTCATGTATATCTTCAGCATTCTTCATTTCATAAATCAAATGGAAAATTGAGAATGTATCATGTATGTTATAAAAGCTTGAGATATATACAGTAACATACCCTGATATAAATTAAAAACAACTAACCTTTCTCTGAAGCGTATAGGAACTTATATTCTCAGTATCACTTGATTGAGGTAGCATCCTTACTGAAGCTACCTTTCTAAGCGTATTTTCCCCATGTCCAACAGGAAATGAAAGCGAGCCGACGACCTCCCCTGTATTAGTCAATAGCTAACTATCATGTAACATAGGTACAATCTCAACTCATTGAACTCTTGAAAACATGTTCAGACGTATTTTATCCACGTGTCAGGTGCGGACAATCCAGGGACTCAATGAAAAATAAACAATGCCAATTCACACTCAAAAACAACAAAATCACACACACATAGAGAACAGTTGAAGTCAGGTTATGCATGAAGAACAGGTCAAAGAAAAGAGATCTAAGAAGTCATAGAAATTAACCTTTTCCAGCTTTGGCAGCAAGGTTTGTTACCTCAACCTCCAATCTGGCCAATCCCTATAACAATTAAATAGAAAAAGACCAGTCATATGAGATAAGTTCCAAAATCATGACGATTGTTTCGAGTTTAAAAAAGGAATATTGCAGACATAAATAGCAATCTAAGTTGTACCAGTAATCATCTTAATCAGAATTAGTACTGGGAGAGCAACTAGTCTTGATATACTATCCATTTAATGCTAATCCTAGGGTTAATAGCTTATGTACACAGCATATTTGAAGGAACAGAGCATATGAACAACGGAAGCATAATATTAATTATTTCCTTATGTTACCTTCCTTGGAATTTCAAAAATAAAAATTTCATTCCATTTGGAAGTGCACTCCATCAAGTCGTTGACAATTGTAGTGGAAGGCTTCACGCACTTTGTCCTAGCACTTTGAGGAAAAAGCTTTTGGGGTTCTGCACCCTGACTATCAACAACTAAGCGTAGGGTGCAAAAGAAATTGTGACTGTTGCCATCATCAATGATATGCAAACCCTGCACAAAATAAAAGTGAAAGTACCATCTTAACCATAAATATTTTTAATAAGCCACTGTAAATGTTTCAAATGATGCTAAAATGTTTAGAAACCTTAGCCTCAAGAATCTGTACAGTCATGTAATTGCGTGCTTCTCTAGAACTGTCTGCAACATTTAACCTATTTGAGAACCTTGGAGGTGGAACCCAGACAGAAGTGTTTTCGTTATGACACAACTTTACAACTACATCTGAGTTCTCTTCCAGCTTTTTCAGATATATGTCACGCCCGAGTTTATTCTCTACTACAATGGTCTGAAAATCATCTTCGTCAAGAGCTGAAAAAGCTGAAAGATCCCCACTCTCACGAGAAACACCTGATTCCTGTACGACAGAAAATTAGTGAGTAACAAATTATCAAAACTTATACTTCAATGAAAAAAGGAATAAAGAATACTTTACCTCTTTGATCTTGGCTGCTCGTTCTTCAAGTTCTAATTGCCTTCTCCAAGAGACAACGGCATCACCAAGAGTTTCAAGGTTTGCAGCACTAACATTTATGTTCAAAATGTTAGTAGCAGCAATTCGCAGCCGTTTTCCTGGCTTTGATGATTGGTTCAAAGCAGTATCATATGTTTCCAACCTACAAAGCAAAAGTGAGAAATCAAAATATTACTGCAAATACTATGGCTAATAGCAGTTCTATCTTCCAGTTAAGTAACATCATAAAGCGTTACTGTCTTTACTTGAATATTCCATCAAATGGCTCCAGAAGAGGCTCCCACGCTTCCAACTGTGGGTTAAATGTTGAAGCAGCGATTGAGGAAATGAGTACTGCATTCATGGCCTCAGGACGACCATGAGTTGCTAACTTGATATTGGTAACAGTTGTGTCAAAGAGCGGAGTCATCTGGAAAAATTCAGAATAGGATCAAGACGCAAACACTGGTCTAACAAGTTGGCTAATAACTTTGACCATATAACATACCATTCCATGTAAGCCATCTAGAAGGGTCAGAGAGAAGCATCTCAGCTTAATTTCTGCATTTACATTTTCCTGTGTCTTTGGCTTTACAGATTCTCCAACAGCAAAAGCCCACCGACTTGGAGGCCTTTTAAGGTCCGAACGTGCAAGAAAAGTACATGCCTACACAAGGTATCAGCGGCTATCAAGATTGCAAAATAACTTTCACTATGTGGATTGCGGGTAGTTAAGCAAAAATGAATGGTAGCTGATTCATAAAAACAGAAGGTCCTACAAGTCAATGATGACTATGGGGGACTTCAAAGAAAAGAGACACAGGATCAAAAGTTAAATGGGTTGTCGAACCTGATTGTCAACTTTCCAAATGCTCCAGCATTGAGAAGACTTTGAACTTGAAGATCTCGAGACAGATGCTTCAAAAATGTTGGCTTGGTTAACAAGATCAATCCTTGGACAACAAAACGAATCCACCTGTGGCGCTTCATCAAATTTAGAGAGAACGCATCCTAGCGAAACATAACCAGGAGGTGCAACAGGAAACCAGCAGAAAACTTCATCTAAACCTTTCCCCACAATATGTGCGACTCTAGTGAACTGCACAGGTTTTGCAGCAATCTCAGAGTCATCTGCTTTGAATAGTATTCCCAGAGCCGGTGGCTCCAATCTAATCAGATAAGAAGAATTTAAAGATTACAACATCCGTATAAGAAAAAAGCCCCTTCATGATAGGTAATCTAGAGACAAAGTAAAAGTTCAATATGTACTAACCCTTCAGTTATGCTATCACCCAGTATTGCAAAACCAGGACGCGGTACAGGCCTCCATATTGACACAGGTCTACGCAGATCACCACCCTTGTCCCACCAGATTCTCTCAAAATTAGAAGTAGAAACATGATAACTCGTTGGCTTAGAAATTGACCTGACAATGTCCCATCCTGATGAACTTCCAGTCTGATCACTTGTTTGCTCGCTCTGAGACCCATTTGTAGATGATGGGTCAGAGAATGAAGATGTCTTCAACTGAAGGGGATTCCAAAGAAGACAATGACTGAGGCCAGAACTATATTGTTTGGAAGGAGCTGCAGTTGAAGTGTGAGCATAGAATGATCCAAGAACATTATCAGCTCGCCACATGCTGAATCCAGACTCAAATAATGAACTGGAGGGCACGCTGAATATGCACTCAGAAAAACTGCTGGAAGATACAAGGTCAGACCTTAGACAATAAACAATGTGATCAGGTGGTGGCTCACTTCCTAAATTAGCAACACAACCCATAGCTGTGTACCCTGCAGGAGCTACAGGCATCCAGAGGGAACACTCATCGCCATCACAGGAATGTTGACCATTAGCCCCTTCTAAACCTTGAATAACAGAGAACAGGCCAATACAATTAAACCCAATTGGCTTCCTCACACGCCCATATGTATTACTTACTGCCATTACGGCTTGTGTAGGAGGAATTGCCCTGCAAGGAAAATTGTTAAGGAAATTAATGATATGATGGCTATTTAACTTCTAAAAGAAGAAAACATCTGTACATCTGTATAAAAGAGAGGCTGACATGTTGCACCCAACTCTCGTTAAGCTAACAACTCCAAGACAAGAAGAGCTTGCTAATTTCTGTTACAGAATGGTTTGATATGAATTTTATAGACGCAGTTCAATACTATTAACGAGTCTGAATAGATAATGTCATGATGAAACATAAGGTTTTTTGTCCTTCAACGAAATTTTCTGTGAATAGTAAGCAAAGGAAAGGACTATAACCATAGTAAGCTTTGTTGTAGGGATGAAAACATTTAAGAAAAAGATACAAAACAACGAGATATACATGTAACCAGACGAGCCACTAATTATCTATTACCTTGACGTCACACAGTCTCCCAATATGACATAGTTTGAAGGAGCCTGCGGCCTCCAAATTGTGAGGTTGTTCCTGGGTCCATTTTCTGCTCACCATCCCCAAAACAAAATAATCAACAGTGTAATTATCTGATGCAGTTTCTTAAGAAGATGATCATGTGGCTAGACCAGTAAATCAGACAGCTTTAAGGTTAAACCGTGCCATATAACTTAACTGATGCCATACCTTTCGGTGAAACCCAAATCCTGTGGAAGTTGGTGCATGAAGCTAAAGGAATAGCATTTCCAGATTGTAAAGCTCCTGTCACTTGGCTCTGCAGATTCAGTAGGAGAGAAAGAGCGCTCAAAGAAAGGTGCATGTATATGTCAGTGGAGGTTAAGGACATATTTGTTTTCTCTTTGACAGAAGTGTATCCCCCAGAAATATCGACTGGATCAAGAATGATAAGACCAGAACCAGTTTCAACCACTAGGTTCTTTAGCAAAGCTCGAACCCAGATGTCATTTTCTTTTGAGGCATACCTGTTGAAACAAAGCAAAAACACATCAAAAATGTGACATGAAACTTGAGATCCATTAAGCAAAAAGCTTGTTTTCAATGTCATGAGTAGGATGTAGTGGAGGTCAGATGGGGGGTTACTTTAGTACAATCCTTTCCTCATACAGGCATAGAGATAAGTAATCAAGCAATCATATATGTGTCTGCAGAAAAACTGGGTTGTTGCGCTCACCCAATTTTGCAGAACTTTCATGTACGACAAAATGTTGATAAACTTAAATTACTGATACTATGTTTTAGAGACTGCTGCACTTACATAAAATTAAAATCCAATTTCACTCGCAAAAGCTTTTCTACAGCAGAGGAGTCATCCAGAGATGACTTTGTACCATCAAAGAATGTGAACTCAGGAGAAACAACCTGCACAAAGGCAAGCTATGAATTTGACAGATACAGCAAAACAATAATTTCTGGTTTCATTAGATAAGCCTGGAATCCAAAATTTGTCGTAGATGGCTACTGGAAGAAAGTTGAGGAAAAGACCTCTATATAACCAAATGTGAGTCAAAAGAGAAAAAGAAAGAAATACCAAATGGAATAATGATTCAAAAAGTGAGGAAACAAGTAAAGAGAGAAACCATGTATCATTTATTAGTTTTCGGCTATACAGAAAGAAACTATAAATACACTATAAAGTAGGCATTCAAAACTTAAATAAACCAGCCAAAAGAAAAACCAAGTAAACCTACCTGAGCTTCAAAGGTAAAACTCTGACCAGACTTCGAATCAATTTGACAAGTGTCTGAAACATCTGATGACTTTTGCACATTTCTAAGCACATTCTCCTGATTAGATGAGGTGTTTTCTAACATTGAGATGTCAACACCATCTTCCACAGAAAATAAACAGCTACTATCGTTACTCAAGTAAATGCTCTTGCTCAGTAGCGATCCATTCTGCCACATAGAAGAAGAAAAAAAGAAAACAAACAGCTAGCATTTATCAAAAAGTTCCTTCTTCACTTCACACTATAGGAGCTTGGAAAATGTATAATTTACTCTGAGCATGCCAACTGAGTATGTAAATTACATAAGTAAGTATTAAATATTAAATTGATTAAAAGAGAGAAGAATTTCAACCTTAATTTTCACATTGACGAACCGCAACTTCTTTCCATGCCCAACAATTATGATGGGTTCTAATCTTCCTAAGTTTAAATCCTTCTCTCCTTGCTCACTCAATGAGATAACCTTTCCACATCCGTCATAAGTATACTCATCAACGCCCAGTGAATCTGCTACTAACTGTCTACACGGAGACAAGTGCACAACATCTTCTGTCTGCTTATAGAGAGGCTCAGAGAGAACTATGCCCCTACTTCTTGTAATTGGATCATTTGTTGGATCTAATGTTTCGTCTCTTCCTGTTATTGCACGCAAAGCTGGAACAAAAAATTCACCAACCGCAAGAAGGAAGTCAGGAACGGCAAGGATACGAGGTTGTTGAACCCGCAAAACACACGACTGAGAGGATGCTCGCCATCTATAATCCATCAGCAACATCGTTGAACATGGTGCATCAAAATCAAGAACAGCCCTAGAGTTTGTTCGCTTAAAGCTTCCCTTATTAAGGGAAAAGGGAAAAGATCCGGAAGAAGCTTGCTTCGAAGCATCGACCAATGAGCCGAGCATCAGTCGCATCTCAGGCTTTGTGTTAGGACGGATATCAAGAACAGAAACTTTAGGAACTGACACATACAAGTCTGTCTCAGATAGTGACGTCATCCTGTAGGATACCCATAATCCTTCAAGCTGCGAATGACAAATTGGTATCTTAGAAATCTAATATAGTTCTTAGAGGAAAAAATGTACAAGGAACCAGAGAACTAGGCTCAGAAGCACGTACCGCAACATGAGCTAATGGTGACTCTTCATTAACACTATTACGTAATTCGAGAAGAGCATAATTGATATCAACAGCCAGTATGGTAACTGTACGTGACATTATCGTCTGACTATTCAAGTTAACTTTGTCAGCCAGCAGACGCATTTTAGCTTTGGGACCAGAACTGCTACCACGGAAATCTGGAGGTAGCTTTGGCTCCTCAAACAAATTCATGGATGTGCAACTTACTATAATATCATATTCTTTGTCAGACATCACAGCATGCAAGAAATCAATCTGCACAGCAAATATTGAGAAAATAATTAGTCCTAAAAAGTAACTGCTGATACCAGTAATTAAGAAAATGTAACAAGTTCGTTCATAGTATTTATGATAAACAAAAACAAAAAGACGCTGTAAGATGACTCCCAGTTTCAAGCTTGCCTGGAAGACTATGATAATAACGTTTATAAGTATAGTCATCCCTAGTCTAGCAATATCAAGAAGCAAACACACACAAACAAAAATCTTAACTTTGTTTAAAGTCTAGATTCTTGACATCCAAAGCAAATATTCAAGTACGTCAAAAATATAGAGAAGAAGTAAACTCATACCTTAACTTCAATCGAAAGTGTTGGAACTTTCTTAAAAACATCTCTTAGGCTGCGCCGGACAAAGATGTCCAATCCCTGGCCTTCACGTATCATGGGTTTACCAATTGAACCATTTATGCCTACTGACATATTTAGTCCAAGAATCTTTAAAACAAAAACCAATAGAAATAATCATCAGGCTAGAGTATTCGTTCCGCACGTTAAATACAAGTGTTTCATACATATGGACTTATCGTAATATATATGTACCTTCGCATGAAGAACATCTACACGTACAGCATTGGGATCTTTCTCCGAACACCCATGCCAACTTATTTCATTTGATACCTCCAGCTGACCAAGGTCAAGTTGAATGTAACTGCAGGAAAAAGAAGTGTGTTGAGATTTTACTAAGATTCAAAGAAAAAAGTAAACCTTTTGGAGATTCAGCAAAAAAAAAAAGTAACATGTTGCCGACCTTAAGCTTTCAAATCTTTTAAAACTACAGCACAAAGGCCAGATTCAATGTAAACTATTTTGATGGCAACTATTAGACTGCGATAATTGATATACCTAGAAGGTGTCGAAAGCGCTAGAGAGCCATGAAAACATAAGTGTTATCCTGAACCTAATAGGTATTTGATAGCATAACACATATTAGGAATTACCACACACTATTTCTACTTACTCTTTGCTCAGAGAATCTCTAGGGACAACAATTATTGGAGTGTCTAACGAAAGGTCCAGTTTCAATGCAGTAGCACCATCCATTTCATCTTTCTGGATTAGCCACTCAAAGCCTCCAACTTTGTCAACAAGTTTAATGACTTCTTCAGAATGAGGAGTGGCAAGTCCCATGAAGTACGCTGTAACCTGTAAACCATTTCATTGGGTTGTCCAAAATAAAATGATGGCCAAAGAAGAGCATCTGTATAAGTTCGGTTGCATTCTAAATCAATTAGGTAAGAGGCAGGTTCAGTGATCATGGTACCTCTTGAACAAATCTGTACAGGAACACAATGCGAACAGCCGATAGTCTACCAGATAAGCTATAATCATATCCTTCATAGTCGTCATCTCCAGCACTATATGAATTGAATTTGAACTGTAGAGTAAAAAATGAACCAAGCAGATCCACAACCACATCAAACAAGAATCAATAATATCACAGAGACAAAAATAAAAAGTCAAAGACACTTATAAATAATATTCAATACCTTGATAAGAGACTCAACACCAGGATCACGTATGTCACAGAGCCAACTCCAACAGTTTCCAGAGTCTAACGACTTGTCGCAGAGTTTAAAATTTCCCAGAGTCCCTTCTACTGAAAGAGAGCTCGGGTGAACCTTGAAAATAAAACAAATTTAGCCAAAATACTAGTTAACTAAAACTGATTCTGTGATTAAAACATTTAACTAGAGGACGAGCTACAAATTCAACTTTTGGAAACCCAATTACAAAAGTATCATGAACAAATTTGGTTTTCTTGTACTACTGCCCAGGCCCAAAATTAAGAGAAAATAAAAAACAAAATCAAATACTTCAAATAAGATGCCCCAGGCCAATATATCTTACCTTAATGTCCAACACAAATCGTTCCTGCACAAACATCGCAAGCTGAGAACCATCCTCCTTGTTGAGAAACACAGTCACATTATCAACATTCATGTTTAGGTAAAACACTACACGATCCTTGCCATATCCAAGCAAGCCTTCAATTCGTCCACTTTCATCATTTGTTTCTTTCTCACTATCAGATTTCTCAGATCCAAAAGTATTGGCGTCTTTATCATTTTCAATACATGTTGCAGTGCTCAAGTCAAATCCAAAACCAATTAGAGCAACTACAGTTGGTCTGCTGCAAAAGAACTCCAGTTTTGACATGCGAATGCTCATCTGAAATTGATATCAAACAGAACTTAGCAAAGCTGATAATATTTGCCGCACTAAGATGTCCTCTCATGGTCTTACAATACATACCTGTGTGTCGATTCCATTATAATCGTGGGAAGTGGAACTCCTCGTCAAAAAAACAACTGATACAAAATCAGAAAATTCACCACCCTGCACCTCATAAAAGACCTCATCGCAAAGACCTTTTCCCTGAGATGTATCCTTTTCATGAAACCCTCCTTCAGCATCCTCGAGTCCCACATGTTCATCAGAGTCCATCATCATGCTGCATTGAATCATATCCATATCCGGAGTACCTGGTTCTGTAGGAGACAGAAACTCTGGCAAAGCATCTGTGAAGGCATCTTCATCATCTGCATGTCCTACAGGCATCTCCTTGTCAAAAGAATTACATGTCCCTAGGGACTCTTGAATGTCTTCGTTCTTCAGAACAGAGTAAGCCAAATATTGAGCACTTCCTGACTGCTGCTGCTGAAGTTCATCTTTGATTTTCAGAGAGTGTAACTTTGTCCTAACAGTTAAGCCACTCTCGGAACTTATCACGTGCACCTGCAAAGAAAACACAATTCTGCCTCTATCAAACTAGTGTATTATATAGAAGTTACACAAGGCAATAAAAACAGCTTCGAAACAAATTACAAGGCATATCAGGAAGGGGAACCCTATAAGTGGAAGAGATGCCTACATCCAACCAATGGGAAACTTGAAAAATGGTGCTCCTAAGATACGCAACATGATTTACTAAACAATGTGTTAAGAATATAACATTTACTAATCCTTGGTCAACAAGACTGTGGCTCTATTGGTAGTTTCCATCCAATCATTAATAGCATAACCAGGCTTAGTGAAATTGTCATTTTAACCAGAACCCAAAAATCATTAGGTTAAATTGTCTAAGTTTCGCACACCCAGCAGGCTTTGTCCTTTTCCCCTTCTCTCCTTAGTAACCACGGCACGAAACACACACATATAACTCGCTACCTCAAAACTTAACGCAATAAAAAAAAAATTCCAATAAACACAAACCTTTCCTCCGGAAGCAAGAACTTTAAGAAGCATAACCTCTTCAACCTGCTGATCACATTCATCCTTGATCTGCGGGATATAAAGGACATAAAAAGTCAAGTAAAAAACAAGGGAAGTTGCTTTCATAGAATATAAATGGTTTGTCAAGAACCTACGAAAATTCCTAATCAGTACGGCCTGGCATACAAATAGCACGCATATAAAAATATGTAGAAAGCTGATCACAGCTAACCTTTCCATACAAGTACAACTTCGTCTCAACCAAAGCACCAGTAATAACAAGATCGGCAGCTTGCATATTCCTGGCCTGAGGTTCACTGAAGTCACCATCACCATCACTCGTTTGACCAAGTACATCCCCCGACAGAGGAGCCTACAGAAGGAAAAGATTTTTCAGCATTAACCAAAGACGACCACTGCAGTAAGAAAGCCTAGAGAAAAGAAGAAAGGAAATTTTATAGACTTACAGAAGCTTGATAAGTGGCTTGGACCAGTCCTCTCAGCCAAGCTGCCTTCTCCTCCCCCTGAAATTCTATGATCCAGGTGCTAGAAGATTCCAGGGCCTGAAGAATGCATAGAGATCAATCAGATAAACAGAAATGAAAATAACACAAACAAAGTGAGGTTGTAAAGGAATATATGTGAGCTGGCTTTTTCTCCAGTATAACATCGAAAGATCCTTCAATAAAACTAAGATCCAGAGAATCATAACACTATCAGTATCAACCATCTTATAGTTCAGGTAGGTAGCAATTCCAAGATTTAGCAAGCATACCCAATTCACCAGGAGAGTATATTTTATTCCCTAGACAACTTATAAATTTTTCAGTTCTAATATGACTCATATTGTTTACAATGAAGCATCTTCCCATACCTTTTTAAGATCTGTTCCCCTTACACCGACAGCAAGACAGTATGGGGAACCACCAACATTTGCGGGTGGAACCTCGAATACTTGCCTGCCAGCCATGCTGCACATACAAAGTTTATACTTTAAACATCTATATTAACGCATGCAAGATTCTTTATAGTGGAAAAGAATACTTGAGAGAGAGAGAGAGAGAGTAAAAGAAAGAAAATAGCACAAACCATAAATAACGTTGATAATCAAGTGACCTCTCTGATTCAAATGTGTACAGATACAAACCAGATAGGACAAGACGACAAGATTGCCAAGTAGCAACAGAGTTGCCAATTCCCTGAAAAAGTAGATTCCATAAAATCAAAGCTAATAGAGATCAACTAAGCTTGAGAAGGACATATATATTATAATTCATACCTTCCAAACTAAGATTCTAGCATCACTAGCAAGATCTGTAGGACTCCAAGGTTGGATTCCGTCTGGGATGTGATCAACAGGAGCTTGACTGTAGGTTTTCATAGCACCATACAAAATGTCGAACAGTTGCATGATCCTCATATATCTTGTTGGCGAGAAATGAATACCAATATTTGGCACTTGGATGGAAATTCTAGTGGATGGGTAACTTGGGTGAGGTACCTTGATCTTTAACAAGCAATAGATGCGTGTCAACTCAAGTAGACATGCCTCGATGTAGCAATTGACTCTTAAAATGAAATGTCACGGAAGGTAATACCTGATCAACAATAACTGCCATTCCACACCTATCAATAAGGGAATAAACGTTGTCCGCTTTCTCTAGAAGGGGAGACAGAATTGGTTGATTAGTGAAATCTTCCATGAGTAAACTGCAACCTTGGTTGTCAGATCCACAGTCTGTAAAGAAAGCAGCAATATCCCTTCCCGAAATGCAGAACCGGGAATATAAGTTTTGCCTTTGCTCCTCAGACCGAGTATCCTGCAATTGTATTGAAATTTAAGAAAATAGATAAAAGAAAACACTAGTAAACTCAAAGGGCTAGTCTGGAAACTCACCATGGTGGTTAATGTAAAATTACCAAAATCCAATAGGAAATGGCTACTGCACTTGGATGATCCTGAAGCCCTCAAAGGAATTCTCACCTTTGGAGCATCAAGATCAATGTCGAGAGCAAATCTGAGAAAGCAAAGACAAGTAATAAAGGAAAGCCGGAGAAAAATTTGCTACTTGTAACAGATAATAAAATAATAAGATCTTATTTCCAAGAGACTACGAGGACAAGAGCTTTTGTCCTATGCAACACACATCTCACTTTACTTACTACCAAATGGTCCAACTCTGATCATATGGACAAAGATGAGAGAGAGAGAGAGGAAAGAAAAAAAAAAAGCCAAGTAAAAATCTTCTAACCTGCTTTGCTCCTCCAACACTATTTGAAGTTGCTCTTGGGCCCGACGAGTCACTTCCTCTAGTTTCATCTGTAATTAACGGTGAAAATAAAATAAAATGCTATAGCCCATAAGGAAACAGGAAAATAAACAAAGAGAAATCTATGAATAATCAATCTCCAAGGATATCCATCAAAGATTTGAAATACATGTTTTATTTTCATCATGAAAATATATGCAAAAAAAGAATCTATTTAAGAATCAGGGCAAGAGTAGGAAATTGCTACTGAGCATTACACCAGTACCTGAAGCACAGCAGCAGTTTCCAGTGCAACAGTAGGGCTAACTGCATTACTTCGCTTCACAAACTCCAATACTCGATCATAACTTTCAGTCCAGATCTGCAAATACGCAAAACTTTCAATTTTGCTCAAAGTAGTGTACCAGATTGAAAGACAAAAGAATGAAATCAAAACGGAGCAGGATGGATCTATATCAAGAAAAAATATAATGAAAAACCATAAGAGGCCATTAAAAGCATCAAACTAAGTCAACTCAAATATTCTAGAAGATCAAACCATTTCTGCGTATGTTGCTACTTCATTGTAACTTATACGAGTTTGGAGTCAAAATTAGTTAAGACTGAAGAGATAGATAGACTTTTAGTTTGTTCCTAAATATAGAAGTACAAACATAGGACCATGAGAGTTACAAGTAATTCTTAGTTTCAAAGAAAATTTAACAACATATATAACCTTCTCCCTAGGCAACCAGCATACAGGATCTTTAAATTCCAAAAATCTCTCTAAGACCCTGACAATTGACAATCCCCAATCTTCAGAAAACCATGCACTTTATTCAATGCCACCAGCTAAGTATTAGATAAAGGCTGCTATATACCCTGTATATATCTTACAGTTATGCAACTATTAGGCAGATTGTAAATGTTCATGTTTCAAGAGTGTATATATGAAGAGATTACCGTAGCATGACAAGGGGATATCGTGGCTGATAGCCTCCAATCAATGTTCTCTCCAATTGGTGCATTCACAAAACTAGCCATCAAGGCATTTGTCTTTCTCTCACTGGATACACTCTGCAAAGCCATCATGAAACAGAGAGGGGAGGGAGGAGGTTAAACTTCAATTTATAGGCAAAAATATTGAATCTTATCTCAGAGATTGCTGACTCTGGTCATAAGGTGGAAATTAAAAACAAACCTGCGCTAGCGAACCTTCTGGTGCAGATAAGCCATAGAATCTCAGTGATACATCACACTGAGTGCTTCGATATCTGAACTTGGTCGTCACATCGAGCTGCTCAAACCTACCACACAACACCTCAGTTTGATTTTTATCAATAATCCTAGCTGCACCTTGACCAATTGATACTGTTACAAGAAAGTGAGTCATATTCTGCATGTCTTTTCCTGAATATAAATTCATCTCTTCATCTGGCTGATGACTCAGTAACTTGTTTATGGCCTTCCATTCTTCTTTAGTCAATCCATCCTCCATCAATTTTGATCTGTCAGCCGCACTATCGACCTCAGGGTCATCTTCAGCTTCTGTCCGCCTTCATGGATAAGGTAATCACAAACGTTAAGAAAAAAATTGATTTCCACCTGTGATGTTGTATTCATGGCTATGAAAAGAAACAAAAATTGAACAGCCAAAAAAGCAAGAAAAATATATTCAGAAGGAAGCAACAAACTCTACTGACCATTGGAATGAGAACCAACCACCCTTTTTCAGCTTTCTCTGCTCAGCTGCTTCTTTTGACCTTACAGATTCTACCTTTGCATGTGCAAGCAACCTATTACGCCAAACCAACATAATACATAATAGGATAAGTTGAAAGAACAGTGCGTTTGAGAATCTCAATGAAAATAGAAAGGAAGAATGGCAGAGCTTGAACTCCTTATGAGCAAAAAGTGGTATGACAAGACTAGATGTAATCAAATATTTCTGTAAAGTTTCATCAATCTTATACTTCCAGCACATAAATTATTGCCAGGGAAAATGTGGCAATCAGTCTAATAGGGCATTCCAGACATCGTAAATCCAACAATTTGATGAATAGAATTAAGCTGGTATGTCTTCACTAAGTTTGAGCATTACTTTTAAACAAAATAGGAGCACAAAGAGAAAAGTGAGTCAAATTATTGTTACTTAGGTATACTAGCATCTGCATGGAAAATTGTTCTAAATTATACAACTGGCAAAGAGACTAGACCGCAATCAGAAAAGCACCCAATCATAACAGGACAGTACCAAACAATGAAAACAGCACATAGATGCAAGCCTAACTGCCCCTACAACCTGCAAGTACGCCACGGGTAACAGCTAACTTAAACAATTTTCCGTTCAGGTATATTTGAAACTTAACCATGGTCATGTGAACTTCTCAAACAAATCCAGAGATCAAGTGTCAGATAGAGTTCCAATGGTATGCATCGCATCAGAAGGTGGTATTTGATGATGTTAAGAAACCACATGCTTTCCACTCAAGATGTGGGGATATGAATTATTACCTCCACAAAAGAATCACTTTGGAATCAAGGTCCTTTTCGATTTCTCTCATCTCTGGGTTATTGGCATCTGATGACTGCTGCAGAAAATTTGCATACAGCTGAATATAGCGCCGACGTAACTGGCAAAGATGGTGAATGCTATCCCAGGAAAATCGATAGCTGAAATGGGGTAAATATATGCAAAAAATCAGACATATACAATTATTTCACCGATTGAGCTCAGTCATACTTTACCAGAAGATGCTTAAAAGTTAAAACTATGCAAGACTAAAAACCAAATAGCTTTGCCAAATAAATGCTGTTTATTTTCCTATTATGTCGGTGAAATCCTATATGAGAGAGTAAAATGAAACAAACAAGTACCATAATCTCTTTTGTTGCAAACTAGCTTGAGCAGCAAACCGCCACCACAAACGCGGAGCCTCTGAAACAGGAACCATGGGCCTTAAATGTGAAATCTCTATATAGGTTTTGTATCTGGAAACAACTTCGACTAGCTTTATCCAATCATGATATTGCTCCTGTTAAGAGAAAGGGGAAAGACAAAATACAAGAGACTCAAGTCCAGCACCTCAAGAAATAATTAATCGTTAAGCAGATGCAATATTAACCTCTAATGGATCTCAGAAATGGAAATCAGAACCCACAGGAAAAATTTATGGCTAACCCTGGAAGAAAATGAGGAACACTTTCCTAGAAAAACTAGAAAAATTATATCAAGTACAGAAAGTGGTACCTCTGTGATAGTCACGTTAACATCAGTAAGGATAACTGATGCCCTTTCAAATGGAATCTCCGGATTATTTCTCTCCTGATTTCCTAACCGGTGATACTTAAGAGATCCATTGATAGGGGACAATAGATAGCGACGATTCAAGGCCCATTTCGACTTCATTTTTTGCTCGGTCTGCTCCTTTATGCCATCTTCAAACATCTGAAGTAAGACAGTCGATACTTAAATACATAAAACCTCAAAAGAACATTTCATTTGACTAATAATCAGGTAAAAAACATAACATAATCACCAAGAAAATGTTATATATGAACAAACCTCAACCCATTCCTCAGGAGTAATGTCGTCCCACTGCTTCTCTATTTCCCAGGGAAAGCTATTAGAATCATGATACAGAGCAAGCCTTTCAAGCTGCAATGACTGTTACAGAGACCATGTGTTAACCTAAATTTTTGGTTCAAGTCAATAAGTAGCATCATCATCATTCATCACTTCAGGTATTAATCAACAGACCTCATAACAAAGTACATTTCAGATGAAATATTAGCACATCATTAATTAGCTTAAACTATATGTAACACACCAAAGCGAACACAGCAAAAGAAAAGGGAAACAAAAAATTAGAGAAAATAACTAATTGAAGAGAGACAAAAGGAAACAAATAAAAGAGTTGTTTAAACTCCAAATTATTCTGGTATAAGCCTAGAAGAATATTTAAAACTGCTACCTCATTCACCCATGTCATTTATGGCAGGAAAAACGAATGAAAGTTCTTTTTAAAAGTCCAACCAATGTTCTATTGTATTGAAACCTCTGGGAGAAGAGCCTTTGAACTTCGTAGATGAAAGACCACAAAATGGGATATCTTGGAAGTCAGAAAATTTCTTAAGAAATAGGAAGACTAGATTTGTATTCCAATTAAGAACCACAAGAGAACTTAAATGTCCCAACAGAATCGTAGCTGTTTATAGTCCAAACACACATCTACTTTGAAACACAATGCTTTATGTCAACTTTCAACTGCTTCGCCCAATTGAGAAAAGAAAGGAAATAAAAAAAATGTTTACCTTACGCAGTTTATCCAAAGCACCACTTGTGTCAAAGGTCTCATTGCCTTCCTCATCCATTGTAACAGCTGCGAGCTTGGCCAAGGTGATGCCCGCAGCAAAGGGGTGCCCCGGATTACTAGATCAAATATTGTTGAAATAAGAAAAAGGCTAAATAAGTACTTCCTAGTTGTCTCCAATAAAGACAAAGACAACAACAAACACACTAAAAGTGAGAACACAAAAGCTAGATATGGCCACAAAAGCAGAAGAAAAAACAGATATATAAAGGGAAAAAAGCCACAAACCTGGTAGAATCCTCGTATCTAATATGTACATTGCTGATGGATACTTTCAGATTACCAATAATTGTAGCAATAAGAGAACCTAGCCATGAATTTCCTTGTGGAGGCTGCAAAGAACCAACCATAAAAGAGCAATAAGTTATAACATGCTTACAATCTGAGAGTTTTTTTATCACATAGTTAGCAAGGACTACATATACGTCCTTCGTAAAAGATCATAAGGAATCCTCTAATCTGATCAGGAAAGTTCCAGCGTCACTCAAACAGATACCCCCTGAATTGAAACTACAAAGATAAAAACTAATCATTAAATTATCAAGTTTAGAGGCATACACTTCCCAGCTTAGATTTTGCCCTTGCTTCGAGAGTTGCTGATTCTGCTTCCTATATGTGACACGAGAATGATATCTCAGAATAACATCAAAGTTTATCTTGTAGATAAAAATAAAATCCAAGTCTCATGTTACGATCATATAAAGAAGTAAGCATGAAGATGCATCAGCCAGAAATATGAAGTACCTCGATCTGCTGAAGCTTGGCTTCTAGAAGCTTTTCCCTGTCTTCCTCCTAAGTATGTAATTAATGTAAGATAACCAGTACCAACCAAAGTAAAAATCTTAAAGGTGAGACAAGCAAACAGAAATAAAAAGTACCTTAAGTGTTCGGTCATCAGGGGCAGGATAAGCAAGAACGAAGACACGGTCGATCAGAACAATGACTGGCTCTTTCCCTAAACTTTTCCAAGGGACCTGAAATTAAGGTTTATGTGAGTCATTTTCAGATTCTGACTTGCAATCTCCATGACATTTGACTTTGTACCAAAAGATGCAACAAACAGAATCGCACGCATACATATTCTTTTTTCAATGTCCACACATTATTCAATTAAACATGTAACTTTATATCTCAGAATTCATATAAACAATGACCTAAAATTTTCTACTCTGATCACTATTACCAACGAACATGTTCTTCATAATCTAAACGAAATCAACTCCCAGCACTGCAATTGTACATCATTACATGATAGCATCATATATGTAACAGTTCTGGTCATGTAAGCATTTACAGCTATGTAATCACTAAGTGATTTTTCCTCTCTCTAAATCCTCAAATGACTTTCACACAGATAGGAATTAGTAACTCCGTAAAGGAATTACCAATCCAACATAAAATTCTCGACAGCTCAAGAAGAAAAACTTTTGAGAAAGAAGAAATATGCTTGTATCTGTCAAGCATATAGAAAAGAAACAGTGGTCTGGAGTGAAAATCATCAAAATTCCACCAAGGGAAGAAAATAGCAACCTTCAAAGTGATGGTTCCAACAAACCCGGATTTGACAGCTACTGGAAGTTTCAGTGAATTCAGAGCCTCCGCCTTTAACTTCAAATCTTTAAGAACAACATCCCCTGAAATGCAAGAAAACGCAACATCAAGAAACCAAATTAAACAGCAACTGAATAGACAGCCAAGAGATTACATATCTACATATGTCACTTCTCATTAATCATGGACAGTCTTTTGCACACAAGAATTGTCATCTAATATAAAAAAAATTAAACAAAAAAGAAAAGCAAACCTTTCCAGACACTAATTCTCAGAGCCTCTGTGGAGAGTCCATGCACATATTCACCCAAATACCTCCGAAGCAGATGTAATACCTGAATCCCAAGTCGCAATTAATAAACAGATACTCAAATTTCTGGAAAAAAAAACAATCTATGAAGCTTATCCAATTTAACCATTCAAGTCCATAAAAAAAAAAAACGAACCAAGCTGAGATTACTAATGTTCCTCAATTCTATTCTAATTGTTAATGCAAACTATCAACTAATTAATTCTCCAGTAAAAACTACCATTGTTGCTCGTCGCAATCCCCAAAATTAAACAAAAACACAATTGAAAAGAGGGCTTACATGAGCTTCAAACATGGCGGCGCGATGAACGGGACGAGAAAATTAGCTGAGATGAGCGAAAATGGAAAGGTTTTGTTCACGTTTGGTTGAGCAAATCGAGGATCATCGAGATCCGAGAAACGAACCGACTCAACATGAAAGAGGGACGCAGTGACGCACGAACGAACGATCTCAAATTCAAATCAAAGCAAAAAGGTTCTTCGAAGCCTAGAGATCGATCTAACGAAAGAGAAGAAGAAAGAAAGAAGTAAGAGAGTCTCGGAAGAGGGAGAGAGACGGTTTAGGAAGAGAATGAAGTAAAAGGAAGAGAGAGCGAGACTCAGGGATGAATTTCAGGTAATATACGTGCCGGTCCTAAGCTATTTGCATTTTGTATTTTCCTACTCTTTTTTTTCAGTCAAATACAGTTTTTTTCCTTTTTCAATTTAAATTTTAAAAGTCATATTATAACAGCTAAATTTACTTTTGATCCCCAATGTTTCTTAAATATCTTATACTTGTCCTTAAACTTTTTTATATTTTCAGAATAGTCAAGATTTTTAACGGCATAATTAATTATTTTTTTGTGATCATTATGAGTGGGGAAAAAACCATCTAACTAAACTGAAATTCATCAACATGAATGTAAAACACAGTTATATTATAATTCAAACACTATAACGAAATTTATGTCGAATTATCTAAACAGAATTCAAATTTTAAAATTCATTTATATATGTAATAATTCAATACGGCATATATCGTTTAATATTTACTTTCAACAATAGTATGATTATGATAAGTGTAGTAACCCATTTAATTATCTGTCACTTTCATCATCCATTTTCTCTCAAAATAATATAACTTTTAATTTATCTCTATTTTAAAAAAATTAATATTAATATTTTCTTTTACTTTCACGTTCTTAAAAGACCATCAACATCACTCTCTGTTATCTACATAAATAACATCAATAAAGACAATAATAAACACTATAAAGTTTGATATAAAACAAAGAGAGAAGGTATGGCTCCAGCAAAACGTATACTCTGTTATCTTGTTTTTTTGTTTCTTTGTCAAAATAAACCGTCTTCTTGTCAATAATGAAAATCATAATACAATGCTAAAAAATATTTTAGCATGTAAACAAAAAAAAAAGATATTTTAGCAGATACAGTAATACAACCAAGATAGAGAAGATGGTGGACAATGAAGAGGCCCAAAAATCCTAACTGATTGGGCCAGTGTAGCCCATGACCTAAAGTTGTGTTGACAAGTGACAAGTAGTGGTTCCAAAGTTTTTTTTTTTTTTTTCAACTATCATTTTATTTCTCTATTATCTCTGAAAACGAGACCATTGTAAACAACGCACTTTGATTATGCTGTATACAAATGTGTAAACAAACTTTCACCCCTACATTATTCATAGGAATATATTTTAACATATACATCACATCAGAAAAATACGACTATATCATGTAGTCAAGTGGTTTGTGAAATCATCAATGAATCACCATCCAGATATAAACTTACATATTGTATGTTGTTGAGAAATTTAAATTTAAATCTTTATTGAATCACCATACGATGTGTGTGTGTGTGTTTTTTAATTGATTTTTATATTTTCCTATTTACAATACTATTCTTTTTATCAATCAATAAATCTAAGTATTATTCTTTCTATATAAGTACAAATCTTCTTCATATTTTAATTGATATTTTCGTATTATGAAATTTTGTAATTTTAATTTATTCTTATTAAAATTTAATATTTTATTGTAATAATTTTCAAACACATATTAAATTAAAATAGAAAACTTAAATATATATATATATATATGTGTAAACCGTAAACCAACTAGTTATTCAATTGTTTTAAAAACTAAAATCTACACCAAAATCACACAAACTAAAAACCAAAAATCCTAGATTCCTAATCTCTAAAATTCAATTCCTAAACTGAAAATTAGATCTAGTCCCAGAAACCCTAAACCCCTAATCCCTAGAAGTCTATTCCTAGAAAAAAAAAAAAAAAAAAAAAAAAGAAGATCGAGGATGATATATAGAGTGGTTTGAGGTGAACATGAAAACAAATGTGAAGAACAAGGAGCCTCACATCCATTTGGAGAATTCACCTTAGGACGTTATCAGAAATTGTAGTGCACTATAGAGATCCTAGTGCTAAGATGAGAATGTGATTTGTGGATTCAATATATGCTTTTTAGAGCATATGTAGTGAGAGTCTCTTAGTGAGTCTCTCAATCACAAAAAAAAAATATAAAATAATCAAAAAGTAAGAAAGAAAATAAATTAAGTGAATCTCTCAAATAAGAGATTCTCATAGCATGTGTAGTTAAAGTTTCTCATTGAGTGTCTCATCCATAAAAAGTAGAAAATAATCAAAAAGTAAGAAAAAAATAAATTGAGACTATGAGAACTTGTTGAGACACTCATTTCACCTATTTTTCAATATAACTGGTTTTCCATTTTATTTATAATTTAAATTTTAAATAAAAAATAAAATTACATAAAAGTTATTAAAATAATATATTTGAAAGAGTAAAAGAGGTTCTCCCCACTGCACATGCTCTGAGAACATAGTAAGAGACTCATTTGACAAATGTCCGAACATAATTGGTTTTGAGTTTTATTTATTATTTAAATTTTAAAGAAAATAAATAAATTATAAATAAAATAATTAAAATAATATATTTGAGAGATTAAAAAAGTTTATCACCACTGCACATGCTTTTATCGTACTATGTTTGTACCATTAGACTTGAAGTAATTAAGTAGCTAGATTGATTGAGATTCTAGGTTGTTAGCTAGGTGCCTTAGAAATTGTATGGTTGAGTGTGTTGAATTGTTGTAAAGAGGCATAACGTGAATGCACGTGATGTGTGAGAAAGAGATGAGATTAGGTAACCCGGGAGGCATGCTGAAAGCAAGTTATACTGACAAGTAACTTGGTCCATAAAAAGTTGATTGATGAATATCATGGAAGAATGAGACTAGTAAGCACGTATGAAATCGACTTTCATATATCTACGCATGCATGTATGTTTTCATCTCATATCATATATTTTTTCATACATTATATGCATTCACGTGATGCCTCGATCAGCTATGCCTCAGCCTAGCATTGTAATACACTCAACCATGCCACTTTTAAGGCATATCTAACAACTTAAGCATCTATAACAATCAATCTAAATATTACACCAAATCTATGTTGTTGATGAGGCACCACTACACAGTGGCGGAGGCAGAAATTTGTTTTAATGGAATCATATTAATATACTAAAAATAATAGCCTTAATTTACTGGGGACAAATTAGCTTTTCTATTTCATATTATCTTATAATGAGATCAAATATGTTTTTTATATGGAGTCAAAATAAATTTAAGATAATAGTATATAATTTTTTTTGATAGTTGGGATCAGATGACCCCTTCTCCTTTATGTGTTTCCGCCCCTACTATACATATGGAGTCCTTAATGATATATCGAGGGTATCAAGCTCTACCACATTCTTACAAATATGTTAATTAGTAAGGGGAAAAGTTAACTAAGTATATTGATTAATAAAACTAGTGTAGATTAACTAAACAGTTTAAACATCCACGAAGCCGACAAGAACGTTTGGGTTTCTTTAAATTCACTGCCGTACCGAGCTTGAACATTGTCGTTAAGCCGTCCAAATCACAATATATTATGTCATTATTACTAAGCATCAGATCAAATCTCAACGTTATGAATAGATCATTAACCTAAAAATCCACCAACCCGTGACGCATCTCTATTCTCTGAGGCAACATACACAAACCCGTGAATTTTGATAACCACACGTGGCGACTCATCAATTTTCCGATTTTATTTAATGTCATATCAATCTGTCTCTGCTATATATAGTTTCTCGTAAAAGACTGTACGTCCATGGCATTTGAGTTATCATGCATCTAATTAATAAGAGAAATGTATTTTACAAACTTAATGCATCGACCTTTTTTTTTATACTCGCAAAGTTTTGTAGCTGAGAATAAAAGGGTCCATTGATAGTCATAATTTGATGGATTTATCTTTTTAATTATGATGGCTATGGCCACATTAGTTAATGCTAGCTGTCAATTAATGTTACAAGAAATTTCATTGAGTAGATACATATACATTTTAATAATTTGTATATTAATTTATGGGCCTTAAGTATTGTATGATTTTTTTAAATTCGAATCATAATAGACCACATGACCATTTAACTATAATATAAAACAAAAATTCTTTGACCAGAACTTGTATCTTACTAGTTTGTGTGCTGGTGTCTTTGCTGGTCACCACCTAAAATTATTTTGTTTATTTATTTGTACATCAAAAATCATTTAATATCTTATTAAAAATGTAGTAATAAAAGAACACCAAATTGTCAAAAAAAAAAATTCAGATAAAAATTAATTTTGCATAGAAATTCAAAAATGTCAACAAAATTGATACAAAAAGATTCAAGACCATCTTATAAAATGAAACATTTGGAGTATATATTTTAATTAGCTACCTAATTTGGTTAGAAAATGCACATTATAATTTATAACTATCAATAATTTAGCATATATGAGACATAAAACTTAACAAATCTAAGTACCAATATTTTAGTAAAAAGTAAATTTTAAATTGAAATCGTAAATAATCTAATTAACTTTGATCTTAAACCTCCAATAAACACAAAACCACGATCATTAATAGCCAAATGCCTAACCCATAAGACCCAAAAATGCGTACGAAATGGTCGTTCGTTGCTATATAGAATTAGTTTAATGTTTGTGTACATAAAAAAATATGGTTACCAGCAACACATAACTATCTACGTGCTGTCACAGAGAGACATAAATGTACACACAAAAAAGTTTGATGTTACTTGGAATATCTTTCACAGTTTGCGGCATATAGATTTGCAACAAACACGTGTCGCGATTTCGAGATACTTCCGATGGGGAAAAAGAACCACTAACAGAGAGCGTGTGGCGCGTGGAACTAAATTCACCACGTGGCATTGATTTGAGCCACAAGCCATCAGAATCCTTTTCTAGTAATAAGTATTAACCCCGACCCGTGAGAGATACACGTGACAGATAGAGACGAAAACTTTATTATTTCTGTTTCATTTTATATTACTTCTAATCAAATAACTAAACAACTTTTGATAATTTATTGGATTTTTTTTTTCTTGTTAAAAGGGTTTTCATGATAATTAATTATATACCTTCGACCTTCGCGTTTTTTTTTTTTTTTAATTATTGGACAACATATAGTTATATATGTTGATTACCAAAAACTAGTACATTTTGGTTCATATATTTGAGAGGGAATTGATACCTTATTAGAATTCATACAAACAATCGATTAATGGACAAATTTTTTTTAAAAAAAATATCAGTTAATGGATTTTGTTGGCACAAATTTTTGGAAATTCGATCGTATATTGTGCGTGCTTTACAGCATATTCTGAAAGCGATGATAGGCATACACAAATTTTTATTCTAATTTGTATGACTTAAAAAAGGAAAAACTAGAATAAAAACAATTAATTAACGGACAAGATACTTTATACATTTGAAGAATAATGTCACTATCTAGGTTTATTTTTACGTCCTCTATGAAGTTAGATGATGAATCTGGCCGACATTAAATGATTTTGTTTAAAAACAAAAGAAAATAGGGAAATGTGGGAATACAGCTCGTTCGTTAGAAGCATTATAAATTCGGGAGCGTGCCCAACTTTTCCTCCGTCTTCAACATCCACAAGAAAAATATTCATTCAACTACAATACAACAAAGTGTCACGGGATTTGTCTATTTGATAACTTTTGCTTCTCAATTATTCATAAACATTTATAAAACTATGCAAACGCCCATATTATATTCTAAGTTTTTATATATATTATTTATTTCTCATACGTCAGCATTGTTATTTGTTTGTGTTATGCAAATTAAAGTTCTAAGATTTGGAAAGAGTGTTTATCCCAAAAAAAAAAAAAAGTAGTAAAAAAGATGGAATTTATACAAATCATTTGTGTTGGTATTATACTAGTATTATATATATATTGGTATGAATTATGATCGTTGTTGTTACAAGATCAAGCACTCTTTCTTTCATGAACAAAACTGAAAAAAAAAACTAAAGATCGATGCATGATTTTGTGTCCTTGAGTATGTTTCAACGATAATAAAAGTAGACTATGGATACAACATGCTCGCTAGAAGCTTAGAATTAAAATACAAAGGACAAAACGCATGAAGAAAACGAAGAACAATATCTACTCGAATTTACTCATCTTGATCTTTATTTATATATATATATATATATATATATATATATATATATATATATATATATATATATACTCCTCTTATACGAGTTTTTTTAGTACTTGATTTATTTATCTTGCTTAACACAAATCTAGAACCCCATTTGCTATATCTTTCTTTAAATATTTAATTTTCAATTAAACTCTTTTAAATATTTCATTTCAAAATAATACAATCCAAACATTAAAATTTCAGTATTTCATCAGAAAAATATGTAGGTATTATTGTTGACAGATACAACTTCAAACCTGGCCTACAAAATTTAAGTCGGCCATGTATATATAAAATGCATGATCATGTATGTTTTGAACAATAGCAGTACGGAGAAAGAAGGTGGACAAATGTTAACACAAAGATTTCAAATCAATCCTTTCAACATTATGTGTTTAAATCATTTGGTATATATTCATATATATGCACCCAAAAAAAAATCAATTGGTTTTCATATATTATATCTATTGGTTTTCTTAATCAGTTTATCTTATCATTAGGCTTACCATATGTTATTTTCATAAAATGGATTAACATATATTGCATGATTTGTTTGTGTAAATAACAACTACTTAGATTAGAGGGAAAAAAAAACAACTACATGTACGGTGGATATAATGTAAGTATTAATTCTATAAGAGTGATAACATTATAGATACGTCAACCTAAACTATCGTTAGTTTTGTCTTGGTCAGTTGGTGTGGTATTACAAATATATACTATATATTAAGATATTACGTGATGATTAGAATTGGAATAATACTCTATATATTTTTTCGTACAAAATACAACAATGTGATATTCTCTACTAGTACAACTAGATTATTTTATAATGAATAATATAATACTCTCTCTGTTTAATTTGGTTATACAATGTTTTGCAAGCTTTTATGCATATTTAAATGTATTTGATATTGTATGATTATATTTGTATTCTATAATTTTTCAGTTGGTTGAATTTTTTCCACATAAAAATAGAGAGTAGAACTGGAATGATGTTCGCTAATTGGTAATCGACTTTTGCTTTTTTTGGTTATATATTCTTTTTGTCTCATTTTCAAAACTGTTGCTATATATTACTACTAATTAATATTTTTAGAAAGTTGGTATATTAAGTTGACATGGCAATATTTTGCATGGGGATTGGAGAGTAACACGGATTATTAATGAAGCTTGTACTGACTTGCTGTAAATTTTGAAATTAATTTAGTTTCAGATTTAAAAAAATTAAGCAGGAGACTAGGACTTTGTAAGTATAGCATCAAACAATATGCTTATAAACAGATACGTTTGGATCTAATAACATAGGAAACATGAGATCTCTTGGACTGCGTGAGATATATATAATAATGCCAAAAACATCCATATAGATTTACACTTACCATATGGTCATGTCTCTCTCTGCCCCCATTTTTTTCAGCTCAATTCTAAGTTCTAACCCTCTCCCCACAGTTAAATATCAAAACAAATCCCATTGAAGCACAACTCAGAATTTTTGTAGTAATTAAGAATTATATATATATATACATATATATATATATATATCAAACAAATTCTTATTAAATTCAATGATATAAAAAACGGAAAAATCTCATAAAAAACTTACAAATTGGCACACATTTATACTTAAACTTTCAAAGTAATATACTTCCATTTTAAACCTCAAAAGTAGAACTTTTTCCAGTGTAAACCTTCAAAATAAAAAAAATTCCACTTTAAACCCTCAAAGTGGCTTTTCGATTCGGGCTAACATTTCTCATCCCAAAAAATTTAACTCTGTTAACGGAAAAATTAACTCGAACGATTTTTTTAATCCACATACCTATTTAAATTAAGCAATTTTCAAATTAAATTAAGAATTTACGATCTTTATTTAATTTAAATTCAAAAATCTCTTAACTTAGTTTCAAAATTTCTTAATTTAAAAGATTTCAAATTAATTTATTTTATTCTAAAAATCGTCGGAATTAATTTTTCCGTTAATGAAATTAACTTTTTAGTTAGCAGAATTAACTTTTCCAATATCGAAAATAACGGCGCGAAACAAAACGATACTTTGAAAGTTTAAAATAAAAAAAGTTTCACTTTAAAGGTTTAAAATGGAAGTGTAATACCTTAAAAATTTAAAATAGAAATGTGTGCCACTTTGCATATTTTTTAATGGAATTTTCCCTATTAAAAACTAATGAAATCACTCAAAAAAATTCTAATATCACTCAAAACAATCAATTAAATAATTAAATTGGATAAAATGCTTTAAAAAGTGATAAAATCATAGTCCAATAACTATACTATTGAGGAGCAAAGAAACAAAAATAAAATTCAAGAATTTGGTTGATACACAATAAGTCTAAATTAGTCTAAATCATATAACATATATCAATCCAAAAATTAGTCTAAATTTTGATACAGATAAAACACTATATATCTATATATATTTTAAATGAATAGAGAAAAGGACTTGTCGTAAAAACAATATAATATAATATAATATTTGGCAAACTAAAACCAAGTCTTTTAAAACCTCAAGCTGCAAGCCCAACAAAACAGAGATAGAACTCAAGAATCAACCATATATCAACACGTGTCATCACTACAGACTTCAAACTCCATTGTCTCTCTGTGTTCTTCTTTGCTATATAACAGACTTAAAACTCATCTAACTATCTCAGCATTGTCTCTTCATCTCTCTCTCTTTTTAGCTTACAATGCGAAGTCTCAGTGGCATTCTCGTGATTTACATAATCTCAACTGTCCTCTTCGGTCATTCCATTTACATGGCACGAGGAAGATATCATTTCCACAAGAATCGTGGTCTCTCGGGTCCTCCTCCTCCTCCTCCTCCGCCTTCGCCTTCGCCTCCGCCTCTTACAACAGAAAATCCACCTACGGTCCCTTCAGACCCGTACCCGAATCCAAACCCGGATCCAGACCCGACTCCAGCTCCGGGAGATTCTGACGAAGGATGCGTTTTTGACGTTACGTCGTTTGGGGCAGTAGGTGATGGGTCATGCGACGATACGGCAGCGTTTCGAGCTGCATGGAACGCTGCTTGTGCTGTTGAATCCGGCACCGTTTTGGCACCTGAAGGCGGTGTTTTTAAAATCACCTCTACTATTTTCTCCGGTCCATGTAAACCGGGACTCGTCTTTCAGGTAAGCCAAAAAAAAAAAAAAAAACATTTCGTTAACAAACAAAAATAAATGTTAGACAAACAAATTTTTTGGACCCCATAACGTCCCTTCCTATATGAGCCGCCTAGCTCTAAACAAAGTCGTCAATAATATATAATCACTATAATCTTTCAACAAATTAAAATAAAATCAGTTTAACAATAATGTTATCTTAAAATAAATTTTATAGAATGTAAATTAAAATATATATTTTCTGTTTCTTTTGGGATTGTGAAGTTGGACGGAGTGTTGATGCCTCCAGACGGACCAGAGGAATGGCCAGTCAAAGACAGTAAAAACCAGTGGTTGGTTTTTTACCGCCTCGACAGTATCACATTTTCCGGCAAAGGCACCGTCGAAGGCAACGGCCAACAATGGTGGGACCTACCTTGCAAGCCCCACAGGGTAAGTTTTTCTAAATTTTTTTTTAAATTTTTTTTTTTATTTTTTGTTATCATTTTAACATTTCCGAGAAAAAAAAAACGATTATTTTCTCACAATCGATATCAGATATGATTATTGTATTGATTCATAATTCGTGGCTGTGACAAAATAGAATACACGACAAGAAACCGTACTATTATTCGTCCAGTTTTTACTTATTAAAAAAATGTAATTTGGATTATGTGTTTTATTATTATCTTTTTTTTCTTCAGGGTCCAGACGGATCAACGTCGACCGGACCATGTGAAAGCCCGACTGTAAGTCTAATTAAACCGAACAGTTTAAATCTAAAACCGGTTTAATTTGGTTTACTAATGACCTTTTTTTTATAATGTTGTTTAGATGATTCGGTTTTTCATGAGCAATAATATAGAGGTGAAAGGATTAAGAATACAAAACAGTCCACAATTTCACATGAAATTCGATGGATGTGAAGGAGTTTTAATAAACGATATTCAAATCTCGTCACCAAAACTCAGTCCAAACACCGATGGTATCCATCTAGGAAACACCAGATCTGTTGGCATTTACAACTCTGTCGTTAGCAACGGTACATTTTTTTTTTTTTTTTTTAAACAAATTAAATCTGATCGAATATATTGTGAATGTGACAACAAATTCTATAATAGTATAGTACAATAATGGTATCTTGTAATCTGGTAAACGAATAATATTATTAATCGGGAATGAAAATTGAAACAGGGGATGATTGCATTTCTATTGGAACTGGCTGCTCAGATGTTGACATTCAAGGTGTCACTTGTGGGCCCAGTCACGGGATCAGGTTTGTCTCCCATTTATTTCTTCCTCTTTTTAATTCATTTTTTAGTTTACGTTAAACGTTTTTTTAAAAAAAACTTTATTTAGTTTAGTTTCTTGAATTGATTCCATAACGAAGTCTGTCTTCGCATGGATCACGGATACTAGCTGAATGATCCATCGAAAATCGAACTTTGGAACTACGTAGTTGACAAAAATATATATATATATATATATATATATATATATTTATTCAACTTGGAGCAAGAATTTAATTGAGTTATTCATTTTATATATATATATATATATATATATTTATTCAACTTGGAGCAAGAATTTAATTGAGTTATTCATTTTTATATCATTTCCTACCTAACTTTTTAGAGAACCATTAAAAAAAAAACTATTTATAATAAATATAATTTTCGAATTTGAACAAATATATCTATAAAATGATAATAAAATATAGTTTTACTAATTTGGCTATTATTTTAGAATAATGTAAATGTTGTAGGTACGACTTTACGAGTTATATTTAGGTATAACTAAAACTCAATTTTTTTTTTTTTTTTTTTTTAAGATAAATAAAATTGTACTGTTTTTTTTTTCCCCCAAGGGGGTTGTTTAGTTGTTTCACCGCTTTCAAAACGCGATTTGATTTCTAACCGCTAAAAAACCGTAAAATTTTCAAAAACGCAGTATCGGGAGCTTAGGCGTGCACAATTCACAAGCCTGCGTTTCAAACATAACCGTCCGAAACACCGTGATCCGCGATTCCGATAACGGTCTCCGAGTCAAAACGTGGCAAGGCGGCACCGGATCCGTCTCAAATCTCCTATTCGAGAACATACAAATGGAGAACGTCCTCAATTGCATCATCGTCGATCAATACTACTGCCAAACCAAAGCATGCCGCAACGAAACGTCGGCGGTTCGAGTCTTCGACGTCGAGTACCGTAACATCAAAGGCACTTACGACGTCAGAAGTCCGCCGATTCACTTCGCCTGTAGCGATACCGTGGCTTGCACGAACATAACGATGTCGGAGGTTGAGCTTTTACCGGAGGAAGGTGAGCTCGTCGATGATCCGTTTTGTTGGAACGCTTATGGGACACAAGAGACGTTGACGATTCCGCCAATTGATTGTTTGCTTGATGGATCTCCGGTGGTGGCCGAAGCCTATGATTCGAATTATAGTTGTTGAATATGAATTGTTTGTTAATCTGCCACGTGGACGGATAAGGTTTGCCCCTTTTTTAGTTTGTATATTGGGCCATCCCTTGTAGGGCCTTTTAGTGGAAGCCTTATATGTGTGATGAGATTTTTAAGAAATTAGATGCCGTTATAATTGGCTTATTCTTGGTCCATTATATATACATATATTTATCTATCAAATTTGGCCTTCTTTATGAGTACTACTTTCAAATTTCAATCTCAGTAATCAAAATCAGATGATAAAAATTAACAACATAGAATCAGACCTAATATTCCATAATATAAAAAATGCCATCAGGAAAAGGAAAAGAAAACTTGATATTCAATTTGGAACTCTTTTTGAGTTAGAACAAATGACCAAACAGAAGACGGAGAAACAAGTAAAAACTGGGAATTTTACAGTATAAAAAGGATGAAAAAAACAAACACAGCAAGTGACAACGCAACAGCTCTCAGGTAAAATCCAAAATAACCCAAAACGCAACCACTAACCGCAAACCTCAACGATTCCAATTTTAGCGCGGATTCTCAAGTCACCAGTCAAGACTCATCTATACAAACAGAAGCCTCTCCTCATACCACATTGTGATATATGATAAAGTAGGATTGACTTTAGACTTTGGAGATGATTTCAAATATAAAAAGGAAACAAGCAATAAACCAAATCCGGGGTTGGTTTACTTCTGAAGTGATCTGGGTTCCAGGGGAATAGTACCGACTGTTACGACTGCAGTTGACCCGGTAACTTTTATGGGCACTGATCCTACTTTGACGATGTCATTGTCACCAGAAATAGAAGCATCAACCACTTCAGAAGGCTCTGTCTTCTGGTCAGAGCCAGAGGGGGCTGGTTTAGACTTGGCTTGACTCCGGTTCAGGTAAGAACCAGTGGTTGGATCGGAGTCTGTACCACTCGAATCAATGGTGAGAGAGCTGATCTTCTTCTGAATGGAAGTAGTATCTTCTTCATTACCTTCCTTTACGGTCGTCTCCTCATTCCCATCTGATTTTGAACGAACATTCTCAGTTTCTGCAGAGGTTACTAAAGGTTTCTTGGTTCTGTCAGAGAAATCTGGTCTGGATAATGGCAAAGGGCTAAGAAACGTCCTGTATGGCAGCCTGGTTCTTTCATCATGCATGACCCTCTGTCGGTTTTCGTAATACATAAAATCATCCAGTAACGAAGTCCTTTCCGAATGATCTTTGAATATTTTTAGCACCTCCAGACCTTGTTTCAGCATTATCTGCACAAGAAAACGATAGTTTAGTGATGATGATGATGATGAAATAACAAAAAAACGATGGTTTAGCAAATTCTGCGAATTTGATGATCTTTAAAAGCAAGTGCTTGCAGGAAAGAAAATTCACCTCTTGTGTGTCTCGACTGTTGGTAACTGGTTTATTCTCATTGTTCTGTAATATGATGTGCCTGAAATAGCTATTGGGAATATCTTTTATGATATGCCATTTGACAGAAAAGCTTCCGCTCCATTTGTCTTGCTGCCAAAAATCCATGTCTTTATCAAAAGAAACTGGCCCGGTCATCTCAGCCATGCCACAGAACAAACCACTGGCGTTGACCTAAAAAGAGAAGTACTTCATCAGAATAAACCCAAAGTGTTAACACAAAAACAAGCTAGCATGTAAGATGAGGAAAGAAAAAACTCACAGAAAAGAATAAGAATATTGGGCATTCACAAGACTTCTCGTTGGCTATTCTCTGAGCATCTTCATACGCACTCTGCAATTTCTTGTTCCCATGCAATGTTGATGACCAGACATTGTATTTGATGCTCTTGTGAACATCATCTTCACTATACGATTTTATCACAAAAAACTTGGCATTGCTGTAATTGATTTGGAGATCTTCTTTATTATACTGAGAAGGATCGATCACAATATTTCCTTCGGCATCAGCATTTCCAGCTTTTGTTGTATATGCTTTAACAATTATTTGATTTCTTGATCCTTTTGGTCTTGGACCTCGATATTGTTCACTGACTGTATGTGGACTTATATTTGCATGGCCACCATACAGCTTGGGCCGAAGACTGTTATTGTTTGTTGCAAAGGATGAATAACCATTACGTTCAGGTGGAGCAATATCTAATTGTCCATAAGACGATACTCTGCTACTGGAGACAACATCAACTGGTTGGACGGAACTGGTTCTGCCCTGAAAAGATGATTACACAAGTCTAGAGTCAAAATCAGAATAATACATATGGCTGTAGTGGTCATCAACAAGCCACTCCTAGAACTACACAAGCAAGAATCATAATCATTTCGCTATATTCTTTTCAATTCATCAACCTCGAACCTCCTATTATCAGTTTTATCACTATCAAAATAAAGTAAAACCAGGAAGTAGTTATACGAAAATATACCTGGAGAGCGTGTCCTGATGATGGAGTAGAAACACTCTTGTCCGTTTCTGGCTGCTTGCTTTGTCCAGAGTTAGGCCTTAGCTTTTCAGAGATCCTGCCCAAAGAGTTTACAGCAGGGAGTTTTGGAGCATTCCTCTGGAGTCCAGCAGTAGAAGCTGAAGCATTTCTATGCCTGGACCCTCTCCCGTCAGATCGACCCCTATTAGCTGAACCAGTCTCAACCAAAGAGTTTGTTGAGCTATTCGAGACATCAGGGTAAATAGCATACGGAACAATGGTAGGTGAGGTTGCAACATTCTGGTAAGGAGGAATAGAGTAAAATTGCTGGGAACCAACAAAAGGAGAATCAACGCCTATAGAAGCACCAGGTATGTAAGGATTAAATGGATTGTAAGGAGACTGTGCATATCCATAACTAGGGGTATAGCATATATATGGAGAATTCTCATTCTGCCCACCCTGAAGAAACCAAGAAAAAGATAAAAATGTCAACAACATATATACGAAAAAAATGACAGAAAAAAAATAAACAATAAATGTGTCTTAGGATGTTACAGTGTATTGGACTTCAGAACCATCTACACCAAAAAACATCTGATGGTTCTCCCATTCACTGGGTGACTCATAACCTGAAAATTAAGAAAAGTTTAGCGAACTCAACATCTTTAGGCTAAGAGGATAAATGAGACTAATGAATCCAAGTAACAAACCTGTACAGTAATAGCCATAATTGGCATCAACAGGGTAATACATGCCCTGGTCAACAACAAAATCAGGGGCTCCTTCGGAGGTATACATAGCTTTTCACTTCTTATTATCAAAGATGTAAATGGAGTTTGTATAAACACCTGTAAACAACAACAACAACAAAAAAAGGCCACAACATAAGCGTTTGTGGGAATGAGGTCAAAATTAAACAAATTAGCTACAAGGAAACGTCATGGGTTGAAAATTGTATCAGAGTAGAACTATTCCACAATACAAAATTGAACTATTCCAAAATATCTCAATCGAACCGACGCGAACAATAAAATTCATACGAACGGGAAAAACCTAATCCCAGAATAACGTTAACGGAGATGCAAAATCATGTTCCTTATGATTACCAAATCAAATACTTAAAAGAGAGAAAAACAATGAAACTTACAATAAAAAAACGAAGCTAATTTTTGATTGAAATAATTCAAACACAAAGACGGATTCCAAATTAAAAAAGTGACGAGTTGGAGCAGTAGCCAGAAATTAAATTAATCAGGTTACCAGAAATTTGGGAAAATCACGACATGCTTAGGCCTACGAAGTTCTTCGAATTAAGAAGAAGAAGAAGAAGAAGAAGAACGAATGAACGGACGTTTCAAGAGGGATAGAGAGGACAAGGCTTATGAAGAGGAGGCTCAGCAGTATGAGTTTTGGGAAAAAAAAAAAAAAAAAACCTCTGCAGAATCGAAACCCTAACCCTAGATTGAGAAAGGGGGGTGGAGTCGAAAGAGAGAGGGAGAAAGGAGAGATTCGACGAATTTCGACAAATTAAAGAAAAAAAAGAAAAAAGAAAAGAAAACCAGAAGACGCGCAAAGGCAGATTCTTTAGCTTTGATGCAAATACGCTGCGTTTTCAACGGGTGAATCTAGTTATTGACTTGTCTGTCGCTTTAAAGGTCGATTATACCCTTGTCGTTGACACAAACTACGAGTCTGCCCTTCTTTTAAAATTGCCTACGATTTTATCATTTATGGGACCATGGTTGTCAAATTCGTGTGACAAATATTCAGACACCGAATCATTATGATTTGTTTCCAATTTACACTTTTTTTCCTCCTTTTAATATGATAAACGACAAGTTGATTTCTTAACCGCTAATACGAAATCTGTAACTACATAAATTTTGATTGAAAAAAAAGTAAGTTCAAGAAAAAAATAACTAGGTTTTACACCACCGACTAAATAAAACTCTCTAACATTTAACTTAAAATTAGCAAACCGAATTTGGTTAAGATGGAATTGACCAGCCTAGGCTATGTACATTGGCTTTGATGACACCTCTAAACCGATTTAGCTGCTCCTCATCTGTAATAAATCATGCAAGAAAAAAACTCAGACGTGTGAGATAAAAGAGTTTGGATCATATGTAAGTCTTGCTCATGGCAAAGAAGTGAAATGTTGCAGAACCTGTAAACCGGAATTAACCACAAAAGACATTACCTCGGTTGGAAAGAACTAAGAAGACCAGCGGAACGGGACTTTAGGAGTCAGTAGCACCTTTGGTCTTAGAATCAACAGCCTCATTGATCTTTTGGTGGGCCTCTTCACTAGAATCAACTATGTGTTTTTTGTCAGATGGCTTCCGCTTAGAATAGGTAACAAGTTTGACTACTCTCTCTCGCTTATCTGCTGACTCTCCATGATCCTTGTCATAACAAGGTTTCGTAATATTTGTTAACTTGCCATGAGCCATCACTGGCTCAGACCCATCTGGCTTGTTTGTTAGACATTTGGATGAACTGGTACAGTCTGCATTGAACCCACCATTTACAGTCCTCGGATCAGAATCAGTATGTCTGAACTTTATGGTAGAATCATCCATATCTTCACTGGGCTCTGAATCATTGAGTTTGCTGGTTGAACATTCCAACTTCTCAGCACTATCGGTGGCTATGTCTCGGTTTCTGTCTGTAGTAAATTCAGCTGTACCTTTCCCTGTGATTTCAGTTACTACACTTTCTGGTTTCTCATCATATCTGATTTCCAATTCCACTGAAGCATCACGAGCCTCTTCTTCACTTACAGTATTTGATACCTTAAGAGAGTCGCTCTTTCTTCCTTTTTCTGCTTCCTCTTCCAAACTCTGAATAGAGTTGGAGGCTTCTACATCATTTTCTTCTCCAATTCCGGTTTCAGAGTCGGCAGCAATTTCATCAATCGCCATTGGTTCAATGTCTGCATTCTTCTCTGTCCTAGATTCTATGGACTTTCCAGAATCAAACACATGCAGATCACAAGTTTGTGTAGCTTCAAAAGTACTTTCTGTTCTTCTGCAAGACTCTGGTTTTCCAACCGTATCAGATAAATCTTTACTTATCTCTACAGTTTCTGAATGGTTAGCTTCTTTGGAACCAGTTTCAGTCTTCTCTGAGGAATCAACCATATCTTTATCACCAGATGCTAGTGTATCAAAAGCTGTAACTTCATCAGTTCTAGATTCTGACTTGGAATCAACATCATCAACTTCCATTTCAGAGAGATCCATGGACTTATATTCTACATTCTCAGAAGATATTAAACTATCTTTGTCATCAGGCGCTAAGGATGGTGAATCAACAGAATTAGTAATACTGTGTACTAAATTTCTGGGTGAATGAATTAGGCTTCTGTAGTCATAGTACGCCACAGCCTGTGGATGTCAGAACATATCAAGAATAAACTAAGAGAAATCAAAATTAGGAAACTCGTCATCAACTATAGAACTACCTTTGGTCTCGGAGATACTGCTTCGAACACTTCAATTTTAGGCTCCTCACATTCGGGGATTTGCAAAATAATGTAGGCTCCTTTGTTGTTGCGTCTCTCCTCTGTATCCTGCATATAAGAAAATACGCACTCAGGTTAGTATTGAGGCTCAAACACAAGTAAAGAACCTCCATCCAGCTAGAACTAAAAAATAAAATGAACATGGACAGGCGGAAAATTCAGATAACCGTTATTGTTGGATCGCAAGAGCTTACTACGGGTAGGAGTTAGGCCAATACATATATCCAATAGAGCATACCTGAAACTGAGGATGATCAGGAGCACTGAACAACGTTATAAGTCCTTCATGGTCTTTTGCGTACCCTTCACTCATTGATGCAAGACCATCTCGTATTGCCCTCTCCTCAGGGGCTTCCTTCCCTCTGATGATCAACTGCCACAGAAAAAATGATATCATGATGCTGAAAGAGTAACAGAAATACCTCATTTGATTAAAATATACAAAAAAGCATGATTATATCCCAAATATAAGCATTCGATTGATGAAGAACCACTCAATTCTTCTACCAAATTCTCAACGCATCTAAATGTGATATTATTGACAATTTGATTTCATTGAACTAATCGATCTAACCTTTAGATCATTGTCTTGCAAGAACTTTGCTGTGCAATCAGGACCCCACAATAAACCGATGCCTCTCTCTTTGTTATGAAAGAGGCCGGCGTCATTCGATGGATCTGACCAAAGAATGTCACCAGGAATCAAGTTTGAACCTTCAGCAGGAGGGTCCATAACACGCCTTTTCACTTTGGCTAAATCCTTCAACGAGCCAAGAGGCAAAGCCTCAATTCTATTTTCAGTCTCAAGAACACTATTATCTGCTTGCTTTTTCTGAGTTCGCTTGCGCTTTCTGCTTCGTTCTTGTTTGTCTGAGAGAAAGCTTGATACATCACGAAAAACACCTCCATGAGCTGTAAATACCTTCCCGGCAATCACAGAAGCCAAAGGGAGTAACTGGAAGCATTCCAAGCATTTTTTGTAGACAACTGCTCCTTTATCTCCATACTTGGTTAGTACTTCATTCTTAAATCCATAGAGTGATGTACAACCTTCACTTTCGTGACTGCCACGTAGAAGGAACACTCTTTCCGGTAGAAACACCTAGCAAAAAATGAAATGCCTACTATTAGAATGTGTTTCGCAGTATAATTTATCTTTGACATTAGAAAAAATGCCGACTCTTTGGGGTTCAAATATACTGCACAGAATAAAATTAACTGCAGAGATTCTCACCGATTCCTATGATCCACTGACACTATATCAATTGTAGACAAAGTCAAGGACGATAAGCTTACCTTCCATGATAAAAGAAGCAATAAGGTTTCCAAACCCCACGCTCCTTTGTCAACATAATTCCCGTTGAACACATAGAACTGATCATTATCCGGGAATCCTGCATCCTGCATAAGGTACAGCAAATCATGTAGCTGCCCATGTAGATCTCCAACCACAATAACCTTTGCTTTCTCACTATCTATCCTAACGCAGTTTGGCTCTTTTTTCAGGATTTTGGAAGCAGAGAGAACCAGCTCTTCGAAGACATTAAAAGGCAGAACACTTGAAAATTCACAAGGTGGGAGATTCCTCGAAGACCAATCAAATACCAACATTACTTCACAAATCCAACTGAAAGTAAGCTTCCCTCCCGAAGGCCAGAAAAGAGGTTTCTGGGAAACTGATGGTAAAGACTGCTCACATCCTATATCCTGAACAGGTGGCATGACTTCCAAAGGTTCTGCTGAGAGACCATCATCTATTCCCATTTCATTCATAGGTAAGCTTACCATTTCCCCAGACAATGGCTTTTCTGATATTATTGTAGGTGTAGGTTCAGGTAACATTAGAAATGGAGTTGGAGCTTGAGCAACAGTGCCTATAACAAAGGAATGACAATAGTTAAAACGCAAAGTTTCGACAAAACTTGTTTAAAACACGAGCATGTTATATGATCTGCAGTTGGGATTAACTTGAATATTCATATCATGAAGACATGATCTACATAAAGTAATATCTAATCAGCTAAGGAGAAAGGAATATTTCATCTACGGTCCATTATCAATATCTTTCTTCTCTTGGTTAACATCTAATAATGCATCACCAAGTCACTAAAAATTCAAGCAGAAATCATTAAGGAAAGGAATTGTAGCCTAAAAATTATTTTGATAGTTCAAATGGAAATCCTACCATTAGATAACGAGCCTAACGGTGCATTGAGTTGTAGAGCGCCTGCGCACATATCAACGATATCTTGTAATGTTTGCCTCGCTGTATCAACAGTAAGTTCCTCCTCAAGTGAAGCCTTAGATCGAGCATGTATGGCTGCAACCCTCTGAACCTGTAAGTTTATATTGGGTGATGAGATTTAAGTACGCTGAAAAACCATAGAATTAATGATGTTGACCATAATAACTTACAAGCACTTGGAAAGCAAAACCAGTGGGTAGAAATTGCCCAGGGCGCCTCTCATTCATAGGACTAATAATTCTTCTTGTAATTCTACGGTACCACTCCATATAAGGATCATTATAGTCCATTCGGTTACACTCTGGCTCACCGAGAACAACAGATGACTCACGTGTCTCCCACAATTCAATATGTCGACTATGACGTGCTGACCAGTCATATTCTGATTTGCCTCTTTTGTCAATGGCATGAAGAGCTTTTTCATTATCACAAGGTGCTGGAATTGTTTGGTGAAGACCAAACTGTCGAAGTACTCGATCAGGACGATGCCACTCAACAACATCAAAACAAATTAAGGGTGCGACGGTTCGCCATATGTTCTGACCACTAAGACATATAAGAGGAAGCTTTGCTAGAAGATCCGGAGTGTAAGGCTGCCATATAACCTAAATCCACGTCATAAAAGAAAATCCCATGTTACATCAACCACTATATCAGAGATTTTTGATAAAACATTATCAGGGGGCTATGGGAGAACAAAAAAGTTTGCCTTATACCTAACTTATGGAAATAAGGATTACAATACCACTTTAGATACCCCATCACCAGACACTATTATAGCTTAGACTGCTATTAAAGATCATTACTTACATTGTAAGTGTTTCTTTTATAATTAAATGATTGGTCACTGTGAGGATTAAGTCCCCTAATAACAAAAAAACAGTTATAAATTGTAATAACTTCGAACAAATACTTAGTTACTTAAGATTAGAAGTTGGTCTGTGATTTTTACTCTACTTTCCTAAACTCAAGGATCAAAGCTCGGTAATATAAGCCATAGTTTTATACCTGCTCATCTTTTTGCTGGTCAAATTGGTCTCTGTAAAAGTCCAGTCCTCCGCGAGGATTCTCTTTATGGCTCAGAGACGCCCTCCACCTAGCTTTCAAGCAGTTTCATAAGCAAACCAAATTGAAATTAAACTTGTTAGAACAAACTGAACAGAATATGATAAATATCAATTACCTACAGCCTAATGGATCTGGTAAAGGACCATTTATGCCATCCATAAAGGAAGCACCAACATCTTTAAGTCTTCCTGGACGGCCAACATGAAGTCGTTCCCATGCCCATAACTGCAGCAGAACAAGAGGACCACAAATGGTGGAAACAGTCCTCTTACTTGCCCGACACAACTCTCTGTATAGAAGTGCTAGAGTAGCACTACCCCAACTAAGTTGAGCCACTTCATCAAAGTCCCTTAGCAGAGGGAGAAACGTCAAAGCCACATCATGTTTAGATTTATCCCCGTAAAGGAAACCACTCATCAAAGCTAAAACAAAAGCCCTAGTGTGACACTTCAACGTATCTTCATCAGGGTTAGCAGGTAAATTCCGAAAATTATCACGCAACCATGCTAGGGACACATGAGAACCATGTAGATCCTTGGGACCTGGTCTGCAACCTAGTAGGTCTTCACATAAATCAGCCCAGTTGTATTTTGTACTACCAGTTACCGCAGGTCCATCCACACGAAGACCCAACAATATATTCACATCTTGTAAAGTCACTGTGATCTCTCCAGCAGGAAGATGAAAAGTATGCGTTTCAGGTCTCCATCTCTCCACCAGAGCTGTTATCAAAGCATAATCGAGTTGTATAAACGCAACCTTGTACACTCCGTATAGCCCAAACTGTATCAACTTTTGACACACAAGAGGCTCCAGAGGCCAATCTCGCATTCCCAATAATTTGTGCCGACATGTCAGTTCACGTGGAGGAACCTGAAAGTGAAGTAAGACTCAAAATATATATTATGAAAAGAAGAAAAAAAGGAAATAATTTAGCACACACCTCATCTTCCCATATAGCAGCTGATCTATGCTCATGTTGCCAGACCAATATAGATTGATCAACAGGACCAGGATCCAAATCAAAGTTTAAAAGACTCTGCACCTCCATCTAAAATGATATACCACAGGACATAAATTGAAAGATCAGTGAATACACAACATTAAACAAAACTAAACAAGCTAAAGAGATGTCAGAAATTAAATTCCAGCTACTTGATATATACGAAAAAGCTAAAATCTGTGTCAAGAAAAGCTCAATGTATTGTTTTGATAAAACTTAGCAGCTAAATACTAAAAAAAACAAAAAGCTACTTCCTACTAATTGTAAGAATATTATCAAACTTGTGAAACAAAAGACAAAAAAAAAAAAAAACATACTTAGCTCTAATTTTGAGTAAAAAAAAACTCAAAATTTTTAAAACTTCGAATTCTGGGAATGTAACTAAAAATTAAATGAGTCCTAATTTAAACACAACAAACCCTAAGCTAGCCACAAACACAAAATCATCTCCAGAAGAATCAAGCTAAATTACTCGTATACACAGACACGAAGAACTTAAAAACAATAATTAGCAATAAACCAATCAAAATGTTCAAAACGATTAACAAAGTAAGTGAGTGTATGATTAGAATCAGAAGCCGTACCAATTAAAAGCTTCCGGTGATCAACAAAAATAAAAGCAGACTTTTGAAAAAAAAACCAGAGGAAGATTAATAATAAGCAGAGAAACGTTAAGCGGGAGAGACAAGAGGAAACGAGAGAAAGAGAGAGCTTCCAGATCCGTCAGAAGTTTTCGTCTTTCGTTTCCCCCAAAAGAAAACGCTTAAGCAATTCTGATCCTTCTAGGTCGGTCCGAGGATCTAATCTTTTTCAACACTACGACGCCGTTTCACTTCATGGGCCTATCTCCCATAGTTTCGGCCCAAAAAGAGTCAGCTAAAGTTTTTGTCGATTTTTTTTTTTTTTTTTTTTTTTTTGTCGCCCAAGTTTTTGTCGATTTAAGTCTCGAGAAATTCGTCGACGCTGAAGTTTTCTCTAAAAGAGAAACTTGTTTTTATCTAAAGGGTACATTAGACACGTGGCGTGAACCCATGTCAGAAGGATGCCACGCCATAACTCTTGCATGCACCTAGAACATCATCCCCTTTTTTTCCTGACTTCGGATCTTCGAATCCATACCGGTTTATGATCTCTATTTAACCGATCATCAACTCAATTTCCTCTATTCACACCAATACATAAATCTATATATCAAGAAAGATGCCAGGAATCACACTAGGAGACACGGTTCCGAACCTAATGGTCGAGACGACACATGACAACTTCAAGCTTCATGACTACTTCGCCAATTCTTGGACCGTCCTCTTCTCTCATCCCGGTAATATATCTATGTCTTGATCATATCCCGTTGAGTCAAGTTTTTTTCCATAAATTGGACAAAAAAATCTAAGCAAATTCTAATCTAATTTTCTTTTACCGTTGACTGTTATTATAACTTAGGGGATTTCACACCGGTTTGCACGACGGAGCTCGGTGCGATGGCTAAATACTCTCATGAGTTCGAGAAGAGAGGTGTGAAGCTACTTGGTTTGTCTTGTGACGACATACAGTCACACAAAGACTGGATCAAGGACGTCGAGGCCTTTACGGTACAGCTAATTAAATCTATCTCATGCATGCATACATTACAAAACTAATTAATCTTTTTTCGTTATGTGAAAACTATACTATATAGTTTATCTAGCTAGCTAGAGATCATATATATGTTTTGGTTTTGATTATTCATATAAGTAAACACTTTGTGATGTATATATATATAATATATAGCCCGGAAGCAAGGTGACATATCCTATAATCGCTGATCCGAACAAAGAGATCATTCCTCAGCTTAACATGGTTGATCCAATCGAGAAAGGACCTTCTCGTGCCCTTCATATTGTTGGCCCCGATTGTAAGGTAGTAATTTCATTTTTATTATTTTGGGTATATATATATATATATATATATATATATATATATATATATATATATAACGTATTATTTCATATCTTATTGCATGTATAATATTTATTGGTTAATTGTGTAGATAAAGTTGAGTTTCTTGTATCCATCGACCACGGGACGTAACATGGACGAAGTGTTGAGGGCTTTAGAGTCGTTGTTGTTGGCGTCAAAACACAAGAACAAAATAGCCACTCCGGTTAACTGGAAACCGGATGAACCGGTTGTGATATCGCCTTCTGTATCTAACGAAGAGGCCAAGGAGATCTTTCCTCAGGGTTTCAAGACCGCCGATCTCCCATCCAAGAAAGGCTACTTGCGTGTCACCGATGTCTCTTGAAAGACCAAAAAAACAACAACAACTCGTATAGCATAACTACGTTTATAACGTGTGCTTGACGAAAGTAATAATAATTACGTAACGTTTTGTAATCATACGATGATGTGTTGTAGTCACGAGGTTACAGGCCTCGCACTAATAAAAATACGGTACGCTTTATAAAGCGGCCTTGTATTAGTATGACGTTTATAATGGAATGTTCAATCTTCGGTTTCGATCTTGAAAGCACATCGAATGTGAAAGTAAAAGTTTTATACATTAATGGGATGTATTCAATCAATTATGTATTTTCAAACTATTCTAAACATTTAATCAGTCACTTGTAGGCTTATTGAATTTTTAGTGATATTAAGATGTTTTTGGAATATTATTTTTCTAGTTAAAAATAGATCTAAATTTTCAAATTTTAAAAGATTTTACAACAAATTATAATATAGTAGTATTTTTCTAAATTTACTCAAATCATCTAGAAAAAAATCCAATTAACTTAAAAAATCCAACCAATCGGAAACCGTATAAAACCGATCTATAGTATGAACCAAAATCTCGATTTAGACCGGAAGAATAGTGGACCATACGACATCGTATTGAATTTTTTTTTAAATTTTTCTTAGTAATTAATTAACACATTCGCCGGTCGAAGGCGAGTGACTTCGTTCCTTGAGCTCCTCGATCTTCTTTGAACTGATTTGATCAAATTTTAGATCTCATCAATCAAGTAAGTACGTTCGATTTTGGATCGATTCAAAGAAACATCTCTTTTTTGAATCGGTTTGTTGGGAATTTCGATTGCTTTTTAAGATTTAGCCTCTGATTTGGTGATTCTCGTGTTAATTTTGGTGTAGCTAATTCGGTGCTAAGCTCTCAGATGATTTCTGGAGAACTTACGCTAAATGTAGTCTATATATGTTAGTATGGCTCCTGATCAGTGTTAGAGATTTATGACATTAAAATCTAGTTTTTGTAATTCACAATTGAAGTTGATGATTTTGGTTTTTAGCAGCTCTCAGATTCTTTATAATTCAGGTTCTGCAAATACTTTTTTTTGTTTTTGAATGTTTGGGAAATTTTGTGCAAGAGATTTGACTTTTGTTTATCCCAGGAACTCTAATGGCATTTGTGATTTTGACATAGCTTTTTTTTTTATTTTTTTATTTGGTGGTTTTGAGTCAGAAACTTGAATTCTTGCAAGTTAAAGCAGTTTTTAGGATTCAGGTTTTTGGCGCAAGGATTTGAGGTCTTGAGGTTTGGCCGTAGGAACTGTAAGAAGTGATTAGTTTTGGCGATAGGATTTGATCATCTCAGCAGTTGGAAGTTGTGTTTATGATGTTGCAAGATTCTTGTCAAATAGTTTTCGAATTTTTAGCAAAGTCATATTTCTTTGAATCTAGGTTTTTGATAATCATTTTGGTTTATCCCAGTGTGAGGGCACCTGATCATTTTCGTACAAGTATAGATTTGATAGCTGGATTAAGTTTGAACGATTTGAGTTATACTGTAGTTAGCTAGGTTCCTGAGCTATTCAGGCTGTGCTAAGTTTTGCCAATCAATTTGCCTGTGATGTTAAGAAATCACGCTTTGTTTTAGTGAAGATTACACATTGTAATCCAAAGGAACCATGACAAATCTTTGGCTTCGTTGAGATCCCATCTAGTAGCAACTGATTGCTATTGTTGATTTTTATCTTATTGTTTTAAGTTTGTGACCAATTTTTTTGAGATGTAATATATTGTTCTTGGGTGTTGATCATGATAACTACGAAATTGTGAAAAGTTCATTGATTCATTAGTTCTTTCGAGTAGGCTCGCTTGAGTGATTTCTTTTACATGCTCTAACAACTTCTAGTAGAATGCTGTAATCATAAATTTTATTTCTTTGCGTGGCTATACTAGTAAACACTTTTACATAATCTGTTTTTTAATTTTCAAGGGAGAATGAAGCATATAGTAAAGATCTTGAGCCTGTTGGTGGCAATCTCTGCCTTCTGGATTGGTCTTTTGCAGGCTGCAATAGTCCCTCGAAGCCATACATGGTTGGTGAGTAAACAACAATCATCTCATCTTCTTGGTTTCTTGCTCTTTTGAAATTAAGATTGTGTTCTGATTTGTTTTTTTTACAGCTACCTATCTACTTTGTAGTATCCCTCGGATGCTATGGTCTATTAATGGTTGGAATCGGGCTAATGCAATTTCCTACTTGTCCCCAAGAAGCACTTCTCTTGCAGCAGGTTAGTTTCAGCCAAGCTCTGTGTTTGACATTACTTTAATCTTTGCTAATTCAGTATTTTTGTTTTGTTTTGTTTATTGCGTTGGATACAGGATATTGCAGAGGCCAAAGACTTCTTCAAGCACAAAGGGGTCGATGTTGGATCTGATTGACTGAATTGCTTCTAACGACCAACCATTAGAAGTAGTGTTATTGTAATGAACAAAGACCTTAAATGTGCTGTTTCCGGAAAATTTGAAGTAATCAGTGTTTCTGTGGCCAACGCCGATAACGCAAAAGCTTGTGCATCCAAACGCAAAAGCAACAATTAATATCTCTCCTTTTTTTTTTTTTTTTTAATCGTCTTTGTCTACTGTCCATGGATGATGCCAACAAAAAGAAAGCACACTGATGAAACCAAAAAAGTATATGTAAATACTTTTGTGTTCTCAGTAGTAGAGACTAAAAAGCAATAGAATCTGATGCGGGGGAGAAAACTAAATGACAGAAAAAGGAGAGATTTGTTTATCGCTTCTTCTTGCCACCTTTGCCTGACTTTGAAGAAGTTCCAGAGGTTGAAGTTGTGGCCTGAGGTTCAGGCTTCTTTGCTTTCTTCAATCTATCTGGATGTTTTGGTATCAACTCTGCTATTTTCTGCATCAGTTGCTTCCCTGCAAATATATATCATCAACACAAAGACCAACATCATATGTCTGTATGAAACAACTTGCAGTGTTCTCCAGGTGGAGTCTTTTCGTGCAATGCATGTAAACCAGCAAGCCTAGTGTGTATATTCTTATCTAGGCATGACGACGATAAGATCAACGTATACACAAAACATCTAAAAAAGAACAAATAATTTGGATGATGGTTGTTTGTCGCTCATTTTTCGTGTTAAGGTCTAGCTAGCTGTACAGATGCACAAATATCAATGCAAACACCAACACAACACAAGTAATATTTAGCACATTTCTGCATCAGTGTTTTGCCTCAATCATATGCAAAGATATCTAAGAAAACCCATGAGAGCTTATCAAAGCCGAGAAATTTAGAAATAGCATAAGGTAAACATATGTCATACTCCAGTAAACAATATCATAACAAACATAAACATCTAACAAGTCAGACAAATGCTACAACTTTCACAATAACCTGAAGTTTCCATATGCCTAAGATTGATACGTATAAAATACACAGTATAACAACCCTTTTTTCATAAGTATATAACAGCTTGTTTTCGCACATGAGGTTCTGGTAATAGTAATGCTGACCATAAATGAAAAAATTTGGGGATCATAGGTTAAAATTGGTGCTGACATAGTTTGAAGATCAATAAAGAAGTTTGAATCAGAGTGTGAAATGATGAGAGAAACCATTGTTCAAAGTTCATACTAGAGACCAGAGTTGAATACTCAACTCCTGTTTAGATAACAAGTAAGCTAGAATAGAATCAGACAACAATCACAGGAAGGTTGGACACATCCACATATGGGCCACAAGGAGCGATCTTAACAACACAGCAAGAATAAGTAAAGAAAATAAAACTGATTCACATGTTACTGTTTTCTAAGCCAATGAAGACTGGCTTCTGATTTCTAGTCAGGCACACAAAACTGCAAGCTCGATTCAATTGATCACTAAGACAACACTATAAGAAAACACACAAAAAAAAAACAAATGTTCTACAGCGAGCAGAGATAGAGCCAAGAAACAGAGATGCGAGATCTTACTTGAAGTAATGGCTGGATTGAGGAAAGTCCCATCCTCTTTTTTCAACTGAACTCTCACTCTCCCTACTTGCATGAAATCGCGCGGGTAAGCTTTGTCAATCTGACGAAAGAAAATACCAGAAAATTCTCAAATCAAAGACCACTCAAACAATTTAACGACATAACACTTTCCTCTTAAACCCAATTAAGATAAAAAGGATTTACCTCGACGGCACTCTTGAGTTTCAAATGGTTACAACAATCATTAATCTCAATGCAATTAGGATTCTCACATGCTTTACTCAAACTGATTCTTCTTCCTTCAGCTACAGTTTTCTTTGAGTTCATATAAACTGGATACATCACTACCCATTTCTTGATGTTTAGCGTTCCACTATCCATCTACAAAATCAAAGATGAAATTTTATAATTACAGCCATTAACAAAGTCAATAACTTCATTATCCACTTATACAATGCAAACAAAGATTCTCGTTAATTAAAAAAAAAAAAAAACCCCAAAATCTGAACCTAACAGTTGAAAAATCTAGAAATGTATGGCCTAATACACGATTGATCACATAGAAATTATACAGATCTGTTTCGATTTGATGGGAATTTCTCAAGCATCGAGATCCCAAATCGTATACATGCGCAAGAAGGGAAGATAATTATTAATTTTTCTTCTACGAGAGATTATTTGATGCTTACTTTAAACATAGAGAGACAAAGAAACGAACCAGTGATCAGATTTGGCAAATTCAGGAAAATCAAGCTTTGGACTGAGATTTCTCGGATCAGAAAATCGTATAGCCGAAGGAGAGTAACGAAGGAGATGATAGAGAAATTTTCTCAGTTGATATTTTGCGTTTTATAACCTCACTCGAATATTTGCATCTTTTTGACTCGTAAGTCGACAAAAACTTTAGCTGACTCTCTTTGGGCCGAAACTATGGTAGATAGGCCCATGAAGTGAAACGGCGTCGTAGTGTTGAAAAAGATTAGATCCTCGGACCGACCTAGAAGGATCAGAATTGCTTATAAGCGTTTTGTTTTGAGGGAAACGAAAGGCGAAAACTTCTGACGGATCTGGAAGCTCTCTCTTTCACTCGTTTCCTCGTCTCTCCCGCTTAACGCTTCTCTGCTTATTATTAATCTTCCTCTGCTTTTTTTTTCAAAAGTCTGCTTTTTTTTCGTTTTTTTGTTGATCACCCGAAAGCTTTTTAATTGGCACGGCCTCTGATTCTAAATCACAAACTCACTTACTTTGTTAATTGTTTTGAACATTTTGATTGGTTTATTGCTAATTATTGTTTTAAGTTCTTTCGTGTCTGTGTTGTATACGAGTAATTAGCTTGATTCTTCTGTAGATGATTTTGTGTTTGTGGCTAGCTTAGGGTTTGTTGTGTTCAAATTAGGACTCATTTCATTTTTAGTTACATTCCCAGAATTCGAAGTTTTAAAAATTTTGAGTTTTTTTTTTTACTCAAAATTCGAGCTAAGTATGTTTTTTTTTTTTGTCTTTTGTTTCACAAGTTTTATAGTATTCTTACTATTAGTAGGAAGTAGCTTTTGGGTTTTTTTAGTATTTAGCTGCTAAAATTTTATCAGAACAATACATTGAGCTCTTCTTGACAGAGATATAGCTTTTTCGTATATATCAAAGTAGCTGAGTTTCATTTCTAACGTCTCTTTAATTTGTCATTTTTCGATTTATTATATGCTTGTTTAGTTTTGTTTAATGTTGTGTATTCACTGATCTTTCTATTTATGTCCTGTGGTATATCATTTTAGATGGAGGTGCAGAGTCTTTTAAACTTTTATTTGGATCCTGGTCCTGTTGATCAATCTATATTGGTCTGGCAACATGAGCATAGATCAGCTGCTATATGGGAAGATGAGGTGTGTGCTAAATTATTTCCTTTTTTTCTTCTTTTCATAATATATATTTTGAGTCTTACTTCACTTTCAGGTTCCTCCACGTGAACTGACATGTCGGCACAAATTATTGGGAATGCGAGATTGGCCTCTGGAGCCTCTTGTGTGTCAAAAGTTGATACAGTTTGGGCTATACGGAGTGTACAAGGTTGCGTTTATACAACTCGATTATGCTTTGATAACAGCTCTGGTGGAGAGATGGAGACCTGAAACGCATACTTTTCATCTTCCTGCTGGAGAGATCACAGTGACTTTACAAGATGTGAATATATTGTTGGGTCTTCGTGTGGATGGACCTGCGGTAACTGGTAGTACAAAATACAACTGGGCTGATTTATGTGAAGACCTACTAGGTTGCAGACCAGGTCCCAAGGATCTACATGGTTCTCATGTGTCCCTAGCATGGTTGCGTGATAATTTTCGGAATTTACCTGCTAACCCTGATGAAGATACGTTGAAGTGTCACACTAGGGCTTTTGTTTTAGCTTTGATGAGTGGTTTCCTTTACGGGGATAAATCTAAACATGATGTGGCTTTGACGTTTCTCCCTCTGCTAAGGGACTTTGATGAAGTGGCTCAACTTAGTTGGGGTAGTGCTACTCTAGCACTTCTATACAGAGAGTTGTGTCGGGCAAGTAAGAGGACTGTTTCCACCATTTGTGGTCCTCTTGTTCTGCTGCAGTTATGGGCATGGGAACGACTTCATGTTGGCCGTCCAGGAAGACTTAAAGATGTTGGTGCTTCCTTTATGGATGGCATAAATGGTCCTTTACCAGATCCATTAGGCTGTAGGTAATTGATATTTATCATATTCTGTTCAGTTTGTTCTAACAAGTTTAATTTCAATTTGGTTTGCTTATGAAACTGCTTGAAAGCTAGGTGGAGGGCTTCTCTGAGCCATAAAGAGAATCCTCGCGGAGGACTGGACTTTTACAGAGACCAATTTGACCAGCAGAAAGATGAGCAGGTATAAAACTATGGCTTATATGACCGAGCTTTGATCGTTGAGTTTAGGAAAGTAGAGTAAAAATCACAGACCAACTTCTAATCTTAAATAACTAAGTATTTGTTCGAAGTTGTTACAATTTATAACTGTTTTTTTGTTATTAGGGGACTTAATCCTCACAGTGACCAATCATTTAATTTTAAAAGAAACACTTACAATGTAAGTACTGATCTTTAAAGTTTAAGGCTTTAAGCTGTGATATAGTCTGGTGATTAAAATGGTATTGTCATCCTTACTTCCATAAGTTAGGTGTAAGGCAAACTTTTTTGTTCTCCCATAGTCCCCTGATAATATTTTATCAAAAGATCTCTGATATGGTGGTTGATGTAAAATGGGATTTTCTTTTATGACGTGGATATAGGTCATATGGCAGCCTTACACTCCGGATCTTCTAGCAAAGCTTCCTCTTATATGTCTTAGTGGTCAGAACATATGGGGAACCGTCGCACCCATAATTTGTTTTGATGTTGTTGAGTGGCATCGTCCTGATCGAGTACTTCGACAGTTTGGTCTTCACCAAACAATTCCAGCACCTTGTGATAATGAAAAAGCTCTTCATGCCATTGACAAAAGAGGCAAATCAGAATATGACTGGTCAGCACGTCATAGTCGACATATTGAATTGTGGGAGACACGTGAGTCATCTGTTGTTCTCGGTGAGCGAGAGTGTAACCGAATGGATTATAATGATCCTTATATGGAGTGGTACCGTAGAATTACAAGGAGAATTATTAGTCCTATGAATGAGAGGCGCCCTGGGCAATTTCTACCCACTGGTTTTGCTTTCCAAGTGCTTGTAAGTTATTATGGTCAACATCATTAATTCTATGGTTTTTCAGCGTACTTAAATCTCATCACCCAATATAAACTTACAGGTTCAGAGGGTTGCAGCCATACATGCTCGATCTAAGGCTTCACTTGAGGAGGAACTTACTGTTGATACAGCGAGGCAAACGTTACAAGATATCGTTGATATGTGCGCAGGCGCTCTTCAACTCAATGCGCCGTTAGGCTCGTTATCTAATGGTAGGATTTCCATAAGAACTATCAAAATAACTTTTAGGCTACAATTCCTTTCCTTAATGATTTCTACTTAAATTTTTAGTGACTTGGTGATGCATTATTAGATGTTAACCAAGAGAAGAAAGATATTGATAATGGACCATATATGAAATATTCCTTTCTCCTTAGATGATTAGATATTACTTTATTTAAATCATGTCTTCATGATATAAATATTCAAGTTAATCCCAACTGCAGATCATATAACATGCTCGTGTCTTAAACAAATTTTATCGAGACTTTGTGTTTTAACTTTTGTAATTCCTTTGTTATAGGCACTGTTGCTCAAGCTCCAACTCCATTTCTAATGTTACCTGAACCTACACCTACAATAATATCAGAAAAGCCATTGTCTGGGGAAATGGTAAGCTTACCTATGAATGAAATGGGAATAGATGATGGTCTCTCAGCAGAACCTTTGGAAGTCATGCCACCTGTTCAGGATATAGGATGTGAGCAGTCTTTACCATCAGTTTCCCAGAAACCTCTTTTCTGGCCTTCGGGAGGGAAGCTTACTTTCAGTTGGATTTGTGAAGTAATGTTGGTATTTGATTGGTCTTCGAGGAATCTCCCACCTTGTGAATTTTCAAGTCTTCTGCCTTTTAATGTCTTCGAAGAGCTGGTTCTCTCTGCTTCCAAAATCCTGAAAAAAGAGCCAAACTGCGTTAGGATAGATAGTGAGAAAGCAAAGGTTATTGTGGTTGGAGATCTACATGGGCAGCTACATGATTTGCTGTACCTTATGCAGGATGCAGGATTCCCGGATAATGATCAGTTCTATGTGTTCAACGGGAATTATGTTGACAAAGGAGCGTGGGGTTTGGAAACCTTCTTGCTTCTTTTATCATGGAAGGTAAGCTTATCGTCCTTGACTTTGTCTACAATTGATATAGTGTCAGTGGATCATAGGAATCGGTGAGAATCTCTGCAGTTAATTTTATTCTGTGCAGTATTGTTTTTGTATATTAGGACCCCAAGGAGGCGGCATTTTTTCTAATGTCAATGATAAATTATACCGCAAAACACATTCTAATAGTAGGCATTTCATTTTTTGCTAGGTGCTTCTACCGGAAAGAGTGTACCTTCTACGTGGCAGTCACGAAAGTGAAGGTTGTACATCACTTTATGGATTTAAGAATGAAGTACTAACCAAGTATGGAGATAAAGGAGCAGTTGTCTACAAAAAATGCTTGGAATGCTTCCAGTTACTCCCTTTGGCTTCTGTGATTGCCGGGAAGGTATTTACAGCTCATGGAGGTGTTTTTCGTGATGTATCAAGCTTTCTCTCAGACAAACAAGAACGAAGCAGAAAGCGCAAGCGAACTCAGAAAAAGCAAGCAGATAATAGTGTTCTTGAGACTGAAAATAGAATTGAGACTTTGCCTCTTGGCTCGTTGAAGGATTTAGCCAAAGTGAAAAGGCGTGTTATGGACCCTCCTGCTGAAGGTTCAAACTTGATTCCTGGTGACATTCTTTGGTCAGATCCATCGAATGATGCCGGCCTCTTTCTTAACAAAGAGAGAGGTATCGGTTTGTTGTGGGGTCCTGATTGCACAGCAAAGTTCTTGCAAGACAATGATCTAAAGGTAATCAAATTGTCAATAATATCACATTTAGATGCATTGAGAATTTGGTAAAAGAATTGAGTGGTTCTTCATCAATCGAATGCTTATATTTGGGATATAATCATGCTTTTTTGTATATTTTAATCAAATGAGGTATTTCTGTTACTCTTTCAGCATCATGATATCGTTTTTTCTGTGGCAGTTGATCATCAGAGGGAAGGAAGCCCCTGAGGAGAGGGCAATACGAGATGGTCTTGCATCAATGAGTGAAGGGTACGCAAAAGACCATGAAGGACTTATAACGTTGTTCAGTGCTCCTGATCATCCTCAGTTTCAGGTATGCTCTATTGGATATATGTATTGGCCTAACTTCTACCCGTAGTAAGCTCTTGCGATCCAACAATAACGGTTATCTGAATTTTTCGCTTGTCCTTCTTCATTTTATTTTTTAGTTCTAGCTGGATGAAGGTTCTTTACTTGTGTTTGAGCCTCAATACTAACCTGAGTGCGTATTTTCTTATATGCAGGATACAGAGGAGAGACACAACAACAAAGGAGCCTACATTATTTTGCAAATCCCCGAATATGAGGAGCCTAAAAGTGAAGTGTTCGAAGCAGTATCTCCGAGACCAAAGGTAGTTCTATAGTTGATGACGGGTTTCCTAATTTTGATTTCTCTTAGTTTATTCTTGATATGTTCTGACATCCACAGGCTGTGGCGTACTATGACTACAGAAGCCTAATTCATTCACCCAGAAATTTAGTACACAGTATTACTAATTCTGTTGATTCACCATCCTTAGCGCCTGATGACAAAGATAGTTTAATATCTTCTGAGAATGTAGAATATAAGTCCATGGATCTCTCTGAAATGGAAGTTGATGATGTTGATTCCAAGTCAGAATCTAGAACTGATGAAGTTACAGCTTTTGATACACTAGCATCTGGTGATAAAGATATGGTTGATTCCTCAGAGAAGACTGAAACTGGTTCCAAAGAAGCTAACCATTCAGAAACTGTAGAGATAAGTAAAGATTTATCTGATACGGTTGGAAAACCAGAGTCTTGCAGAAGAACAGAAAGTACTTTTGAAGCTACACAAACTTGTGATCTGCATGTGCTTGATTCTGGAAAGTCCATAGAATCTAGGACATAGAAGAATGCAGACATTGAAGCAATGGCGATTGATGAAATTGCTGCCGACTCTGAAACCGGAATTGGAGAAGAAAATGATGTAGAAGCCTCCAACTCTATTCAGATTTCAGAAGAGGAAGCAGAAAAAGGAAGAAAGAGCGACTCTCTTGAGGTGTCAAATAATGTAAGCAAAGAAGAGGCTCGTGATGCTTCAGTGGAATTGGAAATCAGATATGATGAGAAACCAGAAAGTGCAGTAACTGAAATCACAGGGAAAGGTACAGCTGAATTTACTACAGACAGAAACCGAGACATAGCCACCGATAGTGCTGAGAAGTTGGAATGTTCGACCAGCAAACTCAATGATTCAGAGCGCAGTGAAGATATGGATGATTCTACCATAAAGTTCAGACATACTGATTCTGATCCGAGGACTGTAAATGGTGGGTTCAATGCGGACTGTACCAGTTTATCCAAATGTCTAACAAACAAGCCAGATGGGTCTGAGCCAGTGATGGCTCATGACAAGTTAACAAATATTACGAAACCTTGTCATGATAATAAGGATCATGGAGAGTCAGCAGATAAGCGAGAGAGAGTAGTCAAACTTGTTACCTATTCTAAGCGGAAGCCATCTGACAAAAAACACACAGTTGATTCTAGTGAAGAGGCCCAACAAAAGATCAATGTGGCTGTTGATTCTAAGACCAAAGGTGCTACTGACTCCTGAAGTCCCGTTCCGCTGGTCTTCTTAGTTCTTTGCAACCGAGGTAATGTCTTTTGTGGTTAATTCCGGTTTACAGGTTCTGCAACATTTCACTTCTTTGCCATGAGCAAGACTTACATATGATCCAAACTCTTTTATCTCACACGTCTGAGTTTTTTTCTTGCATGATTTATTACAGATGAGGAGCAGCTAAATCGGTTTAGAGGTGTCATCAAAGCCAATGTACATAGCCTAGGCTGGTCAATTCCATCTTAACCAAATTCGGTTTGCTAATTTTAAGTTAAATGTTAGAGAGTTTTATTTAGTCGGTGGTGTAAAACCTAGTTATTTTTTTCTTGAACTTACTTTTTTTTCAATCAAAATTTATGTAGTTACAGATTTCGTATTAGCGGTTAAGAAATCAACTTGTCGTTTATCATATTAAAAGGAGGAAAAAAAGTGTAAATTGGAAACAAATCATAATGATTCGGTGTCTGAATATTTGTCACACGAATTTGACAACCATGGTCCCATAAATGATAAAATCGTAGGCAATTTTAAAAGAAGGGCAGACTCGTAGTTTGTGTCAACGACAAGGGTATAATCGACCTTTAAAGCGACAGACAAGTCAATAACTAGATTCACCCGTTGAAAACGCAGCGTATTTGCATCAAAGCTAAAGAATCTGCCTTTGCGCGTCTTCTGGTTTTCTTTTCTTTTTTCTTTTTTTTCTTTAATTTGTCGAAATTCGTCGAATCTCTCCTTTCTCCCTCTCTCTTTCGACTCCACCCCCCTTTCTCAATCTAGGGTTAGGGTTTCGATTCTGCAGAGGTTTTTTTTTTTTTTTTTCCCAAAACTCATACTGCTGAGCCTCCTCTTCATAAGCCTTGTTCTCTCCATCCTTCTTGAAACATCCGTTCATTCGTTCTTCTTCTTCTTCTTCTTAATTCGAAGAACTTCGTTGGCCTAAGCATGTCGTGATTTTCCCAAATTTCTGGTAACCTGATTAATTTAATCTCTGGCTACTGCTCCTACTCGTCGTTTTTTTTTATATTTGGAATCCGTCTTTGCGTTTGAATTATTTCAATCAAAAATTAGCTTCGTTTTTTATTGTAAGTTTCATTGTTTTTCTCTCTTTTAAGGATTTGATTTGGTAATCATAAGGAACATGATTTTGCATCTCATTCTCTCATTAGAATCTTCTCTGGTATTATAGTTGATTTGAACAAGTGTGTTGTTGTTGGAGAAATTGAGATTTGGTTCTGTGTTTCATCTCTTTCTGTTTTATTCTTATAGGATTATTTCTACTTTGAATAAGATATCAAATAAATAATTATGCAGTTCTTTAGTATTAGTGGGTGACCCTCAAATCAGTGCTTTGTTATCACTACTAACCAAGTTGAAATCTGAGTTGGGCATTTCTCGAGACTCGAATATTTGCATCTTTTTGACTCGTAAGTCGACAAAAACTTTAGGTGACTCTCTTTGGGCCGAAACTATGGTAGATAGGCCCATGAAGTGAAACGGCGTCGTAGTGTTGAAAAAGATTAGATCCTCGGACCGACCTAGAAGGATCAGAATTGCTTAAGCGTTTTGTTTTGAGGGAAACGAAAGGCGAAAACTTCTGATGGATCTGGAAGCTCTCTCTCTTGCTCTCGTTTCTCTCTTGTCTCTCCCGCTTAACGCTTCTCTGCTTATTATTAATCTTCCTCTGCTTTTTTTTTTTTTGTTGATCACCGGAAAGCTTTTTTAATTGGTACGGCCTTTGATTCTAAATGACAAACTCACTTACTTTGTTAATCGTTTTGAACATTTTGATTGGTTTATTGCTAATTATTGTTTTTAAGTTCTTTCGTGTCTGTGTTGTATACGCGTTATTTAGCTTTTTTTTTTTTTTTTTTTGCTTTTCTCATAAGAACTCATAAGAAAAGCCGAGGAGGACCTGACTTTTCTCGGACTCAAAGAGACGATGGATACTGAATACGACCAAGTTCTTCGCTCCGTTGCTCAGGTTAATATCGCCGACCAAATCGTAAATTCCGGCGACGTAGAGAAAGAAGAGGACGGTGTAAAAGTTACATGCTTCACTGAAGTTTTCGATGACGTTACTCTCCAATTGCAGATCATTCGTCTCGCTAAACAGGTTCCCGCCAATAATTCGCTTGCTTTTTTTGTTTACCTAATTCTCAAGTCTTCGATCGTCATCGGAACTAAAATTGGGCTTAAATCAAACTGTAGATTTATGTATGGGTCGGTTGTAATTCCGCCAAATTTGGGAATTTGTACGCAGCCGCTTCAACACGACCTGTAAGTTCAGCTAAAACTTGATTCCAAATCAGCATTTTCATGGGAATTAAGGTTTTCAGTGTTCTTAATTCGTTTTATATTTGTTTGTTTCTATGGCAGAGCAATACAGTGAGTGTTACTTCAGTACTTGGTGGAACATCTGATAACACTGGATCTGGCATTGCGCGTAGATTAGGTTATAATCTGATTTTAACAATTTTGCTATTGCAAATCCTTCTCTTTATTGTTGCTACAGTTAGAAATTATCTGGTTTTTTTTTTTTTTGTGTTCTAGTGTTGAAGACCGGCCTCAATATAATCCTGGCTTGCAACATACCTAAAAACAATCCCTTGCTCGAGGTTCTTTTTGTGAACTTTTGGCATTGTCTTGTAGAAATGAGAAAGTGACAAGCTTTATTTTGATAATACTCTTTTTTTTTTTTTGTGTTGTTGTGTGTAGGCAAAAGCTGAGAAAGTGTTGATGAGAAAGCTGATTGATCTTGGTTACACAAAGCCAACACCTGTAAGAGCTACTACATAACCAATTTAGCTGTTTCTGGAGTTTTTGTTTCTCCTCTTCATGTCCTACACTTTATCCCCAGAATTTGTGAATGATTCTAACATCTCTTGATCTAGTGTGCATGAATGATCACTTTTTTTTATCCTTGATAAGGTTTCTTAGCATTGTTTCTTCCTCCCATTTAGTATTTGGATTCATCTGCAATGCCGATAAAAAGGATTAATTTTAAAGAGCTGGTTTCTTTTTTCATGACTGTCATATGTGTTTGTTTTCTTCCTCTTCTTGTCAATTTTGTGTGATATCTTCACTCAAATTGGAATCTTTATAGATGTGGTGATACATTACTTGCATGTTTGATCTTTGTTCTGTAAGAAAAGCAGATCCGTACATGCCAAGGTGTGAAACTATGATGGAACCATTCCTCTTTCCCTCTATATTTGTCACTTGTGGATCTGTATTGATAGAGTTACCATCAAGAATGATGTGTGTATGTATATTGACTTCTAGATACTACTTATTCATTCATTCATCCCTTTGTATAATATGATTGAGAAGTATTTTAGTATCTAACCTTAAATTTATAAACTCAATTCGAAAATTTCCATTCGGATTCGGGTAGACCAAATTAGAAAATGTAAAGTTGCAGAAGTTTATTTTCTCATAGACATACGGAAGCCAAAGTTTCATTGAATGGGTGTAGAATGAAAAGAAATTCCAGTCTGTCCAGCTTCTCCATGAGAACTTCAGCTTCATGAACCAATTTGGTAAGAACAAATGCTTCTACAATGCTAAATCTAGTTTGGTAAGAAAAAGAAAAAAACTCTAAAGAAATCAGCTTATCTTCCTGTTCGTGCATCTCTAGAGAGTTTTTTTCTTTTTCTTTTAAACGATGTCGTTTTAGCGTATGTTCAATAGAAACGACGTCGCCATCTGGGGTTAACCTTAAGAGTCAGATACGATTGCTCGGAAGCTCGTTGCGGTGTTTGTCTGAGTTTTCTGGTTAGATCATTTGTCCATATAAATATCAGTTCCAGTTCTATTACTTACTGTCTGCCTTTTCGAAATCATACCTTTCTTTTTGGTCTCTGTGTTCATTGTTCATAGTATCTCATACGCTTTCTGTTTAATTCACAAACTTTGTTTTCTTTTTCGGCCAGATCAATCCCTGAGAGTGTAATGTAATTATGTTTAGTCCTAAAAGTTCTCTGTTACATGAGTTTTACTGTTTAGTTTCAATTTTGGTACACACAAATAAACTAAGAAGAATATTACAAGTAAAAAAAGCTGTGAGAAATTCTCTTTAGAATTGATTTGCCATACTCCATCCTCTACTTAGTGATGATTAAGGCTTTTGCTATCAGGTTTTGTTATTTACTTTATCTGGCAAAGCCAAGAATCAAGTGATGGCACTAGTGAAAGAGGACCATTTTGAGGATTCTCATACTTATATGGGTTTTGCTCTGCACCAGGTAAACACTAATACAGATTCTATAATACAGCAAAATTTGTTGCTTTTGAAGTTACAGTGGTTGTTTTCCCTTGATTGCAGGCTAAACTTGCTTTGGAGGCTCTTGAAGTTCCTGTGGGGTCTCTAATTTTTGCCTTTGCTTCATCACAATTTCTGTTTATTACCTTTTATCAATTAATGTTATATAAGAGAACTAATTCTTTTTTTTCTTCTGTTTTCTCGGGATCAGGTGTGTCATTCTTGAGGACGGTAAGGTCATTGCTTCAGGGCGAAACCGAACTAATGAGACACGCAATGTAATCACTCAAACAAAAACTTTCTATAGTAACTTAGCTTGACAAATTCTATCTGTTCTAGTTTAGCTACTTTCTTCAATTATTTATCGTATAGTCTATATTTCACTATTTCTCTCTATCTCATTTTATTGAGTAATACAGAAACATATGATTGTTACTTTGGTTTAATTCATCTATATTAAGGTGTTTGTTACAATTTCTTTTGAAAAGGCCACAAGACATGCAGAGATGGAAGCAATTGATGAACTTATGGGACAATGGCGGAAAAATAGACTCTCACCTTCACAAGTCGCTGAGAAATTCTCTAAATGCATTCTTTACGTAACATGTGAACCTTGCATTATGTGTGCATCGGCCTTATCGTTTCTCGGTTAGAATTCCTTGATCTAAATCAAACATTTTTTGGTTTTGTTTTGTTTATGATGAGAAATGATATGATCTGCTCTTAATTGAAGGTATAAAAGAAGTGTATTATGGATGTTCAAATGATAAATTTGGGGGATGTGGTTCCATCTTATCACTTCACTTAGGCAGTTCTCAGCCGTCAGATAACATGTAGGTTCTACGATAACACTACAATCTTATTAAAAATGTCTTATTAAAGATTGGATTCTGTTGTTTTTTATAGTGAAGAAGCTCAAAGAGGAAAAGGGTACAAGTGTAGAGGAGGAATAATGGCAGAAGAAGCTGTTTCTCTTTTCAAATGTTTCTATGAACAAGGCAATCCCAACGGTAACCACTCTCACCTTAAGTTACAATTCTCTTCATTGATGAAGCATCTTCAAAGATTTTTCGGTTTTTTCGGTTTTAGCTCCAAAGCCACACCGCCCTGTAGTTCAAAGAGAGAGGACTTGAGGTGAACATGGCGCGAAAATGGGCATTCGTTTCAAAGGGTTCTCAATTGAAGCTTGCTCTACTGAACAAAAACTCATTTAGCTTTCAATTTGTGATATGAGAAGTAGAGGTTAAAATCCGATTTACCTTTTTTTTTGGTTATAACCTTTGTAATTTATCAAGGATTCTCCTTACGTTTTTGCTACTTTTGGCACATGAAACATGAGAACGTATTTTATATCTGCAAATAAAATTTGGTTTCCTCTCTTTTTTCCATGTTTTATTTTTTTCTTATAATGTAACTTCTCAAGTAGAGCACTACGCTCAGATTCCTGACTTGTCACCACACAACATGAGAACATCTATTAACTAAAACACTACGCTCAGATTCTTTTTCAAAGTAGGAAACAAAAGAGAGTAGAAACTAAGTCCCTTGAGTCAAATTCGTCTCAAGCTTGAAGCTTATCTAACTTGAGAAGCTTCACAACCTCCCAAGTGATATCAACATCGTCCCTTCCGAAATGTCTATAAGCCTCAGTCTTCAAGTACCTCTCGTTCCCTCCTCTCTTCAAATCTAGATTTATCGTGGGTAACTTCTCAAATCATTATCTTGGGTGTAGACACTTTAGACTCTTCCTTGGCTGTGTCACCTGGAAGAAAGTACATAAAACCAGTTAGTGAATGCATAGCTAATCTCAAAGGCGACTTCTAGTTTTTATTTATCAACCCTACACAAACTAGCCTAGTTTGTATTTGCATCCCATCACAAGCACAAATGTATCAATCAGTGATCCCTAATTCTATGCAAATGATTGGTAATGACTAATGAAAGCAAAAGAGAGGGTTTGTGAGTAAATTACCTGATTGAGTGGTTGCGGTGACTTCACCATAGATGGCCTTAAGCGTGGAAAGAGGAACAACTGCAGAATTACCAGCAGATGCGGCTTCAGCAAAGAGTTGTTGTTTCCATTCCCACATTGTGACTTTCATTTCCTTATTAGACTTGAAGAGTGAATCCTTCTGCTCTGCTAAGGCCTCGACATACTTTTGCTGTTTATCAGATCTCAATCCCAAAACCACAAATGATACTCCCAGACACGTGTTTATGACAGCATTGTTGTTCATTGCTTCCGAAAGAAACATTGCAATCTTGTTCGCCATTTCTGTGTAGACAAATCCATCAGTCTTTTTTCCTTATAATACATAGTAACAATTTGCAACCAAATTTCAGCTCAACTGGTTATACAATTATCACGAGGAACATGTAAAAGAAGTCGTCTTTCTAGTGGTAACAGTGAATTTTCACCATTAAGCATTATTTGATTTAGTAAAAAGAGGAAGAAGACACATAATGGAAAAAAGTATTATTGTTCATAGTAGACTCTGAGCAGATGAGCTCCAACACATAGTGTAGTTAAGAATTATATCAAGTTTCACAACTGAAGTAACTCGGGCAAGTCTAACCACAGATGAAGCGTAAATTGAATGGTGCCTTGGATTTAGAAATTGTAAGAGAAACTCATGGAAAGTAGAATATGAACACAGACAGAGCAAACAATTAACATGAATGTATCTCGACTCGAGTTATGCATTTTCAGACTTTAAGAGAATCGCTACTTAGCTACACAAACTGAAACTCTGAACTCTGATTCGTTACTTAGCTACGCAGAATATTCGCTACTTGGCCAAACTAATTGACAACCTCCATCTAGTTAGCAAGCTAGAAGAAGGTATTGATGGAAGTGTGTACAATCACAAAGAAACATAGAGAGTGTTAAATATCTCAAACACCTAAAGAGTCTGATAGACTGAACATGCTGGATTCACGAAAAAAGTTACATAAATCACAAGAACAGGCACTGAAGACGAGTAAAGAATGCTAAGCAAGTAGATAAAAAACGTAACAAACAAAAAAAAAAAATGCCCAACTCAGATTTCAACTTGGTTACTAGTGATAACAAAGCACTGATTTGAGGGTCACCCACTAATACCAAAGAACTGCATAATTATTTATTTGATATCTTATTCAAAGTAGAAAAAATCCTATAAGAATAAAACAGAAAGAGATGAAACACAGAACCAAATCTCTATTTCCCCAACAACAACACACTTGTTGAAATCAGCTATAATACCAGAGAAGACTTAAAAAAAAATTGCCTTGAAATAATATCAGAGAAGATTCTAATGAGAGAAAGAGATCGAACTCACCAGTTGAGAGAGCCTTGATGAGAGACTAATGCTACACTAATCACTCAAGAAGTGTGTTGTTGTTGTTGTTGGGATTAATGTTCTAAGACAGAGCACAAAGTTGGTTTTGCAGTTTCTCAGGAATAAATGTTCATGAACCGAAATTGTTCAAATAGTAATCGTTATCAATCAAATGGAAAAGTGAATAACAAAAGAGAAACGTAAATTGAGAACATTCAAAACATAGCTACAACAACTGTTAAAAGATGATATCACCAAACACATTTTTGTTGGAATTTATAAAAGATGTAAATTTTAGCCTTATAATATATAAACAAAACTAAACAAGCATACGATAAATCACAGGACATAAATAGAAAGATCAGTGAATATACAACAATAAACAAAACTAAACAAGCATACGATAAATCGAAAAATGAAAAATTAAAGAGACGTTAAAAATGAAACTCAGCTACTTTGATATATAAGAAAAAAGCTATATCTCTATCAAGAAAAGCTCGATGTATTGTTCTGATCAAATTTTAGCAGCTAAACACTAAAAAAAACAAAAGCTAATTCCTACTAATTGTAAGAATATTATCAAACTTGTGAAACAAAAGACAAAAAAAAAAAAACATACTTAGCTCTAATTTTGAGTAAAAAAAAAAAACTCAAAATTATTAAAACTTCGAATTCTGGGAATGTAACTAAAAATGAAATGAGTCCTAATTTGAACACAACAAACCCTAAGCTAGCCACAAACACAAAATCATCTACAGAAGAATCAAGCTAAATTACTCGTATACACAGACACGAAAGAACTTAAAAACAATAATTAGCAATAAACCAATCAAAATGTTCAAAACGATTAACAAAGTATGTGTCACTAATCTAGCCTCGCTTGCTGAAAAATATTTTAGGGAATGGAGGCATTTTAATTATGAACCAAAAAGTTTTGGATTCTATGATGAGGCTGGAAAGAGCCATGAGCCAAAGGATACAAGCAGTCAAACTTTGCCTCAGTTTTCTTCGGCACGAGCTCCAAAGGTGTGTTAAATCTGTACGCTCGGCCTTGGTTCTTACATTGCTTCAACGATAATGCTTTTTTTTGAACCAGTATTCTTATTGGTGCAGGTTAAGATAGATGACAATGAATCATCATCATCTGGTGAAGTCAGGTAATAACTAAAATTTATATGAGCTGTAATCATTTAAATTGTTCAAAACCAGAAACAATTGACAATAAAGGGTCAATTGTGAGAGTGGCAGCTGAATAAGTGATGAAGAGACAAGTTATTACCTTCAAGTGATTAGAAGAGAATCAGCAAGAGGGAGACAAAGAATTCACACCAGTTCACCTGCAAGAAAATAAAAACGAGGCTAAATCGATTAAGGAGAATCAATTCAAAAAAAAAAAAAAAAAAAAAAAAAATCGAGAAGAAGAAGCTCGATGATTGAAGAATCCGATCAAGAGGGAGATAAAGAAGATAAGCTTACCTTTGAGTTGTGCCAAAGTTCGTGAAAGGGACTCGTACAGGATTCCAACAAAGAAGAAAAAGGAGCACCGAGGATCAAATCCCTAGCTTGGAATTTTGGGGATTAAGCAAATGAATCAAGAGAGAGTGTTGGAAGTTGATTCATTACTTAATCTGACATAAGAGAAAGGTGAGAAGATGCTGGAGAGAAAAGTGATTATGAGCAATGAGGAAGAAGAAGAAGTCTCGTAGGAAGAAGAAGAAGAAGAAGCAAGGTCAAAGAAGAAGAGAAAGTCAAAGAAGGAGGTGTGGTGATATTAGTCACATAGTTAAGCTAAAAGGTCATAGGGCCATTAAGTGTTTAAGCCCATGTGTATTAATGGGTTTCGGTGGTTTAGCTAAAGTAATTAGGTTAGGTTAAGAAGTAGTATAAATTAATGTGTGTAGAGATGTTGTAAGAAAATCCAACAAGGAAACACAATCTATTAACAATGTAGCTTTTAAGAGGAAAACGTTTCTTGTCTTCTCTCTAAACAAACAAACCAAATATCCAACAACGTCAGCTGTATATTTAACTTCAAAGAAAGCTGTGACTGATCCTCGTTTTGTGAAACTGGCTCCCGTCGAGGTCAGTAGATTTCTTCCATGTAGCCAGTTTTTGCTTGTTTGGTAGAATGCAAAACAAAGCAGTGATTTTTTCAAAGAGTAGCGCACTTAATTGATTTTCGCTTTGTTTTAGTGATACATTCTCAATATCTGTCTCCATTGGGTTTCTCCTGATATGGTGCTCATCTGTTTTGTGCAGTATTCCTTTAACAGTTGAATGGTCGACTTTTGGGAACCCTGATTTCTTACTGGCTGGTTGCCACGATGGCACGGTAAGTAGTAAATCATTTCACTTTCTTCACCGTCTCCAGCACATTTTTGTCTCTTTTTTCTTGAATATGAGTGATTGTTTTCAGGAAGAAGAATTGCAGTGCTTAATTGTCTCCGGGTTCTTTTTTTGTTATCTTGCATCAGGTTGCACTCTGGAAGTTTTCTACAACTAAAGCTTCAGAAGGTACTACCTGACATGATTATCCTGATACCAGATAGTTTCTTTTCACACTGTGGCTAGTGAGTGATTTCGTCTGTTCACTTTACAAGTCTTTTCTGTGCAGATACAAGACCTTTACTTTTCTTCAGTGCAGATACAGCTCCTATTAGGGCAGTTGCTTGGGCTCCTGGTGAAAGGTCAGTGACGTGAAATTAACTTTACTCAGTTTCTGTTTTCTGTTTTTGCTTTCATTCAGTTGTAGACTAATAAGTGGGTATAGTTCTAAAGGGAAAACCAACTTTAGACAGTTAAGGGGTACCCTTGAATCACAAATTTCTTGTTTTATCCTCCAATGAGATGTAGCCACTTCAGGAGCCATGTGGTCTATTTTGTTTGATTCCTGCACTCATTTAGTCTTGCTTTTCAAGTTTGGAGAAGCGATTAGGCTTTGTCACTGGCTCTAACAAAAAACCATTGCACTTTTTTTTTTTTAATGTGTTTGGACTGCAAAGTTCAAACTACTGCTATACAATCTTTTGTGAGAGGATTCGCTTATTAATCAAAGTAATTTCTGAAAAATTTCAGTGATCAGGAAAGTGCAAACATGGTAGCTACTGCTGGACATGAAGGTCTGAAGTTTTGGGACTTACGGTACACTTCATTAAATATCAGCTACACCACTTTGTAAAAAACTTTGATGCTGATGCAATTAATACACAAGACATTACCTCATGCCATAGCGTATTGCTTGCTACGTATGGTTTTTCTGCAGTGATCCGTTCCGTCCTTTATGGGATTTGCACCCAGTGCCAAGGTTTATTTACAGCCTCGATTGGTTACAAGATCCAAGGTATCAATCATTGCTCTGTCCTCGGTTGATTGCAATTTTTAGATTAATCGTTTGAAGTCCTGATTAAAACTGGGGTTTCAAATATCTGTAGATGCGTTTTATTGTCCTTTGACGATGGAACATTAAGAATCCTAAGCCTGTTGAAGGTTGCGTATGATGTTCCCGCAACTGGAAAGCCTTATCCCAACACAAAACAGCAAGGTTTGAGCGTTTATAACTGTTCATCTTATCCCATCTGGAGTATTCAAGTGTCAAGGCTAACAGGTAAATGTTATTTATGGTTTCAAATACTCATAGTAATCAATTTATCAAAATAAACAAAGTCACTGTGACATCAGAGTTTACATCAGCTCGAGAATTAACTATTTAACTTGTCAGGCATAGCAGCATATTGCACTGCAGATGGGTCCATTTTCCATTTCCAGGTCTGTTGTATGAACTGTGTTATAACTTTCACATTTTCTGTTCTTTGTTAACTTTATTTTAAAATTTACCATTGTCTTGTTGGGATTACTTACAGCTTACAACCAAAGCAGTGGAAAAAGACACGAGAAATCGGACTCCACACTTTCTCTGTGGACAATTGACAATGAAAGATTTCACCTTCATAGTGCATAGACCAGTTCCAGACATCCCGATAATTTTGAAGAAACCGGTTAGTAGCGAGACTGGTGAAAAACAGAGATGCCTTCGAAGTCTCATGAACGAATCTCCTAACCGATACGCATCTAACGTTTCAGATGTTCAGACTCCAGGTCAGTTGAAACTCTACGATAGAAATTGTTAATATATCAATCTTCTGAGTCCCTTAGTCCTTATCTTGGTGGATTCATTTATTTAATTTTGCAGCTTTTGCACAAGATGAGGATCCAGGTTTAGAGTCTGAATCAGAGGGACCAAACAACAAAGCACCAAAATCAAAGGCTAACAAAGGAAAGAACAACACAAGAGAGGAGGATGAAAACAGAGGAGCACTGGTCTGTGTTAAAGAAGATGGCGATGAAGAAGAAGGAAGAAGCAAAGAAGCAAGCAACAGTAGCAGCGGAGTGAAAGCGGATGGGTTCCCACCTAAAATGGTGGCGATGCATCGTGTGCGGTGGAACATGAATAAAGGAAGTGAGAGATGGTTGTGTTATGGCGGAGCTGCCGGGATTGTACGGTGTCAAGAGATTGCTCCAAAAAGATGAAATATTTCCTTCTCTCTCGACAAGCGATCCAACGCATTTCACTATTATCATCAAAAACCCCAACTTTATCCAGAAACTTCTCCGCCATTACATCTTCAATTTCCCACTCTGATCGTCACCTGAGAAGCTATGACGAACAAACCCCATTCAAAAATGCCGAAATCTCTAGACCCATTTCATCTTTCAATCGATATTTCCACTTTACTCGCGAGTCCAGACTCAGTGAGTCGAGTGCCGCTCAGATTGACCAAGAGGAAGATGACGATGACGAAGATGGGACCACAAACGAGTTCCTCTCTCGATTCGTTTGGATAATGCGTGGGAAAGTCTCAGAAGCTGATCCAGATTATGATAAGAAGATGATTCATGGTATGCTTTTGCTTATTGTTGAAAAAGTTGTGGAAGAGATCGAGAGAGGTGGATTCAATAAAGTTGGATCAGCTCCACCTTCACCATCATCTGAGTTCAGTGATGATCTATGGGCTACAATCTGGGAAGTTAGTAACACAGTGTTGAAAGATATGGAGAAAGAGAGAAAGAAAGAGAAGATGAAGCAATACGTTCAATCTCCAGAAGTGATGGAGATGTGTAGATTTGCTGGTGAAATTGGTATTCGTGGAGATTTGCTTAGAGAACTTAGATTCAAATGGGCACGAGAGAAAATGGAAGATGCTGAGTTTTACGAGAGCTTAGAAACAGCAACGTGATTTAGATAATTCAATTGGGGAATCAGAAACAGAGGTTGCAGAAGAAGAAGGAGAAGGGTCTGTTGCCTCTGATGAAGTTCAGTCTCGGAGTATCTCTCTTCCTAAACGAAAAGGGAAGTTTAAGTATAGGATCTACGGACTTGAGTTATCGGATCCGAAATGGGTTGAAATGGCTGATAAAATTCATGAAGCTGAGGAAGAAGCTGATTGGAGAGAGCCTAAACCTGTAACTGGTAAATGCAAATTGGTTATGGAGAAGCTTGAGTCTTTGAAGGAAGGAGATGATCCTTCAGTATTGCTTGCTGAATGGGTTGAGTTATTGGAGCCTAACCGTGTGGACTGGATTGCTTTACTTAATCAGTTGCGAGAAGGAAACTCCAACGCATACTTAAAGGTTAGACTTTAGTTTTGTATCCTCGACATAATGTGGTAAAGGACTTCTCTTATAGTGTTGGTTCTTGACTGATATCAAAGTAATTGGATTGAGCTTTTTTGCTAGTTGGATTGCATCTTATTTGCTTAAGTCCTGTGGTTTGATTTCGTTAGTTCTTCTAAATAGGATTCGTGTTGCTGTTTAATTTGATTGTCTAGGTTGTTTGATCTATCAAGATGGTGGAACTTGGATGCATATATGTAACATACGTTTTGAGGATGAGCAATTGCGGAGTTGTGATCATGTTGTGTTTTAATCAATTGGTGCTGGTTTTGATTGTTTCAACAGGTGGCAGAACTTGTCCTTGATGAGAAGTCGTTCAAGGCAAGTATCTCGGACTATTCAAAACTCATCCATATCCATGCTAAAGAGAACCACGCTGAAGATGTTGAGAGAATTCTAAAGAAAATGGCTCAAAACGGAATCTTTCCAGACATTTTAACCGCCACTGCGTTGGTTCATATGTACAGTAAATCAGGCAACCTTGAGCGTGCAACCGAGGCATTTGAAAACTTGAAGAGCTATGGGTTACGGCCGGACGAGAAGATCTACAAATCCATGATCATGGGATATGTAAACGCTGGGAAGCCTAAACTAGGTGAGAGGTTGATGAGAGAAATGACAGCAAAGGACTTGAAACCTTCAGAAGAAGTTTACATGGCTCTGCTTAGAGCTTTTGCCCAAGTAGGAGACAGCCAAAAATGCGGTAGGGATTTCTGCTTCAATGCAGAGTGAATCATTCGATTCGCTGAGTTACGAAGCATGTAGTTTACTTGTGGAAGCACACGGGAAAGCAGGGGATGCTGATAGAGCGAGAAGCAGCTTTGATGAAATGAGAAAGCATGGGCACAAACCGGATGATAAGTGCATTGCAAATGTGGTCGGAGCGTATAAGAGAGAGAACTCATTGGATAAGGCACTGAGACTTTTGCTGCAGCTTGAGAAAGATGGGGTTGAAATTGGTGTGATTACTTACACTGTTCTTGTTGATTGGATGGCTAGTCTCGGGATAATCGAGGAAGCTGAGCAGCTTCTGGTTAAGATATCACAGCTAGGAGAAGCTCCACCATTCGAGCTTCAGGTGAGCTTGTGCTGTATGTATTCTAGTGTCAGGAATGAGAAGAAGACACTTCAAGCTCTTGGGGTTTTAGAAGCTAAGAGAGATCAAATGGGAGCTAACGAGTTTGAAAAAGTTATAACTGCGTTGAAAAGGAGTGGGTTTGAGAAAGATGCGAGAAGAATAGAATTTTCACAAGTCAACGACTTTAACCTATGATTACGGATTTCAAACTTGAAAAACTAGAATTCAATTCCGAGAATTCGTTTTACATCCCATCATCAAAATCGACATGAAAATTCGAACCCTTTAAAGGAAGTTCCTTGAGAAAAAAAAAGGGTTTTTTTTTTTTTTTTTTTTTTGTCTTTTTGACATTTAAGTAAAGTAAGAAACTTTGAAACAGAGGAAGAAGGAAGGAGGAAGCAGCATTTTACCTCTTTTGCTAACAAGAAAATCTTCGGGAAAGAAAGAGAGAATTCGAAATGATCTGTCGAATCTTCGATGGTTTTTAATTTTTCAGAATTTTGAAAACTGTCTGATGATTCGTCTTCACACTTTTTAAATATCTTGAATGACCAAACTACCTTTACTATTTTTAAAAAATTACAAAAAAAAAAACCTAAAATCTCTGAATCAGAGATTCATCGACGCCGACCACATATTTTCCTCAGTCTCCGTCTCAGTCTCACTTCTTCTTCCTCCACGAATTTCGATTCGAGCTTTTAGAGTATCGTACCTGAACCTGTGGAGAAGACAACTCCCCTTGTGGGTTTTTCTTTAAGTCTCTGAAAACAAAGGTATGTAAACGTTTCCATCTCTTTTGAATCTTGTTCGAGCAATTAGGGCCTTAAGTATTTGATGTTGAATCTTGTGCTAGCTCAGTTGCTCATTGAGATATCTTGTTGTTCATACCATTTGGTTTGAGGATCTAGTGTTACAAGTACCGAGATCTATGATACAAAATTTGAGATTAGACCCATTAGATGGTGTTCAGGGTTTTGAGTTCTATTGAAACTATAATCTTCATCCTACAATTGTTTTTGATCTAAAGCTAAGACTTCAGGTTTTGTTTTTTACCATTGTTATGTTTTCATCCATTGAGATTGTCTTCTGTTTTCATCCATTGTCTTCATCCTCCGTTTTGAACCATCTGTTTATTCTTTGTCTAAGGTTGTTTTCTCCTTTCTATCACCTTGATTTGGAAAATATTCTTGTGTATTTGCAGGGAAGAAAGGTCAAAGTCCATAGTTCCTTGTCCCAACTACTCAGAAGGTTAGCACTACATTTCGATTCTCAATTGATTATGCTTGGCTTTATCACAAATATCAAATTTGGTCTTCGTTGTGGTATGTCTTTGCTTTGTCTTATGTTTTAGACTTATGTGTAAGCATAGAGATGAACGAACAGCTTAGTATGCTCTTTGTCTTCTTGAAAAATCTGGTTTTGATCTGATCTTAAAAAACCCATTAGGTGTTTTAAAAAAAGTAAAACTTAAAAGTCAACAACTCTAATTGAATCTGAGTTTTTTGTTTTGATTCCTTAATTACATTGATGGTAATTTTTGTTCGTTTGATTACTTTATTAGCTTATTTAATTGTTAATTACTAATGATCCAAACTCTATTATCGAAGTTCTGTTTCGTCTATGTAAATCGAAAGGTTTAGGCTTTTTAGCTTTCCTGTTCTGTTTTTTTCAAGCTGTGTTATTTGTGATCACTTTTGGCATTTCGTGTTTTGTTTTTTTTTTTCTTTTTGGCTTAAGCTTTATATTTATTGTATTCAGATGCTTAAAGTTGTGCTCTTTTTTTTTTTTATTTGTGGATTCTCTCTGTTTTGTTTTGCCAATAAATATCTGAGCTTTCATGTTCTGTTTGTTAAGCTGAGCTGTCTTTGTGCTCTTTTCTAATAAAGTTTTAACTTAGTCTCTGAGCTCAGTTTTGCTGCCGGATATTAATTTTTTGATACAATCTGTGTAGTTCAAAAGTTATTTCTTTTGACATGAAAGTTATCCTTGCTGCAGAGGTGAATAGTCCATCGCATGAATTACAACTGCATTTACAACTTTCTTTTGACATGAAAGTAACCAAACTAGTTTACAACTGCATTTTTTTTTGCAAATGATGAGACTAAATGTTAATCTTTACTTTGCTGAGTGAATTGAACGTACAAAATTTAACTTCTCAAATCACTATCTTGGGTGTAGACACTTTAGACGCTTCCTTGGCTGTGTTACCTGGAGGAAAGAACATAAAACCAGTTAATGAATGCGTAGCTAATCTCAAAGGTGACTTCTAATCGCTGATCATATCCATTTCCTGTCTCTCTTAGGCTCTAAAACATATCGATTCTAAACCCATTCCTCTTTGTATTCGATAAGTACAACATGTTTCTCCATATGTGACTTTTTGAATTTGAACATAAACATTAGTAAACCTGTGAATTTCCATTCATCTAACTAACTCAGGAAACCTATGTTCAGTTCCCATCGTCAAGATTAATCGTATGACTTCTCTATCTCCGAGTGAGGCATATTTTTGCTAGCTAGAAGAACTTTTTGAACAATTTAAATGATTACAGCTCATATAAATTTTAGTTATTACCTGACTTCACCAGATGATGATGATTCATGGTCATCTATCTTAACCTGCACCAATAAGAATACTGGTTAAAAAAAAAGCATTATCGTTGAAGCAATGTAAGAACCAAGGCCGAGCGTACAGATTTAACACACCTTTGGAGCTCGTGCCGAAGAAAACTGAGGCAAAGTTTGACTGCTTGTATCCTTTGGCTCACGGCTCTTTCCAGCCTCATCATAGAATCCAAAACTTTTTGGTTCGTAAGTAAAATGCCTCCATTCCCTAAAATATTTTTCAGCAGGCGAAGCTAGATTAGTGACGCATAGAGAAACCTATTCTATTATCTATAACCATATAATTCACGATGATCTTGAAACAAACTCCTTTTTGTTTGGTATATACAGTTACTAAACTAAGAGAACAAGAAATATATATATGAATATATTAATTTACTCTTAACGCACCTCAAGAATGTAACTGATGATGACAGTCTATTGATATCATTCTCATCAAGATCAGTAGTAGCTTCACCACATAGATCAGTGATGGAGTCCACTGCTTTCAAATGATTCAACATAATACTGTGATTGTAAAGATAGCAGTAAGCTAATACTTCTCATACTTGGGTCTCTTTTGTAACGTGTGAAGTTTTGCATTTTCTCAAATCATGCCATTTTCTCAAATCCTGCAGGCTAATAGAAGTTTTTGTTCAAAATGTTAGCTTTGATTGTATTGATATAAAAATTGGGTGTCTAATTACCTTTATTTCCGCTTTAAATTTGACATTGGTTGATGCTTGATGGTTGATTGTTGATTGACTCGTTATAGGGAAGCTAAAAAGCATTTAACTTGCACCTATTTTTATTATAGCTTGTGAACAATTGATTGTCTCTCTGTCTCTTTTATAATGCAAAAGAAAAGTTCTATTTTCTGGAATATTTTGCAATATTCATTTGTTCATACAATAGTGTTACTCATCTTTTGATCTTGCCGCTCTTTGTATTGTCACTTTTGTCTTGGAATAGTAGTTTTTAGGTTGAGCTATAACAAATGGAAGAGTCTTTGTATTTTAATCTGTTAAGAATTTTCTGTTTTCACCATATGAACAATATATAGACGTTGTTCTGCCATTCTTATGGGGTCTCGCTTCTGCAATGTTAGAAGAAGTAATTGAAAGTTGTTATATACATGCTTCACAGTTCTCTCTTGTTACTCATCATCCTATTCATAATAATGTGATTGTGAAGATATACCCGTAAGCTAATTACGTCTGATACTTACTTGGGTCTCTTATTATGTAGCATGTGACATTTTACACTTTTTTTGAATCTCACAGGTTAAAAGACTTTGAAACAATGGCAGGATTTCCAGGTTTTAGTTACCTTGGCCCAAAAAGCAAGAACATGGTTGTAGCGGGTGGATTAACGGCTTTTGTTTTTGGGGTATACTTCTACACAATGAGAGCTGTTGGTGGCACTGACGAGCTTCAAATGGCTATTGACAAGTTTGAAGGCCAAAAACAAGTCGAGAATGATACCAAGGTTCCATCGAAGGTCTAATCCTCACAAGGTCGATATGTCCAACCAAACCCGTTGTTTATCTTTTGTCTTCCAAGTTCTTCACTTGACGAGCTTGGCTTGTTTCTGACATCAATTGGTACATGTGTTTTGAGTCGCAGTCCAATTCCTAATACTGGTTAAACAAGAGAATGTCTGATGAGGACATGTTTTTGATGTTCTTGACATTGTGTTAAGTTCTCAACTTTATAATAATCTTGTACCTAAATGTTTGTATTAAGTTTCAACTATCAATAAGAATCTGTCACTTCCTCGAATCAATCAAAAAAGAGTTTACGAGAAGTATGTTACCCACTTTGTCAGGCATAAAAACAAGAAGGTGATGGGGTTACTTTGACAAAAAGAATAGTATGGGGTTCATTCTGATATTACTTAAAAAATATAAGGGTGTTATCAATATTTTACAAATAAACCGATTGAAATACAGACTTTGTTTATTTTCTGAATCTCTCTTCTTCTTTCTCGCGAGCTAATAATCTCTCTGGGTTTTAGGGTTCCGGTACTTTGGCAACGACACCGAACAATGACTTTTGAACAGTAATTTTTATACAGAATTTTATAAAAATTCGATATAAAATTTGATACAAAGTGTTTAAAAACTTAAAACTTGAAATTTAAAAGCTTTTACAATTTTTAGAGAGAGATTGAGTTTTAGAGAGAAGGCAGAGAAGATTGCTCATGTGTCTTTCTTCGCTTGCTATGGCTTGATATTTATAGGGGGAGTGGAGTACTATTGCGTTGCTACGTGTCGCTCATCTAATGGTGCCGACACTTCTATTGTGCGCTTTGATACGTGTCGATCATCGAACGGTGCCGACACTTCTTGACGTACTTGCTTACGTCATTGCTTACGTCATTGCTTATCATGCGCGGGTTGTGTATGTCTTCTTGTCTTGATTCTGATTTATACAGAGTATATACTCCGTATATTATTTTATTTTTTAAACAGAAAATAAGTATAATATTACTATAAATAATATACTGAGTCTACTAGAATGTACATAGATAAAAAGAAAAACGTGCTTTCTTTATCACGTTAGATTACTTTGACACAACAGTGGTTTACCAACGGTCTTACGGCTTTGCAAAGGACTTACTGCCTGGAACACCTTCTGTATCAGTGTCTTAGTAATTTTCTGAAATAAAGTAAAGCGAAAATTTATATTATACATTACTATTACGGTTTTTTTTTTTTTTTTTTTTTTTTTTTTTTTTTTTTAAACTTGATTATAGACACTCCATGATATCGAGGTCGTCGTAGGGGTCTTGAGCACAGGGACCGCCGAACGGGTCATCGTCTTTGTTGGTGTTGTTGTTATTAGTTGCAGTGCCGTCGTCATCAGAACTGTCGAGTTGAGTGATGGCGGCGGCAAGGATTTGCTTTAGTTTGGTAGCTCGGAATTTTTTTTGAAGAGGTTGAGCTAGTGGAGGTAGTAGGACTAGCGGGTTTTGTTATTTGTTGAGATGGTTGTTTGTTTTGAGCTGGGGAAGGTATTGGTTGGGTAAGTTGGCTTGGGATGAGCAGAGGTACGGATTTAGATACTGTTTTGACTAGTTGTTTCAGTTCTTTATTAGTCTGAAAGAACTTTTGAATGTTTGATAAGGAACAGCAGTCTAAGTTATACTTATCCCACCATTTGATGCAGAATTCGCGAATAAGTGAAAATGGCATATCTGGTAAAAGGTTGGTGAGGTGGAAATCCCAACAACATATCCATGGAATACCCATGTCGATATGAAATTGAATTTGGTTTAACGGGATAATGGGTTGTTGAGGTATGTGTTTGAGGTAAAAGGGTCGAGAATTTTTGAGTAGTTATGCTGGATAGATGGAGTCAACGGGACCAAACCAGTGCCACCATTCGTAGAACCAGCCTGGTATTTGTTTAGGACATTGATGGTCGAAGGAGATAAACCATGAATGGTCATACGACCGAAGGTAGAAGGTGTTGAAGAAGGCGTTTTTATAGTCTGTATAGGTATATCCATCTATATGGAAGCCTGGGGTATAGAAGGGTTTTTGAGTATGGTGGTTTAAAAAATCAAGGTCTTTGATAGGGGCAACACGTAATATTTTACATGTTGAGTATGAGATAAGGTTGGGATTGTTTTTGTCTGGGTAATGTACGATTTCAGCAGACTTAGAGTCTACTAGAATGTACTCGTAAAAGGTACGGTTTTTGATAACATTGTCGGTTGGATAAAGTGAGTCTTCATAAAAGACGGAGGAGGTGTAGCTTTGTAATTGTCTAAGTGTTACGGGTTTGGTAATGTTTGTGGTCATGAGGTGTTGTTTATTTGGTTTAATAAAATATTGGGCTTTTTGATTAGGTGTTTGAGTGGATTGTGTAGATGATTGACCTTTTTCTGGGTCAACGGCTTTTGAATATGTGAGAGGTGGATACTCAGCTAAAGCTAAGAAATTGTTTTGAATAGATAGCGGTTTTGCTTGTAGATGTGGTTGGTTCTTGATATAATCTGATGCTGTCATCGGTGTAACGCCCGTGTTCCGAAAAAAATGGAGATTTCGGAAATTAAAACCAGGATTTATGCGTAGATTTTCTGGGAAAATAATTCCGGGAATTTCTGGGGTAATTTGGAAGTTACACGCATTTTTCCCGTAAGGGGTGTTCGGAATCGATTTAGGAGTTTGGGGTCAGTTTGTGAATTTTTGGGAATTCAGGGACCCAAATCCTAAATTAACACCCGTGTTCCGAAAGATGGAAATTTCGGAATTATATCCGGGATTTTTGGGAAGAATCTCTGGGAAAATATTTCCGGGAATTTTTGGAGTAATTAGGAAATTACGCCGCATTTTTCCCGTAGGGGTGTGCGGGATCGATTGAGAAGTTTGGGGTCCGTTCGTGAACTTTTGGAAAGTTCAGAGACCAAATCTTAAATAAGATTTAAGCTGATTATTGCCTCCACCAACAGCCTCCACCCTCCCTACAAAGCAGCTCTACCCCCCTAAAAGTCATCCACCTTCCCTACAGGCAGCCTCCCCTAGCCTTTTAGAGTTCCCCACCTCTCCACAAAGCAGCTCCACTCATCACATTAATTGCTCCTTGCCGACACCTGCATCCAAGAGGGAAGAGAGAGGTTTGGCTGAGGAAAAGGAGAGAGTGTTGAGTGGTTTTCAGAGGAAGAAAGAGAGAGAGAGAGAGAGAGAGAGAGAGAGAGAGAGAGAGAGAGAGAGAGAGAGAGAGAGGCTGAGTTGTCTTAAGACAAAGAAGAGGAGGTGGGCTTGTGTTGGTGTGGGTATGGAGAGCAAGAGAGGGTGAGTCTTGTGGCTGTGTGTGGGCGTAGAGAGCAAGGGAGTTGCGAGCTTGGTGGCTGAGTAAGGGCGTGAGAGACTCGAGGAAAAGGAACGGTGGCTGCCGTGACGGTGAAGCTACAGAGCTCTCTCTCGCACCTTGTGTCATCACCAGTAGATAGGGTAATGTTCTCTTCCTTCTCTGATTATATCATGTGGTTCATGATGGTTTAGTGAGAGGAACAGAGGGTGTGAGTCACAGTGGTGACGTTGGTGAGGTTCGGTTGGGCATGTGACACGAGTTAGGAGACGTGTTGGTGTGGCGGTGTTTTGGGGCCACGAGGTGTGAGCGGTGTTGGTTGCGGAGAGTGCTTGAACATGACTCCGTGACGGTGGTTGTGGTTGAGGAGTTGGTGTTCGATCGCGTGGCCAAGTTGGTGTGAGTGGTGCAAGTCGGTGATGGCGATTTGCACCAAGATCGATCGTTCCAGGGCTGGATCGATCGATCCAGGACGGATCGATCGATCTGGGGATGAGACGATCGATCTGGTAAACTCACGGCCGGCCATGATCGATCGATCCAGGTAAGATCGATCGATCCGGCCAGGATCGATCGATCTGGTTAGTGTCCGCAAGTCTGGATCGATCGATCTTGAGCAAGATCGATCGATCTGAGTTGTCTTGGAGACAAAACTTGTGTCTTAAGTTTCGTTTTTGGTTTCTTGTTAGGCACGCGTTTGGGGAATTGAAGTCTATTCATTCCGGGAAGTTTTAGGAATTTCCGTGCGTGGCTAAAGGTGAGTGCATGACCATAAGCTTATCTGAGCGGTTTGATTGTTTGATGTGTTTTGCATGAGATAGGTCGTAAGATCTCATGGGGGATCTAGATCGAGTGTTTCTTGAGATTGTTGATTTATTGTCGGTAATTTCGTGTTTAATACGTTGAATAATTATAATCGTTTGTGTGTATAGCTTGTAGATGGGAGGATTGCCTCACTAAGTATTTGTTGAAATACTTATGCATCTCTCTTATTTGATGCAGAAAAAGAATAGGTGTGACCGTGGAATTATGGCGAAGAAGAGGGGATGATCTAGGAACTCGGTTGTTTGTTTAAGAGTCTTCCGCTATAAAAGGATTTGTGTTGTTTAGTATTTATGGATAAAAGATTTATCGATCTCAAGTCCGGACTCTCGTTTATCGATAACTGTTATAGACAACAGAAATTGTCTATGAAAGCCAAGGTGGCTATACAGACCAACTTCGACTCTCAACTCAAGTCGTTGTATTCTGGAAAGATCGATGGATCAAATGTCCTTTCGGATAATTAGGTAAAATATTTATGTGTTATATTTTGCTTATGGAGTTAAATAATTAATATGCATGAGAAGTTGCATGGTTAATTGATTTGGGAAGTTAATTATTATTTATGGGAATAATAATTAATTGTTTATAAAAAAAACGAGTGCGGTCGTTTCAATCGGTTTCTTGTTTTTGTGATCAGTCATCTTGAATATTTGCTGGAACGTCTTGATTTTTTCCCTGTAAATATTCTCTTGTTAGAAAATCAGGTAGTGAATTATTTTCTCCTTTAATGTATTGAATATCGAAATAAAAAACAGATAAGATGGTTTGCCATCTTGCAAATATTTGTTTTGATACTAGGTTTTTAACATCTTTTTGTAATATTTCTTTCGCTGATTTACAATCAACGCGAAGTAGAAATTTTTTGTTGATTAAATCATCTTGAAATTTTGAGATACAATTGACTATAGAAAGAACTTTTTTCTTGACAGTTGAATAATTACGTTGTGGTCCTAGCCAGACACCAGAATGAAATCTAACTAAAGATTCTTGATTAGACTCAGGTAGTTTTTGTTTAAGAATACCACCGTATCCTAAATCGGAGGCATCTGTTTCTACTATCATGCTTGCATTAGGGCTTGGTATAGGGTAAGACAAGGAAGAGTTTTAACTTTGACCTTGACTTGTTTAACCAAGTTGGTATGAATATTGGACCATGGTTTAGGGTTTTTCTGTAATCTTTGAAATAATGGTTGAATATTCTGTCTTAAATTAGGAAGAAAGTCTGATACATAATTCAGACATCCTAAAAATCTTTGTAATTGAGTTTTTTTCCCTTAATTCATCAGAGAATTTATCAGCAAATTCTATTGATCTTGATATGGGTGTAATAGTTCCTTGATAAATATTGTGTCCTAAAAATCGTATTTTTGTTTGGAATAAAGACATTTTTTTAGCGGATATTACTAATCCGTGTTTTTTGACTATATTTAGAAATGTGTTTAGGTGACTAATATGTTGATCAATAGAGTTTGAATAAACTAATACATCGTCAATATATACTATAGTAAATTTAGAGTAATTATTGAATATATCATTCATTATATGTTGAAATTCTGAGGGTGCGTTTTTAAGGCCAAAGGGCATTACGTTCCATTCGTAATGGCCAAACGGCACAGTAAATGCTGTTTTATATTTATCTTTCTCGGCAATCTGTATTTGCCAGAAGCCGCTTTTCATATCGAATTTTGAATAAATTTTTGCATCATATAGTCTTTTTAATAAGTCTCTTTTATTGGGTATTGGATATCTTATCCATTGTAGTACATCATTAAGTGGTTTATAATTGATTACTAATCGTGGTACTCCACGTTCTTTTTCTGCTTGATTGTTTACATAAAAGGCCGAACAACTCAAAGGAGATTTGGACGGTCTTATTAGTTTCTTTTTTAACAAATCATTAATCTCTTGTTTACAAGTTTCTAATAATTCTTTATTCATTTGAATAGGTCGTGCTTTAGTTGGAATATTTTTTCACTAAATTCTTTGATATAGGGAAGTTCAACAGTATGATGTTTTCTTTCCCAAAAAACGTTTGGTAATTCTGAACATACTTGTTTTAATAATTCATTTTCTATTGATTTTATTTTGCTTATTATATAAGGTGATTTAAGTTGTTCTTCTATTTTTATATATGTAATTTCTTCTTGTAATGATTGAATATGATTTTGTTTTCCTTTTATAAGATTTATTGTTTTATGGATTGTACTTTGTTGTAGCATTAAAAATTCTTTAATTCTAATAGGTGACAGAAATTTGAATAATAAGTTTGTTCCCATAATTTTTGTGTTGATTCCTAATTCGTTTACTGTAAATGGGTAGATTTGAGTAAAGAATGGGGTTCCTAAAATTACTTCTTGAGATAAGTTTTTTACTAAGATAAATTAGTTTTTAAGGCAATATCCGTTGTTGCATATTTTTGCACATGGTAATTTATATTTAACATTTAAATTACTACCGTTTGCACCACTCAAGCGTTCAGTAGTTTTTTCGTAGTATTTGGTTGGTATTATTCCTTCACGGATGCAATTATAATCTGCTACGAAATCCATTAATGCAATTGTTTCTATTTGGAAATCATATCCTATGTGTAGTTTGATTCTTGTGTACCATTTCTGATAGTTAATTTTTTCGATAATTTGAATATAATCTTTATCATCTTGAATATCTGATTCTATTTTTTTTTCTTTTAATTTTAGGTTACTAGTTGATGGTTGATACTTGTTATTATTTTCTATTAATGTTAATTTAGCATCTATTTGTAATTGTTTTAATTCTTGTTGATTAACCATTATTTGTAATTCTTTGACTTGTGTTTTTAATTGTTTAATTTCGTTTTGTAATTCTCCAGTAGTTACTTGTTTAAATAAACTTTGCGTTGGATATTTTTCGTATATTTTATTTAAACTAAAAGATTCTTGAGTAGTGAATCTATTTTCTTGAGATATTTTATCTTTTAATTTTAGTAAATATTGTTTTTTAATTTCTTGATCGTCTATTTTGTCTATGATGTCTAAAAGAAATTGTTTATCAGTTTCCCTAGTTATTATATTAATAATTTTACAATTGCATAGATTATCTGATAGTTGTTGTGATTCTGAAGAAGAATCGCTTAGGATTTCTATATCATTTATTGAGTTATCACTATTACTTTCTTCAGATATTTCTGACTCAGAAGTAAGTAATAGTTTAGCTAGTTTTTCTTGAATGTCAGGTTGATCTTGGAATATTTCATTTATCGTTTTCTTTATTTTACATTCGCTAGACCTGTGCCCAGGTCTTTTACAATTCCAACAAACGATTTTTTGTTTGTCGAAATTGTTTTTTGTATAATTTTTGCTTTTTGAAAATTTATTATTTTTATTTCTTGAATAATATTGGTTTACGGGTTTTTTATTATAATCATTATTTCTGTGATAATGTTTATTATTTCTTTGCCTAAATTTTTGACGTTTAATTCTAGATGGTGGATTAAGTGGTTGATAACCGTATTGTTCACAGAATGAGCCCATGAATAATTTAAATTTGAATTTATCATTTCTTTTCTTATCACGTTGTTCTTGACATATTGCTAAACCTTGTTTTTTAACAAATGCAAATAATTGACCGTAGGTTATAGTATTTCAAGGGATTGGTTGTCCTCCAGAATACTCTTTTAGTTTATTGATTACTCTTTCAGCAAAGAAAGACGGTAATCCTGATATAAACCGTTCTTTCCAGAAAGGTTGATTACAGTCAGTTCTTTGAAATATATTTGTTGTAAAAACATCTTTATACCATTTAAAATCTCCTAGGGTTGGACATATTAAATTTGTTAATAATAATTTTTTACTTTCTAATTCTTCTTCTGAATTACCAATAAAATGCATAGTTAGAGTATGGATTAATACTTCTACAGCATTTTCTTTTTCTATAGTTTCATAGAAACCTTCTTCATCTTGATATGTTCTATTTTTTTCTGTATGGTTGATAATTTGATTTTGAGTATATATTTCTATGGCGTTATCCCACCAATACTTTAACGTACCAGTGAAACCGGCTAATAACATTATACAAACTTGTTTATCGGTATTTCCTCTAGCTTTAAATGCTAGAGCAGCCATACCCATTTCTTGAAATAAGTTCATTATTTCGTATTCTGATCTACCGTCTATATTCCATTCATGTAGACCGTCACCAGTATATACGTTTGGATTAAATTTATGATGTTTTTCATATAATATATCAGGTGGTGAATGTCTTGAGTACTATCTAATCTTGCTGAAATTGATTTTAGTATTTCGTTTTCTGGAAATTTAATTTCTCTTTTCATTGGTTTAAACATTGGTGTAGATATTGAAGAAAATGGATGTTGAGTAATTTGGGTTTTATCTTCATTAATTGTATCTATTTTAATATCTATATGGTCTATTTGTGAAACGACCGCACTCGTTTTTTTTTATACAAATAATTATTAATTAATATTCCCATAAATATAATTAATTTCCCCACTCAATTAACCATGCAACTTCTCATGCATATTAATTATTTAACTCCGTAAGTAAAATATAACACATAAATATTTTACTTAACTAACCAAAAGGACATTTGATCCATCGATCTATCCAGAATACGACGACTTGAGTTGAGAGTCGAAGTTGGTCTGTATAGCCACCTTGGCTTTCATAGACAATTTCTGTTGTCTATAACGGTTCTCGATAAACGAGAAACAGGACTCGAGATCGTTAGATCATTTATCCATAAATACTAAACAACACAAATCCTTTTATAGCGGAAGACTCTTAAACAAAAAAAACGAGTTCCTAGATCATCCCCTCTTCTTCGCCATAATTTCACAGTCACACCTATTCTTTTTCTGCATCAAATAAGAGAGATGCATAAGTATTTCAACAAATACTTAGTAAGGCAATCCTCCCGTCTACAAGCTATACACACAAACGATTAAAATTATTCAATGTATTAAACACGAAAATACCGCAAATAAATCAACCATCTCAAGAAACACTCGATCTAGATCCACCAGAGATCATACGGCCTACAATCATGCAAACACATCAAATAACTCAATCGCTTAGATAAGCTTACGGTCCTGCACTCACCTTTAGCCACGCACGGAAATTCCCAAAAAACTTCCCGGAATGAATAAACTTCAATTCCCCAAACGCGTGCCTAAAGACAAACAAACAAAGATAACTTAAGACACAAGAAACCAAAAAGCAAACAATGGTCGACCCGATCGGTTGTCACGATCGGTTGCAAACCGATCGCGTAGCTTTGTTCGTGAACTTCAGCATCCCCGATCGGTTGCAAACCGATCGCGACTCCCTTCCGTAACCAACACCGAACATGACGTCACGACTCGGTCTCCCAACGACACCCAACACAACTCTGCTCCTCTCACCAAACCACCGCCACGGAGACACGTTCACGCACTCTCCGCAACCAACACCGCTCACAAGCCATGGCCTCAAAACACCGCAACACCAACACGTCTCCTAACACGTGTCTCCCAACGTCACCACCGTGACTCACACACTCGGTTCCACTCACCGAAGCAACGACTTCGGGACATCTCCCGGAAACACCAACCCACACACCAACAACAAAAACAGACTAAGAGGAAAGAACGTTACCTAACTCACGGTGACGACACAAGCTACGAGAGAGCCACGAAGCTTCACCGTCACGGCAACCCGTTCCTTCACCTCTTGTCCTCACGCCAACACACAGCCACCAACTCACCCTCTCCTTGTTCTCCACACCACACAGCTCACAAACAAGGCCTCTCTTCACACCCTTCTCTCCTTTGTCACAAGACAACTCAGCGTTCACTCTTCACTCCTTCTCCCAAGCCACAAAACACACAACTCTCTCTTTAACTCTCCCTCTCTCTCTCTCTCTCTTTTCTCTTAGGTGCAGTGTCGGCAACTGAAGGAGGAAGGAAGCTGACTTCAGTGGCTGCTTTAAAAGAAGGTGGAGAGGTGGGGGAGTCTACAAGGCTAGGGGAGGCTGCTTTGTGGAAAAGGATGGTGGAAAAGGTTGGTGGAAATCTGATTTAATCAGATTAGAAACAATTAAGGTTTGGTCCCTGAACTTCCCAAAAGTTCACAAACTGACCATAAACTTCTCAATCGATCTTGCACACCCCTACGGGAAAATGCGGCGTAATTTTCCAATTACTCCAAAAATTCCCGGAAATATTTTCCAGAGATTCTCCGCATAATCCCGGGTGTAAATCTGAAATTTCCCTTTTTCGGAACACGGCGCTAATTTAGGATTTAGGTCCCTGAATTCCCGAAAAATTCACAAACTGATCCCAAACTCCTAAATCGACTCCCAACACCCCTTACGGAAAAAATGCGTGTAACTTCCAAAATTACCCCAGAAATTCCAGGAATTAATTTCCCAGAAAATCTACGTATAAATCCCGGTTTTAATTTCCGAAATTTCCATTTTCCGGAACACGGGCGTTACAATTCTCCCCCACTATCATAGATTCGTCCTCGAATCTAACGGCACAGTCCATCCCCAATGAACTTAACCACATATATCACAACACACCGGTCACACTTGACCATACTGGCCACACAACCAGTCACTAGATCAAACACTTATTGATCTCTGAGGTCTACGTTCAGTCACTAGCTTAAGACTCTGGTCATAGGTCATTGCTCACAACTCAAACTCATACCTCTCCACTCTAAGACACCAAGTCTTAAGAGTTATGGGTATCCATACCACTCCGCTCTCAGGCTACAAAATCCTTATGAGCTCTCGGTATCAAATTCATGCCACTCCACTCTGGGCACTATAACCTTACGAGTTCTCGGTACTCATGTACTCCTCCACTCTGGGCTATACACCTTACGAGTTCTCGGCATCGCACTCATACCACTCCACTCTGGGCAGTCTAACCTTACGAGTTCTCGATATCACATACCACTCCACCCTGGGCTATATACCTTACGAGTTCTCGGCATCGTACTCATACCACTCCACTCTGGGCATCATAACCTTACGAGTCCTGGGTATCTCACTCATACCCCTCCACTCTGGCTATATACCTTCCGAGTCCTGGGTATCACACTCATACCACTCCCACTCTGGGTACTATAACCTTACGGATTCTCGATATCACATACCACTCCACTCTGGGCTAAATACCTACGAGTTCTGGGTATCAGAGGAACTATCCATCCTCCCTAGAGTTGTACAGGACCAACCGTCCTTGAGCATCCTTGACCCACAATACGTCTATAAGCACTCCCGACTGAAACTTCCTCCCGTGATCCGCATACGACCTCGCAAGGTAATACCGGCATCACACTCATTCCAAACCGGAATATCATCTTTTCCATAACCATTACTCAGGTTATCTCTCAACCTACCCCGTCACTCAGGGTACCCTATAATCTTTTCCTGATTATATCCCAAGTTTTTAATTCCTCATAAAAACTCTTTTCAGAACCTCATGTTCACTTAACTTTCATGGCAACACTGGCCATCAACAATAAGAACTAACCATCTTATTATACTCATCATACAATATCGTTTACAACATTAAAACGATTACATAAGGTTCCATGATAAAAACTCGAAACTGGGAACCATCGATGAAAGCTCAAGCTTTTGATTGCTTCTCCAACCACTTCTTGAATCTTGCTTTCATCCTCGCCTCTGGTTCCCAAGTCTCCTTCTCAACCCCGTCACAATCCACAAGACCTTTATCTTTTTCCAGTGATCGGTTTGGAACTCGGCTCTCCCGACTCCACCATGGTGTATACCCTAGGTGTCACTGCAGCCCGCCTATCTGTCGGCACTGCCGCTACCACTCCCTGCAGCAACCTGGGACATTTCGGCTTGATATGCCCTGGCTCCCTGCAGTGGTAACACACCCGAGTATCCCCGATCGCTCCATCTTTCTGGGGGCAACTCGCAACCCTATGGTCCTTGCTTCCACAACCAAAGCATCCCTGACCACCTTGGTTACCCCTGGAAGGACCCTCCCACTTCCGCTTATGTCCATGCACCGGCTCACCGCCCTTGCTAGGACCGGACTGATGTGGAGACTTCCTTTCCTGAAGAGTTGGGCTGACTACCTCAACCACATCTCTCAGACCCTCCTCAAGCACCGCGGCCTTCTCAACTAGTTCCCCATCCGTGTCAAACGATCTCATCAGGCACTGGTTTCTCAACTCGGCCCGAAGACCTATCAGAAACTGCCTCACCTGGGCCTGCTCATCATCCAGGATATGACCCCCATACACTCTGAGACGGTTAAACTCCGCCTCATACTCACGAACCGACCGCTTCCCTTGAGCCAACCCTAGAAACCGCCTCTCCATCCGGTCCAATGCCTCTTGGGGAAAGTACTTGGAGTTAAACTCCACCATAAAATCCTCCCAAGACATCTCTGCTTGGACCCTCCGGGCCACAACACCTCTCCACCAGAGATGTGCGTCCCCCTCCAGATAGTGGACTGCGAGATCCACTCGGTATCCCTCTGGACACCTAATCGATCAGAAATTCCTTTCCATTCGCATCCTCCACTCATCTGCCTCTTCAGGCTTGGCACCACCCTGAAAGAATCTCGTGCTAATCCTCTGCAGCTGCTCCATCATCTTAAGGTATGATGGGCGCTCTTCTGCAACCGCAACCCTCGGCTGCACCTCGACTGCCGGTGGTACAACTGGAGCCTCCACTGGTACCCTCTCTGGTAACCGCTCCAACAGCAAGGCCATGAAGTTCGCAATACGATCCTCTTGGGCCGGAGCTACACCTGCTGCCACCCCCGCAGCACCCGCTGGAATTCCAGTAACACCGGCGCAAACACCGGCCTCACCCTCCGTCCCAACCCGATCCGTATGCGAGTCCCCGACCTGCTCAAATGTAACACTCTGTGTCACACTCTCCTCAACCACCGGAGCCCTCGCGTTTCTCTGACCGCGACCCCTACCTCTACCGGTACCACGACCTCGTCCTCTACCTCTTTTAGCCATCTTAGCCCAAAAGTTGACTCCTCGATCAAACCCCTAACAACCACAGAAGCCGGCTCAACAACAGACTCGAACTTCCATGGTTTAGATTAACCGATTCCAGGTTAAACCCAAAATTTAAACCATGGTTAATCTCCTAACTCAACCAATCTATGGTCCTGAGTTAAATTTAATAACAGTAATTTCCTCAATGAATTACTTCAATCCGGTTTGCTGGTTAAACCAAACCCAAACCGGACATCAAACAGAAAACCAAACAACTTACCGTGGAATCTCTTTAAAGGCTCGAAGAGGATGATCTAGAACTCCATACCCAACCAATTGACTAACTCTCATAGTCAATTCTACTACGGTTTGCCCATGCATCACCGCACCAAAAATTAAATTATATCCAATTTAATTTTTCCTATCCCGTCCTAGAGCCGTAATTGCTCTGATAACAAATTGAAACGACCGCACTCATTTTTTTTTAATAAAAATAGTTATTAATTAATATTCCCATAAATATTAATTAATTTCTCCACTCAATTAACCATGCAACTTCTCATGCATATTAATTATTTAACTCCGTAAATAAAATATAACACATAAATATTTTACTTAACTAACCAAAAGGACATTTGATCCATCGATCTATCCAGAATACGACGACTTCAGTTGAGAGTCGAAGTTGGTCTGTATAGCCACCTTGGCTTTCATAGACAATTTCTGTTATCTATAACAGTTCTCGATAAACGAGAAACCGGACTCGAGATCGTTAGATCATTTATCCATAAATACTAAACAACACAAATCCTTTTATAGCGGAAGACTCTTAGAGGGGTGTATTGAATTAAATATTTAGTGTGATTTGAGTTTTAATGAGTTTTTAGATGATTTGGTTAAATTTTGGTGAATTTGGAATTTTGTTATTCAATTCTCTGAAATCTCACCTAAAACAATGAGATTTTGGTCTTTGTATTTTTAAGTAAGAAATCCCCTCAAATCTCACATGAAACTTTTAAATAAAATCCTAGTACTGTTTTCAATAACAGTGGATTTGATTGTATATTTTAAAATCATTAATCCAATAACACATGATTTTATAAGATATTTTGAAATCCAAGTTTCAATAACACATGATTTGTCCATTTAACTCAAATCTCTCCAAATGCCCGATTGAATACACCCCCCTTAAACAAAAAAACCGAGTTCCTAGATCATCCCCTCTTATTCGCCATAATTCCACGGTCACACCTATTCTTTTTCTGCATCAAATAAGAGAGATGCATAAGTATTTCAACAAATACTTAGTGAGGCAATCCTCCCGTCTACAAGCTATACACACAAACGATTAAAATTATTCAACGTATTAAACACGAAAATACCGCAAATAAATCAACCATCTCAAGAAACACTCGATCTATATCCACCAGAGATCATACGGCCTACAATCATGCAAACACATCAAATAACTCAATCGCTTAGATAAGCTTACGGTCCTGCACTCACCTTTAGCCACGCACGGAAATTCCCAAAAAACTTCCCGGAATGAATAAACTTCAATTCCCCAAACGCGTGCCTAAAGACAAACAAACAAAGATAACTTAAGACACAAGAAACCAAAAATCAAACAATGGTCGACCCGATCGGTTGTCACGATCGGTTGCAAACCGATCGCGTAGCTTTGTTCGTGAACTTCAGCATCCCCGATCGGTTGCAAACCGATCGCGACTCCCTTTTGCTCTTTTCTCGCTCTTCCGTAACCAACACCGAACATGACGTCACGCCTCGGTCTCCCAACGACACCCAACACAACTCTGCTCCTCTCACCAAACCACCGCCACGGAGACACGTTCACGCACTCTCCGCAACCAACACCGCTCACAACCCGCGGCCTCAAAACACCGTAACACCAACACGTCTCCTAACACGTGTCTCCCAACGTCACCACCGTGACTCACACACTCGGTTCCACTCACCGAAGCAACGACTTCGGGACATCTCCCGGAAACACCAACCCACACACCAACAACAAAAACAGACTAAGAGGAAAGAACGTTACCTAACTCACGGTGACGACACAAGCTACGAGAGAGCCACGAAGCTTCACCGTCACGGCAACCCGTTCCTTCACCTCTTGTCCTCACGCCAACACACAGCCACCAACTCACCCTCTCCTTGTTCTCCACACCACACAGCTCACAAACAAGGCCTCTCTTCACACCCTTCTCTCCTTTGTCACAAGACAACTCAGCCTTCACTCTTCACTCCTTCTCCCAAGCCACAAAACACACAACTCTCTCTTTAACTCTCCCTCTCTCTCTCTCTCTTTTCTCTTAGGTGCAGTGTCGGCAACTGAAGGAGGAAGGAAGCTGACTTCAGTGGCTGCTCTAAAAGAAGGTGGAGAGGTGGGGGAGTCTACAAGGCTAGGGGAGGCTGCTTTGTGGAAAAGGATGGTGGAAAAGGATGGTGGAAATCTGATTTAATCAGATTAGAAACAATTAAGGTTTGGTTCCTGAACTTCCCAAAAGTTCACAAACTGACCACAAACTTCTCAATCGATCTCGCACACCCCTACGGGAAAATGCGGCGTAATTTTCCAATTACTCCAAAAATTCCCGGAAATATTTTCCAGAGATTCTCCGCATAATCCCGGGTGTAAATGTGAAATTTCCCTTTTTCGGAACACGGCGCTTATTTAGGATTTGGGTCCCTGAATTCCCAAAAAATTCACAAACTGACCCCAAACTCCTAAATCGACTCCGAACACCCCTTACGGGAAAAATGCGTGTAACTTCCAAAATTACCCCAGAAATTCTCGGAATTAATTTCCCAGAAAATCTACGCATAAATCCCGGTTTTAATTTCTGAAATTTCCATTTTCCGGAACACGGGCGTTACAATTTGCTTGGCTATAGTGTGTAATATTTGACTTTGAAAATTATTTTGTTGATATAAACTTTTAATATCCCGTTCATTAGCTCCTGTTTTAAATGACGTAGCTATTATTTGTCTATTTGTTGTTTGAATTTTCAAGTCTGATAATGGTGGATGTACAAATTTAATTTTTTTTACCGTCTATATGTTCCCATATTTGGCTTAAGGATGAGCTAGTATTGATTTCTTTAAATGGATAATTGATATTATTGGCTATTGAATAAACTTCAAACCATCTAAAAAATGGAATATCTAATTCTTTTATTGTCATACAATTATACCATTGTTCTCTAATTTCTGTTGTTTGTTGTTTAGAGAATGTTTTGAAATACCAATTTCGTTTTTCTAAGTTTTTATCTGAATAAAATTCTTCTTTAATGTATTCTTTATTGATTACAAATTCTTTTAAAATAACATTGATTGTATGAAAATCAGATTGTGTAGGTGATGTTAGATACAGATTTGACTCAGGTTCAGCTATAGGTGCTTTGAATTTTATTGAGTCGTTTTGATTTATGTTTTGGTTTACACTTTCTGCTTCTGAATCCATACTAGATTGACCAGTACGATATTCAGAAAAGGAATTTCTTGCCGGAGATCTATAAAAATAACTCCTTGAATGATATGAGCTAATTCTTGGAGGAATTGGCTCTCTAAATGATCCAAATTGTCTATTTGCTTGGCTATAGTGTGTAATATTTGACTTTGAAAATTATTTTGTTGATATAAACTTTTAATATCCTGTTCATTAGCTCCTGTTTTAAATGACGTAGCTATTATTTGTCTATTTGTTGTTTGAATTTTCAAGTCTGATAATGGTGGATGTACAAATTTAATTTTTTTTACCGTCTATATGTTCCCATATTTGGCTTAAGGATGAGCTAGTATTGATTTCTTTAAATGGATAATTGATATTATTGGCTATTGAATAAACTTCAAACCATATAAAAAATGGAATATCTAATTCTTTTATTGTCATACAATTATACCATTGTTCTCTAATTTCTGTTGTTTGTTGTTTAGAGAATGTTTTGAAATACCAATTTCGTTTTTCTAAGTTTTTATCTGAATAAAATTCTTCTTTAATGTATTCTTTATTGATTACAAATTCTTTTAAAATAACATTGATTGTATGAAAATCAGATTGTGTAGGTGATGTTAGATACAGATTTGACTCAGGTTCAGCTATAGGTGCTTTGAATTTTATTGAGTCGTTTTGATTTATGTTTTGGTTTACACTTTCTGCTTCTGAATCCATACTAGATTGACCAGTACGATATTCAGAAAAAGAATTTCTTGCCGGAGATCTATAAAAATAACTCCTTGAATGATATGAGCTAATTCTTGGAGGAATTGGCTCTCTAAATGATCCAAATTGTAATAATATTTTCCCATCTTTTTGTTCAAATATTTTTGAGATATTTCTTTGTTCGAAATTTCTAGGTGGTTGAGTAATATCTATTTTCCATTGATTTGGAATGGTAATTTCATTCCATTTTAATTGTTTAGGTGCATAAGTAGATGTAGGTGTATCATTACTATGTACTGTTAAGATTGTTGTTTCGCCTTTATCGTCTTGTAATAAACATCTTGGATTAAATTCTGAATTTGATTGCTTGAAATAAATACGATATAGTAATAGATATCCATGTCTTTCGTTTTGAAATTTTAATTCTGGTAAGTGAATATTAGAACAAGTGTGTTGAGTATAGTTGGATCATGAAGACTAACTTGATAATTAGGAGCGCAATTAAAATAAATTGCTCCATTGCATAGATTTGACTGGACTACTCCAAGGAGTGAGTCTTCAAATTTTAATCGGGTTTTATCCCTTAATAGCATAAGAATGGGTTGATCTATACCAGTTTTTGATAATGGTTTAATCGCTATTTGGACAAGCCCAAAGTGTAAATAATTGAATCCTTTTTATTTATATTTATCTAAGGCTAAGGATGATAATAACTTTATTTCTTCAAACTCATGTTGAAGAGATAAAGTTTGTTCATGTTCTTTTATTGAATAAGCAGTCTTGAAATCAAATGTTCATATTTGATATATTAAATCTGGATTAATATGCGGTAAATTATTTTTTGTTATCTCATTATTAAATGTAGATATTTTTGATATGATCTCTCTTGAGTTTATTGTTGACTTAGAAATCGATGCATGATTAGACTTAAAAAGTTTTCTAAAGGAGAATGCCATGATTAACTCTTAAAAGAAACGCATATTTAGAAAGAGACTAACCTGTTCTTCTTAGGCACAACTGCGGCTTGCCATCGGTCTTACGACCTTCCTTGAGGTCTTGCAGCCTGGAACACCAGCAGTAACAGCGTCTAGGTAGAAATAGTTTGGCTCCGACTAAAGAAGGTTTAATTTCAGAGTTTTCTAGAAATCCTTCTTTTTAAAACTTTTTAAAGATCGTTTTGGTCTGATACTAAAGAAGGTTTTTCAATCACTCTCGCCTTCATTCGACTTCGGTACGTTACATATTCTTTCGCAACGAGCGATTTAGGTCTCTCTTTTTAAGCAATTTCGCTGTATTGAGTCTTTTCTGCTAAAACTTTGGTATCAACTAAGCTTTTTTCTTCAGCTCTTCACTGTTTTATTATGTAATTGGAGATGGATTGGGTATGTGTGTTTCGATTTTGACGAACTCGAGCTGTTAGCTGCTAGATTTGGTGTTAGTTGGTTGCTTTGCTTTACGTTGTTGGAGTTTTTTTTTTTTTTTCTTCGCTTATATTTGATGTAATAGAGCAAGAGATGTCAAAATTGATCCGTGAGATCTCTGTAACTGGACGTGAAGTCCTTTTTAGTCTCTGGTTCAAAACCACAAGCTGTAGATAGATCTCGATTCTATTGTTTAAAATAATATACGGAGTATATACTCTGCATAAAACAGAATCAAGACAAGAAGACATACACAATGACGTAAGCAATGACGTAAGCAATGACGTAAGCAAGGACGTCAAGAAGTGTCGGCACCGTTCGATGATCGACACGTATCAAAATGCACAATAGAAGTGTCGGCACCATTAGATGAGCGACACGTAGCAACGCAATAGTACTCCACTCCCCCTATAAATATCAAGCCATAGCAAGCGAAGAAAGACACACGAGCAATCCTCTCTGCCTTCTCTCGAAAACTCAATCTCTCTCTAAAAATTGTAAAAGCTTTTAAATTTCAAGTTTTAAGTTTTTAAACACTTTGTATCAAATTTTATATCGAATTTTTATAAAATTCTGTATAAAAATTACTGTTCAAAAGTCATTGTTCGGTGTCGTTGCCAAAGTACCGGAACCCTAAAACCCAGAGAGATTATTAGCTCGCGAGAAAGAAGAAGAGAGATTCAGAAAATAAACAAAGTCTGTATTTCAATCGGTTTATTTGTAAAATATTGATAACACCCTTATATTTTTTAAGTAATATCAGAATGAACCCCATACTATTCTTTTTGTCAAAGTAACCCCATCACCTTCTTGTTTTTATGCCTGACAAAGTGGGTAACATACTTCTCGTAAACTCTTTTTTGATTGATTCGAGGAAGTGACAGATTCTTATTGATAGTTGAAACTTAATACAAACATTTAGGTACAAGATTATTATAAAGTTGAGAACTTAACACAATGTCAAGAACATCAAAAACATGTCCTCATCAGACATTCTCTTGTTTAACCAGTATTAGGAATTGGACTGCGACTCAAAACACATGTACCAATTGATGTCAGAAACAAGCCAAGCTCGTCAAGTGAAGAACTTGGAAGACAAAAGATAAACAACGGGTTTGGTTGGACATATCGACCTTGTGAGGATTAGACCTTCGATGGAACCTTGGTATCATTCTCGACTTGTTTTTGGCCTTCAAACTTGTCAATAGCCATTTGAAGCTCGTCAGTGCCACCAACAGCTCTCATTGTGTAGAAGTATACCCCAAAAACAAAAGCCGTTAATCCACCCGCTACAACCATGTTCTTGCTTTTTGGGCCAAGGTAACTAAAACCTGGAAATCCTGCCATTGTTTCAAAGTCTTTTAACCTGTGAGATTCAAAAAAAGTGTAAAATGTCACATGCTACATAATAAGAGACCCAAGTAAGTATCAGACGTAATTAGCTTACGGGTATATCTTCACAATCACATTATTATGAATAGGATGATGAGTAACAAGAGAGAACTGTGAAGCATGTATATAACAACTTTCAATTACTTCTTCTAACATTGCAGAAGCGAGACCCCATAAGAATGGCAGAACAACGTCTATATATTGTTCATATGGTGAAAACAGAAAATTCTTAACAGATTAAAATACAAAGACTCTTCCATTTGTTATAGCTCAACCTAAAAACTACTATTCCAAGACAAAAGTGACAATACAAAGAGCGGCAAGATCAAAAGATGAGTAACACTATTGTATGAACAAATGAATATTGCAAAATATTCCAGAAAATAGAACTTTTCTTTTGCATTATAAAAGAGACAGAGAGACAATCAATTGTTCACAAGCTATAATAAAAATAGGTGCAAGTTAAATGCTTTTTAGCTTCCCTATAACGAGTCAATCAACAATCAACCATCAAGCATCAACCAATGTCAAATTTAAAGCGGAAATAAAGGTAATTAGACACCCAATTTTTATATCAATACAATCAAAGCTAACATTTTGAACAAAAACTTCTATTAGCCTGCAGGATTTGAGAAAATGGCATGATTTGAGAAAATGCAAAACTTCACACGTTACAAAAGAGACCCAAGTATGAGAAGTATTAGCTTACTGCTATCTTTACAATCACAGTATTATGTTGAATCATTTGAAAGCAGTGGACTCCATCACTGATCTATGTGGTGAAGCTACTACTGATCTTGATGAGAATGATATCAATAGACTGTCATCATCAGTTACATTCTTGAGGTGCGTTAAGAGTAAATTAATATATTCATATATATATTTCTTGTTCTCTTAGTTTAGTAACTGTATATACCAAACAAAAAGGAGTTTGTTTCAAGATCATCGTGAATTATATGGTTATAGATAATAGAATAGGTTTCTCTATGCGTCACTAATCTAGCTTCGCCTGCTGAAAAATATTTTAGGGAATGGAGGCATTTTACTTACGAACCAAAAAGTTTTGGATTCTATGATGAGGCTGGAAAGAGCCGTGAGCCAAAGGATACAAGCAGTCAAACTTTGCCTCAGTTTTCTTCGGCACGAGCTCCAAAGGTGTGTTAAATCTGTACGCACACCTAACAAATATAACTAAATATTTTTGGATTTTTAGATTTTTTAACATATTTTTGTTATTTAGTATTAAATTATAACTAAATATACTAATAATTTTGGATATATAGTTTTATTTCGGGTTTCCGGTTATACTTTTCAGTTTTCGGTTCGGTTCGGATAATTTGGATACAAACATTTAGAATCCGTTCGGATTCTATGACTATTAAATTCGGTTTCGGATTCGAATTTTTTGGTTCGGTTTTCGGATTTCGGGTTTTTTGCCCACCCCTAGTCTCACTTCTGCAGTATCAAATGAGTAATTCGAAGTTGTTATATACATGCTTCAGAGTTCTCTCTTGTACTGACCCTATTAATAATACTGTGATTGTAAAGATAGCAGTAAGCTAATACTTCTCATACTTGGGTCTCTTTTGTAACGTGTGAAGTTTTGCATTTTCTCAAATCATGCCATTTTCTCAAATCCTGCAGGCTAATAGAAGTTTTTGTTCAAAATGTTAGCTTTGGTTGTATTGATATAAAAATTGGGTGTCTAATTACCTTTACTAGAATAGTAACCCGCGCGTTGCGCGGGATTATAATATTATAAAAATTTTAAATTATTTAGAAATATAAAGAAATCATTAATTATAAATAGAATTATAAAGCCAATTCATTATTTTCACAAAACTTAGCATATCTTAAGGTTAAAACCATTCAATTCAAAAATATTCTCAAACATATCTTTTTTTATCACAATATAGACAAAACTACATTTCCACTCATGATAAACTACAAAGATTATGTATCACCCCTAATTGGATGTTTTATTGTGTAACATTTGAGTTTGTATTTACCATTCTATATTAGTTATTTTTAGTGTAACATATTGGAATCTTTTACTTAAAATACGAAGAGTAGAACACTTTCAAATTTTTTAAAAGTTTAGATCTTTTCAAAAAATCAAACTGTAACTTTTATGTTTATATACAATATTTCAAAAAAAATATTGGTTTAGATATTTCTATTATGTGGAGAAAGTTAACTATCATTGTTCTATAGTTTTTTCACACTCGATTTGTTAAATCCTTTCAACACTTTGATTACTAACATTATCTTTAACTTTTTTAATTCTTATCCATTTTAATTGTTTTTAATAAATATTTTAGATTTATTTAATAAATATTAATAAACATGTATTAAGTGAATATTGTAAATTGTCTTTAATTCAAAAAAAAGTTGCTTACATATATTATAAGTATATTAAATTTGTGTAATTATTTTTTTACTTTACTTTTTATATTGAATCATTTTATTATAGTGGTTGTGGCTATCTATAATTTTTCATTATTTCATCTTTCATTTCTTTATATTGTAATATCATTTATATAAATTTTAATTTATTTTATCTTATTTTTGTATTCATCCCCCTCCCCATTATATTATGTTAATAAAAATATAAAATGTTTACAAAGTGTTTTTTTATATAATCAGTTTAATACTCTTTTTTGTTTTTACTTTCACTTCTTTTATTGTTTTTATTCTTAAATCTCTTAATACTCATTAACTACTATATTTAAGTAATGCTAATGAAAAAAATTGTTTTTACAATGTAATTAATTCTTAATAAAAACATAAAATAAAAAATATTATTTGATGACATGTTTTATTTTTATTGGATGACTAAGATGATGATGTGGACACCCTAGATGGAGAGAGAAATCTCTCATTATAAATATGATTTCCGCTTTAAATTTGACAATGGTTGATGCTTGATGGTTGATTGTTGATTGAGATACACACACATCTCGTCTTTCTAGTGGTAACAGTGAATTTTCACCATTAAGCATTATTTGATTTAGTAAAAAGAGGAAGAAGACACATAATGGAAAAAAAAGTATTATTGTTCATAGTAGACTCTCAGCAGATGAGCTCCAGAACACGCAGTGAAGTAAAGAATTATATCAAGTTTCACAACTGAAGTAACTCGGGCAAGTCTTACCACAGGTAAGCGTGAACTGAATGGTGCCTTGGATTTAGAAACTCATGGAAAGTAGAATATGAAGACAGACAGAGCAAACAATTAACATGAATGTATCTCGACTCGAGTTATGCATTTTCAGACTTTAAGAGAATCGCTACTTAGCTACACAAACTGAAACTCTGAACTCTGATTCGTTACTTAGCTACACAGAATATTCGCTACTTGGCCAAACGAATTGGCAACCTCCATCTAGTTAGCAAGCTAGAAGAAGGTATTGATGGAAGTGTGTACAATCACAAAGAAACATAGAGAGTGTTAAATATCTCAAACACCTAAAGAGTCTGATCGACTGAACATGCTGGATTCATGAAAAAAGTTCCAAAAATCACAAGCACGGGCACTGAAGACGAGTAATAAAATGCTAAGCAAGTAGATAAAAAACGTAACAAAAAAAAAAAAAAATGCCCAACTCAGATTTCAACTTGGTTACTAGTGATAACAAAGCACTGATTTGAGGGTCACCCACTAATACCAAAGAACTGCATAATTATTTATTTGATATCTTATTCAAAGTAGAAATAATCCTATAAGAATAAAACAGAAAGAGATGAAACACAGAACCAAATCTCTATTTCCCCAACAACAACACACTTGTTGAAATCAACTATAATACCAGAGAAGACTTAAAAAAAATTGCCTTGAAATAATATCAGAGAAGATTCTAATGAGAGAAAGAGATGGAACTCACCAGTTGAGAAAGCCTTGATGAGAGACTAATGCTACACTAATCACACAAGAAGTATGTTGGGATTAATGTTCTCAGACAGAGCACAAAGTTGGTTTTTGCAGTTTCTTAAGAATAAATGTTCATGAACCGAAATTGTTCAAATAATCGTTATCAATCAAATGGAAAAGTGAATACCAAACCAGAAACGTAAATTGAGAAAGCTACAACTGCTAAAAGATGAAATCATCAAACACATTTTGTTGGAATTTATAAAAGATGTAAATTTTAGCCTTATACTCAAAAATTACGTGGAAATGTCAAGTTTTTGAGTATACGCGATAATGGTGACGATGATTTACGACTAGAAAAACCTAAGTCAGATCCATCAAACCGATCAACTAGCTAAAGAATAAATCCAGAAAAATAAAATAAATGTAAACACATAAATTCAAGAAAAAAACAAAGGCGTGAACGAAGAAATACTCACTTGCAGCAGTGACGGCGGCGGCGACGATGATGAAGAGATGGTGGCGCCGAGAGAAACTCGAAGCTCTCCTCCTCTGTTTCAGTTCTATAAGGTTGATTTAGGGATATGACTGTAAATTTTAATTAATTTAGGGGTATTTAAGGTAATTGATAAGTTTAAGACTTTGTAACAATGGTCAATGTAGATATTTAAAAAGTGTTTTAAGACGATCCATCAGACAGTTTTCAAAATTGTCCATTCGAAGATTCGACAGAGCATTTCGAATTCTCTCTTTTGTTTCCCGAAGATTTTCTTGGTAGCAAGAGAGGTAAATAATGCTTCTTCTTCTTCCTCTGTTACGAGCTTCCTTTTTTTTAGTACTTTATAAAAAGACAAAAACCCTTTCTTTTCTTTTTTTTTTGTCTCAAGGAACTTTCTTTGAAAGGTTCGAATTTTATGTCGATTTTGATGATGTAAAACGAAATCTCGGAATTGAATTCTAGTTTTTTCAAGTTTGAAATCCGTATTTTAGGTTAAAGTCGTTGACTTGTGAAAATTCTAGGTCTACGAAAACATAAAATGTCTCTGAGTTGTGTTGATGTCTGCAATTTTGATCATCCAGATAAGAAAAAAAACTATTTACTTCTAAATATTGACTTCACTTAGGTAACATTTTGTTGATTTTTTTTCCATGATTCTGTTAATTCGGATCTTTGTAAAATGTTCAAAACCTTATCCTGATCACTATTCCTTTTTTTTTCTTTTTTTTTTTTTGGTTTTTACTAATAACTGTTCTTTGAGAGTCTCTGAAAGTTTTGTTCTTACTCTGCAAAAAATGTTCACTTTCCATGTCATTAGAGTTATGTGTCTGAACTATCCATCTCTTTGTTATCAGTAAGTTTGAGAAGCTGCTCAAACCTTGTGTGTGTTTTTTTTTAGAATTGTTTGTTGACATTTTGTCTTTTTATACACTGTTGAAGTTTTAGTTAGCTCGTGTTAGAGAAGATTGTAATGGGCTGTTTTGGTTGGTGTGGGAGTGAGGATTTTCGTAACACTGCTGAGACAGGACCAAGGCCAGTGCACAACCCAGCAGGAGGTTTCCTATTTTTAACTGCTATTACTTATCAGTGTTTCTATTAATATCCATCCATTGGCTTCTAAGTTAATGGGATTTATTTAATTGTTCTAAAGGTTACAATGGTGGCCGCTTTCAAAGAGCTGATCCACCTATGAATCAACCAGTAATTCACATGCAGCCTATTGATGTACCTGCCATATCAGCGGATGAATTGAAAGATATAACCGATAACTATGGTTCAAAGGCCTTGATCGGTGAGGGTTCTTATGGAAGAGTGTTTTACGGTGTTCTTAAAAGCGGTGGCGCAGCTGCTATCAAGAAACTTGACTCTAGTAACCAGCCAGATCAAGAATTTCTTTCCCAGGTAATAAATGTTATATATTACATTCATCTTGTAAACACATAGTCGAGAAGAATTATCCCAGCTTAACGTAGACCTTATATGTCCTATGTGAAAATGGCTCAGCATCAAACCACTACTTTGGGATTGTTACTGAGTGTAGAAACTTTTAACAGGTATCAATGGTTTCGAGATTGCAACACGAAAATGTTACTGCACTTATGGGTTATTGTGTTGATGGACCTCTACGTGTTCTTGCTTATGAATATGCTCCTAACGGATCTCTTCATGATACTCTTCATGGTGAGTGATTAATCGTAAACCATAACTTGGATATGGATCAGTCACTCAATATTTGAACATCTGGAAACTAGTGAAATGTGGTGACTCTTTGGTGCAGGCCGAAAAGGTGTGAAGGGAGCACTGCGAGGTTCTGTTATGACTTGGCAACAGAGAGTCAAAATCGCTGTTGGTGCAGCTAGAGGACTTGAGTACTTGCATGAGAAGGCGAACCCTCAGGTTATCCATCGAGACATCAAGTCCAGCAATGTACTTTTGTTTGATGATGATGTTGCCAAAATTGGTGATTTTGATCTGTCTGATCAAGCACCTGACATGGCTGCTCGCCTTCACTCAACTCGTGTGCTAGGAACCTTTGGCTATCACGCTCCAGAGTAATGCCCTTTTAAATATTTTCTTCATCTTGAGCAGTTATGTTCAGTTTGTTTCAGTCAGACAAATCCAAGGCTCTCTTATGTGACACTAACTCGTTCCCTTATATTTCGTTTGTTCTTAAGCATTACACTGTTTTCTCACTGACAAATCTCTAAAGCTTAAACATTTTGGTTTTATGTATTTCAGATATGCAATGACAGGAACATTGAGCACAAAGAGCGATGTGTACAGTTTTGGCGTTGTTCTGCTAGAGCTTCTTACAGGTCGTAAACCAGTTGATCATACCTTACCACGTGGACAACAAAGTTTAGTGACATGGGTAATGTTCAGTGCAATCTTCTCTTCTTCTACTTCTGGTTTGCTGCATTGCTATGAGAAAAGCTTTTATACACTAAAAGAAGCTGGAATAATGATTAATTGTTGCTCAATAATAAAGATGTTGTGGTGGTGTTGTCTCAGGCAACCCCTAAACTAAGCGAAGACAAAGTGAAGCAATGTATTGATGCGAGACTACTCGGAGAGTACCCTCCCAAAGCTGTTGCCAAGGTATTAATCCTATTACATTGTTTCATTGCAGCATTACAAGATTTAACTTAAGAGACATTAGAACCAAAGTAGCTAATCCAAGAGTCTGATTTTTATTTGCCATATGGTGTGATGTAATGTAATGATCAGCTAGCTGCGGTGGCTGCACTATGTGTGCAATATGAGGCAAATTTTAGACCAAACATGAGCATTGTGGTGAAGGCACTTCAGCCTCTATTAAACCCACCTCGCTCTGCTCCACAGACTCCACATAGGAACCCCCGTTGATAAAAAATATCCAAAAATCCAATCTCATCTATGACATGATGATGATTCCAAGTGTATTTATTAATTTTGCTTTGTATTATTTTTGTAAATTTCTGGGGCCTTGTCTCATTAACTCTTCTTCATTTAAGTCCCACTTTTCAAGAGGTGTGTTTGTAATGTGCATGTTCTTCATTCAAGTCTTACTTTTCAAAAATAACCAAATTTTGGTTTGTTAATCGTAAATTTTATATTCCATCTGTTTCACAAAAAATGTTCTTTTTGGAGTTTTATTTTGGTTTAAAATACGATTTCAATCTAACTTTTTGAACCATTTTCTTAATTTGCACTCACCCCAAATCTACTACCCCTTTCTGAATTTAAGTCATTATCCTCCAATTTATCATTTATAAAATAAGGATAAATATGTATAAATTAAAGTTTTTTTTATTTTTAGTTCGTGTGAAATGATATTGATATTATGTTTTATTCTGATGACGTTTTGATATAGATTGATGATACTAATATTGAGAGGAAAAAAAAGAGATAAAGAACAAATAAAATCTTCTTCATTTAGGGAAATGAGAGAGGTTAGGAACATAATGGGCCCCATTCAGCCCAAATATTCATAACTAATTTAAAACAACCTGCAAGTTAACAGTTTCCCGTCCAGGATATAAAACCATAACCATTAGATTTAAATATTTACACGCAGAATAGATTCATCTCAACCGTTAATTAATTTCGTCAATTTCACTATTATTTTTTTACATTTTAAAAAAACTCAGTAAAATAAAATATGATTCTTTACTTAAAATCTCTCTTCTTCCGATATGCAGCATTATATGCACACAGTAGCTCCTCCTCCTCACTTCTGACAAAACTTCTTCTACGTCTCCCTTCCATTTAATAAAAAATCTTCACCTGCTTCATCGATTCGCCATTGAAGCTCTGACGCATTTATCATCATCGTCTTCTTCTTCTACTTCTCACTCTCATCGGAATCCTTGTAGTTATCGGAAAATTTTCATCTACTGTATGTTAAACTAGATTCGCGCCGTTTGTTCCAAGCCGAGATTCGTAATTCGGCTTCTTCGTTTTGAGGTAAATTGAACTCTCTGTTCCTCTCTCCTTATTGCTACACTTCATTCTCCTTCGGATCTGATTGTGATCTCTCGATTTCTCCGGTTAGTTGATTTAGGATTTTGGGGTTTTGTGTTAGTAACTCCAATGCGATTTTGTTTTGCTTAGTTGAATCTGAAGTTTCCGATTGATTTTTTTTTTTGGATTCAGATTTCGTTAATGGAATCTCTGCATCTGTTGCGTGTGGGATACTTCCCTGTATTGTGACTATCGAAGAAACTTGCATCTGCGGTGGTGATTATTTTGGCTTTGCTTTTTTTGAAAAGCGGAGAGGATTAAAAAAAATTTTAAAAATGGCAAAGATGATAAACAAGACGCTTGTACTAACCTATATCTACTTACTGATCTACATTATACTCTCTTCTGGAGTTATACTATACAACAAGGTAATTTGCAGAGACTACTTTACTTTGTGTAATGTATTTTATGTTTATGCAGATCTTTTATATATAGTTTGTGTGTATCTGTTGGATTTTGCATCTCATAGGTTGTATGAACTACAAATTGAGGTTTGAATTGAATGTTGTGTATATGAAATGAAACCATAGCGTGCGTGAGAGTACTCTTACATCGTTTTTGTTACTGACTATAGCCATTTCTTGTTTTTGGGTTTTTAATATCCTAGAGGCTGACTTTAATTAGTATCTATTGTTTGTGGATTTCATTTGCAGTGGGTTCTATCTCCGAAATACTTCAATTTTCCTCTTCCTATAACATTGACAATGATCCATATGGGATTTTCTGGATTTGTGGCTTTCCTTCTTATTCGTGTATTCAAGGTACAGTGTTTACACTTCCATATAAAAGGAATCTTACTTATGTCCGTTTGTTTGGAGTATTCTACATGCTCTTCTTATGAAGAGTTCTAATTTGGCATATGTGACCTTCTTTATGGGTTCTTTGACTCCTTATAATAGTTAGGTAATAAGTATCTTCTTTGTAATGTAGGTTGTCTCTCCTGTTAAAATGACTTTCGAAATGTAAGCTTCCTGAGTTTATTTTTTTGTTTTCTCCATTTTTTGGCCTATATGTAATTTTCATCACCTCTTTCCTATTTAACATATTTTATGGACTCCAGATATGTGACCTGTGTGGTACCTATAAGCGCATTCTTTGCATCCAGCCTCTGGTAAGTCTTTGTTCCATATACAGTGGGACATGTTAGGTTTATAGATGATTTCTGTCCTAGTTGTATTGTACATTTCAGATTCTAAATTTTCTATTGCCTGTCATACGTACTGCCTGAATTGTCTCTTGAATATTCTGTTTACTCCTTTTTACAGGTTTGGAAACACTGCATATTTGCACATTTCAGTTGCCTTCATACAAATGCTCAAAGCACTAAGTATGTGAAAACACAACTTCTTTTTTGGCTCAAAACCTGTACTAGTATATGAATCTTTGATCATGCTGAGAATCTTTTTAACTCGTCAATATGGAATGACAGTGCCGGTAGCAACATTTATCATGGCCGTTGTTTGTGGCACGGACAAAGCAAGGTGTGATGTGTTCATGAACATGGTGCTAGTCAGTGTTGGAGTTGTAGTATCCTCCTATGGGGAAATTAATTTCAATATAATTGGCACGGTCTACCAGGTCATGGGAATCTTTGCTGAAGCACTTAGACTGGTGCTAACTCAAGTTCTTCTTCAGAAGAAGGGCTTGACATTGAACCCAGTCACCAGCTTATACTATATAGCTCCATGCAGGTATGCAGTAACCTAACACAGCTCAAAACTTTCTGATTTGGGTATTTGAATATCAGCTTAAAAGATGAAAACTTGAACTAATACTTCGTTGACTTGATGTGACCTCTTGTTCTTGTTTGTCTTATATGGTAATTAGTTGCATGTTTGTCAGCATCATATATTTTTTCTTGCTAGATACAAAGAATCTAATCTACTGCATATTAAACATAAATATTTTTCTTGATTTTGTGCAGCTTTGTTTTTCTGTCATTGCCTTGGTATGTACTGGAGAAACCGAATATAGAAGTCACGCAGATCCAATTCAACTTCTGGATCTTTTTCTCAAACGCTCTCTGCGCACTTGCCCTAAACTTCTCCATATTCTTAGTAATCGGAAGAACAGGCGCTGTAACCATACGGGTTGCTGGGGTTCTCAAGGACTGGATTCTCATAGCCCTCTCCACTGTCATATTTCCTGAGTCCACAATCACTGGGCTGAACATTACTGGATACGCAATAGGTTTGCTTTTTCTATCACAACAGCTAATTGGATAAGCTCTAAATGTTGTGCATTGTTTAAGTAAATCCTCTTCTTGTCATATGTGTTTGACACAGCGCTCTGTGGTGTTGTAATGTACAATTACATAAAAATCAAGGATGTAAAAGCGATTCAACCAACCTCCGACAGCCTCCCAGATCGAATCACAAAGGTACATTCAATTACTCTGTTTACTAAATTTTACAAATTCATTCACTAGCTCTGAAAAGTAGAATGGGGTGTTCAATCCAGTTCCAGTTCGGTTTGTTGGTTATCAAATTTTAGTCACCAAAGTAGGTTCGGTTTGAAAGGTTTTGGAACTGAGCTAGGTTTTCAATCAAAATTTACCCTTCATTTTCAGAGAAAATTAAATTTTAGATAGGCTTTTTTATTTTTCGGTTTTTGGATACACAACCATATTAGGACTTGGTTGTTTTTGGATCGGTTAGATTGGTTTCAGATCCAGATCCAAACACTCGGAACTGCGGTTTTTAAAGGAAGTAAAAAAACAACTATTAGAGTAGAGATAGCAAGAGCATCATGAACTCTATGTATTCATATGGATTTGGTCCAAATAATTGAGCAGGATTGGAAGGAGAAGAATTCGTCAGATGGTGGGAGCCCTAGAGGAGTGGAGCTTAACGATGAAGAAGCTCCTCTGATATCTTCACGGTTGTCGCATATCGGACGGACTCAACTCGGAAACCACGCTGCTGTCTGAGAATGACCCCTATGTTGTTTCAATTCTCAGGTGAAAATGTGTTTTTAATCTCTTTCGGAACCCAAACCTTTTAAATAGAATTTACCTCGGATTACTTAACAATGTTTAGTTCTTAAGAAAAATGAAAAAACGCAATTGGCAAATTATTTGTAGGGTCTCTGAAAGTTATAAATGTTTTCATTAAACGCATTAACTCTGGACCCGGCTTGCTCGTTAGTCTTTATGATTAAAACAGTTCTGAGTACGAGTCTCTGGCCCTGGCTCTGATATTAGTTGGAATATTAGATTTTTTTCCTAAATTAATATATAGTTGGTGGATCATGAAAATGTTGAAAAAAATAAAGGATATATAACAGAGTTTTGGACAGTAAAAATGGATCTGATAAAAAAAATATTGAGCTTGGTATACAAAAGGGTGATGAGATAAAAAGAATGATGATATTATACAAGAGTACTAAATCAAACTCCAAAGCTATCATGAAAGCGTAAACACGCAGCAGAAATTGTAATATGCACCAAACTCTCTCGGTCCAGCCAAAAAAGCTATTCTCTCAAGTACAAGAGCTTTCTCGATTGTGCGGGAGGAGCTAGTCCTGGGATGTCTCTGATATCTTTGTTGTTTGGATTCACGATCTGTGTTTTTATTTAAGCAGAGTCAAATTTTGCTTAAGGAATCATATCTTTACTTGAGTAGTAACGAAAATGGTTATTACCTTCACAACGATTATGGCTATAACACCACAGACGATCAGAAACAGGAACATCATTATGCATTTATCGGTAGCTACCTGTCTTCCTATCTCTTTCACCAGCTGTGAAGCTTTCTTGATAGAGAACTGAATTGTATCTAGGTCGTCCACAACACGGCCCATTTGATCCGTCTGCAATATTTCAACGTCAATGTATTTGGGACTGTACGCCTGACAAGAATATCGGGAAGAGATGAGGAATGCTTCACGTTACCTGTCCCTTTAAAGTAGATGCGGTTTGAGTACCAACTTCGATCGTCTGATGCACAACCTGAAAAGCAAAACCGGATGTTACTAGAGATATAGCGTCAAAGACTGAGTGGAATACATTTCTTTCTGTAACTTACCTGTTTAGAGCGCTCAATAGCCTGATCAGTCTCATCCATCCTTTTCATTCCAGCATCGACAAGCTCTTGGTTTGACATTGCTATATATATAAACGATAAAACAAGAGTCATAACCTGAAGGTCCACAATTTTCCCATAGGATAGTTCTTCCAAGGACAATTATTCTCAGAACACACTTCAATCTAGATATCATGTAGGCTGAACGATAACGGGAATCCAGTCCCCATATTAAACTCAACTAGAAACTTACTAACACAACGAATGATGCCAGACCACTAGCCCATTGTGCACAGTTAACTATCCTACATATTCTAGTATATGTAGCAGCAAGCAGTTTAAGTTTCCAATATGTCCGATTTTAGATTTGTATAGGAAATTCATATTCTGTTTGCAGAAAAAAATCAACTAAATTACACGACCTATATAGACAGACTCACATGAAGCCATTTGAACGTTTTCTTCAGCTGTGGGTTCACCGCTGACTCCAGCTCCCTCGAAAAGTTCAATTTTCTTGTTTCCGAGTGTATTCAAGTACCTGAAGTCACACAACAAATGGACATGTATTGACACATTCAGATCTATATCCTTTTCCCGAAAAGACAATCTTATATACATTTGCTAAAAGGATCGGAATGAGACAATCAAATATTGGTACAGACGATGCAGTTTCTTGGAAGTGGCATGATAGACAAACTTACGTTTTTCTTAGTGCAACATAAGAGTTGAGCTCCTTAATCTGTCACATGAATCATTGGAAGTATCAACAAGCAGATTTTGAAAAGACACAGAAACCAAATGCTAGCAAGAAATTAAGGCAGCGAGAGATCTAGAGATTCACATAAAGATGCTTTTCCAATGTTGATCCAAACCAAATACAAATGAGGCATAACAAATGGAACTCGTAGATGTTGCTATGATATAATTCAAATGATTACTTCAGAAATATAACAGTAAGTAGAATCTCAAAAGGATTATTACAGCCTCCATAAATTTCATGAAAACAGATTTTACTATAAGTGATAAGAAGTGAACTCACCATAGATTGTTTCTCATCATTCAATTGCTTATTAACTTCAGGAGAATTTCGAGCTTCCCCATCTTTGAGTTCACGATCAAACTCCTTAACCAACCTAACATAAACCACATTACATTAGATTACAAAAAAAAAATCCCTGATCACATAAAAAAAAAAAACTCTTTTCAACTCATGATTTACACATCTTATCCATCTCATTCCTAAAGACAAAACAATTAAGTTAACACAGCAAAATTTCAAGCAGTCAAAAAACAGATTCGGGAAAAAAAAAAGAATACCTTTTACATTCTCTCATCTTCTCAGCGAGTTCTTCAAGTTGCTTGCTTTGTCTATTTGAATCCTTGATCTTATCCAATCTCTGGAAGCCATTACTGCAAATAGATGTTCGTTTAGAGAAACTCAAAAAGATTGTGCCCTCTAAATCAATCTCTTATCTAAACATTGAGAAACTCAAAATTTATTCTTTTTTACTAAATATTATACACTCTAATTACTTGAATGAGAAAAGTATATAAAGAGAAAGCATACGCGAGGGCTCTGAAATGATCACGAATTTCTCCGTGGATCTGCTCTAAATGAGGGCTCATCGGAAGGTCTGACGCCATATCCGCCGGAGAATTTCAGATTCCGGCGATTAAAAAAAAAAAAAAAAACCCGGAATTTTACCTGTCGACGAACCCTAACAGCAAAACCCCAGAAATCCTTCCCGCCTTAAAAAAAAAACCTTTACTACATCCGAATCATTCCGAAAAACCCTAATTTGAAGAAACGAAAAACAAAAATGGGAAAGAGATCGGAGAACGAAAACGCGGCAGAGCTCTTCGAACGGAAAAAAGGAAAAGACAGAAGAATTGAGACAGTGTGGGGGCTAATCTGGTAATTATTTGGTTATTTTAAATTTTTTATATTATTATTATTTTAAATTTAATAAGTAGATAAATAAATAAAAAAACAGGATTTGACAGCGAAGCTCCACCATGTTTAGATAATAGCCGTTTGATGAAAAATTGAAAATGTCGTTTACACTCTGTGCTTGGACCTACACAATCTCTACAACTTCTTTCTTTTTTCTTTTTTCTTTTTTCTTTTTTTTTACAAACAATCTCTTAACCAATGAATTCAGTTTCGATTTTTGAATAATTCCGGTTACTTATTTATTGACATGTATATATATAATTCTTATGGCATTGTCGAATCGGGGCACATTATTAGCTGCATAGGATATATTATTAGGGTTTGGTAGTTATTTATTTTCCAAATTTAGTATATTTTTGAGCCTTTTTCTTTAAATATCTAGTGGTATCGCTATTGATAAAATATTTTTAACATATATATATATATATATATATACTTCTTTTTTTTTGAGACTTTGATTAATAAAAAAATTTGCGGAAAAAAAATACATCTTTTAAATGTAGTTTTATGAAGATTTTTCTTTTGATGTTGTTTTTTTTTGGGAAGAAACATTTCTAAAGAAATTTTCCAGACCTAAATTACCATTGTCTATGAGCTGATCACTAAACTACCTCCATGACTAGCATAGAGAAACCACATTGCAATGCAAAATGAAATGAGGTTTGAGGACTGAGATTGAATTTAGTTAGTAATTCACTGCTTTTATAAATAAGATGAAAAAATATGTGTGCCATGCTTGGGTTGCAAGAAATCTAAAGATCATATTGTTCAATTAATTGATTTATAGTTGGTTTGTTTTTATTATTGGTTTGAAAGTTGTCATAGTTTAGAACTTATATAGTGTAGACAATAAACAGTAATGCCTTACCAGTCTTATATTCTATATTCAAATAACCAAGTAGTTCTCATTAAAACCAATTTACCATGACACTGCTGGAATGGATGTATGAGAATTTGGGCGAGGGATCAATTGTGGAGGGTTATTCATGGTCTACGATGTTTGGAATGGCTGTCTGGTGGGGTTGGAAATGAAGATGTGGGAATGTATTTGGTGAGAAGGGAAAGTGTAAAGATAGAGTGCGATTCATTAAGAACCTAGCCGAAGAAGTCACTATGGCGAATCTATCCACTAAGGCGCAACTAGTGTCAAGGGCTCGCGTGGAAAGGGAAGTACGCTGGATAGCTCCAACGGGTGGTTGGATTAGACTGAATACGGATGGCGCCTCGAAGGGAAACCCTGGCTTAGCATCCGCGGGTGGAGTACTAAGAGATGGAGAAGGAAATTGGTGTGGGGGTTTTGCTGTTACTATAGGGAGGTGTTCCGCCCCATTGGCGAAAGTATGAGGAGTTTATTATGGTCTATATCTTGCTTGGGAGAAGCATGTTACGCGGGTGGAGGTTGAAGTTGGGAGAAGCACATTACGCGGGTGGAGGTTGAAGTTGATTCAGAACTGGTGGTTGGGTTCCTTAAGACAGGGATTAGTGACTTTCATATGTTGTCTTTCCTGGAACGTTTGTGCCATGACTTTATTTTGAAGGACTGGATAGTCCGAATTTCACATGTGTATAGAGAACCTAATCGTCTGACAGATGGATTAGCTAACTATGCTTTCTCTTTACCATTAGATTTTCATCGGTTGAACTCTGTTCAAATTGAGCTTGTTTCAATTGTAAGCGAAGATTCTCTTGGATCTACGCGATCACGAATGTTGTATTGATTTTTTTTTTTAAAAGTTAATAAATCCTGGGAGACATTATGTCTACTAAAAAAAAAAAAAACAATTTATAACTATTCATAACCGAACATAACCAATGTATTAACTGAACATAACCACTGTATTAAGCTATTTTTGTTCAAAGTTGAAGAAAGATAGACACAAAGATCAAATAATGTTACAAGAATATATTACATGTTTATATAGAAATGAATCGCCATGTGAATTTCTAATTAGTTCAACCACATTTAGCGATGAGCCTATCACGAAAACCTCAGCCTTTACTAATAAACCGTGTTGCCCTTTTTGAATGTTTTCTTCTTTGTTTGCTTTTAACTGATAGATTTTCTTATAGAGCAAAACATGTGTTCTCATAATTGGTGTAGTAAATTTTCATGCGAGTAATTTTAATAATCTTAAGCATTTATATTTCTAATAAAGTACTTTTCATTATAATAAAAATAGATGCATCTGTAAAAAAAAAAAAAAAAAGTTGCATATCCAACAGAAAAATTAAAACTAATCTCAAAATTACATTTAAATATATGGTAGATAATTAACAATTAATATGTCCCTACATAGCAGGGGCCATAATGCTAGTAGTTTATAGACAATAAACAGTAATGCCTTACCAGTCTTATGGAATTAAGACATACTATTGAAATCCATATTCAAATAACCAAGTAGTTCTCATTAGACCAAGTAGTCCTCATTTAACATTAACACATACAAACACTTGATGTGGTTTTTTTCTAGGTTTAATGTCTGAAATTAAGAAAATGATACCGATCATATTTAGCAAAGAGCATATGCTTCATTTTCTATTAATTGCTTATATACAGATTCAAAAACAATTTGGATAATGAACCAATTCTATACACATAAATGTGGTATTTACATACATGGATTGATCTTGGACCTTGGACTGGATCATATTCGAATAGGCAACAAATTTTCTGCTAATGACTACGTTATAAGCTTTTGTACTTGCGAGGGTGTGCTCAGTTCATTCAATAATCTCTCGTACAACTGCATAACCACAAAAACAATAAACTATTTTGTGTCAAGATTGAAGAAAGATAGACACAAAGATGTGATAACAGTGTTACAAGTAATACATTACCTGTTTATATAGCGATGACTCGCCATGTGAATTTCTAATTAGTTCAACCACATTTAGCGATGAGCTTATCGCGAAAACCTCAGCTGTTACTAATAAACCGCGTTGTCCTTTCTGAATGTTTTCTTCTTGGATTGCTTTTAACTGAAGTAACATAAGTTCACAAGCTTTTAGAAACAATTTAAATTACATACAACATCTCAAGAGCAAGAAGAAAGCCAAAGAGATGTTACGTACCTTTGTGTGTTTCTTCTGTACCAAGAAACCCATCTCTATAAAGATTGATTCAATATTCTCCAACAAATCTATGGCTAACTTATTTGACATGAATCTTATCTGCCTCTCTGATAGTTTCTGAATCAATACACAAAAGTAAAACACCGTTAGGACAATCTTGAAACAGAGTAAACGAGGACAAGAATGTACAAGTTACCTCTTTCTCAAAGAAACCTGAGAGGTCTAGAAACGAAGACATTCCAATCAACTGAAACGCGTTGATGACATTTGGAGAATCATGGATCTTCTCTTCCTCAGATCCCTTCATCACAAAAACCTAAAAAGACATAGACTTTTTAAGTATAAGGCAATGCACTTGATCCAGCTAACATGATGAGAGGCAACAAACATATTCTTACATCTTCTTGGATTGAGGTTACATCATCGTCATCATTACAATTTGAAGGAACGTAGTCGTGTTTGAACCAATCACTAGCCTTAATACCTAAGATTGTTATCCTCGTGACTGGATTTGGATCGAGCATTCTCTTGATCATGGTTTTAGCACCCGGTGATATCCATCTAGGTATTGGAGGGTCTCCTTTGAATATCTGAAATCATAATAACTTTGACTTTGTTTCTTCAAAATATAAACTAATTAAACTGTCGAAAAGAGAGCAAAAAAGCGCGGTACCTTTCTACAAATAACTGCGAGGTTTGTATCATCAAAAGGAAGACATCCCGTAAGAATAACATACAATATAACTCCGCATGACCAAATATCGGATGCTGCACCATTATAGCCATTGTTAGCTAGAACCTCAGGCGCGACATAGTTAGGACTACCACATGTTGTATGTAATAACCCATCTTCCTAACAAAGTCAAAACATGAAAAATGTTGGACACATGAATTTTTTAATTTTATGTTGATGTATATAGGTTTAGTGTAATTAGCAAGTTACCCTAAAATGCTGAGGTAGAGCACTAAGTCCAAAATCAGTGATCTTAATGTGTCCCTTTGCATCAAGAAGAACATTCTCTAGCTGCAAAATGAGAAACTTGATATCTATATCAGAACATGTTGCTAGCTAGTAATATTACATACAAAGTTTTGGTCAAAAAAAAATATATATATTTTAAGCATATATTTGACCTTGAGATCTCTGTGGAAAACTCCCTTGTTATGACAATAGCTAACTCCATCAATCAGTTGTTGAAACATTTTTCTTCCTTCTGTTTCTGGAAGCTTTCCTTTAGAGACCTGAGCCATCATATCATAATATTAAGACTTCACTAACTAACAAAATTGTTACTGTAGCAAAGAAGAATAATCTTACAATCCTGTCAAATAAGTCTCCTCCAGTGACACATTCCAAGACCATGTAAATCTTGGTTTTACTAGCCAATACCTACAAGTGTGGACGATAAAAAATTTAGCATATTAAAGAATTTAAAATCTCTTTAGGGATTAAAAGTAAATAGAAAACAAAAAGAATCTTGGAAAGTCCTCAAATAGAAAGAACAAAAGCAGTGATCTATATTATCAGGAATATTTCCAAAAACGTGTGGACCAAGTCTCTGTTAATTCAACATTCAAAAGACCAAAAAACTGACTATTGGTTGCTTACAATAAAAGTAATCATAAATCTAGAAGAATGATAATTTTTTCATGAAGTAAATGCATGACAAGACTAGATTTTACAAGATGAGGTAGTTGTGATGATTGCCGCCATTATCTTATTATTCGCCATGGTCAATTTTTGGGACCTACGTTATAATTGAATTGGTCCATGGTCATCAAATCTACTGTCGACCAATTAAATTAATGGTCACGAGTGAAAAATAATAAACAAAATAATGTTGAAGAAATTAATTATACGTTAAGTTTGGCTAATAAGCAATGTGGAAAGCCAATTGCGTGGCTACGAATTAAAAACTAGTTGAGAATTTTTTTAAAAAAAATTAATTAATCAAGATGACGTTTAACTTTTTAAGATACTTCTACGCAATCTAACAAAAATGCTTAATCATCGTGAAAACATTCTGATTAACCATAAAAAATCTGATTAACAAAGAATAGAAACTTCTGATCGATTTTTTTTTTTTTTTTTTTTTTGTAATTGTCTGATCGAATTTTCAGATTTCCTTCAGAGCATTACTAATATAATATCCGCCATAATCAGATTTAAATAAAAACAATATATAAAATTATGCAAAAATTACCTCATGTAATCTGACAATGTTTGGATGCTTTAAAACTTGAAGTGTTCGAATCTCTCTTTTAATCTGTAAAAATAAGATATAAATCCCAAAATCGAGGATTAGTAAGAGTAAGAGTTAATTAAAATCCACCATTATCAAATGAAAATGAACGATTCAAAAATTGAGAAAAAAAAAATGGTAAACCTGAAAAGAAACGTTAAGACGAGAGATACGAGACTTGTCGATGATTTTAACGGCGAAGGCTTCGCCGGAAACAGTATCTTTAGCTAATTTGACTTTTGCAGAGTTACCTTCTCCGAGTGTCTTTCCAAGTTCGTATTTACCAATACGAGTTCCTTTCGTCACCATCCAAACACACACAATTACAAAAACAAAAAAAGGAAAAATTCAAATCTGATTGATGATGTGTCGTTGGATTGAGCAAAGGAGAGTAAGCTATGATGAGTCTGTGGCTATGTATGTATATATGCGTGTATTTATACAAGACTGAGATTGAGATTGAGGTGGCAGCTGGATTTAGATAGAAGAAGACGTTACTTCCTTTTGCTTCCTCCTTCTTCCTTCTACACATTTTTATTCTCTGCAATTTCCCATTGGATTATTTTTATTTTTATTTTTTTCCGGTTTTAACGAAATTTCCATATTAACCACAAAAAGAAACTTCCATGATAATATTTTTTTATTGAACAGAATAAACTAGTTTTTTTTTTTTTTTTTTTTTTTTTTTTTTTGGTTAACATCTACTTTGTGACTATTATGGAAAATATAGTCTTTTCTATTTGTAAAAAGATGTTTTAAAGTAGTTTTTATCAAGGTTATCCAAAAAAAAATCTTTCTTTTTTTTTTATCATGATTAGCTTTTAGAGTTTTTAGTTAGCTTACATCTAATATTTTGTTTCTTTTAAACCAGAAATGGTTCTGAAAAATTCAAGATCCCAAACGAAACAATAAACTAATATTCAGTTTTAATAGTAAAAAAAATTGTTCTTCAAAAGTATAATAATGTCTTTAAAAAAATAAAAAAAAATAAAGCTTCAATGAAGAAGTACAAAAAGTCTAAAAAAAAAATAAGAATTATGAGAAAAAGATTAACTCAGTTTTCTCCTTAATATATATACAATATATTATATAAAATTTAATAGGGATTCAGACTTATTATGTGACCAATTACTTTTATTTTAAAGCACATATTTATTTGAGAAATTCTCTCCAATAGCACCAAATGATGTTTTTGTTCCAAAATTAGCACACATTTTTTTAGGACAAAAATATCATTTTATGAAGTTCATAATTTAATTTTTTTTTTGGTTAACTATATTAGTATTTAGGGTTTAGTTTTTATGGGGTAAGAGATAAAATTAAGGGTTTAGGGCTTAGAGTTTAGGGTTTAAAAAACCCTAAACTATAAATCCTAAACTTTAAAAATGTGAGATTAAGACTATCACTTAATAAAAATGTTATTTATGTCATAAATGAGAATGTGGGCTAAATATGTCACAAAACTATATTTTGTGCTATTTTTGAGAATTGTCATATTTATTTTTATTTTTAAATATTTTCTATGCTAATTATCAGGAAAATAAGAAGCTATGAAACACAAAATATATTTTTTATTATTCATTAATAAAAAATTTAAAAAATTCATTATTTTAGTAATTTCTATTATTTTGTTGCTTAACAAAAAAATTAAGGCATAATTTGTCTTATATACTAATTATTATTTTAAGTACTTTCTATTATTTCGGCCATAATTTTTTTTAAAGTTGTTTTGACAGAAATTATACTTTTCTTTTTCTTTTTTAGTTTTTATTAAATTATCTTAACAATTTAGGTTAAACATTGATGTAGACTAATAACTTCATATTTTTAAAATCTTATGTAGATATTTTAAAAAACACTACAGCTTCAATTTATATAGTATACTAGCATTATGGCCCCTGCTATGCAGGGACATATTAGTTGTTAATATAATTTGAGATTAGTTTTAATATTTGTGAGATATGCAGCTATTTTTATTATAATAAAAATGTTTATAAATGCTTAAAATTATAAAAATTAACTCACAGGAAAATTGACTACACCAATCATGAGAACACTTGCTTTGCTGTTTAGGTTTTGCGTATTCTCTGACCTGCACTAAAAATAAAATAACTAAGAGATAATTTTGACTTTGGATCATGTTTGTTTTTTAAATAAAAGATGGCAAAGAAATGATATAATTGGTATTAGATAACGTTTTGATTGTTAACCTGGTAACTTTTGAATGAACTTGAGCAAATGAGCAATATGATCGCCATAAAAGTTCAAAGTAATTGCAATCCAAAATCTCAAAAAAATTAAAATTAAATTCTTGTGAAAGATACGTGAGAGCAGAGTGAGAAGAAGAAATGAGTCTGCATCTGGAGAAAGAAAACAGTTTTTAGTACTAATTCAAAAAGAGAAAGAAGACAGTTCCTTGAAAATTGTAGAGAAAAAACGTGAAAAGAATTTTAGAAAAGATGTGATTATTGAAAAATAACTAAATAACAGATTTGCGAAGATCATGGTTTCCCTTAAAAATAGGAACAATTAATTAATAACTTCTTTTTCATAATTAAATATTAGTTTTAAAAGTAAAAAAATAAATTATCAATAATTATAGTGTTGACACCTCACAAAAAGTATACGTATCAATTAGAGAATGTTGCAGTTTTTGAAAAAAATCGTGGGTGAGAAAAAAAAAGTAACGAAAAGATATTGCGTTTCCTTTTTTTTCTCTGAAAAAGATAGTAAAAATAATTGTTGAAACTATTTACCTGAAAAAATTATATTGTGAAATTTTCTGGTGTTGACATGTCATTAAAAACTGACGTGTCGAAAGGAGAAGGTTGCAGTTATTGAGAAAGTGACTGCTGATTTAGTAGATATAGATATGATGCTTTAAAACAAAACAAAAAGTAATAAAAGATGTTAAAAACAAACAATTAATCGGTTTATAAATAGACTTTGCCACAAATATCGGCCCATTAGGCCATTACTAATATAGAGACTTTAGGGTTTATTTTCTTCAACCTATAAACGCCGCTTTTCTATCCGTCAGCTTCCTTGTTTCTCTATCTATATACACTTTTGTCTCTCCTTTTCTCATCCCTGCAAAATCATGAAAATTCCAGTGAATCGGTTTTAATAAACCCTCTCCTGCTTGATCTGTGTTATTATTGACCAGTGATTGCGTCGATCAATGCATTGAAAGTGACTACATCGGGGCTCTAAATTGCGCTCTCACGATCGATGTGAATGATCAGCCCCGGTTTAGTCACTCTCACTGCATTAATCAATGCATTTGTATAAGAGGGGAAGCTTTTTTTTTGGAGATCCGAATTTTTTTATATATCCTCCCTCATGTTGTCAACTTACAGATTCTCTGATCAATTTGCATGTATATATATATATATATATATATATATATATATTGCTTTAGCATGATGATGTGTATGTATGTATTTGAATAACTCTAAATTTAACATGCAGTTTGTTTTGTTAATTGTAATATTTTTTTTCAGATAACAATAAAGAAGTTTAACAATGAACAACGGTGTGAGGAAGTGATTAAAATTCACTTGAAACAGTAAAAACAGAGCAGGAAGAGTGTAAAATTGTGTAATTATATTACTATTTGAGTTGACAAATTCTAGCTTTTTGTGTAAGGCATCATATTTCACCTGTGTGTGGAATAGCATATTAGTAAAAGTTTTGTCGTACAAAAGTGCATAAATGTTTGTACTTTGTTTTGACAATTTTGTACATATATGTTTGTACTTTGTTTTGACAATCTATAAATCCACGTACCCTTGTCTTCAAGATGGGTAATGTATGGTCAAAAACAGTTAACCTTTTTTCACCGTATTCTATAAAAGACACCTTATTGATCTCTCTATCCATATATTTGGTATTTACAAGGTATTCGGGTCACTTTGAACTCTTGTTAGAACTCATAACTACAGAATTAAACCAATCAAATGTGCAAACCCCATTGTTTGACAGTCCTCGTCCAAGCCTCCACCGGAGGCACAGCAAACTTCCTCGAGGTTTTCCCAAATGAGTCGATTTACTTTGTACAGATCGTAAAAACAGGGTTGTGTCCGAAATAGTAATGCATAGATTCTGTTGGATTTTATTGCGGGTAAGGTCACAAGTTGTCAGATGGTTTAGATCGTGGTCAACAACAAAGTAGGACTAGTAGAAAACTCAAGCATATTCGTGCAAGCTAGATAGCTTCAGATCATAATCAAAACAGTTTGTTCGTACAATGTTTTTCCAAGAATGATTTATGTACAATGATGAATTGTTGTGCATCCCTTCACCATATCAAAGAGAGACAAAAAAAAAAAAAAAATGAAGAAAACATATTGGTACTCATTGTTAGTGTCATTGCTGTTCCTCATTCTTGAGTGAGACCATTTCGCTTCGCTGTTGTTGTTGTTGCTGATGTAGAATCAGATGGTTCTTTGGTCTGAAACTGCTCGGAAGCCATCGATATAGCCGTTCCGGCAAGAACCTAGCAGACCAAGGGTTTCAGGAAAATCAAGCTTCAGTGATTCTTGGGAATATAGCAAACTGAAAGAGAACGGTGATGACTTACAGTTCCAGTCTTTCATGGATTGCTCGGCGCACTGAGCTGTTGAAACCATATGCTATTGAATTGAACAAGCCCTGAAAAAATAATAACATTCAGGATGAGCAAAGATGATCTATGGAGATATTTTTATAATTGGTGTTTTATTTCAGGGTTTTGCTACCATTAGTGCAGCTGTCCCAACGTCAAGAACTGAGAGCCAGAATATCTTATGGCCTGGCTCGATGAAATCATGAATGCGGTTGATAGTGCCGAATGCCCATGATCCTATTAGAATGAGCGGATAGTATCCCCATCGGTTCAACACCTGAGGTTTCAGGAAACAAGCTGTGAGGTTTAAACTATGAAACAAGAAACAGAGCTGGTATTGGAAAATACAGAAAAGACATACCTTTAACTCTGCTTTACCATCCAATTGATCGACTCGGTCTGACATTCCAACCGCCATCTGAAAAAAATATCCCCAAATCAGTACACAGCCAAGTGTATCAGTGATGTAATGTGACTACTTTCAAAAGACAATGTTGATAGAGGGTTACATACACGTCTAGCGTTTCTTAGCATCCGTATCACTTGGAAGTATGTAAACCCATTGTAGAGAATGGCCCCCCAAAGAGGAGCGTAAAAAGTTAAGAAATGAACAGCCTGCAAATGTCGAGAGGTGAGAATGAGTTCCAGTCATCAAGAATTGAAAAGAATTACTCTACATTCATCTAGCCAAGACTTGCACCAAAAAAAAATTCAAATGCCTTTTGAGAGGCAATGATATATATAACTCAGGAATTGAAATCTTTATGCTCAACTAAGCATTCTCTCTTGCCTTTCCCTTAAGACCAGTTTGCGTCCAGCACCACGGCCCCAAATGTGAGTGGTTATTACCAAAAGAACGTATGACAGTCACAACCAAAGAAGTTCCTGAAAAAAATAAGTAATTCAAATCAGACTCTAACATACTTCCACATTCTTATCTTTAAACCCAAGGATGGATATACAAACAAGAAACTCCCAGAATCAGTAATACAAGAGAGTATCATTTCGCATACCCCAAACATACAAATGAAACATAGCTTCCAAATCCTCCACATCAGTTTTATGCTTGACCACAGTACGGTGAAGAGTGAAAGCAATTGTGGTTGTCCACAAGAACGAAGCTACGCAGAAGAAATGTGTAGTGTAGCCTTGTGCATAACAAATAAACCCTTTAGAAGGATCTCTACATGATCAAGAGAAGGTAACACAATCATCTTATGAACAAAGTCTCAAGAAGAGTCACCATAACTGATAGTGATAGTAGAACATACCCAACAATTAAGAAGAAACTGCAAAGCATATCCTGCAAAAATTTGAAAACATCACCAACAAATCAGCTATAGAGCTAAAAAAAAAAAAACCCTAACTACTGATCCCAGAAACTCAATGTTCATATCGACCTTATCGATTTAACAGTTCCAGGTGAAGGAAGAATCAAAACAGGACATAATCATAGATCTAGTATGATCCATTCTACTGGAACTTATACGAATCAGCTTAAGGCACAAAATCGAAAGATGATAACGAGAAAACTTACAGAGAGAGCAAGGTAGAAGACGAGCTTGAAAGAGAACTTTCGGAGTTCTTTGAAGAGGCAATAGCAGAGGACGATGAAGGTAGAGCCGACGAACGAGAGACTCGAAGCGCCGGTGTTGATAGCCGTGATTATGCTCCGATCTCCGGCAGTTAAGCCTCCGCCGGCCGCGAGAACCGCCGACATTGTTATCTGTGATTCGAAACCGATCGAGAGATTTGATGTTTTCCGCTATTCGTTTCCGTCGGACGTTGCGTGGTGGGCTAACCTCTCGTCCGGGTCGGGTCAGTCGGGTTGAGTTATGTCTAACGAACTGGACTACTTGTAAAGTCCTGATTTAGGCCCAGCATAAAGATTTGGTTCAGCCTCGTTGTCCCAAAGTTTTTATTCCCAAAAAATTATTAGCTATATGTAATTCACATTTTTATAGCTTAAATATCTATCTATTTTATTTTTTATTAACCATTCGGAATAGATTGTTAAAATAGATTTTTGACGCTACAATTTTTTTTTCCTGTAAAAACCTTAAGTTTAATGTTATTTACATATCATCTTTGAAAATCATCTTTAATTTAATTTGTGTAGAGATATTTTGAGGATCCAACTTACTTTCTAAATATGATGAGAGGCAGATCCAAAATTGTTTTTAACGGGAATCAAAATATTGTTAAGAATTACTGTTAGAAAACTTAGAAAAACAAAGATGTTTAAATGAACAAGACAAAATGTCGATTGTTTATTGTTTCTTCTTTGTTTGTTTGTGTCTATTATTCATGCTACGTTTTGATTATTTTACTAAATTTGTTATTAATCCAAACAAAAAAAAAAATACAAGACTTGGGAATCCTTTAAAAAGTTATTAGTGAAAGGAAAAGGTAAATGAGGTGTGATGTACATGTGTAGTCGGCAGTAGTTTATTACCTAAAAATATAGAGACCATATATACAAATATGAAACATAAAAGAAAATATAATTAGGTTAATGATGGAGACATTCCTCCACACATATTTTCTTCTCGTGTTTCCACTCTTGTGTATACATGAGTTATATTCATGAATTGCTTTGGTCGTGAATCTTGTCACTAGAATTATCACAATCCGTAATATCATTGTTTTAGGTACATGTTATATTGTTTGATTATACATTTGTAAGCAATACATTTTTAAGTTTTGCCAAATATACTTGTTGAACCATGCAATACTTAGCATAAACATAAATATGGATAGAAATATTGAACACAAACATTTTTTCCCCTTTACGTTTAGTTTTTTTTTTTGTTTAATTACGTTTAATCACATAGTATTAAGTAGAGGATATCGTATCGTAGATGTAGTAAATAGTTTTAAATAGCTTTAAATTAGTTGAATACCATCAAGGTAAATTTTACCTTTTCGAAGTAAATACATTATTAGGTTCATAACATATTTTATATCACGGTAAATAATAATTTAGATGTAAAACCATGCATATATGTCACATGATATAATAGTTTTTATAGTGTTGATAAAATAACTACCCATTAAAATTAGAGCTAATATTTCTTAAATATTTTGAATGTTAACAAAATATTTAACCCACTAAAATTGTGTTAAAAGCATTTTTGTTCAAATTTTAGCAAAAATAAGATTTGGGATTAATGTAAATTTTCAAAACTCTATAAACATTTTAATGGTGTTATTGCTGTCTCTCTTTTTTTCCCAGATAAATAGGTAATTAAATTGATATATACTTTTGTCTTTGATAAATCTTTTTTATTTCTTTAAAATAAATTTTTAATGACGTCTAATATAATATCAAAATTAAATTTGAAATTATTTTGTAAAATGTACTTCCAAATAAATAAGATAAGCATTATATGCCTATGCCAGACTACATCATCGATGTTGGCACACATTACGTTGGAAATGTTTTCTTCGATGGTATTCGGAAAAATACTCTTCCTTTGGAACATGACCCATCATCTAATCAAATTTTCTGATTTGGATAATTTATTACACATGTCATTATCCTTTCGGTTTTATTCTTTAATCTTAGTTTGCATACAAAAAGGATACACCTGATTTTGTCCGTATTAAACTATTGTTTCATTCGTACTCCATTTATGAAATAGACGTCTACATGACTTACCTATACATACACTTGATGTACACTGCAGATTCCAATGCTTAGTGTTTAAGGTTCATGATATAAATTAATTAAAATGTATAACTAGCATATATATAACTTTATTCACTATAACACCCCTTACGTAATTTATCTTCTCTTACTATTTGTTAGGGGCGGGCAAAAACACCTAAACCCAAAATCCGAATTCGAAAAAAAAAATCTGATCTAAACCCGATCCGAAGTTTTAGAATATCCAAACGAGTTTTTCATTTCAAAACTCAAACATCCGAATCCGAACCCGATTCGAACCGAAACCCGAATGGATATCCAAAATATCTGAAATATAGTTATATATATATATACACATACAAATATTAATTATATTTAGATTTGATATAACCCAAATATATAAAATTATAATTATAAACTCAAAATATCAATTATTTTAAGATAAAAAATCAATATATCTAAAATAACTTAAATATTCGAATATTTTTAGTTATATTTGTGAAACTTTCACCAAATTTTATTCAAATTTAACTATTTTTTTTTATTTTTCTTCAATATTTCGGGTACCCAAACCTGAATGTACCCAATCCGAATCCGACCTGAAGCTAAGAAATACCCGAACGGATGCTATACTTCTAAATCCAAACACCCGAAAACCCAAAATATCCGACCTGAACCTGAATGCCTATCCCTAAAAAGTATATTTGTTTCCCAGTCATTATATGTAAATGTGATACGTTTCAAATTATTAGAAGTTTTTTTTTTTGGGGGTCTATACAATTATCTGAAGTTTGGACTACATACCATTTATTAATGAAATCGAGTCGTCGAAGTCCTGATTTTGTGCTATTAATTGAGCTGGATATCCAATAATATTAGAAGCAGTTGTTTAGGTTAAAATTAATATAGACAACTCATTTTGTAAATAACTAAATATTATGAATTTATTTAATTATTTGGATTTGTTTAATTCTTGTTAGTTGTTTATCTTCTTGAATATTTAATTTAATAGTAATAATAATAACTTAAACCGGCCGATGAAATGTTTTTGGATTTGTTGATATAAGACTGCGAGGTACTAACCGATCTACAATTTTTTTTTCCCTTTATGGTTTTAATTAGTAAACTATATATTTTCTTCCGGTTCCTCCAAGTTTTTAACCCTTCTAAGACATCTCACATACCACCATTGAGCTTATATAAATATTTATATGAAACCTATTCATATTTTATATTCATTTGTGTAGAGATATAAAGCACTCACATATTAATATGATGTAATCATAACCAATATATTTTTATAAGAGCTGCATGTGAATTCGTCGATCATCATCTTCACTCATGAGAATATTGTAATAAGTTTTTTTTTTCCTGGGAAGACGACCATCACCAGTTTTCTTCTTCCATCTTCAAGAGAGTTTTATCTCCAAGGTACTATTTATCTTTTGATTCTTGATTAATACCTTTCATCTGTCTCTCGATCGGAAAATTTGCAAGAAAATTTTTTTTCTGCAACCAATATTAATACCTTTCATCTGTCTCACCTTTCATATTTGAGTTATAGATGTATAAAGTTTTATCTCTTTTTTGCCTCAATAAAACACAAATATCATCTGCAACCAAACTCAAATAGAAGATTTATGTTGTAGTATTATTTTTCTGATAAAGAATTTTTTTATGCTGTAGTTTTGGTGATCAAACTGTGTTTCTTTCCTTGAACTACTATATCCAGAAGTTTTCTTTCAAAACACACTCAATTGCATCTAAACCATCCTTAGTTCCTTCTTTACTTGAGTATCATTTACTCCTATATCTGTTCTTTTTTCTTTTTGCTGGCATATATAATATGATAGTATGATTCAATTTGTGATGACTTTAGTAACACATGCAATTTATAACAATATATTTGGCTTTGTTTAGGGATTGACGTTTCTTTCTTTTGTTTAATTTAATTTATTGTTCAATCTTAAAGTATTATGTATGTGCTTAATAAAACACAAGATTTAAGTTTTTTTTTTTGTTTAATAACAAGTCTCTATTTTGTTTGCATTTTCCTTACAAAAATATTTATAGTAAGAATATTATATTTTAAAGAAAATTCCAACCACGAAAATATTTAATTAATAAACACAAAAAGAATAATATATAATGTAAATCATTTTAAATACATTAGTTTGAAAAATATAATGCTTCACTTTCAATTTGATACAATATAATATTTGCTCTAAGTTCGGCTCTCCCTTAGATTAATAGACAACCAATCTTATAGTTATTTTCTGTACAAATGTTCCCTTCATATATTAATGATGAATTTCTCATTTTCATCATATATATTTATGATTTTCCTCTCATCATATATATATGTAGTTATGATATTCCTATCTGATTAGGGGTTTTCTGTGCCTTTTGTTCTTCTCTCCAATAAAATTGCAGATAGTTGCGAGTAGATTCACCTAGCAAGGCACAAATTGCATAGTCCAATAATTACCGTAGAGACCAAATAATTTCTAAATCATTATATCAAATTATGATCAAATTCTCCAAATTCTCCAAAACAAGTCAATAACTTAACTTGTAAACCAATGGTCACTAACAGCTTTGAGTTTGAGTATGATTAGGACATACTCCTCCCTTTCTTCTTAAACATACGTTGCAAGCTTAATAAATTTTAAATTTATTCCCACACACATATTTCATAGGCTATTCTTCTTTTTACTTTATTTTATTATTAATAATCATACAACTTTATATTCCAAACATAATGGTCCCATCATAAATGTCAAATGCTATTTGTTCCATTTGCAGCTCAAGATGAGACAAATTATTAGTGGGTCCTTTACTTAATTGATTTTTAATATATGCTCTCCTCAACGATTTTGAAATGCTATAGTTAAAGGCGAATGATTGTTTGTTTAGTTAAAAACGTAAATCTTTTTTAAGAAAGATTACAATGATTTTTTCTTTTTCTTTTTTTTTTTGGTATCAAACACATTGTTTGCTTGCAGTAACACGCATACACCTATGTAGGCTGTAGCTATATCAATACACGACACACTGTCTACTTTTTGTGTGTGTTAGGTTTCCCGATGGCGCGTGGATATACGCATCATCTGAAAAAAAATAACGACAAAACAACATATGGGCCCACCATTTTAGTTTTCTTTGTCTTATTGTAAAAGTCGTCAAAAAAAATTGGTGGGCCTCAAGCCCAATGTTTCCTCCAAACGGATCATTCCTTTATTAGTTGCTTGATTAATAACTAACGAAAGCTAATTAATTGAATAATTATGATTAATCTACTAAGATTCTTGGATTAATGATTGGGTGATTAATATTATAGTTGTTGTTTTCTTGTGCGACAGTTTCCAAATTCCAAGTCGTCTCTTGCTTTTTCACAAGTCAAAAGCTGAGTAAGACGTTAGCGACGAGTCTTCTCGCCGGAGACCGCCGTTTACGGCGGAAATTTTGTTAGTTATGTCCCGCATTTCCGCTGCCTCCACCACTCCTTCCCGCGTTAAAGCCGCGAATTCACACTACTCAGTGATCTCTAGACCTAGAGCACAAGACGATAACGGTCTTGCCGGAGTTAAACCGAAATCCTCTAGCCACGATGTGAAGAACGATCCGGCGAAGAATCGGCGATCAATTCTGCTTAAGAGAGCGAAATCAGGAGAAGAGGAGACGGCGGTTTTGGCTCCTCAGAGAGCTCGGTCTGTGAATCGTCCGGCGGTTGTAGAACAGTTCGGTTGTCCGAGGCGGCCGATTTCTAGGAAAAGCGAAGAGACGGCAATGGCTGCTACGGCGGCGGTGGAGGATGAGAAGAGGAAGAAAATTGAGGAATTAGAAGAGAAGCTGGTAGTGAACGAGTCGCTGATTAAGGATTTGCAGTTGCAGGTTTTGAGTTTGAAAACGGAGCTAGAGGAAGCTCGTAATTCAAATGTAGAGCTGAATTTGAAGAACAAGAAGCTTTCTCAGGATCTTGTTTCAGCTGAAGCTAAGATCTCATCTCTTTCCTCTAACGACAAGGTAAACATTTCCATTTCTCTTTCGTTGGAGAAGAATTAAGATTGCTCTTGATTCTGCTTCTGCACATAGTTTAGGCTTATGATTGTTCATGTTTGGTGAAAATTTTCAAAGGAAATAGAATGGATTTGGCTCTAATCTCTCCATTGTTTTGGTTGATTCAGCCAGCTAAAGAACATCAGAACACCAGATTCAAAGATATCCAGAAGTTAATTGCTAGCAAATTAGAGCAATCTAAAGTTAAGAAGGATCTAGCAGTAGAGTCATCAAGCTCCATTAAAACATCATCATCTCCACCATCTCCTTCACCTTCAAGATTACCGCCAATACCGCCAATTCCGAAGTTTTTGGTTTCTCCAGGTAGCAGTTCAGGTAAAAGAGATGAAACTTCTTCACCCATTGCACCACCAACACCACCGCCGCCTCCACCACCACCACCACCTAGGCCTCTTGCTAAAGCATCCCGGGCTCAGAAGTCTCCTCCGGTTTCTCAGCTATTTCAGATGTTGAAGAAGCAAGATAATTGTAGAGACCTTTCGCCATCTGTTAATGGAAACAAGTCTCAGGTTAACAGTGCTCACAATAGTATAGTTGGAGAAATTCAAAACCGTTCTGCTCACCTTATAGCTGTAAGCAACCAATATTTCTTCTTCTGGACTCTGTTTACTTTTAACTTGAGTCTTGGCCAATCTTATCTAACACTGATGAGCTTGATTTTATCCCACAGATAAAAGCAGATATTGAGACAAAGGGAGATTTTATCAATGATCTTATCCAGAAAGTTCTGACCACTTGTTTTTCGGATATGGAAGATGTCATGAAATTTGTGGATTGGCTTGATAAAGAATTGGCAACTCTGGTAAGGCTTAATCTTTTTAACATTTTTTACACAATTGACTAGATTTTTTCACATTTTAATCTCTATCATGTCATTGGTGTACATGAGACCATAGTGTATCAGTTAATCATATAAATGATCTTTTCTCCAAGAGTTTTGTATCATTACATATCTTATATTACATGTGCCTTCCCCTTTGCATAATGCCTTACAGGCTGATGAGCGAGCTGTGCTTAAGCATTTCAAGTGGCCTGAGAGGAAAGCCGATGCCTTGCAAGAGGCTGCAGTTGAGTACCGCGAGCTAAAGAAACTGGAGAAAGAACTTTCTTCCTACTCCGATGATCCGAGCATTCACTATGGTGTTGCCCTGAAGAAAATGGTCAACTTACTAGACAAGTAAAAGAAGTTCCCTATTTTTGATACTCACTGATTAAATGAACATTTCCCAAAATGTTGAATAACCTAAAATTCTGGTTATGTTAAGGTCGGAGCAGAGGATAAGGAGGCTAGTCAGATTACGCAGCTCATCGATGCGTTCTTATCAGGACTTTAAAATCCCAGTCGAGTGGATGCTTGACTCGGGAATGATAAGCAAGGTATGTTTTTCTTTCTATGAGCTTTTTGCTTTGTCTCTTAAGTAAATCATCGGTTACACTCTGTTTTTACTCTTATAACATTGTTCAAATTCTTTCGATAGATCAAAAGAGCATCAATCAAGCTTGCTAAAACCTACATGAATAGAGTTGCGAACGAGCTAGAATCAGCTCGTAACTTGGATAGAGAAGCTACTCAAGAAGCATTGCTTCTCCAAGGAGTCAGGTTCGCTTACAGAACGCACCAGGTAACTACTAAACTTCAAACATAGTCGAATCTAACTCGGTGCATTGGTGCTTATGAATTTTGTTTATTCAGTTTGCAGGAGGGCTCGACCCAGAGACATTGTGTGCATTAGAAGAGATAAAGCAACGTGTTCCGAGTCATCTCCGGCTGGCACGGGGGAAAATAACCGGAGCTCAGTCGTAGAAAAGTAAATCAGAGAAATGTGAGGCTTATTGGCCTTTGGTTTTGGCTTATAAAATTCGTTATATTGCGCGTTAATAGTGTTTGTTGAGTGAGTAAATGTTATGTCCCACGTAATAATAAATGTTAAATGTATCTAAATGTGCCTTCTATGGATTACTCAAAGAAATTTTGAGCTATATACTTGATACAGAAACCATAGTATATGTATCTACTTGGCTCTTTAAAATTTTCCCCTAATTTACCAATTCCATGGGAGAATAAACAATGTTCAATATACCTAATATTTCTCGAATTTTGGGCTTAGTTTCAAAAGAATCTTTATTTCGTGAGGCCCAAAGAACTGGATTCAAAAGAAGTAATTAGAGATTCGACAGTTGGAGGAGTGATGACTGATTTGGGGTGAAAAGAAAGAAAGTATCGATGGCTGAGACAGGCTTTGATGAAATAAGCATACAGAGTGGGAGGTAGTATGATCCCTCCATTTTTATCGGACACCATGTGATGATGCCAATTAGATCTAATTTCAATACCTAACACAAAAATTAAGATATATTAATTTATAAGGATTTTTTGTAAAAGGTATTCATATTTTTAAGATTTTAGATAGATAATGATAGATGACAAATGATAGAAAATTGGATAATTGGATTCTGTTGTTCATTCCATTATATTTTTAAACTTGGAAGCACGGTAGAACCTTTATAAATTAATAAATTCTTTCGGTTTCGAGTTAGACCAATGTAATAATTAACATAATTTGATAAATTAATAAGATAATAATTTTTGTGAAAATCCTATGTAAATACATGGTCTCATCATTATCATAAATTAATAATTATATAAATTTATAAAATATAACTAAGATGATGTAGTGAAATATGTTTTTAATGTTGCTTCTTTATTAGTAGATTTGTATTCTTGTTGGAAATCATCTATAATTTTTTTTGTGCTACATCAAAAACATATGGTATTATCTTCTAAAATTATAATATTATGTAAAAAGTTGGTAAGTGACAACACATTTATAATATTATGTTGCCACTTACCAACTCTAAGTGGCAACTTAAATCATTTTTATCTAATTTAATTATTTATTTTATTTTTTATGTGTAACAATCCATTGAAATTATGAAAGAACTAACATTTTCTTCTTAAAAAATCAATTTTCTTTAGGAACTTACATTTTCTTGATTTTATTAACAATAATTTCATTTTAAAAATTTAACTATTTAGTTTACTTCATGTTATTTTCTATTTAAAAGATCTATAAAATTAATTTGTTTAAAATGAATATTTTCTCTCATAAGAACAGTAATGTATATAATTTTGTAGAAATATAATATATCTTATTATTTAGTAAATTTATGTCTCTTCATGTTATATGACAAACAAATAAAGTAACCATATGTTCGGATATGTACACTATAAAATCAACGATTGAGTAGAATTAAGAAACTATGTCTAGAAGAAACAGATATTGCCTGCTAAGTTGAAAAATCTTTTGATGTTAGTGTTCTTATGTTGTACAAATTTAACTCAACATTTGTTTATATGTTATAAATAGTGTTAAGATTATAAAGTTTAAATTCATCATCAGAGAATTTGGAGCATATCTGCTTGGAGCCAGCTAATATCATGGAGCCATATTAATTGTTTGTATACAAGGGAAAATTAGCTATAACTCCCAATTTTATAACACTTAAGAGCTACTCATGATTTTTTTTTTTTGAAAACACAATCTATTTTCAATTGATTACCTAGATATTTTATGTATATATATTTTTTATTTGGTTCAGAATAGAATAAAACAAAATTTCAATTACCACTATGATAGAAAAAAAAAAGAAAAAAATGTTATATTTTCTTTACTCTCAGTTAAATAAAAATCACAAATACGTGAATTAAAAAAAACTAAAGAAAAAAACTTATAAATAAATTGGACTGTCAAAACTCAAAACTGTAGGAGGTTTTCTCTCTCGTAGGAGATTTCTATTACACCCGAATTTTCTCTTCTTCTCTCTTCTCTCACCAATTAGAGTTTTAGGACTCTATTTTTACTACACCAATTAGACTTTTAGGACTATTTTTTTTAAGCTTTTAAAGTCTAACTGCTTACTTGTACTTAAATTACATTAAATTTTTAAAAATCACAAATAAAAGGATTTATAAACTGTAGGAAGTAAATAATAATAAAAAGTATGGTATTTTTCTCTTTCTTTTTCCCCATAATAATTGAATTTTTTTTTCTCAATGTATGTGTAATTTATCACATATATATTTTGATTAGTTAACAATAAATTTTTTTTTTTCGCTTTTTTGAGATCCATTTTCATATAAAAATTTGGATCAACGACCATCATAAGCTTTCATGAATTGTATCAGAGTAATAGTTCATCAATCTAAAAACCGAACTAGATTTTTATCTAGATTAAATATATTTTTGTTTGTCACTATATGTAGCATAATATATATTTGTAAAGTATAATATATAATAAACATAATAGTTACAACTTATAAAGTTTTTTTTTTTTGTTATCAATCATACTTTAATAACAATAAAAAATTTTAAAGTCTCTAAACTAAAACTCTCTACAGTCAAAGTTGTTGCCAAAACCCTAAATTAACAGTATTTTAAAAGTCTTTACCAATCGGCTTCTATATCTTTGAGAGAGAGAATGAGAATCTCCTGTTGAGCGAGATCCATGTTTTGTTGTATATATATTCCGACAGTATATCGATTCAAATTCCGGTCTTGTGTCGGTAGCTCTTCCGACTTTGTGTCGGCCTTTTCTTTTTTTCATTTTTCTAATTTTTCCAATCATGTCTTCATGCTTCCTATCGATCGATTGAACTATTAGTTGCAGCTTATCAACTGTGATTCAATTGATCGGAATCTCCCAAATACATGATTTTCTCCTCTCTTCTTCTTCGGCTGATTTTCATCATAGATCCCAGTGTTTTTCAAAAAAAATTATGAACCTTTTCTAACCATATCAAAGTTTTTGAATTGGAGAATCTCTTCGATATATCAAGATCGTCTCCTTAATGGATTCGACGGCAAATCGAAGATTCAATTCAAAGGATGCATTCCGTTTCTCGGTTTGAAGAGATGACACAAGATGAATCAAAGCACCGGAGGTTTCACCTTAGAAGAATCAACAAGTGTAAAGGCATAAAGGAAAACGGATTCTCTGTTTCTCCAGATCATCGACCGACGGCGATGATTAGCGTTGATCTCAGGTTTCGAGCAGTCAGCGACAAAGGAGTTTTTCGTCTCGCTCTTCAAGTGCCGCGTATTATACACGTGTCGCTCTCTTATGTCTGGGTCCATGTTAGGCCTCGTTTGTGCTTCATTGTAATGGGCCTTACATGCTCTTTCACTTGTATCACATTAGCCTTTTATGGGCTTTAATAAACACTTTGCCGACAAAAAAAAAACTCAAAACTGTAGAGATAGAAAAGGAAGCAAATTTACGTACACGTGGCAAACATTCTCTACGTGGCAAAATTGAGGTACATGTGGCAAAAAAAAATCCGTAAAAGTTTAATGGACGGCTATGATCCATCATAAGGCGCGTGTCAGGAGCGCGGGAAAGTGTGGAACTCGTGAGACCACAGGTGGAGAACCTGAGTGCAACTCACGACACCTTTCACCCAATAAAAACACGCCACGTAATCTCTAACACTTTTTATTCTCTCCTGTAAAGAACTGGAAACCTCCCACATCAAGGAACCAGCCTTAAGGATTTGTTGTTGATTTTATCTTAAATCGCTTAAGGCTCAACTCAAAAAGTTCATTGATTCTACCTTTTCAGATTCTAAGATGGAAGTTTCCGGCGTCGTTCTCCGTCAAATCCCGTCTGTTTCAGGCTCCGTTGTCGATGGTCGTTACTCCGGTCACCGATCGGTTTCCGAATTTTCCGGTTATTCGAGGATGGTAGGGTTTCGAAACCGGAAATTTCGAGGGATCATGTGCAATAACAACGAGTTTGCTGATAAAGCGCATATGGATTACTATTTGGAGAAGGAGAAGGTTAAGGTTATGGAGAAGGAGAAGAAAGCGATGAAGAAGAAGGCGAAGGTTCTTAAAAGTCTTTCTAAGAATTTGAACATGTTCTCAAGCATAGGGTTTGGTCTTGATCCAGAGTCCGGTTTAGTTGGTGAGATTCAAACCAAGACGATCTCGGTAAGAATTTGTTTGTTTGTTTTTTTCCCCGGTTTTGATTGATTGATTGTGTTGAAGTGGGATCTTGATTGGTTTTTATGTCTTTTGCAGGAAGCAACAGAGATATTGGTTAAGCAGTTGGATCAGTTGAAAGCAGAGGAGAAACTATTGAAGAAACAAAGGAAAGAAGAAAAGGCTAAAGCTAAAGCTATGAAGAAGATGACTGATATGGACTCTGAATCTGAATCATCTTCTTCATCTGAATCAAGTGACTGTGATTGTGACAAAGGTAAAGTTGTTGACATGAGCTCTTTTAGAAACATGGCTAAACCGAGTCTTGAGACGTTACAACCAGAAGCCACAGTAGCAACTCTTCCTAGAATTCAAGATTCTTGCAAGAACACTGGTGATGCATTGCAGCTTGCTCTGCTTCAATCAGCTGCTGCATCTGCAGTGTTTCCTTCAATGGCTAATCCTGGACAGACATTGAAGACAGTAGAAGCGGTTTCAGTTGTTGGATTGCCATTGAAGAGAGTAGAGGTGTGTATGGGAGGGAAGTGTAAGAAATCAGGAGGAGCTGTGTTGTTGGATGAGTTTCAAAAGGCGATGATAGGCATGGAAGGATCCGCAGTGGCTTGCAAATGCATGGGGAAGTGTAGAGATGGTCCAAATGTTAGAGTCGTGAATGAGACTGATGCTTCTGCGATGACTGATTCAGTTAGGACACCGTCTAAGACCGTTTGTGTAGGAGTTGGATTGCAGGATGTGGAAACTATTGTGACAAGTTTCTTTGATGAAGAATGTAGCAGAGAAGGACTTGGTTATGTCTCAGTTTGAAAGTGTTTTAAATGACTAAAGTTATATAAATAGCGTGGCTTTTTTTTTTCGTATTGTAGATATATATGTTTTCTTATTAATCCTCGACTGTAACATTGATAATAATAAATCTGCTGCGATAAGACCTTTGAAGATCAACTCAAGGAGAAACCTTTTGTTAGATACAAGCCCTAAGGATCCATTATCTTGAAGCTACAAAATACTAAAGATCATTTGTTTGCACTTAACTATTACAAATGATCATTTTTACCCAAAAGGTCATGTGTTTATGCAAGCAGCAAAAACACAGATGTGTTCTTGCATGTTTTTAGTTTCAGTTTCTGGGAACTTTGGGCCTTGATTGATGTTCTTCAGAATCATCATCGAATCTGTTGCAGCGCTTCAAGAAAGGTACTAGAGTTTGCTGCTTCGAGGGGCTGTTTCTTGGTTTTGTTGGACTGCTTATCACATGACTAGATGAAACCTCCAAAGCATTCTCTTGCCCATCAAGCATCTATGTTGCAAAATTGATCACAAGTTTAGTCTCCACCACTAAGAAAAAACGATCAAAATGCATAAAATTTAGACAGTTTATAGCGGTGTCAATCAAACATCTACTTTTTCATGAATCACACTGCACTCTCCAGTATTTGAGACTTTATTAGGATTCAGTGATAATGGTCAAAGAACTGCTGCAGATAATACTAATAATGGATTTGTATATGACACCCAAGAGATTTTCTCTCTAGGTGGCTTGACATAGAGAAAGAAAATACCTGTCCTAGATTCTCCAGCTTAGTCTGAACAACATCCCTATACAAAGATGAGCAAGATTAGGATAATTAAGTAGGGAAGAACTTAATTTAGAGAAACCATTGAACTTTCAAAGGTTAATAATGTGAATGAGAAAGAACCAGATGATGTCGTCAACAGTGTCATTTGCTAAAAGGTAGTGTATGTTGACTGACGAGACCTGTAGATACAAAGCAAATGTCATCGAAAGGGTATATAAATGCACTGATTTGTAACTGTGATTTGCGAATCCACTAAATGATCGTTCATGACTCACCTGACCAATCCTATGAGCACGATCTTCTGCCTGAATCAGATCACCCGGAGTCCATGCCAACTCTGCAAAGATAACAGTGCTTGCTGCTGTCAAAGTTATCCCAACACCAGCAGCTCGTATTGACAACTGCAAATCCATGTAAACAAAAATTTCAGTGACTAGTAATATTTTCTATAGATTGAAAGGAAAGATTTAACATACGATGAAACTATAAATTCGTCTCTAATATTATTTCTCGTTGTCGCTTACAAGGTTCACAGCACATAATATCCATATATTGGTATTATTGACAAATTATATTGCCTCCTATAGTGGCATATAGTAAGAGAACCTAGGGAACTTTGTTTTAAAGATTGGTGAAAATACTTACTACTGCTGCTTTTATCTCATCCTTATCCTGAAAGTCAGAAACCAAGGCTTGTCTAGAAGAGGCAGGGGTGCTACCATCAATCCGAATGCAGCCCACTTTCTTTTTCTGTAAATATTGTATTTTGTATATTATATGAGAAACAGAGGGGCTTTAGAAGAAGCTTTGCTGAGAGTTCAATGCCTTACTTTAAGAAACTGGTGTAATGCTTCAAGCATGGATTGATGGTGTGCAAATACTAGAAATTTGCAGCCAGCCTGCATCACAATGCTCAAGGAGAAAGTAAAGGAACAGGGATTGCTGAGAAAGTTTTAAAACAGCATATTGCTACTAGCTATTACCTCAAGCATAGTTCCAAGGTAATCAAGCACTGCTGGGATTTTGGCTTCAGCGGAATCAGTGTAGATCTAAAATACAAAACGACGAGATGTTACAAGAAACTAGGGAATAACAAGCAGGTCCAAAGATATAAAAGAACATATATTGGCAAGAAAATGTGCACACAACTAATTCACAAATCCTTTAGTTGTTTGTTGTGAAGAAATAATTTGGGGAAAAAAAAACAAATGAATGAATACCTTGTTGATAAGGTGCTTCTCCGTAAATTTAAGAGATTTAATGTCATCTTCCGATATGCAGTCCTTAATTTTTGACTTTACCAACCTTAACTGTAAAAGAGAAAAGAAAGACCATTCCTTTTCTCAGAAACAGTTTCTTCAAGGAAGGTAAATAGCATGGATATTGAAAACTAAATAAAGTTACCTCATGAAACAAAGCATTGATTTGCTTCATATCCTTGTCAGCTAGATCTAGGAAGACCTATTAAAACAAAGACAAAAATAATAATGTCAAACGGAATCCTTAACAAGTACCAAAAGATTTCACATTAGATGCATGGCCACAAGAGAAAGAGTTACTGATAATTAACCTGCTGCCTGCGCTTTGACGGAAGTTCAGACAAGACATCCTTTTTAAGTCTTCGAATCATCACTGTTGCCTTCATCAAATAGTGCAACTCTTCATGATTACTTGCGCCTTGATATGTTCCGAAAAATCCCTGAAAATTTGAATAGCAAAATATAGTATTTTATGATTCACTAACTACCCTGCATGAAATTCTAGGCAGTTTCTCAATGTGCAATGAACTTACGCCTTTGCAGTATCTGCCACCATATTCATGAACACTCTTATAAACATCTGGGCATAGAGCTTCAAGCTGCCAAGAGTAAAGGAAAAAGAAATTTTGAGTTAATCAAATTACATCCAGAGATCCAAACTCCCCTCATAAATCCAAATAAAATAAAGAAACGCAGCAACAGTAAAATGGAAGGATCACCTGTTTGAATAACTCTATTGGTCTAGATAAAGCAGGAGTTCCACTTAGAAGGATTGCATATTGAGCTTTCTGAAAAGATTGCATGAGATATGGATTATAATGGAATAAAAATTACCACAAGAATATTACTCGTTTGCACCCAAAACTGATATTTCATTTCCATTAGCCGATAACCTAAAACTAGCAAGGTAGGCAAAACGATAAGTGAATGATATATCAATATTACCTTTATGACTGGAAGGGTAGCAGTAGTCCTCTTTGCTTGAGCGTTTTTAAGAAAATGTGATTCATCTGCTATAACAACCTGCAAAGGAGTGGTATATAGTGAGCCCCAAATACTTGAGACAAAACTAAAAACTCTTATTTGGAAGACGGAATGCAGGATCTATAAATGCTTCTTTCCTCCCCATTTCCTTAAATTAGTGTCTCCTAGTGAAATTCAAGAATCTCTATCTCACATGCTTAATTGGTTACAGACATGATCATTATAAATCAAGATGTGGGGAACAATCAACAAAAAAAATCAGTAGGGAGCGATGTTTAGATAATCACCTTAAAGTTCAACGCCATTAGGAGTTTGTCCAACTTAGTGACCACATCATAGGAAACAATGTTGAAGGCACCATCAAGATGGATTGTGCCTTTTGAATTTGAGGAAACTATATTAAATCCGCACTTGTTTGATCCACCTGGTTGAGGTAGAACTACCTACTAAAAATGATCACTTATATGAGAGAGAATATCATATAGAATGTATATACTCTAGCTACATTCGTTGTGCAAGCACTAAACTACATACAACTATGTCTGAGGGAGGTACATGCAGCCATTGGTGAATCATCTGCAAGAAAGCAACATAATGAATCATCTCAAGTGACACAAACAACGTCCAAGTGAAACTCAAATATCATGAGCTTACTGTTGCCCAATGTAAACGTAACGAAGATGGTGCAATAATCAGAACTGGCCAAGATTCACGAACGCATGTTGTCACAGCAATTGCCTGCACCGACAATGGGCATGTGAGTGAGATCCGTGTAAAATAAATACGAGCAAAGTGAATCATGACAAGATTCTCCAAAATTAGTTTCTTGCTGATTTTGCAAAGAGCAATACTTGTTAGGATAAAATTTATGATATATGTGTAACAACTAACAATGTCCAACCGATCTATATACAAGTGACAATAGGTATCTTCTCCAATAAAAGGGAAGTAGAATTCTCAAACATAAAGAAGTAAAAAGATATACAGAAGGATATGAAACAGGAAATCACTTGCCTGCAAAGTCTTTCCAAGACCCATTTCATCTGCTAGGAGCACACGCCCTCCATGCTTTAAAATAAACCTTACGGGAAAGCAGAAACCAAGAATGAGGCAAAGGAAACAGTTATGAAGCAGACAAAAGGCAAACAAGTTGCTACTCAATTACTCATTTAGTAAAAAAGAAGAATCACAAGAACTACTTATCGCTGACATACTCTATGCCTTCACGTTGAAATGGAAGAAGCTTTGGCTCAATATGGCTCGGTATCTTGTCATATAGATCTAGGAAAATTAGAGAAAAGAGAAAGTAAAACATGAAAATCCCATAAAAGGGGTTAAGAAAATGAGCATATCTTTAGTTATAATCACAACGTTAATGTGTCTGAAGTAATAAACAGGACGCCTGACTTACGCCGTAGATCTGGAACTCTTGAGGAAGAAGCTATTGCACGTTGCACAAGAGGATCTAAGTTCTCTATCTGATAATTCAAAAGAATATTAGATAGCAATGCACCTAAGAGACGCTTGACCTCTATATTAAGCTGAACTTTCTGAACCAGTTCTAAAGAACCAAGGTGGCTTACCTCAACTTTAACGCTGGAAATTTCTCGCAAAATGTTTTCTGCCGATGACAATGAAGAATGAGGAAAGGTCCATACCCTGGATTTCCACAAAGAAATTAACAACGCATTACATGCCAAGGGTTATTTCTCTGCTTTCTTTACAGATCACAACGAAGCAGGCTAGAAATACAAAAAAAAAAAAACATAGAGAAACAAATCACACAAATGACCCATTGCATAAGAAAGAGTTTAAGAAGGCAAACCTTTCTTTAGCATTCCAAATAGCCTTAGGGATTTTACGCACAGCATCCACCACCACCTAGATAAAAACAAGTGTCAAACACAAAACCACCAAGCATTTCCCTGCAAATACTTCTGACTTGTGATTGGTTACCTGGTTATAAGGGAACTTTGCAGCAAGATCTCCACTATAATGAAGCAAAATTTTGACAGAGACCTTTTGCTCAGGTTGCTTAGAGCCCTCATCTTTTGGTGCAGAGACTAGCCTCACAAGTAATATAGTAAACATTAACAACCCATATACATAGAGATAACAGACCCAATTAAAAATTAAAAAGAAAAAAAGAGTAAGCAAATGAAACATCAACTGACCAGTGTTTGGTTTAGGGGCCAGAGTTGAAGGTAAGACTCTAGCTCCTTGAGATGAAGTATGAACCTGAGCATAAGAAACACATATAAGGGTTTATTAGAAGCACAAGTGAGAGGGAACCCATTAACAAAACACTCAAAGCTATCTGAAATTGCCCTAACTACCGAATCAAAATCCAAAATTTAGGTTAAAACACACAAAGAAAGAGGGAAAAGGATGGAAATTGCGAAGTGAAAACCTCGTTTGGAGTTTGCAAAGAAGAAGAAGAGGAATTGCGTTGTTGGTTGATTCTCTCAAGAGCTTCTTTTTCAATAGCATCCATCTCTTCGAAGGTCAAATCCCAGTCATCATCATCCATTTTTGAATCCTCTCTCTCTCACTTCTTCGTCTTCTTCTCAGAGAATTGGATGTGACCTTCAATGGTGGAATCTCTCTTCTCAAATCTTTCCCTCGTCCTTCTCTGTTCTTCGCTTTTTCAAAGTTTTACAACCCAAACGTCACCGTTTTGGAGCTTTAGATGAGAAAAGGGCAACAGATGCACACAGGCTTGTAGCAGTTACGCCAATTCCGGTTTTCATCTCGGTTCGATTTAATAACCGAATACGGTTTCGATTCTTTCTAGAAGAATTTATTTCGGTTTTGATTTTAAAATTGGTGTTTCGGTACGATTTCTGCTTAAACCGGATTAAAGCACCATAATGATTGATTACGCAGAGAAGCTTGAGACGAACTAGATGAGAGAAATCGAAGGTGATGAAGATTCGGAGCTTCAACTTCGTCTAATTGGGTCTTATCTCTATCTCGTCTTCTTCATCCCTTCAATGGTAAAAACTCTTAATTCAAACCATAGCTTCAACAAAATTAGGTCTTCTTCACTCAATAGATTGTTTGTTACTTTTGTTTTCTCTGAGTCTCAGCTGAGCCCTATTGTTTCAATTGCTGCTTCACTCGTTAGCTTCTCTAAGTACAGATCAAAGCTGCATCTTTTAAACTCCGTCCAAGTCTGTAGTCTCTGTGATGTTGCTTAGACTCAGTGTGAGATAGAGGCTTATCATTTTTATCTTTTATTTGTTCAGTTTCATGCTAAATTCTGATGATCCTCACTATGCTTATTGCTTATTTCTTGATTGAGATCTGACCACAACTTGTGTCTACATATACAAGCTGTGCTAACAAATCTGAGGGAAGCACATGATCATAAAGTTTCCATCTTTTTTTTGTTTCCTGGCCAAACAGATCCCAGACAAGAATGCAGTTTGTCAATTATCTTTGCAAGTTTGGGATAAATCAAAAATAGTACAAAGTTTCTTGTTTAAGACATCAGAGAAACAATAACAAGGGAACATTCACAAACCCAAGACAATCCTGGTATCACTGTCTTTGCCATTTTTAAGCTTATTATCAATATTTTCAGAAGATGAATACATACAAAAGGTAAAAGATTACACATTCACTCAGAGATAAGATTAAGAAGAAGCTTGAAAAATCTTACAACTTTGCAAACAATCTGAACCTTTCTGATGCATCCTTGACGTTATCAGGAACAGGAAGATTACAGAGAAGTGTAACTCTAGAGGAAGAGATTAAGGTTTTGTCTTTCTCTGACCCAGTTTTAGATTTCCAAAACTTGACTTCCCAAACCTGAATGGTCTTTCCTGTGGTTACAGGAGTTGCTTCAGCGAAGACAAGGTCTCCAAGATCAGCACTTTTTAAGTGGTTAATTGAGAGTTGAATCCCAGCTACCCTTTTGAAACCAGAAGCCATGTGAGCTCCCATACTTGCTAAAGACTCAGCGATCAAAGCAGATACACCACCATGTAACACCTTAAAAGGCTTATGAGAAAAATTGAAACTTTTATCTCAGAATTTTAGGTCAATGATCATCAATTGAAGAAAGAAAGAAAGAAAGAGAAGAAGAAACCTGGCAGCAGATTGGAGAAACAGGAAGACGACCTGAAACACGTGTTGGAGATAATTCATCGATCTCGAAACCTAAGATGTGAATCGGAGGGTCTAAAGCTTTGGTCTTGGACGATGTAGAATCCATTTGTGTGTGTTTCTGTTTCAGAGAAAGAGAGATTAGTGGGGGTAGGTAGGTGGGTGTGTTGGAGACGATAAGAGAGAAAGGTTGAGATTGAATTTTGCAGTGGAGGATTAATGTCAAATAAAAGAGAGTTTTGATGAAATGGGTTACTATGTAAATGCGTCAAGACGCTAACTTGATTGAGATGCTTCTTTACTCACAATTGACAAATGGTGATGGTTACCGAGTCTTTCAGACCACAATCGTCGTATAACGTATTGGTTACTTTGTGTTTTTTAGACTTTCGAGATAATAAATGTTGTAATGAATAATGATAAGTCCCACTTGTCGTATTTAGACACGTGGAAGATGGTTGTTTTTTGGGTTAGTTTTGGTTTAATAGGCCGAAAGTATAAGTTGGGTTCAACAAATAGGTAGGCTGCTATATATTAAGGCCCGTCAGTCGCACAAATTACTCAATTTCTCTTTTATTGAATTACGTTGAACTATTTTGGTTAATGAATAACAACATAGATGGGAAAAATCAAAGATGAATATTGCCTAACGAAATTTGAGATTTGACATTTTTTAAGAAATGACGATAATGTTTTTTTTAAGTAAAAAAAAAAAAAAAAAAAGAGAACGATATTATTTGTATATAGTAAATTACAAAGTAACAATTTGATCCCAAATATATATCTATACTATATAAAAGTTGAAGCTATAGTGTTTTTAACGCGTCCACCTAGGATTTAAGAAACGCGATGCTATTGGTCCATGTCAATTTTTAACATAAATCGATATCTGCCAAAAACTTAAACGCGATTTTATTGGTCCACGTCAATGTTTACCATAAATCGATATCTTCCAATTTTTTAAAAAATAATTTTAAAAAAAAAAAAAAATTGATATATGCCAAAAACAAAAAAAAAAAAAAAATCAGCGTCAATCTATGCATAAGGAAATCATGCAAGTTTAGTATGTTTTTAATTAATAATTAATTTAATTAATATATAATCAAGTTTTAAGAAAATTAGAGTTTGTAATAATGAAAAAAGAAAAAAAAATTGCAATAAAAAAAAAGAAAGAAAAAATTAATATCTGCCAAAAACTTAAAATAAAAATCATCGTTAATCTAGAAATAAGGAAATTATGCCAGTTTAGTATTTTTTAATTAATAATTAATTTAATTAATATATAATCAAGCTTTAAGAAAATTTGAGTTTGAAAAAAAAATTGCAACGTAAAATAAAATTTCTACAAACAAAAACGAAAAACTTATTATATCCTAAAATAATGGCTTTAAGAAAATTTGGGTTTATACATAAAAAAAATGCAACGTAAAGGAAAACTTTTACAAACAAAACTAGAAACTTACTGTATTTCAAAATAGTGGTATTACCTATAAATAAACTATCTACAACTTTCAATTGAACATACAAAAATCAAATGTTTTATTCTTAAATCTCACACAAGAACTATATCACCTGCAGCTTCTTCCTCTTCTCCCAAACAAGTTCCTTGCATGGTTTTTAATGATTCAACTGATCTTAAATATCTTTTCAAATACATTATAAAGTGGGTTGATAAAGAAAACCATTGTGATAGAAAAGGGTTTTGCAGTTCAAAAGCTCAATCCATCTGCTTGGACAGCAACACGTTACATATAAAGCTACAGATATTGAGAGAATAATGTTCACAGCCTCGATGGAAAAAAACCAGGAAACTGAAGAGGCTCGCCAGTTAATTTATTTGGAATTTTCAACAAGGTTAACTTGGAACAATCACAATAAAGTCTGAACTGACGAACGGAAGGAAAAAATAATAGGAAGAATAATCAACATCCATCCAACAACATGAGAGTTATATTATGTAAGGATGTTAATCAATAAACTAAAAAGACCAAGAAATTTCAAAGAAATCCTAAGAGCAACTCTATTAGGAGTCTCTTATTGGGTCTCTAGACAATAAAAAAAATAAAAAATAATTAGTGAGAGAGAAGAAGTGAGAAACGTTTCTTATTTTTATTGTCCATGTGTCTTATTTTTATTGGTTTATATTCTTTTTATAATTTAAATTTTAATTATCTAATAAAACTATAATTAAAATATTATTATTATTATTTTCAGAGATTGGGATGACGTTCTCACCGATGAGAATCACCGATGAGTATGCTCTAATATTCAATGGTAAAATATATCCAGATTTCAAATCAGCATATCAACATGCTATGCTAGAGGTCTACAAGATTCTGACTCTGAATGGCATGATGCAATGGATGAAACAAGAACAATTCAAATGGATAACAAAGAAGCAGAGACAAAACATTGATTTACAATCTCAAAAAATAAGAAAATATTATTTTAATTGTTTTGATTTATTCTACAAATTATAAATCAGTGGTTTGAGAGTATTTTTGTCAAACAACATTAGTCTTTAAAAGGAAAAAATAAGAAATTATTTTTCAAATTGAAAAACATAAAAGGGGCATTTTCCCCAAAAATTTCCAATTATATAGATAATACTAAAAATTAATAAAATCATACATGTTTAAAATTCGTAAAAATATAATACTAAAAATTAATAAAATCATACATATTTAAAATTCGTAAAAATAAAATATTATACAAACCGTGTTAATATTATACATGATGTTCCGTTAATTTAAATTTAATTCTTTTTTTACTACTTAATAAATTGAAAAACATAAAAATATTTTAAATCAATCGATATAAACATATCCGCGCGTAGCGCGGATAACAGACCTAGTATATATATAAAAGACCATGTCAATTGAGAAAAAAAAAAAAAAAAAGTGAGAGAGAGAATGTGTAAGAGTATTTTGTTAAGAGCCTATGGTATTTCAAAGAAGACACTATGATCTTCTGTTAAAAACCTCATTTAACATTTGTCTTCGTTTGGTTGATTCATGTTTTATTTTAAAATTTAAATTTAAATATATAATTAAATTACATAGAAATATTAATATTTAAATGATAAGAGACACATAAGAGGTTCTAAACCAATGTAGATGTTCTAAAAAAAAAAAAAAAAAAAAAAAAATCAGAGGAATAGAAAATAGATTTCTAGAAGAGAAGAGTGATAAGATTCGATCAAATCATAAACGGCATTTTGGTTCACATGTTACTCATGTTAGGTTTCTAGGTTTTGAGATGTGAAGTAAGAGCATCGAATTTTAGTTGATTTATTACACCTTCTTTGTTAGATTAATAAAAGCAAGAGCATATCGAATCTATCAGTAGTAGCCTTTAGTTAAAGCTATTTTATATAGTTTTGCCAACGACACTCCACACATTTAGTTCGATTCGTAAAACTGCTATTTCTTTTTTGGCTGCGTATAAAACTACTTAAAACACACACACACATTGAACATTGACAGTAAATGAAACGAAACATTAGTATATATCATACATTACATGCACATATATCTTTCTAAACTTTGTTTTAGATTTTTTTTATCAAACCCCCATGAATGGTTGCAGCCATTGAAATAGTGTAAAAAACTAAGAAAAAAAAAAAAAAACCTCTATAAGTAATTAAGTATAGTTGAAATTTGGTGTAAATGTTATGTGCTCACGAAGAAATTACAAGGGTCAAAAACTTAACTAAGTTTTTTCAAATTATATATATATATATATATATATATAAACTTAATTAAAATCATGTGTCAATCGTTTCAAGAATTGAAGATGATACGATGCTATCAAAAAAAGAGAGAAAAAAACAGATAATCCGTTTTTATTCACATATAGAATCGAGTTTGGTACATGTCAGTATGATATTATTCATCATACCAAAAGTATCAAAGATGGTGGCTTTCACCCAGTAAAAGAAGAGCATTTTAATTTCCTGATCTCTCTAAACACTATACATGATACGTTTTCTCTAGACATTATCACCTATTATTTTAAATAAGTCAATTCTCAAAAATAGCACAAAATAAAGTTTTTGTGACATTTTTACCACACATTTTCATTTAAGACACAAAACATTTTTATTAGAAGGTAATCCTAACTTCACATTTATAAGGTTTAGGATTTAGGATTTAGGATTTAGAAAACCATAAACCCTAAGCCCTAAACCCTAAATTGTAACTTTTACCCCCTAAAAACTATACCCTAAATTCTAATATAATTAACACAAACCAAAAAAATTATATTATGAATTTCATAAAATGCTATTTTTGTCCTAAATAAAAATGTGTGCTATTTGTGGAACAAAAACTTGTTTTGTGTTATTCGAGGGAATTTCTCTTTTAAATATCGTATTCGGTTCTATAAACTCAATTGTCTGATTCATTAATTAGTTAATACTATATATATATATATATATATATATATATATAACTATATCTAAGTTTGCTCATAACACAATATCATCGTACCTACTACATCCTCCTCTCTATATCTAACGTACAAAATGATCATATAACATATGTAGTACACAATAGGAAGTATATATACATGAAAATGGGAGGTCACGAGAGGAGGAAGAAATTGTCATCATCTTTTTCTATAATAAGATCGATGTTTCCATGTCGTTCGAAGGAAAGAGAAAACTGGAACGAAGAAAGAGCGAGCAATGTTAGATCAAGAATCATGACCACCAACGATGATGGATGTTCTTGGATTGCTGAGCCCTGTATTGATAGGAGAGCCACTGCTTTTATTGCTAAGTTTCACGAAAATCTAATACAAGATCCTTAATATAAGATCATTGCTCCTTAATTAAGATATATTTATATATAGCTATTGTACGTATCTTTTTCTAAATGATTAGTTCAGTAGTACTCCTTTGCTTAGTTTTTTTGTTTGTGTCAACACCCTTTTTTAGTCTTTAAGTATTCATATTTCGCTTGATATTTATATATATATATAGATTTGTTATCTCGTTATAAAAATCCGGATTGGGAACTACGAGGTGACTTAAAACCTAAACTTCTTTCAGCTCTTTCCAAGACCACAAACATTTTGGAAAATATCGTAAATTCCTGAAGTTTGGAAAAATTGCGCATGATTAATTTAATAAATTCAATCACATGTGGGGTATAGGCCTTAATTATGGTATTGTAGATTCTACTACAATTTATAAAGTTAATATAATCCTATTGATTTTCTAATTATGGTTTCCGGTTAATGAAACACAAACTATTAAAATTTAATGGCCAAATAGACTGAGATAGCGTTTTCAAATTTGGTGTGGTTTAAGAATGCAAAGTATTATTAAATAATCAAAACTTTGTGTAGTTTGATTTTATATTTTTTTTTTGCGTGAAACGTGTGAGGATGTATACGTTAAAAAAAAAAAAAACTATCGAACTATTAAACATAATATGTTTTGAAACTCATTTAAAACGGTGCATGTGTTATGATTTTCTACGTGTTGTGATATTCTTACATAATTTTTATTGTTAAACAGGTAACAAATAAAAAATTTATGATTACTGGTTTTCTTAATCCTGATACTTCATTCTACTCTTCACCATCTCTTACCCATTCTCATTACCTTCAAAAGAATTCAAGATATCAGTGTTATCAAGATCCATCTAAGCTGTTAAAACTTTCTTAGCGGAAGATTCTCGCCATCACCAGTGTTCATAGAGCTAGAAGAATGACACATTGTGAACTGTAACGGAGGAAGCGCAATGCTGAATCAAAGGAGAAGAATTAAGACGAAGGTTGCAACATAGACTGTGAATGTTTTTGTTGTAAAGTCGTCGGGATCTAAGAGTAATTATAAGGCAATTAATATAGGAAGAAACAAAGATCAACACACAATGATTATTGATGTTTTTCCCAAATCGAAGAAAAGATAAATCCATAAAAAAAAATTGAACTGCAAGGAAGAAAAAGAGGAAGCACATCTCTGTGTTTACTGTTCTTTTTCACTAATCAAAAGCGCAAATAGCGAAGTAACAAATAAGACATTGACCAAAGCAAGCAATCATCGACTTTAGGAAAAAAAGAAAAAACTGAGAAAACCATTTTCATCAATTTACGCTTTTTCTATGTAATTTAACAATTAGACAGAGAAAAACGAGACAGTTTTATATGAAAGAAAAACGGACTAAATAAAACAAAAAAGACATTTACCTAGATGGTTGATGGACATGACTGAAACAAGAAAAATGACAAACTGTATATAAAAAAAAAAAAACTTAAAAACTATCATAACTTTAATCCATGAGCTTGCATGATTACCAAAGCCACCTCCACTTCCTTACATCTACTGATTTGAGTGATAGAAATAGGAATATAGCTGATTGTAACGATTGAAGTTGACTTTTTGTGACATGTTTTAGTTTGGTAGTTGCATGTTTGATCTTTCGAATCCGTTGGAGTTTTGCATCACCTCACTTGTTGTCACATATTCAACTGTTGCAATTCTGCACTCAGTTGTTCATTCACGGCTCTTGCCATATTCAGCTGTTGGACTTGTGCACTTAATTGTTGATTGAAGGATGTTGTTGCTTTTAGCCATTTCATTTATGCATTCAATTGTTTGGTCATGGCTACAATAACATAAGAAATGAAAACATATATTATATGAGAAACGTTTAAATCTTTGGTATTGTCACGAGAAATAAACATATATATAGCTTCCCGGTTAAGGGTCTGGTCATTCCAAAATGTTTATCTACTAATCACTACAAGAAAATTATTTCCCTTAAAGAAGATATAAAAGTTGATTGTTGAACAAAAAACTTGGTGAAGTATCGATAAAAATAAGGATGATCAACCTTCACCAAGTTTCTCTTGTTGCTCCATTGATTCAAGTTGAATCGTCAGGCATTTATTCTCGAACATCAGCGCCGTTTTGTTTTTCTACATGCAACAACAATATAAATTTAACAAGTTTCTTGCATGAACCGTTTAGACATGAAAAGTATATGGTTGCTAATATGATATATGATATATGTCTAAACTCGAAAACCGCTAAATGAGTGGACAATATATTGTTCTTTTTTCATAAGAGTCATTACTTTATGTTCCAAGTGGGAGATGTGTCCATCCTTCTTCTCCTTTGAACGTGCATATGACCTTCGGTTTGCCAAAATTCTGTAAGAACATCCAAATAAAAAATGTCACAAAACCATGCAGTATATGAGTTAAAAACAAAAAAAAAGGGTAATTTAATCAGATCCACCAATGATCTCAGTTACCTTCTGACACGTGTAGAATCAGATCCATCAATATTGTTTCCATACACCGAATTGGTACCCTTAGGATTCACAGGAGGAAGAGGAGGCTTCTTCAGTAAGTCATTGAAACAACTATCCAATGAAACATTTCTGTAGTGTTCGCTTAAACGATCACATTCTTGGACTGCTCTTCTCTTTACACCCGAACTAGTTGATCCATTCTTAGAATCGCTCTCAAGCGCATTGTTTACATCTTCCAAATTGCTGATATTTATATATATCTCATCTCCATTCTCATTAAAGTTAAAAGCACTAAAGTCCCAATTCCTAGACACATTGAACTCTTTCTCAAATTCCTCATCAGATTGCATCTCACTTAAGCTTTCTTTTCCTCTGTTTGATTTCCCAATCAGCTGCTCTAATGACTTAGGGTCATTCAATTCCGGAGAACTCTGAGGAACCATGGAATTGAGTCCAATGATATCACATTTGGACCGTTTATGAGGCTTTCTCGCCGGCTGAGTATCACATGAGACTCTCATGGGGTTAGATTTCCTGAATGGAATTTCTGGAGGCAATGAAGGGTTGTGTTTCAACCCAGGGGAAGGGATAGTCAGAGGCTGTGAAGGGTTGATTTTAAACCCAAAGGAAGGGCTCACAAGAGGCGTTGAATGGTTGATGTTAAACCCAATAGAAGGGATCACTAAAGGCCGTGAATGGTTGTTGTTAAACCCAACGGAATAGCTCATCAGAGGCATAAAATGCTTGGTGTTTAACCCAGTGGTAGGGCTCATCATCGGAGGCATCGAAAGATTATTGTTAAACCCAGCGGAAGAGTCTATATTCTCCACCGGTGCTGATGGAGAATCATGGGACAAGGACGGCGACGAAGGGATCAACGATAGGAAAGGAGAGAAGACAGGCGACGACTGAAACAATGTGGACAGTGGTTTGGGACTGAACTGAGGTGACTCGGCTGGAAAATGCATCAATGACATCCGTTGAGACGGTGAGATGCTGGTTTTCTTGCCATCCTCATTAGTAACAGGGTACGAGATTTTAGTAGTGTTCAAAGAGGGGATATCATCGCTTCGATCCATCGAGAGAGATCAAAATATACGAATAATGGAATCTCTGCATCAAATCGGAGTTATCACTCTTTACTTTCTTATAGACGAAATCAAATTCGATGGATAAATAAATATGTATTAAAAACTGACAACAGTGCATACAAAAAGTCAAAAACCCAAACAATTTTAAACTATGATTAAAATCATCAAAGACTATAGTTTCTCAATCGATAGATCCATATTGCATGAAAACTTTCATCAGTTTATCACAAACAAACAGGAAAAAAATATGAATCGTTCAAGTAAGAAATAAGGAGGAAATGCAATTGAAAATATACCTGAACTTCAAGTCTTCAACTATAGAGTAAATCACAATACTACAGATTAAGATTAAACCAAAGTGAAATTGTAATCTTGTTTTTGTTTGCTTCAATCAGTTGTTTAGACGAGCCTTCTTTATATATGTTTAGAGCCAAAAAAAAAAAAAAAAAAAAAAAAATATAGTCAAAACAACAGACGAGTCCCATATGACAATGTATTGAAAATTAATTAATAATTACCATTTCCATTTGTTTTGAAATTTACTGAGTTTATATTTTCTTAACTTACTCGTTTATTTAAATTCAAAGTCAATAACGAAAAATGACCTATATTTTATGGAAATATATTAAGAGTTTACAAATCTAAGGTAAGGTATCTTTTGGTTATGATTCAATTTTAATTAATTCAAACTTTTTGGCGCGTGATTAATTTGAGTAGTGGATTAAATTGGCACATTATTTGATTTTGCTAGGAAGTTATTTTGACACATGTTTATTTTGGTTATCGTAAATTTGGCGTGTTAATTAATTTTGTTATTGAATTATTTGCTAGTATTGAGTTTTGAATATTGAGATACAATTACACATTTTGTTAAAATCTATGTTGGATGCGTTATCAATGTTAAATTTTATAAATCCTACTAGATGTAAGCCAGATGTACTGAGAGACAGTAATTTTTAATTTGATCTAATCACATATTGTACATAAATTTAAGAGTATGTATGGAAAATTTTGTAAGTGGGATAGTTTAAAAATCTTTAGGATTGAAGTGAGTTCTAGAGTTTAAGAAGGCTTAGAACTCAAAGATTAACAAAGAATAACTCTCTTTATTATACTTTAGAAAATCACTCAAAACTAAAGCTCTTAAGTTCTCTCAATCTCAAAACTCATTAGTTATGTCACACCTTGACATCTCCTTATATATTAAGAGACTTAGCCACAAACACAATTCAATTAGGAAAACTTCTAGGTTTAGATAACTCCTAATATATTTAGATAACTCCTAAATATATTTCCTAATCCTAATCTACTTTGAATAACTTATATCTTAAGTTATCTTCAAGCTTAATCCAACATTCTCCCCCTTAAGCTTGAACTCGATTTTCGTCACGTCTTGAACACCGACGAGCTCCCTCATCTCTTTAAACTTGGTCCTTCCAAGTGCCTTTGTTAGAATATCCGCCTTTTGCTCAACTCCCGGTACGTGTTCCACATTGACTAACACCTTCTCAATTCTTTTCGCATAGCCTTCTTGCTTGATTTCACTTTGATGTATTTTTATGCCGAAATAATAAGTGAGCTTTCCGAGACCTGACATCTCAAACTTAGATGACATCCCAATCTTGAATTCGCTTATTACTTTGAGAGTGTTACCGCTCACAAACAAATCATCCACGTAAATAGCAACAATGAGAAGAGTCTCTCCCTCTTCCTTGCGATACACGGAAGTTTCCTTAGAGCAATTTTTGAATCTCATCCCTTTAAGAATCTGATCTAGCTTTGTATTCCAAGCTCGAGGAGCTTGTCTCAACCCGTACAAAGCCTTAGAAAGTTTGTATACCTTGTGTTCTTTGCCTTTTACTTCAAAGCCTTCGGGTTGATCAACATACACATCTTCCTTTAATTCTCCATGTAAGAACGCTGTCTTCACATCCAAGTGATGAATTTCCCATCCATGTGACACTGCCAATCCAATCAACAACCGTATGGTCTCTATACGAGCAACTGGTGCAAAGACTTCATCAAAGTCTATGCCGGATTCTTGTACATATCCTTTCGCTACAAGTCTCGCCTTGTACTTGTTGATAGTACCATCTGCATTCCTCTTGATTTTGAAAATCCACTTGAGACCAATCACTTTTATCTCACTTGGTTTATCAATTAGAGTCCATATCTTGTTTTTGTTGATAGAATCAATCTCATCCTTACATGATTGGTTCCATTTTTGCAAGCCCTTTGCTTCTCCGAAACAACTTGGCTCATCGTTGATCGAAAGTAGAAGTCTCTCACATTCTACAGCGGCTTGAAGGACATAATCATCAAGGTATCGTGGTTTACTTACTTGACGAGTCAATTGTCTCAATGATTGTTGGAACAACTGATGATGTGTGTCGTCCCCGTCTTCATGATCATGATGCTCATATTCATTGGACTCATTCTTTCCAGTTTCATCATGATCTTGATTTTCTTCAATGCCGACTATCATGGGTCCTTATCCAGCATCCAAAACTTCACCCCATCTTATGTAAAACATTCTCGGATCCCTCCTCGGTCCGTCTCTCGTTCCTCTTCCTCCTCTTCCACGTCATCTCCCTCGTGACGTCGAAAAGCTTTGTTGATTTGCAGTTGCGTATAGCAGCTTGCCTTGTGTTTCTCCGTGATTCTCCTCATCGAGAATTCGTTCTTCATAGGCCTTGAGTCTTCCTATGATATCCTCAAATCCTGTTGAGTTTAAATCTAGAACTTGCTCGAGAGAAGCTATGATATGGATATATCTGCTTCTTGGTACATCATTGAGAAATTTTTTCACGAGTTTGGGTTCCTCAATTGTGTGTCCAAGAGAAGCCGACTTCAACGCGAGCTCCAATAGCTTCCCCGCAAAACTATCTATTGTATATGTGTCCTTCATCTTGATTCTTTCAAACTCAGACACTAGAGTTTGAAGTCTTGCATCTTTGACACGATCAGCACCTAGGTTACATGATTTGATAGCTTTCCATATCCCTTTTAGAGAGTCTTGTTCGTCTACTTGCAAAATAAGAGCCTCCGGGATGGATTGAAATAACAATCCTACTGCGATATCATTCTTGTTGGATTCAATTGAACCGAGTTCAATTGTTTTCCACACCTTGTGAACACGCAAAAACACTCTCATCCTCATCGACCACACCGTGTAGTTCGATGAGTTTAACATCGGACAAAGTACCGATGATGAGACAAGGTTCTTCATCCTTGTCGGATTTTCAGCATCTCCCATGACTCGGGAATACCTATGTCGCCGCCTCTACTCAGGCTGGATCGAAACTAGGTTAGCTCTACTACCAATTCTAGAGTTTAAGAAGGCTTAGAACTCAAAGATTAACAAAGAATAACTCTCTTTATTATGCTTTAGAAAATCACTCAAAACTAAAGCTCTTAAGTTCTCTCAATCTCAAAACTCATTAGTTATGTTACACCTTGACATCTCCTTATATATTGAGAGACTTAGCCACAAACACAATTCAATTAGGAAAACCTCTAGGTTTAGATAACTCCTAATATATTTAGATAACTCCTAAATATATTTCCTAATCCTAATCTACTTTGAATAACTTATATCTTAAGTTATCTTCAAGCTTAATCCAACATGAGTTACATGGTCCATATCCTAATGAAGAAACGGCAACTGGCTGGAGTGGAGTATGATATGATGTCTTTCACTCATCCGCAAGTGATTTATTTACCAGATTTATGTACCAAATAGTAAAACTTCACTATCTACTGTTAGAGTTTTAAGTAGAAAGTGAATTTACATATCTGAGTTGTTCAAACTTATGTATGATCCGAAACCAAACATTTCGAACATGGCTTAAATGATCAATAGTTATGCTGCTTAAACTAAGCTATATATGATGCTACATGAAGTGTTCTTCTTCGCTTCGCTTTATACATGTGTTGTTTCGTCAAAGGCAGTGGAGGCTGTTTTGGTTGGTCGATTGATAGTTGAGCTACCTTAGGCAGCTCTTTTTTTAGTTTTATGGCGGAAGCCATCCCGCGGTTCAGGTTTCACGGGGGTTCGAGGGAGGCAGTGGTGATTGTCTCACGGGTAAGTGGTAACATCGTGTTATGTAGGTGAGAGGTGAGATTGGCCAACTTATTTTTAGTTTCTCGATTGCCAAAACAACTTTTCTCAACCGGACTTATGGAATTTTTTTTTTTTTTTGTATGAATGTAAAATTATATTCACCAAAAAAATTTGTTATGTAGGATGCAGCCTTGGTTCAAATTTTAATGGAAACAATTTTTGAATAAGACTGAACATAATAAAGTATTAAATCAGATCAGTGCAGCAATCAACTTCTTGTGGCAAACCAGAATCTTCGGTCATCACTTGAGTGTGTTGAGTGCGAATCAAGAAGCAAGGATAAGCGATTGCAAACAATGTGATCTATACTGTTATTTAAGCAGTTTTGTTGAATCGGAATTTCACCATGTCTTCTTCGAATGCGTTCTCTCCACATGGTATGTATAAAGATTTGGGAATACATACCTCATGACAAACTAGGGCGTGCAGCTCAGAGTTGAATCAGACAAAACAGAGAGAATATCTTTGAATCGGCATGTGTATAAGTGATCAAGAATTCCTCTAGTAAGTCATTCTCATACTTGTGAAGAGTAGCTACAAGTGAAAAAATTGTGATCACGCGTTTCAGTTGGGGCCTGACAAAACACACATTTTGGATCAACACCCACATTCCAAGCCAATATTTTATCTACTGTAATAAGTCGATTATGCGCAGTTAACCAAACAATAAAAGAGTACTTGGATGTTGCTTTAGGAAACCACACTCCCTTTATACCATTGATGAAATTGATGTCTCCGGTAAAAGGATCTCATTGACTAACCGGTTCAGATCCCACTGGTGGTATAGAACATCTACCTTGCTAGGATTTCTGATCCAATTTTGTTTTGATTTGATCTGATTCATCCTGGTTTTTGTAAACCGGTCTTAATTATGTAAAACCGAAACAAACCTGTTTTTGAAAAGATTAATGAATATTTTATTATATTAAATATAAAATTAAAAAATTACACACTGTAGCTGTAAAGTAATTTGTCCAATCTTTGGTTGAAAGAGTTTTTATTTTTTCCATCTGAGAATATATATATATATATATATATATATATATATATTAGATAGTAAACCGTTAGCTTATAACACCATCTATATCACTCTCTCATTATCAAACACAGAAAGTAGCCAACGAGGAGGCCCCAATGCTATATAAAATAGGGAGAAAGAATTCTGAGGCCATCACACTTTGAGCAATGAGAAAAGGTCTTATGTTTGCTGGCCGAGAAACAAAAACTGCTTTCCAATTCAAGATCCTTTAGAGAGAGCATGGGACAAATCTGAGACTTGGTGAGCAAGACAAGGCCAAGCAATTGGTACTGATAAGGCTTTTTGGAAGAAAAGTGTTTTCAGAGGCAAAGTTGTTGATCCTGTGAGAAGACATGCTTTCAATAGCCCTTAGGAAACATGTTAGGTTGACATCATCCTTTGAGTGGGAATTAGCAAAAACTCTTCTACTATGAAGTAAAACCTCACCCCCTTAGAGTCACGCAAAACGCAAGCACAACTACCTATATTTCTGCTTTTGTTCTAAGATGTTGAATATTACACATCAACTAGTTATTTCTATATTTTCAAAGTCTCCATAGTATTAATAGTATCCATGGAAATTGCCTTGTAGTTGAAAGAGTTTGTATAGCTAAACTTTTAATGTAGTAAATACCAATCATTTTTGTAACCCACCTAAGTATTAAGAAGACCCATGGCCCGTCAAAACTGAAATAACCCATTGATTTCTATGTATGAATGATGCATAAAGCCCAATTATATTTGGAAATGATGAATCTATATAAAAAAAAAAAAATTCAAATCTCAGAAGGATTACTGGAGTTGTCTTTATACTATTCAAAAGCAGATTTATGTGCAGTAAAAACTATTATCAAGCAATACTTTGATTAACCAAATTATAAACAAAAAGTTTACTTGAAAAATCACTGACGTATCTGAAATATTTATAGTTCATGATATGAATTTGAAGGTTTAGTGTATCATAAATTATCATAAATCCTGTATAGCTTTCTTTGGTGTTTTAATTTTTTTTTTAGATCAAAGAAACTTCTAGCTAAAAGCTTTTGTAATTAAACTCAAGTTCATTTGGAGTTTACATTTTATCAACAACAAAAAATTATGAAAAAAAAAAAAAAAATCTTCAGTTCTCTGTAATGGAAATGCAAATAATTTTATATTACGATTGCTTCTTCTATTATAGAAAATTATTCATCAAGTTGAGAATTACGAATTATATCTACATCTTAGCTTTTCAAAACATTTATACTCTTAATCGTTTATTTTACTTTAAATGAATTTCATTCTTATGTTAATTAAATAGTAATTCTAACACATTAATTTTTGCAACAACACATTAATTTATTTATTTTATATCTCACCCAATATTATTCTTACAACTGAAATTCGGTAGGGCGGTAACCGAGGGATTGGTAAAAAGTCATCCACCTAACTTATGGACCGACCAAAACCTTCGCTTCATCCCAGACTTCACAAACAAACAAAGACCAGTCTTGTTCTTTTTTTTTTAATTACTTTCTCCTTTTTTTTTTCTTTCTCAAAAACAAAAATCTCCAAACAGTAAAAGATTACTAATTTATTATATTATATATACATATACATAAGATAAAAGTTAAAATATTTTAAAATTTTAAAAAGTAACAGTTTATCACCACGTCATTTTATAAAAATGATTTAAATATATACTATCCAATTTATTTTCATTTACATGATATAGTATGATACCAGATCTGATTTCAATCATTCATGTTGCTGAAAAAAGCAAAAATCAAAAACTGAATTAATACGTGATTGCTATTAATGGCACATTGGTTAGAGTTAGACACAACCAATAGTATCTATCCTAATCATAAGGATTCAAATTCTTTACGTTGCAGTTGCAGGCAATATGTTTTGATGGATTTATTTAACTTTTATGTATGACTTCTCCAAGTGGTAACCAATAATAATAATGAAAAAAAAGCATTAACTACTTGTAAGTCTTAAGCAAATAATTAAATTCACCGTGTCTCCAGGTCGAGTTTACTTCCAAATGTGTGATCAAAGAACTACGAACCTAATCATGTTCACATATGTATAATACTATAATAAATTATTTGAATCAATGAGCAGATTAGTCCGTTGGCTCTGCCATGTGGGATATTACTATTAAAGCTATTAACTAATTACACTATAAGTTTCTCTTTTAAATATTTTTTGTTTCATACAGAAAAAAGGAATTGGGGGTTTATAACGGCATATTATGATCCGCATGTTTGTAAATATACGTTTTTTTTTGTTACAAACTTACAATCACTAATCTTTTTTTTGGGTACAAATGTTAAGATTCCATATTGTTTTTAATTTTTTTTTGTTTTTTACAAAAGTTACAGAAAAAATAAGTAGACCAAAAACTGAAAACTATAAAATAAATGCAATGAAACGAAAAAACAAAGCATACGGATAAATAAACCGTGTTTAGAATCACTGTATTGACTGTGTTTGTAAGACATTTCTTAATGTATTTTTCTATATGATACCTGTGTAAGAATATTTATTCTTATATGACATATATATCTCTCAGTTTAATGTAAATATTAAGTTCATATTAGAGTTAAGAATTCTAATATAAAGATGATATCATGATGGATTGGTTTCAATTAATGTTATTAGAATTAGGGTGTATTGATAACCCTCCTCTCTTACCTTTAATAAGATTTATTCTCTATAATTGACATATATTAAAAAAAAATATGTGAAAGGAAATGTAGCGATGGTGGTGGCTACATAACTAGCTGCCGAAAGTTTTTGATGTTTTATTTTTAATAAAATAAAATCACATTGAGTAGTGGCTATGTATGGTGGCTATGTATCTTTTCTTATTAATAAAAGAGAAAACATTATAGTGGTAGCAAGTGTGTCACCGAAGGGCTGCTTCTCTTCTTGTTAATATAAGAGACTTAATTAAGTAAAGAAAAGATATAACTAAGAGAACTCCTAGAAAAGAAGAGCGAAAAGAGAAGACTTACGATTTCTTATCCATCAAAGAGATCATCAAAGAAAAGGTTAAAGAGAGGAGAAAATCTATTGGTAAATTGAGCTCATTCTAAATTCATATAAGCATGGATCAAGGTTAGTATTTCTTCTCCTTCTTTCAATGGATCATGGTTGAATTAAATTTAAATCTAAATGGTTTTGGGAATGATTTCATAATAGAAATCATCAAGGAATTCTACAGTTGGTATCAGAGCGATCTTAGATTTAGTTAATTCACCATTTAAATGAGATAATCTTGTTTGAATTTTGCTGTTTTGTTAAATCAAAATGGTAAATATAGTTCATGATCAAGTTAAAATCGATTATTAAAGAATATGTGTTGATCATGATTTGTTAATAGTAGTGATTGAATATTTGGTTTAATGTTCTTCTTTAATTATGTGCTAAACTTTAATTTTCAATCGTAAGTATGAGTTGAAAATTGGTTTGAGAAAAGTAAAGTAGTATTGAATTTTAATATAGTAAAAGTGTAACATTGTGTCATAATATTTTAAAGGTCTTTTTATTCATGCACGTAAACGTTTGTTTATGTGTATATGCATAACAAAGTTTTGACTCCATTATCGTGAGTCATGTTTAAAAAAAAAAAAAAAATATAATAAAATAATAATAATTATTTGGGAAATTGTGTTATGAAATATTAACAGAATATAAAGATAAATTCGTTTTTAATGTTTATATTGTATATGACATGTTAATCACCAAAGTGGTCTTGTTATATTACATATAAATATTAAGAAAAATAAAAGAATTTATTAATTGATCATGATTAAAGAGATGTTAAAAAAATGACAATAAAGTTTGATTGATCAATTATTTTATTATATATATTATTGGAGATCACCCAAAGGTGGATTATTTAATATATTTAATAATACGAAAAGGATTAATCAGTTCCACTATATTCACTAGTATGTATACCCAAAGGTATCATGCTCATTTGATTTATATGTGTATTTTGATTAATTGTTAAAGAATAAAAAAAAAAAAAAAAATTAACATCAATGATAGTGTGTGTGTTTAAGTATTGCCCAAAGGTTGCTTAAATGCATGCAATAATATTTTAAAATTATCATTTAATAATCTGTATTAAAGTCTCAAAGCACTAACGGGTAAGCATGTAATAATGTTGCAGCTTCATCAAATCTGTTTGCATCTGCTAACTCTGTCGTGAAGTTTAATGGGCTTAATTATGGCGAGTGGTCCGAACAGATCCGGTTTACTCTGGGTGTAATGGCATTGGACTATGCCATACTTACAGATGAAAAGCCCCCAGCCATTACAGATGAGAGCTCCGAAAATGAAAAATCTCGGTATGAGAGATGGGAGCGATCTAACAGGCTGAGCTTGAACCTCATGAGGATGACGATGGCGGAAAGTATTAAGCCATCCATGCCTACTACAGAGAAAGCAAGGGAATTCATACAACAAATTAAGGAGTGTTCACAATCGGATTTGGCTGACAAGTCAATTGTAGGAAGCCTCATGAGTGAGCTAACTACGAAAAAGTATGACTGGTCTCAACCAATCCATGATCATGTGACGCACATGTCTAACTTGGCAGCAAAGTTAACGACCATGGGAATGGAAGTGCATGAACAGTTCTTGGTCCAATTCATCATGAACTCCCTACCTCTTGAGTTTAGCCAGTTCCAGGTTAATTACAATACCATTAAAGAGAAATGGAACTTTAAGGAATTAAAGGCTATGTTGATTCAAGAGGAAGGAAGATTAAAGAAGATAAAAGGACAAGTTGCTAATCTCGTTGGTTTTGGAAGTGCTAGTAGCAGCAAAAGAAAACAAAGTGTTAAGGACAAAAAGAAGGATAAGACTTTTATGAAAGGACCAGAGGGTCAAATCCAAAAGGAAATGAAGTGTTTCTTTTGCAAGAAAACGGGACACTTCAAGAAAGACTGTCCTAAAAGAAAGGCATGGTTCGATAAGAAGGGTAAGCATTATAGTTTTGTTTGCTCTGAATTGAATCTTGTGGAAGTGCCTAATAATACTTGGTGGTTAGATTCTGGTGCTACTACTCATGTGTCTCATATTAAACAGGGATTCAGTACGATCCAGCCCATAAGAGGAGCTGAACAACACTTGTTCATGGGAAACAGGATGAAGGCAAGGATTGAAGGCATTGGGACTTATAGATTGATCTTAGACACTGGTTGTCATTTGGATCTTGAAAGGTGTCTCTATGTACCTGAATGTGCCAGAAATCTTGTTTCTGTTAGTAGATTGGACAATTTGTGTTTTGAGTTTAAGATTGGACATGGTATTTTCTCATTGTACCGAAATAATTACTTTTATGGTAGTGGTACTTTGTTTGATTCACTTTATAGATTCAATCTTGATAATAAGTTTTCTGAATCTTTATTTAATATTGAAAGTCGAGGCATTAAGCGTAAAGCATCCAATGAAAGTTCTGCTTACTTGTGGCATCAAAGACTAGGTCACATTTCCAAAGAAAGAATTATGAGGTTGGTAAAGAATGAAATTCTTCCTCAATTGGATTTTAGTGACTTAGATGTGTGTGTAGACTGCATTAAAGGAAAGCAGACTAAACATATAGTAAAGAAACCCGCCACAAGAAGCACTCAGCTACTTGAGATAATACACACCGATATTTGTGGCCCATTTGATGCTCCATCTTGGAGCGGTGAAAAATATTTTATCACCTTTATTGATGATTACTCACGTTTTGGATATACTTATCTACTGCATGAAAAGTCTAAGTCTGTGAATGTCCTAGAGGTGTTCATTGATGAAGTGGAAAGGCAGTTAGATAGAAAAGTAAAAGTTGTGAGGTCTGATAGAGGTGGTGAATTTTACGGAAAATTCGATGAAAATGGACAATGTCCAGGTCCATTTGCAAAGTTACTTGAAAGTAAAGGCATTTGTGCACAATATACAATGCCTGGTACTCCTCAGCAAAATGGTGTAGCTGAGAGGCGGAACCGTACATTACTGGATATGGTTAGGAGCATGTTAAGTAATTGTTCTTTACCTCTTTCATTATGGATATATGCATTAAAGACTGCAACATATGTGCTGAACCGGGTTCCTAGTAAGGCAGTTCCTAAGACTCCTTATGAATTGTGGACGGGAAAGAAACCGAGTTTAAGACATATTCGTGTCTGGGGTTGTCATGCAGAAGTAAAGTTGTATAATCCACATGAAAAGAAACTTGACTCAAGGACTGTCAGTGGATTCTTCATTGGCTATCCTGAAAAGTCAAAGGGGTATACATTTTATTGTCCTAATCATAGTACGAGAATAGTTGAAACGGGTAATGCTAGGTTCATTGAAAATGATAAAACTAGTGGGAGTGGTGAACAACGAAAAGTGGACATCCAAGAAGTCCAAGTTGAAGTTTCTTCACCTGTTGTTGCACCTGAGGTTGTTGTTCCGATTGTTTCATCACAGTCAAATGATACAGTGGAACAACCTGATGATGTGCTAATCCCACAAGTTGATGAACCTGTCACTATTCAAGAAGAGAATAACATACCACAAGAATCATTAAGGCGATCTGTAAGAGAAAGAAGATCTGCCATTACAAACGACTATGTGGTTTATGCTATTGAAAGTGAATGTGACTTAAGCCTTGATGAAGACCCAAACACATTCCGAAAAGCCATGGAAAGTAATAATTCAGAAAAATGGTTAATTGCCGCAGAAGAAGAAATAAAATCTATGGGTGAAAATAAAGTTTGGGACTTAGTAGAGTTGCCTGATGGTTTCAAAACCGTTGGTTCTAAATGGGTCTTTAAGACTAAACGCGACTCGAAAGGTAACATAGAAAAATACAAGGCTCGCCTTGTTGCTAAAGGTTTCACCCAAAAAGATGGCATTGACTATAAAGAGACCTTCTCTCCAGTTTCAAAGAAGGATTCTCTTAGAATTGTTTTGAGTTTGGTGGCTCATTATGATCTGGAGCTTCACCAAATGGATGTGAAAACCGCCTTTCTGAATGGAGAGCTAGAGGAAGAAGTATATATGGACCAACCTGAAGGGTTTGTGGCCACAGAAAAAGAACATTTGGTGTGTAAGCTGAGAAAGTCAATATATGGACTAAAACAAGCTTCCAGACAGTGGTATCTGAAATTTAATGATATCATCACGTCATATGGTTTCGTAGAAATAATCGTTGATCGATGTATCTACATAAAGGTCAGTGGGAGCAAGTTTATGTTTTTAGTCTTGTATGTTGATGATATCTTACTTGCTGCAAATGACATAGGCATGCTACATGATATAAAGAAATATCTCTCTAAGAATTTTGAAATGAAAGATATGGGTGAGGCATCATATGTGATCGGAATAGAAATTATTCGAGATAGATCACAAGGATTGTTAAGTTTGTCTCAGAAAGGATACATCAATAAGATCTTAGAGAGATACAGAATGGATAAATGCTCCAGTGGGATAGTTCCAATTCAGAAAGGGGACAAGTTCAGTAAAATGCAATGTCCAAGAAATGAATTAGAGCGTAAAGAAATGGAAAGAATTCCTTATGCATCAGTGGTTGGGAGTTTGAACTATGTTCAAACATGTACTCGACCAGATATCAATTTTGCTGTTGGTATGTTGGGTCGATATCAAAGTAATCCCGGAATTTACCACTGGAAAGCTGCAAAGAAGGTTCTCAGGTACTTGCAAGGCACCAAAGAGCACATGCTTACATATAGAAAATCTGATCATCTAGAAGTCATCGGATATTCAGATTCAGATTATGGTGGATGCGTTGATAGTAGGAAATCGACATTTGGTTATTTGTTCCTCTTAGCTGGAGGAGCAATATCATGGAAAAGTGGAAGACAGTCTGTCATTACTACTTCCACTATGGAGGCCGAATTCGTGGCATGCTATGAGGCTACAATTCATGCATTGTGGTTGCGGAACTTTATCTCAGGGCTTCGAATTGTCGACACTATAGAAAGGCCGCTGAGAATTTATTGTGATAATTCTGCAGCTGTCTTCTTTTCAAAGAATGACAAATATTCGAAAGGTGCTAAGCACATGGAGTTAAAGTATTTGTCGGTCAAAGAAGAAGTTCAGAAACGTAAAGTGTCGATTGAGCATATAAGAACGGATATGATGATTGCGGATCCGTTAACTAAGGGTCTACCACCCAAAGCATTCATTGGCCATGTAGAGCGTATGGGTGTTATAGATAAAGCTTTGCTGTATTAATTATGGTTTGCTCATTATGTATTTGACACTGATGATTCACTTAAAGATTATGTTTCTGTTTTATTAAATATGTTATCATTAAAGTATGTATATACACTTATAATTCATAGATAACATATGATTATTTGAGAATAATAGTTTTTCTCAATATAAGGATATTAAATTGAGAATAAAAGTTTTTCTCAATATAAAAGAACACTATAAAAATTGGAATTGATTTGTGATACATGGAAGGAAGCACGTCGTTTAAAGATATGTAACCGCCATGATTCAGTCAGTTTTGATTTTACTTAAAAGTCAATGAACTTGATATAAAAATGCGCATTATATTTATTAAACATCAAGTCGATATAAATGTCAAGTGGGAGAATGTAAGAATATTTATTCTTATATGACATATATATCTCTCAGTTTAATGTAAATATTAAGTTCATATTAGAGTTAAGAATTCTAATATAAAGATGATATCATGATGGATTGGTTTCAATTAATGTTATTAGAATTAGGGTGTATTGATAACCCTCCTCTCTTACCTTTAATAAGATTTATTCTCTATAATTGACATATATTAAAAAAAAATATGTGAAAGGAAATGTAGCGATGGTGGTGGCTACATAACTAGCTGCCGAAAGTTTTTGATGTTTTATTTTTAATAAAATAAAATCACATTGAGTAGTGGCTATGTATGGTGGCTATGTATCTTTTCTTATTAATAAAAGAGAAAACATTATAGTGGTAGCAAGTGTGTCACCGAAGGGCTGCTTCTCTTCTTGTTAATATAAGAGACTTAATTAAGTAAAGAAAAGATATAACTAAGAGAACTCCTAGAAAAGAAGAGCGAAAAGAGAAGACTTACGATTTCTTATCCATCAAAGAGATCATCAAAGAAAAGGTTAAAGAGAGGAGAAAATCTATTGGTAAATTGAGCTCATTCTAAATTCATATAAGCATGGATCAAGGTTAGTATTTCTTCTCCTCCTTTCAATGGATCATGGTTGAATTAAATTTAAATCTAAATGGTTTTGGGAATGATTTCATAATAGAAATCATCAAGGAATTCTACAACCTGAATGTATTTCAGATGAATAAACGCAAATACATGTGTGGTATACAATTTAATTTGGGTTCCATACGTAATTACGAAAGCTAAATATCTCTCTACTACAAGTCTACAGTTAAGGTTATTAAATATTTGGTTACATAATACTCCCTTTATGTCTAATTGTTTATATTTTTAGAAAAAAAAAATTTCTTTCAAAAAGATACTATTTCTCAATTTTCTATGCAAATTTAATTTTATATTTCCTATTATATTTTTTAATTAATTCTGTTTTATTTGTTTTATTAAAAATAGTTAAATAATTAGTTAACAAATACAAAATTAAAATTGTATTTTTTTATAAATTTTTTAAAATCTGTAAAAATCCTAAAAATACATACAATTAGGAATGAAAGAGAGTATATAGTAATTTAGTTTTGAAGCAAGGATTTTTTTTTTTTTTGTTATGGAAAATAAACACTTCCAGCAATAATACATAAATTAAATACTTAAAGATTTTAAATCTGCTATTAAAATTTGAGTTGTGCTTGTTTCAATTGTTGTCTAAATTACTCTTTTTTTTTTTTACTCTATATTTTGTTTGTAATGGAAAACTATATATGTTACAAATAAGAAAATAAGTAACAGTGATTTTATGTTATAAAGAGAAGAGAATGCATGCACTGTCACGATTCCTCTGAATCTAATCATGCACATTGTGCATTTGGTATACTTATAATATTGAAAATTTTAAATCATTATAATATTCCATTACATATACCTTTAAGTTACGTTAATGTTAGTTAGCACTCTTTGGATCCCTTGTACTTAAATTTTACATAAACGTGCCTCATACATACAGAAGGCAGTCTTGTTAATCTTTTTTAGTATTTATATATTATTGTAATATAATATATAGCATATGCATATATATTTGTTTTGTGTGTTTGTGGGACTGTGGGAGTACGATTAAGATAACACGAACAAGCAAAAGTCAATTTTAATATCAGAACCGGGAGAAAGAAAACAAAAATTATCACACAGAGCTGCATAAGTCAAAATCGGATTTATAAACCAAACGATGTTACTACGAAACATGTCTAACTATGTCGTTACATGTCATTTAATCCTTTTCGTATATTGTAACTGTTAAACATAATCCATAAATAAAACATTTGTTTCAAAATAACATCTTCACTATGTTAACAAAAATAGGATCTCAATTATATTTGTCATAATGATAATATCTCAATCCGTATTATGTTAATATATCACTCTTTGAATATTACATATATTTTATAATTATCTTATACTAGGTCGAAACAATTAATTACTATAATTGGTAAACTAGTGGTACGACAACATATATGTGATATTTTAGGCATCGTTTTTATTTACGACCGAAAGACCAAATATTACACTCAATATATATATTTGTAGTACTATTAAATTAAAGATTTTTAACTATTAATATTTTTGATAAAAATTAATATTCTTCTAATTAATTAATTAATTAATAGTATGTAAATCAAGAATTAAAAATGATGAAGGCAACTTACATCTTACTAATGATTAAAGGTAAACTATCTTGTTGTTTTTTGTTTGGTTTAAATTTTGTAATTTTATGTTTCCAATGTTTAAATTGAACTTTATTACGTAATTCTAAATTCAGTTTATATATTATTTTTGATATTTTGTACATATATTCATGTTATTAAAATAAAATCACACACAAAATAATAATGATATATCTAGTTTTAGTTTAAAACTTAACTATATTGTTAAATAACAATACAAATTATATTTATTCTAATATAATTTAGGAATTTAATAAACCTGTAATTTCAATACATAATAACATTAACGTAAAAAATACATGTATTTTATCGTTATTACAATATCACACAATATTTATATAAAAGATCATACTATATAATATCATTATTAATATTGTTAAAGGCGATTCACCATTTGGTTTGAGAAGTTAAAAGTCACTCATAATTTTTTTTAGTTTTTAAGAGAATCTAAATAATCGGTAAGATTTAACCTAACATTCTTCTGATATATATATATATATATATATATATATATATATATATATATTGATATGTTTAAATACGATAACTAAATCGTTACCAATTGTGAGACTATTGTATAATTTTTCGTAAGCCATTCCACATGCAACCAATGAAAACCGACAATGTTATCTAGACTTTTTACATATGTCAAGATATAATCATAGAAACCCAATTTATTGGGAAGAAGAAAAAAAAGAAGAGAAAATAGTAAATAAGGAGGAGAAGGAGAAGGAGAAAGAGAAAGACATGTGGAGATCACATGGGATTCTCTGCGCTTTACTCTGCCCACCTCAAACTTCTAATCCATTGGTTGTGTGAATAATTCACATTTACCCCTCTCTGGCTGCCACATTTTTTTAGAGAGCATTATTAGAATGATCTATATTTGAAAAAAAATGATTAGAATAATTTATATTTTTTTTAATTATTAGAATGACTTATATATATTTTTGGAGGGTTTTAATGACATAAATACCCTTTAAAAATTATGTAAGAAAAAAGGTTTTCGGAAATGTCATTAACAAATTAATTCCAGCGTGTTAACTATTTACAAAAATATCATTGCATCTTTGTTATCACATTTATTTTTCGTAGAATTATTTTCCTTTACCGCACAATTATAAAAATGATCATGTGTCCAATATGATTAGTTGGGTGAGTTGAGAAAAATTAGTTTATCCTTTCAAGAAAATTTGAAAATGTTTTAAACGGTGGCCGAACTGATTTCAGTATGCATATTGTTAGAAAGAAACAAAGTACTTATAAATTAGGCAACTTCGATACCTTTAAAATGTTAATTAACAATAATATCCGTAAACTTTACATTCGAAAACTCCCAACTGTAGATAACGTCATTTCTGGTTTCGAATCTTTTGATAATCATAAGAAAATATTCATAACACATTTGAATATAGTTATAGGTACAGGTGTCTACATATGTGTGAAAGACCGATCATAGGAGAAAAATATCTATAGAGATAGCGCAAAGATCGATGAATGAAAAGGAAATGGGTAAAAAAAGTAAAAGCACAGATGTAATGTGTTTGACGTATAAATAGAAAGTGAGACCCCATAAAAACTAGAAAGTTGATGTAAGTGTTTGGTGTTTGTCGTCAGTATTTAGAAACTATAAAGGCAAATTCTTGACTTTTTCTCATCATTGTCATGTGTCATGTGCGTGTTCATATCTACCATTGAGCTTGCAAAAATATCTACCATTGAGCATCAGAAAATATCTACCAGTTTTATGGTCAGAAATTGTTTTATTTTTTAGTAACTTTAACAACCTAGATTCAACTCTAAACTAAACTCCAGAACCTATAGAAATCGTATTTAAACTAGATAAAAACTATCTTTATCTAATTTAAAGCCTGTTAATTCATGATATAGTCATATATATATATATATATCCATTAAAGCTCTAGAGCATCTCCAATTACAGTACTATAGTACATTTATATCTTATAACATTTTCATAACAATGTTTTTTTATGACCACTAATATCATGAACCAAGACATAAACCCCAAAATACAAAAGGGTGAGCAAAAAAATGGTACAATATACAAAAGTAAAAAAGTTCAATGACATTAACTCCACATAAATCTACTACCTACTACGATAAATTACCTTGATCCGTTACAATTGACTCTACATTTATTATAAGCGGTTGAAGTACATTTTTACTGGAATTGGTTTAATGGTAAAATTGTGTAAGTGTGTGAGAACAAAGGTGATCACGTGGGAGGATAAGAAAACGAATTGATGGGTTCATGGGAATGCTCTTATCGCGGATCTTGCCTCTTTTGACCACTCTCCTTCTCCAATATTATTTACTTTTTAAATTTCATTCTAATTTATTTTAAATAAAATTAAAAAAAAAAAAAAAAAACAGAATGATCGTTTTTGTGTTCACATGTGGTGTATAAATACATAGAAGCCTCTTCGACCCAACTCCAAAAGAGAAGCAAATAATATAAACTCATTTCTCTAACTAATTTCATCAAAAAAAAAAAAAAAGCATAAAAATGGCTTCATGGAAGAAAACAATCGCAACGCCATTCAAGAAAGCGGCAACGTTCTTTAACCAACCGCAGCAAACGCCACACAACCGCCACGCAAACGCAAAGGCCAGAGAAGAACATGAGAGACGAACTGTGAAGGAGCTTCAAGGTGACGTCATGGCTTGTGGCTATGAAGATGTCCTCGTCATGTGGTCAATTCTTGACAAGTCAAACTCTTCAAACAATCTCTCTTCTTGATTGGTTTCTTACAACCAAAATGAGATATACTCTCAAATTTCTCTCTTTTTTTTTTTTTTTTTTTTTTTTTTTTTTTTAATGTGTATAGGTTGTATTAAGCCCGCCATGTCTTTCTTCTTTCTCCTTTATCATTATGTGGTCGTGGCTTTTTCTCTTTTAATTAAGATTTTAGTGAATTTTTATCCGATGTTTAGTTTGGATTCGGATGTTACTAATCCCTGTGATGTTCTAGCTATTTCACGGTGAGATTTTTTATTTTCGTTTGAATGACAAGAATGAAATCTTTTTTTTTAATGTTGTTTTTCAATTATGGTTTCATTGTATAATGTTGTTTATTTTAGCGGTTTACGGAACCATAGATAAATCGAATATGTTTTGCCCCAAAAAGAAGAGGATAAATCGAATATGTATATACTTAAAAAAAAAAAAAAAATGCAGTCACGTTGAAACTGTAACCAAACCTTTTTTTTTTTTTTTAAGAAGAAACAAATATAACCATTGGATAACAATGTAATATTAAAAGATGTAGCTACGAAAACTTTGTACATTATCTCATGAGTAACGGATTTCTAAGTCTCATGGGGGATAATGTTATCTAAACTCTTAGCCAATAGCCTTTCAGAGACTAGACTCGAGTTCATTGATTGCCAAATCTCTTGGAAATTTGTAAATGACCCCAGTGAAATATAATTTTAAATGTCTAACTTAAGTGTAGAGAGATTCTGTTTTTACATTATTTTTTTACTGGTTTTTGGAAATGTACCCAACTACCAATGTACATATTTAAATTATTAAAAGTTGATTCGATTATTTGCAATTTCAGTCTAAAATTTAACCCCCAAAAAAACAAAATCAGTCTAAATTATGTTACATTTTGCTGCAAAATGTCTCTTTTCATATGATTTTTATGAAACTTCAGCCTTGATCACATAAAAACCCACCAAAAAATCATTACCAGGCTAGTTTATTTGCTATCGGTTAATTCATTTTTAAAACAAATAAAACCACATTTAATAGATTGTTTTGGTTCAGTAGAATCCATTTTACATGTATAGTTACTTTGACAGCCATAACAATTAACAACAGATCTTAACCCTAAACAGTAAAACATGAGACAAAACAAAAATATATCAATAAAAAAACTTCACATAAGATTGGTGTTAAATAATAATATAGATATAGATTTACAAATATTCAAACCAAAAATAAAAACAATAAAGAAATGACAGGCCTTAAACTTAGGAAAATCCAATCATTGAACCCAAAATACAAATAAATAAAATAAGAGGAAAAAAGTACAGCCGTATAAGGCAGTGTAAGATAATGTGATGAAATGATAAGATGTGAAATTTTTTTAATAAATTGAAAGTGGGACAACATGATTCCTATAACGTGCCTTGTCTTCTCCATCATCCTCATTAACATCCCTAACATGTTCAAACATCTGATCAGAGAGCTGGCCTCACTTCTGCAAAACCTAACATGGCTCCTTTAAAGGTCAAATCCATCTACAAACTTTTGGAAGTTCATGAACTAGCCTTGATAACAACAGTTTTTTTTGTACAAGAGACACAAAAACAACATAAGTGGAGATATTAATAGCCAACGAGTCTATATACTATTGGTTAGATCACGAATCATTGATCTACTACTGTGTAATAAAACTATAATTCAAAGTTTCTATATCAAGCAAGAACATACCTTTTTATAGTTTTACTTTGAAAGAGTTTATGGAGAGGGTAAAATCTTGGGAGTTACATGGTTCTATGTGAATAAGATCATATTCGCTATGCCACAAAACATCTGACTTCATGGACTATATATAACTTTTCTTTTACCTTAATTAACAATTTCACCATCACATTTCTTCACTTTCCTGTTAATATCATGGATACAAATTGTTATAGATATAGGTTATGTTGTCACTTCAATACTTAAATCTTTGGTATATGTTCTAGCAAAATCCTCATGTTAACTCTCAAAATTGGTTTGTGTCTCGAAAGCCAACAAGTAAAAACTGCATTGAGCCTGAGGCTAGCTAATGCATTATCGACATTGTTCATGATAGATAAGTATACTTACCCTCAAGCCCGGTCCGAATCATTTTGCCTAAAGCAACAAAAACTTTTTGGCCCATTTTATAAAATAATGTTGGAAATTCTTTTACAACATTTAGGCTTTAGCAATGTTTGAGCTTGAACTCATTAACTTGAAGGAAGAGACAATAGACCTGACTACTCTACCAGCACACTATTATGGCAAATTAATGCTTTTAAATGATTAATAAAAATAAAATTTTGGCCCCTAAAATCCTTATTTCATGGACATATTTAGCCTAAGGCCTGCCCTGCAAACCCATTAGAACCAATCCTTGATAAAAAGTATAGTTCACTAAAACAATTTGAACATAGCGGTTAAGTATTTTTTTGGCGGTTGTAAACGAAGCGGTTAAAAAAAGGCGATTAGAGATAGAGGAAAAGAAAAAGCGGTTGAATTCAAACAAGCGATTAAAGAATAGTTGTAATTGGTAATAAACGGTTGAATAGTAAATAAAATGTTATTAGAAAATAACATAAAATAAATTAAAATATGAAAAACATTTCCAAAAAATCATTTCTATTTTTAAAGATTTATTAAAAAATCATATATATGAATATTATTTTAAAAAATTAAAAATATATAATAAATTAAATTCAACCGCCTTGTTTTTTTAGGTGGTTGCAACCGCCCGTTTTTTCTCTTCTAACCGCTCTCTGCGACCGCTTTTTTCTATCAATTTTTCTAACCATTTTATTGATTGGTAACTTTCAAAGCGATTCGTTTGCAAAAGAAGCGGTTGAAGGTTACCGATCGAACACTACAAACCTTACAAGATGAAAATAAATTTGATAGGACAAACAACACAATCGATGAAGATAAAGAGACAAAGTTACATTGTTAGGACTTAAGATGTCACATAGAGCTAAAGTGACATCTCTAATTATGATCATTTTATTATTAAAGAAGAAATTGGAAAAAGGTATTAAAAATGTAAAATACAAATTAGGATGAGAAGTTCACGTAAAGAACAATGGTAGAGGAATTAAAAGAAATTATAAAAATTAGGGGCCATAGTAGAAATAAAGAAAATATAAACGCAGCAGCTACAAGAAAAAAGGGGATAAGGCCACCCAAGTTAAAAGGATTTTGGTTACAGAGACAAAGAGAGCGGAAGCCATAGAGAGAGTGATAATGACGAGCGTGAGTGGGTGTGGGTCTGTGAGCTTGATAACAAACCGCAGTGCGTTCTTGGGAAGCGGACTTCAACACCGTGCCGTTTTCCTGAAACCATGGTCGTCTTCTTCGTCGCTTCAATCTCGGTCCTTGGTTGTTGAAGCTAAAACCAAAACCAGCAGCGAAGACCGAATCGCCCGCCACACTCGTATCCGTAAGAAGGTGTACTGTTTCTTCTTCTTCGCTTTTTTTTTTTTCAATTTCATATTTTTCGATTTACTTTAGTTATCTGATTACAACTGTGTTTAGAATAATGCAGAATTGTGTTGAAATTGAGTGAATTTTTAGAGTTTAGAATGCAATTTCTCTCAAATAAAAATGGAAATGTGATTTATTATTATTTTTTTATATTGATGTTATTGTGAAATGTTTTTTTATGGGTTTGATGAATCTTTGTTTAGTTCTAATTACTGTTAGTTTTTTTTCTGTAGGTTCGATTTGCTTTAATTATCTGATTAAAACTGTGTTTAGAATAATGCAGAAATTGAGTGAATTTTTAGAGTTTAGAATGCAATTTCTCTCAAATAAAAATGGAAATGTGATTTATTATTATTTTTTTATATTGATGTTATTGTGAGATGTTTTTTGTATGGGTTTGATGAATCTTTGTTTTAGTTCTAATTACTGTTAATTATTTTTTGTTCTATAGGTGAACGGTACAACGGAGAGGCCAAGGCTGTGTGTTTTCCGATCAAACAAACATCTTTATGTTCAAGTGATTGATGATACAAAGATGCATACTTTAGCTTCAGCTTCCACTAAGCAGAAACCTATCTCTGAAGAGTTCGACTACACTTCTGGACCAACCATTGTAAGTTCTTCGAATTCGTATAGTTGCAAGTAATCAACTTTGGTGTTAGAGAGAAACTGATATGAGTGATTTTGAGTAGGAGGTAGCTAAGAAAGTTGGGGAAGTTATAGCAAAATCTTGTTTGGAGAAAGGAATCACAAAGGTGGCTTTTGACCGTGGTGGTTACCCTTACCATGGACGTATTGAGGCTCTTGCCGCTGCAGCTCGCGAACACGGTCTTCAGTTTTAACCGTCGTTTTTTTCTTTTTTTTCTTTCCTTGTTTCTGTAAGTGGAACAAAGTATGGATGTAGAGAATCCTACCATTTTCCTCAATTGTAATGTTGAATTTTTTCTATAATTTTGATTAAGCCTAAGAGCAGACAAGAGTATGATGATGCCACATACTTCGAGGAAGCAAGTCCTAGTCGGCCTAGACATTACAATATATAGGTTTTGTAACATCATTATACCTATTCACATCTACAAACTAGAAAAGAAGAGACTTGAGGTCGATTTGAAATTGAGTCAAGTTATGTATCTCTTCAAAATCGTAATATTTTTTTGCTAGAATCTTCTCGTGATCTAAGTAAAACATTTTTTTTTACCCTTTTTGTATTCTCCATTTTGACTTTTTTTCAACGCATGTGTGCTCTCTTTGAGAGCATTCCCATCCATTAGAAATTCTAATGAGTCTCTTACTATTATAATACTAATATATTTGTTATAATTTAATTAAATAATTTAAATTATATATATGAAAGATGGATGTCACTCTCTTTCTCTCTGAATGACACGTAATCACCTCTGCGTGCGCCACTTGTCTATAAAAAAAAAAAAAAAAGGTTAAAACGTTTCGGCAAAGAAATCAAACCATCACCGTCTCAACTTTCATCTACATACTATCTTCCGTACGAAATCGAGAAGAGATAATTCATATCTTCTTATAGTAACCGTACTCCACTCATGTTTACCGAAACCTCCTTTCATACTCCAATCTCCATGATCATCGGATTCGAAAAATTTGAGAAGCGAAGTTACTAATTCAAATAGAGAAGACGAGAAAATTGGAGTTAGAGCTGCCGAATTGGGTTCGATGGAATCATGTCCGTCGGAGACAGTAGTAGCTCCGGTGAAGAGACGGAGACCAAGAGACCGAAAGGTTCCATCAACTCCTATAGCAAGAGCTTATGGGTAAATAGAATCAATCACTCGTTGCTCAGTTAGGTCAAACTATGATTAAAGCATTTTTAACAAGTTGAATTTGTGTGATTAGGTTTTTCAATTTAGGAGCTGCTCTTGCTTGGGGAGCTGTTAAAGAATCTACTTATAGGCTTCTTAATGGAGCACCAGCTACACAAGATAATCAACCAGCCCTTTCGTCTATAATGTCTAAAGAAAATGCAGAAAGGTTAGATCTTGGATTGTGTGAAATGCGTGTAGCTGCTCTTAAAGTTGGTCAAATGTTGAGTATACATGATGAGAGTCTTGTTCCTGCTCCGGTAATTATCAATCTTTCTCTGTTTTTGGTTAGTTTTGATATCGCATAAAGATAGGTTGTTATTTTATAGATCTTGAATGCTTTGTAGTATGTGCGTCAAGGTGCAGATGTGATGCCAAGGAGTCATACTAATCCAGTTTTGGGTGCCGAGTTAGGTGAAAATTGGCAATCTAAGTTAAATAGTGTATCAATCCCTGGACATTTTCCCTCCTCCTGAGATTTAGGTCTTAAAAAGTATCTTCTAATGATACTTCACCATCTTATGCGAGCCATTGCGAAATCCATAGTGCTATTCTGATCCCAAACTGTTTAGTCTGTTTTAAATCTTAGGAACTGGTAACACATATTGGAGAAGTTGTCAATTAATGCTTCTGTACCCGTTGAAACATGGAGGAGGATTAGATCTGCATCATTTGTGTTGCTGTTAGTAATATATATGAGCCTGGTTTGGTAAAATATTTGTGTGACTAGGATAGGACATTCACTATAGAAATGTTTTGATCTTTCCATGTTCTATGTTGCTTTACTGAATTAGCTATCACTTTTATAGTTTGTCACAGAAAAATTAATATCCAAGGCTTTTACTGGAATCAAGTTACTGAAAACCTTGGCTGGTAGTAGAGGTTCTACTGTATTTGGGTTCGATTACAAAGGACAGCCTGCTTGTCTAGCTCACTCTCCTTAGCTCCACAAGCAAAATGGTAACATGTGGTGACTTTGAACATGTCTTTGTAGTAGGTCCTGTCTTTTAGAACCTATGTTGCGGTACAGATCAGTCTATCGAATCTTACCTTCTCCGCAGTGAAAAATTTACACAGTTACTCTACTACAAACGCCTCCTTATTGGATTCCTGAATCGAAGGTCGTATAGGTAATGTTCTGTCAATCTCCTCGTTTATTTTTTCACGATTTTTTTTTTAAAAAAACCCCAAACCGTGTGATTTGCAATCTCTGTAGCGCAAACAAAACACATATTTGTGCAACTGAGAGCTTACCGCAATTGAATTCTCAGAATGTTGTTTTGGGACCTCATTACCTTACTTTCGTTTGGTGTTCTTGCTAGATAATCAGCTTCGTTAGTCCAGGGTCTTACATGTGTATGTGGTGAGAGGAGAGATAGTGAGGCCAATTCAACGTCTGATGTAGCATTTGCTCAGGTATTCCTTCTTCCACTATTTCACTTTGAAGCTTTTTTAATCTTCTCATCTTCGAGCTTCCATATCTCATGTAAATATTTTCTATTAACCTTTAAATTCCTAAATTGCAACAGCTTATTATCTGTTTGATTTGAGGGTAAAAGCAGATGTGAATGGCTCTGGTAACGACCAATAGCTGAACACGCCTAAGTGTAAACATTCTGCTACCGTGTTTATCCTCTCTATATTATCCCGGGACATTTATTATTTCCTCTATGCATGCATCTTCATTTTATTTTACAACAACTCATTTCCTTTAGTTTTCTTGATCATATGATTTCCCCGCCTTAATTATTAGTTCTGCTCATAGACTACTATTCTCTTCCTTTAGGGAGACTAAATCTGACCTTGAGAATGGTGATTTCTATTATGAAGGAGGAGGTTTTTTGTTTCCGGAAATCATGCTCATAAAATAAAATTGAAAGTACTAATAGTAAAGTTAATCATGAGTCCTAATATTAGTATGAATTTTTCAATTTGGTTGTGTTAGCTCTGAAAAAGCTCCAAATGTTGTGTGTAAAGGGAAATTGGATAATCAAAAACGTATTGCTGTTAAAAGGTTTAATAGGAAAGCTTGGCCTGATTCTCGTCAGTTTATGGTAAAAGCTCTTACCTTTTCAATCTAGGCTCTTAGATTTTGAATCATTTATGGAGTCACTAAACTCTCTGGTTCTTGATCTGGACAATAGGAGGAAGCTAAAGCTGTTGGTCAGTTAAGGGATTATAGAATGGCAAATCTTCTTGGATGTTGCTATGAAGGTGAAGAGAGACTTCTTGTTGCTGAGTTAATGCCTAAAGAAACGTTTGCAAAAAACATCTTTTTCATTGTAAGTTCCGGTAACTATGATTTTGTTTTTTTAGGGGAGTCAACCATGCCACTAAAAGTAGTTATAAAGTTAAGCTTTACATGTTTGTTTTAAAAACTTTTGTCCCTGTTAATATGTGCATATATTAAAATCATCATATGTTTTGTCTTTTAGGACTCGAATGCAAGACTTTCGAGCTTCGGTCTGATGAAAATTAGTAGAGATGGAAAGAGTATAGTACCAGCCTGGTGTTGATTCCTCCCGAGTATTCTCAAAACAGGTAAATACTTGAACTCTTGCATATCAGTTTGCCTTATTTAGATTGTAGTTAATTTTTGTTGACAAGTTAGTTTTTGTGCGTTTGTTTCTACAGGGTGTGTGACACGGGAAAGTACGAGTACAGTTATGGAACTCTGTTACTTGATCTTCTTAGTGGAATTGTTATTCCTCCAAGCCATGTAAGCTTATGAATAAGTTACTAAATCAATCTCCACCAAGCTATTTCTGAATATCTATCAAATATCCAAGAGATGAATGTGTATTTCTAACTGAAACGTTAATTGTTTTAGACTCCGGAGATGAGTTTGAAAAGAATAGAATTGTGCAACCGACGGGTGAGAATTGTGTTACACGGGCGCCTACGATAATTGAATTGTGCAGGGAAAGTTCTTTGAGCAGCAAGGCACTTATCTTGCAAGTCGACAATAAATCTCAAAAAGTTTCTGCAAGCCTCACTCTAACCATCTATTATATAGAAAGACTCATACTGTTTTATCGTACTAAATTATCTTTTTCATTTTCTTGATTTCACGGCTTGACCTAATATTTCCTATATTCGCTAGCTAAAGACTAAAGAGAATATTATATATATATATAATAGACAGGGAGACAAAGGTTTACATTTTGTTGAGCCATGCAATAGCCACATGGATTTTAATGAGGTTTATTAAGTCTTATTTACAATCATTAAGTTTTTGCTCTGTTATAAATATTGTTAAAATTGGGTCTTTCATTGAAGCAATTTACTGATTACCCGTATTGTGAAGTGCAGGAAAACATATGCTTCATATATAAATAATTAGATTTATTTTATATATTTAGCATTTTATTTATTTATTTTTATTATTATTATTAGTAAAAGTTGAGTGGTGTTATTTTTATATTTTTCACATTATTCAAAAAGATCTATAATAGCTTGATTTAGTCGAATACAATTATTATAAATGATTAAAAATTTAATTCGAGATCCGTTTTGATTCGTTTTGACCCATTGATCCAAAATTTTAAACTAACACCGTATAAGCGTAAATCAATATTTAAAACATAAAAAATATTCGAATTATGTTTGAGAAATGTTAAAAGCATTTGCTAAAATGAAAATATATAGGAATTATGTTTAATATGAAGTGATAAAATATAAAAAATTGAAAAAGATGGGGTCTAAGCATATATAATAATATTAATAATAACCTAACCTAAAATAAAAACATAATCTCAGTTTGTGTTGTGATGTCCATTTAAAAAAATTCAAATCGTAACAAATATGAAAAGTAAATAATTTTATTATAAAAATTATGTGATTATTTAATTATTTATAAAACATATGATCAAATAAAAATGAAAAAAGGGAATAAATATTAACAAATAATTAGTAGGATTTAATTGAAAAAAAATAGGGAAAAAGAGAATAATTAGTTTAATTTAAATTTAAATCTAATTAAAATATATAATATGACTAATGACTAATAATTTCAGTCCAATGGCATTTATTATAATATCCAATGTAAATAGAAGGTTATTTTGTTAATGACATTGGTTAAATAATAGTATAGAGATAAGTCTTATGTGCATCTGTTTATAATTTCATTTAGATCTGCCATTTTGATACTGTTTTCCCACCGAGAAGCTTCTTTGGTGCTAGCAGAATAAGCAGACTACATGGACGATGACAAAAGCCGACCATACACATACTAGAAAGAGAAAGAGTCAAAGAATCCATACAAACAGGTGTCGTTCAAGCAACATACGGTAGCATATATGGAGCCGTTCACTCTTGATGTCTTCATCTCAAAACACTTTGCTTCAGCATCGTTCACCCACCATCTCACATGTAAGCAAGTTGCTGCTGCGCGATCAAATTCTAAAAGACAAGATGTGATATCTCGGCATGTATGTCCATAGGGAGGATCTTGTTTGAACGTGCGAAAGAGGTCGATGTTTACACGGCTTCTTATAGGCAAAGAAAAGTTTGAAGGAAAAATCAGAGCTGTTGTCCAGTCTCTTATTGATGGCGGAGTTGATGTTAAAATTTATCTCGATTAGAAACTGATACGTTTTTGTCCTTGCCGAAGCAGAAGGTGATAATATTATACTGCCAAACCTATTGATTTAACCAAAACCAAATTAAACCATCAAATTAATACATTACATGTCTAAAACAATTAGTAAAATATTAGTTGTGTTGATGCTCTCTAGAGAGAGCTATAGATCAATACACGACCATGGTTCTAAAGGAGTGTCAATTAAAAATTCCTAAAATGGTGGAAAGAAAAAGAATACAACAAATTGATTCATTTTTTCGTTTTAAGCAATAGAAAGGTATTGGGGCTGGTTTCACATCTTCAAATGATGTATACATTGTGAGAGGGATATATTGTGGAACTATAATGATGTATTATATTATAATGTGAAGAATGAAAGCATTGAGCCATCGATGAGGCATAACATCAAACATGTTTGTTTAAAGAAAATTCACTTCGGAGAACATAGGCAACATTACATTACCTTTAAATTTAATGAAGTATAAATCAACAAATTAATAAACCAGATTAACATAATGAGAATTTTTATCCTCTATCCATACTACTAAATATAAAAAGGAGATATTACAGTATATTGTATTTACGTTAAGGATTAATGTAATGATATTAAAAACAATAAAATAAATTTAAACAAAACACAATATTAAATCTAAATTATGTTTAATCTAAACGCCAATGACATTATTGTTTTTTTAATAATATTTTTACCTAATAAAAACCAATGAATAATATTAATATTAAACATGATTATCTTCTAACACCAATAAATAATATTAACATTAATTTTACCTATGTTATTAAACAAAACATATGGCATAAGTGTAAACCACCATTGGATAATTAATTTTATATATGATGCATTAATTCTTTTTTTATAAAGAATAATTGACATAATCTACCACTAATAAAAGGAAGCTTTTGAAGCTTCTCCATGTGTCCACATCAGCTTTTTAAGAATTCTTTCAAAACTTGACACATCACAACACTCAAAACTTTTTTAAAAGAAATTAATCTATCTCAAATTTACATTAATTTCGGCTAAATTAAAATCCAAGACCTGCCACATCAGCTCCATATTTTCTTCGCATCAACTTGCCAAACTTGCTTTGTCCACATCAGCATCACCAATAAATAAGTTTAATGCCTCAGCCTCACCCACGTAACCGGCGATTCGATTGAACTTTCTTATAAGCTTAATAATTATGTTGCAGTAGGAATCGTAGCGTCGTTGCATATAATTAGGTGCCCTTCTGATAGAATTAGATGTGGAATGAGAAGAGGTGGGAGTGGCCAAAAAGCAAATGGAATCTTCAGTAGTCGTTGATGTTAGGTTTGCCGAGACATATGTGAAGAAACGGTAAGACGAAGAACCAAAAACTGATCCAAAATACAAGAGGGAGAGAGAAAGAGCAGAAGGAAACAACACACACTTTGAGGATGAAGAAGCTTATGGGTGTTCCCTTCGAGAACGACAAAAAGTATAGAAGCGCACAAGGTATGTCTTCAAGGCCATATCATTTGTAGACATGCTTTAGGCGTTGTGTTCTAACTTCTAAATACCTGCAGGGACGAGGGTGAGATGGATCAGTACAGAATTGCAAACAGAATCTTTGTAGTCATTCAATCAACAGTTTGGTGATCATGCTGAAACGCTCCGACCAAGGAATATGTGTCAGATTCGCGATCACCATACCACGGAATCTATCTCAATTTCCCATAATCAGGAGATTTTTAATTTCTCTCTACTCCGCTATGTCAGTTATCATTATCACATCATGTTCATTTTAGACGAGTTGGCTTTGGGAAAAAGGCTAAGTAGATCAATGTTACACATACATTCACGTGGTGTTGTTTATCGAAAAATTGATTATTTTCTTATTTGTTTTGGGTCTTTTTGTTCAGCCTTCAGGGTATGGGAGATTCAACAGTCCATAAACCAGAATAATAACAGTGGTAAGCGAGAAACTGATCTCATGGTAAGGAGATTGCCTTTAAGATATTAGCTGTCAAGAATCTGATTTCTCAAATGGGTTGAGTAATCATTTTAAACTTTCTGTCAATAGGTTTTACCACCAATAACACCCTCTCGCCATAGAGATAATCTTCTTATATTGACTTTTGACTCCAACCAAATGTTACTCAATTTTATAGCACATCAAGTTAAGATTAAATAATATTGTCTCACTATGTACGTTTTCACTTTCTAAAATACAACATTGTATTCCTTTTCTTTTTCTATGGCAGCGACATAGTATAAAGTCAAAGAGAATGAGGTTGAATAAGATTAATGGTTTACTATGGATCTACATTGACCGAGTGAAAAGATAAAAGAGCTTTAGAGATTGTTGCCTAAGATAAGAAAATTTTGATTGGAGCCAACACCAGCAGATATATATAGTAATCTCCATTATTTTCAATTTTCCGTATAATGAAATCATATGTTTTGAACTAATTTCTCCATAAATTTCTAATTTTCAGGCCTCGAAGTTTGATGGCAAGGAAGGTGTTATAAAAAAAGTGTGATTAAAAAGGCATAAACTTTCAGATGGTTTAATACATGATCACGTACATATGGATTCCATTTTAAACTATGAAATCATGTTCCACTACAATATGTTCACATTGATTTACACGTTTAAGCTGCTATTTTGAGATTGAGAACTAGGATTATTATATACATTGTAACCCTACATATATGATATGTGAAAAGTGGAAACCATTTGACTCCAAGGTTGCATGAGACCGGAGAGAGCCGCATATTGAAGTTCTGTTTGGTTGTCATGAGCGGTCACGAGGAGAATGCTAGAAGAGACAAGAGAGTTGTTTCAACACCAGTACCTGAAAGTTAGTGTTCAGATAACATATTGAGTGTTTTTTTAAAGTACGTTTTAGATTGATAGGTTTGCTTAACACCAGTGCAGAAAAATGCAAAAAAGTGGGACTCTGGGAAAAAAAGTGACAAGGACTAAATTTAGACCCAGATGAGCATTAATGATGTAGATAAAGCCTTAAAGGGACTTCACATGAGGTACTTAGACTTTCTGATTATTATTCATAGGCCACAGATATAGACCTCCTAATATATATGACGATATTTTAATTGTTGCAAAGTTGGGGATCAAACTCCACCCTTCAATTATAAGTAACATCATGGTCCTCATCTGTTATCCTTAATGAATTATAGTGAAATTCATTGTTTCTTATTTTTGAATAGATGTATAGTCTCAAAGAATCACAAAGGAAAATGCTCAGTACTAAAAATGTGTCTTCGTCAAGAGAAATATAGCAAAATAACAATCCTATTTTAGTCCTTAATAGCTATGATTGTACGTTTCAATCAGTTTAAAACCACTGTATCAAACCGAATAATCAATTCGATGTCTGAAAAATATGTTCTTACAAACATCAAACAAATAATTTAGTGGTTAATTAAATTTTAATATCCGCCCCGCGCGTAGCGCGGAATAATCCTAGTTTATCAAAATTTTAAACTTTTAAAGATAAAAATATTAAAAACTTGAACAATACATCCGCGCGTTGCGCCGATTCTTTCCTAGTCTAAATAAAAATAAAAATATATACTAATGATATGATGACACATGACCATTGAGTCTCTTATGTAGAGACCATGGTCTCTTGGTAGAGAGATTCCCACCTCTTCTCTTTCTTATTTTTTGCACTTTTTATTATTTTTATAATGGAGTATCTAGTTTAGATACCCCCAATGTATATGCTCTCACATCCTAGTTCTTCTCCTCTGATGTCCAGATTACGAGAAATGACACCGTTTTGAAAGCTTCCATAAATAAGCCATGGAGAATTACAACAATTCACCGTTTTTTTCTTTTTTTTTTGGGTTAAAGGGTTTGTCTTAAACTACAACAATTCCACATTTTGAAATGATTTGTTGTAACTTGTAAGAACATATAACATCAGAATTCGTCAAAATCTATTATTCTACAGATATTTTGATCCAATCAAAATTTAACCACTTCTATATCACGATTTTTTGCATTTGATCTTTCTCCTTAATTTTTTTTTTTAAATTATTGAATGAGAATTTCCTTATTTTTAACCAATGAAAAATCGAAAACCTTAACAAAAATAAAAAATAAAAAAATGGAAAAACTATCTCCGACAAAAATATTGAAAAGGCAAAGAACGGAGACTGTAGCGCCAATCTAAAGATTTCCCGCGTCGTCGTCGTCGCTACGGCAGGAAATGCTTACCGGACGGGAGAGCTTGCTCCGGTTGATTGGAAAACGCCGACGATCTCTCCCCAATCGCCACCTTCTTCTCTCCGTTCGTACTCCGGTATCCATCTTTTTCCTCAAAATTGTCTCCTTTTCCCCCTTAATTAGTATTAAAGTAACTTCCTTTATCTCAATTTCTTCTAGAATTCGTTGAATCTCGAAGTCAACGACCATGGCAATCTCATCTCAGTCGCCGGAGATGAATATCGTTTGTCAGAGGATCCGATTCCTCTCGATGACCCGAGTAAATTCTCTGGTGGGTTTTTTTTTTTAAGAATTGTTTTTTTTGTCTTCTTTGCTCATCTTCGTTAGGGATTTTGAAAATTAACAAATTCCTTAAACCTTCCTCAGGTGATTTGAGTAATTCCATCAGGAAGAAACGGAAATTAACTCAGACCACTCTTCTGCAGTCAAGTTTCTGGTCAGGGCCAAAACAATCTGAAGATTGTCTTGTAATCCGTAACCAGCAGCAACCAATACTCGATTCTGAAACTTCTGAATTCAATTTGGTGCAAAGAAGTGAGCCTAGTGATTCTATTTGCTGCAAGGTTGATGTTGGTTCTTGTTCTCCAAGTAGTGAGGAGATTTTGAAAACTGTGACTTTAGATGAAGCCAATGGTGAAGGTATTCAAACCTTCATAGTTGGTAGGAAGTTCAGTGATGTTCAGGATTTAGAAATTGGTGGTAACATTTATCTTTTGAGACATCCTGAGAACATCAAGGATCGCAACGCTATAAAGGTTTTTTCTTTTCTTTTAACATTGTCTTCTTGTGTGTGAAGTGAAAGCTTGTCCCTTTTATCTGTTGGTTAAAAAAACATTTAATTTGTACTTTCGATGCTAGGTTCTTTCTTCAGACTCTGGCTTCTCTGAAATGCTTGGGTATCTACCTAAAGATGTTTCCCAGTGCTTGTCTCCGCTGATCGACGAGTATGACCTTAAGTTTGAGGTTGGTGACTGATTTATGTGTCTTCTTGTTGTGCTTGCTGTGATATAAGCTGAAAAGTTAAGATTTACAACATTAGGTGTAAATGATGTAGCCATACGTTCTTTGCAGGGAACAATAATATCTGTTCCGAAGAATTCTTCTGAAGCAGTTCCAATCAAAGTTGTTTGTCACAAGATGCCATCTGAATGTGAATTGTCTGGAGATTTTAAACATCTTTGGGATAAAGTTCTTCAGGTTGTTGATCATCAGATGCAATTTCCGCCAAAAACGTCAAGATACCAGTTGAACTTCAACGTATTAGTCCAAGAGGTCCTAAGAAGCTGCTCTCACCTATTCACAACCGATGAAAAGGCATTCTTGGGTATTCACCTATGATTTCTTCAGAACTTTTTTTCGGTTGCTCTCTTGACATTTTTCCAGTGAATGATTTACTTTTCTATACTGTTGTTTCTTGTTTTGGTTTTACAGAATCTTTCCCCTCTCTTTCAGAGGATAGCCAGAGACTTTTTATCCGTCTTTACACACGAAAAGGTATCTACTCTATTAGACTTACGTTTTTTCATTAACTCTTATAGTTTTGTTTGTTTGCTCTCAATATGGTGTAGATGATACTTGAAAACTGCTATGAAGCAACGTAGAGCAATTGAAAACAAGTCTGAGGGCATCCTTGATGAATTTGGTGTCCCTTTCTTTCCTATTTTGATACCTTAGTTAGTGTCTGGCAGTTTGTTTTCTCTATTTTCGCATACACTTTCTAGCGATCATTGATTAAATTTTGATGGGAAGTAGGTAGAATGATGTTAGGTTTTGTAGAAACCTATATGGTCTTAGTTGCTGTGTCTGGACAACTGGAACTGGCTTCCTCGCGAATCTTTTTTTGTTTAAAGGTAGTTGCTCCTCTAGTGGACATGACTCTTGTCTGCTTTCTACAGATACCTTTCTTTGAAATTGTAGTTGTCTTGGAAACACTCTTGCTTAAATCTCACTGAAGCTGCAGTTCTTAAGCACCTTATGATGCTTCTGTGAAATGTTTGGATACCTGTTTGTTCACAGGACCTTGGTTTAGGCTATCAAATATGTCATACCCTGAGGTGTCTGATTCTTTTCAAGCCCTGAAGGATCTAACAGGTAAATGATATGTGCTTGTGAACACACAAAGACACAGATACACACACGAGAATTTCTTCTGGTTGCTGAACTTTTCTGTACATGTTTGAAAGGCTAATATCTATATGATGTTCAGTCAGAGGATTTATGAGTTCAGTGAAGGACGCCAATGAACTAGATTACGAAAAGATGAAGGAGATAATAGAGTTGCTTAATGTCACTGAACTTCGTGATATCTTATCTATGAACAAGGTTGGACCACACTTTCTTAAAGATATTTGCTCTGTTTATTGGAAGTATTGGATGCCAAAGGTTGTGATTCTCTTATTTGTTTGCTTGCAATATGGTGTGCTTTATTGGTGGTCCAGGTGTTCAGTCGCGGCTCAAAAAAGAGAGACCTTACTAATTCGCTTTGTTCTTGTTACAATGATGGAACAAGGTCCGTTTATTAGATTTAAAAGCTTATTTCCTTTCGTAGTAGTTACTGTTTCTCTTTGAGATTGAGTTGTTTTGTTTATATTTTAGGATAAATCTTGCAACAATGATTTTAGAAAGAACAGGACTATGTGCTAAGATATCCAGTACGGTTCAATCTCTCATATGGCGTGTTGAGGTGATTTTGTTTTTTTAACACTTGGAGAAATTAGCTGACTTTATTTTGGGACGAGAAGAAATTAGCTAACTTTGGTTTTATGTTGCAGAGGCTTTTCTTCCTCAATGGAGAGCAAGATCTATCCTCTTTTGTTCTGCTGGATCTTGGTATTATCAAATACCCTACTTACAAATGCATTGACTCAGAGCAAATATTTTCAAATCGGACTAAGCTTTTAGCATATGAAGAGGTGTTTACTTGTCTATATTGGAAAAAAAGGAATCGGACTTGTTTGTCTACAATATCTCAAAGCTTCAATTACAGGCCATTGAAGTGGCTCAGTTGATGGATGAGTCTCTTGACAATGAGGATTCTCGGACAGTGTTGAAATGCATCATGATTGCTGAAACCCGTTTATCTAGTTCTCCTTTGAATTCTGCGCACCTTGCTGCATTTAGTCGCTTCACAGCTGCATGGGTTTACTCAAAAGTTGTTTTTTTAGGAGCTTCCTTTCTTGAGAACCACAAGAGGCATGTGAAACAATCTATCTCGTCTTTTTATTTGTTCAAATGATCCTTGTCTTCTTGCCTGTTAAAACTTGTGTCTATGGTTTCAGGTATAACCAAGCAGTTTATCTACTGAGGCGGTTGCTCAGTTGTTTCGACTGTGACGGGAGACGAGGATACTGGACAGTCAGGTTATCAACAGATTTGGAGCACATGGGACGTCCAAATGAGAGCCTTTCAGTAGCAGAGCAGGGACTATTGGATCCTTGGGTGCGTGCTGGTTCAAGAGTAGCTTTGCAAAGACGCATTCTTCGTTTGGCAAAACCTCCACGACGCTGGAAAACTCCCACCTTTTCAAATCTCGTCGAGAACAAGATCCCCGAGGTTGTTATTCTACTCTAAAGTGAAAAAATAAAAAATATAAAGAAATCCAGTTCATCTTCCTAGCTTGCCCCCTCAAATGTGCAATTTTGCATTTCAGGTTACCATTCAAGGGAGATCACTGAATTGTGAAGTTGGCATGAAAAACAGGTTTTATGGAGAAGACGGAGAACAATGTGGAGTCGAACAGCTCGCATTGCAGTATTACAATGGAGGAGGAGGAGGATGGCAAGGAATTCATACAGAGAGTAGCATCTGGTTAACGATTTTCGGGCTTCTCATGTGGGACATTCTATTTTCCAATGTCCCGGGTGTTTTCCAAACCCGATTCCAGGTTAACGAATCTCACTGGTTGTCTCACGTAACGTAATCAAAGTCCTCATTTGATATTTTTGTTCCCCTTGTGCAGACTGCTCCATTGGACTTAGAGACTGAATCCTTCTATATAACCAGGAAAGAAACGATAGAGTCTCAGCTCGAGAAAGTTGCAAACGGAATGGCTGAAGAAATACTAATCATATCATATGAAACACACCGTGGAACAGCGTGCAGAGGAGTGGCTTGGGAGCGGTTTTCGTTAGAGGAACTGAGAGCAGCAGTGGGTTGTGTTGGAGGTGCGTGTGTAGCATCACTGTGCCGGTATTTAGCTCAAGACTATAGGAGCTGGTGCAGTGGAATGCCTGATCTGCTGCTATGGCGGTTCAAGGAGAATGGTTATGAAGGTGAAGCTAAGCTTGTGGAAGTAAAATCAGAGAAGGATAGATTATCAGAACAGCAACGAGCTTGGCTTATACTTCTAATGGATTCAGGCTTCAATGTGGAGATTTGCAAAGTAAGACCTGCGAGTTTAATTAAACCTTAATTATACAAATTAAAACGATTGAATAGTCAAAAACATGATTTGTTGGATAATGACTTGTGCTCTTAGCCACAACTTTATTATTGGAAAGTTACTATCTTTTTCAATAAAGATCAGTTTTTTGTAAAAAGGATTTGCTTTTTATTTGTTATTTCTCTTTGTTGGAGTGAACAACAGAAACACGTGTAGATATCTGATAATAGCTGATGATGCTTTGATTGATCAAGTAGCCATTGTGTCTTGTTAGTACCTAAAGATTAAATTTTGCTTCAATCAACTTTTTTTTGGTCAAACTTCAATCAACTAAGAAGAGATTTGTAAATTGTAAATGTGGACAATAATGTGGTGGTCCTCACTCGTCACATAGTCACATCTCACATGTATACTAGTCTACTAGATAGATCTTATTTTATGATTAAGATTGCTTCTCAAAACTTATAGCTTTTTGTGTTCATTTTGTCTTAAAAGAATATGCCATTATGGGATGGAAAGGACAAAATAAAATTGAACTTTAGATGACACTCCACGCATAATTATGTAGATATATTTATAAATTAGTGATGTAAATATCATTCTAGTTATTTCAGATGATGTAAGTATAAAATAATACTATAACAATAATAGTTCTATCATTCAGATTATTTATAAATCATACTTACTAAATTGATTCAAAAAAAGATTGTAATAAGAAATTTTTTTACCGCTGATATAAATTTCCAAACTTTAAAGAAAAAAAGATATATTTTTGTTTTTCCTTATTGGTATGGGAAAGTTGGCCATTTCATGCCTGGAGTTGGACCATGTGTTAAATTTATACATGAACTATACCGCCGTGCAAATCTATACATGAACTAGCAAAAAATTTGAATTTGCTACCTTAACTAATAAAATTGTGCAAAAATATACATTTTGCGTAACATCGTTAACCTGTCGTTAACTCTCCATGCATCCACGTAATTAACAATTTAAATTTTTTTGTTATGGACCAAAGACTCAAACACACAACCTTTTGACAATTAACTTCCGCTTATAACCAGTTGAGCTATCTCATTTTATGTTGACGATGATATGATTTTCTGAAACCCAGATTCCTCCGGTGACAGGGACTCTTTCGACAACGATTTGGTTGCGAGTCATTTTATGAGTATTCATCAATTTTAGACACTCTTATTGTTAAATCCAAGATTCAGACTCATCTCTTGATTATATTTAAAAATGGAATCCCACACATAATTCAAATCTGTGTCCAAAGGCTCATACTCAAAAACCATCGCATTTAGAGATCCACCATTCTAACATGATTTGTTACACGAAATTGAGTTTGTATGGATCGTCTCACTTCTGCATTGACATAACATATACACACCGAGAAGATGAAATTCACACCGATACCAGACTAACGAATCAATAATAGACGAATCAATCGCCGATTTTTCGTACTGTCTCTACTTTAATGAAGTTTCTGATCATAACCATCCAATAACGAACGCGTAATTTGATTGTGAAATTGAGGAAATTAATACAAATTGATCAAAATCTTCCCCTTTTTTCAGAAATTTATACCATGAGAAGCCTGGTGAAATAAATAAATTTGATGACTCTGACTCATGATGAGATCTGATCATTGATTGTGTGTATGGTAAGAGCTAGGGTTTTGTTCCGCCATGGATGATGGTTCTTCAAGGTCCTCTCAGCTAGATAATCTTCCTGCTTCGTATTAAGTTATTTTCCATAAGATTTGAAGAAACCGTAGTTCTAGGAATATATATTTATGTGTTTAAGATAATAACAATTAATGCAACAGCTGAATTGGTTACCAGCGAAAGTGAAATTTTTACTGGTCATGGGTTCGAGTCCAAACAACTCTTTTTAAAGTTATTTATCTGAATGTCAAGTCATCAAGAGTTAGTTATTTATGTGGATGTCACGTCATCAAAAGTTAACGGCAAGTTAACAGTGTTACGCAACATGTATATTTTTGCACAATTTTATTAGTTAAGATAGCAAATTCAAATTTTTTGTTAGTTTATATATAAATTTGCACGGATGTATAGTTTATGTATAAATTTAACACATGATCCAACTTCATGCATGAAATGACCATATAAATAACTAACTCTTGATGACGTGACATTCACATAAATAACTTTAAATTAGTGATATAAATATCATTCTAGTTATTTCGGATGATGTAAGTATAAAATAATACTATATCAATAATAGTTCTATCATTCAGATTATTTATAAATCATACTTACTAAATTGATTAAAAAAAGATTGTAATAAGAAATTTTTTACCGCTAATAAAAATTTCCAAACTTCAAAGAAAAAATGATATATTTTTGTTTTCCCTTAGTGGTATGCTCACAAGTATATAGACAAAGATATATATATACATATAGATTTAGTCAAACAAAAATCTAGTTTATGAGCATTGTTAGGTAACTAAATCCATTGTATAGAGAAGTTAATAAGATTTAAAAGGCGAAATATTTTCTTAGAAATGAGTCATACATTACAGACAACAGACAATAAGTAAAAACTAAAAAAGTAGTTAAACTATCCCCATGTCTGATGAGCAAGACGAAGTCCATTATTTTTAGTTGACTCCTCCTCTCTACATCTCTGAAAAATCTTCCTTTGTCCTTATTTCAATATTACTTCTTTCTTTCATCTTCTTGTTCACCAAAATCTCTCGCAGATCTAAAGTGAAAACCATGAGAAAAACACCTGACAGAGATCCTCAGATTGAAGAACATGAGTTGCAAGAAACTCGGTTTAGTCCTGAAACAGAGAGAGTTAAGAGTAACAATAATGTTAGAGAATACCAAAGAGAAGAAGATGGAGAGGAAGAAGAATCTGTGGAAGGAATATTCGAAAGCAGAGAAGTTCCTTCATGGAGGAAGCAATTAACAATTAGGGCTTTTGTGGTTAGCTTTGTGTTAAGTATCTTGTTTAGCTTCATTGTTATGAAGCTTAACCTTACAACAGGAATCATCCCTTCACTTAATGTGTCTGCTGGTCTTTTGGGGTTCTTCTTCGTCAAGACATGGACTAAGATGCTTCATAAATCTGGTCTTTTGAAACAACCTTTTACAAGACAAGAGAACACAGTTATTCAAACTTGTGTAGTTGCTTCCTCAGGCATTGCCTTTAGCGGTAATAGAAACAAAACACCCTTCTCAAAAAATTCAAACTTTTGAATCAAGATTTGTGTGTGTTTTTTTTTTCTAATAAAAAGACAAAATCTTTAAGGTCTTCTTCGTCACATAATTCACCTGACCCTTAATTTCTCTATTTTATGGTTTGTTTAATCAAATTAAATTGCAACAGGAGGATTTGGGACTTACCTATTTGCAATGAGCCAACGAATAGCTGACCAATCAGGCGATCAAGCCCGTGGCGTTAAGGATCCTTCTTTGGGTTGGATCATAGCTTTCCTCTTTGTTGTTAGCTTCCTTGGTCTCTTCTCTGTTGTTCCTCTTCGAAAGGTTTGGTTCTGCTCCTTCTTCAAAGAGACATTAAGCAGCTGATGCAACCTTACAAGTTACCAATTTTACCAATTTGTGTTTGCAGATAATGATAATAGACTTCAAACTAACATACCCAAGTGGCACTGCAACTGCTCATCTTATCAACAGCTTTCATACTCCTCAAGGAGCAAAGCTAGCCAAGTATGGAACTTTCACTTTTGTACCTTACTATACTAGTTTCTGAGTTCTCTTTGTTATTAACTTGTGCTCTCTGTATCAGGAAACAAGTGCGAGTGTTGGGGAAATTCTTCTCCTTCAGTTTCTTTTGGGGTTTCTTCCAATGGTTCTTTACTGCAGGTGAAAACTGTGGGTTTAACAGTTTCCCTACATTTGGACTCAAAGCGTACCAATACAAGTAAGCATTATGATATTGCCTGAAGCATTTTCTTTTGCTCATAAACTGGTTTTATTGTCTTTGTCTTTGGCTCATAAGCTGGTTTTACTGTCTCGACAGGTTCTACTTTGATTTTTCAGCAACATATGTGGGTGTTGGTATGATGTGTCCATACATAATCAACATATCTCTTCTATTGGGTGGGATTCTCTCTTGGGGACTAATGTGGCCTCTTATTGAAACCAGAAAGGGAGATTGGTTCCCTTCTAATGTTGATTCTAGTAGCATGAATGGTCTCCAAGCTTACAAGGTAAATTACTCAATCACTCACTCTCTTATACGCCGCTTTTGCTGAAACAATTGTTCTTTTGTTTCTTTAGGTGTTCATAGCTGTTGCTATGATCCTAGGAGATGGTGTATACAACTTTTGTAAAGTGTTGAGCCGAACACTTTCAGGACTAGTATCGCAGCTCCGAGGTAAAGCTGGTTTGAGAACCTCAATTGCACGCGAAGAAGACCCTCCTGCTTCCCCATTGAGCCCAAAGATATCTTATGACGACCAACGCCGAACAAGATTCTTCCTCAAAGACCAAATACCTACTTGGTTTGCAGTTGGAGGGTATGTGGTTATATCTGCAGTATCAACAGCTATACTCCCTAACATGTTCTCTCAGCTGAGATGGTATTACATTCTGGTCATCTATGTCTTTGCTCCTATCTTAGCTTTCTGTAATGCTTACGGAGCTGGGCTCACTGATTGGTCGCTAGCATCAACATACGGAAAGCTTGCCATATTTACAATCGGGGCATGGGCTGGTTCCGAGCATGGAGGTCTTCTGGCAGGCTTAGCGGCTTGTGGAGTCATGATGAATATAGTATCGACAGCTTCAGACCTGACACAGGATTTCAAGACTGGTTACCTAACATTGTCATCTCCAAGGGCTATGTTTGTGAGCCAAGTGATTGGAACAGCAATGGGATGCTTGGTTTCGCCCTGCGTATTCTGGCTTTTCTACAAGGCGTTTGATGATCTCGGCCTCCCGACAAGTGAATACCCTGCACCATTTGCTACTGTGTACCGAAGTATGGCTAAACTTGGGGTTGAAGGTGTCTCGTCTCTACCAAGAGACTGTCTTGTGTTGTGCTACGCGTTTTTCGCTATAGCCATACTCATTAACATAGTAAAAGACGGTCTTGGTAGCAGGTGGGGAAGGTTTGTTCCTCTTCCCATGGCAATGGCTATACCATTTTTCTTAGGGCCTTACTTTGCAATTGACATGTGCGTGGGGAGTTTCATATTGTTTGTCTGGGAGAGGTTAGATGCGCCAAAGGCTGAAGTTTTTGCAACAGCAGTGGCTTCTGGTTTGATATGTGGAGATGGAATCTGGACTTTGCCAAGCTCAGTGCTTGCTATAGCTGGAGTTAAACCTCCTATTTGCATGAAGTTTCTCTCTTCTGCAACTAATCATAGAGTGGAGAAGTTTTTGCGAGGATCCTCTTAGTTTCTAAAGCTCGAAAGTGTAACGATGTTTCAGTTTTGAAAACAATGATAAAAGGTAGATATATGAGTGACGATTTATTGTATTAAAATGCGCAAAGATGTTATATATAGCTCGGCGAACACAAACAATCTATTATGCATGATCCAATTCTTGCTTTGTGTAAAATTAGCACCAGTCTTGTAGCAATTTCTCATTCCTCACCTTACACAAACATAACTAAAAGAACCAAAAACTGTTCACTCTCACAGAAAAAGAAACAACAGACCTCTAATTTCTTCTGGAATAAAGTTGTTTAAGCTTTCGAGGATGATTTCTTCTTGGAAGTTCCAGCTGTTTTCTCTTCTGCTTTCTTGAATAGGTTAGACACTGTAGCTTGAACGAACTTAGTGTCCTTTTTGTTTGATTTTTCCTTTTTAGCCGGAAGTTCGGTAAGCGACTTGCCTGCTGTTGCAGTAGTACCATCTTGAGATTCCTCAAGACCTCTTGTTGAAGATTCAGGTTCCAACAGAGGTTTCTCATCTTCATCAGATGTATTGCCTTCACTTTCACCAGAGGAGCCTTCTGGAGAAGTCTCTGCAAAGCTGTGGGATAAGTTTAAAAAATGGCTGTTAGACCTAATACTACTTAGATAAGCGAAAACTACAGATCTTAGAAATGCAAATGAAACACAGAGAAGTCACATAGAGGCAAATGTATAAACAACAAATGAAAGAATCAAGGATAACAAAGAAAACAAAGCAGCATCATAGAGATAGTTACAAATCAAATGAAGAGGGAAAAATTCCCCAAAAAGGAATCTAACAACTCATCAAATTTCACCGCAAAGATTTCAGGACAAAAGTATCATCACTAACTCAAAAGAGTGTGCTTTAAAGGAAGAAGTCCAAAAAATCACAGAGATAGTTACAAATCAAATGAACAAGAAGTGATCCCCCGGAAGGTATCTCATTAATCATCAAATTCCACCGCAGATTCATTCTGGACAAAAGTATCATAACTAGCTCAAAAGAGTGTGCTTGAAAAGAAGAAGTCGAAAGGATCATACTTGAATTTCTTCCCAGAATTTCTCTGAGATTGTCGGACAGGTGTTACTTGAATCTTATCGTCAAGAAACTCTCCATCCTCAGATAAAACATCCATCATATCAATATCAGGTGAGTCAGTCTCAGTTGGTTGGCTACAAGCTTCAGGAGTCGCCTGCACCTTGACAGAAGCTACTCCTCCTGCACCGCCTCGGAAATCAATCTCAGTTTGCTCTGCCTGAAACACCAAAGAGTTCTCTTACCACACAAAACATTCTCCGTAGCAAACTTGTTTCTTCTTCAGAAATTGCAAACAGGTGGAAATGTATTAAAAAAAAACCTGAGCTAGTTCTTTAGGGAAATCAAGACGAGCTTCTTCAGGATTTTCCTCTTTAGTCCCAATCCACCATGATTCAGAGAACACAATCTGAGTGCATAATTACCAAATCCTCAAGAGTCAACACACAGAAACAGAAACAGAAACAGAGAGAGAGCTCAGAAGAGAGACTAACCATGTTATCAAAATAATCATCACATAAGACGTTTTTGCCTCCTCTAGAGAATTGTAAAGTCAAATATCTGTTCTTGGGATACAAAATGGTTCCAAACAGTTTCATCCGACCCTAAAGAAACATACTTTTCAAAGGCAAGATTAAGAACACACATTGCAACATTTTGTTATACGACTTTAGGGTTTTGTTGTTACAAAACCTGAGGAAAATTGAGGTAGAGGACAGGGTTTTTAGTAGACAATCGATCAAGATCGCCGATGGTAGCGCCGGAGATAGGAGCTAGAAGTCCAGGGAAGGAGAAGAGAAACCGATTCTTGCGCTGTGACTTGCGGATAATGTCGGTGCCATGGTGTTTCAGTACTTGCTTTGAAGGTTTGAGTGAATCGGAAACACATCTCGCCGGAGAATCAGAGAGTAATTGATTATCGAGAGCTAGGGTTTTCAATCTCTTCCTCTGTTTTGACTCTGCATCGTCTTTATCTCCTCCTTTTGCTCCTCCTTTCTTCGACGATGAAGCAGCTCGTACCATTGCTGTTGTTACTACTCCTTCCTTCTCTAGAGCTTCTTATGTGTCTTCTTCTTCTCCACTTTTATATGTCTCTGTCAATTTAACAAAATTAAAATTTTTTATAAAAATGTTAATTTTTTATCTCACCATTGTTTTTTTTTGCGTCTGAAAAGGTTGCAACTTTATTTCTTCTTCATCATGAAAAGTAATCATATTCATGTTAAGTTACTTTCACATTCCCATCTAACTGAGAAAGATTAGGTAACGAAAGATAAAAGAAAGAAAGATGTCAGATGAATTGGATGTTGCAGTTTGATGAAATTCTAGGGAGAGTTAGCAGATTAGCTCGCAAGAACTCGATCATGTTGGATTCTGCGTTAATACCAACTTTCACCGTTTCAAGACATGTCAACTTGCCCAAGAAATGTCTCATCTGTTTTAGCTCTCGGAAAGAATCTCCGTACTCTGAAATCATTAGCACCTTAACTTGGCATGTCCATAAACAACATAATTCCTCTTCTTCATTCACAATCCTCCTCTTCTTATTCTTCTTTCTCTTAAGCTTCTTACGAATGCAAGAACAAACGTCTCCGCATCTATTTGTTACTCTATGCACAAGACCCTGAAACCCAAGAGACCAAGAAGTTGAACATGTATGACTTAATGGGCAACACTAAGCAACAAACAAACAAAAATCTTAAGTAAGGAAAATTGATAATACCTTGATGACTAAAGTGTGTAGATTTGGACAACTCTTGAGCAAAAGTGGCATTACTTGCTAATCTCTATACTTGTTACTCTCAATAGATAAGTTAAGGAGGTTGTTGAAGACCGGCATGGATTCACAACAGAAATGAAACGCCTGATCACAACCAAGAACCATATATAAGTGAAGAGACCTTGGTAAGCTACCACACTAGATTGATTCTAATCCTCCACAAACCAAAAAAAAAAAAAAAAAACAATCAATAGAAAAGTAGCAAAAACTGACCTCAAGGGATGCAGGAGACAAGTGAAGAGTCGTAATGTGGCTTATACTTACAACCAGATTTGTAAGGTCACCAAATATAGGTGCTGTCTTAAGTTCATCATCATCATAATAATCATATTTGTAAGGTGGTTCCCATAAACTGAGATTCAGCCTGACTTCAACAAGCGAGTCTAAATCAACAAAATGATAATCTTCAAAGACATAACTAGAAAAGTCAAGATACACAAGGCTTGGTGCTTCAATAATAATTAAATCGTGATCCTCTTTAGAACCAGGAAGATTGACAAAAACCACAAGTCGCTTGATGGTTGCATTATTCACGACGGCACTACAACAAGGCGGATTCGAATAATCAACCTCATCCTCATGTATGACTAAGTCTTCCAGCACAGGGCAGCCATCGAGGAGCCGACAAAAGTTGAGATGATCAAGATCTGATAAGATAGAAAGTGATTTGAGTGCTGGCATAAACACATTCTCCACTTCAAGAAGATATCTACCGGAAAGAGTAAGCTTAACCAGTGTATTGCTCGTGAACAACTCTCTCTTTATATCAGCAAGGCTATTCGAGTGCAAATGTAGTTCCATTAAACCATGTTCCATCGCAGTCCAAATCCAACGTTGGTATGTTTCTTCACAGTCACGTCTAGGTATATGACTCAGAGAGAGTTTCTTGATTTGAGGATTGCTTAACACAGCTAATGTTTTGTCTACGAAATCTGAGAAGCGATGTGAACCACTAGTTGCTTCTTCTTCGTTGGGATACACAACCACCGACTCATCAAAGTTAAGAGTGTCTACAAGACTTAGTAGATTCTTCCATCTCTTGGACAGATTCGATGTGGAAGCAGCCACTTTTGTCGGAAGTAAAGACAGGATTTTGCCAAGAATCTCATCTGGCAAATTGCTGATCGAATCTCTAGAAGAATCCATAGCCATAAAATTACACAATAAAACTCGAGTAGGGTAACAGGTTTCTGCTATTGAATCAAAGTTGATCCTTTGTATCCAAGGCAAACTTACGTCACCAGACTAGATGAGAAAGATCCAAAAGCTCTGTATAATAACCTAAAAACGAAAAAACGTTTTGGAGGCCAATGTTTATAATTATTAGTTTCTATTTTTTTTTTTTTTTTTTTTTTTTTTTTTTTTTGTGGTCATTTATTAATTTACTAGTTTCCAGATTTTATATTTTGTGCTTCCTGTGTTGTTTTTTTAGGATCTCTCAAATTCTTCTTCTTCTTCTTCTGCTCCTTTGTTTCTTTCCTTGTCAGAAGATAAACATCTATGATTGTGTAACAAGTAAAGTCTACTTCTTTGGACTAGGTCTCGTTAATGCTATGTAACTGAGGATTGTAATTATGCTTTTCAAGCTTTGAGTCATCTATGATGGTCCTTCAAAATCAAATCATTCTTGTATGTTGCAGGGTTTCAGTAGACATGGAAGGAGAATTTATGTGTCTCAAACCTTCCAATGGGAATACAAAGTTCTTAAAATGATCCAGAGGAGATAAGTTTAACATCAACAAGTTGAATCAGAAGAAACTAAGAAGCACTTTTGCTGCGCTATTCTCTTCAGTAAGCTGATCCAGAGGAGATAAGTTATACATCGCTAGGTCTAACAAATTAAGGCAAATAGAACATATGCAGGCATTATCATCCATCCTAATGAATTATCAGAAAATACAATGTAAAAGAGTAGTAACTAATCTAGAATGCAGCACGATAGAGCGGAGAAAATGATGTGGCTAAATGCTGCATTTGGTAAACAGATTGATGTTAGTGAGTCTGTTTAACCACTTGGATATCTTTTTTCAAGAGCAGAGACGCATTTTACTTAAAGCTATGACCTTTTTGGGGTAATACAGTTAGTGCTAAAGTTTTTTTTACAACAAATGATAAAGTTACCACTTAATCTTGTTTGAATTAAACAACATAAGTAGAAAAGTAAAAGAAGGGCTGCTATTGGAGATTAGCTCAGGTAGGAACTATTAGCCATGATGTCCATTACGGTTCTTGAAGCTTTTGCGGTGGTTTTAAGCGATGCAGGACCCTATGTGCAGACACATCAAGCGGTGTTTCTGAACCGCTTGATGTGTCTTCTCTAGCTCCAGTTGCGCAAACCTGTTGCTTCCTAACACTCCTGAACCATTAGTCCTAGGTATAATATCAGTACCTGATTTTGACTCCAAAAGAGGCGTTCAAGTAGTACTTCCAAAAGCAGTAGATACATCCAAGGTAGAAGACACAAAATCATAAGTTGGTGAAGATTCTTTAACAACATGGGTAGAAATATCTGTGTCAACATGTGTACTGATCTCTGAGTCAACAGGAGTTATAACTTATATGGCTGCAGTAGTGATAATCACAGGGATTAGCAGCGGAGAAACAGAGACAATAGTAGCTTCTGTGGGAGAAGCAGAGATAACACAAGGCTAACTTGTTGCATCCTTTCGTGCACATAAATGTAGCTAGAGTTGTTTAATCAACGAGTTGAATCAGAAGCAATTACGCAGTAGTTGAACATACCAAGGCATTATTATGCATCCTGAAAAAAGTAACTAATCTAAAGAACAATGCAGATACAATGTAAAGGATAACTAAATAAGAGTGCAGGATGATGGAGAAGAGGATGGGCTAATGCTGCATTTGGTAAAGGGATTGATGTTATTGAGTCTCTTTAACCACTTGGATCTTTTTTTTTCTCCAGGTTCACTTCTTCTTTCACTCATCTTTCTCTTCTTGCTCTTGTTCTTCTTGCTATTATCCAATCCAAAGCACCTTGGCGAAGACACATTTTCGTAAACAGACTCTCGAGATGACTGCAACGTATAGATTTGGTTCTGGAGATGATACACCTTGTGAAAATGTTCATCCCTCATCTTAAGCACACACCTAGCAAGCCTAACAGCTTCCTTTTTCATAAACAAGGCTTCAGTGGCGAGCTCTCGATTCTCTTCCAAGAGACAAGTGAGTTTGTATCCAAGTTTTGCGGTTTCCTCTACAGCTACTTCTTTCTCCATGTCAAGCAACATCACAAGCTTCTTTAGCAACTGAATTGTCTTGAAAGCTTCTTGTAACTTTTGTTCTCTGCGTTGTATCTTTTTCCAAGTTTGCAGTCAGGAGCTGTGAGACTAACTCGTCAATGTCCTTCTGGTTATCACAAGTGGTGGGGAGTTGCATCTGTTGAAAGGACAAGATGCTCTCCACTTCAGAACTGATGTCAGTATCGGAACCATCATTGTCATGAGAAATGGGTTGTTGCTTAAGGTTTTGTGGTTTGAAGTGATTGGAACGGTCCAAGAGAGTGGTGTAACCATCGTAGAGATCTTGACAGAGTGAGAGAAGCAGAGAACGTCTTTGGTAAAACCATTCAGCACGTTGAGAAAATGTTTCACCTGTTTGGTTTTCTTCAAGAGCAGAGAGGCGCATGAGTTGCATCCGAGACTCAAGCTCTGTATTTAGTTTACCAACATGTCAAAGCCAAAGTAAGCACACATATAGAGATAGACACAACAAAAAATTTGTTAAGGAAGATAAGTATACCGGAGAGAGATGGCAATTGCGGAAGAAGGGGCTGAGAGACATCCATGGATTATGTCTTCAAATTTTGAGGGTCAAGGGAAGCTTAAGAAAATTTAAAAATCTATTTTGGAAATAATATAATAAATGCTGCAAATATTCAGAAAGGAATTTGTTCATCTAAAATATAGAAACTTCTAAATGGTTAGATTTTTTGAATCAGCAGAAAGCATAAAAGAGGCAGTAAAATGCGCTTAATTCAAATTTGTAAATACATTAAACTAATTAGCATTTAAATGCATGCATCCAAAGCTCATTACTCTTTGCCCATATAAGAGTTGACGTGCCAATTCTAAACAAACCAATTCTAAACAAACATGTCACTTTGTGTTTATATTATAGGTTCACATTAGAAATTAGAATAATGTTACTGAATCTCGCTCCATTCATAGTCCTACAAATGGATCTCAAAGCTCAACCCAACCATGTAGTGTGGTCGCTTTTCACCACAAAAAACAATCTTTAAATACAGATTTTAAATCAAAAGTTTTAGAAGCAGTAAAAACTTAGACCAAAGTCGAAGTTTAAAACACTCCACGAGTGGAAGAAAGGGTCAAAGTCTACCTTGAAATAAGTATCATAAAACTTCACCATACTCATCATAGAGAACGAAAGAGTAGTAACAAACATGAAATATCCAAAGAAGACACTCGCAACTTGCAACAACTTCAGTGTACCCAGTAAACAGACAAAACAAGTCTTAGAAAGCAACAAGTCTTAGAAAGCAAACATGCTTATTATTATTTGATCATGCGTAAAGGATAGAGGTGAATCAACCAACTCAGCAGTAGAACATCACACGCTTCACATTCTCTTTCAGTGCTGGGAGTGGCCTCACTGCAGCGTTGACATGAGGCCCACGTGTGTTTCTACCACCCATTCCACCTCCACGTGCCATGCTCCCGCTAGCCATCGAACCACTGTCTGATGTCTCTGGCTCCATGTAGAACCGAGCCCTGAACGCTGCTAGATGTGCATAGTATGCAGGCGGTACTGTAATTACAAATAACAAAAACAAAAAACACCAATTCTTTACTTCTCTCTTCTTTACATGGTAATCAAAATGCCATAAAAGGGGACGGAAACAAGAAGAACTTACCAATTGAGACTGAGCGTGTGCATCTTGCATATCTACACAACCCAAAAACATAGTTTAAAATGTTGTTACTCTTATTTTCCTTTCTACATGTTACAAACTAATGACAACCTGAATACAACAAAGGGCAAAAGAATCTTACGTGTAACATAGGTTGTTGGTCAAAGATTGGAGTCCATCTGCGGTGAAATTGTTCTCATCCCAAAGAACATGGTAATGCGCAGGTCGAGAAGTGCCCTGTTCATGGAAAATTTTGATTTGTTAACCAGTTGATTAAAATCTCACCCACATGAGACCATAGCTGTTTCATTTATATGTATTATCTCTACCTGAATACCAGCATGACTACACAGGTAAAAGTCGAACTCAGTAGGGTGACAAATTTTGGAGTCAACAACAGTGCCTACGGTTAACAAAAGGAGTCAAAACCAATTCAAGGGATTTGCAGCTAATTAATTAAATATACACGCTAATAGCTTTACACAAATCTAAACTTTGTCTCACCTGGTAGAATATTGCCACTTCTATCAACAGAATGACGATCATTGTGGTTCTGCGCAAATAGCCTCGTGTGATGGCGCTTCTGCACCACCACAAACGTCACTGGTGGCTGATAACCTGCTTCCAGCGAAGCACAGGCCTGAAATTGTGTAATAGTAGAAACCACATTAAACCAATTAGAACACAGCAACAGTCATTTGTTAGATAACTCATACCTTGCGGATAGCATCAAGTTCATAGAGTAGAACTTGGTAAAATTGTCCTTCACTGACTCCATCCCTGTGGAGAAATACCATATAATACACTTTAGAAAGGAAGATACACAGTTACATAGTAAAAAAGATACACAGTTAAATAGTAAAGAATGTGCCATCAGAAGGGGTAATACCTGTAGAAGATGATCCTTAGTGGTTTATGCCCAGTTGATCTACGGAAAGCTATTAGCAACTCCCTGTTCCAAAGTAAGGCAGAAAATGCAAAGTTCAGTTACGTAAGGGCAAGCTGAAGCTTAAACCAGTTAGGAATAGAGTTAAATAGTATCAGGACGTACTTTATCATGCCACCAGTCACCACCCCTTTTTGAGGATCCTTCCACTCTTTGAACAGATCCTGAATGAGCTCCTGCCTATGCGCTTGAGCGCAAACCAGTCCAGCATATTTCGTGATTTCAGGCCAATCCTGGGATGCAACAACCTGAAAACCAAATTAAATTGTTAATCAGACAAGCACAATTCACAAAGGTCAAGGCCATGGAGATAAACAGAAGTATCGGTCCACAGAAGTAGATGTTGACAGTGAGACTAACTTACAGCAGCAATGGACGGGCTAGAATCTTCTCCAGGGTGAGGATGGGTAACATCAGCACCAAATATAATGGTGGGCCGATCACTGACAAGAGGAATCCGCCTTGATAAAGCATCAACAAGTACTGTGTTCCTTCCTCCAACCTTCACATTGATCTTCAAGGCAACATTAGCCATATATTGTTTGCTCATCTTGAAGACATGCTTCGTCAGACAGCACTGAGAGACAATACCAAGTTCAGTCTCACATATGCGTTTCAGATCACCTGTAATGGATATCAAAAAGGAAATTAGCAATGAAAATGAGAATTTATAAGAAAAAGCAGACAATTGCATCCAAAACCATGGCTCATACCATATAATGATCCATTATTGTCGGGTAGAATGACAATGAGCAGATCAATTTCTTTTCCTTGAGAGAGCTTAGAAGTCGCATCATGATATCGAGTCTTCAAGACCTTCTCCACTTGCTCAGGGCGAGCACTGATTGGTGGGAGGACTGGCTCCGGATTAAATGCCTGCAGGTCAGCAATAACCCAGATTTCAGAGTATGGAAGGTTAATAAAGTAAACTGATCAAGTTGTGGGTTCCAAGACTTACCATGCCAGATACGTAGCACATTTGAGCAAGTTCGTGACAAAAGGTACCCGCTAGATTGTCATTCACTTGCCTAGAAAAGTTGATACAAATCCAACTATTCACCGTTCCACCATTGATCATTTTCTGCAGTGAAGAATCATATCAGCCAGAACACAACAGACACATTTATGATCACTTGTAAAAACAAACAAGAACAAAATCAATGTGCATCTACATAGCCAAATTCATTGTCACGCTCAAATCCATATCAAGAAAATAGAATTCTAAAATAACACGTCTAGAACGCATATTGCTACAGGAACAAGCACTAAACAGACAACTAAAAAAACAATTTGCTTGCTACTTACCTGGAAATACAGCACATGCACGATTTAAAAATAATCACATAGAAAAGGACAACACAATTGCATAGGTAGCACAAGCAGATAACATTTAAATCCTTAGTTGAAAATCAGGAGCATTTTCATCTAGTTTTACCTTATTCATCATGTTCCACTGACCAACTTGTGGCAGACAAGTCCCTTCCCTTCCAGAATCGTGATACTTAAGCTGCAGTTGAACAGTAAACCCAGATTGGAACCCTAATTTAAGTGATCAAGTTACAGAGAAAAAATAATAGCAAAAAAAACAAGCAGAACGATTACTATACCCATGGAGGAGGCAGTATACGAGCTTCAACAGAAGCCAGCGACGTACTTATTTTGATGCCAAACTCCTTAGCATAGGGATCATCCTTATAATTATTGAGTGTAACCGTCTACTCAACCAGAAAATAATATATCATGTTAGACATAAATAATTGAGTCTGCAATAGTATATGAATTCTGAACCTACAAGCTACAACACCTCAAGTCATAAACTATATCTGCACAAATACTCACTCAACAAAAAACTGTAAGCAGACAGCTATATTGAGAGCACCACTCTGAAAAATGGTGATCTGTCTCATAATTATCAACTAATTAAAGTCTACATCTCAAGGAGAATCACTTGCTTCAAGCAAACCCAGACAAGTAAGAAGTAACAGACTCTAAAGCTATCCAACAATTCCATAAGGAGACATTAACCACCAGTTTATATTATTTAAAATGATTAGCGAGACTTGATTTGAGAAAATCACATGCTTCAAGCAAACACAAGCAACCAAGCAAGAAGAAACACATTCTTAAGCTATCCACTCCATAACGAGCAGTCAACCATCAGTTTACATGATTTAAAAACTACTAACAAACATGACATTAAAGCAAAGGAAAACTAGATTATCCAAAATAAAAAGCATACCCGCAAGATATCTTTTTCTCGTTCTTGAGGGCGCTGACAGGTCACCTTCAGCAAAGCAGTGATCTGCCTCTCATTCAACCTTTTCGAGTATCGCTGACCCTCAACAATCTTGCATACCTGCACAACAGCACATTAGCATAGGATGTATTGGTGAGCTAATAAAAATTGATGATGAATTTCAAAGTTACCTCCATTGGTAAGTAATTTGGTCTGTTAGAATTGCCAACTTGCAAGCATGGTAGTTGGGTATGCTGAATGCGAAAGCCATATGTTTCGTGGAAGTATTCTACAACTGATTTCTGGGTATTTCTTTCATCCACTGGGAATCTGCAGAGGAAACATGTGCAAAAGAAATATAAATTACAACTTGTTCAAGAGTCACAAAACAAGAATTAGCAAGCTAAAACAAACACGCACGTCAATTCCCGAGTGGCCACAGCAGTCAAGCCAGAAATGCGGTACTTCCGGCGCATATTTCCTCGATGGGTCACTTCCACCTTGACACCTCTAAGAGCCTTTTTTATCTGTTGACAGAGAAGATTTGAAATCATTAGAAAAGGTGAGTCAATAAATGCAACATTTAACTTAAGTAAAATAGAAAATAACAAATGATCTCTACAATAAATCAATGATAATCAGAAAATGACACTGAATCATACCTTCACACGATCAGCATCAGATAAAGGTCGGGATGATATATCTCTGTTCAGCAACTCACAAACAAAGGTAATCACAGGAAGTGCCTCTATGAATGCTGTCGATGACATATCTACAAAAGAGACAAAGTTTCAGCACAAACATGAGCCGAAACATTTAAAGGACATCCAGATATGAAAGTTAATTGAAGGTAATGCAGCAAGCTACCGTACCAATGTTAAGTGATAAGCCCATTTGTGTAGGACGAATGCTTTGGTAGAATCCACGCCAGCTCTCCAAGCCATCCCCCAATGATTGTTTTCTTCCTATATTGGGGGAGTAAAATGACCTCCCCACAGGAGTGTACCTGGGTCTAACATGTTAGCAAAACTAAACCAGCTGAGACTTGTAAGCAAGGAGAGAGGCAAACATCCATAGGATGAGCGAGGTGTACCTAGAGGTAGGCAGCTCACGAAGAACAATGTCAAGAACCTGCAGAGCTTCCTGAGGGGCATCAGCTTGTTTTCCCTCTAAAAACAATCCTAAGTGATGCAGATCAGCACGTGCAGCTAGCTTTATCACAACTTTGAATTCTCTTTCGCGTCTGTAAAAGAGGAAATATGTGATTAGTTCAGAAAATTCCTTATCAGAAAAACGAAAAAAGAAAAAATATAAGATGTACCTTTGTCCCCCAGCCCCTTCTTCCTCATCAAGAAGATTGATTCTAAACTCCTTGGAAACAAACGGAAGTGGACCAGCAGTGTACAGGCTCTTACGACCATCATAAGCTGGAAGACGCCTTCCAAGGTGTGAATCGCGATACGACTCAACCAGTTGTTTCATCACGGCGCGATTAACACCCCTTGATGTTACTTCTGGAGTAATGGTGACCTAATAGAAAGAGCACACAATTTTTCAGGTAAATCCATAAACAGACAATCGATGTAGGGTAGATAATACTAAGAGAACAAGGGAGTCAAAACTCACATCATACTGGTGCAAATCTTTGTCAGGCAGTTCCGCAAAGAAATGGTTAGCCTTCACAATGCAGCGCTTTCCAGTCTGTCCTTTACCAGGCCTCATTGGAAACTTATAAGCCTTGCTAGAAGAGGGTAAAGGCTGGATTGCCTGACTGGGAGCTCCTTGCTCAAGAGAGAGCTGTTCAACTTGCTGAGCCAGAACAGTAGGTTCCGGCATCTGAGTAGGACTCACCTCAGAAGGTGTAGGCTGGGGAGACACCGCTTGATAAGTAGGTGAGGTAGCTTGATGCAGCTCGGGAAAAGTTTGTCTCTGAGGTGGTCCAGTAGAAGGCCCACCTCCACGGCCACCACCATACCCTCCTCGACCTCCTTGATGAGAAGGTCCTCCTCGACCTCCTGGATGAGGAGGTCCTCCTCTTCCTCTTCCCTGGTACTCTTGTGGTCCACCACCATACTGTTGTTGAGGTTGTTGCCCATATCCTCGACCACCACCACGACCTCCCTGTTGAGACTGAGGATTATAACCCCTTCCACCTTGCTGGTGTCCTCCTCCCTGTTGAAGACCACCACGCTGAGAACCACGTCCACCACCTGGTGGACCTGAGGCTTGACCAGGTTCACGGGACCCAGAGCCCTCGCCTACTTCAGATGGAGCATCAGTTCTTCTCTTCCTTACCATGATTACTTTGCAAAACAACACCAAAACAAACAAAAACAGTGAGATAAACGAAGATTTTAAAAGCTAAGGCAAACGCAGTAAAAAGCAATCAGATACCTAACTCGAAAACGTAGCAAGATAACAAACACGAAACCCTCAGAAAACGAAAGCAACACTAAAAAAAACCCTAAAATATCAGAAAACGGTAGCGACACCATCAAAACCCTAAAAAAACTTCGAAGACGAACAATACAGACTCACAATAACCGCAACGAAGGTTCAATAGATCAGAAATTTCAGAGATCAACGAACACACAGAACTATCAGTAAACCAAAATCCCCAAAATGATGCGGATCCACCGAATCGAGTGAAAATCCCAGAAACTACACAGATCGAATACAGATTAAGTGAAGAACAAGCATAAAACCACCACGATTTACCTGAAAAAACTACTATCTCTCGCCGGAGACGCTTAGATTGACCGAGAAAACCAAAACGAGAACCAACCCTACGTCTCTCTCACCTTCTGTGTTTCTCTCTATCTCTCTCACCTCCTAACAAACGAGATAAACAAAGATATGTATTTTACTGCTCCACTTTTAAATCCCACTTCTTTTTTTTTTTTTTTTTTTTTAATTTTCATTGGCCTGACGAGAGAGCAGCGCAAGGGCTATGGTCTGTACAATTTACGAAATTACCCTCAGAGTAAATAGCTGTCAATGATGACGTGTCAAGTCAGGGTTGGTCTTTGTAATGCTGACCCAAAGTCGTGTGTAGTCTTTCATTGTTTGTAATGCGTTGATGACGTGGATTTGCATAATGTTTAATCCGAAAAAAAAGAAGCTTCTCGAAAACAACGAGACGAAAAACATTTTGTCGTTAGTACAGTTGCTACAGTTTACTAGTATTATATTTGAACTTATCCGTTTCCTTTAATTAATTACCACTGGTAATATACCTTGATTAATCTTTAAGGTTTGCATTTATTAATTTATTATTTGTTGAAGTAACTACGCGAGTTAGTGCATGCAGACTAGTCATGGATTAATCCAAGTATCCAACCGTTATAATAAATTAATCTGATTTAATTATTAATTATTAATTAATAGGTCGTGGTTTACTTCTAAACAGTCTAAGAGGATATATCATATGGCATTCATAGCCCTGTTACGGATACGGATATCCGCCTTTTTTAGGATATCCGTATCCGTATCCGTATCCGTAATATCCGTTAATCCATTATTCGTATCCGTATCCGGAAACTGCGGATATCCGGGATCCGGATATCCGTGAATAAACCGGATATCCGTCGGATATCCGGATATCCGTATTACAACTTGTTTAAGTCCTAAATTCATTAATATCATACAAATGCATCTTAAAACCTTGGTAAAAGTAGTAAAAAGTTGATCAAACATCGTAAGTAATAACAAAACATCACAATAATAGCAACATGGAACCAAAAAAAAAACCAACAGAACACAAACAATGATAAGCAAGATAAGTCTTGAAAAATTAGCTACATGACTTTGCTGCAATCTCTCTAGATCACTAACATATTCAAATTTAGAAAGCAACTGAGGCAACACAATGGACGTTGAGGCTGAAGACTAAAAGAAACCAGAGCAACAAATTTTGAATCTGAAACTGTGTCAAAACCTGCAAAATAGCCAGCAATAACAAATGTTTTTCCAATTTCTACCAACACCAATAATCAAGTTCAAGGTAAAAAAGGAAGTGAGTTGACCAAAAGAACATTGATGTATGAGTGAATAATATTCTTACACAACTCAAATCTGATCATGGCTGTATGCTTAGAGTCTTCACTTCTGTATAAGATAACAACCAGAAATTAGTATGAAAAGCTATTAAAAAATTTTAAAAGTGGGAAAAAAACATGAACCTGATTCGATATTCTCAAGCTCAGCAAGCAGTTCTTCTACATTTAAATCTGCATCATCATCACGATACCAATCTTGACTACATATAAGAGCTTCCACGGTTCTTGGTGTTAGTGAACTACGAAAACGATCAAGTACTCGACCTCCTGTGCTAAACGCAGATTCTGATGCAACAGTTGAAACAGGTATAGCCAACAAGTCTCTTGCCATCAGAGACATAACCTTATACTTAGAACCTGTTGTCTTCCACCAACCTAATATTTTAAAATCTGGATTCTTTCGATCCTCCCGAATATCATCTAAATAAGACTCTAGCTCTGATTTTATAACTTCAGCCCCTTCACTTTCCTCAGCATCATCAAACATTGCGTCCATGAGTGAATGTCTCTTCTTTTTATCCTTAGATTGTGACTCTGAATCTTCTTTTCTTTGGGAAGATACCACTGGATCTTCTGATTGCAAAGATAAATAATATGCAAATAATCTGTCCAAAGTAATTGTGATCTTGTCAATCAAACAATTAGCCTCATAAGGTGGGTATGTACCTTCAATCATCCACTTTACCCATCTCATTTTGTATCGCGGATCAAGAACTGCAGCAACGTAGATCATCATATTTGTATTGTCAAAATTTCCCCAATACTTATAAAACTTCAGCTTCATTTTTGCAGCCATAGCTTTCTTGTGTCCATCCTCCATTGAGTCCATCTTCACTATCATCCAACCCACTCCGAATATCTCTTTCATATATGTATTTCCAGTAACATATTTAGACCCAGAGATGTTCACAGTTGCATCATAAAAATACTGTAAAATATCAGTCAATGCAGCGGCATATGACCAATCACTTTCACTTGGTACAGATTCACAGATTCTGGTAAGTTCTGCCACATACTTTTCATCTTCAAGCTCAAGCATATCAAATCCTTTCTTCAGACTCACAGCAGCTTGTAGCATCAAGAACGTTGAATTCCATCTTGTCTCAACATCTAAACTGAGACCAGCCTTTGATTCAACCTTTTGAATCTCCAAACACTCCTTGAACCTTTTCTCCCTATTAGGTGAAGATCGAACAAACCTAACAGCTGTTCTAATCCTAAAGACTGAACCATGTGCTTCCTGAAGACCGTCTTTCACAATCAGACCTAAAATATGTGCTCCACAACGCATGTGCAGAAATTCTCCACCCAATATCGTTGTTCCCCATGAAGTCAACTTTTTCTTCAAGTACTTTAATGCAAGATCATTAGAACTTGCATTATCTACTGTAATGGTGAACACCTTTCTAATTCCCCAGAAAATGCAACACTTCTCAACCATTTTACCAACTGTTTCGCCAGCATGATTATCAACTATGCAGAAATTGATGACTCTTTTGTGAAGCCTCCAATTCTCATCTATATAGTGAGCAGTTAGACACATGTAGCTCAGATTCTGTATGGATGTCCAACAATCCGTAGTCAGAGAAATACTGCCTTTGTAGTTTCTAAAAAACATCCTAAGCTTGCCCCTTTCATCCTCATAAAGCTCTAAACAATCTCTAGCCACTGTTTGGCGACACGGGATATCAAATCGTGGTTGAGCAACACTCATGAATCTTCTAAATCCCCTATGCTCAACAAATCTAAAAGGCAGCTCATCCATAATGATCATTTCCACTAATGCCTTACGAGTTGCAGGTTGACTAAACGCCACATAAGATGGAACTTTACTCCCTACAACCCCATCCATTTTATTCTTATGAAATAATGTTGTTTGCTTCCGCCTTTTACCATCATTTTCACCATCACCTTCTTCTCGAACTATTGATTTGCATGTAGACATGTGGCTTAACATTGCACTAGTTGTGGGACCATGCTTAGTTCTACATGTAATCATTGCTCCACAATGAATACACCGAGCTTTGTCGAAAATATCAGTCTTCACAAAACATGACCAAACCTTAGATCTTTTCTTTGATTCCTCAACATTTTCTGAAGACTCTGTCTCTTGGTGTTGTTCATGCGAATCTGGATTGGAGCTTTCAGCGTCGGTACCACAATTTTGTGTTGATTTTGTTGTATCATCCATAGAATCCATCTACACAAATGAGAAGCTTCATCAACACTTGTTGTTAGATAAAAAAAAATTGAGAGAATAATCACTTAATCATATAAAAAATTGTAAATGTTACTTCTCAGTTTGATTAATCACTCCCACCTATTGTGCATCAAAGATTCACTCTTATGAGTAATTAAATGACACAAATTCTTTCAATCACAATGAAGTCGTAAAAAAAGAAAGAGAAAAGAACAAAGAACAAACATAGAAAGAATCTCAACTAACAAAGAAAAAGATAATGAAGATGGAGACCATTAACATAACAAAGATGAAGAAACAAGTCCAGATTATTTGTGAATATTACAAATTTGTTTGTGGGAGGTTTTTTCGTTCATATTTTCAGTAAATTGCAGAATGAATCGGTGTGGTTCTGTCCCTAATTCCAGATTGAAAGGTCCAATGAGTTCTAATGGTGAAAAAACTATAGATAGATCTAATGGTGAAGAAACTATAGATAGACTCAAAGCAAAGAACACCCAGAATTTAAAAACCTCTTCAGAGCAAAAAAAACAAAAGCAAAGAAGGTTTGTACATAGAAATAAAAAAAAAACGAAATCAAAGGAGAAAGAATCAAATCAATGGTCGTGACTTGTGAGTAAGCCTTTCCGGCGTGCCGTCACTCACCACCACCGCCGCGAAAATAAAAAAAGTTCTTTCCATCAACATAAAAAGAAACTCAACAGATTTTATACTTATGGGATACAAACACATTCAATGTCATAGAGGTTTGGTTAAACGTATAAGACCAAAACAGAGAAACACAATCCTTGATTTGAAACCAAAAACCTAAATAGCAAAACAAAGATTAATACAAAGTCATAGAGAGGTTAACATACCTGAGTCTGGAGAGCTTTAGAAGTTCCAAGTAAGGATGATGTTGAGAATTAAGAAGAAGGACTCGAAGTTGAAGGAGCTGCAAATAGGTTTTCACTCATCCAAGTGATGGCCGCCGCGAGAGTTGTGATGGCTGTCGGTGAAACATTTTTTTTTTTTTCTATTTGATTACAAAGGTCAAAGGTGTCGGTGAAACATAATTGAAGTTACAAGATATTAATTAATGGGCTTACAAATGTTTTGGGCTATAAGGTGTGGCACTGTGGCTACCGGGTAAGTTATAAAAATTATGGGTTTAATATATTGCCCCGGATATCCGTTTATCCGGATTAAATTTCTGTAGTATTCGTATCCGTATCCGGATCCGCCTTATCCGTTAAATCACTATCCGTATCCGTATTCGTTTTGACCGGATATCCGTTTTTCGGAGCGGATAACGGATCCGGATCCGGATATCCGGCGGATCCGGATATTTCATCCCAGGGCTATATGGCATACATATATATATATAGTTTTAAATTGGTTGTTGGTGTGTGAAGAGCTAGATAAAGTAAAATGTCACGAGTAATGACGTGTAGAACATTGGAGGATATTTTTCATGCAATGAAAGGCAAAAGTTTGAGAATAAAGTGAAAGTTTATATTTTATAATTTTATATATCAAGAAAAAGCGAAAGGTTGTAGTAGAAAACAACTAATGAATTTTCAATTTAACAGACGAAGAATTCGTCAACTACTATCTCGGGAGGAATAATAAATCAATTTATATACGAATAATGAATTAATGATCATCGTAGGGGTTAGTGTGTAGTTGTTTACCAATGTGAGCTACGGACCCTCGCAGATATATATATTCGGCTTTCGACAGTATCAAAGAATGATGTATTTGATAAGGGGCATGTATGTACGTACATGCATGGCGAGTCTAGAACCGATCGAGCCATCGGGACGATGAAGAATTCGAAGACTTTGGTTTACTGCAGAGAATTATATGTTATTAATTATATATATGCAGTATATAATAATTCAAAATAATTTGGAAATAAGATGAAATAAATAAATGTGAAATGATAATCATAATTATTTTTCTAATATATTGATTTAATTTAGGTAGATAGATTTTAGGAAATTTAAAATTTAAAATCAATGTTAGTTTCGATAATATTGATGTTTTAGTTTGTTTGGATACACTTATAACATTAATCATAGTTTATTTATTTTTTAATATATGTGTTTAGAAGCATTTATAATTAACCTTTTCTAATAGTGTAAGTAGAAGTAGATTGATTATTTTATAGTTTTAATAAGGCATAACATTTTCAAAGCTTTTATTTAAATTACAGTGTTCTCTTTCACAAAATAACTCAATAAGTAACCCAAAAAAAAACATTCGATTCTCTCTGCACACATCATTTCTCAACTTTTATATATGTAAAAAAAAAACATAAATATCATGGACACCATTTGTGACCTGTGGGACTTATCACATGCTATGTTCAAGTTCAAAGGATGCATTGATGATGGGTTTTAACAAGGGGTGAAAATGGGATAAACGAGAATTGGTGGGGCAAAATATATATAAATTTCACTTTAAAAACTTAGAACACCCTTTCGTTTTCATAGAAATATGACCTAAGATATATAGAAAGTGTTATTTTTTTGACAGGTTTGCTAAATTTTCTAATTTTGGGAATGTGGTGGAGGAATCATCACGTGGTTTGATTTGTCTATTTAATTCAATTTACTTCTTCTTTTTTTTTTTTTTTTTTCGCCATTTTACTTCTTCTTTATGTAATTGATTTGACGGCTCTTTAGTTTTTTCACTGGTTACTTTGTTCGTTACCTCAATTTGGTGTACTCAACAGAAAGCTACTTATCTGCAAACCATTTGAATTTATTTCATCTTTTTGGTAATTGGTTTTTCATATACGGACGATACATCAGGTTGACACGACGATAGATATCAATGAAAATGAATAATTACAAAAATGATGGTTTCAAGTAAAACAATAATGGTATTGTGGACTATTAGAGAAATAGTTCATTTTATACAAACATATTTTCCTTTTGTTTTCAGACATAGTTTCATATTATAGGGCCCATAAAAAATATTATTTAGTTTGGTACGAGTAGAAGATATCAAGATTCAGAAGAAGTGATAAGATTGATGTAAACCAATGTTAGTACTTTAGTATACTATCTTGATTCGCATATGGTCTTATGTTCATAGATATTTTTATTTCATGTTGACTCCTAACATATTACTTTGCAATTGCATTAAGCATAGTGCAAAATTTTCATATGAATTTCGAAACTAAGAGCTCCAAATGTACACGAAATATTGTAACAATTCATGTACTAATCCTAGAAAGTTTAAATTTGGGAGCTCTTAGGTATTTATGAAAAAATCAAATCGAATTATATTGACTATTACTTACTAGTTCTCGTCTAGGATTCAATTATTTTTTCAAAACAGAAATAGTTTGTTATGAAAAAAGGGAAGAAAAAGAAAGCATCAATGATTATACATGTCAATTTCAGCCATGTCAATGTTCATTTCTCCAAGCGAATTTAACTTTTTTACTTGGGAGAAGTAAAATATCCAAATACGACCGGTCAAGAAAAATTAAATAATGATAAGTACTGCCGAAAAAAAAAGGAAAGCCTTTTTCTCAGACTCTTTGGACTCTAGGAGTGGTTGCAATTGCAACCATCTCATAATATCTCTCAAATAGAAACGTACTAGGGTTAGTACATTTACAAGTTTAAGATGTTTGGATCTTTTGTAAAATCTGATTATGGAACATGTCTTAAACTGTTAGACCTGAACATTGGCACTGGTTAGGATCTTTTTCTTCTATGTTTCCATTTCCTTTTAAAAACTAAAGCCACTAAGCAATATAGCTTTTATAATTTCAATTAACGTGGTAATTTCATTAATACATGATGTACACAAAAAGTTTTAGTTTTATTATGAGTATTTTAGGTTCAGTATTTGAAAAAAAAATATATATATTGTAAACAATAAATAGTTTTATAAATGTACACAACTATAGTATACACATGCCAAGTAATAACTTCTAACCACATATTTAACCTAAATTTGTTTAAATATGAGACTAGATTAATAACCCGTGCTGCGCCCGAGTGTAATATTTTATAACATTTTTTTTGTTAATTCTATGAGTTAATTAAATTATAACTATTATTTGGTTTTAGAGTATAGTATATGTGACTTGTTAGTAGAGTTAAATCATGTATGTTATTTGTATATATTAAATATTATGTAGGTATTTGAAGTATGATTATTGGTTTTAGTAACGTAAATAACTTTAAGAGTTGAAAATATTAAACGTAAATAATAATTAGTTTCTTGATCCCTAGTCGATCCGGATCGACCCGCGGTCAGATCGATAATCGGTGAACCGGAAGGTAGTTCGGTTTAATATACATGTCAAATATAAAAGCATTGAATTATATATATATATATATATATATTAATTTTGAATTTTTGACAATAATATATGTATTTTAATATATGAGAAAAGTTTATGGTAATACATGAATAGTAAAAAGAAAACTAAAACATGTTTAAATAAAAATGGTTATCGGAAAAAACATGAAGTATGCTTACATCTAAACGTTGATTAGTAAAAACAGAAATTATTGCTATATAATTATATATGTATTTAGAATAATTAAATAAAAAAATTTAAATAGAAAAAATAAAAATTTGTTTTTTTTCCAGCCCACTTTCATTGCTTAAGGGCTATAAAAGCTAAACTTAGAAATGGAAATTAATTTAACAACCCAATATGGCCCAACACTAATTACAACACATCACAAAAAAGCAGACACGTGTTGATTCTCAGATCATTGAGGCAAATATTGAAAAAAAAAAATCGTAGATATAATTTTTCTTTTTAGTTTCTGCCGACAACAAAAGAAAAAAAAATCCCTTTGCAATTCGTTATTTTACTCAAAATCACTCAAATCTTCTATATTTTCTTATTCATGATCAATATTCTTTGAATTCATTGCGTAATTTGATTCATTGAGTTATTCGATCTCTCCATCAACAATCTGAGAATCCAATCGATTTATAATTAGGGTTTCTGAAACTGTGAATCAGAGAGCTTGAAGATGGAGTTGTGAAATTAGGTCAGTCAAATGGAGAGTACTTGATTTCATATTTTTATTCGTGTCGTAATCAGTCGAGAGAGAAACAAAAACTCTCGGATACCTCTGGTGCTTTCTCGCCCGTCGTCATTTTCTTTCTACCTCAGATTCCGGTGTTCTTCCTTTCACTCGCTATTTAACTTCTTCCGCCTTTGACGTCGTCTCCGTGAGCTCTCTCTGCTTTGACTGCAACCATGTCGACTATTATGCAGAAAATCAGAGAAATCGAAGATGAGGTAATCTTTCAATCCTATACGGTTTTTTTTCAAGTTTTATTGTTGTTTTTGGTAGCCTGATTCGAAGAAACCCAAATATATCTTTTTCAACTTGTTAAGTGTTTTATCATATTCGAAACAAAACAAATGGTAAAAAAACTTATTTCATATAACTATTAAAGTAGAGAACTTGAAAATAAAACCAAAATTCAGTAACAATTATTTAGCTTCTTAGATTCGTTAACTCATGTTGTTTGTGATTTTGGTTAGCTATCAATAAAGAATGATCTTGAGTGGATCCATTTATTTTTCTAATCTATGGGTGTATTGGATTTTCCCCAAATTGATACTACTGGATTTCAAATTCTTATTCATCGTGTTCTTCATTTGTATCACACAGATTTTATATATATTTGGTTGAAGAGTGAAGACATGTACAATATATATCCTTTTTGAATGATCACTTTAAATTTAGAGTTGGCGATTTTAGTTTTTTTTTTTGTTTTTGTTTTCCATGGCTGCAGAAAACATGTTTTTTTTTTTGAACAACTACTTAGATTTCCATTTGAACAACTACTTGTCAATTCGATTAACTTTATGTTGCTGTGCTGACACGATACCTTTATCGGTCGAGGACTCCGAGCAAATATTGTGTCGACATGGGATCAAGGTTTTCTCGAGTTTTGGCATTTGGCGTATGGCACCAAGCTACATGGGCCCAGGTCTGATCCCTCTACCCTATTTCTCGATCTGATTATATGGAATTATCGATATCTTGACCTGATTGGTAGAGGACATCTTTCTTGTCATGTATGGATACCCTTATATCGATTATGGAATAGTGTCTTGTGAATTTTGGCCCATCTCTATATGATTGCAGAAAACATGTTTATTATTCCTTTCTTTTTAATCAAGAGATTTTTTTTTCCGTAGACAGATTATAAGAAAGCCAAAGATAAACTTTTCTATAACCATTAAAATAGAGAAGTCGAAAATAAAACCAAACATTCATTGACAACCATTACTAAAATTATTATAAAACCAAAAAAAAAAAAAGTTTCAACTTATTAGAAAAACCAAACAATATAAATAGACTACTCTTTGTACCTCTTTCAAACGATGCCGTTTTTCTGTTTCTTCTTCTTAGCCTTTGATTAGGATTTCTAGGACATGTTTCCTTGCCTTTCAAGTTAGCAGAAGCAGCTCTTTTTGCGCTCCAACATCAAAATTAAATTTTATTTACCCTATCAGTTGCCTGCATTAAGGGCATTTTTCCATACTTATTCACCGCAAATAGTAAACACTTTTTGCAGAAGCTACAAAGACCCAAAATTGAACAACTCGGTACCAAATTCATCAAACAAAAACAACTTTGTCTTGCAGTTAACCTACTTGTGTCCACAAGTTGTACTGTTGGGTTCAAAACAAATCTCAAGACAATCTGCATAATCACGATTTTGTAGTTAAGACAAACACAATAGATCTTTAATAATGTAAAAGATATACAACATAATTTATTCTACTGTTAGAAGTAACCAATCTCACTCACGTACCACATGGCCAAACTCACAAAAAAGATTAACCACCTCAGAGAATCCCAATGGCACAACTTCACCACCACCATCCTTTAAAAACTGTGCAATAAGTAACAGAAAGAAAATAAATGTCAAAATAGGAAAACTAAACATTAAAATACATCCATGAGATCCAAATATCGATTAATATTGAGCTGCATGACATTTCCACATAAAGGTCTGACTTGGATATAGTATTGTCACCTGACATGTGCCATTGGAGAACAATGCATTGTTTAGAAGAGCCACCACAAAACTGTGCCTAAATTTCCCTTCCTTGTCTAACAAAACAAACTTAAAATGAAATGGAAGCCCTGAAACTGAAGAGAATGATAAGCTAAGATTGCTAAGATTTAAAACTTACGGATTCATCACAAATGACCATGTCCAAAGTTTCTCCAAATCCAGGTGTGAATTGTGTCCACATGTGGAGGATCTTAACGCGGATACGCCATTTTGTCTTGAATGGCTTGACATCTTTCGAGGTATGTTTCGCCAATTTTTGGAGCCATTGGTTATGTTTTTTTTTTTAATTTTTATTGCTTTGAGATTGTGTTTGCTGTGAATGAAAAAAGGTTGAACGTTTAATGCATATATTTATAGATTTCTTAGATTAGGTTAAGCTTTGTTTAGTGAAAATCTTTCGGAATATTATGAATTGAATTGAGAAGGTCTCATTGAATATTCGGATGTTATATTTTACGGAAAATCAGTGTCGAGATTTTAGGTTTGCTTAAGGGAGATCTTTTCAAAATTGTATATTGGAGAGAAATCTATGGAATTCCTTGATCGAATATTTGATTGATAAAATTTTGTGTCGAGATTTTAGGATTAGAAAAGTGTATTAGATGATTCGAATATTTAGTAGGTTATTGTTTGTTGGAATTGAATATTTTCAAAGATTTGGATTAATGGATATTATTTGAATCACAGTATATTCTTCTCACGATTATATACCAAAAATTTATTGAGTATATTCTTAATCGGAGTATCATATCGGTGGGCTTGTTAATAATATGACTGATATAACGTGAAAATTTTATATGGGCCTATTAACTAAATGGACTGATTTGAATTTTGTTTTCTCAGGTCCGTCGGATCGCAATTTGCTGCAACGGGTTGAAATTGCACCGCTTCAAGGATCCGCGTCCCTTAAAACGGGTCGGAAATTAAGCTTCAGCTCGGGTCGGCTCGGATACGTGTTGAAAATCTCTAAAACACCCTTTTTTTTTTTTTTTTTTAATCTAAATCTGAGTGGCATTTTTCGTAAATATGTAAAAATGGCTTATATGGCTCGTCATTTTTTCTGCCCCTCCCTCTCAATTAATAGTATAGATATTGTACATATTTATAAACTCATACTGAATTATTATGAACAAACACATAACATACAATTTATCTACAAAAAAAAACTTTAAAACTACTATAAATAATTTTTTAACTATCTTATGAGACGACATTAGTTTTATGATAAGAACGCTGAAACCTAATTAAGTACTATTGAACCCAAATCGATTTATGTATAGTTGGTCATTCATACGATAAATATAATAAATAAATAAAAACTAAATCTTGAATCGTACATAGAGAATCCAAACATAAAAACTAAACCTTAAATTATATATAAAGAACCCAAACCTAAAAAAAAAAAAACCCTAACCTATAAATAGAGAATTCAAGCATGAAACTAAATCCTAAATTATATATAGAGAATCCAAACATAAAAACTAAACCCTAAATTATTAATAGAGGACCTAAACATAAAAACTAAACCCTAAAACCCTAAATTACAAATAGAGAACCCAAATATGAAAACTAAATTCTAAATTACAAATAGAAAACTAAACCCTAATTTATAAATATTGAACCCAAATAAATTCTTTTAACTATCTTAACATAACGTTCCATGGACAAAACACATTGCATATATATTTGTCTACGGAACATATGCACAAAATAAAATACAAATCGAAGTCCTTGAGTATAAGCGGAAAATTTGATGTCATTATGTTTGAATCAATTATCAAAATCTATACCCTAATAAAACTAAACCATATATCATAAATATAACACCCAAACAAAAAAATTTAGTTATCCAAACAAAATTTTCTCGTGCATACACCAAACATATAACATGAAGTTAAAACTCGTGGACAAATAAAAAAAATAAGAAAAAAAAATTCAGCTTATCAAAAGGTAAAATTATTTTTTTTACAAAGGAAAAAGTGGCTTTTCTTGAATGACACTGAAAAATGGCTGTTTCTGATGGTTTTGGCCCATTTGTGGCCTTTTTGTAAATTTCTCTTTGTTTTATCAAACTTGTACCGAGCCATTAAACATAATACATCGTAGTAGGAAATAGGAAACATGGTTGGCTTTTTATTCCCTGATATGATATTGTTGAGATTGACTCCATTGATTGGCCCTGCAAAAGAGAAAGAAGACAAGTATGAGAAGTTGGTGATTAAGATCAAAGAGACTCAGAATTAGAAGAAGAAGCAAAAGAAAGTCAACAAAGAATGAAGACATGTCATCAAATGAAGCAAATGGGTTTGGGTGTTGTATTAAGACTAATGGGCCAACGGATTGTCTAAGGCCCATATAGTTCAATATATATCAAATGTCTAAGTAGTTTTAGTTAAAAGTAAAGGAGTGGTTAAGAGTTGTTAAAAGTTGTAAGAGCCTTGTCGCTTGTAGAAGTTGTCCTAGTAGCTACTAGTTAGAGTAGTTACACTAGAAGTAAGGTCTAGATCATGATTAAAGTTGTATGGGTTAGTAGAAAACTAGCTTAAGTATGTGTGTGTTTGTTGTAACGTTGGAGATGTGTGAAAATAAGAAAATGAGTTAAAGAAAACGTTTTGTGCAAAGTAGAGAGAAAGAAAACAAACCTGAAACTTTAGTGAATGTCAACAGATATGATATCAAGATCAAATGCACAAATAGTTCAATCTGCATCTTCCTCACATGATTATTACAGATACATAATTTTGTTCTGTTAGAACATTTTCCCAACTCCATCTTTTCTTGGGACGGATTCTTGAACATCCATCCGGCACCAATTACCCATAAGAGAAGCCATTTGATCAATCTTATCATACAACCCAAGAAGCCCACCGGTGTGTATGAACAATATCTTCTTTCCTTCCCAATTTTTGGGATCCTTATTGATCTCATTTATCAAACCGTAAACAGCTTTCCCACTGGATAAACATCCGAAAATTACGATGCTACTTTGAAAGATGAAAGTGGTAATCATGACTTTGAACATTACTAGAAAGACCTAACATACCTGTAAACAGGATCAAGAATAACACCAGTTGAACTTGCTACTTCCTTTACAAACTTAAGCTCCTCTGAAGTGTTCATCGCATATCCTTTTCCTTTCGCCTGCAAAATACATAAGAATCAAAAGCATAACCAGTGTACTTAAGAAGATATCATTTATCACAAATTTTCCATCTGGTGTTGTTTGACATAAACAGTTGACAGGAAGTCTAACGACTGTGCCAAAAGTAAAAATAAAACGGAGAAGCCTAAGATGCTTATAACACTCACATTGTGGATGCTAACAATATCACGAGAGTTGACACCAGCTTGAAGTCCATCCAGAAGGCCTTGGACAAAGTTATAGAAGTAATCAGGATCATCGCAAACCGAGAAAGCATGAACCTGTACAATGAACAAAACACAACTAAGGTATCAGTCAACTTCACTGTGAGCAATGCAACTAAAACAGAAAACGACTCTTACCTTGGCTTTAAGAGCTCCAAACCAAGACCCCAATGAAATACCAGCAATTGTACCACCACTAGCAATCAAAAGAAAACCAAAATAAGAGTAAAGCAAACAAAAGTAAAGGATGAGAAAACAATGCACAAGGGAAGCAAAAGCAAAACCTGCCACATGCTACCACAATATCATCAAATTTTAGACCGTCGTTTCTACTTTTTAGCTGCTCCTCAATTTCCCTTGCTGCTTCAATATAACCCCTACACGATTATTGTACAAAATTTAGCATTACAAGGGCTCAATCCTGCCTCGTCAAGCAATTGAGAACTAAGATCTATCAAATCTAAAGTAATTGTAAGAACTAAGAACAACACTTAGCTAGATATAAAAAGTTTCATATGAGAACACAATCTCACCAAGTTCCTAAAGAGTTTGATCCACCAACCGGAATTACATAAGGCTTTTTTCCTTCTTTCTCCAGCTTCTCTTTCAGGGCATTAGTAAGAGCCTATCATTACCATGAACAAGTTTTTAATCAACAAGTTAAAACTACTAATCTCGTGTTTATCTCTTTACAATGCAAAGGACTAACCTCACTCCCAGTGGAGGAGTACTCTTCCTTAGAGATGAGATGAATATTAGCTCCAACGAGACGTTCAACCAGAAGATTCCCAACCAATCCAGGATCTTCATCAGCAAGAAGCTGCAACACACACACACACAAACACATGTCAAAAAATGAGAATTTATCGATGTAAGGTGAAAAATCAAATTCAAAAAAGCAAAGACCTTGGAAGTGCGGAGAATAAGATGAGTATCGAGATTGAGATAGTTAGATGCAACGGTTGTAGCACGGCAATGATTGCTCTGTATACCGCCGATGGTGATTACGGTGTCGGCTTGTTGATCAATAGCTTCAGCCATTAAGAATTCGAGTTTCCTTACTTTGTTTCCACTCAATTCCATGCCGGTGAAATCATCTCGCTGCCAAATTCGTTTTTTTTTAAAACACGGTAAAGCGAATGGGAAGAAGAAGAAGACGAAGAAGAGAAGCAACAAAATTACCTTGATCCAAAGTTCAGTGCCATTAGGTAGACCAGGAAGATTCCATCGATGGATCGGAGTAGGAAGCTGAAGAAGAAGATGATCAAATGAAATTGAAACATGCAGAACAAACAAAGAAAATCAAAATTACGTACGTGAGCGAGGGAGAAAGTGTGTGAAGGAATCGGACGAAGATGAGAAGCCCAAGAAGGAGGAGAGTAAGGATTTTTTGTGAGAAAATCCGCCATTGAAGGTACTGATGTTGCAGACATGCTTCTTCTTGATCTCCCAAGTTCGAGCTTTACTCTTGAGACTGTCAAGAGTCCTCTCATTGCTTCTTCTTCTCTTCTAGTCGTTGGATTTGCTCAGATGACATTGTTTCTCTCTTATGGGCCTCTGTCGGCCCATTTCATTTTTTAGCCAACAAAATATTTTATTTTATTCACATATAAACAGAGGAAGGAAGCATTTCACAAGAATCCAAGTCGTTTGCGTATACGTATATAAAACATTGGATACATAGACAAGCCTTAAGCAAATTAAACCAGTAATCAAATCAACAAAGCTCCTAGTCCCTTGGATCACACAATCTGTGGCTCTGATTTTTCACGGCTCTTGCAGCGGCGTTGTACCATGCTGCTGCAGCCATTGCGCCTGGATCAGGAACTGATGCAAGAATCTCAGCTGATACATAGCTTGATCTTCCCGCCTGTTCTCCAATCTCAGCCAATCAGATAACGTGAAAATAGATATACACATGATCTAGCATAATGAAGCCTTATTAAAGCTCACCTGTGCTTGCATTTGAATGGTTGATTCAGCTCCTGTGGTTGCAGCTTCAGCTGACAGAACAAAGGCAGATATTGGATCCTCTCCAGCGCTCAGCTTCTGCTCACAAATCAAAGCAAATCTCATTCGTACTTGTACAAATATCCATCTTTCTTTGGTAAAGTAACCTATTAATCAGTCACCTCCTCGAGGACTTTTGAAGCTGGGATGAGCGCATCTAACATAGTTCTATAACCTGCACTTGCTCCACCGTATTTACTGACAGCAGAGATTGCTGACTTGAGTGCTTCAGACCCTGAAACAAAGTGGAAATCAGATTCACAGGCTAATACGCGCCTACTACTAACGACAATGCAGTAAACGTTATCTTACAGTGTTTGGGAGTGGTTTCTGCCTGACTGTTAGCTTTTAACTCCGCGTATGCTGCCTTGCAGAGAAGATTATAACTGGTTTCATACAAGAAAGTGCCATGAAATTTATCAGTAAATGCCAAATGCATGACAGATTCTAGAGAAACAAAGTTTTTAATCTAACTACATCCACTTACATTATTCCGCTTGTTCCCCCCATGATCCTTCTGATTGATGAGCCAATCTCACTAACTGTTTTGGCAGCATCATTGAGTGGATAACTAGAAAAGCAAGAAACAGAGGGTACAAATTGCAAGTAAACAATCAAAGCTAAACAGAGCAGAAGAAAAGGTGAAATGCTGAGTAAAGTGACTTAGTACTTCTTCATGTCCTCCAGAATAGTTGTTGCGCCTCTGCACATCTACGAATGGTGATACGTGCATAAGATTTGAGACAGACATACTGAATTTTTTTGTGTTATACAACATTTTAAAAAACAGGACTTACTGTTGATCCACAGTCCCCATCACCCACTTTTCCATCCCATTCGTTCAAACTATCCTTCAGATTGATGACCACAGTTGCTGCTGCTTCAATAGCTGCCTCAAGAATTCGACCTTGTTGACTTAGCTCTTGAGGTTGGCTTAGAGACTAATGTCACCAAAACATAGTTAGCATGATCAACTGGCAAAATTTACAGAAAAATTATCACATCTCACTAAAAACCTTATAAGCTTTAATTTTTATCAAACCTTAACGCTTACCTCTTCATTTATTGTTGATTGTATGGGAGGCAGTGGAACGGGGATCTTTGCTGGTGGGCGGTTCCCTGTAGAAAGAGAGATCTGGCTTGAGTTCAGCAAAAAAGGAAAAATCTAACCTTGAAACGAAATCAAATAGGAAACCACAAAGACAGAACCAAATAATGATACAAAATAAACAATTCACAATCTAATACAAGCTCCAAGGGAAATATCAGATGAAAAAAGAAGCCAATTTAACAGTATCTCACAGACCATCTGTGCCAACTGGCCAACTAGGAGCCTTGGTTGGAGCATCCAATCGGTGTAAAATTGACTGATCAGCCTTCATGATGGATATCGAGAACCCTGGAAAGGGAAGGAGTATAAGAGAAATAGCACAGGGCGGTGACTCTACACAGACAATGCCAACAGCAAACAGCACCTGCCATATCAAGAGACGTCATAAATGATCCTGTATACACTCTTTCAACAGCAAGTCCAAATTCCAATTGTAATTTAGGGACTGCTTTTCCAGCAGCAATCATAAGTTCCATCAGAGGGGTACCACCTAAGCTGCAAAACACCAAGAAAAAGAGAAAAGATTCACTTATTAAATTGTAACCAAGTAAACTTGTTATACCATAAACAGACATGACATCATAGATATAACAATTTAGTACCGTAAAAATGAGTATAACAGTATTACCTAAATAGGTAGATGGAATAAACAGGCTTACCCATTAACCATCAGAACAACACTGTTACCACGTGTAATTGGAACATAATTGGTCTCCTGCAGTTAAAAAGAATGCATAAGCCTACAGAAGAAGAATGATACATGGTTTTTACTACTGTTTTTTTGGAGATATTAAGTCAATAACTAATATGCAAGATAGTTATGGACAGAAGAAATTGCAACAGAGGAAACAAGAATAGCTATTCACATACTGGATTCAGTATCTGCTGAAGAACATGGGAGACTACAGCATCCACAGGTTGAATGTCGACCACGGCAGCACCAGGTTCCCCATGCTTAAAAGAAAAGTTCAAAATAGCATGTAAAATGTCAAGATACAAGAAACATCAATGTGTGCTAGCTCTTTCCTATGGGGTAAAAGAAAACGAAGAAGGGATCAAGGACAACAACATACAACTCCAAGCCCAAGTTCCATTTTCTCTGGGCCCAAACGGTCTGATGTAACATGTCCTGGAAGCGCACAAACAGATAATGCAACACCCATGGTCCCAACCATCTCAGATGCACGTTTTGCTTCCGCTGCAACTTCTGCTAGAGAAAGACCAGCAGCTGCTGCAGCTCCAGCAACCTATCCTTAACCAGTAAGGATAACAGATATATAAATGCACAAAGCTTAGCTGACTCAGGTTTAGACATCACAGACAAGTTTAAGAAAATACAATAACAAGCAAGATGAGGACGATTAACCTCAAACACTGCTAAGAAATTCTAGCTTAGAATGCAAATAGAGGGAAAAAGAACGTAGAAGGAAAACTGAGAACCTTATGGACAAGAATTGTTCCCGCTAAACCTCTGCGTCCAGCTATGCCAAGCGGTGGGGGTAGAGCACAATCGTCTCCAACAATCACAGTCTACAAAAGGGATCTTATCATTCCATCAACCAATGCTCTTACCAAATTCTAAATGATAAATAGACAATTACCTCTACTTCGAAACCCTCAGTTTTTGCTTGCTCAGCTGCCAGGCCAAAATTCAAGCGGTCACCAGTATAGTTCTATAACAAATAGTTAAAAGAGAGTTAACTAGATCAGCCAAAGACATTGATAGAACTTATAGCCCTTCAATGCTATAGACATATACATATGCATCTGTATAGCTATGTTTTAAATACCGTGACAACCAAGAGGCAACCTTTTGGACCAGTTACAGCTCGAATTCCCTGGAATTAGACGAAGATTCATCACTCACTCGAAAGACTTAAGAGAAGACGAAGAAGAAGAAGAAGAAGAAAACTTACAGCTAGAATGGAATCAACTGGTGGCGAAGTAAAAACATCTCCGCAAATAGCAGCTGTGAGCATTCCTTCTCCAACATACCCAGCTTGAGCTGGTTCATGCCCACTTCCTCCTCCTGTTTCAAAAATTGGCAATACATAACACGAAAATAAAACTCAAATAAACATAAATAAGGTTTTGGACAAGAAAACTCCAACCTGATATAACAGCAACCTTGTCATAATTTGCAGCTGAGACATCAGCTCTTAGTACAACCTTGACCTGTAAATTCATCACAATAAGCTAAGGTTTTGCACTAATCCATTGAAAAGAATCGATAAAAAGCGGAAAAAGAGATATAAATAACCTCAGGAAGGCCATCCAAATATTGAAGTCCAGGATAAGTTTCGACTAAACCTTCGATGAACTCGGTTACAACATCTGCAGTGAACACAGAAACGAGAAGAAACAGAATATGTTAATTCTCTCTTGCAATTGATATGTAAAAGAGCATGCAACTACCATATAAGACCCCTAGAACACGAAGAGTTATGATTTGTTCAGTAGCTAGAAATAGACACAGTATCGAGTTTATCTGTATAAAACAGAGAGCTTTAGGACGAAGAAGGAGACGAGTGAGCACGAACCATTGGGGTTGTTGATGAATTTTTTAGCCGGAGAAACCATAGGTGCTAGCTTTTAGGGAGATCAAAACCTGAGAATTGGTTTAATCTTACATGGAGAACCAAAGAAGAGAAGAATTGAGAGTTATAAAGAGTCAACAATGGCAGAGACGAGGGGAAGTGAAGAAGAAGAAGAAGAAGAAGAAGAAGAAGGACTGAAGAAGAAGCGAGTGAAGAAACCCAACCGCTAAACCGAGCTAAACCGAAAACATTAACTAATAGTTCAGCAATCAAACCGATAAATGGAGATATTGGGCCGGAGGTGAGCCCATCAAGTAAAAAAATAACTTAATTAGTAAGAAAAAGCCCAAGCGTAGACACGTGTTCCACGGTTCGTCTAGAATTCTTTGTCTACTTCACACGGAAAGAGAGAGAGAGAGACGCAAAGAAGAGATCCAGAAGACGAAAAACCATGGCGTTGCAATGGCTGATTCTGTCGTATGTGGTGGCCGCCGAAGTTGTAATCGCCGTCGCGTTAACTCTACCTTACCCTATGCTTTTGAAGAAACGTGTCGTACAACTTGTCTCATTAATTCTTCAACCTGCTGCTTCAATCGTCGCCTTCGCCGGATTTCAGCTCCTCGGTAATCGCCGCTTATCTCTCTCTTATCTATCTACTCTGAGTTTCTGTTGATAATCTGATTTCTGTATTTCGAATTAGGAATTAGGAATCGAATTGGTGTTATTTAGTTAGGTTTTTTTTGAGGCCATGAGTGATTCTGTGTGTGTTGTTTTGCTTAATTTCGTTTTGATTTCATCCTAATTCTTCTCAGATATTTACTGGAAGAATGAGCATAGACTTTCTTGTTCATCTGAGGTTTGCACTGCTACAGAACGAGATCGCTACGAGAAATCTGTAAGCACACCTTTCGAATGTTGACTTTATATCACCAATGTTCTTTGTTTCTATAGCTCAGTTCTATGTTTCTGAAGCTTTTTGAATAGTAAATTGTTAGGCTTGGACCTTTATTCTGATTCGTTGATCTGAAGATCAAGATTGTTTAAAGAAGTTGGCGTTCATTGTCTAAAGAAGTTGTAAAGATATAACTGTCTCAGTGATTGAACAAACGGAATAGTCTCAATGCATCTTTTTAGGTCTTGCCCTCTTTTAAAGCATAGCTCCTAGTTGTTGTCAAATAGTAACATCGGATTGTTTTTATAACGACGACATGAATGTCATTTGTAGTTGAGCGTATACAATGTTGTTGTGAATCTGTTGGCAATTGATTCTTGGTGAACCTTCATCACCACTCAGTTTACTTTTTTTTCGGGGACAGGCACTGCATTCAAACCTTATTGGTCTGCAGTTGAGAATCAAAATCTTGCATGTTTAGTTCATCTTTAGTTCCTTGGCTTTCCCTGCAATGTCTCTCAGCTTGCTGACTAATGAGTTGTGTGTTTGCATATTGTACCACAGATCTACAAGGCTCAGAGGAATGTGGTTCTGTGCGCCGCAGGAATTCTTCTCTACTGGTAACATCATCAGCTATTTATGAGACACATACAGACACACAAGCTCTCGCATAGTTCACTAATATATATATATCTTTGTATTCATTGACAGGTGCATTTACCGTATCTGCAAGTACAACAAGGACCTTGAGCTCTTGGAGGCAACGGAGAAGAGATACAAGGAAGAGTAATATCTTGACGAGAGTATAGGGAGTTTGGTTCAAAGCTATATTTGCATTTTTACATTCGAATTATTACTAAACCTGAACTAAAACTATATGAGTATCCTTGCACACTATATGTATATCATCAGTGTCCATTTCTCTCTGCATCTTTGATTTTTATTTCAAGAACAACCTCAATTTCTTCTTGCATCAGAGTAAGTTTTACTTGGTAAATTAGTTGGTCAGTTGCATAGTTAAAAAAGAAACAACAAATTCAAATCTATTGTTTTTATCTTGTACGCTAATTAATTAAAAGTTATATTATAAAAAGGAAACTAAAATTTATATTACAAAAAGGAAATTAAAGATTATATTATCAAAAAGGAAATTTCCTTTTATATAAAAGAAGAGTATTGGCGTTCAGACTCTTGTTCATCTCGGAATCTTCAATTTCAAAGATCGAGCTTTGTGAACGATATATGGCAACTCTTGAAGATTCTTTCCACGCAGACCTTGACGAGTTATCTGACAATGAAGAACAAGCGAAACAGGAGGAAGAAAATATCGATGATTATAATATCGATAGCGTTTCTAAGCTACACAAAACTCAGAGATACGCTGATATAATGCAGAAAGTGGAATTAGAAGATGATCAGTACAAGCTAATCGTAGATTGCAATCAGCTCACATTTGATATTGAGAATGAGATTGTCATCATGCACAACTTCATCCGTGACAAGTACAAACTTAAGTTCAAGAGCTTGATTCGCTGGTACATGACCCAATCAAATATGTCCGTGTTGTGAAAAGAATTGGCAATGAGACGGATGTTATTGATCTGCAAGACATTCTTGATCCAGCTACTGTTATTGCTGTTTCATCAACAAAAGGATTTGGGAACCCATTGCCAGATCATGTCCTAGAAAAGACGTTAGACGCCTGTGATCGGGCTCTTGATCTTGATTCCGTAAGGAACAAGGTTCTTGAGTTTCTTGAAAGTAAGATGGCATCTATGGCACCAAATCTCTCCGCTGTTGTTGGGAGTGCTGTTGCAGCCAAGCTCATGGCAACTGCTGGAGGTTTATCTGCACTTGCTAATATGCATGCCTGTGATGTTCAACTTCTTGGACATAAGAGGAAAAGCCTTGTCGGTTTCTCTACAATGTCACAGTCTCGTCTGGGTTACTTGGACCAGACTGAGATTTTCTAAAGCACGACTTTGGCAGCAAGAGTTGATGCTACTAGAGGAGATCCACAGGGAAAAAATGGGAAAGCTTTCAGGGAAGAAATCCTCAACAAGATTCAGAAATGGCAACAACCTTCTCTTGCAAGTCAACCTAAGCCACTTCCTGTTCCTTATTCTCAGCCTAAAAAGAGAAGAGGTGGTCGTCGTCTAAGAAAAATGAAACAAATGTATCAAATGACAGACATGAGGAAGTTAGCCAACAGGATGGCGTTTGGTATACCAGAAGACACTTCTCTTGGTCAAGCTTGGAGCAGCAATAGGTTGCGTGTTTCGAGCAAGCTGAAAGTTAATGCTAAGCTTGCTAAAAAGCTCAAAGAAAGACAGTATACAAGTCTGTTGCAGGGAATAGAGTTGTGCAATCCTCAGGCATTAGGATTAAGCAGTGGGATTCAAAGCACTTACTTCTCAGTGTCGGAAACTTTCTCCAAACTCTAGAAGATTTAAACAGAAAGAGAGACAACTTTCCATGTTATGTAAAGCTGAATAGAACATTTCCAATGAACTTATGAACTTATAAGTTTTACTTGAAAAACAATCTGCCATATTTTTTATTTCTAGCGACCAAAAAATGTGTTATTGTTTCCATGATCCAAGGATCATTGCTTTCTTTCATTTTGCAATTATAAGATCGATCACATGTCATTGACTCACTGTAAGACAACGCTGCAGGAAAAAAATTTAAGTAACAATTGAAACATAACGAGGGAAGAGAGTAGAACTAGCGATATTATCAAAGAATGGCAAGAACTAGAGTAGAACGACAACGAATATTAGTTAGTCAGTTGAATATATTACAAAGAACAATTCCGCAAACCCTTGCAAAGAATGGCACAGACCATTTCAGTTCAGTACAAAGTGATACCTTGAATCTACATGACTCTCCACATCCCAGAGGAACGACCCAAAAGTCACAGCCTCCAATACAAGTCTCTTCAATCCCTTGAAACTGATCTTTATATGCTCGTCCTTTGATGAATCAATTGTCCCTTGTGGTGTTATCACAATCTCAGGCCTCCCAAACAATGCCTCTGTATGCTTCTCAATTATCCCAACTGATTCTCTTGATCTTATTGTAGCGTATCTCTGTAGGGTCTCCCCGTCGAATGACATAACGTACGTCTTTAACCGAGACTGCTTCATATCGCTGCTAAACCCACCACTGGCATTGATCCCTCCCACAAATGAACCAACCTCTTGGTTTGAGGATACAGCCTGATAAGTCTCTTCTGCTTCTTCATAGTAGCTTCTCTCTGTTTCTCGGCCTGCTTGCTCAATGCTAGTCTCACCTTCATCTGACCCACCTGGAAGAATCCTCATGGTCTTCTCAAGCTGAAACCTTTGGTCAATCCGCTTCAGGAAATACCCATACATCACAGAGGCAGCATATACCTGTCCAACTCCAAGTTTACTTATCTGGGCAACTGATGTCAGATCACCAGTGCGGTTTTTAAGAATGATGGAAAGATGATTCTGAATCATCTCAAAAACCTCAGGAGAGTGAAGTCTTTCAAGCTCCCCATCTAGAGTCGGCCAAGTATCAACTCGACCAGACGGATCCACAGATGATGAGCTTATGGATGGTACAAGTGAAACATTAGCATCCATAAACTTCTGAACAACTAATGCATATAAAATCTCTTCCAAAGCCCTTCTTCTCTCTTTCTCCTTAACTTCAGCAATCCTCCTAAACACCCATAAAACAATCTAATTCACAATCCAAACCTAAATTAACAGATAAATGGTAATTAATAACGGCATGTGACAAACCTGTAGAGAACAATGTCAGTTCCAGGAACAGAGGATGATGCATCTTTGTTCTGTTCCTCAGCTTCTCGATCAATTTGAAGCTGTTCAAGTTGTTGTTCAACAGCTGCTGGAACAAGATGAGGATGGCTCACTAATATCTCTGATAAAAACTGGCCCACCGGAGACTTCAACTGAAGTGGCGCGATTGAACCGGTTGAAGCATCACCAGAAGAAGCTTTAACCACAAAGCTTCTCCGAGATTTTAAAGAAATTGTTCGGCTTTGCAATGGTCTCGAGAATTTAAGAGAAGAATTGTTCTGCACGCAGAGACAACAGATTACAAATTACTACATTATAGAATCAACCCAATTTTTACTTATAAGACAATTTACACGAAGAAACAAAAAGTTCAAATTTTTAATACATAAATCAGAAAAAAATATCTCGAATTTGATTGGGAGATGACCGTAGATTAAGCACAAATACACAGGAAAGCTAAATAAATTTGATTTCTAGGTAAAGTGAATCAAAACGCAGAAGAAAGAAGACAATATACTCTGAGACGAAATTGAGGTGTAGAGCCGAATCGCATGAACCCAGGACAGCTGGGCGTGAGAAGAATCGATCTTCCGGTAGTTCGACGAAGTGAGACGGGAGATTGAACCAAATTCGCCGCCACGGCGTCCATGATTACCCTCTGAGAGAAGCAAATCGGAGCTTTGGCCAGAGAAAGGAGAAAAGAAGAAACCCTAGAATCTACAGATAATTTGGAAACAAAAAAATGGAGATTAAACCGGGTAATGGATACTGTTCTTATATGGTTTGTGACTTATCTCTTCGAATTAGCTATTTATACTGCGCAAGTATAAATAAATTAATCTCATTTAATTAAAAAAAAAAATTAATCTCATTTTTTTTTCTCTATTTTGTCATTAGTATTTTCCGTAATTTTCCTTTTTTTTTTTGTTTTTAGCAAAAAAAAATCAGTGACACATCAGAAATTGGGTTCATAGTAACTTGAATTATTTCTCTAGGCCCACTATTTCTATAGGCCCATTAAGTAGGCTTATAGGCCACATCAGAATTACATATATAGCCCAGCTTACGATCCATCAAGAAGAGAATTAGGGTTTTTTTTGTTCTCGCGGCTCACTTGTAAGTTGCACAATCGGTTGTGTAAGAGTTGTCGCCGTCTTTATCTGAGTTTCGTGAAGAGAAGAACTTTTGTTATTCGTAAATTCGACTTCAACATTTTTCTCGTCTTTAATTTGTAGTTTTTGAAAGTTTTTTTAAATAATACGGTGGCGATGATGAAAAAAAAGGCCGGACTTACGGCTGCTACGACCAACGCAAGTGTGGGTGGGTAGTAGAATGATGATTAAGTTTCCAAAGGTTGCCTGAGCCTCCTCCTCTTGTTTCCAAAGCTTAACCCATTTATTTTCCAACCTTCACCATTTTGCCTAAAGATTCGTTTTAAATCAATAAGCAAAAACGTTTCTTTTTCCAAACTAATTTAAAAAAAAAATGAAAAATTCTGTTGAAAAACAATTTCCAACACAAGGGTTGATAAATATTCTGGATTATAATAATTAAATTGAATTTGAGTGAGACAAAAATTTGATAAGGTTTTACACTAGTAAGTAAGTAAAAATTTGGATTCGAGTGAGAACAAATTTGACAAGGGTTAGTGAAAAAGTTTTACACTTGTAAGTAAAAAAGTTTGGATTTGAGTGAGAAAATAATTGAATTTAAAAAAAAAAAAAAAAAAAAAAACTGAAGAGATATATTTGGTGGGCAGGTTTTAAAGCCTGGGTTTAAGCTGCTTCGAAGAACACAAAAACCCTTAGGAAAAAATGGAATCGAAAGCAATTTGCTTAGGGTTTCTTCCACCAAGACTTCGACTTTCATCTTCACAATTACTCTCTCATCCTCCTGTAAGTGAAATTAACCATCAAGTTTTCGTCTTTTCCATTTCGATTCTTCTAAAACCTTATCCAATTCTTGTTATTTCACCTGGTTCTCTAGGGTTCTTCAACATTTGCAACGCGTCAGAGAATTGCTTCGAGACGTAAGTATCTAATTCTCTTAAGTAACCTGGTTTTTAGCCTAAATTCTCTTTCTTTTATCATTCCAATTTTTCTTTTTTTTTGGTTGATTTTAGAAACCCTCGTTTGGAACAAACCACTTGGTGCAATTGACTTGAGCAGAGGCCTTGTTGTATGTTCTTCTCGATCTGATGAATCAAGGCCTGAGATAAAGCAATCGGCAAATAGTAACTATGCTCGAGCTGAGCTGTTCCGTGGAAAATCAGGTTCTGTTTCTTTCAATGGCCTAACCCATCAGCTTGTTGAAGAAAGTAAACTTGTTTCAGCTCCGTTTCAAGAAGAGAAAGGTTCTTTCTTGTGGGTTTTGGCTCCTGTTGTCTTGATTTCCTCATTGATTCTTCCTCAGTTCTTTCTAAGTGGTGCCATTGAAGCTTCCTTCAAAAACGACACTCTTATAGGTATTTCACTACTGCTTTCATGTTTTGAACTTTTAGATTTTTCAATCATCTTCAAGTGTATGCAGTAGTGAAATACCTATGGTGTTACATTTGTTAACTGGTTAAGTATTAGTGTAGGTTTCTCTTTAACTATATCTTACTTTGAGGTTTTGTAACCTGATTTCTGATATTGATCTTGAATGATCAATTACAATCAAGAACACATGACCAAAGTCTAAGAAAGAACCAAAAAATTGTTTTGAGTTTTTGTTCAAGAGATCTCCCAAGTTTTCCAAAGCCAAGAGGCTTCCCACATGATCTAGCTCTTATTTAATATAATACTTGTCTTGATGCACCGTTTTAACAGGTTTGTAAATTATGTTTTCTTGATGCAGAAATTGTTACTTCCTTGTGCTTCGAGACGATATTTTATACTGGTCTTGCGATATTCCTGTCTGTGACTGACCGAGTGCAGAGGCCTTACTTAGACTTCAGCACCAAGAGATGGGGTCTAATCACTGGACTGAGAGGATACCTTTCGTCTGCATTTCTCACAATGGGTTTAAAAGTTGTAGTTCCCGTATTTGTTGTATACATGACTTGGCCAGCTCTTGGAATAGATGCATTAATTGCAGTGCTTCCTTTCTTGGTTGGCTGTGCGGTTCAACGAGGTTTCGAGGCTCGGCTTGAGAGACGTGGCTCATCCTGTTGGCCCATTGTTCCAATAGTCTTCGAGGTAGACTTATATGCTTAATTTTGCCTGCCCATCTTCTTGTGTGAGAAACCCTTTTAGCAAGCATTGAACCATGATGTTGTATCCTTGTTTTGAGTAACTATGGATGTATGTAATTGCAGGTGTATAGGCTGTATCAGGTGACAAGAGCAGCCACTTTTGTTCAGAGGCTGATGTTTATGATGAAAGATGCGTCAACGACTGTAGAAGTTACAGAGCGTGGAGTTGCGCTGGTTGGTTTGGTTGTGACTCTGCAATTTCTAGCTGTTATGTGTCTCTGGTCATTTATCACTTTTCTTATGCGTCTCTTTCCTTCTAGACCTGTAGCTGAAAACTACTAAATCCGAGTGTTTTAAGTGATTGTTCCATCTAGTAGCCAAATCCCATCGAGTTGTGTTCATTTCAGGATTAGTTTTGAGTTTTTACTTTTGAGTCTGAAATTGCAGTGTATAGAGACATCTTGAGAGTTGGTTGATCATTATGAGAAATGAATTTGGCTGCAAATGTCTCGTAGAACTATTAGTTGGCTCTTAGTTTTGTAATCACATGGAAGATTAGTCTCAAAGTTATGATAATGCTGTTAGTTAAAGTCATGTCTAATTTTTTTATACTTGGTGGTTTTTCTCAGTATATGAATTGCATCTTATGATCCATCTTTGGTGTTCTTGTCTACTTATGACTTGGGAAAAACTGAATAATTTCACACAAAAATAAACAAAAATAGCCTTATGTAAAGAATTTATGAAGAGCAAAGAGTCTTTAAACGACGCAACATGTAGTGAATTTGACTGGTTTATCCTCCTTGTCCAGTTCAACTTTGGTGTTATCTGACACTATCTGCTCCAAACAAGATTTGTCCACTTCAACTTTGAAATTCCTGAGACGTTGATCTTGGAGTTGTACAACTTGATGAGCAACTGCTTTCTTCTTCCTCTCAAACAACTTTTCTTTTAACCAATCAAGCTTGAAGAAAGCAAACCACTTCTTCTCCTCATAAACAACTTCAACTAAGTTTACTTTGACTTTGATGATCAGTTGGTTTTTCTGTAAAAAAAAAACCTTTTTCTTGATCCAAAATATTGAAACCCATGGATAAGGACTTAGGGGAAAGCGAACTGCATACTTCAGATGTTTTCGTGAGCTCTTCACCCGATTGATTCCACATGATGATATGGTAATGAACTCTCATTCTCCATCCATCTCTCAATGATTCAGGATTTGCAAGGTGCATGGACACACCTAAGTAATCTTTGATAGCACTGGAACAACTTTGAACTGCAACATACCATTCGTATCCGCTGTTTACGAATCTAGGAGTCGTTATCGTCGTTGGCTTCTCCGACAAGTTACCTATCGCGAACGTGACACTCGTCTTCTCCATATCTCTTCAAAACGATGATTTCGTTTTTTTTGTTCAAGAAGAATGGATGGTTTTCTTAGGGTTACGATTTTCTCACAAGAATTTTGATATTTTCCACATAATGTACATATAAGCCTATCATCTATTTATTGAGGAACAATAACATCGATTCCTTGAAACAAAATAAGGAAACCCTAAACTAGCCGCCCTGGGCAAAAAAACTGAACCCGAAAACCCGAACCGGAACCGACCCGAAAAAATCGGTTCGGGTAGGGTATGGATATTATTAGGGGTGGGCATTCGGACAGATCCGAACGGTAATTTACCGAACCGTACCGAATGATATTAAACCATACCGAACCAGATTAATTAAATAACCCAATTAGATATATTTATAAATTTATTTGGTATTTGGTATGGTTCGGTATTTTTACCGAATTCCGATTGGTTAATTGGTTAACCGAAATTAAATTATAAATATAATTTATAATTTACAATATTGATTTATTAAGTAATTAATAATATAAATTATTATTTTATAGATGAGTTCTAATCAAAAGTGACTTTTATGGAGGAAAACAATCAAGGTGAAGCATTTGGGAATGCAAAAACAACTAGGAGATTTATTCTTTAATCTTTAACAATTTTATAACAATTTTATACTTTATGATATTGGATTTTTAATCGGGTTAAATAAAATAAATTATAACAATTCATGTTTAAATTAAACAAACATTAATAAAACTTTAACCACAATAAGTCGAATTTACCGAATCCCGAACCGAACCGAACTAAATTAAGTTTGGTTTTTATTCGGACCTAATATTTTTTTAACCAAATTTTCCGAATCCCGAATTTTCTGAACCGAACCGAACCGAACCGAATTAAGTTTGGTTCTTATTTGGACTTGATGTTATATAACCGAATTTCCCGAATTCCGAATTTTCTGAACCGAACCCGAACCGTTTAACCGAATGTCCACCCCTAGGTATTATCAAATCACCTATTTGGTAGGGGATTGTCTTATCCGTGGGTATCGGGTAATATCCGAACTGACCTGATATCCATACAAGTACCCACTCAATCCGAAACTTAAGGGGGTGTATTGGACTGAGTATTTGGTGAGATTTGAGTTAAAATGATAGAAATATTTGGACTAAATATTCTGTCCAATACACCCCCTTAGAAATTTATTAAATATTATTTTAACATTTCATTCTATCATTTTAACTCAAATCTCATCAAATACTCAGTCTAATACACCCCTTACACTTATGTATATGATTCTTTAGGGTTTTTACTAGAGTTTGCAAATTTAAAGTTTAAACCATGAAGTTGACATTTGTTTTATGTTTTTAATTGTATTTCAGGAGTGATTAATAGTCAAAATAAAGTCATTATTCATCTGTGTATTTTCAGTTTTAACTTCTACCTCTATGTTTTAGTTTCACATCGACTTTTATCTCTATGTTTCAGTTTTTACTACGGTTCTATCATCTTTTGTTTTTTGGTTATGGATGTTAAATTTGAAATTATCATTTTGGATGTTAAATTTGGTTTTAGATATTTTCTATTTTTTGTGAGTGTTGTCATTTATGTATGTTATATTGCAAGTGTTTTCGGGTAAATGAGTATACTATCGGTTATATTTCAAGTTTTTGGGTATATTCGGGTATAAAATATGTGAACCGATGGTATACCTATTTTTTTGGGTATTCATAGGTTTTTCAATCTGAAACTCGAACCGATCCGAACCCGATAAGACCCGAACCGAAACCGAACCGGTTTTTTATAAATACCCTATTAGATAGTAAATACAAAAACCCGATAGATCCGAATCCGATCGGATCCTATCCGAACCCGAATCTGTTATCCATATGCCCAGGGCTACCCTAAACTTTATCATATTTGACTTCCCCTTTTTCTTTTTCAATTTCCATTTTTGAAGTATATATTTTTTTAATATATTGTCCATATAAAAGATGAGTAAAAAAACTAAAAATGACACATTTTTTTATGTTCGGCTTCTGGTCTCAGCGTGTGTTACGTGTCTTACAAATGACGTGAAACTTCAACACGTGTTGTCTTCACCGTTTGAGCAATTCTCAAATCTTATTTTAATCTTTGTAAACAATTTCGTCTAATTTATCATTTTATGAGAAAAACGAAACAAGAATGTAAGCTGGGGGATAAAATGAAATGGTTTACACAAAGCTTTATAATTTTATCCAACATGTGATATTGCTAATGGATACTTTTAATATTTTCAAAAAGATCCCATTCTATTATATAACTAATCAACGATTATTGTTAAGAAAACAGGAAAATAGGATCTCAAGAGAATTAGTCGCTTCAATAAAAATACTTCAAAAGTGAGAGTGATCAGTGAGTTCTGGTTTAATCGATCGTCTTGTTCCTCTCTTTGGACACAGAAACCATGTCTCCACTCTCAGATCTCCTAAACCTCAATCTCTCAGATACCAAGAAAATCATCGCTGAATACATATGGTCCGATCCCTAATCATCTATATGTATTGATCATTCCTGTTATAGAAACTTGTCTTTTTTTTTGTTTACTTAACCTCTTCATGGATATTTCTAAAATTCTATGCATCTCATAGATTCTTGATTATACACACTTATGATCTTGCATGTCTCCATTTATTATAACATAATTTTTGTTTTCTCATTTTACTCTTTTTGGTAATAATAGGATCGGTGGGTCTGGAATGGACATTAGAAGCAAAGCCAGGGTAAAAAAATATTTTACATGATTTCTGTCTTAGTTCTTTTGTATAACCAAAACAATAATTAATTTACTTATTAAAAACAGACATTACCAGGATCAGTAAGTGATCCATCAAAGCTACCAAAATGGAACTATGATGGATCCAGCACCGATCAAGCTGCTGGAGATGACAGTGAAGTCATTCTATAGTAAATCTTCTTCATCCTCAATACACATAATTTAAGCAAAATAATTAAAAAAAAAATTATCTTTAAAAGATGTTCATTTTTTGGAATGAATGACAAAAAAAGTCCTCAGGCAATATTCAAAGACCCATTCAGGAAAGGGAACAACATTCTGGTAATATATTAAGCTTATCTAAGTTTTATTAAAGATATATTTGTGTTTCTTGATTAGTGGATTTTTAAAATCAATGTTCTTTAATATTAAACCAGGTAATGTGTGATGCTTACACACCGGCCGGAGATCCAATTCCGACCAACAATAGGAACAAGGCCGTAAAAATCTTCGATCATCCCGATGTGAAGGCTGAAGAGCCTTGGTAAGCTATTAATGTATAGCCTATGGGAAACAAAACTCAGTGAACGATAACCGAATTTATTTCAGTTTAATTGGTCTAGGACCGGTTTGGTTTAGGACAAAACTTACCATATTTTGATTATCTCAAAGAAAGAAAAATGTATTTTTGTATGAACTAGTTGTTTAAAATTTATGTTTTCTGAAAAATTGGTTAATTCAGTTTGTTATGACTAAATTCAGGTTAAGTTTTACTTTCAATTCAGTGTAGGAATAGATTTCGGTTTGGTTAATTCCGTTTAGATTCGCCTTTGATATTTTGATAATGTTGTTTACTAGGTTTGGGATAGAGCAAGAATATACATTACTTAAAAAAGACTTGAAGTGGCCATTAGGTTGGCCTCTTGGTGGCTATCCTGGTCCTCAGGTACATTTCTGAGCAAATTCTCCATCAAAATTCTTACACTTACTCTTAAATCAAGAACATGTTTTTCATATCGAACATTGTTTTTGGTGTTTGATGAGACAGGGACCATACTATTGTGCAATTGGTGCAGACAAAGCCTTTGGTCGTGACGTTGTAGATGCTCACTATAAAGCTTGTCTTTACGCCGGTTTGAGTATTGGTGGTGCCAATGCTGAAGTCATGCCTGGACAATGGGAGTTTCAAATCAGTCCTACCGTTGGTATTGATGCTGGTGATCAGCTATGGGTAGCTCGTTACATTCTCGAGGTAAAAAACCGATGTAACGTATTTTTGTTTCTTTTCAAGTGCTTTCAACTGAAAACGAATTGGCAATAAGTAGACTTATATTACTCTAGGTCCAATCTCACTTCCTATGTGAGAATTTGAATTGTATCTTTGCATTAAACTTTGGTTTTTATATTTTAATATGAATCATTGTGTTTTTGACAGAGGATCACTGAGATCAGCGGTGTGATTGTCTCGTTCGATCCAAAACCAGTCGAGGTATCTCTATAATAATCAAGACTTTGTTTAGTTTGTAGTAATAACTTGAGTTTTCTTGAATGTTATATTTTGTTGAGATTGTTTTCTATGGCGGTTAATTAGGGTGATTGGAACGGAGCAGCGGCTCATACAAACTTTAGTACAAAATCGATGCGGAAAGAAGGCGGATTGGATTTGATTAAGAAAGCAATAAGTAAGCTTGAAGTGAAACATAAACAACACATCGCGGCTTATGGTGAAGGCAATGAGAGACGTCTCACTGGGAAGCATGAAACCGCAGATATCAACTCTTTCTCTTGGGTACGTATGAAACCATAATGTTTTGGTTTATGATATTTTTTGTATAAGTTTATGATTTGATTTGATTTGTTGAGAGTACGTAATAGGGAGTGGCAAATCGTGGAGCATCGGTGAGAGTAGGAAGAGATACGGAGAAAGAAGGAAAAGGGTATTTTGAAGATCGAAGGCCTTCATCTAATATGGATCCTTATCTTGTTACTTCCATGATTGCTGAAACCACCCTCCTCGGCTAAGCTTTTTCGTTCTTTGTATCTTCTAATTTTGGTTTAATCTGGTTTGATTTTGGTTTTGAGACTTTTTATTGCGAATAATTCACGGAATGTGCTGTGTTTTTTTTATTGTTTAATCCGGTTCTGGTTTAATTTCTCTTGTTTATTTATGTTTTTTTACCGGCTTTGATAAAAATTTTGACAAAAGAAAAAAGACAAATTAAATTTCATAAACTGAAAATCCAAAAGTCCAAAAAGCTGAAAATCCCCAAGTCCAGACCGAACCAAAATTCAGATTACATTCTATAACACTCTAGTCGCACATTTTCCGGGTCTAGTTTTTACCTTTTTTTGTAATGTCATAGTATAGTTTGAACATGGGCTTGAAATTTGTAGCCCATATTTCAACATACGGCCCGTTATTGTTCTTTCTCGTTTCTAGTTATGTGTGTTGTGTTGGTTCGATAGAAAGGATGGTTGCTTGAGACACAAGATATATGTTTAGAACCTAATACGTTTCAACCCTAACTCCAACCGTTCTGACTCAAATTTGAAGCCGTGTGTTATGCAAAACATTGAAAACTTTTTTTTTTTTCATTCCTTTATTCAAGATTCGAGCTAACTCATATATTATATAACCTAACCTAAAGCGGCTACTCATTTTCTGCCAAACAATTAAATGTAAGCAACCAATTTTTAAAAGAAAAAATTCTGTGGTTTCTTAATTTAGCATAATGCAGTTATCGTCCATTGACAGTACATTATGTACTGTTAATGATTTTACAAGACTGATTATGATACGGCAGAATCACTAATGCAACATGTCACACAACCCCATTTTTTTACTTAGTATTCTTATTAGTTTTATTTTACTGGTTCAATATTTAGTTAACTACAGTATAAACTATGTGTCTATATGTATAATATATACTTGGATTAGTATTGTGGCTAAGTGAGATATAAATAAGAAATGGACGTATCTTGTGGGCAGGTAATGACGTCAAAAGATACGTTCACGTAATTCATGTAAAATATATCAACCAAATACTAACTTCTTGATTGGTCCACCTGCTCGCATATACCTTATCAACAAAATATAAATAGTTTTTTTTTTTATCAAAAATAAAATAATACTATCCGGTCTTTTATAGTCATGCAAGTATCTATATTTTAATTACTTTTAAGCCGGCATTGTCTTCATCGCAGAAAGAATTCAATTTAAAACGCCAAGAAAACAACTACTAGTAGGAAAACTCATTTAATAGTTGATGTTTTACGAGAAAAAAAAAACAAAAACAAAAAACAGAATTATAATTTCTCGAAACCACCTAACAGAATTTCTCTCCGACCAATGAAGAATAATCAGTTTTTTTTTTCTTTGGTCTTTCACGAGCAAATGAAACTTATAATTAATGGTTTTTGGTGAGAGGAAAAGGAGCCAAAACACATGAAAATAAAATGTATATATTAATTGTAGTGTCGTTCCTTTCCTTTGGCGGATCTAGGATTAAAATTTGCCAAGTGCAAAATAGTATTTTTAAAAATAAAAATTAATAAATGGAGAGAGAAAGAGTCGAACGGGAAAAAGATAGTTCAACAGTCATAAATTACCACTTATGCTAGCAAATCTTCTTGGGTAATACATACAAAAACAGTATATATTTAAATTTTAGGTAGGTCAATTGACCTACCCTTTCCTTTAGTGGATCCGCCCATGCGTAACGCCCAACCATGTATCGCAGCACGTTGCGACTTCTTTTTGCTTGTTGAAGTAAGCTTGAAGTTAACTTAGAAAGCAAGTTAACCAAATCCTATTAAGTATTGGTTTTACTAAAGGGATTAGGATAAACATCTTTAGGAGTTATCTAAAGATATATATTTAGGAGTTATCTAAATATAATTACCCAATTAGAATAGGATTTGGTTGTGTGTTTTTATATATAAAGGGATGCCGAGTTGTGGCATAACCTAAGAGAGTTTATTGAGATTGAGAGAGCTTTAGTTTTGAGAGGATATTTTCTAAAGCAATAAGAGAGTTATTCTTAATATTCTTGAGTTCTCATCTACGTTTAAACTTGATTTGGTATCAGAGCTTAACAAACGATCAACATGGGAGACATAGTTGCACGCACGGAGAAAACGAAGGAAAGTGGTCCTTCTCTCCTTCAGTGTCCGATACTCAATGCTGCTAACTATACGGTGTGGTCTATGCGTATGAAGATCATACTTAAGGTACACAAAGTGTGGGACACCATCATCGATTCTGAATCTGACGACAGTGACAAGAACAATTTAGCTATAGCTCTACTTTTCCAATCCTTACCCGAATCATTGATCTTGCAAGTCGGCGAACTTGAGAAATCAAAGGCGGTGTGGGAGGCGATAAAATCTAGACACCTTGGAGCTGAACGAGTTAAGGAAGCAAGATTGCAAACCTTGATGGCGGAGTTTGATCGCATAAAGATGAAGGATACGGATTCAATCGATGACTTTGTCGGAAAGTTATCCGAGTTATCATCAAAAGCGGCAGCATTGGGAGAAAATTTGGAGGAAGCAAAGATGGTCAAGAAATTTCTTAAGAGTCTTCCAAGAAAGAAATACATACATATGGTAGCATCCTTGGAGCAAGTGTTAGATCTCAACAAAACAAGCTTTGAAGACATAGTAGGGAGATTAAAAGCTTATGAAGAAAGAGTTTGTGAAGAAGAAGATCAACAAGAAGATCAAGGGAAGCTAATGTATGCTATGGAAAATCAGTCTTTCCGAGATTATAATGGAGAGAACAGAGGAAGGGGAAGAGGAGGACGGTTCTATGGCCGAGGAGGAAGAGGACGTGGCCGGTCTCAATATCAAACACAATATTATGATAATCCAAGCCAAGTCGATAGACAAGGCAAAGATAAGTAAAAAATTGTTTGTTTTCGATGTGATAAACCGGGTCACTATGCTTCAAATTGTCCGGATCGTCTCCTTAAGCTTCAAGAAGTACAAGAGAATGACAATACAGATACACAAGAAGCAGAAGAGCTTATGATGCATGAGATTGTGTATCTCAATGAGAAGAACTTTGTGCCAAATAAGCATGAGACTCACTCAAGTCTGGATAATATTTGGTACCTCGATAACGGAGCAAGTAATCATATGACAGGGAATCGTATGTATTTTTCATATATTGATGAAACTATTACGGGCAAGGTGAGATTTGGTGATGACTCTCGCGTTGATATTACGGGAAAAGGAACAATCTTGTTTCTTGATCAAAGTGGTGAACGACGAAAGCTGTCGAACGTTTACTATATTCCGGATCTTAAGAGTAACATCATCAGTCTTGGACAAGCAACTGAGTCTGGGTGTGATGTGAGAATGAAAGATGCAATTCTAACTTTACGAGATCGTGATGGAAGGTTGTTGGTAAAAGCGACTAGATCGAGAAACAGATTGTATAAGGTTCGTATGGAGCTAGGAACGGACTTGCGATTACAATTGGGAGAAATAAGTGATTCCTCCTTATGGCATGCGAGATTAGGACACATTGGGATCGAGACAATGAAACTAATGGTTAAGAAAAATCTGGTCTTAGGAGTTGAAAATTTAAGGGTCGAAAAGGAGATATGCGGCTCATGCTTGCTCGGAAAGCAAACAAGACAGAGTTTCCCACAAAGCACAACGTTCCGGGCAACGAGCGTCTTAGAGCTTATTCACGGAGATCTTTGCGGCCCTATTACACCATCTACAATCGGTCGGAACAGGTATATATTTGTGTTAATAGACGATCACTCGAGATACATGTGGACAATTCTTTTAAAGGAGAAAAGTGATGCGTTTGAGAAATTCAAGAAGTTCAAAGCTTTGGTCGAACAAGAAACAGGGGTCAAGATAAAAGTACTTAGGACAGACAGAGGAGGCGAGTTTATGTCTTTGGAGTTCCGAGAGTTTTGTTCAAATTCAGGTATCACACGACATTTGACTGCACCATACACACCTCAACAAAATGGCGTTGTAGAGAGGCGAAACAGAACACTAATGGAGATGACTCGGAGCATACTTAAGCACATGAACGTGCCAAATTATTTATGGGGAGAGGCTGTGAGACACGCTACCTATATTATTAATAGAGTAGCCACGAGAGCATTGAAAGAAAACACCCCATACGAGATGTTCAAAAGGCGTAAACCCAATTTAGAGCATTTGAGGATTTTCGGATGTATTACCTATGCAAAGAGTGAAGCCTCGCAGCTAAGAAAGTTGGATGATCGGTCAAGAATGTTAGTTCATCTCGGAACTGAACCAGGTTCCAAAGCTTATCGTCTCTATGATCCAACCTCAAAGAAAGTCACGGTGAGCAGAGACGTTATTTTTGATGAAGCGAAAGGTTGGAGATGGAGTAATACACACGAAACAGGGCCAGAAATGCTAAGCCTCGAGTTCGGAGTATACGGAAATCGTGGGATATCACAAAACTTCATCAGGACACAAAACGAAGAAAGAAGCAATGAAGAATCCGGAGAAGGAAATAATGTCAACACTCCAACTCCTGTCCAGAATTCCCCTGTTCAAGAAACGGAAAGTGTCCAACAAGAAAATCAGGTCCAAGTTAGAAGAACAACAAGACCAAGTGTAAGACCAAGCTATCTTGATGATTATATTTTGCTGATTGAAGATGAGTGTGACCGATTGTTGATGATCCTGAACGACGAGCCAATGAATTACTTTGAAGCCAAGGAATCGGAGGAATGGACACAAGCTTGTAAGGACGAGATTGCATCGATAGAAAAGAACAAAACGTGGGACTTGGTTGATCTTCCCGCAGGAGTAAAGCCTATTGGACTGAAGTGGGTCTTCAAGATAAAAAGAAACGCCAATATAAGCATAAACAAACACAAAGCACGGCTAGTGGCAAAAGGATACGTACAAAAGCATGGAATCGACTTCGACGAAGTATTTGCACCGGTGGCACGAATAGAGACCATACGACTTATCATTGCATTAGCAGCATCAAACAAATGGGAAATACATCATCTTGATGTAAAGACTGCGTTTCTTCATGGAGAACTAAAAGAGACCGTTTATGTGAGTCAACCTGACGGCTTTGTGAAAGAAGGAAGTCAACACAAGGTTTATAAGTTGAATAAAGCACTATACGGGCTAAGACAAGCACCAAGGGCATGGAACAACAAGTTAAATCAGATTCTCAAAGACTTACATTTTACCAAGTGTTCCAAGGAGCCATCATTATATCAAAAGGAAGAAGATGGCGATCTTCTTTTAGTAGCGGTCTATGTAGATGACTTACTTGTCACGGGGTCAAAGCTTGACAAGATCTACGAGTTCAAGAGATATATGGCAACAAAGTTTGAGATGAGCGACCTTGGTAAGCTAACTTACTATCTCGGGATCGAGGTACATCAACATGAGGACGGCATCACACTTAGACAAGAACGGTATGCGTTGAAAATTCTTGAAGAAGCAGGAATGGAGGACTGCAATGCGGTCCAAGTCCCAATGGACTCGGGATTAAAGTTGTCAAAAGCACAAGAGGAGCAAGGAATTGACGAGAAAGAGTATAGAAGAAGGATAGGATGCCTCCGATACATTCTTCATACAAGACCGGACTTGTCTTTTTGCGTGGGCATGTTAAGTAGGTACATGCACGAACCTAAGGAGTCACATGGTGTGGCTCTAAAACAAGTTCTACGATATTTACGAGGAACATCTGGGTATGGTCTCACATTCAAGCAAGGAGCAGAATCAAGCTTAGTAGGGTACAGCGACAGCTCACACAATGTTGATCCGGATGATGGGAGAAGTACGACTGGACACATTTTCTATTTCAACAACTGTCCGATCACATGGTGTTCGCAAAAGCAAGATACCGTAGCTTTATCATCTTGTGAAGCCGAGTTTATGGCAGCAACGGAAGCAGCAAAACAAGCGATCTGGCTTCAAGAGCTCCTTGAAGAAATCATTGGAAAATCATGCGAGAAGGTAACAATTCGAGTCGACAACAAATCTGCCATAGCGCTTACAAAGAATCCTGTGTTTCATGGACGAAGTAAGCATATACACAAAAGATATCACTTCATACGGGAATGCGTCGAGAATGAACAAGTGGAAGTGGAGCATGTTCCCGGAAGCGGACAAAAGGCGGACATATTGACTAAGGCACTTGGAAGAATCAAATTCAAGGAGATGAGAGACTTCATTGGCGTTCAAGATTTGGCGAGAAATGGTTTCAAGCTTAAAGGGGAGAATGTTGAAGTAAGCTTGAAGTTAACTTAGAAAGCAAGTTAACCAAATCCTATTAAGTATTGGTTTTACTAAAGGGATTAGGATAAACATCTTTAGGAGTTATCTAAAGATATATATTTAGGAGTTATCTAAATATAATTACCCAATTAGAATAGGATTTGGTTGTGTGTTTTTATATATAAAGGGATGCCGAGTTGTGGCATAACCTAAGAGAGTTTATTGAGATTGAGAGAGCTTTAGTTTTGAGAGGATATTTTCTAAAGCAATAAGAGAGTTATTCTTAATATTCTTGAGTTCTCATCTACGTTTAAACTTGATTGCTGTATGTGTAAATGATCTGACCTAACATTATTGCAACGAAATAAAACTATTCCTATATGTCAAATACTAAAATCTAAGAAAATTTGACACCTAACCATAATTTAAAAAAAAAATTGTTTTTATTTTCTTACCAACAAACAGAGTAGTATATGGGCATCTATTAAAAATAGCAGATCGCTACCAAAACTATATGAAACAGAAAATAAAACCTTTACAAATTATTTTGGACCGGATCAATAAAATGATATTATTAACCACGATTGTCATCGACAAAAGAACTATATAGACTTATAGAGCTGTTATTTACTACATATAATTAGGCATGCGTTATAAGACTTAATTATTTCGGTTGATGAACCTTAAAAAGGTAATTAATATATTATTTTCACACTAAACAAAATTTATAGTAGTTCAGAAGTTTCAATTTCGAATCTCTTGGTCTATAGTTTCTAAGTTTGAGATCACATAGTTGATAATATGCGCATGCAAAACCTATATAATCTTTTTTTTTTTTTGGTTTTCAAATTATATCACATATCCATATAACACCATGTTTGAACCCAAGTTCATGAGACATAACTAGTATTTTTGTTTTCTAACAGATAACACGGGATAAGACTAGTAACTAGTTCATGGATAGATATGATTATTCTCATTTAACATTTCTCGAATTTAAATAATCAATTCTAAACCATTTCAAAATTTTATTATATTTATACTTCTGTCTATGCGACAAACGAATAAGCGGTTGGTTGAAAGTTGAAACTAGGTGAATAAAATTTATTTCAAGAAGATGATGTCAAATATAAATTCCCAATTCAAATATCCACTTTAAAATTTAATTTACATATCTAACATGGTCCCGGGCCGTAGAGATAATAGGTCAAATCTCGATAATTTCTTAGAGACAAAAATAAAAAATAAGGTTACAGTATTAAACAAAGGAGTCTTGTAATCTTGTAAAATGCAAACACATAATGGAGACAGGCACAAAAGGAAGATTTATTTCAGAACTTTAATGTAATAATCGGAGCCTCTAGCTTTGGTGATAAATGACCCTCAGTTCAGGTATCCGCCATCACGAGTTCGAGCCCCGACCACTGCGGTATTTACATACGGGCTGCAGCGTTCCAGGAGTCGACACGTGGAGTGCCATTTGGCCGCCCACGTGGCTAGTCTGAGCAAACTGATTTATCGGGGAGCGTTAGGATACCTGGGTTATCACCAAAAAAAAAAAAAAAAAAACTTTAATGTAATCAAATGTGGTTGTGATCTTCGAACATGTTACGGTCCTACCAACTCTATACCCACCAATATTTTTTAAATATATACAATAAAATCAGCTTTAATTTTATTATGTATACTCCACAATTTAAAAATTGTCAGTGAAATATGCAATTAGATGAAACAAGGAGAATTCTAAATTATCAAAAAAATAGAGGATGCTAAATACTAATAGAGAATTTAGACCAAATTGTTCTGTTTCTAGAATAAAACTAATATCGATTCCAACTAGCCCTGTTACGGATACGGATATCCGTATCCGTATCCGTATCCGTATTATCCGTTATTTTAGTATCCGTATTCGTATCCGTAAATTACGGATATCCGGATTACGAATATCCGTAGAAAAACCGGATATCCGTATCCGTTTTTTTTTTTTTTTTTGTAAATTTTTTTTTTTTAATAAAAAAATTTAAAATAATATTATTATAATCAGAAAATAAGAATTTTCAAAAAAATAAAATAATATTTAGAATAAAAACATAGATTTAAATTTGATGAAAAAATATGCGCTAAATTTAAAAACCCAAAACAAAAAAAGATTTAAATTTTAAAGGCCCAAAACAAAAAATTAAATATTAAAGACCAAATTTTTTTTTTTTTTTTTATAAGCGGATACAGATATCCGTTCTAATATTTTCCCAATATCCGTATCCGGCGGATCCGCGGAAATTTACTATCCGTATCTGTATCTGTTTTCTCCAGATATCCGTTTTTTGGATCCGAAGCTGGATACGGAACCGGATATCCGTCGGATACGGATATTTCTGCCGAGGCCTAATTCCAACTACTGACACTACTTATGTAACAGGCTGTGTAAGACTTTTTATTAATTTTTATTTGTCTTAAAAAAAAACAGAGGAGAAAAAGAGAAAAAAAAAAAAGAAAAGAAAAGAAAGAAAAAACATGGGAAAAAGGAGAAGAAGAGGATTAGGCTGTTGACTGCTTTCACTCCTTTTTTTCTGTAATTACATTTACAGCTCTTTCCTTCTCAAAGTTTTCATTTTTAGGGTTTCTTCTCTCTTCTCCATCTTCTTCCTTCCTCTGAATCGTCACACAACTCTCACAAATGCGACTCTTCCCCAATCCTTCCATGGCGATTCTCTCCATTTTCCTCTCTACCCTTCTCATATCTCTTCCTCTTCCATCAACCCAAGATCTCAACGCCGACAGAGCAGCTCTTCTCTCCCTTCGTTCCGCCGTCGGCGGCCGTACATTTCGCTGGAACATCAAACAAACCTCACCGTGTAACTGGGCCGGTGTCAAATGTGAGAGTAACAGAGTCACCATCCTCCGTCTCCCAGGAGTTGCTCTCTCCGGTAACATTCCAGAGGGTATTTTCGGTAACCTAACTCAGCTCCGTACACTCAGCCTCCGTCTCAATGCTCTCACTGGCTCACTCCCTTTAGATCTCAGTAGCTCCTCCAATCTCCGACACCTTTACTTACAAGGAAACGAATTCTCCGGCGAGATACCTCAAGTCTTATTCGGTCTCACTGATCTCGTGAGACTTAATCTCGCTTCCAATAGCTTCACCGGAGAAATCTCTTCAGGCTTTAACAACCTCACGAGGCTCAAGACTCTGTTTTTAGAGAATAATAAACTCTCTGGTTCAATCCCTAACTTAGATTTACCATTGGTTCAATTCAACGTCTCTAATAACTTATTGAACGGATCAATTCCGAGAAAGCTTCAGAATTTCAAGTCTGATTCGTTTCTACAGACTTCACTTTGTGGTAAACCGCTTAAGATTTGCCCTAATGAAGAAACTGTACCGAGTCAGCCTACTTCTGGTGGAAACAGAACACCACCAACTGTTGAAAAAAGTAAGGAGAAGAAGGAAAAAAGCAAACTTTCCGGTGGAGCTATTGCCGGAATTGTGATTGGTTGTGTGGTTGGTTTCGCTTTGATTGTTCTGATACTAATGGTACTTTGCCGGAAAAAGGGTAATCAGAGATCAAGAGCCGTCGATAGTTCAACAATCAAACAGCAAGAATCTGAAATTCCCGGCGATAAAGCGGCTGGAGAAGCGGCGGAGAACGGAAATGTCTACTCGGTGTCTGCTGCTGCAGCTGCGGCGATGACCGGGAACGGTAAAGCCGGAGAAGTGACTGGTCCGGCGTCGAAGAAATTAGTGTTCTTTGGTAATGCGACTAAGGTTTTCGATCTTGAAGATTTGCTGAGAGCTTCAGCGGAGGTTTTGGGGAAAGGAACGTTTGGGACTGCGTATAAGGCGGTGCTTGATGCGGTGACTGTGGTTGCAGTGAAGAGGTTGAAAGATGTGATGATGGCTGATAAAGAGTTTAGGGAGAAGATTGAATGGGTTGGTGCGATGGATCATGAGAACTTAGTTCCATTGAGAGCTTACTATTTCAGTAGAGATGAGAAGCTTCTTGTCTATGACTTCATGGCTATGGGAAGCTTATCAGCTCTCTTACATGGTGAGTTCTCTCTTTCTCTGTTTTCCCCAAAACTTGTGATTAGATTGGTGAAACTTAGTGATCTAGGTTCTTGCTAATTCAATATGCATACATACATGGTTTTGTTTATCCAAAGATCTCAAAAGCTAATTGTCACATAATGATTAGTTTAATGCTTTATCATTTTGATCTTGATTGTCAATTTAATTAAAACATAGTAGGGACAATGTTAACATTGGATGCTTTGATATATGGACAATGAATGACAAGTCCAAGACTTTTGCTCTGTTTTCTATAATTGTATTTTGCTCTGTTTTCAGGAAACAGAGGAGCTGGCAGAACTCCACTAACCTGGAATATCCGATCACGAATTGCTCTTGGTGCAGCTCGTGGTTTAGACTACCTTCACTCACAAGGCACTTCGACATCTCACGGCAACGTTAAATCATCGAACATCCTCTTAACTAAATCCAACGACGCTAAAGTCTCAGACTTTGGCTTATCTCAGCTCGTGGGATCATCATCATCAGCAACAACTTCAAACCGTACTACAGGTTATCGTGCGCCAGAAGTAACTGATCCTAAACGTGTCTCGCAGAAGGGTGACGTGTACAGCTTCGGTGTGGTGTTGCTTGAGTTGATCACGGGTAAAGCTCCGTCTAATTCGGTGATGAATGAGGAAGGAGTGGATTTGCCGAGATGGGTTAAGTCGGTGGAGAAAGATGAGTGGAGAAGAGAGGTTTTCGACTCGGAGCTTCTTAGCTTGGCGACGGAGGAAGAAGAGATGATGGCGGAGATGGTGCAGCTAGGGATTGAGTGTACGTCACAGCATCCAGACCAAAGGCCGGAGATGGCGGAAGTAGTTAGGAAGATGGAGAATTTGCGATTGTCTTCTGGTTCAGATCAAGTGGACGAAGCTGATTGAGTGAAAAAAAAAAAAGCTGTTTAATTGTTGGATTTTTAATTATTAATTCTTAAGTAAATGGTTTGGGAAAAATCAGAAAATTGTTACTTTTTTTAATTTTTGACCCCACTTGTCAAATTGAGAGGGGTTTTAGTGGTAACTCTGCTGGCATTTGCAGTTGTTTGTGTTGGGCGTGAGGATCTGGTGGGTGATTTGTAATTATTGTTATTTGTTGTTTCTCCTTTTTATAAATCTTTATTTTATTTTAAATTTTATTATTGCTTTTTGCTTTTGTCTCTTATGTTATCATATTCTTGTAGTATCATATGGTTCATATATGCATGCAACTTTTTAGTTTATACGACTGTAGTTAGTGGCAAACGCAGTTAGTCACTGTTTATTAAAAAAATTGTGTTCACTTTGTCGAACAAATTCAGTATATTTTCTGGTCGTGATTTGGTTGGCCACTTGTGGAACGCCTTTTTTTTTTTGTTTTCTGGCAGATTTGATGTTTTTGATAGATTTGTTTACTTTAGATTAATCGATTAGAATATTTATATATCTCCGTCCACGAAAATTCGATCATTTGAAATGAGAAAAATTAGTTTAGCTTTGACAGTTACACATATTAAATCACCGTTCGATTTCCATTATTATTGTATTTTGTTTTGGTTCTGTCTTTTTCGCACTTGTTAAGCTTGGTTTTGTCATTCTGGAAGTTATATGTAATTTTATCATATACCAAACTAATACCAATCAATATATTTGTTTTTATCAACATGTCATATCAATGTAAGTACATGTTTTTTAATTATCTTTTGCTATCACATAGACCCACATCTAATTTACTTCCGATGGAGTGACAGCTAATCATACCAAAAATAAACACTTAAACAAATGATTCAAAGTTCGGATTTTGCCATTCAACCATGATTTTTGACCCTTTGTTATGTCAAAATTTATTTTTGGTCTATATGTTTTCGTGTACATATTTGTGTAATATTTTTGTCCACGGATCGATAATAATTGGATAATTAAGATATTTTGTTTGGATTTTATATTTCTAATTTAGAGTTTAGTTTTATGTTTAGATAGCTAACACATAATATTTGGGTTCCCTATTTATAATTTAGAGTTTAGTTTTAGGTTTGAGTTATATATTTATAATTTAGGGTTTAATTTAGGGTTTGGGTTCTATATTTATATTTTAGGGTTTAGTTTTGGATTTAGATTTTCTATTTTATAATTTAGGATTTAGTTTTAATGGTTGGATAGAGTTTAGTTTTAGTGGTGGACAAAATTTGCATACAAAATATATCCATTTGTTTTCGTATATTAAAATTTTATTTGACCATAAGGGTAAAATTGTCATGAACAATTTAATTATTGTTATAATTCATATTTGGAACAGTAAAATGGTAAAATTTGAAGATTTATAAATTTTAATGGTAAAATATGAAGTATCTCATTTAAAAACTGAATGAATGAATACCAAATCTGGTACTATTATTGAAATGTAGACAAGTCATAAGTGAACCCAGCAAATTTTTTTTTTTTTTTTTTTTTTTGACTTCACAAACCCACTATCATTTTTTTTGGCTTGCAAACATTGACGCTTTATGAGTAAAGCATTAAATGCAAAAGGTTTAAATAGGTGGGAATAGGTACAACTGCAACAGTACTAAGGCTGCTATAATTGTATGACTCTTTTTTAGAGAGGTCCCAAAGGACACACATGACTGAGGAGGGACCATAATGAGCGATTAAGAGAAGAGCACATTTAGAGAGTAATCATTCTATTTTATGTGCACTCCCAAAAAAAAGGTTTAGTGAAAGCTTTGAGACATCTAATTTTTTGGTCCATTACTGTCCTTTTTGGTTGCGTTGTCACCTACATCTGCGGTTACTTCCAAACTTCACAAAACGCAAACGCAAAGTTCATTGCTACTTTTTAAAAAGTTTGAATTAGGTTTGGGTGTTCAAATATTCAGGTCGAGTTTGGATCGGATTTAAAAATTTCTTATCCGTTTAGATATTTGAAAATTTCGGGTCGGGTTCGGTTCGGATTTGGTCGGGTTTAGGTTCGGTTCGGGTTTATCTAAATATCGGATGAAAAAAAAATGAATGTAAATCTGCAAAATTAATGAAAAAATATCCATAATTTCAAAAAATACAAGTATAATTACCTAAATCTACCAAAAAAAAATAATTAAGTATACTCAAAATAAATGTAAAATACCTGAAAAATTCTGAATATTTGGACACTTGACTTATTACAAGTATAATTATTACTAATATATTATTAGTATGTATTTATATTTCGGATATGTTCGGTACATGTTCGGGTTTAGGTTGGCAACATGTTCGGATTTTCGGGTTTTGAAGTTTAGTATCCGTTCGGGTATTTTAATATTTTAGATTCGGATTCGGTTAGATTTTTTCGGGTCTGGTACTCGGGTTCGGATATTTTGCCCAGACCTAATTTGGATTATGGGCATTAATATGATAGGTTTTAAAACTTTGGTTTAGAAATGGTATCTCTAGTTTAGAATCTAATGAACAGATTCAAAAGAGTACAAATTGCAAATATAGTTAATAACATTGAGATCCTCTTTCAGTCAATTTACTACAGACAACATTTGTTTTTCTTTTTTTTTGATAAAAAAAGACAACATTTCACAACCCTCTGAGAAGGTGGAACGCAAATACCTGTGACTATGTCCATGAGGACAGATTGTCTCAGAAACCCATTTTGGTTGAAGACAAATCTCTTATGTCCTTATTTAAATAAACCCCAAATCCAAAAACATATCAAACCGCAAAACACCAATAACCGCGTCCGCGGCTGCGTTATGCGTCCAAACATATGTTCCCAGTCCTTTTCTTCTCTTTTTCTTCATGTCTCTGCATCGGAAAGAGTAAACTCAGACATAAATCATCGTGTTATGGATACCACAAATTAATGAAGAATGACTTACATTACAAAGTACAGAATGACACACAGAACTCATTTGTTTGTTCATCTTCCATGCAAACTTGGTTGGGTTTCAATTTTTGACCTTAGACATCAGATCATAGTTGATATATGCCAGCTGCGAGTGGTTCTATATACCATAAAAGGAGCAAAGTCAGAATCATATAACTACTTCTCTCATAAGCACACCATTTTCAAATGCTACTCAAAAATCACTTGCCAGTTCTTGACTTGAAGACACATCCCACAACTTCATAAACTACCAATCTATAGTAGAAGGATTATGCAAGTCTATTGTAAAGCTAACAATCTATATTATACTTTGGTTGATGTCAGATCCTCATACAGAATCATCCTTTCAACTTTTTATTTAGAATACAATTTATAACTGCTAAAGTTTGCAGCAAGCTATATTATAGATATAAACCCTAAAATGAAAGGGCACTTCTACAACTGTATAAAACTACGATTAATGTTTTACTTGGGTGACAAGGGATCTTAAAAAGGAATGTCATGATACAATACCTTGAACGAGAAATTATCGAACGAGTCATTTTCAGACACACTAGTCTCAAACCCCTCAAATCCGCTATGTATATCAACCTGCGTACCATTATTGATTCGATTCAGGGACACTTCACATCTAAATTCAACGCCAATATTTCTGAGTAAAGAGAGTGGATCAGCAGATATATATTACCACCTCGTCATTCAAGCTGTCACCGTCACTAGAATCTTCATTCTCCGAATTGCGACATTGGAAGTAACTTGTGTCAAAAGGATTTTTTGAATCCGGCACAAATGTAGCCTAGAAGAAACATGCAAAGGAAAAAGAAAAAAAATGAGAATGAGCTTTGGAAAACTTGATGACTTTAAAAAGCAAAAGATAAATATGAATTTTCACCTTCTGTTGTGATCGAGTGTCCCAGTTTATGTCTTTAAAGAAGATGTGCTGCTTGACCTGGATCATGATATTTTGTTTTATCACTACACAACACTCTACAATAAACTGGAATCAATCATCCAATTAGAAAAAGACATCAATGTTACCTCAGCCGCTCCTCTAGCGCCAAGTCTTTGGTGAGGATCTTCCGTTAATAACCTGAATAAAGCACATTACACGATGTTACAGAAACAATAATACTCTTTTCAAATGGATTTGTAAGTTGATCTTGAACCAAGCGTCGAAACGAGCATTGCTTGGACTATTACGGGATCATCATATATATATAGTCCATAACTCAAGTGAAGCCTATTGATGTTTACACTATGTATTTTTCACTATGTGCATAATGCTGGACATAAAAAAATCACTTACCGATCTATCAAATCATAAGCTTCATGGCTCATTTCATCAGGAACCTCAGGCCATTGTATATTACAGTTGAGAATATTTTCAAATATTTCCTAGAACCCAAGAGGCCAATACAAAGAACATGGCATTATGATCAGACCAGCCAGAGTTAGAGCATCAGTTTCTTGAACCTTGAGAAACCTCTATTTCCTCTTAACAAATTTTTGTACAAGAATTAAGGATGCAATATCTAGTCACTGACCTGAGGTTGCTCAGCATTGAAAGGTGGCATCCCCACAAGAAGTTCATACAAAATGACACCAACAGACCACCAATCCGAAGTTGCACCTGAACATTTATTGAAAGTATATTAATCTTTACAGTTTTGGTATGTGACAAAACAAGAACTGAAAATCTCAAAGTGTACTGTCAGACAAGAGTAGAGCAACAATATAGTATGAACCTGAGTGGCCTAATCATTTTTACTCAAAAGTAAGATTTGGAATAATATATAGAAATGTGTATGCACCATGTCCTGTCCCCAATAGAATTTCTGGTGCCAAGTAGTCAGGAGTGCCCATTGCAGACTGCTTATGCTCCGATGTTGGCGATTTCGGTTTCTCCTCAACAAGCAGAGACTTTGCATTGGAGATTGGACCAGAGAAATCATCTGTGCTATCGATGAGACCAACTTTTGATAGCCCAAAATCTGTTAACTGCTCAGAGGAAACAACGAAACAATAAGGTCTACAGTGAAAGGCTTTGATACAATTCAATATGTTCTCAAAATGGTTATTACTTATTACCTTAACATGACCATCATGTGCAATCAACAAATTGTCAGGCTTCAAATCACGATGCACAACACCCTTAGAGTGTAAATATTCCAAAGCAAGGACCTGACACACGAATAAAAATCGACATTGAATATATTCACAACATTCTTGATAAAATTATGATGCCATGATCTTGTGAGAGTACTATATATACACTTACAAGTTCTGCAATGTATACACATGCATCTTTTTCATCCAAGCACTCTACTTGTTTCAATAGTGAATAAAGATCTCCTCCGTTCACGTATTCCATTACAAGATACAGGTTCTTGCGACAAGTAAATGAATAGAAGAATCGAACCTGGTCACAAAGAAGGTTACGTTAGAAGAACAAAATGAAAATCTCACAAAATATGCTTAAAATTAAAAGCTCACCACAAAGGGATTGTTTACGTTAGTCAAAATATCTCGTTCTGCAAGTATACTTTCCACAGCATTCTTGCGGATCATCTCTGCCTTCCTCAGAATCTAACAAACAAGATTAAGAAAAAAAACAGAATAATTTGACTATTTAGAAAGAATCTTTCACAAAGGGTATAATAGAAGAAGCAAAAATTAGAACACCACCTTAATTGCAAATAGGTCTCCTGTTGTTTTCTTACGAGCCAAAACTACTCGCCCAAAAGCTCCACTACTAATTGATTTTATGATATCAAAATCGTCTATGGAGGTGCGGTCCCGCGGATATACTAGACTGGTCCTCAAGCTGCGAGCAGCATCATCATCTTCCAAAGGAGCATCTTCATCAATTATGGTTCTTGATAGGTCAACTTTTCCATAATCCAAAAGCTCTCCCAGCTGTAAATACTTTCCCTACATAACAAAACCGAAACAAAAGTTATTCTTGCCTCAACTGACAAGAGAAATAGTTGTGGAGACCAGAATACATCTCCCAAAACTAACTTTATTTGAAACAAAAGTGGTATTAGGAACTCAACTGTAACAACTTTTGTATGCGTGTACCAAAAGTTTCCACTATAACTGCATCAAACTTTCTGTGTAACAACATGACAGCCATCAAGTTGCGAATACAACCAAGTAAGAGTTGAGGAGACTGATCATTAACTTGAATGACATTTGCTGCGCTTCTTGCAATATCAGCAAGTTTACTCATGATCTGCATCATCAAGAGTTATCCAGGGTTTTTATTCAATAACACAAGACTAAAGGAAGATATGAATATAGAGAAGAACCATCATCACAAATTAACCTGTGAAATATCATCCTGGTTGCCTTTTAATAACAGTTCAATTGGATCTGAGCTTTCTACCGCTGCTAGGCTCTTCTTTTGTATCGTTATCTTTTCAAGAGTTACAGCAGTTTCCACCAGAAGCTCATCAATACTCACAACCTTTTGGTTATATTTATCAGCCAATGCACAGATTCTAGAGTGATCTTCCATATGGTTGGTGGGAACTTTCTCCTCGCATATACGGCAAATCATTGAATTTTCCTCACAAATAAATGACTCATTCCCCCAATAACCCCAAGAAAGATTGCGTCGTCGTCGTTGCACAACAATATGTTGACCAGACAATTTGGTGCGACCAAAGTATGGCGGCTTAGCAACAGCTTTAACCACCTTTGGAGAAGGCTCAACTTTGCTATCATTCTTCTCTTTTACACCTTTCAGTGCTGGCGATGGAAGTAGTTTCCAAGAAGACATTTTAGGTGATTCAGGATCCTTGGCAGCACTTGAACCGCTCCAGTCCCTAACTTCTCTAGTGGGGACTCTTACATCCGCAGAATGCAAGAGTACTCTTGACTGACGTAGTTCCTTGTGCCCCAAGCTTTCATTATGAAACTGAACTAGTCTAGTACATCGGGTGAGGATAAAGAGCAACCGAGTGTGAAGCTTCTTGAGCACGCCTTTGGGAAGCTCTTGACGTTTATCATCTAAGGGGCTGTTCGTTTTTGCATCTGGATGCAGATGCAAGATGTTGTTCGTTTTGTTACTTTTAGTTTTGCATCCAGATGCTGAAATGAGATGCACATATCAAATATCTAGATATTTGAGATGCTGAACAAATGAGCTTCCAGATGTTGCATCTGCATCTCAAAATCCAAAAGTCTAAAATGCCCTTGAGTTCTAACAAAACCATTTTATTAAACAATTTTTCGTCATTCATATTGATAATTTTATTAAAAATATTTTTACTCTGATAAAAATATATGAAAAAAAATTATATTTTATAAAAATCGAGAAAATTTATTACTACGCTAAAAATACTTAAAAATTTAAAACAATATTTTTATGTAAACGTGAATTCGGTTTTTTCCGTAAAAAAAAACATAAAACCATATTTTCCGCAAAAAACGCGGAAACACGTTTTTCCGCCAAAACACGGAAGTACATTTTCCGCCAAAAACGTAAAAAACATATTTTTCCGCCAAACACACGGAAACACATTTTCCCGCCAAAAACGTGAAAACACGTTTTCCCGCCAAAAACGCAAAATACCGTTTTCCCGCAAAAAACGCTAAATACCGTTTTCCCGCAAAAAATGCGGATATACATTTTCTCGCCAAAAATGAGGAAATACCGTTTTCCCGCCAAAAACGCGAAATACCGTTTTTCCGCCAAAAACGCGAAATACCATTTTCCCGCCAAAAATGCGAAAATACCGTTTTTCCGCCAAAAACGCGAAAATACCGTTTTTCCGCCATAAATACGGAAATATGTTTTCCCGCCAAACACGCGAAAACACATTTTTCCGCCAAACACGCGGAAACACATTTTCCGCAAAAACGCGGAAACATATTTTTCCCGCCAAAAAACGCGGAAACACGTTTTTCCCGCCAATAAACACAGAAAAACATTTTTCGCCAAAAATGCGGAAATACGTTTCCTGCCAAAACGCGAAAATATCGTTTTCCGCCATAAATGCGGAAATACTTTTTTCCGCCATAAATACGGAAATATGTTTTCCCGCCAAACACGCGGAAACATATTTTTCCCGCCAAAAAACGCGGAAACACGTTTTTCCTGCCAAAAAACGCAGAAACACATTTTTCGCCAAAAATGCGAAAATACGTTTTCCCGCCAAAAACGCGGAAACACATTTTTCGTCTTTTTAGAAAACTTAATAAAAAAATTATTTTATGAAAACAATAATTTTGTAATTCTTAAATTTTATAATTAATTTAAATCATTTAATATATATGAATATAAAAATATGTCCTTTTTAGTCATTTTTAATTAGTTGCATCCGGATGCTATTACAAACTCAAAAACGAACAAACTTGCATCCAGATGCAACATTTAGATGCAAAAACGAGATACATAAACGAACATCATTTGATGCAGCATCCAGATACTGAATCCAGATGCTGGATGCAGATGCTGGATGCAGATGCAAAAACGAACAGGGCCTAAGTCTTGAACTATACCCTCACAGTGAAGCCAAAACTCTCCCGAAGTAGCTTTAGCACACTTCTTTGCCAAAACCAATAAGTCTTCAATTGCTACCACCAGCTCATGAGGATGACTTTCTTTGTTTGTCTCATGGAGATCCAAAAGGTCTCCACTGAATATAGAAAGATCTGAATTTACTTCTTCTTTTGCCTTATCAAATTTGGTCCGAATTAAATTCAAGACTTGCTGCATGCAATAAGACAGATGATTAGTATAGTACATGATACAGGATCGGAATCACACCAATCAGAGATCACTTGATGATCAAGAGGATTCCAAGCCTATGCTAAGCGGAAGTGGAATAGATGGTAGAAATGGAGGTGATAGATTGACTCACTCAATCGATGAACAAGACTAGTTAGATGAATCACTCAAATAACTTGAATTGCAGACTCAAAAGAACTTAATTGAATCACTCAAATAAGAACTAATGAATAATAACACACAAAGAATTCGCAACTTTGTGAAAGAGAAGAAAAACAGTTTTTCTTATGAACTTTGAAATCTCGATTAAGGGTGCTTTACAATGAGGAATGAGCTGAGCTTTTATAGGCTCAGAGTACAACGGTCCTAAGCTCTAAAACAAGAAACAAATCGCAGAAATTAAAAGAAAAGAGCCGTTTGAAGGCTTGATGACAAAATTGGCCAAATAAGGAAATAGCCGTTAGCTTGAGTCTTGAAAGCTTGGGTGCAAAGTTGTGATGTCTGGGGACGTCCAGGTTATTTGGAGGAGGCTTCAGAATGCACAAAAGTGATAAGGGAAAGGGCCGTTGCTGATTGATCTCCTTTAGCTCCAAATATGGTAAGTAATGACCCCACATGTTCTTGTATGGTAAGGTGTACCAAGCCTCTGGTGGTAAAGGTTCTTCTTGGTCTAGAGTATCTCCTGGGTTAAAAGGGAACCCTCTGATGCTCATAGAAGGTCTCCAATTCGTGGCTTCAGCTGATGGTAAGTTGGATGCAAGACTTTCCTTATTTACACCCGGTTTTGATCCTCCTTGGTTAGCTCTTAAACCAACTCGTACCTGGGCTGATTTAACTTGATAAATCATCTTAAAATAGATGATTTCCTGATGAAATTCAAATCTCAGAACATTTGCTCGAGTAGATTTCTCATAGGTCAACTTCTCCCTTGGATTCTTGTCTTCAAGTAAGGATTCTTGGACATCTCCTAATTGAGCTCGGTTGGGGCATGATTTTCTTCGGCAAAAACTCTTATCTTGGATGGTTTCCTGGTGAATAATGACTCTGAGGAAAAAATCACGAGTGGAATCTTCTAGTGGCAGCTTCCTTGGCTTGGTGACGGCTTCGGTGAGGTGTTCGTGTGCTAACTCCAAATATGATCGATCAAGTTGAGTTTTGGCTCGATCATTCTCTTCAAAATAGGTGGTTTCCAAGTGAATATTCAAGCAGAACTCCTGTGCTCGAGTGGTTTGTCTTTTGGTACATGCTTGACTTCGTTTCTCGTCTCCGGGTAGGCATGCGTCGTCTTCAGGTGGCTTGGCTCGAGTTTTCATGATTCCTCCTGAATCATTGGTCTTCTTAGGACTGAATGGCTGATAGAAAATCAATCCTAGGCCTGGTGCTTGATTAGAACTCCATTTGGCTAAGGGTTCTCCATGATGCTCCGTGTAGACCGTTTTGGCGTGTGTAGTGATTGGTTTGACATGCTGCAGGATTGATCTGGTTCCGATGTCCACATCATACCCTCCCCCTTGAAATAGTTTCGACCTCGAAACTGTACAATCTGCACCAAGAGAAAGCAAGTTAGCTTTCATCCTTCTTTGGGAGTTTATAGTCTTACCTTGGCGTGTTGACGGTTTGTTGGTGCATGGTGCATCTGGTGGCTCTTCTTTGATCAGCATGTTGTTGATGACTTCTTTTCTTTTGTTAAGGTCTAGAAAACACATCATGAGCTCTGGAGGCATGTGATTATACGTTTCTGGTTCCCCCACTTGATTCGAAGTTAACCTCCATTTGGATGTGGTTTCTCTTTGGCTTTTGCATACGTCTAGGGTACCTGTCCTTTCGTTGAAACTTAAGGGAAAAATCAAGTGCATTATATCTGTAATATATGTACTCAAAACTGTATACTTTAGGCTATTAGTGAGCATAAGAGTTTTCCAATAGTTGATAAACTCGTAAATGTTACTTACTTGAACTATAGATGTTGTGTCCGGATGATTCTCAAGTTCTAAACATGTTACAACTCCTCTAGATTCATGCTCCACATTCAGAACTGTAATATCAACCTTTGGCATAGACAAGAGCATTATACTAGAACTGGAAATTTCAAAACATAGCTCATTCATGTCATTACTTGTTTCCGGTGAACTTAGTTTTTGTTCAATAGATGCATTGTTTATCAATTTTTTCTCAGGACATGTCACAGCAAAATGTCCACCCTTATGACATCTATAACAAATCACTTCTTTAGATTTTAAAAGGTTAGAAGACTTACAGTGCCTTAGCTCGATGTCTGGTTCAAGCCTTGAACTCGGAATTTTCTTATGAGCTATGGCTTGTGGAGTTAATTTCGGCTTCTCCTCATTTGTTTGACTTGTCGGATTGGACTCAGTCTTCTTCTTTAGAGCAGGTGGGGACGTTTTCCTTTGCTTGGGACTGTAAAACTCCTTGGGTGTTGCCTTTAGACTCGGCCTTGTTGCTAAAATCCATCTCCTTGGCTTGGGATTGGTATAAATTTTTACATAGTGCTGGCGCATGTTGTAAGCATCTCTCACAAACTCATCACGCATAATATCCTTCATTTCTTCCCAGGTAGCATCTGGCACTTTGCAGTCAATTCGAATGTTGGCATCTTGATCCCAATGCCTAAAAGCATCCTCGGTGAGAGTCTCTTCCGCAATGAGGGTTCTTTCTTCTTCGGGAGTGTTGTTTGATGCAAACCATGCTTCCATGTTGTTTTCCCACTGTGTGTAGGCGTCTGGTCCTTGGCTATGGCCAGAGAAATTGATGTACCGAGGCTCCTCAACTAGGCATTCATCCTCTTCGGTGTAGTCTTCTCTAGCATCATCTCTTCCCACCTCACTTTTGACTTCGCCCTCTTCAACAAATTGTTCGTGAGAGTATGGCGAATCAGTCTCTCCTTGGTGTTTCTCCTCTAGATCAGAGTAAGGTATCTCACACCATGGTCTACTCTCTTCTTCACGTTCTGAATCAGCTTCTTCATAGTTTTCTTCTTCATGAAACATGTTTTCTGTTTGTGACTCATCTTTGGTGTTGATTTGGAAGCTGTCTTCATGACAACTTGATTCATCTTCAGCAGAACTTGATTCCCCTTCATAGATGTATTGATCCTCTAGGCTTTTGGGACAACCAATTGCTTCACAATAACTCGATTCTGAATTTTCTTCATCAAGTGCATCAGCCTCTTCCTCTAGACTGATCCGAGAGCCATCCTCTTCAGGGTTCTCCCATTCATCAAATGCACTCTCTGATTTCGTTTCTTCATCCCAGAGTTCTTCATCACGTTCATAAGATTCTCCCGCACTCAATTCAGGTTCAGTACCTCCTCTCCAAGAGCTATTGTCGAACTCTTCTCCTCCACTCCATGAGGGGTCTGGTTCTTCACCCCAGTCAATCTCAGAGGTGTTAAACTCACTCCCTTCGTCCTCTCCATCTCCATACTCCATGGCTGCTTTCTCCTTCAGGGATTTCCTCGTAAAAACAAAGAAAGAAAAGAGAAGCGTATAAGGTTAAATCAAAGAAGGAAAGAAATATGAAAACTTTCTAATTTTTTTTTTTTTTGACTTTTCTATTGAAAATAAAATTAAGGGACGACAATATTAATTCAGAAAGCAGAAAATTAACTTTTTATTTTGTTTTTATAATTTTAATCCAAATAAAAATCAAAATAAACAAATAAATAAAATAAATTCAAACAAAAACAATTTTTATGGGTTTTCTTTGATAAATTCAAAACAACTAGCAACTGAAGCAAATAAATTTTTGTTTTTGTTTTTATGAAAGATACTGAAGCAAATAACAAGAACAAAGCAAAAAATAAATTTTTATTTGATTTTCGAATTTTATAAAAAAAAATTAAACAACAAAACAGAAAATATCGAAATAAAAACAAAAGAAGATAAAGGTTGAAGAGATACAACCTGGGGGATAGGAGCTTTTGATGCTCTGATACCAGATGATACAGGATCGGAATCACACCAATCTGAGATCACTTGATGATCAAGAGGATTCCAAGCCTATGCTAAGCGGAAGTGGAATAGATGGTAGAAATGGAGGTGATAGATTGACTCACTCAATCGATGAACAAGACTAGTTAGATGAATCACTCAAATAACTTGAATTGCAGACTCAAAAGAACTTAATTGAATCACTCAAATAAGAACTAATGAATAATAACACACAAAGAATTCGCAACTTTGTGAAAGAGAAGAAAAACAGTTTTTCTTATGAACTTTGAAATCTCGATTAAGGGTGCTTTACAATGAGGAATGAGCTGAGCTTTTATAGGCTCAGAGTACAACGGTACTAAGGTCTAAAACAAGAAACAAATCGCAGAAATTAAAAGAAAAGAGCCGTTTGAAGGCTTGATGACAAAATCGGCCAAATAAGGAAATAGTCGTTAGCTTGAGTCTTGAAAGCTTGGGTGCGAAGTTGTGATGTCTGGGGACGTCCAGGTTCTTTGGAGGAGGCTTCAGAATGCACAAAAGTGATAAGGGAAAGGGCCATTGCTGATTGATCTCCTTTAGCTCCAAATATGGTAAGTAATGACCCCACATGTTCTTTTATGGTAAGGTGTACCAAGCCTCTGGTGGTAAAGGTTCTTCTTGGTCTAGAGTATCTCCTGGGTTAAAAGGGAACCCTCTGATGCTCATAGAAGGTCTCCAATTCGTGGCTTCAGCTGATGGTAAGTTGGATGCAAGACTTTCCTTATTTACACCCGGTTTTGATCCTCCTTGGTTAGCTCTTAAACCAACTCGTACCTGGGCTGATTTAACTTGATAAATCATCTTAAAATAGATGATTTCCTGATGAAATTCAAATCTCAGAACATTTGCTCGAGTAGATTTCTCATAGGTCAACTTCTCCCTTGGATTCTTGTCTTCAAGTAAGGATTCTTGGACATCTCCTAATTGAGCTCGGTTGGGGCATGATTTTCTTCGGCAAAAACTCTTATCTTGGATGGTTTCCTGGTGAATAATGACTCTGAGGAAAAAATCACGAGTGGAATCTTCTAGTGGCAGCTTCCTTGGCTTGGTGACGGCTTCGGTGAGGTGTTCGTGTGCTAACTCCAAATATGATCGATCAAGTTGAGTTTTGGCTCGATCATTCTCTTCAAAATAGGTGGTTTCCAAGTGAATATTCAAGCAGAACTCCTGTGCTCGAGTGGTTTGTCTTTTGGTACATGCTTGACTTCGTTTCTCGTCTCCGGGTAGGCATGCGTCGTCTTCAGGTGGCTTGGCTCGAGTTTTCATGATTCCTCCTGAATCATTGGTCTTCTTAGGACTGAATGGCTGATAGAAAATCAATCCTAGGCCTGGTGCTTGATTAGAACTCCATTTGGCTAAGGGTTCTCCATGATGCTCCGTGTAGACCGTTTTGGCGTGTGTAGTGATTGGTTTGACATGCTGCAGGATTGATCTGGTTCCGATGTCCACATCAGTACAGAGACTCCAAATGAAATTCATACAGAGACAGGAGTCTCAAAACTTTAACTACCTTTGAGTTATTTGATGACCTACGAGACTTCCATAATGGAAAAGGTCGTATAACACCTTTCGAGTTCAACTCATGAGAAAAGCTCTTGATCTCATAACGAGGAGATTCTGACGCTTTTGGATTCTCCAATTCATAACAAAGATACACCAAGGTCACTTAGTAGTTAGAACTGATATATATATGCATTGCACATAACTCTCTCTGTTTTTTTTTATTTCTTTTAAATAATGATAAGGAGAAAGTAATAATATATACCTCTAATGTGCCAACTTCTGAGCTTCCTACAGTGCCAGAGTGGTTAGGTGATACCTTGAGCTGACCTGCTTAGTACGTTACATCAAAATCAAACTTGAGAAGCAAGAACTAAAACATCAACAACATACCAGACGGCAGCTCATTTGATGAACCATCTTTTTTAAGCTTCGGACTTCGAGATTTCGATTTCTTCGTATCGAATACTATAGGAGAACTGGACCCAAAAGATTGAGGACTGTTAGTGCTATTGAGATTAGAAGAAGAAGAAGAAGATTTCGATATCTTCATCAAGGAGAATTCCAAAGCGCCGTCATCTCCACTTGAGAAACAAGATATCTTCTCGCTTTGTCTCTTAACTACAGACAATCACAACAAAGACAAAACAAAAACCATGAGATGACAAAACAAAGCCTTGGAAAATTCCATGAAGCGGGAAACAACCAAGAAAGCCAAAGTGATAAGCTAATCTTTTTTTTAAAAGGCCTAAAATTAATAAATCTTTCTAAAATATTTTTTTCCTTTCAAAACGTACATTATTAAGGAACGGGCAAGTATTAGTTATCAATTATTAATGAAAATATTTTCTTAAATAATATTAGTTATAATCTAGCCACTAATATTAGTTACAAATTACTTGGTCCTTCGTTCAAAAAAAAAAAAAAAACTACTTGGTCCTTAATCTCTAGTTGAAAGTCAAGTTTCATCACTAAACAACATCTTTTACTAATTTATCCCTAATCGTTCTTAAATATATTAGTTATAAACAAGTAGTGGCTATTTTCCTTTTTATATACACCAATAAAGTTAGTATAATTATAAATTTTAGTTCACAATTTTACAATGTAGTGCAAGATTATTTTGAGGAAGAATGTTACGTCAATTGCCTGAAATATTTAAAACGTGGGAATTATTTGGAAATGATGCCGGCTCAACAATTTTCGGGGCTCCTGGCGAAAATTTTTTTGGACCTTTAAAATATTTTTTGAAGGGATTTTACTAATTAAAAAAAAAAATTATGAGTAATAATTTTGTAATAAATATATATATAATATTTTTTGGGCCTCTTCAATATAGTATTTTTAAATATTTTACCTTTTTGATTTTAATTTTTTTTTTTTTAAAAAAAAAAAATCGAATCCTATATCATTAGGACACAGAAAACATGAGATTGGGCCTCAGACCGTTACTCTTATTGTCCCCCCACTTACGCCGACACTATGTGCAAGTCACAATATATTTAAATCTCATGGAATTTTTGAGAAAGATGTAACTTGAATCTCACACAACATGTAATGCGCGTATAAAAGTTTTTAATTAATTTACAAAAAAAATTATATATATTTAAAGTAAAGTTTATAAATATTATTTTTGTAAATCCATATAATGAGTTAATAAAAGTCATTAAAATTATATTACATGTAGTAAATAAAAATTTACATATACAAATATATATATTCATATCTTTTATAAAATTTTGTGTTACTTGAAATATTGACTTTCAAAATATGAGTAATTGCTTCGCACCTGACTGTGATAGCCCTCTCGATATCTTATTAGAGCTTTGTAATTAACAACCAGTTTCCCATCGCGTCAGCGTTTCCCAATGTGCAAAGCCCCAAGGAGGAAGGTGTTACTGGTTTATCATTGGTCGATAATGTTTATCCCTCTTTTTGTGCTACTTCTATTCCTAAGGAATGAAGAAGATAATAAAGGCGAAACTTTCTCTTGGTTTACTAATCTGTTGCTTCTAGAGATTGTTTTCAATGAAAATAACAGTAAATTCTTAGCTAAATATCCATATTAAAAAAGAATTTAATTAAAAATTATATACATATATATATTATATTCATATTAAAATCAATTACCTACTTAATTATATAAATATATTTTTGGTACATCAATAGATATACTAAACATAGCATAAAAGCTAAAGATGGATGAGTTGGTTAGTTGTTTTTAAGCCATTTTTTACATTGAAATGATATTTTTCTATTTATCACTTCTACTGTTATACATAAACATGAGTCACGTTTCATTAGAATCCATTAAGACATACATGTATGCCAGTAATGCATGATAATTACTTAGTTATAATTTATTAACCCATTTTTTTTTACGTTATTAACCATATATATATTATACGTTTTACAATTTTTTTTCCTTTTATGCCAAAGTAAAATTATAAATATTAAAGCCCCAAAAGGTATTACTAGTTCTATTTTAGAAGATAAAATTTACCAACTAATTTTGTTTTTTTTTTCATCAATTTAACAGCTAATCAATCATAAGAAGAAAATTAGTTGAAAATAAATTTATTTTTTTCACTTAAAATTAAAATTATAATATGCAAAAAAAAAAAATAATAATAAAATGAAAAAAGAAAATATGTAGGACATATGACGAAGCATTGTATCATGTATAAAAGTATATACGGCCATTTATACGAGAAACTTCACGTTTTTTTCACCCAACTAAACAACGCTAACTTTACATTTGAAGTTAACTTAGAGATAGGAACTGGTAATTTCCCATCGCTTGTAATGTGCAATTAACTTCTTATTATCCTTTGTCTTTTCTGCCAAATCTAATCTTGAGTTCTTGCTATCTTTTATTTTTCCTGCAACATTTAATATTGTACGCATGATGTTATCGAAAAAGTTTTTCTCGATATGCATCACATCCAAATTGTATCGCAACAGAAGTCCCAAAATGTGATTTTCTTGCGCCAGTCCCCAGTAATGATGCTCCTCGTATCCGTCGGGTATATTACTTTGAACATACCAATTACCCCCACACCTGATTTTTTCCTGAGCACCATAATGATCAGTTTGTGATTTAATTTTTTCCCCAAATAAATACACCGGTGGGAAGGCACATACACTTACTTTAATCATGAACTGTGTCTTGATTCTTCGATAAAGATGGTTCATCAGCAAGAACCAGCGATGACAATAAAAAAAACTTGTTTTCATTCCGTACTTCAGTTGAAATGCATATGTCATTCAAAGGCAATACAAACCAGATAATCTCCCATGCGATGTCCAAACTTATATTATCCCGTATGCAAGAATTTTACTTATTGTCCACATAAGAACATTTTTCATTAAAAATTTCCTTTTTACCAACAATCATAGGTTCAAACCCTAATAGACCATAACTCATTCAACTCATGTATAAGAGGTTGCAGAAAAATATTTAGTGACCGCTTTGGATGCTTAGGTCCAAGAACATCCATGGGGGAATGTTGTAAGGCGTGACGATTACTGGTCACAGAGAATATTCTCTTCTAGACATTTCAAATGGACAAAATCTATGGGTGCATAATCCAAAATAAACATCTCGAAGATTTATAGTAAAATTATGGTGTAATGTATTAAAATTATTCCACGCCTTTGCATATGATGGATGACTGACCTCCCTTTCCGTGCACAAATGTTCTACATGTCATGTCATCGCTGATGATATCGCTTCAAACTGATACAATCCTTTCAACCTCTTTGTAATTTATATGTACCACATCCGTTAGTATGATACCTTTTTCTTTCAACTATCTTGCGGCTCATATCTTGGCTTCTTACAGAATTGACATTCGTGTAACTTATCATCATCTTTCCAATATATCATACAATTGTCAATGCACACATCTATCATCTCAAAAGGCAAGCAAAAACTAAAAACCAGTTTCTGAATCTCATAATATGGTTCAACAGACAAGTTCTCTTCTGGCAAATACTCTATGAACAATTATGCCCATGTATCCATACAAACCTCAAATAAATTATGATATGTTTTAATGTTCATCATCCTAACTGGTAATGACAATTTTGACTGACCTTCTCTACATCCATCGTAGATTCAGATTGGGTAGTTTGCAACATCTAACAATTATTATAAGCAAGTGACGAAGTTGTTTCATGAAATGCATGTGTAACCATGTCATGTACCATATCATGTTCTTGATGTCCATGATTTACATGATAATGTGAATTATTAGGCTCTTCTCTATCCATAGCTTCAAAATTACTATTACTACTACTTGCTTCATTCCTACTATAACCATCTCCATGTTGAAACGGAATATAATATTGGGGTGTAAATCCTCTATTAATCTATTTAATAAATGATTCCATACAGTATCACTAAGAGAAAATCTTGCATTTTTACACTTCCGACAAAGACATAACATCTTACTGGTTTGTATAGTGAGTGGTGTATCATCTTCCTAGAACAAGAATATCTCCATTCCATTGAGAAAATCTTGTGCTATGTTTCCCTCAAAATGTTTATGTATATACATCCATCTTATTTAGTTAGCAATATCACCTTCGAAAGACATATTTTTGTGTTTTAAATAATAATTTTTGTTTCTAGAGGATTGTTATTTGTGTGTTTGATTTTGAGAATGAGAGAATGTGTTATTTGTAGAATTTTTTTGGTTTTGGTTGGTAGAATCAAAACAACGATTTTACAATGGCTAGGGTTTATAATGCGTTAACATCACCATAACGATAAATTTACATCGAAATACTCCGTCGTAAGATTTCTGGTAGACATTATGGGGGTGTTATTGGTTTTGTGATTTTTAAAGAGTTATAACTTTTTAAAATTGTAGTGTTATTCCATCTTGAATTACCGAGACTCTATTAAAGTCATATGTTATTGGTTAAATATTTATAAAAAGTTGTTAAATGTCATGCGTTATTGGATTAAAAAAAAACTGTAACTAACTTTTAGAGTATACTAAAGTTTATTAACGTTTAGTGTTATTGGTTGATTCTTTTAAAAAATTTTCTTCATCTAAAATAACTTTTATAGATTTCAAAATATTACATGTTACGGTGATGTTCTCAGAGACTTTTGGTGAGAATGTGTTAAATACTCTGTAAAAATTTCTTAAAATCTACAATCCTAATAATCATTATAAGTATACATAAATCTCAATCCAATAACACCCCTTAAATAAACGTGTTCACCTACCAATTAGTTTTCCTTGCTAATTCGTTGTAAGTTTGGTTCATCGTAAATCTGATGTTACATAACGACAAATTTACGATGATTTTTGAATTCATCGGTCGTTAGATGCAAAAAAACGTAAATAACCTTCGAATTTATGACGTTTACTTTCGACGCTTATTTACGATGAGTTTACAACAATTTTCTATTTATCGCAAAGCTGTTACAAATTTACGAAGAAGTTATTAATTTCCTTTGCTAATCGTATGTTTTCTTGTAGAATTTTATGCATTTTTGTTAAACATTAAAGACTAAGGGGGGCTTATTCAATTATGAGTTATATAGAGTTTTAATGACTATAAAAATTTGAGAATTTTGTTAACTCATGCATACTCTAGAATATATGTAAATATTTTATCAAAGATTTTTCAATATTCTCAAAGATTTTAAAATTATATTATAATAGAGTTTTGGTAACTTTGTAATTAAAAATACACACAGAGGCAAACAGAGGAACGTCTACAAAAAGCTCTTGCAAGAGTGAAATTTTTTCTTCCGCGTGTAGAGTCTCTCTGGAACTGAAGTTTCTCAAACAGCTAGTTATCAAACTGTTTTGTTCAATATCAAGGCTCAGATCTAGAAAAGTTTTGTCTCTTGCTAACACTGTCTCACACCAGAGACACCTTGTCTCGTTGGTAAGGATACCCTTTTATAATATGTGATGTTCACTTTTGTGATTGGGTTCGTTGTGGGGACTAGAAAATGGAGAAAGTTATATTTTATCTGGAATGTCATTTCTTACTTCATTTATTTTTTTCCTCACAATGATGCACCATTGGTAAGGAATGCTGAATTTCCGGAGAAGCAGGTGAGCCATTAGAAGAATCAAGATTAGAAACAACGACTAAATATCTGATGAAAGAGACTTTCCGGTGGTGCTACGACATGAAGCGACAAAGATCTCGTAAGCAATGAAACAGAGATTGGAAAGCTCAATAGCTCTGAAAGTTGAGAAGGATCTGTAATTTCAAGAGAATGGAAAAGCTTGTCGGCATGAATGACCTTAAGAACAAGAAACTGAAACAATAACTAAAAAAGAAAAACAATTGAATTATTCTTAAAAAGAAAATAACTTTGAAATCTGAGGGTAACCCCTACTATTTTGAAAGACTCTTGATATGAACAAAAATCATCCAACTCAATTAACCAATAACACTAAACTTTAATCTAATCATAAAGTCACTTAAATTCATTTTGTTTAAATAACACATGACTTTGAATGAAAATTTTAAATCTTCAATCGAATAACTCATGACTTTCAATGATTTTAAACAAAGTTTTTAAATTACCAAAACCAATAACACAATATTTTAAAAGAGTTTTGGAAACTCAAGATTTAATAACAGTCAAGTTTTAAAGAGTTTAAACTCTTTAAAAGTATTAGAACCAATAAACCCCCCTAAAAATATACTAAATGAGTTTTTTACCAAAATAAACAAACTTTTTCAAATAGAATTAAAATAACATAACCGAGTTAAAGGTATAACCTTTAATTATCACAACAATTACCAAGAAATGAAAAGACAATAATATTTTTTTTTAAAAACACAAAAGAAATCAAACACAAACAATTGACTATTTCACTCGAAACCTCCTTTTGATTAAAGATTAATGTTGATGTAAGGAGCAAAAACATTGGTGGTGATGGTAGACATGTGACCGGTGGTCGCAAGATCATTGGTTGGGAGTTGATGGAATTTGTAGTTGTTGACATTCATGAAAGTAATGTTAGTATGCTCTCAAACATGTTGTTGTTGATTTGGATACTGATCCAAGTAAAGATTTGGATTGAGACTTAAATTTTGATATTGAATTTGACCATAAAAATCAACAGGAATATACTGCTAAACATGCTCATGTTGATTCATATTCATATTCATATTCTGATATTGAATATGATCATAAATACCAATAGGAGTAGTTGCTGCAATAGCATCCGCAACAATAGAAGGAGTCATACTCGCAAATTCAACGGAAACATGTTGTTGGACTGACTCATTTTTATTATAATTCTGATTCATATTATAATATTGAATATGATTCCAAAAATCTGAAAGGAGCAGTTACCACAACATCATCTGTAACAACACTCGTAGCTGTAGTAAGAAGTAAGAACCCATTCATGTTGATTTTGATTCATATTCATATTCTGATATTGAATAAGATCTAAAAATCTAAATGAGGAGTTATCGTGGCTAGATCCGCACTTGTAACTACATCAGGAAGTGGAGTTGCAAGTGACTGGTGACAAACTAAGTCTTTTGTGTCAATGTGACACTATTTAGGTTTACTTGTTTTTTCCAGTGTAATGGCGATCTTGACCACCAAGATTCATCTTACGAAGTCATGTTTTCTAATATGAATTTGAATTTGAATGAATTTGCAGTGAAATGATTTGGGCTACAACATGTAAATTTTAGGTCCAAATAATTAATTGTCAACATTGCGTATTCTATTAAACAATTACAAAAATGAAAAATGTGATCACAAGAAAAAATGAAATAATCATTGAATTTTTTTTATATTAATAAAACTCTTTCTTTTCTTCATAAATATGTCAATAAAACATTGGAACTGCAAGACGCACACGTACGAATTGATGTCGATTAGAATTGGTGTTTTTTCGCTTGTGCTCATCTTTTCGGTTTAACTCCATATTTTTGTATCATGTTGCTACTTTGTCATTTAGTCATTTTTTGTTGTTGTAGTTTTCGATCTTTTTATCTTGTTATCTTTATAACTGTTGTCACAAATCAAAAATATATAAATGATCATTAAATTAGAATTTTTTTTTTTTTTTTTTGATAAGAATGTAAATATTTCATTTAACATGAAAAGATTAGGAGTTACAGAAGTAGATCCTACAGTTGGTCCCATGCCAAAAAAGAATAAAAAACATGGAAGCAAATAAACATTCAGTCCATTGACATCGATAAAACAATGAAGCTTATGGAGTCAATGAAGTGATAAACGATTTTGATTATTATCTAAAAATACCACATAAGAGAAGGAGATTAATATGACAAACGACGATGATTGATTAATCGAAAACCAAGCAAACAGAAGCTCTTTCACATGAAGACTGAGCCGACAACGGCTAGTAACAAGAAACGCAAACTCAATCTACCAAGCTCTTTCCCGAGGTCGGCTAGAACATGAGAGCGAAACTTTAAAACTTACAATGAGCTGAGCTAACTCAGAGCGAAACCACATGAACCAGAAGAAGAAAAAAGTCAGCTCACTCTACCAAGCTCTTTCCCCGAGGTCGGCTAGCACAGAGCAAATACAAAATTAGAACGACGATTAACATCCGCAAGGTCTTACTAGATCCTCCAAACACCTAGTTAGCTAGTCCTCAGCCAAAGCACAAGTCACACTAATACTACTCCACATAGAGGCAGCACACAAATGAACACAACAAAACCAAGACAATGCAACATCAAAGGAGTGCTTGAAGAGCACACTGACTCATGGAAACTCGGGTAGGGAGAAGATCCCTAAGAAGCTAAGCCCATCGACAGAGCTAAGCCTCTCGCTTGATCAAAAGAGACCAGGCTCTCGAAGCTCCAACAGAAAGCTCAAATAATCCTCGAACGAAGCAAAAACACTCTAGGAAAAAGTTAAGAAGTCATCGGAGACCCAACCATCAAAAACTATGCACCACCATAGACGAAAATTCAGTATCCCCACCTTAAACCGACTTGCTCAGAAGATAACGCGTGTGAGAAGCTGCCCCAACCCACCGCTGAAGAGCAGACCACGCTCTGCCACCGTCGAAGTCACCACCACTAAAGAGCAAGAACCCAAAGCTTTGAGGAAGAGGGGTACTAGGATACGCAAAGAACGACGGTGCCGTCTTCAAACACCATCTTTGTCCAATACGTGGCCGCTTGCCCAAATCAGAAGAGATGCAAAAACACAACACAACTGCCTCGCCGAAACAGAAAAACACTAAGGAGGTAGAGGACCGATCCCACCGGAGACCCAAAACTACAAAAGCAACGCCACCACCGTAGCTCAAGATAACCTTGTCAACCGTCCAACCCTCACTCACCCAGCAGCTTTGCTAGTGGTTTACGACCACCGAACCACAAAACACCATGCTACCACCATGGAAACCACCGCCGGGAAGCTACCTCCAAACGGAGAAAGAGGCATAACGCCAAGATTGAAAATTGCTAGCTCTGGAAACGTTGAAGAAAGGAGAAGCTACTGCAGGAAAACCGGCGCCGTCTTCGAGCACCTGCGAAACCCAATTGCCACCGTTCAATCTCAGGAACCAGATCTAGACGACGTTGACCTCTTCCTCGCGAACAAAGACCCGAGCAAGTGAAACCTATGAGCATCTGCCGATGAAAGAGAGGACCGGAGGCGAAAGCAGTAGGAACCACCGGTCGAACAACCACTACAAGAAAACTGGCCGAAAACTGACGGCCAAATCCGTCGGAATTTGAAAATCCGTCGGAAAGCCGTCGCACTTTCCGACGGATTTCCGACGGAAAGGTGACGAACATAATTCCGACGGATTTCCGACGGAATTTGCCGTTAACGGCAAATTCGTCGGAAATCCGTCGGAATCATATAACCGACGGTTTTCCGATGGAATTCCGATGAACACGGAACCGACGGATTATCGACAGAATTCCGATGAATTTAATTCCGACGGCATTCCGACGGACGATATTCCGACGGATTTCCGACGGATAAAATTCCGACAGGTTTCCGACGGATACAATTCCGACGGACTTCCGACAGATATAAGTCGGATGGATTTCCGACGGATTTCCGACGGTTATTAGTAATTTTGTAAACTAAAAAATTTAATGAATTTATGTAATTAGAAAATATATTAAAATTTATAAAATAATTTAAAAAAAATAAATTGAAAATTAAAAATGAAATTAAAATTAATAATATCCAAAAAAAAAATAATTAAATTTTGTTGTTTTAAAAAAAAAAAAACATTAAAACGAAAAATTAAAAAAATCTACGGTTGCGGTGGCGGTGGTGGTGACGATGACGATGGCGTCTGCGTCATCCGAGCAAAATACGCGGCCATCTGAGACGCGATCTGGGCTTGGACTTCTTCTTGCACCTTCGTTGCCATCCGCGTTTCCATCTCGCGGTTGCTTTCTTCCAATGTAAGAATCTTGGTGCGCATTTCGTCCATCTCCGAAGTCCTCTGTGCGAGTTCGGCCCGTAGATCTTCATCTACTGAATAGCGGGAAGAAGCCGAAGATCGGAATTCGTCGGGAAGACCGAAAACGCGACCTCTGCTCCGCGGAGTTGCCTGCGAAAGAAATTAAACGTTAAAATTTAAAAATATAAATTAAAATTAGATAGTAAGTAAATATAAAAACAAAATATTACTTACCTGCAACACGAAGTTGTTGACGACCTCGAGAGGAGCTTCAGTGCACGGAGGAGTTCCGTCAACCAACGGCTGAGATTGGAGATAGGCTTGTGTTTGCACCTCAACGGCTTCGCATATCTCCCGAGCCACCGGATCTTGTATTTCGTGCGTCTGTTTGTTGGTGTGGGCATCCTTGAGCAATTCGAGGGCGGTAGGCTCACGTCCGAGTTCATGACACTGAAAAATGAAAATCGTAATAAATATTTAAAAATTATGAAAAACCTAAATCTAACCGATAACTTAAAACTTAAATTGCAAAAAACCTTAATATAACCGATAACTAAAAATTCTCATTACAAAAAACCTAAATCTAACCGATAACTTAAAATTCTCATATTAGGGAAAAAAAAAACTAAATAATAAAACTTACCATTTGAAGCTGACGGGTTGCCTTGCTCACCGCTCCTAAGTTGTGCGTTGCTTTGCCCTTGCCACTGCGGTTGCTGTTTCGGTTGGTCGAGTGGATTGTTGAATTCGCTTTGGTTGTGTCTCGGCTCCAATACTCACAAAATCCAGCCCACAACTCCGGGTTCCCAAGGAACGGCTTCGGGACTTCATTGTTCAGCCACTTCTCCTTCCACTCGTGCATCTGCTTCGTGTAATGAGACCCCGCCTTAGCATCAAAGGCAGCTCTCACCGTAGCCGTGTGCTGTGGGTCCCATGTAAACTCTTGCTGCATCAAAAAAAATTGAAATAAAGTTTAATAAATTAATTAATATTAAAATTTAAAAAAAAAAAAAGTAAGGTTTACCGCAAAATGTCGAAACCAAAGTTCTTTCTCTTCCAACGGCATCGACGAATATGTTGGATGCGGATGTCGTACCATCGAGTTCAGCATCCGGTTGATGGACTTGGGTATCCCGCTGCTTGTAAGATGAAACCTACAAAAAGAATTTCGAAAATATATAATAGTAGAAAAATTTTAAAAACCAAAAAATTTTAAAAGATTTAAAAAAAAATACTTACCACGTCCCCCCTCCGCGACATAGTGGATGAAGTAGCGTGCAATGGTCGCGGTTCGGTTGAGACACGAAGTCCTCGATGCTCATCTGTGTTGCAGCTGACTGGGTCGGAGCCGACTGCGTCTCCGGAACATGAGAATGAGGGAACGAACCCTGAGCCGAGTCTGATCGACGACGACTACCACCACTAGTCCGCTGTCTCTGTCGGGCCCGCTGCTGAGAACCACCGCGGCTCGAACCCCCCTCCTCGACACGACCGCGGCTCAAATCCCTGAGAAAAGCACCGTAATCCCTAAAAAAAATAAAAACAAATTAATTAAGCAATAAATCTAATAAAATTCATAAATCTAATACAAAATTAAAAATTAAATTATATAAATCTAAAAATCCTAAAAACTTAGAAAATCATTTAATTTAAATCAAATTTTCCCAATTCAAATATATGTATAAATTTTTAAATTGTAACAAATGTATAAATTAAAGATAATTAAATTATAAGAAAGTAAATATATATATACAAAATTCTATTATATATATATATAAAATTCTAAAAATCTTAAAAATAATAAAACTACAATTTCATATAATTATAAATCTAGTTTTCATATATTATTAATTTCCAAAAAATTTAAACAATTACATAAACAATTAAATATATGTATAAATTTTTAAATTATAAAATTATAACAAATGTATAAATTAAAGATAATTAAATTATAAGAAAGTAAATATATATATACAAAATTCTATTATATATATATATAAAATTCTAAAAATCTTAAAAATAATAAAACTACAATTTCATATAATTATAAATCTAGTTTTCATATATTTTTAATTTCCAAAAAATTTAAACAATTACATAAACAATTAAATATATGTATAAATTTTTAAATTATAAAATTATAACAAATGTATAAATTAAAAATAATTAAATTATAAGAAAGTAAATATATATATACAAAATTCTATTATATATATATATAATTCTAAAAAATCTTAAAAATAATAAAACTACAATTTCATATAATTATAAATCTAGTTTTAATATATTTTTAATTTCCAAAAAATTTAAACAATTACATAAACAAAAATCTAACCTATAATTTTAATCTAACCATAGAAAACCTAAATCTAACCATCCAAAACCTATATCTAACATTGATTAACCTAAATCTAACAATTTATTTCCAAAATCTCAATTCCAAATCCCTAAACCCAATTCCAAATCCTAAATCTATAAATCTATAAATCAAAATCAAAAGAGTAGGGTTAGATCCACTACAAAAAAAAACGTACATTCTTAGCACACGATAAGCGCTATATTAGAGCTATAATAGCGTTATCATGTGTGCTAAGTCTTCGCCAGCTATAATAGGTCAAACAATGTTATAGCGTTATTTAAGGCCGCTATCGTATCACTCTTTTTATAGCAGTTTTCGTAAATGCTTTTATTGTTTTTATTATGACATTACGTAAACGGCTATGATAGTACTTCTATTATAGCTTTAATTAAACCAGAATGGTTTAGCTGAACCGATTTTATGCTATGATCTGTTATAACTCATTTTTCATGCTATGATCTATTGTTTTGTAGCAGTGTTGTAAATGCGATACTATGTCTTGTTATGAACCATGTGTGAATTATATTTTGCAGAAACTAATTTATTAGATATATAGATAAATCATTCAAAACATACTTACCTCTAATATTATATAAGACTAAACAAGTCATACAAAATATCATACAAGTTTTATACTAACATCATACAAAGTCTTACACTAACCTAAGAAAGACAAACTTCTTGAAGCAAGCCACCTACTTCCACTTCTTACATCAGTTTTACAAACTTCTTGAAGTAAGCTATTCTCGCTCGCAACTCTTAACAGGTAAGATGACACGTACCTGAAATATATTGCAAGGACATCAGAAAACAAAATCTGGATACCAACTAATATTACAATGACTAAGCACCTAAACAGCTCATTTATTGAATCAACAATGTAAGCATATCCGCGTCTTTCATGTCTTTCAGCTAAAGCCATCCAAGTTATCATCACCTAGTATATACACTAACTAAATCACATAAGCTTGAAAGAGAAAATAAAATAAATTTTTTACCATCTTCTCAATCTCCTCAGGTTTTTGGAAGAAAGACAGGTTGAGGCAGAATGCTGTACATAAATTTTATTTGTGCCATAGAGGCATTTTACCCCATATTCTCTGTAACGTAATCTGCTTCAACAAGCACAAAAGAAAATAAACATTCACTGGAATACTAAGTATGAACAGAGATAGAAGCAATGACCATTCTTTAAAGAAAGGTTTGAAAATATGAGAATGAATTATTGAATCACTAAAGTTACCTCTACTGGACGATCACCAAGAATCACCTTGCCACCATATTTGATTGCTTCTTCAAGCCACACGTTTTTACTGTCGGAATCTACAAAACCAAAACACATCACACATTTTCAGAATAAGAACAAAAAATTGGATAGAAGAGCTAGAATCATAATTCATAAATAAGTATGTGTAAATCAACGCATAAACACAAAAAAAGCAAAAAGTGAAGTACATTCTCCAGATAAAAATTTCCAATCCACAAAAAAGTTTGGCCATCCTCTAACAATTATGTTGTAAACCTTACTCTGTTCAAATTATAAACAGAGATGACAATGATATTGATCATCTTCTGTTAAAAGAAAGAAAGATGATATGTAATATTTGTCCAGGATATATCACATTGTTAGATGAACATCAAATTAAGTAAACTGAATTGGACATATTCTAAGCACTACGTAGAGCAAACCTTCAAAGTCTGAGGATCAAGAATAGACACTCGACTTGTACACAACTCCACGAAGACAACCTGCAATGAATAAAAACATGAAGATGTAACAAACAGTTCAGTCCCGAAACAAAAATTAAAGAGTCTTGTGTGAATGAATTAACTGATAAAGTGATCAGCTTAAAGTTAGCGAGGCACTATCATATACAAAGAGCACCAACATCTAGTGCATTTGCTTCAAGTTCATTTGATATTCCTCTCCTCAAATTCCTTCTCCCCTTCTTTGACTCCATTGTTTGGCTTCTGCAAAATTAATTAAGGATTAATGTTTTTCCTTAGAAGACAAAACAGTCATGTTTGTGTGTTCTGTAGAACTGATTTCAGAATCTTACACTAACAGTTTACCAGAGGATCACCTAGTTACTGTTCCACAACAAGACTTGTATTTTTTCTTTGAACCACATGGACACGATTTATTCCTTGAACTATAAATCAAAAGGTGATTGAATATGATTTATAATTAGTAAAAGCCTCTTGCTTGATGAGAGAGGATGCTGGTAGGTAAGTGCCCCACAAAATCACCTGCTAAACCATACAGTCCTAAGACACAAACGCAAACACACACACATTTCAGATTTTATCAAATAACACAACAAAACTGAAGAAAGATGAATTGTATTTGTAGCATTAACCTGTTTTCAATCTTAATCTTTTCAACTGACTTTGCATCTTAACGTTTTCTTATTCTTTTCCCAACTAAAACTCGGATGTGAGGAGTATCATATACCTAAACCGGATTTAACAAACACAAACAACTTTGGTTAACAACTCATAGTCTATCAATGGTCTGCAGCTTCTTTGCATTCTGCACCAGAGCTGAACTCTGCCAGATAACGAAAGTAGTCTCCTTTCCTACATAGATTGGACATAAAAGTAAAGCTAAAACAGTGAAACAAATAAAGGAAAAAAAGGTTCATCAATCTCAGACCCATGGATCAACTTCATTTCATAAAGAAACATAAGAAAGAGTGGTAGCTATGTAAGAGCTTAAAGATATAGCTTCAATCAAATGGATATGACAAACCTCTTTATAGATACAAAGAGCTTAAAGATATAGCTGCTACAAGAGCTCTGTTATAGCTATGTCTTGCAATCAATAAAAGTTTCCTCAAACTCAACTTCTCTAACAATTAGACACAAACCTAAATTCTTCAAAGCACAAAACGAACTATCAGTATCATCTTCTTCATATTTGTTTCAGTTACATTGTTCTGTAACTCCTTTATCAGCCTATTAGCTCTAAAATTCGATTGCATTGCAACTGAGTTTAGATTAAACAATCTCAGAGCAATAGGTAGCTGCAATGAAGAAATCTCCAATATCTCTAATCAATACAAAACCTCAGACATTGAATTACCACTCAAAAATGAGAATAATCCACGGCTATGCTCCTAACCTTCTCATTTTTGAAGCATGTACGTATGTTTCTGAGGTCCTTATCAACTCGGAGTCGCTTGGCCTCTTTGTTCTGCCAATTACGTATATCACTGATGAAGACTGAGAGACCTCTCTTTCCAGTCATGGTGGAACCGAATGCTCAGACCACCGTCCGCTGCCGTCAGATCCAACTCGCGTGAAACTGGATCTATCTACGAAGTGAAACACAGACTACTACGGCTCAAGCATAAGTGATTCACCGATCGACTTTGGGGAAGCTCTTGACAACATCAAGAACTCTATCGACGACATCTTCTCTGCTGAGATGATCATCGGGTGAACAAAAAGAAAGGATCGAACCAATGAACCCAATTTGAGACTGATTCGATCCTAGGGTTCGCACAAGAATCCTCAGGTGACTAAGAATTGCATTTCTCAGTGCCGTTTCCTTCACCAGAATTAGGGATTTAATGAGATTACAAAGGAAGAGTAAAGTAACCAAAGGTAAAAAGGTTTAGGTCATACGAGAAGACGAGGGAATTTTTCTTTTCCTTTTTTTTTTCTCAAAAATGTTTAGATTTTGAAAGTGAGTTTTCAATTATTTTGTTAAGTAAAATGACTCCATCATAAAAATTTATACCCCGCCGAAGTGATTTTAAGTTTTAACTTAGTGAAAAATATTTTAGCAATTTTCAAGTGCTATTAAAATCTTAGCGTCTTTTAAATGCTATTATCTAGTAACAAAATTTACAAATCTATTTTTAATAGCAATTGTGAAAACCGTTCTATCCTAATATGCTATCAATGCCCATTATTTTTGTAGTGATCTTACATGTTCTCTGGAAGATCTGACATGATGATAAAATGTGAATGAAATCGGAAGTTTGTAGAGATTTTGAGAGAGGTTGAGGTTTTTTTTTTTGCAAAAATGGCGAACGTTCTCGCGGAGAAGACGAAGTCAAATATATTAAAAAATTTCCGACGGCTAATTCCGTTGGAATTCCGTCGGAATTTTATTAATAATAAATGACACCAAGACTCGAGAATCTTCTTATCTTAAATTTCTCGTCGCCGTCGGAAATCCGTCGGTAATTTCCGACGGGATTCCGACGGACGCGCGAAATTTAATACACGCGGGAAGACGAAAAATCTTGTTTCGCGGTTTATTTTTGGCATGCCGTCGGAAATCCGTCGGAAATTACCGACGGATTTCCGACGGCGACGAGAAATTTAATTCGAACCGTTTCCGAAATTTAATTCGCGGTTTAATTTTAGCAGTCCGTCGGAAAACCGTCGGTAATTTCCGACGGATTTCCGACGGCATGCAAAACAAAACATGTCTGTCATTGGTCAGTCAACCTTAAACAAGGCCACGTGTTTCCCCAAATCCGTCGGAAATCCGTCGGCAATTTCCGACGGATTTGGGGTTTTCGAGTTTTATTCGATCCGTTCCTGGTGAGATATGTTTGTATGGTAATTCTTAGTGATTTTTATGAAAGAATACAAAAAAAATATCTTCCAGATTGTATGAAAACTTGAAAACTTACATTTCGAAGTTTCAAAACACAAACAAGTACCTATCGTATATGAAACGTTATGAAACACTTTCGTCATTTGTATGACAAATCTTGTAAATATGATTTATATGTAATATTTAAGTTGATTTTATAACTTGACTTATATAATAACGTTTTAAAACACATTTTTGGGTTTCTTGTGTGGAACGATTGAAATTTGGTCATGAAACCACAAATCTGTCGTTTTTCCGTCGGAAGTCCGTCGGATAAGCTACCGTCGGAAATCCGTCGGAAATTTCCGACGGATTTCCGACGGATTTGATAGATCTTTAAGGTTTTGTGGTTATTGGGGTAGTTGGTGGTTTTAAGGGTTTGTATTTGTGGTTTTAAGGGTTTGTATTTGTGGTTTTAAGGGTTTTGTGATATTTTATTCTTTTAAATTAATTAAAATATATGTTTTTATTAAATTTAATAAATATGATTATTAATAAATTTAATAAAGTTTTTATTAATTTTAATTATCATCATCATCATCATCATCATCATCATCATCATCATCATCATCATCATCATCATCATCATCATCATCATTAATTTGTATAAATACGATTAAAATGTTAGAAACTGCGTTATTTTATTAATAATTGGTAAAATATACAGAGCTGCAAATTAAAGGAGCTTATCGCCGTAAATTTAAATAAAATTACATAACACAATTACGTAATGTCTTAAAATTAAAAACATGAAAAAAACAAAATTACATATTCTCGTTCTCTGGTTCTGATGATGAAGATCCTTCAGATGGAATATTTGCGTCTGAATCCTCAAAAAATTCTCCTTCTTCTTCCTCTGACTCTGAATGAACTACACCGAATTGTGTGAAATCAACGACAAGTGCGAGATCACAAGTAGGCTCAACTGGATCCATTGGAACATTTATGGTGGGTTGTAACGGATCGTGTGCAGCAACTCCATAAATTCTTCCTCTAGGGGTAAAAGCAGTAACTGTGACCCAAGGATCTGACCGCCGGGTTACTCGAGGGTAACGAATATAACACACCTATAAAAAAAAAACCACACATTCAATTAGTTAATCAATTTTAAGATACTAATTAGTAATAAAACAATTGGTATTTGGATATATCATACCTGCTCTGCTTGTGACGCTAGAATGAATGGGTCATAATATTGAAGGCTCCGACTTGTATTAACTGACGTAACACCGAATTTGTTAACCATAACACCACGCCCAAGTACTGGATCATACCAATCGCACTTAAAAACAATGCACCTCAAGTCTAACATTCCTGGGTATCGCACTTCCAAAATCTCCTTAAGAATGCCATAGTAAACATCATCACCAGACTTCACAGATATTCCATAATCTGCAGTTGGTCTTGTACTTCGTTCGTCATGAATCCTAAAGACATATCTACGACTGCAATACCTAGGATAAGACGTTGCAATGTAGGTTGGACCATTAACAAATTCTGTTAACCATGTTGGAAATGTTTGTCCGCTTCTTATTCCTTTAGTAACCTCTAAAAATGATTAACACAAAATTAATTAATATAATTAAAATATAAGTTTTAAATATAACAAAGTAGTAAACTATTAACACACTTACGTAAATTTTCAACCAAGGCATAAAATCTTCCTCCTTAATCGCTTGAAGCTCTTCTTCTGACTTGTCTCGATAGAACGCGCGCATACATGACATGTGAATGCTGTAAAATAACAAAAAATCATGATTAGTTAAATTTACATATCTAAGAAAAATTAAAATATATTTTTGTATTCACATAAGTTAAGTTTTTTACCTTTCATATTCCGCAATATCTTCACAATTTGTTAGGATATATGTATGTAAGTGTGACAACTCCTGCTGCGATAATTTGCGTTTCTTTCCTTTACCACTAACTCGACCAACTTGGGAAAACAACTCAGGAACAACGACGGGGTAAATCGCTCTCTCATTACGATCATCATGGCGACCAGGACGTCTACTCTTCGTACGAACTTCCGATGGGAAGTAATATTCAGCAAATTGTGACGCTTCTTCGTTGAGGCTCTGTGCGACAATAGATCCCTCGACTTTGCTTAAATTTTTAACTTTTTTCTTCAGATGGAACATGTACCGTTCAAAAGGATACATCCAACGGTATTGAACAGGGCCTCCTAGTTCAGCTTCTCGTGGCAGGTGGATTGGAAGATGTTCCATCACATCAAAGAAAGACGGCAGAAATATCTTCTCCAGATCACAAAGGATCACCGGGATATTGGCCTTTAAATTGTCGATTCCCTCAACAGTCAATGTTCTTGTGCATAAATCTCGAAAGAAAGAACCAACTCCAGCAATTGCTTTGTGGACATCTCCTTCAAGAAGATATTCAAAAGCAAAAGGAAGAAGCCGCTGCATCACAACATGACAATCATGACTCTTCATTCCAGTAAACTTTCCTTCTCTATAATCGATGCAGTTACGCAGATTTGATGCGTATCCATCCGTGAATTTGACATCCTCGCGAATCCAATCAAAAAATTCTTCTTTCTTAGCTGCATCCAACCTCCATGGAGGAAAAGGACATCTACCATCCTCTGAAACTTCCATGTTCTCACGACCACTGCAAATATCAGTCAAGTCCAATCTAGATTTCATATTGTCTTTCGTCTTCCCTTGGACGTTTAAGACAGTGTTCATGATGTTCTCAAAGAAGTTCTTCTCAACGTGCATCACATCTAAATTGTGCCGCAATAAATGGTCCTTCCAGTAAGGCAAATCCCAAAAAATACTCTTCTTGTGCCAGTTATGAACTTCGCCGGCACCGTAAACAGGTTCATGTCCATTACCCCCACAATAAGCAGTCATTTCAGCACCAAAATCTCTTAATTGCTCCAATATAGCACTTCCGTCAATTTCAGGAGGTGGAGCATCAAACACTTTCTTGTTTTTCGTAAACAATGTTCTAGACCGACGATACGGATGACGACTCGGTAGAAACCTTCGATGGCAATCAAACTAACAACTCTTTCTTCCGTTCCTAAGTTGGAATGCATCAGTCACGTCTTGGCAATACGGGCACGCTAATCTCCCATGAGTTGACCATCCAGATAACATACCATATGCTGGAAAATCGCTTATGGTCCACATAAGAACTGCCCGCATCATAAAATTCTGGTGACATGAAACATCGTACGCTTCGACACCATGCTCCCATAGCATTTGTAACTCATATATCAATGGCTGGAGGAATATATCGAGTGACCTCTTCGGATGCTCTGGGCCGGGAATGAGAATAGAGAGAAACAAAAACTCTCTACGCATGCACAGTGATGGAGGTAAATTGTAAGGAGTTACAATTACGGGCCACAACGAATACTTCCTTCCATGCATCCCAAATGGGTTGAAACCATCCGTACATAACCCGAGGTAAACATTCCTTCCCTCATACGTAAAATCTGGATACAATGATTGAAAATGTTTCCACGCTTTTGCGTCTGATGGATGTGTAATATCACCGTCTTGGCGATGCTCTGCATGCCATCTCATTGGCTCTGCCGTGCGCTGAGATGAATATAACCTCTTCAACCTCTCTGTTATTGGTAAATACCACATACGCTTATACGGAATTGGAACTCTTCCACTACTTTCCTGATAACGCGGTTTACCACAAAATTGACAACTTTTGCGGTTTTCATTTTCTCTCCAATATAACATACAGTTGTCGATGCACACATCTATCACCTCATACGGCAAATCAAGACCAGATACAAGTTTTTGTATCTCGTAGTATGATGCGGGTAAAAGATTGTCTTCAGGCAACATATCTTTCGCCCACTCTGTTATTGCATCAACACACTCCTCCGCCAAATTGAAGTCCGTCTTAATCGTCATCAATCTACTTGCAGATGATAAAGGCGATTGACCTTCTTTACACCCCTTATATAGTGGTTGCTTTGCTGCGTCTAGCATATCAAAAAATCTTCGTGCTTCTAAATTAGGTTCGACTCTCTCTTCACCCCCATAGTACTGCACATTCTCTCTAAACGCATCATTCACCATCTCAACTGTGCTTACACCTACATCTACTTCCGTTCTATCTCCTAAACTATCCGAGACAGTTGGTTCACTAGTACTACCATAATCGTAATTTCTTTCTCCATGTAGATACCAAATCTTATATCCAGGCGTAAATCCATTGCTATACAAGTGATGCCAAACCATCTCTACCCTAACATTACGAGAATTCTGGCAAATTGAACATGGACATATCAACTTACCTGATTTTTGCACACGCGGTTGATTTCCGGCCACTTGCATAAACTCGACTATGCCTCGTGCATAATCCTCGTTCAAGGTGTTCGACTCCGGATTCATCATTGGTTCGTCCATCCATGATCGAAAATATCTAGACATATTTTTCACTTTTTTTGTTATAGAAATCGTATATTAACAAGAAATGATAGAGAGAATGTAATGGAATTGGATTGTGGTGTAATGAGGTAGAGGGGTGTGAAAACATATTTATAACCTCGTATCCGTCGGAAATCCGTCGGAATTCCGTCGGATTATAACGGCTCTATTCAACGGCTATATAACGGTCATAAATTCCGACGGATTTCCGACGGAATTATTTTTTCCGTCGGAATTCCATCGGAATTTTAACAGTACACTAACGGTCATAAAACAGATATATTAACGTTAACATTTACTCGGAAAGCCGTCGGAAATCCGTCGGAAATTTCCGACGGTTTTGTATCCGTCGGAAATTGCCGACGGTATTCCGACGAATTGTAATTATTAAATTCTCTCGGATTTTCGTCGGAAATCCGTCGGGGATTTCCGACGGATTTTATGGCCGTCGGAAATCCCGTCGGATTTCGGCGTGTTTTTTTGTAGTGAACATCCCTCGCCTAACAGCTCCGATCTACAACCACACCAAACAACACTACCAGATCTCCTCCACACAAGTCGCCGAAGAAGAGAGAAACACAAAGGAAAGGGGGGAGGCCGAAGCCGGTAAAAGAGCCACCGCACTCCGACCTCCAAACGGAGGCTTAGATCGGTGTTCTCTTGCGAAATCCCCTTTGAGAGATTATTTTTTTATTTTATTTTATTTATTTTTATTTTTTAAATATTAAGAACTATCAGAAATCAGAAAATTATTTTAACATACGAGATCTAACCGTATTATACCATACTAATATTATTTTTACACCATGTTGTGTAGAATGAGTCAAGGCATTATTTAGCGTATAGATTCTCTATTTAGAGAAGTAGTATAAATTGGTTATCAGCTTTAAGCTTTAGCACTAATTAAAATTTGAAAATAAAATAAAATAATAACGTAGATAATTTTTTAAGTGAAGGCGATCTATTTGAGGGGACCAATGATTGAATTTCTAATACTGGAAAGTCTTTAATCCGGAACAGGTAAGCAGACGTGACATATTATTTATATCGCATGGTATGATTTATATAAAAATCATTAAAGTTAGAGGAATAATATTAAATCGGCGGTGTGTGACTGTGTGTGCCTTCATTCACGTTTTTCAGTTTTCCCTAAAGTCCTATACTATTATTCCCTCTTTTATTTCTTCTCTTCTCTCCGGCGATGGAAAGAGATTTTCTCGGGTTGGGTTCAAGATTATTCGTGAAAGAGGAAACTAACAACGATTCAGGTATTAATCTTCTTCAAATTATTCATTATGATCTGATTGTTTTTCTTCTCATGTGCCTTTTTTTTTTTTTTCTCTCGTTTTTTTGATTGGGATTGTATCACTTATAATATATCCTAGATTTGTTTGTGTGTTGTCTCGATTCAGATTTGGTCGATCTCTTAACATTATGGATCTAGATTTATTGAAATCAAAACTTCTAGCTTGCTTGGGAGTCCTATTGTCATGTTGTCTCTTGGACGTGAATATTTTCCTTCGTTTTCTTTGGGAAACAAAAAAGAAATTAGGTTTTCTTTAGTTAGCCAGAACTTTAGCTACTCGAATTATCAAAAAGGAAAAAAAGAAAAAAACCTTTAGCTACTCTAATTAGTTTAACGTAGTTGATGAAAACATGTTTTGTGCCTCGACTGTTTGAAAATTCATACGTTCACTCTACTTGTGAATTTTTTTTATATAAAGTAAGATATTGGTTTTTAGTTTCCTTGTTCATAAAATATTTTTGTAAAGCATTTACAAGGAAATACCAAATTTGTTTTGCTTCAAATGTTTATGGCAACGCAAAAAAAAAAAAAAAAAAAAGTAGCAATAAATTTTCAAGTCCACATGAAATATTTACGCTCTCAATTATGTACATAAGTACATTAATTCATAAATAGATCGAAATTATGTAATCAATTATGATTAAAACTTTTTTAGTATTCCCTCTGTTCCAAATTAATAGATGTTTTGGCTAAAAGCACACATATTAATAAACCTACTTTTCTTTACAAAATTATTTTTATTTCAAATTTATTTAGCCAATCAAAATGTAAAGTTTGCATAAAAACTAACAAAACATCTAATAAAATGGAACAAGAAAATTGACTCAAAACTTCTATTAATTTGGAATAGAAGGAGTATTAATTATCTTTAACAAAACATGATACTCAGTTTCAACAAAAATGAAATTAGTTTTTCTTGATTCACCACTGGCGATGCCTGTTTCTAAAACTGTTGGCGTTGATCAGTGTTTACTTTTTCTTCTTTTTTGTTTGTTAATGACTGTTGAGAGTTTTCAAAATAATTTCGTTTTTTTTTTCCTAACAGCCGACAGTATATATATTTTGTTGCTTACAAAATTGATCAATTGTTTTTAGTTAATTTTCTCCAATATTTTTCTTAACTTAATGCTAACCGGATTGGATTGAGAATGAGAACATTGGTTGTTCTTTTTGAAAAGTTTATGCCATTGTTTAAGGTTTTATTAAGCAACTTGAATTCTATATTTTACTTAAAAAACGAAGACGTGAAATGTTGGGAAAAGAATGGTTAACAGCGACGGGTGGACGATTAAATATTTAACAACAAATGCAAGTTGAGTGATTTAACAAAAATATGCGATTTAAATCAACACTATAATAACACAAGTGACTCTCCTTGTGTTGACACATCAGATTTTTAAATGATTTTGGTGTTGACATGTCAATAAATGAAAAAACTTTATAATCCAATAAGAACATTTTAATTAAACACATCATATTTAATTAGACACATCATATTTAATTCTTTATTTTATAAAACACAAAGTCATTTGACCAATAAAAACATGTCACATGGAATTTGTGTTATATTTTTAAAAAATTTAATAAAAAGTTAACAAAAAAAATGCAACTTACTCATATTTTATATTTTTCTATATAGTTTGAAACAAAAATTTAAACAACAAAAAAATCAGGAAACAAACAACCAACTAATCATTTTTCTTACACACGACACACCACTGCATGATTATATAATATTTGAAAGTTTGACATTGTACCAAGATTTTTTTAAGTCTTTTTATCTTTCTCTAAAAATTTAATTCTGTTAAATTCAAACTCATCTCTCATTCTCTTTCGCTTTCTAGCAAGTTTTCTAATATTTCTCAGATCCATCATAAATTTAAATCTGAAATTATATAAAAAATAATTGTAGTCGATCCAAGCTCGCGTCACTTTCTTTACTTTAGACTCATTTTTTTTTTCATATTCATTATCTCTTTATCACGGAAAAACAACAAGTTTTATCTCTACTGATTCAAAAAACACAATGTGAGTTTCACTCATCTGTTCTATACTAAATATGAAGCTCAAAATTTGAAGCTGGTGCAACGAATAAAAAATCAAATTATAGAAAAAATCAAACTGCACATTCTATTGTTGAAAGCTTCTTATCAAAACCATAAAACTAAGATGTTACACTTATATTCTCTTCCACATAATAATGTATGTTTATCTATCTTGGTTTAAGTTCTAAGCATGCAATACAAATGTTCTTAAAATCCATTTGATGGTTCAAGAACTTCAATGCAATATAAAATAACCACATAATATCACTATTCAGAAGATTTTTTTTTTTTTTTACATTTGTGTATATCTACATGATCTTATGGTGAGATATTCACCAGAACTATTTGTTTTCTTTTTATATTCTTTTATTATAATTATTTTATTATAAATATCATTATTGTGTTATCGCTAATATACTAATTTCACGAGTTGATTTAATTTATTATTATCTCAAACATAGAATAATTTAATATTTTTTATATTGTTACTGAAATCATTATAATTTAGATTTTTCAATATGTCATAATATTTTGATTTTACCAATAAAACTTACTTTCAATACAAAAAAAACATTTTTATGTTTTTTTAACAAGTAGTGATAGCTCACTTGATTTCAAGGATTCTCTTGGGATAGAGATTGAATTTTTGTTCTCAAAAAAAAAAAATTCAATATAATGCCCATAAAAAAATAATTTACTAAATATAATAAAAACTAAAAATATTGAAGAAAAACCCCGCAACGTAGTGCGGGTATTTACCTAGTATGATTAAATATAAAGCAAGTTTGATTATGACTTGATTAAATTTTTTCCTCCAAGTAGTCTACTTGATCTAACTTATAATCATGTTGGGTTTTCAATTTAATTTATGTTACCATTTGAATGAATGATTTTACCTACCCACGTGGAATTAAATAGAAAGTCCACACTCTTGTCTTTTTATATTCCGAAACGTGCCATTCTTATAGTAGTAGTGGGATCGTCATGTGTGTAGTGGACTTATTATGTAAAGATGAACATTTCTCAATTTAAATAACATATTTTTTCTATAATTCACTAAGCCAAGTAGAATTGTGACATGATTATGATAGGGACACAAATCAATAAGTAAAAATCATTTGATTACAAATCCGTCTCTAAGTAAAATTAAACACGTTTTTTTTTTTTTTTTTGTCAAGAACCATGTTGCAAGATCTCTAATTTTTTTCCTTTTTTTAAATGTTAATAAGTTTTATGTTACAAAAGTATATATATATATATATATATGGTCTCTAGTGAGAAAGCTGAGGCCAGATCTCTAGTTGTATAAGTGTTTCTAGTTTGATAAGATCTTGAGACATTTTACTCATGTTTCAGCTCCGAGTAGAGGTATGATGGAGTGGTCACGCTCAAGCAAAGTCAGTTCTACTCAGTTTATTTCTTTCGGACCATCCCAACAAGACAGGCGTATAAATTCAGTCAATGATCATTTGCTTCCTTCTAAGGCCATCACACCAACATCAGTTGTATATAAAAACCGTAGACCTCACTACTACAGCTCACTACAGGTTAGGTTTATTAACTAATTTATGACTAAATATTTTTAGTCCCGAAACAGTCGCATTTTGGTGGCTAATTAGTCGCAATATTTGGCGACTAAATATATAGTCGCCAGATGTAGTCGGAAAAACCATGTTTTCTTGTAGTTATATATATATTTTCTCTGTCTCGGTTTCAATGTGATCCATTTCAAGTCTATATCCAAAGTGAAAATTCTAGTTCTATAACTTATGATCCTCATTAGCAGTAATCTCATGCATGCATGAATGGCTTCTTTTGATCTCAGGAAGTCAGAATGCTCCGGCCAATTTCTAGTCAGCATGATGACCAAACAACCATCACAGCCTCCAAGTTTGAACCAGGAGCTAAAAGCTTCATCAACAACAACCAAACTTTGGGAGGATCTTCTATCATGGCATCTCCAGTGTGAGCCTTTCCTACTCCAACTAATATTAGGCACTTCTTCTTCTGTTTAAATTCAGTGACAATCTTTTATGCCGGTTCCTAATCCAGTTTTTATGTTTATTTCTAGATCTTCTTCACCACCTGCTCAGCTGACAATCTTTTATGCCGGTTCAGTATCTGTATATAAAGACATATCTCCTGACAAGGTTACCCAACCTAGTTACTCCCTAATTAGTTTCATTGTTTTTCAATGTTATAGTGGATGTGTTAGTACTTAGTTACATTATATATAGGCTTAAGTTGGAAAACCACTAATTTGGTTCCAATTAAGAAGGTGAATAATTCCTAGAATCTGATAAAGTATGATAAAATCATTCGTTTTAACTCTTTATTTCTCCCTGACAGGCCGAAGCTATCATGTTGCTAGCCGGAAATGGACCTCAGGCTAAACCGGTTTCAATGCCTAATCCTCAAAAACCGGTTGATCATTCTCCTATAACCACTTATCATCCAACTATGTCTCCTAGTTTCGTGCCTTCTATCTCTTACAATGTCTCTGAAACCGGAAGTGGATCCAATGGGGTCACTGCGGCAAGCTTACCATCCACGCGCAACAACCAAACCGATGCCTTCAATATGGCTCCAACAGGTTAAAACTTCATGAAGTCTTAAAGACCTAATCATTTTTTTTTTGTGTCCTAAAATTTCTTTATAAGCTTATAAAGATTGTTGTAACCACAATCTTGCCGTAATCTAATACAGTGTGTTTACCGCAATCGCGCAAAGCATCCTTGGCTCGGTTCTTAGAGAAACGCAAAGAAAGGTACTAAGCTACAAGAGTTTTTAATCATCGATTCACTTATTTACATAATCACATGCTTCTTTAGCTTGTTTGTTGGGTTGTTATTGTGTTTTTTTTGCAGGATCATTAATGTATCACCTTATTACGTAGACAACAAGTCATCAATAGACTGCAGAAAACCGATGTCTGAATGCGTAAGCTCTCCTCTCAGCTCATCATCTGCAATAAGACCAATCTAGAGCCAACCAGGATTTAAAGGCGGTTTTATTTGAGTATCTAGCTTTATCCTATAGTTAGTGTAGAATGGGCTTGTAAGAGCAACTTATAAGTTTTATTTTATTTTTGAAAACTCTTGTATATGTGTGTATAAAAAACACTAAAATAAAACTATACATAATGTGAACTTTGGTGAACATCCACCTACCGTTCTCACATTTAAGAAACAAATATAAAATGACTCCATCAACATATGCTAATAATTTATTTAGTTGGTGTGCCATGTGCTCATGCTGATGTCAAGAAAATAAAACATTAGAATGAAAGACTTAATCAAACCTCGTCTTCGTCATAGATTTTTTCACCAAAAATTTACAGGATCAAGAATCTTGGAGAAGACAAAGATGACAAAACTCTTTTCTAAAACCTTAAGGAGGTTGATCTCTCACAGTCAAAGGTTATCTACTACTACTAGCAATCTCTCTTCTGCTCCACAAGCTTCCACTTCTCTTGAGACCAAATCGATTTCTTCGGTTACACCACCTGCAAGTATTTTGCGTTTGCTTTATCTCATCTAATTTGTAATTAACTAAGCTCTGAATCTTGGTCTTATATATTTATGGAAATGGATTTTTTTTTTTTTTTTTAAATTGTTATGCAGAGAAGAAAAGAGGGTCAACATCTCTTTTTGAATCAATGAAGAATGTCTTACCAAAAATGTTAAAGTATGATCTTCCTCTAAAGACTTCGTTGCAACTTATTGTTTCAAGATAGTGAAACAACTGGATTATAGACAACTATGCTTGGAAATGGAACCAATGGAGCTGAACACAACGAAGAATGTGGATAGGTTAGGATTTCGACGAGTTGTATGCAAAGGCGTTTTCGATGAACAAAGATCGATCTATGTGGGTCCAAAGCCAAGATCCATGTCTAAAGGTTCTGAAAATGGCTTCTATGTTATTACACCTCTTTTGCCAATCCCTAATGAACCAAATAGGTGAGTCTTTGAGATCTCTATATCATCTTGATGCAAGGTGTTGTTGCTTGTGTATTAAGGTGTACGTTGTTGGTTTTTGCGTCTACATGCATATACATTGCATCAAAATGCAAAACTATTTTCTAGTAACAAATGAAAAAAAAACAAAAAAAAACGAAGAGGGTGTAACTAATTTTTCGTCTTTAATTTCTCTTTTAATTTTGTCACTAGTGTGAAGTCCCCTATTCTAGTAAATCGCGGATGGGTTCCTTTGGATTGGAAGGAAAAGTCTCTAGAATCCATAGAAGTTGATGTTGCTGCTGCTGCTGCTAATAAACCACTCTCATCTCAACAAAATCCATTGTCGAAGTTATGGTATAAGTTTACCAAACCAATGATTGCTAAGGTTGGTTGGCCTTCAATCTTCATTGCACGTACTCAATATATCAAATATCAAAGATAAGTTTTGTGGAAATATTTTGGCAGGAGCAAATATTCTCTAGAGTTATGCATGTAGAAGTGGTTGGTATTGTTAGAAAAAGCGAAGTTCCAGGCATATTTGTTTTACCAAATGATCCAAGTTCGGGGAAATGGTTCTTTATTGACGTTCTTGAAATGGCTCAAGCCATGGGATTTGGTGAACACACGATCTATATAGAGAAGACTCACAAAGATATGGATGAAAATAGACCTTATCCAGTCCCGAGACACGTTGAAGACTTGATCCGTAGTAAAGGCGTACCAATGGACAATTACTTTTACTCATTTCTATGGTAATTAACATCACCTTTTCGAATTATGCTGTTTTTCTTTTTGTCTATGGTAGTGATTTATTTATTTATGAACAGGTATTGTCTATCCGTGGCTTGTTTTAATAAGTCAAGAACGAGTTTCATGCGAAGATAGCACCACTTATTGCATTACTACGATCCTATTGGTTATTAGTTATCACCCAAAATCGAGTCTAATTGTAATTTGTTATTCCCTCTGATTTTATATTATAAAATTTATTTTTGTTTCGGATGTTTTAGCCACTTTTCAAATTTTTAGATAAAATGTTAAACGCATTGATTATTTATATTGTATAGTATATTTTATCATTGGTCAAATTATTTATAATTAAATATTTAATAACTATTTTATTATAAAAAAGCAAAAGCAAAAAAATATTAATTTATTTTTTAAACTCTGTGTATTCAAACCCTTAAAAAAAAAAAAACTCTGTGTATTCACCTAAAACATACTATATTCTGAAACAAAAAGAGTATTTATTTTTTTGTGAACCAAGTTTTCAATATCTACCATCATCAATCAAAACTTATTGTGGATAAAGGTATCTAAATATCAATATTTCCGTAAAAATGTTTATTCTAAAGTTTTTTAAAATGTCATACAATGCAAATAAGTAAAACCCAGGTGTTTTGATTCTTCAACGGCATGGCGGCCAAGTGTTTACTTGAAAATCTCGCGCATGTAACAAAATGACAAAATCACCCTTTAACTAAAAAAATTGAATTTCCTATTTTATTCCTTTTTTTTTTTGTTTTGGTCTTTCTTTCTCCAATCATTCGTATTCCGCCTTCTTCCTCTCTTCTTCTGCATCAGCCATGGCGGTTTCTATCTTTATCCCTCCAAAACCTCCTTTCTTTTACCTTCTCTAAACCTATTTGATTCCTCTTTGTCGTCTTCTTCAAAACGACTCTTCTCTGTGTATGTAATTCGGTTTCCGTGGAGCCAAATCTCTTCGATTTTTCCCGATTTCAATGGCAATTGTGACGGGAGATCGCTATATTGAGAAGCTACAGAAGTTTCTAGAAGATGAAGCCGAGTCGCTTCTCGAAGAAACCGTGATTCTCAAGCTTAATCCAGCTGGTCTTCACTATCTTCATCTCCGTCTTGAGTCTCTCCGTGAACTCGAACGCATGCTCTCTGGTGCTCCTGTTGATTACCTTCGCGCTTACGTTTCCGACCTCGGAGACTACCGCGCACTCGAGCAACTCCGTCGTATCCTCCGAATCCTCACTTCACTTAAGGTCGTTTCGACTTTTCTTTCTCCGGCTCGTGATCCAACGCCGCTTTCTCTTATTCCCTTTGGTAGGCTTAAGATTTTGGAACTTCGTGGTTGTGATTTGTCCACTTCTCCGGCCAAAGGCTTGCTTCAGCTCCGTCACACCTTGGAAAAGATCATTTGCCATAATTCCACTGTCAGTTATTTACTTCCTTTGTGTTGCTTTTAGGTTGTATAGAGAAATTGAACACTATTAGTATCTTTGGGAATGGACAATGAACGGTTGAAGATTTGATTATTGCGTTTATGCGTATAGCTATGGCTGTGAATCTTTTTAAGTAAGGTTCCGATTTGATATAGGATGCTCTGCGCCATGTGTTCGCCAGTAGAATTGCGGAGATAACGAATTCGCCGGAGTGGAATAAGTTGGCGGTCATATCTTGTGCTTGTAACCGTCTTGTGCTCATGGATGAGTCCTTGCAGCTTCTGCCAGCTGCTGAGTCGCTTGATCTGAGTCGGAATAAGTTTGCAAAAGTGGATAATCTTTGGAGATGTACCAAATTGAAGCACCTTGATCTTGGATTCAATCATCTTAGAACAGTCTCTCATTTGAGTGAGGTAAGAAACTTCATGTTTCAGCATATTCATGCATATGTTTCATTTGATCTGAAGTTACTTAAGACTAGAGTTGTAAGATGAGAAGGAATGTTGTAAAACCCGCTTTTTCCCTTGAAATTCGTATTCTTATTTTTATTTGAACTGTCTAGATGATCTCCATAGTTTGAGGAATATGATGATGTAATTCTGAAAACATGTGTCTGTGCTGAAACTTTTATTTTTGTTTCATCCTTGGGACCCATATACAGATATTTTTTGGACAATGCAGGTCTCCTGTCATCTTGTTAAACTTGTTTTGAGAAACAACGCTCTAACTACGTTGCGTGGGATTGAGAACTTGAAGTCACTCGAAGGCCTTGATATTTCCTACAATATTATTTCCAACTTCTCAGAATTGGAGTTCCTTTGGAGTCTTTCATTACTGAAAGAATTGTGGCTGGAAGGAAATCCAGTGTGTTGTGCTCGATGGTACAGGGCACATGTCTTCAGCTACATTGCTCTTCCAGATGTTGTAAGTTTTTTTTTCTTCTTGTATTGGAGACGCTGGAATCTTGTTGAGAAGACAGAATGTCGATTTGTGCTTGATTTGTAATGCTTCTTGTGTTGTACGGCTTTTCAGCTGAAGCTAGATGGCAAACATATAGGAACTAGAGAATTTTGGAAGAGGCAAATCATTGTGGCCCATAGGCAAAGTGAGCCTGCCAGCTACGGATTCTATTCTCCAGCTAGAAGAGAGGAAGCTAATGAAGACAGAAGCTGTAATACGAAAAAGGTAAGCAGCCGTAAGTCCTTTACAACGTACTTACACACATACAGTATATATTGCTTGTAGCGACCTCTTTTTCCTGCGTGATAGTGAGTTCAGAAAAATATAAAAAGGAAAGAAAAGGAATTTGAGCAAATTAATTGGGCATTGTAATGTGACTTTCTGGAGAACTTTGTGAGCCATGCGCATGTCGCATTCAGCTTCTCTATTTGTGCTTTTCAGTATCTTGGTTTGTTTATTTAGATAAAAAATTATTGAAAGTTTATTATCTATCTTTAACAGAAGAAGATCTGCCGTCTCGCTTCTATTGATAGCGAGGAAGAGAGCACCTACGTGAATTCTGACCAAGAGTCAGCTTCATGTGCTCATGAGAACAAAGAGAAAGTGAAGTGTGATCAAGAAGCCAATATATTTGATCTTATAAAGAAAGTTGAACACCTGAAAAAAGAACGTTCTGTTCTGTGGTTGCGAGAGTTCAAGGAATGGATGGATCATTCATCAGAGGATTTTGCTGATGTCAGCAAAGAGGGCCTCGGTATCAATTTGGAAAAGAAGTACTATGCAAAGATTAGAGAAATCCCGAGGCATCATGGTGGAACACCAAGATCTGTATCTGGGTCTTTACGTGCTTCAAGAGATAAGGGCTATAGGAAAAGTTTAAAAAGCAATGGTTCATGTGGAGATCTTGAAAGCGGTATGGATAATATGAAGTACGTTGAAGGTAAAGAGACACAAAAGATAACCAATGACATTTCTTCTTTAAGCCCTCGAAGTACAGATCTAAATCGAAGTACAGATGAGATGGAAGCTTCAGTTGAACTAGCTGAAAATGGAAACATGTCAACATTGGATATAACCCAGGATATAACGGGACTATTTTCATCATCAACATATCCTGGGTCACCCCCTCATTATCAGAAAGATGTCTTATATCGACGTCATAACTTGGTGGAAGAAATCTTGCAGTTGTCTGCAGATTCTTATTCAGTGGAATCATCGGACAGCACAAGCAGCTGCAGCGAAGATGATAACTATAACTCTGAATCTGAGTATTCGAATCATGAAGAGGGGCGGTTGACAGATCTTCTTAATGTGAATAGACTTGGGGAGGAGATTCCGGGACATGTTCCAAAAGGAACAAGCTCTCTTGATTCTCAACTGGAGAATGGTAGCATAATAAAATATTTGAGGACAGATGAATCGATGAAGGAGAAAACCACTAATGGTAAACTTGATTCTGGTGTTAATCAGATATACCATTTGGTTGAGAAAGGCAAAAGCAAAAGCAAAAGCAAAAGGAGACCTATAAAAAGATATGTTTCCTTGCAGAGAGAGAAAAGTTGCATTACTAATGGACAGACATCTCATAGGAGTGATGCAGATATCAGTGATTCCAGTGAAGATGAGTGTATTTCTGATCATTTATGGGAAAGTTTCCTGACAACGGTTTGCAGTAGTAAATATAGCAATGTTAGACTTATGGGGACTAAAAGAACACATGAAGAAAAAAGCGATTTAGTAGAGGAATATTTTACAGCAGAACTGTCAGATTCCAGTTCTCAAGAAACTTGTAGGACGTACATGAGTTGTGATCTTATACTACAGAAAGGTTCCACGTATAAGCAACGGTTAGTTATTGTTCCACTTGCATGGTTAGGTAAAGGATAGTTTCAATTGGTTATATTACATTAGTTTTGGATATCTGATTTCTGACATGCTGGAGGGAAAACAGATGTCACCCTTTTCTAGTATGGCTAGGCTTTCTTAATATTCAATCGAATTGCAGGAGTACGCTATAGCATTAGATTAGACACTTTGGGCTTCCTTAAAGTGGGTGATATGTGAAAAATCAATATGAATTTTGGGTTTTTTAAAATAACTGTATAGCTTGTTTGAGAAGCCCACATCATACGAGGATGCTATCTATTCGCTTCCCTTCTGACAATATTCTGAAATACAGGGAAGCAGTGTTGTTGCTGAGTAGCCAAGAAAAGCTGTACGTGCTACTCTTTGGTGTGTCTACTGATTATGAAGGTTAGACTTATCAGATGTCTTCCTTTCCTAGCAGTCATAAATTTCTGATGCTGAGTCCTTAGTGGCGCGGTGGATGTCTGCAGGGAGTACCTTAAGTGTACTGTGTTCTCATAAAGTCAAGGATTTACAAGACGTATCAGTTGGTCTAGGACTTCAGTTTGTGAGGTTAGTCGTCTTTTGTTTTGGTTCAGCTTTGTATATTTGGTGTTGTGTCCATGTCCCTGAACTTTTCTCTTTCCTTCTGGGTAGGCTACGCTTTTGTGAGGATGCAGAATACATTTTCGTAACAAAGTGCAGTGAGAAAACAACAGAACTAATCAATATCATACAAGTTTTCGATTCCCAGGCTAAAGAATTTAAATGTTCTCTGCAAAGGTAAGCTATTATTAACTTTCAATCCAGAGTCGGCTCTGTAAATTTTTTCTGTCATAATTTGTTTCTTCAATTTTAATGGCAGTCTGGAGAATATTCAGGTGGACTTGTTTGAGAAAGAAATATGTGGGGGATTGAAGCTGAGTATATTCCAGTACAATGTTCTCCATTTCCAAAGCAGCACTCGTGGAGGTAATATTCTCTCTTGCCTAACTATGATATCCTGGATTAATAAAAAAACGGTTCACGACATTTTTTTATCTTCTCCCTGAAACTTTATGTGAAAAAACAGACTTGGTAGTGTATTTTAAATCGATAATTCTGCAAACATGTGATTAGGCCAGATTAGTTACGCATGCTTGCCTCGGCGAGCTGGAGTATAGGATTCATATATTTAAAATAAGTCGTCTCGAATTCATTTTTATCTCTACAGTATTAATATTAATTACATGACATCGTGAATGTTAGCAGAGAAAATCTTTTGGTTCCCTTTGTTTCACTTAAAAGTCCTTTGTTGCACTCTGCATCATAAAACATGAAGCAGCAGCCACAGTGTTGTTGTTACTACAGTTTTTGTCTTATTTATGTTCTCTGCGTCCAAAATCTCCAATACTAGCTATCACTAAGTGACTGCTAAGATGTTTCTTTAATTTGAACTGAATAGAAGTATCGTGGCTTTGGCGGTCACTATTTGTGGCTGGTGGACGTCTCTTTATATGCAATGAGGACTTCGCAAAACTTAGTTCTCGAGCAGCATATTCTTCTTCTTCTTCGCCGTATATCTTGCTCGACTCTTGCTGCTCTATTTCTGATATATCTGAGATGGTAATAAGTTTCTTCATTCTTCTTCCCCTTTTACTTGACACTTGATATTGATGAGACGTCAACTTCCCATGTACGAACTTGAATATTTTTCCTTGTTCAGATCGTTGAATGGCAAGGAAGTGTTGTGTCATTAAAGATCAAAGACAAGAGAACAGTGGATTCAGTTACATGGAAGCTCAAGTGGTGGAGCATTGAGAACACACTCAAGTTTGTGGCTTTGCTCAAAGCTCTTCACCCTGATTCGCCAGAATGGCCGTTGACTGTAAGATACAGGAGATAAGTTTTTGTTTGCCTTTTTTTTTTTCACCGTTCACTTTCGTTATCTAGTTATGTATATACAACAAACCATGTGCATTGTTCATATCCATTTAATTCAATCTCTTTAATCCCTTCTGTGTTTTTAGCCTTTTTCTTTTCGTTTTAAAAACATAGTAGATTTGATTTGGAGTCTTTGGTGCGTCGTAGGAACATCTTGGAGTCTACTACATACTAACAAACATTGCGCGAGGAATAAAATCAAAATCACCAGTATTTTTACACAGGCACGACTTTAAACCGCTTAAATTAGGCAAGCAGAGCAAGCTAATAACAAGCATACGAGTCAAATTCCAAGTGTATGCGTATGGCAAACAAAATAAACATGTCTTGACCTGTGATACGTTAGCAGCTGAACTGATCTCGCTTTGTCCGGACAAGTTCCAGCGGTAATCTTTCTAGTGCCATCTGAAAATTTTCACATGAATTGATTTTTCCGTATGAACAAAATTAATAAGTGAAGTAAAGAAAGATTGATTCTTTCTCACCCAGAGTCTTGGAGCCGTGGGATCAGATTTCGGTTGTGCTTTTGCTAGCTTTGACTTGAAACTTATGGTGATGCATACCTTAAACTCCACTGAGAAGGGACTGTTCCACGAAGCACATAATTGGATCACAATAATCATCGATCCAGCAGTATTATATATAAACCAATTAGAGAGTCAGTCACTTGTTTCAATCAACTGCCTAGGTTTATAAGTACAGAAAACTCACCCTGCGAAAACGGAAGGACACATCAGGAGCCGAGGAAGTAAAAGGTAGATGGGTAGAGTCATGTTACGGCACACATCTCCATCTGCAATCTGGACATGAGACGAGAAGAAGAACTGTCTTAAGTCTCATAGCAAAGCTTTTCGATATTACAATTGTTGCATAAAAAATGGCCATAGTGTTAATACCTGTGTAGACTGAATCAAAGAAGTCTCAGTAACAATTCTCTCCCCTACGATAATCGACTCAACACGAATTAGGTGAATATCTATAGAAGTAATAGGAACTGAAGACGCTTCTACTGTTAACTCGCCACTGAGTGGATCCTGCAAAGAGCATTGGGTGGCTATTTTTCCAGTAACTCGGAATCCACCTTGTGAGATCAATAGTCCTATTAGTTCTCTCATTAACAGATCAGGAAAATGGAGAAATTTTTCCAAATTGAAGAAGAAACCTGTTTTAATCTCGGGTAGCAACGGATGTCTCTGAGTGTCTTGAGTGATGTAGAAGATGACCATTTCAGGAGGAATTGGCCTCTCGGGAAGATCAACTTCAAACCAAAAGAAAGAACGTAAAAAATACATCACAACCAATTCAACTTTGTCCAACAAGCATCAATGGAGTCAAGAAAAGTACCTCTACCACTCTCAATTATAAACTCCATTGTAGCAGATAAAGGTTTGTGCAAGTACCCTCGCGGTATATCTACAGTTAATAGATACTGTCACAGATTTTTGCATCAATTTTTTTCCCCAACTCTCAGATGAAAATCCTAAATCCTATTTTTTTTCTTTTCTAAATGATCAAATCACTAACTTGGATATTGATATTTGTTCCATGAAAGGTCTCGTAGAGCTTTTCTACAATGCTTTCCCCAGGCTCCCTCAGATTAAAAGAGAATGGTATCTGCAGCAACAAATTCAACCACACAGAGTGAGTTTAGCTTTCTCATGAATGGTATCTGCAGCAACAAATTCAACCACACAGAGTGAGTTTAGCTTTCTCATGCTTGCAGTTATACATTAAATTGTTGAAATTTACCTCAGTAGTTCCAGAAGCGATTTTACCAGAAGATCTAACTTCGATCGTCTTCTTCCTGTGGCCAAAATTCGAATTACTTTGCTTAAGCTCAAGTGATTTGATATCAAGGAGTCAATTCAAGAACCAGAGAAACAGATGCTTACACGATTGGAATGGGCTTGATGACACCATAGAAAGACTCTATAACTCCAGCTGATCCTCCACGAACCTGTTGGATGAAGAAGAGATTTAACTCAGAATACGAATTGAACAAAGGCTCGAATCGAGAGAATCTGAAACCTGCAAGTTGACTGATCCATTGACGGATAAACGTATTGCTTGGTGAGAAATCGAAGTTGCAGATTTTATCACAATTTTGCCATCAATTGGTTCCTGAGTAGATTCAAAACCGGAGAGATTTCAATATTCATCTTCATCGTTAATATCATGATAAAAAAAGAAATAGATTTCGAGACATACAGAAGAGCGATAGATACGATTTGATCGAGAAAGTTTGATATTCACCGTCGTCGTTGTCGCCATTGAATCACCCAACTGAGCTGCCGCTGGGCTTTTGTGATTTTTCTCAACGGCGGAATAAATGAGACGGCAAGAAGTTCTCTCTAAGAGTAATACAAACAGCATGGTGTGTTTACTTAAATGACAAAACGGCAAGCAGTTCAATCTTACTAGTCCAAAACAGCATAAAGTGTAATTCAGTTAATTCATAAAATTTCTATGAGAAGACGTTACACAGAGAGCACTCACAGAGATAAATTCAGAGAGAAAAGCTTAAACCCTAATTTCAAAGAAGATGTGGAGGAAAGGGGAGCTAGTGTGGGTAAACCTGAGCTTTTCAGATACATGGATTCCGGGTCGGGTTCTCGATCCATCCGAATCATTCGGAGCTCTAGTCTCCTTCTTCGGCCTAATGGAGCCACGTTACGTTCCAAAACCTTGTCTCCGAAGCTTCGATCGCAATTTCCAAACCCTAATTTCAGATACACGCAAGTGTCGCCGGTTTGTGAACAGAGCTCTGCGAGCACATTTTTGGAATATCTCGTTTGGGTTATGGTGTTGTTGCCAGGTTCCTATTGATTCGCCTTACTTCGATAGAGAAAACTCTCGCCCATGGTTTCCTCTCAATTCGAATTCGGCTCTGGGTTTTGTAAGAGATATGGCCATTTCGATAAAGGTTCCTCTACGGAGATTAGCTGAGACCAACAGTTCGAGCGCTCAAATCCTTAGCTTTCGGCGTTACACTGTTGATTTCAATCGCTCAAAATCTGTCTATGAGGAGATTACAGAGAGTAAGTGTGGAAATTTTAAGTGTAATTGGGGAAGAAGACTCATTTGGTGTTCTTTATATGTTTCTAGAACTGCTTCTTCCCAAGGAAGATTATTGATACTGTTTCGTTCGATTAGTTTTAAGAGGAACTTAAAAAAGACTGTCGAATTTGATTGTTGATCTATATGCTCTGTTTTACACTAGACTATGTTGAAGTATTGATACATAGACATTGCTGTGATTTGTATTCTCACTTACGTTTTGTGAATCTGTGTATAGGTGCAAAGCTAATGGATTGCTCAGAAGAACCAGATTGGTGTCTCGATACCTCGAACGACCTGGACTGTATCGACTTGGTTTCTATGTTTCCTGAGAGAGCGGATGCAGACGTGGAAAACAGTAGAGATTGGAGTCTAAGAGAGCCATTGCCTAAGGATATCCCTTGTTGCTCTTCTCCTTCTTTTGAGCAGCCTGTTGATAAAGTAGTTCAGATTTGCACATGGAATACGAGGAATTCTCTAACCATCTCTGAGTCCAGCATCATGAAAGCTTGTGAAACCATGGCTCGAACAGCTGATCATGAGGATGATGGTCACGGGTCCAAGCGTAGAGAACGGTGTCAAGTTGAGCAGAGTATTTGCTTACTGAATTCAGAACCTCCTGTGGAAGATATGATAGAGAAAGACACCACTGCCGTTACTGCCCCGAGAGTTGCTGTATCAGAAGCACCTCCTGACGTTGTGATTGAAACTCCTGATGACATCATTGGTTCAGTTGATGGACTTGTGACATGGGCAAAGCAACTGTCACCCTTACTTGATGCGAGTAAAGACAAAGCTTATTTGGCAAAGCCTGTTTCTTTTGTAACACCGGGAGCCTGTCGTACTCTAGCTTGTTCGGTGAGAAAAGCATATGCTAACCCAAGAAACAAGATTGATAGCTCTATAATCAGTACCAAGACCTTGCATGAGCAGTCGTTAGACAGGAAGAGTTTTAATGGAACACGAGAAAACTGCTCTGACGATGCATTAGAGTCGCATATTGGGGAGGTAGGACAGGTTTCTCTACATATTACCGGGACTTCAAACAAAGAATTATGTTCTGATGGTGTAGGCGTTACACCTGCTGAAGAATTACAAAATTTGGAAGCTACAACAACTGTTGAAAACCAGACCAGAGCAGTTGATAATGTCAGATCCATTGGGGTCAAAAGGAAAGCAAGTCGAGACAAAGCATGTTCACGTAAATCCAAGAGAAAGAAGAAAGCTGGCCAACAATCTGTTTCTACTGATGAACCGCATAATCTACACCTGATGAAAGATATGCGTCTTGCTAATCCAAAATGTTTGCGGATGAAGTTCTTGAGTAGGCATGGGAGCCTCCCATCCAAATCAGAACTGTTGAAGCGATTCAGTGTGTTTGGGAAAATAGATGATTCAAGAACTGATGTAAACCCAGGCAAAAGCTCTGCCAAAATAGTATTCCTGCAGAGCATTGATGCAGTGACAGCTTATCAATTTGCAAGGAGCAAGAAGTTTTCATTTGGACGGTCTAAGGTTATGTACTGTCTCGACCCCTTTGAGGAAGACAATGATGTAAACAAAGTTCTTGTATCTCAGAAGTCTCCAGAGCCCGTTCCATCACCAAAATCATGTCTCCGGAACCATGGTTCAGTAGATACACAAGACGGAAAAAGGAATCTGAAGGTGAAATTTCAAATGGAGACTAACTAATGAATCCGATCTCATCAGCATCTCAATCGTTTTGTGCATAGCTTATGTCTCTCTTGTGGGAATCCCCTTATAAAGTAGCTAAGATCTACTCCTAACGAAGAAGTTGCACGTTTTTGTGGCCCTGAAGCTTCTGTATAAGCATGGCTTGTTTTGTATTAGAGATGACGTAGTTTGCACTTTGCTCATGACAATATAAAATAGCTTTGACTACACATAGGTTTCCATTTTTCTGCTTAAAAGTGTTTTTCTGTTTTTGGGAACACAAAAAAGAGAAGAAGAAATAACACATTGAAAGGAAGTGGCAAGCTGCAAAAGCATAAGTTTACACTAAGGCGGGTCGCTTCCATGTATGGTCTTCTTGATCGATATTGGATTCGCTAGGTTTTTTGCACTCGCATTTCTTGCAAACATCGTTTCTCCTAAAGTTCACGAAGTCGCATCTGCAAAATTAACATGAGCCAAGGGAATAAGAATGTTTTATCTAGAATATGATGATAACAAACTACTGTAGTAGAGAGAAAGAGAGACGCACGAGGGGCATTCCCAATCTCCAGGCTCTGCTAGCTGCTTGTTACGATGTTCTCGGCACTGTCGACACTGTTTGTTGCTAGCAAAGTTCATATATCCACACCTGAAGATCAGTAGTACGATCAGTACAGAGTAATCGAGCAAAGATACATGATTCAATGGCTAACACACTTCAATCTTTAGCAGTCAGAAAAAATGAACATAACTAAAGGCAGATACAGTTTATGAACATAAACAAACATGAAGACATAAAAACAAAAGAGAAAAGATAGTGTAGACTAGAGGCTTTGAGATGTAAGGGAAACTTACCCAGGGCAATTCCAGTCTCCTTTTTTCATTTCAACAACATTCTGCACTGAAGTTCTCTTTGGTCCCTTTGCTTTGCATTTCAGACAGCTCTGGTTTTTTGTGAAGTTTAAGAAACTGCACCTGTGGAATCAGCAAGGAAAATAACCAATGAGGGCGTGGCACAAAAGTTTTATACTTTTGATTTTGAGAAAAAACGGGTAATTGTCAGATTTAGACTTACTCAGGACATAGCCAGTCTCCTTCCTTGACAACAGCAGCAACAGGTCGTCTGTCAGCGACTTCATTGCACTCTCGGCATCTTTCATTTCTGGCAAAGTTTACGAAATCGCATCTGCAGAGGAACACAGAGGCAGAAACACACACACAAAAACTAAGTCAGAAAATTCACAGAAGAAAAACACTAATTTCTCAGATCAATGTTTTAATCTCTTCATCCAAAGAAGCTGAAAACATTATTGCAACCTCAAATACGATATGATCTAGAAGTTAAGAGCTTAGGAAGCTAAAAGAGAATTTGCAGTGTATAAAGGATCAATCCAGTTTCTTTAGAGACATGGCAAAAGAGCTAATCATTCTCAGAAACCACTTACTTGGGACAAGCCCAATCTGCACTGTAACGAGGTCGATCAGGTTGAGAAGGCTCATCGTTCCTAGATTTAAAAGCCACACGTTGAGAAGGCTCATCGTTCCTCGATTTTATAGCCTTCTCTTTGGGAGGCAAAGATTCCTTGGAAGAAGGTTTTGGCAAAGCAGGGCTTAGAGGCTTCTCACTGAACTCAACCAACTCTAAAAGAAGTCTTCTTGCAGACTCATGAACAAGTTCTTTACCAGGTGGAATTTCACCTCGAGAGATAACAATGGAATCAAGGGCATTGAACAATAGTAAACGCATAACATCAACGGTTCTAGCATCAGCTTCTGTATCCTTAAGTATCACATAAGCTCTATCACACGAGCTACGAAGATCACAAGAACCACAAACCTAAAATCAAAAAGAACACATTTTTTTCATATGGGTTAAAACAATCTCTCCTATTTCAAAGTTTAACAATACCATAGCCAAACATTACATACATCCCCTTCGTCTAATCGAACATGAGCTCGAATCCTTTTAGAAGAATTAACAGTTTTTCTGAAGAGATTAGGGCATCCACGCTCCACAAGAGCTTGTACATCTCCAGATGATAATGATCTGCATCAAGAAGAGCAAGAACATTAAATATGAACAATAAAGATGAGAAATTTGAGAAGTTTTATACCTGAGAACATCGTAACGATCACGAGCGAAGCTGAGACAAGCATCTTTAACTAGATTCATTTCTTGGTAAATCGTATCATCTTCTGTGTCTTTAGTGAAATATCCTTTCGTCTTCAAGCGATCGACGAAAGTTATCCACTCTGGCCATGGATGAGGAGACGTAGACTGTAAATTCGAATCTACGGTGGTTACTGCTGCGGCGGTGGCGTCACTGGAGAAGCGTCGGAAGCGGAGAGATATAGAGGGAAAGCGATTGAAAGAGATGGGAAACGAGGGTTTGTGAGGTCGGAAAATTGAATTTCCGACTATGAATATTCTAGAAGATGACATTTTTTTTAATCGCTCCGGTAAGATCTCACCAGAGACTGTGAGTGAAGGTTTTAGAAGGGCTTTGGCCGGCGAATGAGTGGATAAAGAGAAGGACTTTCAAGTTTCGACTATTTGCAATTTGACCTTCTATTTATATAAAATCTTCCTTTTTTATCCCTTCATTTTTAATTTTTGCAAACTTCGCCAGATACAGTATTGTACTGTAGTGTAGATAGATTTGTATTTTTGAGAAACTGATGTTGCTTTAGTTAATGATTCCAATTTCATCATTTCTGTAACTGCTTTACATTTTTCTATTTCACTGCTCTCTATCTGGAAGAGTGGAATTGTTCCTAACATCAAAAAGAATCCCAAAACTGTTCGTTTCAGTCAAAAGCAAAGAGTTCTTCAAGTTGCTCGTCCGTCCACTGTGCCACCAAGCTTGTTGACCCCATCGGCTGAGATTTGTGGACCGTAGTTTGAGTTGTAACTTCATCAGAGTTCCCCATTACAGTCTCTTGCTCATCAGGACTTCTACTGATCCGTTTCGCGGGTCTAATGCTATCACCTGCATCAGTCTCAGTAGCTAAATCTTCAAACAGTTGCTGCTCTGTTTGGCTGATTGAATCATGTTTTCCCATTCCAACTTCACATCGATTCTTTCTCACACCCTTTGTTGGACAGAAGTTGCTTCTTTCTGCTGGATTATTTTCTACCATTTCTACATCATTGAGTGCTTCACTGTTTTCTTTAGCATTTCTTCTGAGATTGTTCATTATTCCTTGAGTAGTTCCTTGTTCCACAGTAAAGACTTTGGGTTGCTGTCGCAAATCCTCACTTTCTGTTAGACCAAGTTAAAGGTTTTGAGTTTCTCGATCAAACTGTGAGAAAAAACTCGAAAGAAAATTTAATCACTTTACCATTCACAGGAACAGGATCCTTGGCACTCGTTTCAGAATTGTTCTGCATTGGTAAAACAGGAGTATCCTTTGTGATAACCTGCAAATGAAACTCTCTAGCCTTAAGAAATGTTCATATATTCCAATGAATATAAGAAGGTGAAATTTGATATCCTAAGAGATACTACCTTGGAGATGTTCTTCAGTGTTATGTTAAGGTAGTGTGACGACCGTGAAGATGCACAGACTCCAACCTGCAAAACACTAAATCTCAGTCCATCTCCATTGATTTTCCCAAAAGTGACTGAGAAACAAAATAGCAACTTCAAAACCATGATATTTATTTTATCTCCTTAATGGGAAACAACAAACCTGCTTAAGTATTACCACGGCACCAACTCTTATATCTCTTCCAAACTCACTCTCAGAGATGACTTTCCTGTGCACACTGGCATCGATAGTTCCAGTAGGATCCTACCAGAAATACACATAAATTTAAGACACCTGAAAAATGCTGTGTGGCAACCACAAAAAGTGGAAACCATTTACATTGGTAAAGAGTTTCTGGTATGATTTTTTTTACCTTAAGAGTCACCATGACATCACCTAGACCATTTGGAGTGGAAGTTTTGATGATTGCCACAACCTATAAGCGACCAACCATAATTCACTTATGTCACTAGACTTTTCACTTTATTGTTGGCAAATATAAGCATTTGGCTTAACCAAAAAATTCAGCACTGTGATCAAATAGCAACAAATCGGGTAAATACATTTCCCAGAATATTCAGCCTTTCTCGCCACAAACACAGAGCAAAAGCTAACACATAGCAGCAGACTAATATCGGATGTAGATTTCCAATATACTCTAACCAGAATACTAATTAGTACTGTCACTAGATTTCTTTATATACTAGGAACTAGAGAGTACCGCTAAATTGAGTAGGTTGTTCATACCTGATCGACCTTACCCCAATTGCCACATCTGCTCTTAATCTCGCTCACAGGTGTCCCAATAGCGTCTCCACTTTTGCTCAACAAACCTGCAAAAAAATTGGAAAAAAAAAAAAAAAAAAAACTAAAACCCTTAGAAACTTGACAATGTTCTCATCACAAATTACAAGTGTCAACTTCTAGAGAAAAGCTGTACCTTCACTTCGAATGTAATCAACAGCAGAGACCCACGGGTCTTCACAGAAATCTTTGTCTTCCCAATCAGGCTCTTCCACAGCCTTACGTAGGAACTCTTGAGTTGGAATTGGTTCTCCGTGCTCATTAAACGATTTTGGATCCTTATTCATCTTTCTGCGAATTGCAACTTGAACAACTCCAGCAGGTCCTGGAATTAAGGAGTGGGAATAACTGTCCTCAAGAAGATGTTCCGGCGAGGAGCAGCGGTGAAGAGTCTGATGATGATTTGTGTTGCTATTAAAACCCGCCTTTGGATTCTGTTGTTGCGCAGGCAGTAGCAGAGACCTTGATGGAGATTTGTGTTTGCAAGGGCGGAGAAAAGACGGGAGCTCAGAATCGCCGAGATCAAGAGCTTCCCATTGCTCTACTTCTGCTTGGGAATTCATATCTCTCGTCACACAAATATGTAAGAAGAAGATTCATCCGCACATACCCTTTTGTTACAAAATATACACCAAAAACTCCACAATTGCCTGTGATTTTAATAGTAATAGAATCATGAGAAGAAAACAAAAATATCTCGTTTACAGTTCTTCAAAGTGTTAAGCTATAACATAGAAGAATCAAATCATAGCAACTCATTTGGTATCGGATCTTGAAATTTTTAAACAAAAAATGTATAATCAATTGCAGTTTTTGCAAAATTTCTGAAAGAAACATCAAAAGATAGCATATGAAACAACCATTTCCCTATAGATGCATCAAAACTCAATTGATCAATTGCTCTAAAAAAGTTCAGAGAACAACACTTCAAGGCCTAAACCTCATTCTACAAAACTAATGTTTGTACAACTCTCCGATTCAAGAAACAAACCCAGATTCTGCAGCAACGAATGAGTGTGATATTCAATTTCGAGACTAAAAATTAAGAAGTTCACCACCATACCCTTAGAATGAAATTTTCAGATAATACCCAGATTGAGGACTCACCGGCGTTGAAGGCTAATAGACTGTAGCAAAACGGCGGCGGCAAAGCAAGGCGATGAGCGAGAGAGGTCTCAGAAAGTGAAAACGGTTTTGATTTTTCTTTGTGGGATATTCGAACTTTCGTAATCGGAAGGGTATTTGTGTCATTGGCTATTCGGCCTGTTAAGAGTAAGAAATGGGCCGACTCATTCTCCTATACCTTTTGGGCCTGCTTACTTCTTTTTGTTATTCGCTTTGTTTTCTCCATACGAAGTACGAACCATCCATACGAAGTACGAACCATTTTTAATCCACAACTCTTATCGTATCCGTTAAACTGAAATACAGAAATACATACTACGATATGCAAGTCGTCCCACGTATGCATTGAAAGCCTATAAATATGATCTTTTTGAAATAAAAGTTTTTCATAGAAATAGAATTAATAAGAAATAGAAGGAGTATCTTTTTCTATGAAGAAAAGGAATAATTTTTTTTTTTGTAAACTTTGAAACAATAATGGTTAGTACAAATATATCAATTCTTAACATGAAAAGGATAGTTTTTAAAGTCAGAATATTTTATATAACATTATATTTCAACAAATTATCAAATAATAAAATTTAAAGATAATTACAAAATTATTTATATATTATTTTATGAAAATAGAAAACTTAATTAAAAATGAGAAAATATTTTCTTCATCTACAATATTTTCTTATACAGTTATACTCCCTTCATTCCTAATTGATTCTATTTTTAAGATTTTCATATATATTAAGAAAACACATTAGTTTGATTTAGAAATGAATTGCAAACAAGAAAATGCCGATTAACTTTTTCTATAAACCGAAACAAAACTAAATTGACCAAACTTCAGTTTGATTTAGTTCGAAAATTTTGGTTCGGACTCTCAGTCCTACTTATTTACCATTCTTTTTTATATTATATTCTTCCTATTGGCTTATCCAAATATTAAACAAGAGAAAATGTAAGATGTTCTTGAGTATTGCTATAAAATTAGTGTGTTTGATGAAAAATATTAAAGTTAATAATCTAGACTAGTCGAACTTATCTAATAATTTGATTTACGTTTATGCGGAAAAATCAACAGTGGTAATTTTACTTTGAATGATGTTCTTTTTTTTTGCATGGTCATTTGATTTGTCTTTTTTTTTCCGCTATACTTTCGTATGCAAGTAAAATACTATTATTATTTTTTGATAAAAACATATAATACTACTGGTGTACTAGTGATGTACTAATTATTACTTAGACCCGGATTTGTTGCTTTGTCTACAAAATCTATAGATTTATTATTTGTTGATTTGTCGCATCAATTAAAAGTGTACATTTTTACATTATTCTTTTACAAGTTTTAATTCATTAAAATTGCCAGACTAAAAAAGATTTATAGTTTTCCTAAAAGAACTTCCCAAGAGAAAAAAGATCATGGATGATCGACAGTCTAATATATGGTGGGACTATGAAAACTCTAACCTTACTACTAAAGGTGTGGTGGGCTAGTGGTTTAACATTTGGAGTTGGTTACATTGTGTCCTTTGTTCAATCCCTTGGGAGGGATGTTTTACGTCATGTTATAAGTCCAAACATTATTAATTTATAATGATATTAATTTATAGAAATGTTAGCTTCAATTTTATCATTATCTAAGATTGTATCTTAAAATTTCATTAAATTATTATTGTGATAATTTATGTTAATTAAAATAATGTTTTTGATGATATAAATTTTTAATTTTGACTAAAACATTTAATATTTAGAAGAAAAAATAATTTTTGACGATAAGTAACAAAATTACTCATGAGTTCACTTATGAAAACGATTTAAATTTTATTATCAATGACTTTAGATGTCCCACTATAACAATTTAGAAGACTATACAAAATAATGATACATATTTACATAAATATCCGTAATTTTTGACTATTAATAAAGAAGTTATAGAAAATAATACAATTCGATAATTTAAAATAACACAACAATTATTTGATACAACGTCTAAAACACACATTCCAACCATACATTAGTATATTATCTTTTATATACATATATATATATATATATCATATACATGTGATTATTAATTTACAATACTAATATGACCATATATTTACATAGAAACTCCAAAAAAATTATTATCATATTATCTTGTAGAATTTTGGTAAATTTTCTATTGATCCGATTCGGAATCGAAAGATTTTATTATTTTATAGTATTTATTAATTTATTTAGTATTAATTTATAGAATGTCTACTGTATTAACAAAGACTGGTCTCGAACCATATGGAAGATTAAAGCCCAAAACCAGAACTCCTCGTAGTTAACAAAAAAAAAAAAAGAAGAAAAAAAAAAAAACCCTTCTAAGCTGCAAGTCCTAGAAAGCACCATTCTTGATTCGACTCAAACTCTAAAAAGACTTCAATTCGTAACCCAAACAATTCCTAAGTCTGCAAACTCTAATCGCGATTATTAACTCGAATCTGCAAAAATTTAGAATTTCTGTGGTTTTAGGCGTAAGAGGAAGAATGGTAGGAGTTCATCTCTATTTGGAAAATCTATCGCTCAAGAAAAAAATTGCTTGTTTTGCTGGTAGAGGTTTTTTTTTTTTTTAGTATAAACAGTTTTTTTATATACTTTTAAAAGATATCATAATTAAAAATGTATGTATCACATGTTTTCCAGATATAATGTAAGAAAATCTAATCTTTAGAAAAGTAAAAGAAATGTTATAATTTTTTTGATAATTTTAAAACCAAACATAATATTTAAAATAGATATTCATATTTTTCTCAAACCATATTCTTCATATACAAATTTTTATGAATTCCATTGACAATTTTTTCTAGAATGATAAGTAAAAATGTTTTAGAATTGCAATAAAAAATTTAACATTGGAACCTACACAATTACCAGAAGAAAAAAAATTAGCCTTTTCACATAATCACTGAAATAGATTTTATTATTTTCAAAACAATTTTTATTTAATCTTGCAAGAGAAAAAAAAAAAAAATAAAAAAAAAAAAAAATAAAAAAACTAAATTTTTCATCCTAAGACAACTGATGCCGACCAAAATTTACAAAGACAACAAATAACATATACAAAAGATTTGCAACGGTTAGTTCAACAGATTTTTTTTCCGATAAAAGTTTATAATTGAATTTCTTTTTGTGACACTCTTTTTTTTTCTTTTTTTTTTCTTAACTGTTTTGGTATGCCTAAATATAGTGTTAATAATCTTAGTATATTCGAACCTATTTGATAAATTGATTCACGTTTATGCAGGAAAATCAATAGTAATGCTTTTATTTTGAGTAAGTATTTTTTATCCACATGATCATTTTCATTTGCCCTTTTTTGGTTTAGTTAGCTAAGCTGTTAGATTTCTTTTGATAATTTTTTTTTGAAATGCAGATACAAAGTTAAGGAGAGAAACATAAAGATCGGAGGATGAAGGCTTCGAAGATGGAAAGTCTATTAGGTCTCCTCCGTATTCGTGTAAAGCGCGGCGTAAACCTTGCAGTCCGCGATCTTAATAGTAGCGATCCTTATGTCGTCGTCAAAATGGGAAAACAGGTTATCATGATCTTAACCTTAACTAATTAACCATAAATTTATTTATCAACATTTATTTATCCAAAAATGTTACATCTCAATATCAAAGAGATTTATGTGTGCCTATATATATATACTTTTCTAGCTATACGATAGATGTATAATATACTTCTATTAGCTTCTAAGGGATGAAATTATCGGATATTTTGACCATTAAACATCTTGGTCATTAAGAAGTTCGGATTTAGTATGATGTTTATCGGAATTTTCTAATATTTTACACGTTGGAAAGATCACAAGAATTGAAGATTTTAGGTGTATGATACAAATAGCATATGGCTAGGTTGATGAATCTGTCAGTTATTCAAAAAGAAAAAGAAAAAACATATACTATAATATATACTCCATTTGGTTTAGGGATTGCATTTCAGGTATTTTCTAGTAGTTAAGAATTTACTTTCCAATTAATTAGTTTGGTTGTTGGAGTGTTTAGGAAGAGAAGACTTTCGAATACTAGCTAGTTTCCTAGGTCACGAAATTAAAATAGGGTAAATAAATGTTATAACTCGGTCTTTTATTTATGGGCAATTCTCAAAAATAGCACAAAATGAGGTTTTTGTGACATTTTTAGCTCATATTTTTATTTAAGACACAATTAGCATTTTTATTAAAGGGCCTCATATTTTTAAGATTTAGGATTTAGGGTTTAGGGTTTAGAAAACCCTAAACCCTAAGCCCTAAACCCTAAATTGTACCTCCTACCCCCTAAAAACTATACCCTAAATTCTAATATAGTCAACCCAAACCAAAATAAATAAATTATGAACTTCATAAAATGCTATTTTTGTACTAAATAAAAATGTGAGCTATTTGTGGAACAAAAACTTGTTTTTGTGGTATTTGAGGGAATTTCTCTTTATTTATTTGTTATCAACAAGTGTTAATGAGAAAATTGAATGGGCAGAAAATGAAGACTCGAGTTATTTACAATGATGTAAATCCTGAGTGGAATGAAGATCTCACTCTCTCAGTTACAGACCCCAATCTTACAATCCTCGTGGTAAGTAATTATGATCATATATTTTTATAGTTGCCATAATGTTAATAATATGTTATAAAATGTTCGTATAAAAAAATGCATAAGCATAATTAATTAGTTGTCATTTTCTCTAGACGGTGTATGATCACGACACATTCACCAGAGACGACAAGATGGGAGATGCAGAATTCGTGATTAAGCCGTTCATTCAAGCATTGAAGATGCACTTACAAGATCTTCCATGTGGGACCATTGTGACCACGGTCCTACCTAACCGAGACAATTGCTTAGCCGAGCAATCTAGGGTTATATGGTCTGATGGTAAGCTTGTTCAGGATTTAGTTCTCAGACTGAGACATGTCGAGTGCGGCGAAGTTGAGGTTCAGCTTCAATGGATTGATCTCCCTGGCTCTAAGGGTCTATGATTTTTCTTTTATTTTATTTTTTTCTGTTTTTTTGGTTATGGGACTTTAAAACTTGAATTTTGAAATCCCAAATTAATGTAAACAAAAGAACAAGAAAAAGAAAAAACAACTTGTAGTAGTTGTCTTTGTATATTGCTTAGTAAATGAATCACCTCATTGGGGTAAGCATAAGAATGAATAAAATTACGAAGTTAATTATACCTCTTTCACATATTATTGGTGGTCAAAACCAAGCCCTTATTATCATTGGTGTTTTTTTTTTTTTTCTTTTTCTTTTTTCTCAACACTGGTGTTTTAATCCATTAATACTTTAGTTAATCCGCTTGAAATGCTACCACATTTCAACCATGAAGATTTTTCAATATATCATGGGATGGAATTATGTGGTATTGGTAAATTCAATCACTAATTACTAGCTGCCATGAATTTCATCTAGTCAAAATTTAATTTTTGGGAACAAGGAAATTAATGTTGGGAGGAGAGAGTATCTCGAACCAATGCACATGAACATATCTCTATCATATAACACAACTATGAGTACATGCATGCATCACCATCACAAGCCCTATTTGTTTTCTCTTTAGTTTATTATATATAAAGCTATTCATTACACCTCTTGGTCCTCTTCAATATATTAGAGAAACAGAAAGAAATCCGTAGTTGCAGTCTTGTATTTAATTCCTTTTTTTTTGTGATATGATAAAACTTATAAACTTACATTTGAAATTAATTTTAGAGTTTAGTTCTTTACAATTTCGTTCTCAATTTCAGATTTTATCTAATCCAACTTTTTTTTTTGTTCCAACAGTCAAATAGACTAAGGGGATGTTATTTGATTGAGATTTATGTATAATTATAATGATTATTAGGATTGCGGAATTTAAGAAAATTTTAAAGAGGATTCAAAACATTATTCTCATCGAAAGTCTAGTAGTGATCTCATTGAAAATTTTGTATAATTCATTCTCTTCAACATTCGAATCAAGATTTCCTACGTATAAGGTGAATTTCTCAAATTGGTTTTCCATGTTATTTAGCTTCAACCGTATAGTTTCCGTAGCAAAAGAGAGAAACGTAAACAGTTTCTTAAAAGAAAAGTGTTTAACGATCAGGGTTACAAAGATATATGTAATTTATGTATTTATATAAGAATCTGATTCTTAATGTAAATAAAACATTTTCCTATTAGTACATAAAAGTAGGATTTGATTAATATTTTCTGATATCAACTATATATGTTTAGTAAATTAATTCTTTTTTTTCTTTTACTTATTCAGTACAAAAATAAATTGATCGTCAAAGTCAGTACTCAATAATTATCTTCTTATTATTTTTAAAAGTACATAGCAATATGAGCTATTGTGATATGATAGAACTTATAAACTTACATTTGAAATTAATTTTAGAGTTTAGTTCTTTACAATTTCGTTCTCAATTTCAGATTTTCTTTTATCCAACTTTTTTTTTTTGTTCCAATAGTCAAATAGACTAAATAGATGTTATTGGATTGAGATTTATGTATAATTGTAATGATTATTAGGATTGTAGAATTTTAAAAAAATTTAGAGATATTCAAAACATTATTCTCATTAAAATTTTAGTGAATATCACCATAAAATGTAATATTTTGAAAATATATAAAAGTTGTTTCAAATAAACAAAAATTTTTTAAATCAATCAACCAATAACACTAAACTTTAATAAAATTTAGTATAATCTAAAAATTAGTTAAGAATTTTACTAATCCAAAAACGAATGACTTTTAACAACTTTTTATAAATATTGAACCAATAATACATAATTTTAACAAAGTCTTTATTAATTCAAAAAAAAAGTCTAAAAAACTTATAACTCTTTAGAAATATTGATGGCCCGGCCCGTTGTGGCCCAATTACAAAAAGGAAAAAAGACTTATTGATGACCCTCATTAGTTTAGTACCCTTAATTTGTGTTCAACGTAATTTAACAAAGCCCAAAGGCCCAAGCCCACCCGTCTCTCTCTCTGTTTCTAAATTCGCTCAATGGTCTCCTTGTGAGCCACACAACAACGCTTCCCGGAGAAATCTGAGGAATAGAGTCTGAGTGTTCAAAATTCAAATTGTGAAATTGATCAATGCATCAAAGAGGAAAATCCAAAAATCGTAGGTCAAGGAGCTTCTCTAGAACCAGACTCGCCGTTGAAGGCCATTGAAATCTCCCCACATATATTTTTTTTTATCATCTTCTTCCTTTGAGTTTTCCGACGACCTCTCTCCTAAACTAAATCTAAATGGCGACGACACCTTACAGTTAGAAATATTTCTCCTTTATTTTAATATCTATATTCTTCCCTGTCTGAATCGCTGAAAATCGAATCTTTTACTTTTTGTTGTTTTGTCTTTTTCTCCTCTATTAATTTATCAGATCATGAACCAATTTCGAAAACGAATAAAAATTGTTGGCCCCTCTTCAGGAAATTATTATAGTGCTTTAGAATTAGTCACGTTTTGAATTCATTTGTTTAATCAGATGTTATAATGTAGAAATTAAATTTTTTTTTAAAGTACTTGTACTAAAGAAGGGGTGTCTCTTCGTTGTTTCGAAGTTAGAAAGTTTATCTGAATTATTGTTTAAAAAAATTCACAATTTTGTTTTGGTTATATATATATATAATTGGAACAGAGAAAGAGAGAGATATCCAAAAAAGCTATTGGATGGAGCATTCAAGTGATTTGACTGTTGAGGCCATGATGCTTGACTCTAAAGCTTCTGATCTTGACAAAGAAGAACGTCCTGAGGTATTATTATTATTATTATTATTATTATGTTTCACAATCTCTGATATTTGTAACATTCTTTGATCTTAGAATCTAACGATTTTGAGATTGTTAGTGGTTGATTCTGATGAGTTGAGCTTAGGAACATGTGACATACTGTTCTTGATCACCTGTTAAAACAAAAACAAAAAACATGGACTTGGCTGATGTGTTTCTTTTGGTTAAAGGTACTATCTTTAATCCCACCATATGAAGGTAAAACAGTGCTGGAACTTGGAGCTGGCATTGGTCGTTTCACTGGTGAATTGGCTCAAAAGGCTGGTGAAGTTATCGCCCTTGACTTTATCGAAAGCGCGATTCAGAAGGTTTTTTACTACTTTTTTTAGCTATTGTTATGTTAATTAACCATGGCTACTCATTTTTGTTTCTTTGGTGATGTTTGTTTCTTTGCAGAATGAACGTGTTAACGGTCATTACAAGAACGTCAAGTTTATGTGTGCTGATGTAACATCTCCAGACCTGAACATCACAGATGGATCTATAGACTTGATCTTCTCTAATTGGTTGCTCATGTATCTCTCTGATAAAGAGGTGAAACTCAACAAACTCTGTTTTTCATTGTCAGATTCTTTTTAGTCTTTGGAATGTCTAATCTAATGGATGATGATGCGCAGGTGGAACTTATGGCAGAAAGAATGCTTGGATGGGTAAAGCCAGGAGGCTACATTTTCTTCAGAGAATCTTGCTTCCATCAATCTGGAGACAGCAAGCGTAAATCAAACCCTACTCACTACCGTGAACCAAGATTCTATACTAAGGTTCAATATTTTGACTTTACCTTAATCTATGGCAATGTCATGCATCTTATTTTTCTGAGACAGTCTGTATTTATATCGTTGGAAGGCAATGTTCTCTAGTTTTAGTGGACTTCTATAAAAGACTGATGCAGTTGGATTGATCTCATTTTGTATGTGACTGAGATCTAAAGGTTAATATTATAGTGTATATATGCTACATATCAAGTTTGATAAGGCTTTAAAAGTGTGTATATGATGAGTTCATAAATTGTAGTCACTTGACTCTCTCTCTGTGCTAATGTGTTGGGATGAGTTGAGTTCATTCTTTTAGATACGTGTAGGTCAAATTCAGATAACCCCAAATCTGCTAAATTTAAAATGTAATGTAGGTTTTCAAAGAATGTCAGACACGTGATGCTTCTGGCAATTCATTTGAGCTCTCTATGGTTGGCTGCAAATGCATTGGGGCTTATGTTAAGAACAAGAAGAATCAAAATCAGGTAACAAAAATAATATTTCTTTATCAGATTGTCATCTTCGTCGCATTTTAGTCATCTATGTGTTGGCAGATTTGCTGGATATGGCAAAAAGTGAGCTTAGAGAATGACAAGGATTTCCAACGTTTCTTGGACAATGTTCAATACAAGTCTAGTGGGATCTTGCGGTATGAGCGTGTCTTTGGGCAAGGATATGTGAGCACTGGTGGATTTGGTAAATTCTATTCTAACTCTAATCTTTATAAGGACATGCTTGCTTCTATTCCCTGCTTGCTGTATCTAAGTTCTTGTTTTTACTTAACAGAAACAACTAAAGAATTTGTGGCAAAGATGGACCTTAAACCCGGACAGAAAGTCCTAGATGTTGGTTGTGGTATCGGTGGAGGTGACTTCTACATGGCTGAGAGTTTCGATGTTCATGTTGTTGGAATCGATCTATCGGTTAACATGATCTCTTTCGCACTGGAGCGTGCTATTGGACTCAAATGCTCAGTTGAGTTTGAAGTCGCGGATTGCACCACGAAAACATATCCCGATAATTCTTTCGATGTTATTTACAGCCGCGACACTATTCTGCACATCCAAGTATTAGCAAAGCTACTCAAAACATCTCTTCTGATTTTTTTTTTTTCACTCTTGAAGATGACTAACCATCCTCTGTATCATTTGTCTATGTTTAGGACAAGCCAGCTCTATTCAGAACATTCTTCAAGTGGCTTAAACCAGGCGGTAAAGTTCTTATCACCGATTACTGCAGAAATGCTGAGAAACCGTCTGCTGTATTCGCAGAGTACATAAAACAAAGAGGATATGATCTCCATGATGTTCAAGCTTATGGACAAGTTTGTGTTCTTTTTCTCATAAAACCTTCACCACTACATGAATTTGAGGGACATTTCACATTTATTCATATTCATGAAACCTTTTTTCCTGTAGATGCTGAAAGACGCAGGCTTTGAGGATGTGATTGCCGAGGATCGAACTGATCAGGTGACTATCAGTCTATATATATATATATATATACATTTCTTTAAATGATGATTCTAACATAACCATTTTTTACAGTTTGTACAAGTCCTCAGGCGTGAATTAGAAAGAGTGGAGAAAGAAAAAGAAGAATTCATCAGCGACTTCTCAGAAGTAAGCACATTTCTCACCAACTAATTTATTGAGTAAAACACCTCTTTGTTGCGTCTCATATCGATCACAAAATCTTATTACAGGAGGATTACAATGACATTGTTGGAGGATGGAAATCAAAGCTTGAAAGGAGTACTTCTGGTGAACAAAAATGGGGATTATTCATCGCCAACAAGAAGTAAAATCCAACCCAAAAATCTATAAACATATCCTCTCGTGATTCCTTTAAATAAAACTGTTCCTTGGAGGACAATATTTGCTTGTTTTAGTATGTATCCTGGAACCCTAAATTGTAAGAAAAACTCATGTGTTTTTTTTCCCTTTCCACTCCAGTCTTTGTGCTTTATAAAATCTGCATTACTATGACTCATAGATAATTTATAAGTATCTGTATAAGATTCAAGGGTAATAGATTGTTCAGAGAATTCTTCAAGCTAGGCTTGTTCTTCTTTTATTCAAAACACAAAAGACAAATTTATCATACAGGGTGATTGATAATCTATGACTAGAGGAAAAGAGAGCAATCAATGGCCAGTTCCACCGCTTTGTTGATGAGCCTGTGACTCCCAGAACAGTCTAACGGTGGAATAGATCAGAGAAGGCTCAGCCATTGCGCCGTTACCGTAATCTCCACAGGCCAGTTTCTTCTTAATGGGAGGAATGAGAGTGATTCCAAGTTCATCAAGCAACACAAGGTGCCGTTCTGTGAATGGATTGTTCCACATCAAAGTGTTCATCGCCGGTGCAACAAACAACGGTTTGCTATAATCCCATGCCCTTATAATACATGTCAATAGGTTATCGCATAACCCTCCAGCAATCTGTAAAGAGACACTGTGTTTTAGATCATGAAGAAGCATAAAAGTATGAAGCCAAAGAGCTCTCAACTCTAGATTTTCAGCATCTCACAACGGTTCCTATGATTATGTTGCTTGGTGACAAGAATATGAGCCAAAGATCAACAATTTCGGTACAAGGGTGATACTTATATGATCAAACAATCTGCAGAATTGCTACTCCATATCTTCAGCTACGCGCTACATTCATAGGATCTTGAAAAAGCAAAGAATATGAAGCAATGAATTCAACTCTAGACACGTAACTTTGCATATGGTTCTGTTACCCGATGGCTAGAATATGAACCAGAGATTTACGCTAAACTAAAGCAAGCGTTAACAAACAATCTTGTTACAAGGGATGTATCTTCTAATGGCGGCGATACTTATATGATCAAGAGAGAAGTATGTTTAGATGATGAGAATGCAAACAATCTCCAGAATTTCCAACTCTAAATCTTCAGTTACATTGCTTGAATATAAGCCAAAAGAGCTACTCTAGAGTCCAGAACAATATTAATACAGCAATCATATATTTCAGTGGAGATGATATTGATTAATTAGTACCTTGCCTAAAGTGTTTGCAGACAAAGGAGCAATGACCATAACATCAGCCCAGCGTCTGAGCTCGATATGAAGCACAGGATCACCAATCTTCTTCCAGGTAGACCATTCATCTTCATCTGTATAGAGAGTCACTTCTTGAGGAAGAGAAGATTTATCCAAGAAATTCAGAGATGACTTTGTAGCAACGGCTTTCACTTCTGCCCATTCAGAGAAACAATGGCAGAGATTACTGAATTTAATCGTAGCCACACTTCCACTTGCAGCCAGTAATATACGAGGCTTCCTTGGTACTGTATCCACTTCCATATTTTATCTTCTCCTACAAATCCAGAAGCATGATCAAATTGTACACAGTCGAGAGTTTTAAAATCTGAATATGGATTATAACGAAAAACCAGAGAATTTGGGTTGAATTGAGACAACGCAGAGCCAGAATTTTACATGAATTCCGATTAAACAAGATGACAAACGATCATCTTTTATAAAGAATCGAGAGATAATTCGATGGATTCAAGCTTTTGTTACAGAGACGTTACCTTGTAAAGCCGAGGAAGGAGGATCTGCGAGGAACCCTAATAGAAAATTGAAATCAAATGCCGCGAGGGTTTTAAGTTTGAAAGAAAGAAAAAAAAGACAGAGAAGTCGACGTCATCATCAATCTGGTCGTTGACCTCGCTCGCCATAAAATGGGCCTTACCAACAAGGTTCGATCAAATCGACTGTATCTATCTGAACCGTAATTTATAAACTAACATTTTTTTGTTAGTAACTAGATTCCATGAAGAAAATAATCGGTGTGTATATAGACCGGATAAATTGTCTACATAATCCAATTTACGGCCGGTGTGTGTGTGTTTTTTTTTTTTTTAAACCACAATTAACCATTGGATTTAGGAGATAAGATGGAAAAAGGAAAAAAGAACAAAGAATTTCAGAACAAAGATACTCAAATAGTGAGATCAGATTCATAAACCTAAGCAAAAAAAAAGTTAAAAATTCTTGACGACAAAGACGTAGCAATTCAATTCAAAAGGAAGAGTAAAGCTTCTCCATCTCAGAGCTAGACGAAGATGATATATCAGCAAAAGCTTTACTGACACCCATTAACACTACTGTTTTCTCTTCTGGTAGCATTCCTACCAAGGTACAAAAACAACCCCTAACAGTGCAAAATCAAACCAATCGACAAATCAGTTTTTTCCTCCAAACAAATGTTTTCCTAATTCCCTAAAAACACATAACATTCTTCTCAAATTATCATAATCCGGTGGTACATGGAGTCAAATCAGCCTTTACATCCCAGCAACAATCTCTTGGACCTCATCAATTGCTGCAACTGCTGCTCTCAACCTAGCTGCTGCTTCCTTCACCTTCTTTTGCTGCAACATTAAACCTTATCATCAGATTCTTTCTTTTTCCCGTTGAAAACTAATCCTCAAAACTAATCAAAATCACTGTTCAATTCCGTCTTCTTAGCAAAACTATATAATGTACAATCATCATGCAGAACAATAGTGCTAGTATAGTATCCTTTGTGATTCATACTGTCTAAACCAAATTGATCAATCATGATCATACTGTAAAGTTAACCAAAATCACTATAGAAGCTGAGTGGGGACAGTTTGACTTACTAAGAGTGCGGTTTTTTTCTTGAGATCTCCGAGGTTTGAAGCTACTGGTGCCACTGAAGAGGTCTTTTGTTCATGCCAGGAAAAACCAATTTTGACATTAGTATACACAGTTGTATAACCGTAGCTATGTCTTACATGAACTAAACACTTGTAAGATATTGACTCAAATAACATGATAACGACTTACAAAATAGACCTACCACTTGCATTTTCCATATTATACAAAAAATATTTTCGAAAAATACACCAAAATCCATATTATTGCAAAAACCAATTTTGACATAAGTATAAGTATACACATACATAGTATTATTATACTAAGCATGATTATGTCTTACATGAACCAAACACTTGTAGGTATTGACTCAAATGAATTGATAACTACTTACCAAATTGACCTCCCACTTGCATTTCCACATTATTATAACAAAAAAAGATTTCGAAAATACACCAAAATCCAGATAAGATACACATCTTCTCAAAACAAAAATTACGGAATATTTCAGATAATGCACACTTAAACTAGACTATATTTGAGACCAGAGACAAAATAACACACTACTAAAAACTTTTCCCACTCTAAAGCAGAACAAACAGTGAAGAACAATCGTATTATTGATATTAGACATTTTTTTCTGAATTTTTTTTTGCCATTTTGTCAATATAAGAGAAGGATGTTGAAGAAACATACCTTCCTAGTCGTGCGCACAGGCTTTGGAGGAGGAGCTACTACGGTGGTATTTTTCCGTCCACGCTTCTTAACTGGAGCCACAGTTGCAGCCGCCACGTCATCTTTCTTTGGCCTCCCACGTTTTCTCGAAGTATCCACAGTAGTAGTAGTAGCCGCAGCAGCCACAGTGTTCGACCTCTTTGCCCTAGCTCGGGTATTCTTCACAGCAGCAGCAGCCACAGACGCAGTGGGAACAACAGCAGGAGCTTTGTTTCTTTTGCTTGATCTTCTACTCGGCTGAGCAGGAACGGCATCGTTTTGCTTTGTGTCAGATTTGGCCTTTGAAGGTCGACCACGGCCACGTTTTGGAGAAGCAGTAACGGCGGCTGAGCTACCGGCGACATCAGGTTGAGGATTGTTGTCAGGTGTGGATCTTGGAGGTACGGCACCAGTTCCAGTAGCCGAAGGAGGTCCAGGAGCTGTTTTCGCCATTAGATCTGTAAATGTAAAATCAAAAAAAACAAAAAAAGCGCATATGAAAATGGCGGTTTATCGGAATCGAAACCCTAGAAAAACAGATTTCAAACGAAAGAGTCGACTTAGATTTTAACAACCACAAAAACTCGATTCGGCTAAAACATTCAAGAAATTTACAAACCAAAGAATCTATAGACGAAGACTGTAAAACACACACTGATTCAACCTCTCTCGCATAGAAGAACGAAAAAATCTATCGGAATCTAAAGCCATATGAAACAGACACAAACTCGATTTCGCTAAAAAAGCTTCAAGAAATTTCGAAAAGAAGACTGTAAAACACTGATTCAGGCTCTCGAGAAGGGGGAAAGGGAGGAATTTCATTTCCAGAAAAGCTAGGGTTCGCAATGCACGTACCTTGTTTGTTTTCAGCTTAGGAGAAGGCTTTTGAGGATGAGATTTGTAAAGAACGATTGAGGAATGTAGAGGACGAAGAAGGAAATAGCAAAGAGAAACTTGGCTAAGAAGAAAGATGCGAGAGAGAGATGGTTTTCGCGGTTAGAAGTTGGTCACCATGGCTGGAGCTTTGGAGAGAGTAAAAACAAACGACCGAGAGGTTCAGAATCCGTTGCGTCAACCGATATGGGTCCACCTTTAGTCTCTTCTTTTTATTAGCAATTAATTATTATTTTCCTTTTTTAATCAAATTATTTTTACAGAGTTTTTAAAATATATCACCAATAATGATTTACGATTTTGGGAATTATGGATTTTTTTTTTTTTTAATGTTTGGTTCTATAAATTTTCCTTATACTGAAATGAAGAAACCTTGTAATTAATTACATACAAATCTGATGGAATCATGCATAGTTTCGTTTGTTATTTCTTTTTAACTTTTTTTTGTAAATTAACAGCAAAAACAAAACTTTTTTTTAAAAAGTGAATAAAACAAAATTTGAAAATTACCCTACTTTTTTCAAATTCAAACATTTTTAGAGAGAGAAAAGGATTGGAAATGGATAAAAGGTGTGACTGTTCGAGTGAAGAGAAAACCATTATACCGTCTACCTAATTCTTTTTGCAATAATTACTTAACCGGATTTCGAAAGCTGCAATAATTACTTAAACCGGATTCCGAAGTTTTTAAACAAAGCAACTGACATAAGCAACGTCAATTTTAATTTAATTGGCTCAAGAAAATACTGGGCAATACGTAAGAGACTGAACAAAGAAACCATTAAAGAAGTAGAAATGGTCATAAAAATTAAAATTACATAATGTTTTGAGAGAACCATCAACACCTAAAAAGCCTAAGAGAGAGACCAAATAAAAGAAGAGAAGAGAACAGAGTCTTCTAACAAACATGAGGAAACAAAGCAAAACCTACACAAGATATGGTCGATGGAGAAAGAGAGAGAGCATGAACAATGGGAACATCCTAATCACTTTACAGACATTACCCTACCTCTCCTTGTTGTTTGGTTAGAGACACAATCATCATCATCATCATCACACTGGGTTTTGTTTTTTTTTTTTTATCTCCTGCAAACACTCTTATAACACAACAATTTCATGGAACACAACAAAGCAAACCCACCTTCTTCATCACCACTTGCTAAGTATTTTATAAACTGTGTCAAGGTTCTCTTTAAAACAGAGCTTCTTGCATAGCCTCTGCTTCTGTCTGCGCTTGTCCTTGACCTTGTCCCTCAGGCTCCTCCGGTTCAGCATGTTCCTCTTCTGGCTGCACTTCTTCCATGTGCTGTGGCTCATTTGTTGTCTCTGTTGTTAGCCCTTCCAGGTCCTGTATGGCGTGAATCACTGCTTGGTTTCCAATTCCTCCTACTTCGGCTTTCAACACAATCACAATATCCTTAGCTTTTGCTTGCTGTATGAAACGAGACATCAAAACCAAAGCATAAGCAATTAAGCATGAAAAACAAGAAAGAACCAATTTGTGTTGGTGTTCATCAGTTGACTTACAAACAACTCAAACTTCTTCTTGAGTTCTCTGTAGTCACCACCTTGTTGTGCAGAAGCTCCAATTGACACCGCAGCCTGTGTTTATAAAAGGCAATAATATTAGATGAAAATTAGACAACTCATCAATAAATAAAATTAACAAATTGTAGTGGCCAATCGACACAGAAATACATGAAAATACACCTGTGGTTGAATAAACAAAATTTCCGCTTTAAAAGACAAAATTTGCTGGACGTTTGGATCTTAAAAGCTAATTTCTATGTAATTCTAATACTTCAACTATTACCAGCTAAAGCGAGTCACCGACCAACTTGCTCTTGATTACCAAACAAAGAGAAATCTTAAATTAATTACACACCTAAAACCAGATACTTCATAGGCCAAAAGCAGAGAAACGGAATATAATTTTAACACGCTCGAAAGAGACAATGTTCAGAATGGAAAGTGACATTTATTCACAAGACCAAAAGTTTCAACTTTTTCTCATTGTCTATTTGACTAAAAAACATCAAATTCTATAAAAAGCCTCGGGTTTGAGAATTAACACTGTGCGTGCGATCAAAAAAAGAAAAAAACACAGACAAAAACAGAGAAAATTGGTATAAAAATGTTACCTTTCTGGGTCTTCCGACGGGTCTTCCAGTACGAGGAATGCCTCTCCTCTGTTTCATAGGCTTCCTAATAACACCACCGATCTTAGGAGGTCGTCCTCGTCCACGTTTCTTCACAACAAGCTCTCCTCCACTCTCAGCGTTAACTGGTGGTGGTGGTGGTGCAACAGAGGAAGCACCAGCGTCAACTCTCTTCGGCCTCCCTCTACGTCTAACACCACCGTTAGCAACGTACGGGAACACAGAAGCCGGAGCAGAGACAACTGTAGGCTTCCTCTCTCTCCCTGCAGCTCTTCCACTCGGAGGCCTACCTCTTCTTTTCACAGTTTCCACACCACCGGAAACAGAAGCTTTCACTACCGGTAAAGCTCCATCTTTTCTAGGACGACCCGGTGGTCTCTTAACCGGAGGTTGTGGCTGTATCTGTGGCTGCACCTGCAGCTCTGGTTGTGGTTGTGTCTGTGTCTCCACAGGTAATTCAGTTTGTTCCCAATTGGGCTTTCCATTAGTCTGAGGTTGAACATCTGGTTTAGCTTTAGGAGGACGACCACGACCACGTTTCTGAGCCGGAGGAGTAGAAGTCGCCACCGCTGGATCTGGTAAAGGTTGAGCCTCGTTGACTGTGAAATCAGATCTGGGAAGTTCAAGACCAGCAGATGCAGCAGCAGCAGCAGCAGCAGCAACAGCTACACTCGTAGGAGGAGGAGTAACAGCAAATTTGTAAGATTTCTTAACCATCATAAGGATTCCACTGTTCTTCAAAGTCTTAAGATGGTGTGTTAACAAAGCACCATGAGCAGCAGGTATCCCACTGTAACTTCTCTCGATGTATCTCGATATTGCTTGCTTGCTTGAACCATCTGGTTCGTTTAAAGCAGATATCGCCGAGCAAATCATCTAAAATCAAAAAAAAAATCAAACTTTACTGAAAATTGAAAACCCTAGTTTTTTTTTTTTTTTTTTAAAGTCAAAATGTAAGGATTTTGTAGTTAAACGAACTTACGTCGGAGTAAGGAGGGTGACTTAAGGATGGATGAGTTGGAGCCGGAGGTATCGGAGGAGGAGGCGGCGAAGATTGAAACATATGGTTGTTGTTTGGCGGCGCGCCGCCGAAGAAAGGGTGGTTTGGAGGTGCTGGGAAAGGGTTAGAGTTGGTGAAAGGAGGATAAGCTGTGAACTGAGGAGGATGATGAGGATCATTGGATACTGAAAGAGAAGGATCCATGGATTCAGAGAGAGAAAGTTACAGAGGAAGAAGATGAGATTTTGATTTTTAGGTTTTTTTTTTGTTTTTTTTTTTGGGTTTTGATATGGGTTGTTTTTTTTTCCCTCTTTTAATTTTCAGATAAAATTAAAATTTTGTGGAAGGAGGGAGTTAAAAAAAAAAAAAAAAAAAGTTAGGTTGAGCGTGTGTAGATAGATGCAAATGACGAAAGGGTGGGAATTAAAATCTGACCGTTGAAAGTGTATTTTGGTGCCGACTTACGCCACGGATCGATGACGTGGCGTCTCTTTTTTTTTGGGTTATAAAAATTTGAGTTTTGTGTTTCTTTGTAGGTTTTTAACGCTTCTAATTAACCGTTTTTTAATTATTGTAATAAACCGTTTTTAAAATTTTTTAAAAAAAATCTAATTCATTTCATATTAATTTACAATTTTATAATTTTTTAGAAGAAAATTTATTATTTTATTTATCTGCATTCAAACAAATAATTATTTTTGACAATTTCATGTTTTAACATACTTTTTTTATTCTGTAATTTTTGTTGTTGATCTATTGATTTGTTTATGCTAGTTAACCAAACTAGAGTCAATTATGTATGAGGATTTGGTATTATGTAGAATGTAGTTCTTCAACACAAAACTTTTGCAAAAAAAAAAAAAGTTTAAAGACATAAGTATATGATAGCATTAAATGGATCAATTACTAATGATATAAAATTATAAATATACCAAAAATTTATGTTACAGTTACACAATTCAAAAACACAAAAACATGCAGAAAATGTACTAAAAAATCCAAAGCACAACAAAGTTTAAGCAAGGAATAAGTTATTCTAATGCACACAAACAAAATTAAAAGATAGACACACCAATGCAGAACACTTGTCTAAAACAAAACATCCTTTTTTCAGCATGCAATTAACAAAGTTCCTTATTTTCAAAGATTCATGTTCCAACTTCCAAACATACTCAGAAAGACCTGGCAAGAAGTCATTTTTACCAAACATGTATTTGACAATAACATGATTAAAGCATTGTGCTCTTCTATTGCTTTAGGAAATGTAGTAACTTATAGTGTAGATATAGAGGGTACACAGTCTTGTGTCCTTTAATTTAGTTTTCCCTTTTTGTCAAGGTGCTTGTAAAAAAAAGTTGTCCAGTCCAAAGTGACAAATTCAAAACCAGGAAAAAAGAAGAAAATAAGGTATCAAATGTCAAGAAGTAGGACATTCTGATTGGTAGCAAATCCTGTTATGGTAAAATCTGATCTTTTGCGAGAAGGAAAAATCAACATTGTGTCTTTGATCAAGGGCTGAGAAGGTAAGTTACATCAATTTACCTTCTTGAATTTACTTTATTTTCTTTCTTTTCTACGGGAGTCTCTGTCTTCTCACTCACTTCTTGAATTTTATTTTGGTTGTATTTCTTTTACTTTATAAGTTTGTCTTTATCGGCCATATGTATTAGGTACAATAAGTTGTATGGACTCAGCAAGTATTATAAATCTTCACATTAAAACCGGAAAAAAGTTACATCAATTTTGCATTTCTTGCATATTTACTAGTCATTTAATTTTGCTTTTTGAACAAAATATCAGCACCTAAATCCCTATCTACATATCAGTCACTTCTTCTATTATATCCTCCAAAAGATATCGTGAAGCTGTACAGTTTAGTTTTTTTTTTTTTTGTAATCAACATTCTATATAGTTATGAAAATGAATAAATTGTGTTGTTACATGTCTTTATTGTTGAAGAGCAAATATGCAGGAAGAGACTAAGAGCAGTATTATCGGTCAGAGACTCTTCTGAGTCTCTTAAAAATTAAAAAATAATGTTTTAATTTAATAAAAAGAGTTGACCAGTTAAAAAAAGACACATGAACAAAGAGTCTCTAAAATTGTTGAGAACGAGATACGTTTCTAATATCTCTTCTACTTTTTCTCTTTATTTGTTATTATTTTATTATTAGATACTCTATGAGAGACGAGCGATGGAAATGCTCTAACGGTTTCTAATACCTGACTGGACAGTTTCATGAAAATAAAAGAAATAGACTTATTGTGCCTCTCGGAGAGTATTCAAAATCAGAAGGGTCAAAGAGAATATATGAAGTACCTGTTTCATATAGTTTTGAAGTATTTATCTGATACATGTAGTAAGCTGTCTGGAAATCTTAATGAACACTATAAGTCAATTAATGAAAAGACTTTATAATCCAATCAGATCATTTTTATTACACATATTAGATCATGGTGATGATACATCAGATTTTTCATGATTTCTGAATAAGCCACGTTAATTATTAAGAAAACTCTCTAATCCAATAAGATCATTTTAATTAGCTATATATCATATTTAATATTCACGGTTGATCTCAAATTCCTTTTACCCCAATTCATGTCAAACCCCTAGAATTATGTGACGTTATCCTCCTTAAACTTCAGAACCGATATGGGCATTGCAACATCAGAAAACTTTTGCTACTGGCTTTAATATATATATATAGTAATTTTTGTATTAAGGCTAATAAAAATTTAAAATTGTATTTAAAATTTAGGTTCGTAATAAAACATTCACATAAATTTATCTATATATATATAGTATACATTAGTATTATATTAATAAACGTATTCTGTAGCACACAATAGCTTATGCATGAATTCTAAAATTAGTACTAGTTTTAAGTTTCCGGTTCAAATCTCGGCAGCGGAAAATGTTGTAGTTTTAACATTTTTGTTATTTTTTGTTTAAAAAGGAAATTTAGAATGCCTTTGTTTTTCTTCCCGTCAAACTAAAAGCAGCCACACATGTTTTTTTTTTTCTAAACATGATTAGTGATTGATTGATTACTCACGCAGGTGTTTAAACTTAAGATGTTAAGAAGTGTTGATAATAAGATAGATCGTTAGCTCACATATAAATAGTAATATATGGTTTTTTAAAAGGTTTTGATGCTTTAATATATATAGTAATTTTTGTGTTAAGACTAATAAAAACTGTAACAAAATCTTAAGTTTCGTGATAAAACAATATATATATATATATATATCTTATTATATAAATATGAGTTGCATTCACGAGAGTTTCCACAAGTGTCAAAATTATAATTAACGAGATCGTGACACGTGTCATCTATAACATCAGATCTTGACATATGTCAAAATTATAAATATAATAACAAAATTAAATAAAAAAAGTTAAAATACCTTTTACTATTAGCAAAAAAAAATCTTATATACATTTGTTTTATAATTAGCTTTTCCCTAATTATAAGTTATAAAGATAAATACATTTTTTTATTCATTAACATAATTTAATAAACAAATTAGGCAAGATACCTTTTACTATTAGGAAAAAGAAGTTTAATAGACCGTTAATTTTCACTATAAAATAAACTTCATTCACTTTCCTTTTATTACAACTTTAACGAACAAGAAAAAAAACTCTATCAGACAAATTTTTTCTAATAAGATATTTTCATTGATTTATGATGGCTAACACGAACGTTATTTGACATTTGATCAATTAGATCACAAAACGTTCTTATCGTTATATTCATGCTATGCTGCGTTTTCTTCGAAAGTCGGAATTCAGAAACTTAAATAAAGATAATGAGTACATAGGAATAAATTTACTATTACATGATGAAAAGATTATACTTTTTTCATGTATCATTCTTAAAAAAATCTTACTAAAAAAAAATAATAACGCACTGTCAAATCTTAAAAATCAAAAGATTATAAAATTTTATTTTAAAATATACAAATTTGTACTATCTCAACTTCACACCGAACAAACTCAAAGTCTTATTTTAATATGAATAAAAAACTAATTCATCAAAATTAGTTTAAAAACCTAGAAATAAGAGTAGTTAAATAATAAAAATAATAATTTAATACACATAGAAGAAGGAAAAATTTAGATATACGGATGCATATATCACATAATTTAGTTAGAAACCGAATAAAAACATAGGAGATTGAAAACTAATTTTATTTTATATTTTGTAGAGATAAATTTTTTCACATTTTTTACTATTAGTTTTTATTTTACGGGTTATAAAATATTTTCTATGAACCCGCATATATGCGGATTCTTTATCTAGTACAATATAAATTATTATATTAATAAAAATCTGTTGTAGGACAAAGGCTTATGCATGAACTCAGGTATTAGTACTAGCTTCAAGTTCCTGGTTTTAAGTCCGACAGCGGAAAATGTTGTAATTTTAAATTTTTTTGTTATGTTCTGGTTAAAAAGATAAAAACATTATCTGCGTATGTATTGAATTGAAAGACAAGGGGTTTGTTATTAATTTGGTTTGATAAGAGTGCACATGTGAGAGAGCATGAGGCACGTGTTTAGAGGCGATCCTGTGTGATTAGAGCTTTTTTTGTGCTCTGTTCTTGTGGGTAAGGATAAGGGTTTGAGTACTCAGTTCTTTTCAAGGCATTAGATATTAGAAACAATACTGCAGGAAGTGGGGGTCCATAGAAACATGGTGAACCTCAAGTATGTATGTGTAGTAAGGGACCTATGACCTATCTTATGAATTTGTGTGATATTACTTATGTGTATGAAGGAGTTTTTGGCATTTGGAGTTGGTGGAAATTTTTTTTTTATGTTTTGTTTAGAAGAAGATTTGTAAGGCACAATCTGGCTTGGGTCTTGAAGTAATCAGTACAAGTTCGTGTTGTTAAAATCTGCACATGCGTCTCAAGACCTCTCCTCCTGATCTTGGAGATCCCTATATTTGTTCGAGAATCGAGTGTCCATCAATAGAAAGCAAAGCTTACCATCTTTTTTCAATCCGCCGTTAATTGTCTCAGAGTTAAGAAGTAGGCTTAAGACAGTTTTTTTTTCAGGCTTTAATCTGTTGACAGAGTGACAACATTACATCATTGTATCTATATTGCTGAGAATACTACTTCAAACCTTATTGAACATTTTATTTGAGACTATAATTCTACAATAGTGTTATTGTTTGTTATTTAATATAAAAACCAATTGTGCCCGACTTATTTGTCCATAAGAGTGGAGTGGCACACAATTTGGGTTTTTGAAAAATTATAGGTTTTGGACAAAGTACTTCTAGACAAGACACAACAAAGAAGATTGTATACAGACACAGACCAAGAAAGATTTAATTTGTTCTTCAAAAAAATCTCAAGCAAGGAAGCCAAGTCTCTCACCATTCTTCTTAGCAAGCCTAATAAGCCCTTGTCTCTGTTTAGCATCTGCTCCAATCGATTTTCAGAACTCTGTAATCACCTAAAAGAAACAAACTTCACCGGAGATTGAACTTCCCCCAAACCTCAATAGGAGGAAATTCCTAGTAAACTTCGATTACATCCAGTTGCAGAAACTGAAGTAGCAGCCATATATCAATAAGGATTGAACTTTTAAGAAAAAGTAATGACCAGAATTGCATGTAAGCCAACGGAAATATGAGAGCAGGTGACATATACTAAACCAGTGATTTAGGGTTTTATCAAACTGGTGATCACCCATATAAACGAGTTGAGATCATGAGTTTGCCACTACTGTCAGAGGGTTAAAACACCCAGTAATGTGTTCCCACACGTTGTGTAGTAAGAATCAAGAATCCCTCTTGCCATATAGCTGACCCCAGTCAACAGATGATGTGGTTCGGGTCTGTGTGCCGTATGGAGCTAAGCTTGTGGGTCAAGAACTATTCAGTATGGGCATCAACCTCAAGTTTGACACCAAGCTCTGCTAAATTCAGTTCACGTTAATTCTCATGTTGGTACTTGGAGCTAGAAAAGTAAAGATTCTTTAAGGAGAAATTCTCACTGTTTTACAGTTGATAAAATGTTATGAGTTCCTCATCAAGCTGAAGTCAGCACAATGGATCCGTCTAATATATATATGTGACAACTTCAAAACAGATTTGAGATTTTCTATGTGGTGTGACTCAAAAGAGTGTAAAAACCAAGTATGAAACAGAGAAGAGAATCAATGGACTAAATACCATGTTTAAGGATTCTGAAAATAGAAAAAAAAAAACAAACAAAAAATCTCAAGAGACTAATAGTCTAGGAATACAGAAGATAAGACTCGAGTCGATGAAAAAATTGGAGAGATAAATGAAACTTGTTGTCTCTACTCTCTAATAACGACCAATACCCCAAACCCTGATAACTCCATCAGTGTAGCCACTGAACAAAGTGTTTCCATCTGCACTCCAGTTCAAGCTCGTGCAGTATATCACCTGCACAATTAAGCATTCCACATTAGAACATATATAAACCACAATCTATCTCAGACCACAGAGATCAACAAGTCAGAACCATGTAGAGCCTAGGCTGAACATATGATATCACTTGAGACATTACAATCTAAATAAATCAGAGACCATTGTTCATCAATAAAATCTGAAATGCATTCTTGTGAACTTAAACTACACATGACAGAATTATTGCATTCTTTAAAAGAAAAATCTCATCTTTTTGTCTAATTCATCAGTAGACACAAATTCACAAAAACTCAGTATTACTTTTGGTTCCACAACAGAAGAGAAAAATATACCTTGGTCTTGTTTCCGGATCCAACAGCACCATCAGACTTCTCAGCCTCAGCCTTAAGATCAACCTTCAAATCCTCAACAACACTCTTGCTCTCAAGATCCCAAATTCTAATGCTATTCTCTGTTGCAGCACACAACCAATACCTATTGGGACTAAAGCAGAGGGAATGAATAACAGAGCCAGCTTCAAGAGAATACAACTTCTTCCCTTCAGCCAAATCCCACAACAAGATCACACCATCTTTCCCACCACTGGCACACAACGAACCATCAGGAGACACAGCCACAGTGTTAAGGTAACCAGAGTGACCAGCAAGAGTGTTCCTAAGCTTACAATTCTGAAGATTCCACACTTTCACAGTGTGATCCCAAGAAGCAGATACAATAGTTGGCACAGCTGTGTTAGGGCTAAACCTCACACAACTAACCCATTCCTTGTGACCATCACCTTGATCAGAGATTGTGTATTTGCATTCTCCAAGTGTGTTCCAAAGCTTAATCGTACGATCACGAGAAGCAGACACGATCTGACGGTTATCAGTAGAGAAAGCTACGGAGAGCACATCCTTTGTGTGACCAACGAATCGGCGAGTTGAGACTCCGGTGGATAGATCCCATAGACGAAGCTCACCGTCCCAGCTACCGGAGAGAGCGAATTGTCCATCGGAAGAGAGAACAACGTCTTCAACAAAGTGAGAGTGACCAGTAAGCCTACGCTGAGCTACACCGTAAGATTTCTCTTCCTTGGTGAGTTTCCAGAGGATGATCGATTTGTCACGAGACGAAGTGACGATAATGTCGGAGTTATCGATCGGCGTTGCGATTGCGGTGACCATATCGGTGTGTGCACACATTGTGCCTTTCAACACGAGTCCCTCAGCCATGGTTTGGGGATTGGGGAAAGGAATCTAGGGTTTTTTATTCTTCTTCTTCTTCTTCTGGGAGAGGCGATACAGAAGGAGAGTAAAATGGAGGTAACAAAAATGAGATTATTTATACCTCTGAAAGAAATATAATTAGGGTTTTGATCGGTTTTTTTTTCGAGTCTTCTTATTTGGGCCTATTTTAAGGCCGGATTATACTACCTAGTATATGGGCTTCTAAAGAAAAGTAATGTTTTTCTTACGACAGTAAAGTTCTTATTATTTTGATTTTAATTAATAAAATTAATAAGTTTTTTATTTTAATTTTAATAACTTTGTATTGCTCTTAGTAATTTTTTCTTCAATTAATTTTTTTAGGAAGAAAACCCACCAAGATGCATATTCTATAATATGTACTACACCAACAACAAAAAATTCGTGATGATAAAATTTTGTGAAAATTATAGAATATAATGATATTTTAGACACCATATTATGTCGTTATGTTATAACGGATCTGTCACTATTTTTGTTTGAGGGGAGGGATGTATATCATATATTTACTAGGGTCTATTTTTAGTGATGAATAAAAAAATTTGAGTTGGGAATAAAAAACATACATATACATAAATATAATTAAAAGAAACTAGTTAACACCCAATAATAAGGTGGGTATTGAGAGAGACCATGAAGGTAGGGTGTTGTGATTGGGAGTTAGAGCTCTACTAAGAACGAAGGCTTTGCCAATACCAATATATATATATATATATATATATATATATATATATATATATATATATATAAAAGTATATTACAAACATGTTCTCTCATCTTGAAGATATCAAGTTGGTGTTTCATCCGAGAGAAGGAAATGGAATGACAAATCGAATAGCAAATTCTGTTTTTGGATTATGACTATTAGTTTAACTTATTAGTGTGAAATAAAGTTCAATCTTTTGTAGAGGCTGGTGAACTATGTATGAACTACGTTTGGATTATGACTATTAGTTTAACTTATTAGTGTGAAATAAAGTTCAATCTTTTGTAGAGACTGGTGAACTATGTATGAACTACGTTTGGTTAATGTGAAGTTGTGTTGATCCAAAAATGAAACACCCACTAATATTTGTATTAACTTGTGGAGGATCCTTTCGCCATCTTATTATTTACTTATTTTATTATTTTATTGTAATTTTATTATTTTATTGTAATCAAATCAACATATAGTAATTTTGTTAATTATTATTTTAACTCTTTTGACACGGTTCAAAATTTATAAATTTGATATATAGTTTAAAATCTCCTAAATTTTTTTTTTAATTAAAAAATTATAAATTTGAGACCTATCATTCTTTTATTTTTCTTGTTTTTTTTTGTTAAAAAGAGACCTACCATTCTTTAACATTTAAAACAAATGCATTATTTTGTTCTTCTGAGAAGATATTGGAGTCATACATTACAAACGGAAGCATACAATTTGGACAAACATCATAATATAGCCCAATCATTTGTCGATAATACAGAAGTCGTAGCTAAATGATCTGCATAACCATTTTGTTGTCGAGACTGATAGATGAACTTAATATCTTCAAACATGGTCTTCCACAGTGTAATCGTTTCAATATAGTTTTGAAGTTTAAAATTTTCATTACCTCCGTTAATGAGACGATTTATCGTTATGTTGTCACTTTCAAACTCCACCTTTCTATATCCAAGACCCCATGATGATTGCAAAGCCCATGTAAATGCTGAAAACTCCACCTCTTCTATTGTATTCTGTCCTTGAAATTTACCTATTCTACAATGTAGAACTGTGCCCGAAGCATCTCTTGGTATCCATCCTAAACCTGAGTGACGAGTTCCTTCATTATTTGAGACATGATAAGATAATATTCTGATAGGATAATTATCACTGAAAAACTCTAAAACCTAACCATTCTTAAAAAAAAATAAAAAAAATTGGTTTTAAAGAAATGTATCCGAAACCTAAAGGAAATATGGACCGAATAAAATCACATTCATTAAATTAGATTTGAGTTATTATAAACTGAAAATCGGAAAATAATCCTACAGCTCAAGTAAAAAAAAAAAACTTGTTTGGCGTTTTTTTTTTCTTTTCTTTTTCCCGTCACTTGTTTTGTGATTTCTTATATATAATTCCTTTTACTTAACCATTTAAGAACCCTACCGACAAGCTTTGACAAGACAGAATTCCCACGAGCCAAAACCCTGAGAAACATCATCCATGGCGGCTACGAGGTTTGTTTTGCCCACGCCCACGAGCTTCCCTCTCCAACCGTCGTTCGACCGTCGTGGATTTAGGGTTTCAGTGATTCGATGCTCCGCTTCTTCACTCACTACCTCCACTGGCACCTCTGGTATTTTCACGTGTGTTTGTTGTTTCCGTGATAGAGTCTCTCGTCTCTAATTGGCCCATTTTAGTTCTTGAATAAAGTATAAAGCTTTCAATTTTGGGTGGTCTGGTCGAAGATTGAGAATGTATCTGTTTTTAGATTCTTGCAACTTCATAATTAGTGTCTGAGAGAAAATGATGTGAAAAGTCTCAAATTTTTTTTTCAATCGTAGGTCTTGTGGAGAAACCTTGGACTTCGTACAATGCTAGGCTTGTGTTAGAAGATGGTTCCATATGGCCAGCTAAGTCATTTGGTGCTCCTGGAACGCGTGTTGCGGAATTGGTGTTTAACACCTCCTTGACAGGGTGAGATTACATCACAACCAGCTCTTGTATCAAGGATTGTTAATTTGAGATTACTGGATTGAGTTTTGATTTTTGTTTGGAAGGTATCAAGAAATTCTAACTGATCCTAGCTACGCCGGGCAATTTGTGTTAATGACAAACCCGCAAATTGGTAACACTGGTGTGAATCCCGGTAAGTTTGTGGCAAAGTCGATAAGTTTCGGGATTTTCTTATAGTAAACTTATATGTTCTCAATGTTTCTTATTATATTTGTAATGTTGGTTCTAGATGATGAAGAATCTGTGCAATGCTTTCTTGCTGGTATGGTGATTAGAAGTCTCAGTATCAGGTCAGTGTTAATTTTGATGTTTTTTTGTCTTTGGTTGTGTCTTCCCTTTTCCTCTATTTTGAAGTTCATAACCTTTCATACCCAAAATTTTCAGTACCTCAAACTGGAGATGCACGAAAACTCTTGCTGACTATCTAACCGAAAGGAACATCATGGGAATATGTAAGTTCCTTGTTCCAAGTTTAGATTTTCTACATGTTATAAAATTTGATTTGAAACATCTCTGATTGCTCTATTTGAACTCTTAGATGATCTTGATACTCGAGCAATAACACGCCGGTTAAGAGAAGACGGTAGTCTTATCGGTGTGATGAGCACAGAACAATCCAAAACAGATGATGAACTTCTGCAGATGTCCCGTTCATGGGATATTGTAGGTCAGAATTCTCTTACCTTTTTCCTGTATTTTTTTTTTCCGTTATAATATGACCTGCTGGAGGATATTGAACTCCTTCGGTCTGCCTGGTTGAATCTTGTAGGTATTGATCTAATTAGTGATGTTTCATGTAAATCTCCCTATGAATGGGTTGACAAAACAAACCCTGAATGGGATTTCAACACGAATTCACGCGACGGGAAATCCTACAGAGTGAGTATTACTTCTCTACTTCTTTCTCTTATCGATGTTGTGCAGTGTGCACCAACTTACTCTCTCTTTCTATACTTTTCTCTTGAATACAAAGGTTATCGCATATGATTTTGGAATCAAGCAAAACATCCTAAGACGTCTGTCCTCTTATGGATGTCAAATTACTGTTGTTCCGTCGACATGGCCAGCTTCTGAGGCCCTTAAAATGAATCCAGACGGTATTTTGTTTAGCAACGGTCCTGGAGACCCTTCCGCTGTGCCATATGCTGTTGAGACAGTCAAACAGCTTCTCGGTAAAGTTCCTGTTTATGGAATCTGTATGGGTCATCAGCTGCTCGGCCAAGCTTTGGGTGGTAAAACCTTCAAGATGAAGTTTGGTCATCATGGAGGAAACCACCCAGTTCGTAACAACAGAACTGGCCAGGTGGAGATCAGTGCTCAGGTACATTCCCTTTCTTTCTCAATTTTTCCTTTTTAGTTTTTTAACCAATACTTAACTTCAAAATGTTCAAATTTTTACTTTATTTCACACACATTTAAACATTCAAAGTTTGGATGTTTAACGTTTACTCAAGACTTGGAAGTTTAAGCATTCAAAGTTTGGAACATTAACATTCAAAGTCTCGAACTTTAACTCGAATTCGGATAAACATGTGATAAACGATTGTGCTAGGAACATTGTTACAAGCTTGATAAGATCTAAATCTGGTGTACCATTGTGTTTCTCTGTAATTCTTGGCAGAACCACAACTATGCGGTTGATCCAGCTTCACTTCCCGGAGGTGTAGAAGTGACACATGTCAATCTCAATGATGGAAGCTGTGCGGGTCTATCTTTCCCGGCGATGAATGTCATGTCTCTTCAGTACCACCCAGAAGCCTCCCCTGGACCTCACGACTCTGATAACGGTAACTATCCTTTCTATTATGGAGAGTGAATCCGAACTCGTTCAAAGACACTTATGCTAAGATTAGTTGGTTGTTTGTCTGTGAATGCAGCATTTAGAGAGTTCATAGAGCTTATGAAGAGATCGAAACAGAGCTCCTGATCAATGGGAAGTGAAACAACTCTTTGTTTTGTACTATTTGCTGTTTAGTCATCGCACTTAAACTCAACTGTTTTGTTAGTGACAATGGAGTGAGATTATTGTTTTCCTATTAAATAATTATTAAGAATTTGTAAAAGTTGAGAAAAGATAGATTTTTTGATTGGTAATCCTTCAAATAATAAAACAATATTGTGTTTTTGTATGTTTTTAGTAATTATGTTGAACCACACTTGTTTACATATTCTGGTATTCTACAAGTTCAATAGCAAAAAAAAGAATGAATTATATCAATATCATTAATTACCATCTCACATATTGTTATCTTTAATAATTTTTGTTAAGTGTGTTCCATTCAGATAAATTGATCTGATTCTTTAGTACGGAAAAAACATTTGATTTGGTACCGAATTGAAACGTAAAAGATTGTACCGAATAAAATCATATTTATTAAATTAAATTTTACTTTATTATTTATAAACCGAAAATCCGAAAAGCTTAAAAATTTCGAATTTTTGTTTGGTTCAAACGATTTGTGGCTTGCTTATCAATTGACTTGAAAACCACTCGAGAAGTCTACCGACAAGCGTTGATGAAACAGAATCAAAGTCGGTTCAATTAAACAAACCGAGTTGGGCTATTTTCAACTATTGTAAGAACAGACAGAACTCAAGTGTCCCGTGTTTGGAGAATTTGGGGATACAAATTTTACATTTTGGAAGAATCTCGTGGAAGAAATCAAATGAAGTGATAGATTTGATTGAAACCCTCTTTTTTTTTTTTTTTTTTTTTCTGGTTATACCCATTGATTCGATCACATCTCTGTAGCAAAACCATATCTCTCGCCTGCAAAGTTTTATCCTTTTTAAAGCCCCAACGACCCAAACCGGAATCTTCATCTTCCCCTTTGCAAGTTACTGTCTATGGATTCCTGGGCTCGACGTCACTAAGCTTCTCCGGCCATGGATTTCGTCAGGTTCTTTCTTCGTGAAATTTCGAAACTTTGTTTTTCTTGCGTTCTAGCAACTAATTCCAATTCCTTATGAAGGGTTTTTGCTTAAAAAAAAGTTAGGGTTTTTGATTGATTCGTTCGTTACCTTGTGGAATAATTAGGGGTTTTTGGAGGAAGCATAGAAGGAAGGTTTATGTGACGGCTGGTTGTTTAGGAAGTGGTTATTTGCTCTATAAACTATACAATTCTCATATTCGTAGACTTGCTGATTTGAAACGAGAACTCGCTAACGAGCGTGCAAATGACGAAATCATCAAAACCCAGTTAAGTTTTGAGCTTATAAAAAACTCAAGTCTTTCGAATTTCAGTTTATGTATTCTCTGACTAATTTCTGTCCTGTTCTGTTTATGCTCCTTCTTTAGAATGAAAGCTCATTTCGAGAGTATTCAGATGATTGTGGATTCGACCACATTGCCTCACGCAATGCAGTATTTGAGTATACGTATAAGCGAGGAGATCGATGTCTCTAATGTTATGGAGAGACTGAACAAAGGGAAAGGAATGTTGAGTCCCTCTGAGAAGCTTCAGCTCTGGGACGAACTCAAGATTTTGAGTATGCACTATGCACTTACCCTAACGAACTGTATCAGACACTATTGTTTTACTTGTATTGAATTAGCACGTTTCGATGTTAAGTGCTTTTGTTATCTGTGTGTTTGTTTTCCAGGTTTCACTAGGATGGCTTTGTCTCTGTGGTCAGTGACAATGCTTAGCTTGTACATTAGGGTTCAAGTCAACATTTTAGGCAGACATTTGTATGTTGACACTGCACGAGCTCTTGGCAGCTCCCATTTTCTTGTAAGATTATATGCTTACCCTCTTCTTTGTCTTGAGAAATTTTCTGCTGTCATATTTTCTTGTAATTAAGAGTCAGTATGCATTACTTATCTCATCCAAGCTTAGTTTTCTGGGAAACTCATTGGTCACTTTGTTCAGAACTTGTCTAATTATGTCTTTAGTAGCTCAGTCTAATTGCAACGACGATTATGCAAGCGAGATGTATGGATGATTTGGAATCACTTATCTTCTTAACACTATTTTTGTATGGAATTCCTTTTTCATTGCAGGAAGAGTTAGATCTCATTGATAGAGATGATGAACAGAAGTTCTTATCAAGTGCTGATTTTCTTGTAACCAATGCAATGCCAGGTTTGATTTCAGATATGCAAACTGCAGTCAAGGAAGTTCTTAAAGGGTATGTTGCATAATGCGTATCTAAGATCGTTTATAATCTGACTATTATTGTGCAAAAATTTAATATGTTCTGTGTTTTAAATTGCAGAAAGCAGTTAAAGGATGTAATTACCTCAGCAACTCTTCAAGAAACCGTGATGCGGATTGTGGATGTGTTTATGAGCTCTGGAAGTCCGCACCACTGGGTTGATTACTTAATGATGTCTCCTCAAGACACAAAGCTTTCAAGAAGCACAAATGGCTCTTCTGATGAAACTTTAACCAAGTTTCATCAACTCATGGTTGAAACCCGAGAAGTACTCACTAGGTAAAATACACGAGTTTTTTTTTGTCTTTATTACACTTCTTGGATGATTGCGGAATAAAGGTTATCGCTTTTGGTCTCTTTTCGCAGCAATGAATTCACACATATAGTGGACATTTCGCTCAAGTGTTTCACTGATGCATTGGTAGAGGAAATGGAAACACAGACTGTAGCCGGCGGTTTAGCTACAGGGATACCATTAGCGAAGGTGTTGCCACACATAGAGAAGACAATACATGTGATTACAGCTGAACCAAGCAAGAACCGGTTCTTACAACTCATCAAAGATTTATCTGAAGTTCAACTCTTTTTTACTCTTTTATACGCTAATATGCCGCAATAGTTCTCTTTAGCGTTCCCAATCGCATATTGCAAAGTGTTTGCGTTTTGCTTTCTGTTTTAGGGGTCGAATTAGATCTTAAAGAAATGCAGAAATTTTTGTGTTTTTGAATCAAAGTTGATTTTTTTTTTTTTAATTGGACACTTGGAACTTTGGTTAGAAAATAATAAAGCAATTTTACATTTTTAAGCTTTAAATAAGTAACATTTAAAGCATCCACGATCCATCCATTGCGTCCGGGCCTTGTACACAAGTCAACGGAAATAAAGCTGACTTTTCCAATCTACAACTACAAGATATATACATATGTAATATATGAGACTATCGGAGAACCAAAGTGTAAGAGTTATCGCAGGTTGTCGGGAAAAATGTACATTCAGATGACGGACGGAGTTCCTCCACCGCCGGAGCAAAGTTCGTTAGACCACCGGGTCGGTCAGATCACTCTTTCATTCTCAATTCCTTTTAATTAATCTGTTTTGCTTTTAACTATATATGAAGATTAATCTTTTGGTGTTTCTCTCTTTTTTTGATTATATAAAATAGATTGAAGGGATTGATAAACAGAAAGAGATCGACGATTGGCTTCCGATAACTTCATCAAGAAACGCAAAATGGTGGTACTCCACATTTCACAACGTGACTGCCATGGTCGGCGCCGGCGTCCTCGGACTCCCTTATTCTATGGCTCAGCTCGGATGGTACGTAATTTACATTGTTTTTCAACTCATTTTCTTTTGCGTTTGCGTTTTTTTTTTTTTTTTTTTTTTGGTCGCCAACTTTTGCGTTTGCATTTGCATTTGCATTTATTTGTTTTTTAACTTTTCATCAGATATTTGCAAATTTTGAACACAAACGTAATACTTAAACAAAAATATGTGTTTTTGTTTTCGAATATGTATGTATATATTATTACTACAATAAATTTACCTTTTGATATAATGTTTGTACATGACCACCAAATAGTCTTGACTCTTGAAAGAGGTCCCTTGCCTACATAAAGTATTATGTAATTTTAGGATGTGAATATATATGAACTCGAACCAAAATATTTGAAAAATTATACGATCTTGTTGTATATCATGTATGTTATAAGGGGACCAGGCATAACAGTGCTGATACTATCATGGATAATAACACTCTACACGTTATGGCAAATGGTGGAGATGCATGAGATGGTTCCTGGAAAACGCTTTGACCGTTACCATGAACTTGGCCAGTTTGCGTTTGGCGAACGTCTTGGCCTTTATATCATTATTCCTCAGCAAATCATCGTCGAAGTAAGCAACAATATTCCCAATTTGATTGTACACAGCTATGGATTCAAATGTTCTCATACGTTTATATATATGTAAGTCATGATTTTTGGTTACTCATAAATTTTTTTAAGGTTGGAGTATGCATAGTTTATATGGTGACTGGAGGACAGTCGTTGAAGAAGTTTCATGAACTCGCCTGTCGAGATTGCTCACCGATCAGACTTTCATTCTTCATAATGATATTTGCTTCTTCTCATTTCGTTTTGTCTCATCTTCCAAACTTCAACTCCATCTCCGGCGTCTCTCTTGTCGCCGCCGTCATGTCTCTTAGGTATACTTATCATCTTACATTTATACACACACCTTACTAAATAAAATCCACAGAAATAGTTTGATTTTATGATATTGACTAATATGTCAAATGAATACTATTACAATAGCATATGAACAATAAAAGCTCGGTGATTTCTAAATGACAAATTGATAATCATGGAACATTTAAGTAAATGAATGATATTTTACTTTTGAGCATAGTATATATAACATGATCGTTTTTTCCAAAAAAACATGAAACATGATATATATTGATAAAAGTGCAATCACGCTTTCTAAACGCGAAAATATTATATATTATTAATCATTTATGTTTTTCTTAGCTATTCAACTATTGCTTGGACGGCTTCAGCTGCGAAGGGTGTTCAAGAAGACGTTCAATATGGCTACAAATCGGGCACAACCGAGTCCACGGTCTTAAGTTTTTTTACGGGACTTGGGGGCATTGCGTTTGCTTATGCAGGTCACAATGTGGTGCTTGAGATCCAAGCAACGATACCTTCTACTCCAAATAAGCCATCTAAAGGTCCTATGTGGAAAGGAGTCGTGGTGGCTTATGTAGTCGTGGCCTTGTGTTATTTCCCCGTAGCTTTGGTTGGCTATGGAATTTTCGGAAATGCCGTTTTGGATAACCTTTTGATGTCGCTTGAAAAGCCTGTTTGGGCCATCGCAGTTGCTAACTTGTTCGTTGTTATGCATGTCATTGGTAGCTACCAGGTCAGTCCAATAACTTTCAAATTGGTTCATAAAACTTTCATTGATCAATCAAACCGAGATTTCTATCGGATTTCTCAAGTTGAACCGATAATTTATTTCGGTCATTGCCTCATTAGTAATCCACTTCAACGGTCCAAAGTTTAGGTTTAAAATGTTAGTCTAGGTTCATACCAAAAAAGAAAAAGAAAAAAAGATGTTAATCTAGGTTTCAATACATGATATACACATTACGGAAAATTTAGTTTTCTAAACAGTAATTAATTTTTAACTGCAGATATTCGCAATGCCGGTTTTTGACATGGTCGAGACATTTTTCGTTAAGAAACTGAATTTCAAGCCCTCTTCAGTTCTGCGTTTCATCGTACGAAATGTTTATGTTGGTAAGTACGCTAAGTCTCTAATGTTTATAGTCTGCATTATCTAATAATATTTTCCTAATAGATATATCCAATTTATATAAATCCAAGAAAATGCTAAACAATATTCTCTCTGTTTTCATGAGTATTGAAGCTCTAGACTTTGTCCTGCATGATTATTAATGTATATATGTAATTGCACTAGATTCGAGATTACAAACTGAATTAGATTGCTTAATTATATAATTTATGAATACTTATTGACTTATTGTGTAATGTGATTGGATAGCTTTAACGATGTTCATCGCGATAATGATACCTTTCTTTGGCGGCCTACTCGCTTTCTTTGGAGGATTCGCGTTTGCTCCAACAACGTATTTTGTAAGTGTATATATATTATTTATTAAATATTGAATTTTATGCAAATAAAATTTCATTTATAAAATGATATTAATAAAATATAAACTTTGTACGCTCTATAATTTTCTTTTGCAGCTTCCTTGCATAATGTGGCTGATAATCTATAAACCAAAGAGGTTTAGCTTGTCATGGTGGACGAATTGGGTAATGTCTCTTTTGTTTTGTCCCAAATTGGTTAACATTTTTATAAGTAAATTGTTTCGAATTACAAGTGTTTAACTTTTAAAACTTACTAAAACTGGCCTTAGACTTGTGTTAATACGGTTCACTAAATAATATATTGTTCAAAAAGTAGTTTTATGTTTCAAATAGTTTCCATTTAGTTTTTGCTTCAAACAAGAGTTCTAAGTTCTAAGTTTCTAACAATGAGATTGGGTATGTGTATATGTAACAGGTATGCATAGTGCTTGGAGTTATTTTGATGATCGTATCATCAGTAGGAGGATTAAGGCAAATCATTATTCAATCCAAAGATTACAGTTTCTTCTCTTGATTAATTCTCCCTACTACCACAATCTACCAAAGATTACATTTCTTTTTAATATTTTTTCTAACCGAAACTTATCGATGTAATGATGAATACAATTTAGAAGCTACAATATAAAATATTGAAATCTCTGGTTAAGTGTATCTTACATAAGATTTTATGTATATATGTGTATACAAATGATGAAGTAGAATCATAAGCTCTAAGTAAGACTTGAACTATGACAAGAACAGAGATATAACAAAAACAATTCCACGAGCAACTCTGTTTGGATCTCACCACTCAGCAAGAACCTCCAGAGAAATTTGTTAGAGAGCTGTGAAGTCACTTCTTAATTAGGTTCTTGATTTCCGGACAGAACCAAGAACTCAGAATAAACTATCTGCAAATCTGAAAACTTCAACCAAAATCGACCAAGCCCTCTCATCTCAGTATTTTGTCTAAAAGAATCTCTCCTGGTCACGACTCTTTCTGACATTAAAACCTGAGAGATCATCATGTGGTTGGTAAGAATCCATACCATCACGGCTTCACTTTTCGCTTTGGTTTCTCTCCTATGGATCCTTAACCCCATTTACCTGATCCTGATGATGCCCTTGCGGGGTTTTTACTTTTGTTCTTCTTTAAGAGCATTGACATGTGGTTAAGATCATTCAAACTCGACTTGGACTCGCCTTGTAACCACAACAAAGCCTCATGAGCTGCATCCTTCTCTGCATTTTTCTTACTACCACATGGCTTTCCCATAAAATCTAATCCATTGAAAGTAACCATAGCGCGGAACTGGTTGTTCTTAAGTTGTCTTGTCTTGTATACAGGTGATCCATGTCCCGCTCGGGCGAGTAATGTCTGGAGTTGGTTCTTGTCGTTTTCCCCGCCACTGTTCTGCAGCTGAGTCCCTACTTCTTTTAACTTCTTTGTCGGTGTAGGACTTAGAGCTTTCCGGCCAAAGACAAACCTGCCCTCACATTGGTCCTCAGATACAAGTAATCTAATGGCAGTCATCAGTTTGTCGTATAGTTGCATATCAAGTTTTGGATTCAAAAGCTGTAGAAAAGACCAGAAACAAACTTTGTCAAAGAGAGTAAGGACAACAAAAGAAGTATCCTCGGGACTAGGCTTGGAACTTTACCTTATTTTGAATAAGTTCGTCGAGCTCTCTTTTCAACGAAAGGTATGTATATGCTAAAGTAGGTTTCATGAAAAACTCTAGATATCCTCCAAGCATTTTGAGATGACCATCCTATGGGGAACACAAACGACTCAATGTAAATCAGATGTGAAAATAAGACCGACAAGGAAGGAAATTGAGAAAATAGAATGAGATTATAACTTACAAATCCACCGGAAGAGATTTTATCTCCAAACAAAAGAAGCACAGAGTCAGATACAGCAGTGGAATCTCGCAGAAACACAGAATTGACTTTCACTTTGTCGTTGAAGACTAGCCAAGGGAAGGGAATCATTGGTACATTGCCATTGACAGAACTCTGAAAAATACAAAAAGCCGGTGTTGGTAAGCCGCTAAAGATCTCTACTCTGAGGGGAGTTTGCAGACTGGTAAGCTAAAAATATGGACTCACCGAGTATAGAAGCACTTGCCCATCTTCCATTGTCTTGAGCGTAATTGACTTCTCCTTATTCTGTGGAGGAGAAAAGTTTTATTATTGAGTAAAACTACAAAATTCTGGAAAAAGAAGAGGTGAAAAGTAAACGCAAAGGCGAGGATGACTCACAACAACAGAACAAATTCCAGGGAACATGCCAGCACAGATGATGGCACGGACAAGATGTTCATCATGACTCAGCTTACTGCAACCTTCAATGTTATCAATAAGAGAAGCCTCCTTGAGGAGAAAGAAGAATTGTTTCCGCATAGAGTCCATGGCCTTAAGAGTTTGGGCAGACAAAAAGTTCTTCCAGCAATATTCATGACCAGACTGTGACCTTTCAGCGTCTTTCCAACCACTATATGCTCGAACCAACGTCAAATGATCACTGTAATCACGGCCAGAGAACTTGGACTTCGCTGTTTCTGCTAGCTGCAATAAAAGGAATTAGATTAATAATTAGAGGCACTTCTTGGCTTTCCGTTGGCCTCTAGTCATTTCCGAGGCAGCCTTTTTCGCCAAAAGCAATATAAATGAGTCACATGAATAATCCACTATAAACTTACATCTTTTTTGTCAAATGGCATAAGGAACGGGTCTCTGACACTGAGACCAGCAACAACTGTCATTATTGGATCTAGACAGTTGAAGATAGCCCCTAAAATAAGCATTTTTCCAAGTTTAGGCTCCACAGGAAGCATCGACAAATTTTTCCCTGCACAGAGAGAATACAATGAGTTCCTGCCAAAACTTGAGAAATCAGATAGTAGTGATAGAAAAGTTTCCAGTAGAAACACACCTAAAGCTGTCAAATTTTCGTTGTCATCAAGAGCCCCAATGATTTTTAGATACTCAACTGCGTTTTGGACCTGAAAATTAACATGCCATCAAGACTAGACGTTAAACCCCAAAAGGATAACGCAACTGAGGGGAGAGCGCAAAAAAAAAAAAAACTAGAGTAGAATAATTACCGATAAAGCTTCAGGAGGTTGCAATGCCCTGGAAAGGAACTCTGAAATGCTTCCAAGTCTTAAGCTTTTGATTTGTAGACATAGAGACTGCAACGGAGTCCTAAGGAGTTCGGGCTGCTGGTAGTCAGCAAAAGCATCATAGACACATCTAGGATAAAGGTGATAACATTCTCCAGGCATAACACGACCAGCTCTTCCTCTTCTCTGTAACAGAAAGAAAAAGAAAAGGCACAGTTATATACAACTATATGAGAATGTGAATCGAAAGAAATTTTGAGCAGAAATCGTCGATGTCTATCTCTTACTTGGCGAGCAGCGGCCTTCGAAATCCAAGATGGAAGCAGACAAGGGGTATTGTTAAGCGCATCATAAGACGTCTCTTTTGCTTTACCACAATCAATCACAAATACAACATCATTGATGGTGATACTTGTCTCAGCCATATTAGTGGCCAGCACTATTTTCCTAATTCCTTCTGGAGGTCTATCAAAAATCAGCCTCTACAGAAAGGAAAAGGAAAACATCATCATAAAAATGATAGCAAAAGCGGAATAAGATAAGTTTTAACATTAGAACATGAGTGTACTTGTATGCATAGATAGGCAAACAATGGATACTAGAATCACCTGCTCGGAGCTAGCCATGGATCCATGACAGGCAAGCAACAAAACTTTGTTGGGGTCTCCTAGAAGAGGATGAGCTTCGAGCTGATTCTTCAAGGAGTTTATATCATCCCATCCGGTCATAAATACCAAAACAGCACCAGGCCTCTCTCCTTTGACGATGTGACAAAGCACATTCTCAATGAGGTTAAAGCCTATCGAATCAGGACTCCAGCATGACAAAGAATCTCTAGTACGAAAGTTGAATCCTTTGAAATCTGCAGCTTCAAGAGCATCCTGCACACAAGTTCAGAAGAAACACATTAAAGAAATAACCTGAGAAAATACAAATTTGGTAGTGTATAACAAATTTTCCGTACCTCAACAGCAGAAGATATCTGGGATTTTCTTTTTTTGAATTGAGCTTGTTTTTGCATCTTCCATGTTTTTTCCTCACCATAATCGTCAATTTGATTATATGCTGTCAGCCTGTACCCAGTCTTCTCAAGATAATCCTCCAAGAAATGGGCTCGGACAGGGTATGTAAAACCCTGTACAGAAATTTTCACTTTAGGTCAAACACTCTTCTACAACAAGAGATAATTACACTGTGTATGGAGAAAAGAAAAATGTTGACTAAAAAAGAAATATGTGCAGAAACTTACTGGGATATGCATGGCTGGTGCACCACCAAAATAAGAAGAAAAGAGCTCAGCGTTCAAAGTAGCACTCATTAAAATCAACTTTAAGTCAGGTCGACGAGGTAGAAGCTCTTTTAGGACAATAAGCAGGAAATCTGATAGACAAAGAGAAAGAGTTCGTTAATATGATACTGGCAGTATTGACTGGATTCCCCTTATGTAAACTACCAAGTTTTACCTTCATTCATCCCACGTTCATGAATCTCATCAACTACAACATGAGTCACACCTTTCAGGCTACGATCTAAGAGTAACCTTCTAAGTAAAACACCAGTTGTACAAAAAAGAAGACGTGTGTCTCTTCCCCTCATTCCTTCAAGCCGCACTTTGTAGCCAACCTTACAAGAGGAGAGAGCGCATATCAACCTCAAAAATAGTATTATCAAGATATAAAACTTCCTCTCAGGTCATAGTGTTAAAATCAGATTTGTTCATTCCAACAAATTTATAAAAGTAGATTAAATACCCACAACGGTCAATATAACTCACAAAACCCAACTACTCAAGACAAGAGCGAATAAAGAACTTACAGAATCTCCTATTTGCTCCCCACGTTCTGCAGCAACTCGTTCCGAAACAGAAATAGCAGATATTCTTCTAGGCTGGGTACATATAATGCTGCATGAAGCTCCACGGGCAGCCTCGATCTCAGATTCTAATATGTACTGGGGAAGCTGCGTTGTTTTACCACAACCAGTTTCTCCAGAAACCACTATGACCTGTAAGATGCACATATATACATAGGAAGTCAAACTGTTATAACAATGTCATCCTTAATTAGTTGATAATACGAAATAAAATGAAACAACTGCGGTTCACCTGGTTTGCTGCAATGGCTTTCAATAGGGCATCTTTCTCTTTGTATGCAGGAAGGGTTTTGCGAAACTCAACCATTTTCTGGCCTTCTGGAGAATCCTGCCAAAGAAAACAGACACATTGAACTAAATATGACAAAGACATATGATTCACAACAAATATGAGAAAAGGCTACAGCTTCTGAGAAACCAACCACCCATTGCTGTTGCTTGCTTCTCAGTTGTAAGCTTCTTGGACGGAGTATTCTTTCCCTGGCAAGACTATTTTGCATCACGGTCTCTGGTTTCTCATAGTTTCCATAATCGGCTGCTAAACTTTCACTACTATCTAATCTGGGAATCTCCGGAATCAATAGTTTTTTCTGATCGAGGAAAGCATGTAGATGGGCATCTACTTCGCTTTGTAGGCCAAAAGGCAAAACCACCTTTTAAATCCAAGACGCCATAAAAATGAAAAAAAAGAATTATAACATGTAAGAATTGACTACTTAGCTAGAACACAACAAGTTCAAAGGATCAATCAAATACCTCTCTTTGTGGGCGCTTATCATCAAGATCAGGTCTATAATTTGGCAAAGGAACTTTGCTAATGACAATAATCTTCGAATACTGACGACTGCAAACAACAGAACACATCTCTAAAAATCTTGCAAAGAGGCAAACAAAAAATCAAGAAAATATCTTCACCTGGTAACATAACAACCAACCTGTGTAATCCCATTCTGGTAGCCATAGTTGAGATATGTTCAAAATCACGCCTATCTTTTCTCTCCCTTGACACAACTTCTTGATCTTCTTTGTTCCGGAGAAGCATAGTAAGTTTAAATCTCCATTGATCAATGTTATCAAGAGTCGAACCCGCCTAAAACAGTTAACAAATGTAACAGAAATAAGCAACACAAAAAAAAACAAAACTTTCAAATTCACAAAACTTGACTTGACCCTTTAAGAGATTCTATTTTCAACTCACTATTTGCTGAGACTGAGAAGACCCAATATCTCTGTCAGACTCATCGCTTGATTCGTATTCGTTGTAAGCAATGCGTCCATAGCTTTGCTTCTGAAAGTATGGTAAATTAGAAGCTCTCCACTCCAATCCAAGAGTCGAAGAAGAAGCATTTCCACGACCTGCTTTAACGGACAAGACTCTTGACCTCTGAGAATGCGTAACCAATCCACCTGACCTCCGGGAATGAAGAGACCTAACCACAGAGGAAGGTCTTAACAACAATTTAGGACTTCGATGAAGCTGGAGAGAATTTTGTTGGATAAACATGGAGGCAGCACCGACGACGGCGTTAGGTCTGATATGTCCACGAAAGATTGCTGAGTAATAAGGCATAATTTTTGGTGATTATAACATCTGGAAGAAGATGATAAAAGAGTCAGCTTTTCAGACGAAAGACCTCGTTTCACTCTGTTGTCTCTGTTTCTTGTGTGAAGTAGAAAACAGAGGCAAATGGGTGTGTTTGAGTTTGATGAAAAGGTGAGGTTTTTCTGAGGCTGCGTAGGTGCCACAACCCTTTCAAATGACGGCCACGACGGAGAGAGAAGACGCTGAGTTTATTCATTGGGCTCTATTTTTATTGGGCCGAGTAGTATTAGGCTATTTCTTGGGCCAAGTTGTATTGGGCGTTTTGAATTTGGTTTAGTATAGAATTTCATCTGAATGTTTTTCCTTAGTCGTCGTCTACTACTACTAGTCTATTTAAAGATTCAATCTACAGCAATAGAATCAGAAAATGTATTTGTTGGAGTGGAATCTTCCAAATGTAAAGTTAATCATTTGGAAGGTACTAAAAGATTGATACAATTTCTTAGCAATAATCTTAGGAAAAAAAAACAAAAATAAAAACTACCAAATGATACTTTGTAGAAGTACTTGTGGAGCCTGTGGCATGGCCAAGTTCTTATATATATATATATGCTATCCATTGTCATGTTTTTGTATGTACAGAGAAGATTGTGTTGTGTTGTAATTACAAGGTATATGCTTTTTTTACACTGGCGATTCAGAATCTTTGTTGTGTTGAGCTTCTTTATATTCACCTCCAAGAAGGTGTCTGGTTAGTGAACCATGATCTTCTTCTTCTTTACTCGACTCTTTATTCACCTGTCTTCTCTCTTCGGTTTTACCCCAAAGAACTAAGTACAGTCCCAGCATTATGAACATTGCACCAAAAATGCTGCAAACAAGTAAAACACCAATATTAGGACTTAAGATTAGGGCTTTAATTAATTAGGGTCTAAGATTTTGCTCTTGTGAACTTACCTTCCAGAGTAGAGTTGATCACCAAGGAGAAGAAATGCCATGGCAGCGACCAGAAGTGTCTGGAGTGGTTGAAAGACAGCGACAAAGACAGGACCACCTTTGTGAATACACCATGTCTGAAGATAAACCACCAGACCTGACGCCACTATTCCCTGTTAAAAATTCTCTATTTGTTAGCTCATTTTGTTAGACTCAGAGATCTTGAGTCTTCACTGATGATACTAAAGAGCTTACTGCGTATAGGATAGTGAAAAGCTCTTCCCAAGAGACAATGATCCAGTTTTTGTGATCAGTTTCCACAAATAGAGCAATGACTAGAAACTGAATCAAACCAAAGAAACATGTGAATGATGTCAAGGTGAGCTTTGCTGGGTACTTGTTCAAAACGGGAGCTTGAAGAACCATCCAACCAGCCCATGATAAGCAGTGTCCGATCCCATAAGGTATAAGCATCCCAGTGTCCAGTTCTGTGAGTTGTTAATGGATTCTATCTCATCATGAGAGTGAGTTTCTTGCGCGGCAGGGCTTCTTTGAAAGAGTGGGAATCCTCTGTACAGTGTGATGGTTGTGGCTCCGCCTATACTTACTATGGTCCCTAACACCTTAGCGACACCGTGTTTTCGAACAAAATTGATGTGTTCGATCCTTGAAGATTGATGAAGATAAACGGTAAGACGAATATAGAAAATGTTAACTACCCTAGAAATTAAAGAGGTTAAGGTACCTTAGGGCACAAGCCATGATGAAAGTGATTGCAGGGACAGAGTTCTGCATTGCTGAAGCAAAAGTTGGAGATGCATATGTCAGTCCCAAGAGGTAGAATCCTTGATTAGCTGTGATTCTGATGTGCAAATCAAATTTCATATTAATTAAAATTTTTATTTAGATTGAAGAAAATTTATTACTGAATAAAAAAGGTTTCTTACCCTATGAGTGCTAAGAGAAAGAACTGAACCAATAATGAGATTGTGATGGGAGGCCTTTCTTTTCTGAAAACACACACACAAAAACCAAAAGATTCGTTTGAGATCTTAACCCAAGAAACCTAAATCATGAGATCAAAATGATAATATTTGTGTTCACCAATAAGCTTATAAAGAGACTAAAAAAAGAAAACTTTATGTACTTAAACCAGGAGACCGACATAAAATTAAAAGTATACAACTTTCTATAGTTAGCCCAAAAAAAAAAGCCATGTATATGAGAGATCAAAAGAACAAATATTTTCAGTGTTTTATCCAAAAAAAACGTAACTACAGTGGATCAAAAAGATAAAAGCTTTCTTCCTACCCAAGAAACCAATTTGAAATCGAAAAGACAGCTCTCTGGTGTAACAAGAAACCATATATTAGACGAAAAGTGTATAAACACTCAATAAAAGATTCAATGACAAAATGATCTGCTATATGTTACCAAGAAGCCCAGATGACACAAACCAAACCCTTTTTTTTGGGGTCAAACCCTTTGTTTATGTTGAGAAATTGTTTGCACACGAATAGGAATCAAACTCTAATACGAAATGGTGTTTGAAACACAGTCTCGCTCGGCAACTAAAAGAGAAGATTGTGAACTTACTTCTCCAAGAAGTAAGCGAAAGGACCAATGAGGAAAAGAGCAATAAGGTTCCTGTAAACAGGATACACAACTTTACTGACACCAATGTTAAGTGCAAAATTGCAAAGTTATCAAAGCTACAAGAAGCTTCATCTTCTCAGAAACTACTCCTTTCCCCATTTCTCTTCTTCTTGTTTAACTCTTATTTTCTTCTTGAAGTTTTTTTGTTTTTTGTTGACTCTTTCTTTCTCGTTTATCATCGCATCAAGAGTGCTCTTATATTCGTGTGTGATACACTTGAGATTTATAATAATTAATGTAGTATTAAATAAGGGTGAATGATTGGCTCTAACAAGGACAACTCTAATGGACACTTCTTCAAATGGGTCATTATATATTTGTGTATTAATGATTATTAGCAATGATCTAAGATGGTATCTTGACCAGATTAACAGGATTTGGATGGTACTTTAAGTGATATTCTTTTGCATTGACTCACATATGTTAGGTGCATGTTTATAATTTTAATTCAACCTTTTTTGTGAACTATAATAGTACCATCACATTAGCATTCAGAAACAAAATCCCAATATGTTAAAACCTTTTTTTGATCTTGAATACATTCAATAAAATTTGATAAATGTATTTTAATTTTAATAATTTAATAACTCACATGCAAAGTCGTCACATGTTAAGCAAGCGGACAAAAACAGATTAGTTTACTCTGGTCGTCTCAATCCCTGTTTCCTTAATTAGTTTCATTTTTCGTAGGCTCTATTTTCTGTTACTACATAATTCATTTTTATCGGATTATAGACTAATTAATAACATCTTATTTGTCGTTTTTTTCCCATTTGATTTATTATCTCGTCCTGCTTTGTTTCTTATGTAATAAATGATTCAAGGAATCGAATTGCATGTGGTCTCTTTCCTCATAATTAGGCGTCTTGTCTTCAGAGCGAAATGATTTAGTTAAACATCAGTTAATTATACTGAATGCATGCAATCATGCATTTAGTATATATATATATATATATATATATATATATATATATATATTTTGGTTGATATGTTAAATCTATTGATCAACAAAGAAAGAATATGTACAAGATATCATGCATATTAACCACCGTTTTCTGTTAATTTGTTCTTATTCCTTTCATTAGCCAGGTTCTCTGAATGATTTAAGTTTAACCCTAAAATATTATATTATGTCACAATATATTTGCTGAAAGAATTGCACAAAAAAAAGAAAAAAGAAAAAAAGAAAACCTCAACCAATTTGTGTTGCATGTATGATGTTTAAAGCATACAGTTACTCCCCAATCGGATGAAGCTAAAGAGTTTGAACATAATTCCCAACTTACCTGAAATTTTTTATGTATGTTATTCACGAAGAAAGTGTTACAATATATATACACAATTTCAGATCATTCTTTAATTTCTTCCCCAAATCAACCAGACAAGCACAATGGGATTTGGGATTGTCTTTCATTCTACAATCAGTGAGTTTTGTTTGTTTGTTTATGTTATTAATTTGGTCTAAATAAGCTTAACACGGTTAGTTAAACAGTGATTTTTATTCTGTTAGCTACATAAAATCTCGTTAGCGTATTGAGGTTCACTAGATAAATACCCGCGCTACGCCGCGGAGTTAATTTTTAATATTTTATATATTTAAATTTTAGTAAGTTGATTTCTTATGTGTTTTCATAAAAATAAATCTGATTTGAATTTAATTATAGTATTCAAAACTATTTTTTTTTTAAGAATTGGTGATTAAATAATTTAAAATACAAGAGAGGGAAAATTTTTATATCTTAAAAGATTGGGTCCAAAACGTTTGTCCAATAGTGTTGTCACTTGAATTAATTGCTCGTCTGAGCAGCTATTGAGAGAATGCGTGGGATATGGCCTTTAGCATCGCCAATGCTTCAGCCATAAGAGACGATCCAACCTGTGTTTGACCCTCATCTTCCTAATCCTTCCTTATCCTTTGTGAATCGTGTTTTTTTTATCTGTTTTGATTTGGCCGTAGGCGAGTAGTTGTGATTACGTTGACACTGCAGAGAAGTTAAAAGGTTACTATTGATGAATGTACTAAAAATTGGATTTTTTTTTGGGATATCTGAGTGGCTTTAGATTTTGAATATACCAGTATTGCTTTTATTGGGTGCTTTATTGCAGAACTTGAAGATGTAGCAGAAGGGCCAAACATCACTTCATAGTTTTAAATTTTTAATGTTCACAGTTTCGTTTTAAATTCTACCTATGAAAACACATTTTATAGACCCACATGTTATTTATATTAATTAAATTAGTTTGAAAATCTAGACCCATATTTTGTGCCAATGATTTCAGCCTGAGTTGCAGAGCTTCTTAACATTACTTGTTAAATCCAACAAATTACTCAAGGAAGCAGAATAAGTAAGACTTACCTCCAATGAAATGTCGCATTGTCACTTCATGAGCATCGTTGCCATCTTCTTCGTCTCAAGATCAAAATCAACACTAATTGGATTGCCTCCTTACATGGGACATTGAACTCAGAGAACATAACCAAAGTAGTATTAAAACAAAGATCAACAAAGAAACTCCAACGATCAATGATCTCAAAGCTAAAAGGTATCTAAATCAACTCACAAATTCTGAAAATCCATACTAATATATTCTTAGTTCATATAAACCCACAAATGGATCAGAAAACAAGGAATCGAATGAAACCTATCTCCAAAGCGTAATTCAAAAGTGGAAAATACAGAGGACACATAAGATAGCCTGGTTTTCTCCAACGTTAAGTTTAATCAATTGGTATCCGCCATTAAAGAGCTGAACATTGGCCATGGCAATTGGACTCATCCATTTTGAGCATAACAATCTCAAACTCGTTACAACTTATGAGAAACCAAAGTTCAAACATATCCGATGTATCACTTGCTGGGAACTACAGATCAAAGATATTAAAAAAGAAACCAAAGTTCACATAGTCATCAATCTAGCACAATGCACACACAGAACACAAACTCACCAGCAAATAGAGTGAGAAACATTCAGTCTAAGATGCATACACTCTCTCACTCACACATGCGAATGTATATATATATATACACATGCATACACTCTCTCACTCACACATGCGAATGTATATATATATATATATTGATAACACCATATTTTGCATGTTTTTAAGGTTTAGATTCATACATTTTTAATCACACTTTGTATAGTTTTGAGAGTTTTTCATGCATTTGAGTCTCACTTTGTTTTAACTTGCATTTTAAAGTCCTAGGTTGTATATATAGCATTTTGCATATGTCTTGAGTCTTTTCTAGGTGAATATGAAGCTTGGGACATGAAGGAGAAGGCTCGGGATGATCAAAGGATGCTAGAATCGAGTTTCGGGAACTTTCAGAGATCCTGGCGGTACCCCCTCGCCACAACACTACCGCCACACTTCGCATTCCAATCCTGGCGGTACCCCCTCGCCAAGAATGGCCCGCCAAGATCAATACAGTGCATTCTAGCGGCCATCCGACCGCCAGGATTGGACCGCCAGAATCATCCTGGCGGTACCCCACCGCCACCAAAGGCCCGCCAGAGACGTCGTAGCGACCCCCCCTCCGCCATAAACCAAAGGGTCTGAAAGATCGTCTCCTGGGAAGCCTTTACCGTACGATTTAGCTCCATCTTCCTTCATCAAAGTTGTAGGAAATTGAGTTAGCTTTCGAATGGAAGTGATCCCGATTGATTTGGGTAAACGGTTAAGGAGATATGGCCCCCGCACCCCAGACCACTACCAGAGGACCGCAAAGACGAAAATGAAGGCTCAGCTCTCAGGGGATGATCCTAGCGGCCATTTGGCCGCCACAAATGGACCGCCAGGATGCCATGGCGACACCCCACCGCCAGAACACCACCGCCACACTACCGGCCGACTCCCCTTTACCTTTTTACCTACTCCAACTCTCCCCTTTGTATAAATACCAATCACCAATAATGTCAGGACGAGTTTTTTTCATTTTTGAGAGTAGAGAGAGTTCAAGAACACCTCTTGGTGTTCTTGAATTGCTCTTCATTTTTAATCCAACTCTTATGAAGATTTCTTCAATCTATATATATATTATGTCTTGTTTCTTTATCTTCTTTCATTTGATCGGTTTAGATTTTTGATTTGTGTTATTTTTATGAGTTGACTTTTATTTTCTGGGTTTGTGTTCTTGATGTTCTTAGCATGTTCTTAGTGTTCTTGTGTTAGGTTTTTAGTTGGATCATGGGATTTGCTAGATTAGGATGAATTGATGGTTAGTTGATGATTGTTTGGGTTGTTATTTGTTAGTTCCTTCACTTAGGTTTGTTCTTAATGCTAGATTTTCAATGATTAGCCGATCTCTAGTGTTGCATCTTAGAGTAGGTAGTTCTAGTCGGAGTGACAACCGAGCTAGAATTACACCTTAGGATTTTTGGTCACATCCCATGCCTTTAGGGGTGTGATTCGAGTAAGCGGTGTTAGTGCTAGGCTAGGTTTGTTTGTTCAATTTCTAGATCCTAGGCATTCATATCTCAAAAGGAATTTTTGAATGCTTGATCCTAAACCTTTCGTGAGCTTTTCATATTCTAGCCAACGAGAGTTGATGTTTAGGGTGATTAGTGAACAATTGGGCTTGCGATTAATGTTCATTGGTCATTGGATCGCGGACGAGAGTCTATGATGGTTGATGATTGATGAAAGGGTTATTACCACAAGAGTGGATTACTCTAATGCTTGTGTTCCATGTTCTAGGATAATGAATATTCGATCTAATGCATCTCTGTTTGATTCACTCTTAGGATAGTAGAGCTTATGATCCAATGCTTTTCTCTTATTTTTCGTTTTGCATTTTACTTGTTTTCTTTGCATTTCTTAGTTTAGAATACAATTCTTTATTTGCTCTAGATTAGTTCGTATCTCGCATCTTTGGTGTGTAATCTTTAGTCCTTGTGGATTCGATCCTAAAGTGCTATGCACGATAGGTTTATTTGATAGCCTTAAGACGGTGTAAAAACCTGTTTATCAAATTGGCGCCGTTGCCGGGGACTAAACGATTGCCATTAGAGTTAGGATTCGAATTGAGACTAGAGCGTTTTTCATTGCTAATCTTTCTCCTCTTTATTGCTTGTGATCTTGATCTTGTAGGTGCGCAACTATGAGTAGAGAAGATGTGCAAGGAAGGAGTTGATGAAGGAAGCAACCGTCAAGCTAGTGACGTTAAACGCGCCATTGGGGACTCCCCCAATCCTATCCCTCGTCAATGCTAGTGACATAAAACAAGCAATTATATCCCTTATCTTATTGTTTTTGTTGATTTTGATTTCGTGGTGATTGTATCACCATGTTTAATAAATGTTGATTCCCCGTTTTTGTAGGAATAATAAGGTGAATAATGGTACGGATCAAACGGTCAAGACCGGTGAGCTGAAACGCACAACGCCTCCTCCTCCTCATTCCAATCCGCTTCAAGGTACCTCTAACTACCCTTTGTCTATACCATTTCGTTTTTTTTTTTTTTTTTTTTTTTTTTTTTGTGTATTTTGTTTCTTTTCTCGGTTTTACTTTCTCACCGAGACGGTGAAAAGTAAGTCCGGGGGAGGAAACCGTTAATAATTTTGTTTTAGTTGTTTTGTTTTGCTTTCTTGAGTCTTGCATTGTTTAACTCTTATTACATAAAAATAAAAAAAAATAAAAAAAAATAAAAAAAAATAAAAAAAAAATCCAAAAACAATCATGTAGTTTGCATTGCTTCATTGTTCATTCTAGACTTGACTTGATCACTCATATCTAGATGACACAGGTTGCATTCATGTGCATGGGAGTTAGTAAATGATATATGATTAGCTTTCATTGTGATGCCCTCTATAATGGTTTAACATTGCTTGAATAAATCTTAAAAGACTTGTAGACTTTGTGCTTTGATCTCTCCACTTGAAACAAATAGTCTTGTTCAAGATAGCTTCATTTGAAACCATCTCCCAAACTTATGGACTTAATTGAATGATAATTATCTCGCTTATGGGCTTTAGATCTTAACTGTGGTTTTACACGAACATTCGAGTTATCTTATCCTTTTATTCCACACTTGTTAACTCGAATGGCCATCTTCCTTTTTAAGATGATTCCACACCCAACCCCGGACCTTTCAATTTGAACTCATACGCTTAATCGCTGAGTGAGGCCTTTTTCTATGCGCTTTCATGTACAAAATCTTTCGAGATAGAAACGACAAGCTCTTTATTACAATTGATAGGGGTTTACAAAGGTTATTGATGGGATTTGTGGGATTGGTTTGAAAATAAAAAAATGGGAAGTGGAATGAAAAAAAAAAAAAAAAAAAAAAAATGTTGTAATAGGAAGTTCTAGGGGAATGTGGAATAAAAAGAACTCTTGTGAAAATTCTCAAGTGAGAAATGAAATAAAAATAAATAAATAAAGAGAACAAGAGAAATCATATAATTTCCCTAGTAAATAAGGTGTAGAAAGGGTTGTTTGATGTGGTTTGCATTTTGATTTTGAAAAATTGTGGTTGATGAAGAGTTTGAAAGAAAAGGGTGATCGCTTGTCAAGTTCGAGACTTAGATGAAAAGCTTTAGGATGGGTAGAACAATTGAAGAACATCTTGTATGCATGAATTGTTTCCCGTTCTCTATTGCTTTTGTATAATGACTTGCGTTTGATTTTGAGAGTAACCACAAACACATGAACCACCACTTATATATCATAACCTTTTTCTACCAAGCCAAATGAAATAGATCGATTGCCCATTTGTGAGACTACACTTTGAAAGAAAAATTGAATGTGAGGAGTTGGTGAATATGATGGCTAACGGTATGCTTGGCTATGTGTCTAAAGAAAAGATTAGGAGTTGCGATAAGCCTAGAGAAGTTAGAGTCATGTTGAGATGTGTTCTTGCAATGTTATATTATTATGTTGGGCAATTATAGTTATTTTTTTTTTTTTTTTGCCGTGTCTTTTAGTAATTCCCACTTTCTAACCTCTCTTTCGGTTTGTCTTTTATTGTTTGCTTGCGGACAAGCAAAGGGCAAGTCCGGGGGAGTTGATAACACCATATTTTGCATGTTTTTAAGGTTTAGATTCATACATTTTTAATCACACTTTGTATAGTTTTGAGAGTTTTTCATGCATTTGAGTCTCACTTTGTTTTAACTTGCATTTTAAAGTCCTAGGTTGTATATATAGCATTTTGCATATGTCTTGAGTCTTTTCTAGGTGAATATGAAGCTTGGGACATGAAAGAGAAGGCTCGGGATGATCAAAGGATGCTAGAATCGAGTTTCGGGAACTTTCAGAGATCCTGGCGGCACCCCCTCGCCACAACACTACCGCCACACTTCGCATTCCAATCCTGGCGGTACCCCCTCGCCAAGAATGGCCCGCCAAGATCAATACAGTGCATTCTAGCGGCCATCCGACCGCCAGGATTGGACCGCCAGAATCATCCTGGCGGTACCCCACCGCCACCAAAGGCCCGCCAGAGACGCCGTAGCGACCCCCCCCCTCCGCCATAAACCAAAGGGTCTGAAAGATCGTCTCCTGGAAAGCCTTTACCGTACGATTTAGCTCCATCTTCCTTCATCAAAGTTGTAGGAAATTGAGTTAGCTTTCGAATGGAAGTGATCCCGATTGATTTGGGTAAACGGTTAAGGAGATATGGCCCCCGAACCCCAGACCACTACCAGAGGACCGCAAATACGAAAATGAAGGCTCAGCTCTCAGGGGATGATCCTAGCGGCCATTTGGCCGCCACAAATGGACCGCCAGGATGCCATGGCGACACCCCACCGCCAGAACACCACCGCCACACTACCAGCCGACTCCCCTTTACCTTTTTACCTACTCCAACTCTCCCCTTTGTATAAATACCAATCACCAATAATGTCATGACGAGTTTTTTTCATTTTTGAGAGTAGAGAGAGTTCAAGAACACCTCTTGGTGTTCTTGAATTGCTCTTCATTTTTAATCCAACTCTTATGAAGATTTCTTCAATCTATATATATATTATGTCTTGTTTCTTTATCTTCTTTCATTTGATCGGTTTAGATTTTTGATTTGTGTTATTTTTATGAGTTGACTTTTATTTTCTGGGTTTGTGTTCTTGATGTTCTTAGCATGTTCTTAGTGTTCTTGTGTTAGGTTTTTAGTTGGATCATGGGATTTGCTAGATTAGGATGAATTGATGGTTAGTTGATGATTGTTTGGGTTGTTATTTGTTAGTTCCTTCACTTAGGTTTGTTCTTAATGCTAGATTTTCAATGATTAGCCGATCTCTAGTGTTGCATCTTAGAGTAGGTAGTTCTAGTCGGAGTGACAACCGAGCTAGAATTACACCTTAGGATTTTTGGTCACATCCCATGCCTTTAGGGGTGTGATTCGAGTAAGCGGTGTTAGTGCTAGGCTAGGTTTGTTTGTTCAATTTCTAGATCCTAGGCATTCATATCTCAAAATGAATTTTTGAATGCTTGATCCTAAACCTTTCGTGAGCTTTTCATATTCTAGCCAACGAGAGTTGATGTTTAGGGTGATTAGTGAACAATTGGGCTTGCGATTAATGTTCATTGGTCATTGGATCGCGGACGAGAGTCTATGATGGTTGATGATTGATGAAAGGGTTATTACCACAAGAGTGGATTAATCTAATGCTTGTGTTCCATGTTCTAGGATAATGAATATTCGATCTAATGCATCTCTGTTTGATTCACTCTTAGGATAGTAGAGCTTATGATCCAATGCTTTTCTCTTATTTTTCGTTTTGCATTTTACTTGTTTTCTTTGCATTTCTTAGTTTAGAATACAATTCTTTATTTGCTCTAGATTAGTTCGTATCTCGCATCTTTGGTGTGTAATCTTTAGTCCTTGTGGATTCGATCCTAAAGTGCTATGCACGATAGGTTTATTTGATAGCCTTAAGACGGTGTAAAAACCTGTTTATCAAATTGATACACATATATACATATGGACTGTAAGAATAGTTGAGAATTTGTAAGTACCTCGGAGAAGAAAAGAAATGATTTAGAGTAGCGAGAGAGACTAATGATGTCTCTCATCTTTCACTTCCTGCTTCAACTCTTTCGTACCCGTTTCTCTTCCTAGTCTTCAAAGACACCAGATTTGTCTGCAATCATTCTAACTGCATATGCTCATATATGACTGCAAGACACAATTTCTTTGGTATATTGTGACTGAAGGAGCTGATAATTCCACTACTAGAAAATATATTTATAGTATCACTTATTTAGCATCACTTGTATAAGTGATACGAAAATAAAAAAGAAAATAAACATTTAGAGTCATTTTGTTAAATTGACGTTAAAATAATAATGTTTGCATCAGTTTTAGATGAAATGATACTAAAGTTTAAATCATTTATAATTGTAAGGTTATTTATTTTATAACTGACCCTAATTTCAGTCAATTGTTTTTTATTGAAGCGCCTTAAATTTTTTTTCTCCCCCTAAATCTATTCTTAATCTCTCTTCAACCTAAAAGTGATCTCATACGAGAGTTGGATTAAGCGTATGTCATTTTGCTTCTGAGAGTTGTTCTCGCACCGGCCATGGAGAAATCTCGCTGGAGCCATTGCTTTCACTCAAAACCTTCTCCGATTCGCCTTACCTTCTCTTCCGTGGGTAAGTTTTTTCTATCGAATGGATCTAGCTTGAATTTTCCGATCTTAAGCAACTGAAATTCGATTTTATCAAATTATTTTCGCTCGTATTCACGCAGTTGAAACTGTAATTCTGTAGTCCTTGAGCTTCTCCTTTTTGCTGAAATTCAGATTTGATCTAATGTTATCGTTTGTAGATTAAGAAGCTTGAATCATCACTTAAGCTTAAGCTTTACGCTCTTTAAAGTGCTTCTGCTCAGATCGAGAAGACCAAGTGCAGGTTCGTCTCCTCTACTCCATTTGTTCTCGCTTTGAATTTACGTCTCTGAAATGATTCTATATTTAAATTTGATCTCAGTTTCTTCGCGAGCAAAGCTTTTCTGTTCTGAATTCTATTGATTTTAGGGTTTTAGTTTCCAGATCCGTTGCTACTTGTTGTGATGTGATTCTGATGGAGAAGTGAGTTTCATGTTCGATTGAAATGTTAATTGGATTCATTGATCTGATCAAACTGTGGATGGATTTGCAGTTTATGTTGGCAAAACAGAATTAAGGAGTTCTGAAAAGAATTATTTAAAAAACTGTGCATTGATTTGAAATTGATGTTCCTATCAGTGAGAAACTGAAGGTTTTTTCTTAAATCTTTGTGATGACTGTGATGATCATAACTTCGTTAGGTGTTTTAATGTGAAGTGAGTATTTGTTTCCTCTTTCATCGATTATAGTTTGTGGATCTATAATGTGAGTTTTCGGTGTTTGTATTTGGTCATAGTGATCTGTTTTTATGTGAATCTCGAATGTAAGTTCTTGTTTCCTGCTTAATCGACTAGAATTCGATAGGGAAATGAAAATATTTCAAGCTATGTGGTTACTTTGTTGATCTGTAAAGTTTCATTTTGTGTGTGTTTAATGTGAATCAGCTGAGTATTTGTTTTCTGTTTCAGCGACCAAAATTTGTGAATCTGTAATGTGAGTTTTGGTGTTTTCATTTCATCACATTGATCTGTTTTTATGTGAATCCATAATATTAGTTCTTGTTTCCTGCTTAATCGATTAGAATTTGACAGGGAATGATACGATTTCAAGCTATATTGTTACTTTGATGATATGTGAAGTTTCTTTTTGTGTATGTTTATGTGAATGTAAATGTTGGTGACTTTTTGTTTCCTGTTTCACTAATCAGTATTTGTGTTGCAGCCAAAGAAATCACTGAGCTTTGGAGAGAATACGAAGAGAACTCTTCACTTGAAGCTAAAGTTGTTAAAGATTTCGATAATGATACTACACGCTTTGGAATATGAACAAGGTAATGACCTCAAGGCAAAACTTGTGCTGATTTTTGATTTGACAGTAGATTTTGAAGAAACTAAAACTCTTGACCCTCAACGTGATATACCTTCTCATCTCCATGCTTAGTTGAAAGGTTTCGGTTTCACTTCATGTCTTGTATTCCAGCTCATTTTCTAGACTCTATGACGTTTCGTTGCTTGTTACTTTTTGCAGAGTTTGACAGTAGAATACTAGGACTAACCGGAGCTGCAAGTGCAATGAGGCAAATGGCACACGAGTATCATGTCTACTTCAAAAAAGTTCAAGAAGACGGAGATTATTATCTCATTGATACTTCCCACAACATGTAAGGATTTATCTTCTCAAATCAAATCTTTTTGTTTGTTCTTATAAAATAGAAATGCTAAATGTTGAGATGTTTTTTGTTTATAGGTACTTGTTGAATCTGAAGATGGAGGCTGTGAGATGCTTTGGGGTTGAGTATAATCAAGATGGGCTCTCACAAGAGGTGTTATTCTAGAAGTTACTTCTGTTTTACAATGACCAAACACTTAGAAGAGTTAAGATGCTTTTTGATTGTTATTCTTCTATTGGTGAATTCATTAGACAATTTTGTTAATCCTTCCTTTTGTTATTGAAAAATGAAAATTCAATAGTAGATTCAACAGAATCGAAGCTTATTAAAGTTATTGATATTTTTCAAGTTTTTATCGAATTTCAAAAATTTATAAATGGTTGTATAGAGTAGTAATAAATCGTTTAATTTAAAAATAATTCTAGATTTACTAATTCGTGTCATTTTAAAAGTGATGCTAGATTTATCAATTTGTGTCATTTTTAAAAAGTGATGCTAGATTTACCAATTCGTGTCATTTTAAAAGTGATGGTAGATTTACCAATTTGTGTCACTTTATAAAAATGATGCTAGATTTACTAATTGGTGTCATTTTAAAAGTGATGCTAGATTTATAAATAACATCATTTACAGAAATGATACTAAAATTTAATTATAGTATCATTTACAAAAATGATACAAAAAATATTTAGCTTCACTCGATTTAACATCACTTTTAGAAATGACCCTATAATTCTAGCATCACTTTAAAAATGATGCTAACTATTAAAAAAAATGACACTAAACAAAGCTTTTTTTGTAGTGTTCATATAGCCGTTTAGCAGCTCATGCTCCTAACTTTGACCAGTGGTAATTTTGGCAGGCATCATATATTCCATGTTTTCCACCATTGAACCAGAACCAGCTTTATCTTCTCCATTAACCTCACAGTGCTATGTAATAAGGAAACACAATTACATATAAGATGAGAAAAAAAGAAAAAAAAAGGAAAAAAAATCCATGAAACAGAATCGAAGAAGATAAATCCAAAACCTGGGTCTAGAGAACGGATTCGATCGGAGAGGACATGGACGCAGTCTTTGCAGAGATCTATAGACAAAAAAAGGAACCACTTGGATAGAAATTCGGAAGCAATCTTAAGTTCTGATTGGTTAAACTTGCCGAGAACAAACATCTTCTTCGTAAATTGACTCCATTCTTCTATCACACACAATCCAATCTCTCTATTTCAATCCACCACACAATCTAATCTCTCTGTTTCGTTCCGCCTCCGCTGACAATCATCCCTCCCTGCCGACATCTTCCCCATTTACTCAGGACATAAAGCGAATACATAAGTTTTATCGTATCCAAAGCTTTGTTTTTAACTAAAAATTGATTTAGAGATTTATTTCTTATTAAACTTGATGTAGCTGATGTGTTTTAATAAAATAAAGTGATTGGTTCTTCAACTTTTTTAATTTATTGACATGTCAACACCAGAATTCTCTAAAAATCTGATGTGTCAACACCAGGAGAGTCACTTGTATTATTATAGTGTTGATTTGCGTAAAAAGGCGATATGTTAAAAAAAAAAAGAAGGTTGTAAAATTTCTTGTGTTTCGAAATACTTCTAATTTTTTTTTTTTTTTTTTTTTTTTTTTTTTTTTTAACGGATACTTCTAATTTAAGTATTAATAAAATCTAATTTTCTAAATGTTTTGTTCCAATATCCTGCTAGTGGCCGTGGAAGGGTAACAAACTCACATGCGAAATATGCTCTCTATATTATTTGAAGTAATAAAAATTCGCTATATGTAGTTTTTTTTAAGACTAGTATTAATGTGTATCGTCGACTTCTCAACCGAAGCTACAAATCAGTAATGACGACCTTTAGGGTGAGCAGAGATATCTACACTATTGGTGTTTCACATGCTATGCAAATCAGTAAGAACCGCTAAGGCTTCTGAAGCAGAGTTGATACATATTGGTGTTTTGTATTGAGCACTCGAACCACCTTGGGATATGGAATATTCCATGAGTGAATTTGAAAGTTCCTTGTTGTACCACTCTTATCTCTAGAGGTCGAATTAATCCATCTCTACTCCTAAGTCTTTAATAAATATCATCAAATGATTCTCTAATGCAAATCAACATTCTACGTACCAATACATTTTCATCAAACTCAACAACATCGCTACTGTCTTTAGCTTATATATAGTTCCCAGTAAAAAACGTAGCGAGCAGGAAAAGTTGAGATATCTGCATAGCATGTGAAACTCGAAGTAGATTTTGATCAAAGCATATAGAATACAAAGAACTTTTCATCAAAAAAGGAATACAAAGAACTATAAATCAAGAGGAGGAGATTTGTTGCTGAAGAATCGAGCAACAACCTTACTTTCAAGAACTGCTAAGGCTTGAGGAGAGTTGATACATATAGGTGTCTTGTATTGAGCAATCGAACCACCTTTAGAAATGAAATATTCCATGAGAGAATCGAATGTTCCTTTTTGCACCACTCTTATTTCTAGAGCTCCAATACATCCTTCTTTACCTCTATTTTTTTTGTACACTTCATCAAATGATTCTTCTAACACAGAGCAACATTCCACCAATACTTTCTTATCAAGCTCCACAACATCGTCAACGTCTTTAGCTTTGAGCTCCCAATAGAAAACGTAGTGACCTGGAAAAGTGGAGATATCTGCATAACATGTGAAGCCCCTCAACATTAGATCTGAAGATTCAAGAACATGGGTCGCATGAGCCAACGCATTTAAAAGGTCCTCTTCTGTTGTTGTCTCCGATCTAACGCTTAAAACCACATTCTTTCTATGTACGAATCTAAACTGAGGTGAACTATTGTAAAATCCAGTCACCTGTAGAATATCTCCAATTAGATATCTGTGTAAACCAAAATAGTTAGTGACCACAGGTTCATAGTAGCAACCTAACTTGACGTCCACGAGATCAACAATGTTGTTGGCCATGTCTCCATCATGATCAACAGGTAGAAACTCGAAGTAGGAGATGGTGGGTACACATGTGTAAGGCACATCTTGTGGTTTACATAGAGGGTCCACATTCATCCCAAATGTACTTTCAGAAGATCCATATGTTGTGGAAACTAGAGGAAGCTTGTTGGAGTAAAACTCCAATATTGGAATGTATTGAGCCATTTGTCCTGTGATAATGCATTCAATATATTTGGTTTTAGGCCAAAGTCTTGTGATGATACCTTCCCATGACTTGTGGCTGCATTCTTGTTCAATCACACCAGCCAACTCGGGATTAGGTCCTCCAAGAATGGTCGAGGCAGCGTTTTTGCAATCAAGGTCAGTGATCCACTCGCTAACATGACCTGATCGGATATTGCTACATAGTTCCTTCCAGTATTTCTCAAGAAAATCGATTGCTCGGACCAAGACAAAAGCAAAGGTTGCACCAACTCTCACAACCTGGTCCCTCTGGAGAAGCCCGCATAGAAGATGACAGTACAAACTCTGGTTGTGGTCTGGGCACAATATAATTTGGTCAGGGCTTGTGTACTCAGAGTTACACTTTGATGGTCGGTTTTTGAAGTAATCGCTCATGAAGAAGCTTGAAAATACTGCAAAAATTGGTAAACCGGAGGGTGTAGAAGATGGGGGTTTAGTGCAGTTAAACTCCAGCGCCTTTCCTTGCTCGCCACCGCTATCAAAATGCCTATAAAATATACAACCCCTTAAATATGTTAGATATTTGTAAGTTAGTTTATGTAGTATTAGTTACATGATATAATTAATTCTGTTTAAGAATTTATTTTGAAATAATAAAACTATCGATATACAATATATTAGTAGATATATGGATTTACTTGCATGTAATGATTTATTTATTTTTTTAATTTTTTTTTGAAATTGAACTTATTTAAACTTAAACATTAATTGTATATCTGATTATTCTGTTTATTTGTAATGTAATGTATTCCATATAATAAAGCTTATTAATAAGAAGATGATGATTATAAAAATTTTAGTCTCTAAAAACAATTACTCTGTCTGTTCATTATATAAAATGTTTTAGAAATTTATTTTTGTTTCAATTTATTTGTTTTTTCTCACATTTCAATGCAAAAGCTTAATGTTATTAATTTTATAATCATTTATATTTAATAGTGTATTTTATCATCCGTTGGATATGATGGTATTTAATGATCTTGATTTAATGTAAGAAATTATAAATAAATAATTTGTGTAGTTTCTTAAATCTCACTCTTCTAAAGTAAAACATCAAATAAATTGAAAAAAGGGGAGTATTGAAAGATATAGTAAATTATACTAATGTTTAGTGTAAAGTAAAAATGGAAGGTTAGTTGTACCTAATCACTAAACATTTATTGACAAAAATAACTTGGCCAAATCAATCTAAGCTTTGGCCAAATCAAATTTCCCCTCCTACTTACAAGTTCAAGTTAACTAGATCGGGCTTCTCCCATTTACCTAACCGTAATGGTTAACAAATCTAGTAAATATTCGTGCAACTACACTTTTAGAGAAGGAATTACTTGGACATAGCGAGTGATCGTAGAGCAATAACGTGTCCCAGCTTCTCAATGTACTTATCGTTCACCGGAAATATCTTTTGTTTCCCTCCCGAAGTTCCGGTGCTACACAAACACATCCATATATATAACAAATAGTAGACCACACTATATATGAGTACTAGCTAGCTAGAGTCATACCAAGCAAACCAACTCCTTGAAATCAAAAACTAGTTGATCCATTAATTAATCATGACGATAAAATTGTTTTACCTTCGAAGGAACTTAGTAATGGGTCCACCTGAAATAACATCTGAGGGCTCTCCGTTTGCAACACGTTCGATGTAAGGCTTGACATCATCATAGGTAACCACCGGTACGTTCTTTTTGAAAAGCTCTTTATCAGAGCTCCCATGGAGGAAGCGTTGGAGATATTCGGTGTTGGCATTAAGCGTGAGTATCTCTTTCAATACGTCTTCTTGTATCTGCTTTGCATTCCATGTTAGCTCCTCCAGATCCATCATATTGATACTTTGACTCATATTTCAATTTATTTTTAATTTACTTTCATTTATTTGGTTTTGATCTCTACTAAGGGGTTCTTTATATTAGCAGTACTATATAACATTAAATAAACTAATTTGTAGTATAGAAATGTCACAATCGGACAAAAATAGTTTGTTTTGGTTTGTATAGATCTATCACGCAAGTCAGAACATAGAAAATCGTGCTAATCGATTTAATAACAAATTAAGCTGTCATACATATTAATTTTTTGTTTTCTTAAAAGATAGGAACATGTTAAGGTGAACTGAGAGATATAGTAGTTTCTCGAAAGTAATTGGTGGTTTAGATAGTTTAGTTACTAAAATTGGGAAAATAGGGTAGTCACTTATTATTCTTATAGAGATCTATTTTGTAAATGAGAGATGTGACAAACATGGTCCACGGTGTGGAGCACAAAAAAAAAAAAAAAAAAAAAAAAAAAACCAACTTAGACTTCTTATTTTGGAGTAAATCAATGGGAGGATTCTTAAGAACGATGAAGCTCCTTATCCTTGGATCATTTGGAAAACACGTAATGAAGAAGTTTTATGAAGCTTCAGTCGAAAACCTCCACATATAGTGAAACATGCCGAAGCTCAATGTCATGTGTGATATGAAATAAACATCGGAGCCGTAGCTCCTCCTTCTCCCGAAGTGATACAAAGACTATAAGCCTTACAGTAAATATTGGAAAATCTCCTAACAAAATATTTTCTACAGTAACCTACTCTGACATAATATAAATCCCCTACAACCGGTTAAATACATCAAGCTCTGATGTTTAATAAATGTTAAATACATCTGTTAGAACATCTCCAATGGTAATACATGTATAGAATGTCTTAATAAATTATGATTTTAATTTTTAAAAAAATTGATCAATCACAAAATGATACATGTGTGTTGAGTGTCTAAACAAATGTTTTTAGGATCTTATATAAGATAATTTTCCCTTTTTTTTTCAAAGTGTCTTAAGTTTATATTAAAATTATTAGTTAAGACACTGCATGTATAACCATTGGAGATGGTCTTAGGGGCATAGTTATTTTTCTAGTATTATATAGTACACACACAAACAATACATAATATGTCAGTTAATTTTTAAGTCATATATAGTCATAATGCCACAATCCCACCTTTTCTTTTCAAGAATACTATTTTTCAAAATCCCTTTCAAATATGCCATTTCTTGGCATATTAGCTGTAGAGCAAATGACGATAATACCTTTTGTTTAATTATCCCTTCTCAACTCTCTTTCCGCGGACATTTTCAATTTTTTTTCTCTCTTATCTCTTATCTCTCACCTCTTCCCATCTTTTGTATGCATTTTTCTCTTTCTTTATTTCTTCTTTCTCATTTCTTCCTTCCATCTTCAATTCCCAAATAAACCCAGAAAATATATTTTTTTCTTAATTATTTTCGTAAATAACTTAATCAAAATTATTTTCATTAACAAATTCCAGAATGTGTAAATTGTTGTCCATCACAATAACGAAAAGGTGAGAATTATAATACATGGACACAAAAAGTAGTAGTGGACAAGCTGTAGAATGAACAAAGGAATAAGAAAAAAATAATAGAGAGAGATATTGACTTTTTATGTACAATTGGTGTGTATATTATCTTAATACCATATTATATTTTCTCGAGATGGATCAATATGACTGTTTGTCCAAATTATCAAATCTCGTGGAAAAAAATCATGCTAAAATGAATTAAGCGGGTTTGTGGATAAATTGATCTTATGGAAAAATTAATTTCTATATCGCCCTCGACATCATCATTGTCATCCATGTCGTCGTTGTCGAGATGCATCGACGATATTGTCGAGATGGACATCGACAACATTGTCGAGATGGACATCAACTTCGTCGTCGTCCACATCGGTGTCGTCCACATCGTTGTTGTTGTTGTCATCCACATCACCATCATCATTGTCGTCCATGGTGCCGCTGTCGTCGTTGTTCACGTTGTCGTCGTCTACGTTGTCGGCGTTGTCAATATCGTCGTTGAAGAAGAAGAATATAGAAGAAATGAAAAGAAAAATAGAGAGGAAGAAGAAGATATTAGAGAATGAGAGAAAAGATAGATAAACAGAAGAAAGACAATATTTCCATTTGGTCTGCAGCCAATATGCCAAAAATTGACATATATGAAAGATGTTTTGAAAAATGTCATTTTGATAAGAAAAAGTGGGATTTTGCATTTTTGTTAAATTCCCACAAATAAAGAGAATAACTACCCAAATACCTTTTTTTTTTTTTTTGACGTCCAAAGCTCATTTCATTACTTGAAATGAAGGCGCATAAAGACTACGGATGTTAACTAAAGCCCAATCCCTATTACAACTTGAATATAAAGTAAGTCCAACATTAACCCTCTAAAGAAGAGGCGTACACGTATCATGTAATGTTTCACACGTGTTTACAGTACAAAAAATCAAGTTTTGACCAGGATTTCAAGTCGGCAATATCTCTGATCTCCACCGCAATCATCGCCGCCGGGCTCTCCATCTTTTGCTCTTTCCACAATTAACACCATCGTCGTTCAATCTAAGCTTCGCGACCACCTAAAAATGAATCATATAGAAGCTTCAAACATTTGAAACTTTCTCTTATTTTTCTTCTCGATCCATCAACGGAGAAGAAACCTTCACCTTGGGCAATTAATATGCCCGCTTCAAGTATTGAGCATGGCGGCAAAGAACTTACACCCACGTCCTTGAAGAATCAAGCTAGTGGAACATCTAGAAGTTTAGTTGAAACTTAAAAGTACTCGAATCTTGAAAATTTAAAACCTGCAGAAAGAGCCAACAAAAGAGAATTCCGATCGTAGTTACAGGATCAAGTAAATCAGAAAATTATTAATCCGCTGGAAATATCAGAATTAACTGATAACCGGAAGTTGATAATCCGATCTACATCAGAAGAACAAAAGTCAAACCAGAATCCAATTCCGATTTGAAAATATTTACAACAAAATCTAGTCTTGCCGGAAATCGCCTCTTCTTTCTAAAAGATAAGTAATAGAGAAGAGAGAGGAAGTAGTTCTAGCGATGAATTAGAGCATGTGCATTGAGAGTCTCTCACTTGAGTCTCTCATGTATAAAAGAACTAATATAATAATTATTACTACTATTTAATTAAGAGAATCTATAAAAAAAGTTGAGAAAATCTCTAATTTTAAAAACTTTGAAAATCTCTTTCCACCTTTTTAGAAATTCTCTTAATTAAATATTAATATTTATTATTTTATTAATTTTTTATGCATGAGAGACTTACCAATGCACATACTCTTAGACAGCCAAATACTTTTGGTTAGTCAGTCATTGTCTTGTGTTCCTAATTTCATAAATAATCAATTAATTTGAAAAATCAAAATCATTTAATTAAAGTTCAAATTAGACGTTGGTCTTTTAATAGTCTGTTCAAATTAGTGGTTGCTCTGTCAATAGTCAATAATTAACAATAGTATATATATAGTGTTTAAATAAAATTTATAGTGGTTGATTTGTTATTTTCTCGTTTTTTTCGGATGTGTCTAATTTTAAAATAGTACTAGATTTATACCCGCGATATACCGCGGGTTAATTATTTTAATATAAATTATAGTTTTTGGTTATTTACTATTTATAAATATTTTTAGTTGTTCTTATAATTTTATTATATTTTTAGTGTTTTTTTTTAATTTCTTTATTGTATATAATATATTTAATGTGCTTTAAACATGAAATTGTTTTATTTATATGTAGCAATAGCAAATTACCGATATTTGAATCAAACCTAACCAAATGAATGATGTTCTTTACTCTCATTAAAATATTGAAGAGATATACTATATTTCTTAGTATATATATTTATGATTAATGATCCAACACTTCTGTTAGACATGCTCATTTTAGGACGGAAACCTGTCATGTCCCGCATCCGTCGAGAATTTTCCGTCTTGTACACAATTCCTTTTATATAATTACATGGTTTAGATTTTATTATTTTAGTTCAGCGAGTAAGACACTGAGTAAGAGAACATGATAATCCTGTATAGATTTTACCAACCCGCTGATCATTGTTTTAGATTATTTTGAATCTTATTTCTAAAAAAAATAAAATATCTTTAGTGCATTTAATAATAACAAACTAACACATATAAATTATTATTTGACTCACGGTAACACACAAAAATTACAAATTTATATTAAAACAATTGACCCGTGGTATACAACGGGTTCGAATCTAGTTTTATTTTAAAATTAATAGTAAAAATTATTGTGGTTTGTTGTTAGGATTGTAGAAAATTATATATCCAAATATAATTTGGGTCAATTTAAAAGTTTGCTTTTAAATGATCTTCATTTTCTATATTAATAATTATTTTCAATTATTAACTAAAAAATCAGATTAAACGAATAGATTTGTGGGAATGTTGAACATATAATTAATAAATCTCTAGAGTGCAAATCTCTAAGAAAAACACACCCAAGTTTTCAGAAACCAGTGTGGTATTTCATACTCCCTTCATGTCATAAAGATTCTTGTTTTCGTTTTGACATATTTCTCATATTTAAATATACAAATTTGCCTTATCAATATATCTCTGATTCAATTATAATTAATTAAATACAAATGTTATTGGTTTTGAGTAAAAGACAATTTTGGAAATTTGTTTTAAAAATTGCATTGAAAATGTAAAATGATATTATTTGTGAAAATGTAAAATGACACTTTTTGTAAAATAGAAGGACAAATTAAATCAGTTATTTTGAAACATGACATTTAGGGAGAAACAAAGAATAAACGAGAAAACAAGAAAATAATATTAGATCTAGTGACATGGGTCTAAAAGAAAGAGATTCAAGACATACTTTATCATTATAGTGCATATTGCCTAGTACGTGAGAGAGAGAGAAAAAAAAACAAGTTTAAGTCAAATTCCAAGATATAAAAAGATGCTACTAACGTGTGACACAACAAAACCACAAAGTTTTCTACTAAACATAAATCAATCTCATCGAAAAACTTTGCCCTTTCATAATTCTCCAACTATATGATCTAACTGTTTCAAGTAGACCATATATTATCTAATCAGAGTGGAGGAGATTTGTTGCTGAAGAAGCGAGCAAGAACTTTGTCTTCAAGAATTGCTAAAACTTGGGGAGTGTTTATGCATATAGGTGTCTTGTATTGAGATGTGGAAGCACCTTTGTAGATGAAAAATTCCATGAGAGAATTGAACGTTCCATGTTGCACCACCCTTACCTCTAGAGCTCCGATTAAACCATATTTCCTAAATTTTCTATAAAGAACGTCAAATGATTCCTCGATTATACAACAACATTCCAACATGACCTTGTTATCAAGCTTAATATTGCCATTGAAGTTTTTGGGTTTAAGCTCCCAGTAAAAAACGTAGTGACCTGGAACAGTTGAGACGTCTGCATAGCATGTGAAGTCCATCAACATTAAATCTGAAGATTCAAGAATGGGTGCCACATGATTCAACGCCTTCAAAATGTCTTCTTCTTTTTTTTTTTTTTTTTTTTGATAAGAATGTAAATATTTCATATAAAATGAAAAAAGATAGGAGTTACAATAAAGTAAAACCTAAAGATTTCTACCATGCCAAAAAAAGATAAAAAACATGGGAGATAATACAATCAGTCCATCAACATCACAAGAGCTATGACACTATCGGAGTTAATGAAGCGATAAATCATTCTGAGGACTCTAGAAGATGATGCAAACAGAGAGGAGGAATCATGATGTCAAACGGCAATGGTCGAGTCAAAAGAAAACCATAGCGATTGGAAGCCTTTCACCGGTAGTCCGAGGAGACTGAGCCGTCAACGGCGTAGAACACAAAGCACTCTAACACTCTACCAAGCTCTTTCCCCGAGGTCGGGTAGCACAGTTAGAGAGACTCTTTGAACAAAAACCATGAGCTATCTCAGAGCGGAACCACACGAACCAAAAGAAAATAAAGCGTTTGCTCCCTCTACCAAGCTCTTTCCCGAGGTCGGCTAGCACAGAGCAAATAACAAACAATAGGCACAACACTAAACAACCCTAAGGTCTTACTAGCTCCTCCAACTTCCAAGAAGTCTAAGCCACAAACCAAAGCACAAGCCAAGACTTATACTACTCCACAAAGAAGCAACAAACAAAAGAGAACAACAGAACCACGACTACACAACACCAAGGCAGATTGAGCAACAAAACAGAGAGGCAAGGGCTCGAAGAACAATGCAGGAGCATGATCGATGAAACACAAAAGAGGATAGAACTCCTTAGCAGCTTAACCGGCGAATAAGAGGACATTGCTAGCAAGACTCCAATTTCCAGAAAAGCCGCATGATTGACACAAGGAGACCAAGCGCTCGAGGTCCAACAACACACACCCACCTCTGTCGCGTCCAAAATGAGACCCAAAAGCCAATCAATACACTGGGAAAGAGAGCAAACGGAGTAACAGGACTCCAAGACTGCACTCGACTTGACCCAAACACACGAAAGCCACAGCAACTCTCCAAGATCCTCTGCCGTCTTCAAGCAGGTGAGATCTGAAACGAAAAGACACTACACCAAACAAGTACTTGTCGTCAAGCTCCAGAGACAACCAAACAAGCGCCCGAAAAGCTTGAAGCCTGGGACCAAAGCAGAGAAAAAACACGGCAGCCGCCACACTACCGAGAGGACAGAATCCTCCGCCGGCTCAGCCGAGGTAGATCTGAGAAGATCCACCAACACGCGAGGCGACCTACAAGTAGAAACTCGTCGTTAACTCCGCCAGAAACCTTCTCGTCCTCAATAGAGGATATCCAGCAGATGAAGCGACCGCAGCTCCCACTCGAGATCGTCGCGCTCCAAGAATTTCTGCCACGGAACGCCGAGATGGAAACCGAGCTGCTCAAGAACGCCGAGAACGCCGATAGTCAAAACAAAGTAACAAAACGAGGGTCCTCTTACAGCGCCGGCCGAAGCCGGACACCGCAGAAGGAAGCAGATCTGTGACGAGTCGGAAGCTTTCGGCGACTTTCGGCGAGAATTGGGAGCAAAAAATTTTTTTGCGCGTGTAATCCACGCGCGAGATTTGTTTGGTCAATTCCCAAAATGTCTTCTTCAGTTGTTACTTGTACGTTGATGCTTAGAACCATACTTTTCCTGCGTACAAATCTGAATTCAGGTGCACTATTGTAGAATCCTGTCACCTGTAGAATATCTCCCATTCTATATCTGTATAAGCCTAAACAAAATATAAATTATATTAGGTGAGGGAGAGATGAGTGTGAATATAATTATATGTGCGTGTATGTGTAACTTACCAAAATGATTTGTGATCAAGGGCTCATAAAAGCACCCTAACTTGACGTCAACAAGTTCAACAATTTCATCATTGTTTGCTTCATCAACAAGTAAGAACTCAAAGTAGGACAAGTGTGGCAAAAATGTGTAGGATACATCTTGTGGTTTGCAGAGAGGATTCAAATTTACGCCAAAGATTGTTTCAGAAGACGCATAACGCGGGGAGACAAGAGGTAGTTTGTTGGAATAAAACTCGAGTGTTGGGATGTATTGACTCATCTGTCCTGTAACTATGGTTTGAATGAATTTGGTGTTAGGCCATAGCCTTGTGATCATACCTTCCCATGATTTGTGGCTGCATTCATGTTCAATCAGATCTGCTAATTCAGGATTAGGTCCTCCAAGTATGAGGGAGACAGATTCTCTGCAAGCAAGGTCAGTGATCCACTCGCTAATATAACCGGATCGGATATTATTGCATAACTCTTTCCAGTGAGTTTCAAGAAATCCTATTGCTTGGACTAACAAAGATGCAAAGGCAGCAGCAATACTCACAACCTTGTCTCGCTGGACGAGACCACAAAGAAGATGACAGTACATATTCTGTTTGTTGTCGACACAGAGTATGACCTCGTCTGGGCTAGTGTAACATTTTGATGGCCGGTTCTTGAAATAATCGCTCATTGTGAAGCTCGTCGACAGAGGAGCCACATGTAAACCAGAGGGCGTTGTAATAAACGGTTTAGTATTGAGAAACGCCATCACTTTTCCTTCCCCAATACCATCTATAGACCTATATATACCGGAAATTAAAAAGATGGATTCTTGGTCACGGCACAAATACACACTTAAAAGAGAAAAATATGTAAGTTATAAATACTGTACAAAAAAAAATAAGAATAATTACTTGGATATAATGGAGGAGCATAGAGCATGGATGAATGTCATATTCTCAAGGAACTTATTGTTCACGGGAAAGATCTTCTGTTTCCCTCCAGAAGTTCCAGAGCTAATACAAAAACAAAGTCACCAAAAGCACCACATTTTCAAATGTAAAAACTAACTATATAATAAATTTGGGTTCTAGGTATATGAAATCGTTTTACCTTAGAAAGAAAGTAGTAATGGTTTCTCCTGTAATGACATTTGAAGGCTCTCCATTTGCGATACGCTCGATAAAAGGTTTCACATCATCGTAGCTCACCACTGGTACGTTCTTTTTGTAAAGCTCTTTATCAGAACTTCCATGGAGAAAGTGACGGAGATACTCTGTGTTTGCATTCACTCTGAGTATCTCCTCCAACAAGTCCTCTTGTACTTGCTTCGCATTCAAAGTCAACTCCTCTAGATCCTTGAGCTTGGAGCTTAGACTCATATTTGGTTTTAATCTCTTGATTAACCTCTTAAGTCATGGGTTCTTCTATATGTAGTGGTGCTACACAGGATATTGAATTATCTAAACACGTCTCAAGCGAGAAAAACGATTCGATTTATTTAATATTAATATTCTAGTCAATGTTTGGGAAATCGTGTGAATTGCTTTGATCGAAAGCGTTTATTTGACAAAGATCGAAAGCATCTTTTTTCATGAATCTGATGAGTATGAGTCCTTAGAAGGAAAAACGAAGAGATTACGCCCTTCCAAAAGGCAAGCCAATCATACATACAAAGCTATAAGATCCAATAAGTAATATTTAGTATCTAAAAAAAGAGGGAAATTAGCTGTATAAAAATAAAATATAGAGACCAGATATAATATAGTGTGGACTGTGGACTGTGATAGAGATCTAAAATACAATTTGTTTAAGTAATTCAGCAAATTTGATAACTTCGATGAAAGGATTACAGTTATATATAAAGTTGACAGAAAACTTAACTGTATGTATCTTTTTACCAAAAAAAAAAAAAAACTTAATCTGTATCGTATAAGTTGTCTTTTATATTAACACATTTATGAACTGTGGACTACTATTCTGTAATAATTAAGAAATTTTTTGATAGTGTCTAATAGATTAGGTTAGTGTTGATGTTGTGTTACCTTCCAGATTCAAATTCTTGCATAATATATTAAGATATACACATAGTACTGTTTATGTTTTTCCAGAATCATTTTAATCAGATTAGATCATACACTATTTAATTACCATTTATCATTTTTTCACCAAGGGACGAAGGCATTCTATAAGATTTAAATTAAAACGGTGAGACAACGGCAACGGCAATACTAGTCAATTAGTAGTAATCCACGTAAAAGTCTTACTAGAAACAAATTTGTACTCGAAATTGACAATTTGTGCCAAGTCTAGTAGATGCAAAGTAGATGCACTGCACCCGGAGCCGGAGCATGCAATTTTTAAATTAATATTGTTATTTAATGACCACATGATAAAACCAAGATAATGCACAAATCACATACTTGCACACCCACAAACAACAAATTTATTAACTAAAAATAAGCCAATCTCCATGAATAACTAAAAATAAGCCGTGCTTAGAATTATAGAGGCGTGAGGTAAAATAATTTGTTTTTTTTTATATATAAAATATGTGTTATAACTAAATTTTAACATATTTTTTATATAGTAAGTTAAAGATATTAACACTACTTTTTAATCAGTAAAAATGAATTTTATAAAATTTTCTTAAGCTATAAAAAGATAATTTACTATTTTTATAATCTACTTTCTTAATTAACAATATTTATTTATTATATAAAAATATAAAAATTACTACAAAAATGACATAAATTTTAAATTCAAAAACACTAAATACATATTTTAGCAATATACAAAAAAAAAAAAAAATTTAGGGCTTTAAAATTTACCTAATATTAAAGGGTATAGGGTAAATGATTTATTTTTTCTTCATTACGCACGCTTTTTCCTTCACTGTTCGTCCAACTATATAATCTAATTGTTTCACAAACACCACGACTCCATTCATTTTCTCATCCATATGCAATATCTAGATACATATGCTCAAATGTTGTTTGCTTGGTCTATTTAAATTTGAAATTTCTTGGGAAAATATTCTGTTTATGTTTTATAAATTGAAAAATATCTTCTCATTTTTGTATTTTACCTACTAATATTATTTGACTAAAATACGCTTAAAATATTGAAATAATAATTTCTAAAAAATTGATTTTTTCCGTAAAGTAAAATCAATTTTTTTTGGAGATAAAAGAAATATTTGAAACGAGATTTTATTTCAAAAAAATATTTAACAAAGTATTTAAAAAATTTCTGAAAAATCGGCTAAAAGGAGAGAAAAAAATCTCTAGAGAAATCTATGTATGATAGCGTTGAAAACTCAATGCTTATAAACTGAATAAGTATCTAAAATCGGTTCTGACAATGGCTACTTATAAAAAGTAAAGCGATCTCCTCTGATGAAGGATCATTATCTTAATAATTTCTTAAAACTTAACCATATTAGTTTTTCCTTCTAAATTCAGTTCTTCCATCTAATCTCTTTTTCCTTGGTTTAATTTATCGCCTAACCACCTCTTCATTGGATTTGATTTCAGGTGAAAAATCATGAAAATTCTTTTTTCCCCATCAAATTGAATCAAAACACATTTATCTCTAAATAATTCTTTTAAAAATAATAATAATAATTTTAGCTATTTTAAAAAACTCGTTTTTATTTACTAAAATTATAAATGACTTGTAATAAAATGAGGGTAAAATTATCATATCATATATTAAAAAGTTAGTTTTCAAAAAAAAAATGAAAGGGATATTTTTTAAATTAGAAGCACAAATAGTTTTACTTTAAATTTTGTGTCTACTGTCGAGATGAAATATAAATCTAAAAATCTAGAAATTTGAGATGCTCAAAAATGGGAGTTTGGATACAAAATTTGCATCTTAAATCAAAATTCTAAAACTCTCACCAAACGAGAACTAATTTTTTGTCGTCAACCAAAACTATTCTTTTTGTCGTCACCAAAACTATTTTCACTCTACCATATTCCCTCCATTCCTAATTGATCCTATTTCTTGGAATTTTTTTTTTATAAAAAGATGTTATTTCTCTATTTTTAATACATTTTTATGAGCTATTGATGATGAATTGTAAACTTCAACAAAAATATTTGAATACTATTGGTTTAAAATTATAGAAAATTGTTACTCACAAAAATGATACAATTATAATCAACTTTTAATATATTTTATTAAAATGTGTGAAAATTCTAGAAATAAGATTAATAAGGAATGGAGGGAGTATTTCATAATTTACATTGATAATTTTATTAAAAAATATTTTAAATATAATCAAATATTTCTTTGTTTCTCTCTAAAAATTGCAAAAACCATTTTCCCTAAATTTAGTAGAAAAAAAAAAAAAATGCAAAATAATGTTTTTTAATGTAAAAACGCAAAATCAAGCTTCCGCCAAATCGCGAAGTCGCGTTCCAACAAACACGGAAACATGTTTTCCCGTAAAAAATATGAACACATTTTTTGGGTGAAAAACGTGAAATCACGTTTTTCACCTAAAAACAAAGAAACATATTTTTCCGCCAAAAACTCAGAAAATACATCACCTTCCTAAAACAAAGAAATATGTTTTTCAGCCAAAAATGAGAAAACATATTTTTCAACAAAATATGAGATATCACATTCTTCTACTAAAACCTTGAAAATACGTTTTTCTGCCAAAACCACTAAAAACAGTAAACACGCTTTTCCGCCAAAAACACGAACACATATTTTCCCGACAAAAATGCGAAAACTCTGTTTCCTATAAAAACACATAAAACTGTTTTTTCCGCCTGAAATATTTCTCGTAGAAACACATTTTTCAACTAAAAACTTGAAAACTCGTTTTCCCACCAAAACGAGATATCTTTTAAGAATTTAAAAATTATTAATAAAAATAAAATAATATAATATAATAAAAATAAAATTATTTTATGAGATTAATAATATCATTATTATTAAATTGCAGATTAACTTAAATCATTTAATACTTTTTTGCATAAAACATGTCAGACTTGCATCCAGATGGACATTTAGATGCAAAAACCATATACATAAACAATGACCATCTTGATGTAGCATAAAAATATTAAATCTAGATGTTTGGTTGAACACATTCTTTCAACTAAATACGAGAAGTCGAATTCTTCTACTAAAAACACGGAAATACATTTTCTTTTGCAAAAGTCTCTAAAAACACGAAAACACGCTTTTCCGCCAAAAAACACAAACACATATTTTTTCGCAAAAATGCATAAACATGTTTTTCCGCCAAAACAAATTTCACACGGAAACTCGTTTTTCTACTAAAACGAGAAATCTTAAAAAAGTTTTACAATTATTTGATGAAAAATAAATTATATAATAAAAATACAATTATTTTATGAAATTAATAATTTGGTAATTATTGAATTGCAGAATTAATTTAAACCATTTAATATTTATTAACATAAAAACATGTCAAACTTGCATCGAGATGTTGCATTTAGATGCAAAAACCGTATACATAAACAAAGGCCATCTTGATGTAGCATAAAAATACTAAATCTAGATGTTGGATACATATGTTGCATTTGGATGCAGAAACGAACATGGCCCATATCTGATCAGAGAGGAGGTGCTTTGTCACTGAAGAACCGAGCAAGAACTTTGTCTTCAAGAATTGCTAAAACTTGAGGAGAGGTTATGTATATAGGTGTCTTGTACTGAGATGCAGAAGCACCATTGGAAATGAAATATTCCATGAGAGAATCAAATGCTCCTTGTTGCACTACTCTTATCTCTAGAGCTCCAATAGATCCATCTTTGTTCCTAATCTTCCGATAAAGAGCATTAAATGACTCCTCCATTACACAACAACACTCCACCATCACCTTTTCATTAAGCTTAATAATGCCATCGGAGTTTTTTGCTCTAAGCTCCCAGTAGAAAACATAATGACCTGGGATAGTTGAGAGATCAGAATAGCATGTGAAGCCCATCAACATTACACATGAAGATTCAAGAACGAGTAATGCATCATTCAACGCCTTTAAAACATCTTCTTCAGTTGTTGCCTCCACTTGGATGCTTAGCACAATGTTTTTTCTACGCACAAATCTGAATTGAGGTGCACTATTGTAGAATCCTGTCACCTGTAGAATATCTCCCATTCTATATCTGTATAAGCCTAGCAACCATAATAACTTTTGTTAGATATATAGTTATACAATTTGTGTGTATAAATATTATACATGTATATATGTAATGTAACTCACCGAAACGATTAGTGATCAAGGGCTCATAAAAGCACCCTAACTTGACATTCACAAGTTGGACAATTTCATCGTTGTTTCCTTCATCAATAGGTAGGAACTCAAAGTATGACATGTTGGGCAAAAAAGTATAGGACACATCATTTGGTTTGCATAGAGGATTCACATTTACACCAAAGATTGTTTCAGAAGACGCATAACTCAGGGAGATGAAAGGAAGTTTGTTGGCATAGAACTCCAATATTGGTATGTATTGACTCATTTGTCCTGTAACAATGGTTTTAATGAATTTAGTGTTAGGCCATAACCTTGTGATCATACCTTGCCATGATTTTTGGCTGCATTCATGTTCAATCAGATCAGCCAATTCAGGATTAGGTCCTCCAAGTATGAAGGAGACAGATTCTCTGCAAGCAAGGTCTGTGATCCACTCGCTAATATGACCGGATCGGATATTATTGCATAACTCTTTCCAGTGAGTTTCAAGAAAAGTGATTGCTCCAACCAAAGTAGAAGCAAAGATAGCATCCAAACTCCCAACCTCTTCTCGCCGGACAAGACCACAGAGAAGATGACAGTACATACTCTGTTTGTTGTCCACACAAAATATGACTTCTCGGGGGCTACTATAACTGTTAAATAGCGGGTTCTTGAAATAATCGGTCAGTAAGAAACTCGTAACTAAAGGAGCAACAGAAAGACCAGAAGGAGTTGTGGATAACGATCTAGTGTTGAGAAACGTCATCACTTTTGCTTCCTTGACACCATCAATGTACCTATAAACCGGAAATAAAATGATGAGACTGTGTATCAATCAACTCAAGAGCATCGAGCAGATCAGTATAATTGTATTTTACTTTTATTTATTTCTTTTAATTGTTAATAATAGAAGAATGAACTTCCTAATGTTTAGGGAATCAATGATTCTTTGTACAGCTTTCTGTTTTACCTCAGGTGGTGTAGAAGATCTGTCTTAATATTAATAAGAGATTACAGAGGTTTATATACACATACATAGAATGTTCTAGGTATAAACAAGGAATGGAAAGAGGATATTAGGCTATTAACATAGTTGCCTTTTGTATCCTTAACACGCCCCCTCAAGATGGAGGGGCCTTGGTGACTCCAATCTTGTCGCGTAGCTCCAGAAACCTTGTGCGGGAGAGTGGTTTCGTTAAGGCATCGGCAAGTTGATCTTTTGTGTTAACGTGAACCACTCGGAGAAGGCCATGTTGAATTTGTCCACGTATAAAATGATAATCAAGAGCGACGTGCTTCATTCGGGAATGGAACACAGGATTGGCGCATAGATACGTGGCTCCTACATTATCACAATACACTACTGGTGGTGCCGGTAATGTGACACCCAACTCGGTCAGAATATTGCAAATCCATCGTATTTCCGAGGAGGTGTTGGCGACAACTCTATATTCGGCCTCAGTGGAAGAGCGAGATACACTTTTCTGTTTCTTGGTTGTCCATGATATTGGATGACTCCCCATGTAAACAATATAGGCATTGGTGGAAAGATAATCATCGGTGTCTCCTCCCCAATCGGAATCCGAGAAAGCATGTAATGTGAGATCATTCGTGGCGGAGAAGAAAATACCGTGAGTGGTGGTGCCGGACAGGTAGCGAAGGATGCGTTTTGCTGCTTGCCAATGATCTTCAGTAGGCTTATGCATGAATTGTGATAGACGATTCACAGCGAAGTTGATGTCGAGGCGAGTGAAGGCGAGATACTGTAAGCTGCCAATGAGTTGTCTATAAGTAGTGGGATCGGAGAGAGGTGTACCCGTGGTGATAGTGAGTTTCGGAGATGAAGCCATTGGAGTACTCACCGGCTTGGCATCGATCATGTTATATTTGTGTAACAGATCGAGGATGTATTTGCGCTGAGAGAGGTGAAGTCCTTTTTCTGTGCGATGAGCTTCTATCCCGAGAAAATAATTAAGGTCTTCATGATCTTTTACGGAGAACCTGTCCGCGAGTAGAGCTAGGATTTTTGTAATACCTGTTTGGGAACTTCCAGTGACAAGAATGTCATCAACATAGACCAAGAGATAAATGTAATCATCGCCAAGTTTGAGTACAAAGAGTGATGTGTCAGCCAATGAATTCTTGAAGCCAATGTTGAGAAGATAGTTTTTCAACTCCATATACCAAGCGCGAGGCGCCTGTTTCAATCCGTAGATGGCTTTGTGGAGGCGACAAACATATGTGGGGTTGTCTTGGTCGATAAATCCTGGTGGTTGTTCCATGTACACCTCTTCCTTTAGAGTGCCTTGTAAAAAGGCATTGTTGACATCAAGTTGTCGAATGGGCCAAGCTCGAGAGACTGCAACATCAAGAACAAGACGAAGAGTTGTGGACTTGATTACGGGGCTAAACGTGTCTGTATAATCACGGCCAAGCTGTTGGTTAAACCCTTTTGCGACGAGTCTCGCTTTACACCTGCCAAGATAGCCGTTAGACAAAAACTTGTTTTTGAAAACCCATTTGCAACCCACTACATTTTTGTCGGGAGGACGAGGAACTAGATCAAATGTCTGGTTACGGGTGACTGCACCAAACTCATCGGACATGGCTCCACGCCATCGTTCATCCTTTAACGCTTGTTTCACGGTTCTCGGTTCAGGGGGTATGTGTGTGGATAAGGCAGCGGAGAGGTTAAGTTTTGTTTTGGCTTTGACAATGTTGTTTTTACCCCGGGTTTGCATTGGGTGATTATTTTGCGGTGGGGGTTCTGCAACAACAGGTTGGATTACAGCCTGAGGTGGGTCTGGAGAAGGAGGTGGAGTCACAGGTTCTGGTGTTAACGGTTGGGAGGAAGTGGTGACGGAGGGACTTTGGCTTATGGCGTTTGGAGTGGTTGATGGTAAGGTAGAGCTATTTGAGGTGGGTATCGTTGGGCCGTGGTCATGTGGGACTTGGGTGTTAGAATGATGAGTACCTGACTGGCTGGTTGATTTTGTGGTGGAGGAAGTGGAGTCATCTCGTTCATTGGCTTGTGCAGGCGATAAAGTTTCGTTGTTACCTTCCGAGGACGCATTTGGGTGAGAACCGGAGATCGCGGGTCCAAGCAGCGAAGGTGACGGTGATACGAGTGGCACCGGAATAGGGATAGTGTCAACTGGGTGGTTGTGAGTGACGGAAGTTGGAGACTCTGGTTCTAGAGAGGACCTAGTTAGAGAAACAAATGGAAAGATGTTTTCAGCAAACTTGACATGTCGAGATGTATATACTCGGCCAGAACTTGGTTGAAGACAAAGGTAAGCACTCTGAGTTAAAGAATAACCCAAGAATACACAAGGAGTTGAGCGATTTTCTAGCTTATGGTGAGTGTATGGTCTTAGCCAAGGAAAGCACATACAACCAAAAACCCGGAGTTTTGAGTAATTGGGACTAGTGCCGAATAATTTGTGAAAAGGTGAGGTCATGGCTAGAACAGGAGTGGGAAGCCGATTAATGAGATAAACGGCGGTCGAGAAAGCATAGGTCCAATATGTATTAGGCATACCAGCATGGGTGAGGAGAGAGAGCCCGGTTTCAACAACATGGCGATGTTTCCTTTCGGATATGCCATTGTGTTCCGGCGTGTGAGGAGGCGAGGTGAAGTGTTGAATTCCAACGCTAGAGAGAAACGAGCGTAGTACAACGAACTCGCCTCCATTGTCGGAATATAAGGTGCCAATCTTGGTGTTAAACCGGTTCTCAACAAGCTCTTTAAAGGGAAGAAATGTTTCGCGCACTTGAGATTTTGTTTTAAGTGGATACAACCAAGTATAGCGGGTAAAATGATCGATAAAGACGACATAGTATTTGTAATTGTCAACCGAGATGATGGGTGAAGTCCATACATCAGCAAAAACAAACTCTAGAGGTCGTGAGGAGACAATGGAAGTTTGTGAAAAGGGAAGTTTATGACTTTTGTTTATGGCACAATCAGTGCATAATGAGTTTGGCAATACAGCACTAGAACAAGGAAGAGAGAAAGTTGAAACAATGTTTTTAAGAATAGAGAGAGAAGGATGGCCGAGTCGATAATGCCATTCCTCGAGAGATGATGTAGGTGACAAAGAGGCAAATAAAGATTGGAGGGTAGTTTGGGAGGCTGGCCACTCGTATAACTCGTCCTTAGTCTTTCCTTAAAGCAACGGGACCCCCGAGCTCAGATCCTTCACCTGAAAGTGAGCAGGAAAGAATTCAACGGAAACTTTATTAGCGTTGCAAAGCCGATAAACAGAGATAAGGTTCTTGTGAATATTGGGAACACACAAGACATTAGTTAAGGCAAGATTTCTAGAGGAGGAGGGTAGAGATAGTGAACCAGTGTGCGTTATTGGAAGGCCGGAGCCATCCCCGATGAGAACCGCATCATCTCCATGATACGGCTGGTGCAAAGACAAGTTGTGGAGATCGCTCGTCATGTGGTGAGTCGCGCCACTATCCATTAGCCAAGCATTGTCGGGATGAGGAGCTCCCATGGCGAGATTGGCACGAGGCTGCCAAGGAGGAGACAAGAGCGTGTGTGACTTGGTGGGTGGTGCGGCATGAGTCGTAGATAGTTGGGAGCATCTTCTGGCACTGTGACCAAACACGCCACAAAGTTGACACTTTCCTTGATAGCCTTTAACACTCCGATCATCTTGTCGTTGATTGGAGTAGTTCTGTTGTTGAGAGTTGTGTTGCCACGGCTGGTTTGAGCGTTGCTGGTGACGAGGCTGATAGGGACGGTTCCGCGTGGTGGTGTTATTGGCGGAGACTGGAGTAACGCCGATGCTAGATGAGACAGTCAACAACTTAGCTTCTTGATTCAAGAATTTCTCATGGACTTCAGTCAAAGACGGGGGAATGTCGCGTCCTTCCAGTTGGTCAACGATGTGCTTGTAACCATCGGGCAGGCCTTCAAAGATGTACTCAAGTTGATCTTCATGCTCAATCGGTTTTCCAAGCAAGGCTAGCTGATCAAAACGGGTAGTGAAGCCTTGCATGTATTCATCGATTGTCTTTGTACCTTTAGTCCACTGTTTCAGTTGAAGCTTGAGTTGCTTGACGTGTCCCCTGCTAGGCTTAGCATAAGTAGCCGCGAGAGTCCTCCAGATGTCAGACGCTGTGACACATCGGGAGAGAGTGGGTTGAATCGTAAGAGAAACAGCACCAAGAAGGCCACTGTATAATAACTTATCTTGGCGTTTCCAGATTGTGTAGTCAGGGTTGGTGGTCTGAGCTCCATTCGTCGTGACGGTGGCGGAGGGAGGTGGCGTAGATCCATCAAGGTGTCCGGCGAGATTGTAGCCGTCGAGAAGAGCATGAGTCTGGAGACTCCACATGAGATAATTGTTTGTGGTGAGCTTTGTGACATTAGACATGTTCACGTTGAGGATAGAGGTGTGAGCTGGATCTATGGTTTCAGCGTTTGGAAGAGCCATAGTGAAAGAGAGGAAGACAGAGGAACAGAGAAGATGAAGAACAGAGGAGATAGAAGACGAGCAGGGTGGGCGGCGGCAGGAAAAAAAAAAAATTTAGGTTATCGAGACCTGCTCTGATACCATGTAGAAGATCTGTCTTAATATTAATAAGAGATTACAGAGGTTTATATACACATACATAGAATGTTCTAGGTATAAACAAGGAATGGAAAGAGGATATTAGGCTATTAACATAGTTGCCTTTTGTATCCTTAACAGGTGGTACTTCTCTTTGCATATTGTTCTATTTAGTGAAATGAAAAAGCCAACAACAAGCAGTCTTGCCCAAAAACGTGTGTTGTAATTCGATTAGGAATAGAAGAATCAATGCATTAAAGATTTGAAAAAAGAAAAAAAGAAACTTGAGTTACATTTTTAAATAATAGTAGAAAAATAAACCCATCTCAAATAGAATTCGGAGAATAAATTTCATTATGTTATTTTGTTGAATTTTTTAGTTATTTAAAATATTTAAATTTTTTTTTTTTTTTGACATATCAAAAACGAATCAATTGTAGGGGTGTCAAAATGGGTAATGGGTAATGGTTTTTACCCAACCCATCTCAACCCACCAACCCTAATAGGTTGGAATTTTTGACCCTAATGGGTTAATGGGTCAAATGAGTTAATGGGTAAATGGTTAAATGGGTTGAATGAGTTGGGTTGTGATGAGTTGATGAGTTACCCATTTAACCATTAATTTTAACCATTTAGTAACCATTTAAATAAGTTAACCAATTTTCAATCTAATTTAATTCAATTGAACCAAACCAATTTTAACCATCTCTCAATTTTCCCACCAAAAATACAAATCAATACTTTTCCTACCAAAAATGCAAATCAATAATTTTCCCGCCAAATGAAAATATGAAATTTTCCCGCCAAAAATGGATCCGCAATTTTCCCGCTAAAAACTGATCCGTAATTTTTCCGCCAAAAACGTATCCGCAATTTTCCCGCCAAAAACGGATCCGTAATTTTCCCGTCAAAAACGGATCCGCAATTTTTCCCACCAAAAACGGATCCGCAATTTTCCCGCCAAAAAATGGATCCGCAATTTTCCCGCCAAAAACGGATCCGTAATTTTTTCCGCCAAAAACGGGTCCGCAATTTTCCCGCCAAAAAATGGATCCGCAATTTTCCCGCCAAAAACGGATCCGTAATTTTTCCCGCCAAAAAATAGATCCGCAATTTTCCCTCCAAAAAATGGATCCGTAATTTTTTCCGCCAAAAACGGATCCGTAATTTTTCCCACCAAAAACGGATCCGCAATTTTTCCGCCAAAAAATGGATCCGCAATTTTCCCGCCAAAAACGGATCCGTAATTTTTTCCGCCAAAAATAGATCCGTAATTTTTTCCGCAAAAAATGTGTCATCAATTATCCCGCCAAAAATAGATCTGCAATTTTTCCCACAAAAAACGGATCCGTAATTTTTCCGCCAAAAATGATGATGATGATATTTTTATTTGTTAATTATTAATAATTAAATTAAATTAAATTAAATTAAATTAAATTAAATTAAATTAAATTTACATAATTAATTAAATTAAATAATTAATTAATCTATTTATTTAAATGGGTTGACCCATTTAACCATTAACCCATCAAATTAAATGGGTAATGAGTTGACCCAACCCATTTACTTAAATGGGTTGGGTCAACTCATTACCCATTTAACTCTAAACTCAATGGGTTAATGGGTTGGGTCAACCCAATCAAACCATTTTGACATCCCTAATCAATTGACATGCGTTGTAATTCAGTTAATTAGAATTTCGACTTAAGTGTTGAACCCTACTCTAGTGACTAGTGAGATAGATCGAATTTTATAAATCATAACACTATTATTATGGAAGTAATAACCTAGAATATATCATTTTTGTTTTTCAAAATTTTAATCTTATTAAATCTAAATTGTCTAATTTCATTTTAACTTTTTAACTTTTTCAACCTTACTAAATATTAGAATCTAATCTGAAGATTTGTCTTACTATTATTATTATTATTATTATTATTATTATTATTATTATTATTATTATTATTATTATTATTATTATTATTATTATTATTATTATTATTATTATTATTATTATTATTATTATTATTATTATTATTATTATTATTATTATTATTATTATTATTATTATTATTATTATTATTATTATTATTATTATTATTATTATTATTATTATTATTATTATTATTATTATTATTATTATTATTATTATTATTATTATTATTATTATTATTATTATTATTATTATTATTATTATTATTATTATTATTATTATTATTATTATTATTATTATTATTATTATTATTATTATTATTATTATTATTATTATTATTATTATTATTATTATTATTATTATTATTATTATTATTATTATTATTATTATTATTATTATTATTATTATTATTATTATTATTATTATTATTATTATTATTATTATTATTATTATTATTATTATTATTATTATTATTATTATTATTATTATTATTATTATTATTATTTTGTGACACAATCTGAAGATCTATCTAAATTTTTCAATTTTTCAATCTTATTAAAATCTAAATTGTCGACCAAAAAAAAAAAAGAAATTACTCCAGTAATATATATACACGAAGATTTACTTGGATATAATGGAGGTGTAGAGAGCACGGGTATGTATCATATCCTCAAAGAACTTGTTATTCACAGGAAATATCTTTTGTTTCCCTCCGGTAGTTCCAGAGCTACACACCACAACAACAAATTCACCAAAATCACAATTCCAAATATAAAAAACTTAAATAAGTACATAACTTTGTTATTCATATAATCAAACTATTATTACCTTATAAAGAAATTAGTAATGGTTTCTCCCGTAATGAGATTTGAAGGCTCTCCATTCGCGATGCGCTCGATATAAGGTTTCACATCATCGTAGCTCACCACTGGTACGTTCTTCTTGTAAAGCTCTTTATCAGAACTTCCATGGAGAAAGCGTTGAAGATACTCTGTGTTTGCATTAACTCTGAGTATCTCCTCCAACAAGTCCTCTTGTACTTGCTTTGCATTCAAAGTCAACTCCTCTAGATCCTTGAGCTCGGAGCTTAGACTCATATTTGGTTTTGTTCTCTTGATTAACCTTAAGCCAACTAGCCAAGGGTTTCTATATGTAGTGCAATACATGATATTAAATTATCTAAACACGTCTCAAGCGAGAAAAAACGATTCGATTTATTTAGTATAAAAACATATTCATGTGAATTGATTTGATCGAAAGCATCTTTTTCCCTTTTTTTTTTTTTTTTGTCATGATCGAAAGCTCCTGAAGCTGCCAAATGTATTGTAATATTCGTATCTGAAAAAAGAAAAGGGAAATTAGCTGGATCAAAATTAAATATAGAGACCAGATCTAATATAGTGTTGACTGGTACGAATCTTAGATCTAAAAATACAGTTTGTTTAAGTAATTCAGCAAATTTGATAACTTCGATGAAAGGATTACATTTATTTATAACCCGTGTAGTTAGTTAAAAATGTACATTAAGGGTTGGGTCTGCACTGTCTTCTGGCCTAAAAATAAACTATATTTTTTTGTTGTAAAACTAAAGTTGATATCAACTTAAGTAGTATATGAGCCATTTTCAATCAACACTCTTACGCGGTGTTTTTATATACCAATAAAAATTCAGTGCATTTTTTAAATTTAACTCACAAATTTTTTAAATAAACAATTAATATTAACCTTTCAGTTGTATTACAAAAATCAACTTTTACAGAAACAGGAATATGCCACGTTTCTAGTTTTTACTAAGTCAGATACCATATATGTTTTTCAAATTTTGTTTTCATGAGACTTTTGAAACTTAATACAATGTTATGGGTTTAAAAGTTTTTAAGACATATAAGGGAGAAATGAAAACCATTATCAACTCAGCTACCTTATCGGTTTATTATCATTTTTGTAATCGCAACAACTGTAGGATTCCAACCATTGAACCGTTCATTCTTGAATAATTACAAATCAGACCGAGAAAATAGAAGATTGGAAATCTGAAGGTGAGGCAATAACATTTTCTTTTCAATATGGTTTTCAGTATGAAACGAACATATGTATACTCTATAGTGAAACTTTTTTTTCTGAAAATATTCAAAGTATTTGTTTTGGCCTCTCACATGAGATCATATTCAAAATAAAATGGTATTGCCCCACCTGCAGACCATATGCATACCAACTTTTAAATTTGCAGGTGGGACAAGAATACCATTTTCCTTTTAATCCGGCATCGGGTGTGAAGCCAACACATATACTAACACATATACTTTGAATACTATCGAAAAAGGATCTTAATATACATGTATTTGCGCACACTGAAGGCCATGTTTAAAGGAAATAGTATTGCCCCACATGCAACTAACCAAAATTTTGGTGGTTTTTGAAATCAGCCAATAAAGTTTTGGATTTTTCGTCAACTCAAATGTGAAAATGAAGCTTGATATGTTTTTTGTTGTCTTAACTTTAAAATAGTTTAGATATACAATTTTGGCTATGCAGATCAGAAAATTTGACTTTTATTTTTTTGCTTGTCACATTGTTCTAAAATTCGGTGTATGCGGCCGTATAGGCGCCGCCGAAGCGTTGTACGGTGCTTGGCAGCGACGATTTTGGCTAGGCGTTGGAAAAATTAGGTCAACCTTACAATCTGATAAAATCTTCAAATTTTAGATAAGATTTGGGTAAATATTGAACAAATCTACTTATTTTTAACAAAATAATGATGAAAAATGAAAGAGAATAACCAAAAAGTTGGAAAAATGAAGATTTGCGCTGTCATGAAGCTAGGGTTTAAAAAAAAAAGAATTGGGGAAGAAAATGACTTTAATGATTTACGATTATACCCTTACTAGTTAAAAGTATATTTTAGGTGAAAAATTGCAACTCAGTTCGAACTTATGACCTTGTTTGTCATGAAAAGCCGCCTAACCACTCTACCATGTTAAATTTTCGTAAATTATTTACGAAAAAGTTATAAATTTATCTATTTTATAATATAAAAATCATTTTCCTCGTTCCCGTTTAGGCTCCGTCTATACTCCCGCGTATACGGTTATGTGCTAGGCGTTTGCCCACCGCGTAGCGGACGCCTAGCGCGTTTTAGAACTATTTATAATTGTTCAAGAATGCACCATCTAATCATTAGAACCTTAAAATTGTTGCGACTGCATAAATGATAAAAAAAACCTATAATTTGCCTGAGTTAATAATAGCTTATGTTTCTCCGTTATAAGTGTCCAAAACTTTTAAACCTAGAACAATGCATAATATTTCAAAAGTCTCGTGATTTTTTTTTTAAATACGCGTGACATCGGACTTAGCAAAAACTAGACATAAGTATGTAGCATCCAAGTCATCATAAACATTCCACGTGCTCTGTTTCTCGATTTAACGTTGTGCCTCAAATGACATAATTAACATAAGTTAACCATTTAATCATGAAAAAAAAAAAAAAACTTAGGCATTTAAACGAAAATGAAAGTTAAGGATAACGTCCACAATTTCAAAGTTGAGACCTTTTTAGTAAGAGAAAACAACATCGTTTTGATTGAACAAAAGCTGCTAACGGAAGCTTTAACCCACATGCTCCATCTCTCGATTTAATGTCGTGCCGTAAATGACATCGTCAAAATAAGTTAACTATTTAATCATGACGTCAACAAAAACTTAGGCATTTGAACGATATTTTGAAAGTTGATGATTTAAGTTTAAACGTCCACAATTTGAAAGTTAAGCCTTTAATTTTATAGACATTTTTTCCATTTAAAAATGTGCACATGAAGAGTGGTATTTATGAAATTTCTCCCTTAGTCCGGAAACAAAGTACATCGGGTCAAGACATACTTTATCATATATTGATCGTATCGTTTATAATGCCTAGTACGTGAGAGAGAGAGAAACAAGTTTAATTCAAATTACAAAGAGTGTGTATGTGAGTATATCCAGCGTAAGAACCTTACCATCATAGGAGTATCCTAGAATTTTTGAAGAGTGTGAATGAATTACATGTTCTAGATCCTAATCAGGCATCATGCAATTTTTTAGAAGAAGACTTGCATCTTTTGGCCTTCTAACCACTCAACAAATGCGTGGCCGAACTACATAATACTAAGGAGTCTAAATAGCATGTGGCCTTAGCTATCTTTTCAGATTTTTTGGATTGAACCCAAATACTACTAAAAGGTACAAAAGATTAGGCTAAGAAATGGTGTTAACTCATTCGCCTAAGCTATGAGTTAACACCTATGCTAAATTACAAATGGGGCTAAGTAAGTAGTTCAGCCCAACATTGCATACAATATTTCACCCAAAGTATTTGCCCTCTCCACTGTATGAGAGCTCATGGAGTGGAGCTTGTAGTAATGTCAAGTTTTAAACCCAAAATAATTTCCATAAGTGCTTAATTTGTCTCCTAATCGACGGAAACGTTTATGGAGTCCTAAAAGACATAACCAAATTAAAGTCGGTTTTGTCTGAGTCAACAATGATTACGCTTTACGTGTTTTCCAATTTCTCATTTTAAACCATTTTTCCTAGTGATTTTTTAAATTTTACTATTCTCTATATATCATGATGTTTTTTTTTTTTTGAAAATCATATATCATGATGTTAGTATAGAAAGCATATGTAAATCTACATAAAAGATATGGAAAATATAGTAGTGCATATCTAAGATATAAAAAGATGCTACTAACATTTGACACAACAAATGACATAATTAACATAAATCAATCTCATAAAAAAAACTTTGCCATTTCACAATTCTTAAACTATATGATATAATTGTTTCAAACTGGCCACATCTGATCAGAGTGGAGGAGATTTGTTGCTGAAGAAGCGAGCAAGAACTTTGTCTTCAAGAATTGCTAAAACATGGGGAGTGTTTATGCATATAGGTGTCTTGTATTGAGATGTAGAAGCACCTTTGGAGATGAAAAATTCCATGAGAGAATTGAACGTTCCATGTTGCACCACCCTTACCTCTAGAGCTCCGATTAAACCATATTTCCTAAATTTTCTATAAAGAACGTCAAATGATTCCTCGATTATACAACAACATTCCAACATGACCTTGTTATCAAGCTTAATATTGCCATTGAAGTTGTTGGCTTTAAGCTCCCAGTAAAAAACGTAGTGACCTGGAACAGTGGAGACGTCTGCATAGCATGTGAAGTCCATCAACATTAAATCTGAAGATTCAAGAATGGGTGCCACATGATTCAACGCCTTCAAAATGTCTTCTTCAGTTGTTACTTCTACGTTGATGCTTAGAACCATACTTTTCCTGCGTACAAATCTGAATTGAGGTGCAGTGTTGTAGAATCCTGTCACCTGTAGAATATCTCCCATTCTATATCTGCATAAGCCTAAACAAAATATAAATTATATTAGGTGAGGGAGAGATGAGTGTGAATATAATTATATGTGCGTGTATGTGTAACTTACCAAAATGATTTGTGATCAAGGGCTCATAAAAGCACCCTAACTTGACGTCCACAAGTTCAACAATTTCATCATTGTTTGCTTCATCAACAAGTAAGAACTCAAAGTAGGACATGTTTGGCAAAAATGTGTAGGATACATCTTGTGGTTTGCAGAGAGGATTCAAATTTACGCCAAAGATTGTTTCAGAAGACGCATAACGCGGGGAGACGAGAGGTAGTTTGTTGGAATAAAACTCAAGAGTTGGGATGTATTGACTCATCTGTCCTGTAACAATGGTTTGAATGAATTTGATGTTAGGCCATAACCGTGTGATCATACCTTGCCATGATTTTTGGCTGCATTCATGTTCAATCAGATCTGCCAATTTAGGATTAGGTCCTCCAAGTATGAGGGAGACAGATTCTCTGCAAGCAAGGTCTGTGATCCACTCGCTAATATAACCGGATCGGATATTATTGCATAACTCTTTCCAGTGAGTTTCAAGAAAAGTGATTGCTCCAACCAAAGTAGAAGCAAAGATAGCATCCATACTCCCAACCTCCTCTCGCCGGACAAGACCACAGAGAAGATGACAGTACATAGTCTGTTTGTTGTCCACACAAGACATGACTTCGCTGGGGCTAACATAACAGTTTGATAGCGTGTTCTTGAAATAATCGGTCAAAAAGAAACTCGTAGTTGCAGGAGCAGCAGACAAACCAGATGGAGTTGTGGATAACACTATAGTGTTGAGAAACGTCATCATTTTTGCTTCCTTGACACCATCAATGTACCTATTAACGGAAAAATATAATGATGAGACTGTATCAATTAACCAAAGAGCATCGACCGGATCAAAATAATTTTAATTTACTTTTATTTATTTATTTCTTTAAATTGTTAATAATAGATGAATGAGTCTTCCTAATGTTTAGGGACTCATTTTCCCTTTTTCCCGATTCCCTTTTAAAAGAATGAAATCTCAGCTAAAACCATGAGAATTGAGTCTTTGTATTTTTAACTAAGAATTCCTCTCAAATCTCAGCTGAAACTTTTAAATGAAATCCTAATAACGTTTTCAATAACAGTGGATTTGATTGTATATTTTAAAATCATTAATCCAATAACAGTAGAATTTAAAAGATATTTTGAAATTCATGTTTCAATAACACATGATTTGCTATTAAAACTCAATTCTCACCAAATACTCACTCCAATATATCCCCCTCAGTTTTCGTAATTGTTGATTCTTTTATGAGCCTATCTTAACAAGCAGTCTCGCCCAAGTCCGCATAAAAAAAAGTCTGCCGCGGTTTGGACTGAAAACCTACAGACTGGCCCTAATTGACTATTATATCTTATTATATAAAATTTGGTTGCACTAATGAGAGCTCGACACGTGTCAAAATTATAATTAACGAGATTATGATACATGTCGCTTAATTGATGCGATTTTGACACGTATAAAAACGATGAGATTTTTGTTTTCATAATTGAAAATGAAAACTAATGAAAAAAATAAAATAATAAAATAGATAAATGTTTACTTTCTATTTTTCTAATATAGAGTAAATTTTATTATCTCAATCACATTTAAACTTTCTTTTTCAAATTTATATTTTATATTATTGAAACTCCAATAATGTTTTTATCAAATATTTTTAATTATTTGAACGAACATTATATATTGAATAATAACTAATTTTAATTATTTGAACGAATACTAAAATATATAAATGTTTAAAAATTATAAAGTAAGTAGCAATATCAGGACATGTGTAAAAAAGTATTGTGCTATTTTTGTTTTATTTAATTAGAAAAGAAATAGACCCAAAAAGTATTAAATATTAAAATATATATACATTTTACTTTCTATTTTTCTAATATAGGTTAAATTTTATTATTTCAATAAAATTAAAACTTTCCATTTCAAATATAGATGTTTCGATTTTTATATTGTTTAAGCTCTTTTTTTTTTAACACGATTCTAATTATTTGAATGAGAAAATTGGTTATGTATAATCCACCCTAATTCATTATTCTAATTGGTTAAATTTTAAATAAATATAAGAGTAAATTGATTAGATTAACTCGTGAATCTATCCAGCTTAATAGAATTCAATGGATCGAATTCACACATATATGTATTTAATTTCATGGATCAAATGGTTAAATAGACTGACTACTCAGAGAGAATTTCTTTCGTCGGAGCCAATTTGCATACAAAAATTTGGATTCGCGGGAGGGATGAAGGCGGGGCTTTTGCTGGAGATTGAAGATGATTGTGGATGTGAATTCGAAGATAGAAAAGAAAGAAAGCCGCAAAAACCAAATAACTTCATAAATAAAGTCCGAGATATGAATAAAAATCGAGAGTTATTGACGAAAAAGGCCAGGAAACAAGGAATGGCAAAAGACTTCGGTGAGTGAAGGTGTGAGAGAGAAGATATTCGGTTGGAAACCGAGATAAAATTTAAACCAGAAGAGAGTTATAGATCCAAAGATGAGAGGAAGGTTGTGGGGCTTATACTAGAGATCAAAATTTATGGTGGTTGAAAATTTAAAGACAGAATAGAAAAGAACCGCAAACCTAACACCTTCATAAAATAGAACCCAAGATAGGAATACAAAAAAGAACTTGTGACAAAAGGACTGAGGTAGAGAATAATATATTAAAAACGACAAGAGACTAAGAAATGGCGAAGGACTTTGGTAATTGAAAGTACAAGAATTAAAATATATTCAATTGAAAACCGAGATAAGATCTTAAACATGGAGAGCAAATAGACAACATATATCTTTCTGGAATAACGTATCCTGAAGATATGATCGAGAGCATAATTGTCAGTCACCGAATCCGTTTTTCTAGGCTCCATACGGTGGTCGGAAAAACGACAAGATGGAGCCAAAAAATACTGTATGTAAACTAGATTTTTAATACTCCCTCCGTTTCATAATATAAGTCGTTTTAGAAGTTTTGTTTTGTTTCAAAATATAAGACGTTTTCATATTTCTAGGTAGCTTTTTACTTTATTGAATATTGTGTGACCAATAATGATTTACAGTTTTTTTTTTAATTGGTTGAATTATTATTTTTTATATATTAATTAATACTTTTTAAAAGAAAAAGTAATTTCTTAATATGCGTGCTTTAAGCCAAAACGACTTATATTTTGAAACGGAGGGAGTATATTAATAGTAATATTTTAATATAAAAATTTAAACCAATATATTCATGTTGAAAAATAAACTTATGCAAATCACTCTCTTTTTAAACAAAAACACTAGATTTGAACCCGCGGATACATATATTAGCTTGCTATATTTCGGAAATATAGCAAGCTAATATCCGTATCCGCGGGTCAATTTTTTTAATATAAATTTGTAGTTTTTGTTTTAGTTTTAGTTTTTGTTTTTATTTTATTTTTTATTAAATATAAAAAATTGACCCGTAGATACGGATATTAGCTTGCTATATTTCTGTATATACGGATATCCTGCTCTAAAAAAACAAAATATAAAAATATTTATAAATAGTAACATATCATGTCTTATTCTGGGTAGAAACATGTAATGTTTCATATCCATTAGTAGTTTTCCGTCCTGTAACCGATCCCATTTATATAATTATTTGTTTGGGATTAATTATTTTAATTTAACAGGTAAGAGATTGAGTGAGAGATCAGAACGAGATATCCGTACATCACATTTTAATCATTATGATATAATTAATGTTTTAGAATATTTTTAATCTGGAAATAACACATTTTATTCAAAATAAGTAATGTGAGATCATTTTGAACTTATAATTATATATAAGTTATTTTTGGAAACTTTTAATAAGATAAAAAATATTTTTTTTATTTTAAAATTAATGTCAAAAATCATTAAGTTTGATTTTTAGAGTTGTAGACAATTACAAATCCAAATATTTTTAAACATCTTTTTATTTTTATTTCTAACAATACTTTTATTTAAAAACATAAAATTTTGGTCAAGTTAAAAGTTTGCCTGTAAATGATTCTCATTTTCTATATATTTTAAATTTATTAGAGTTTAAATATTAGTAATACTTTAAAAATTTTATAGAGTTTAAATATTATAAATATTTTAATAGAGTTAAACCGAATAATTTTCTTAACACTTTAAGTATTATTTTAAATTATTTCAACTAAAGAACCGTATTAAATCTAATATATCTTAAAATTTTGGATGCGTGATAAGTCAATTTTTCTCTTTATTTATAGTTAAAATCATTTTTCTGGTTATGCTAGCAGCTACCAAGAATGCTACGATATAGATGAGGATTAGCTCCTTTTTATATATAATTATAAACTATTACCTAAAAAAATTAGTCTATATGGGACATTGAACATACACTTTTTTTTTTATTAATTGAATCACAAATATGTGCAGAAAAAATATAAAATTTTATTTGTTTATATGTATTGTATAATTATTCAAAACAATTTGAAAATAAGATCAAACAAAGGTGATAAGAGAATCATAATTCATAATATTAATATCGCAATATTAGATAAGAAAATAAATGTGTTTGGTTGTAATAATTGTAGAGAATTAATTAGGGATTGTTTGTATATAGAAATAATTCGTTTTAATAATATAGAACTGTTACAGTAATCCTTGTTTAAATTTATTTTAAGAGATGTGTTTGAAATACTTATAAATCAGCTCTTTTTAATAGTGTAAGTAGATGTTTGAGAACACTTATAAATCACCTCTTTTTAATAGTGTAAGTAGATATATGTTTTTTACTTGTTTCATAAAATAGTTTTAAAATATATTATTAACAAATTTTTAATTTTAAGAAATCCGTTCTATGGACGGATCCTAATCTAGTATATGTGTGTGTGCGTGTGGGTTTTGTATTTTTAAAATAAAACTGGATTTAACAAGAAGTTGAATAAACAAATTTGTTGTTGGTATATATATAGTATTTAAAAATCTTTTTAGTAAAGAAATCTAGTATTATTTTAGTTGATAATAGTTATTTAAATAATATTATTCTTTCCTGCCTGAGTAGAGTAATTTGTATTCTACATTTTAAACTAGATAGTAACCCGCGCTGTGCATCGTGGGAAAATATTTGTTTTATATTTTGTTAGTTCATATAATTATAAATTAGTAGTAGTTTTTAGATTAGATTTATTTTATGTTTTAAACATCTTATTAATTATTATTATATGTGGTTTATGTTGTGTTAATTAAAATTACTTATATATAATTATCTATGTGCAATATTATGCTTGTAAATATATTTATTGGATCATTTAGATAATAATATAATTTGATTGTAAAAGTTAAGTGGTGTTGTGTATATATTTTTACATCATTCAAAAAATTTATAACAGTTTGATTTAGTCCAATCAATAATAATTATCAATGATTAAAAATTTGATCTGAGATTCGTCATCATCCATCTTTATCTACTCTGATCCGTCTTGATCCATTGACCCGTCTTGATTCGTCATGATCCATTGTAAACTATATTGTGCAGAGCGAATAAATGTATGCTTCATATTTTGTTAATTTATATAGTCATAGATTATTATTAGTGTTTAAAATTATATTTATTTTATGTTTTTAGTATCTTATTAACTATTAGATATACTATATGATTTAGAAAGATCGAACTGATAGAATTAATGAGTTAAATACAAATTATATCTAATATATATATAGTGAATTAAAGTTATCATATTTTAAATGTTAAACTATTATTGGTAAACCAAAACTATTATTTCAATGATATAATAATATATAAAAAATTTCATGTCGGTTTAAAAAAAAAATCAAATCATAACATACATAGAAAAATGTATATAATGTTATTATAAAAATTATATGATTATTTAATTATTTATCAAACATATAATCAAATAAAAATAAAATTAGGAAAAAATATTAACAAATAATTAGTATGATTTAATTGGAGAGAAAATAGGAAGAGAGAGAATATTTAGTTAAATTAAATTTAAATTTAAATCGAAATTAATTATATAATATAAATGTAAATCCAATGACAAATGATGTAATATAACATGTAAAGAAAGGTTAATCTTGTTTTAACATTGCTTAAATAATAGTGTAGAGATTTTAAATGTATTATTAATAACAACGGAAAAGTAAATTATTACTCTTAAATTGTTAATCACCAAATATTTTACCACATGTTCAATTTATCATCAATATTTTTGTCAAATTTTCGTGATTCCGTTGATTAGAATTTCGACACATGTCGAACTCTACTCTAGTGACTAGTGAGAGAGATCAAATTCTATAGATCCTAATACTATTATTTTGGAAGTAATAACCTGGAATCATTTTTAATTTGTAAATTTTATTAGAATTTACACTGTCAAAAAAAAAAAAAGTTTTTACACAATCTTAAGATCAATTTGTGAAGATCAATTTTTGTTTCTCCAATTTTCATTCTCCTTAAAATCCAAATTATCTAGTTTCATTTTAGTATTTCAATATTTTCAATCTTATTCAATATTAGAATCTAATAATTTTTCAATCTTTGTTTAAATCTAAATTGTCGACAAAAAAATCACTCCAGTAATATATTTACTTGGATATAATGGAGTCGCACAGAGCACGGATGAATCTCATATTGTCAAAGGCCTTGTTGTTCACAGGAAATATCTTTTGTTTCCCTCCGCTAGTTCCAGAGCTACACACCACAACAAATTCACCAAAATCACAATTTCAAATATAAAAAAACTTACATAAGTACATAACTCCGTTATTCATATAATCAAACTATTATCACCTTATAAAGAAATTAGTAATGGTTTCTCCTGTAATGAGATTTGAAGGCTCTCCATTCGCGATACGCTCGATATAAGGTTTCACATCATCATAGCTCACCACTGGTACATTCTTCTTGTAAAGCTCTTTATCAGAACTTCCATGGAGAAAGCGTTGAAGATACTCTGAGTTTGCATTAACTCTGAGTATCTCCTCCAACAAGTCCTCTTGTACTTGCTTTGTATTCAAAGTCAACTCCTCTAGATCCTTGAGCTCCGAGCTTAGACTCATATTTGGTTTTATTCTCTTGATTCACCTTAAGTCATGGGTTCTTCAATATGTAGTGGTGCTACACAGGATATTGAATTATCTAAACACGTCTCAAGCCAGAAAAACGATTCGATTTATTTAGTATATATTTATATATTCAAGTCAATGCTTGGGACACCTTTTAAAATTAATTTGATCGAAAGCATCTTTTTCCTTTTTTTTTTGGTCATAATTGAAAGCATCTGAGAGCATGTGCAGTGATGGTTCTTAGAGAGTCTCTCAAAAATAAATATAATTAAAAAAATAAAAAGTAGAGGAGAGAAGGGAGAATCGGTTCTCAAATGAGAACCTCTCTAGAGACTCATTTAACATGTGTCAATAAATGATTGGTTCTAAACTTTATTTATGATTTAAAATTTAAATAAATAATTTAATTATTATAAAAACAATAAAATAATATATTTGAGAGAGTCTCTCACCACTGCACATGCTCTGAAGCTACCAAATGTATTGTAATATTCGTCTCTGGAAAAGAAAAGGTAAATTAGCTGTATAAAAATAAAATATAGAGACCAGATCTAATATAGTGTGGACTGTGGTACCAATCTTAGATCTAAAATACAATTTGTTTAAGTAATTGGTGTAGTTAGTTGAAATGTACACTAAGGGTTGGATCTGCACTGTCTTCGGGCATAAAGATAAACTATTTCTTCTTTTATTATCAAAAATCTTATTCATGAGACCTTTGAAACTTTAGACAATGTTTTGGGTTTAAGAGTTTTTGAGACATATAAAGAAGAACCCAAAACAATTATCAACTCAGCTAATTTATTGATTTATTATCATTTTGTAGTTGTAATAACCATCGAGTTTCAACCACTAAACCTTGCATTCTTGAACAATTATAAATCTGACTGAGAAAATAGAAGTTTGGAAATCTGAAAGTGAGACAATTAGAAAATAACATCGTTTAAAAAAAAATCTTAATAGCAACCATACGACAGCAAAAAAAAAAAAAAAAGATAACACACAAATCATACACTTTAAACACATAAAACCACAAATTTCTCCATTAAATAAACTCAACTCAACCAATAACTTTGTCTTTTTCACAATTCTTCACCCAACCTGATCTTATTGTTTTTGTGGGTCATCGTGGTGCAAATAGACCATATCTGGTCAGAGAGGAGCCTTGTCACTAAAGAAACGAGCAAGAACACTCTTTTCAAGAACCGCTAAGGCTTCAGAAGATTTGATGCAAATAGGTATCTTGTATTGAGATGCAGAAGCACCTTGGGAGATGAAAAACTCCATGAGAGAATCGAATGTTCCTTGTTGAACCACCCTTATCTCTAGAGTTCCAACAGATCCATCTCTTTTCCTAACCTTTCGATAAAGATCATTAAATGATTCTTCCATTGCACAACAACATTCCACCAACACTTTGTTATCAAGTTTAACAATGTCATCTGTGGTTTCCGCTTTGAGTTCCAAATAAAAAACGTAGTGACCTGGAAGAGTTGAGATATCAGCATAGCATGTGAATCCCATCAATATTAGGTCTGAAGATTTAAGAACAAGTGTTGCATGTTTCAAAGCCTTTAAAATGTCTTCTTCGGTTGTTGCTTCCACGCTGACGCTTAGAACCACATCTTTCCTGCGTACGAATCTAAATTGAGGTGCAGTGTTGTGGAATCCAGATACTTGTAGAATATCTCCCATTCTATATCTGTGTAAACCTAATAACAACATTAATGGCAACTATTTAGTTGTTGTATATATGCACAGTAATACCATACATACATATATAACTCACCCGAATAATTTGTGACCAAGGGCTCATAGAAACATCATTTATTGTAATTGATGCTAATTAATTTTTTTTTGTATCGATTGTTAATAAGTAACTCAAATTTATATCATTTATTTGATTGATGCAATTTAAGTAATGCAATAGAACATTTTTTTTTTTGTAGTGTATATACCATATATATATATATATAACTCACCCGAATAATTTGTGACCAAGGGCTCATAGAAGCACCCCAACTTGACATCCACAAGATCAACAATTTCTTCATTATTTCCTTGGTCAATAGATATGAACTCGAAGTAGGCAAAATTGGGAATAAATGTGTATATAGGAGACATCTTGTGGGTTGCATAGAGGATTCACATTCACCCCAAAGATTGTTTCAGAAGATCCATAGGTCGGAGAAATCAGAGGCACTTGGTTGGAGTAAAACTCAAGAATTGGAATGTATTGAGCATTTTGTCCTGTAACAATACATTGAATAAATTTTGTTCTAGGCCAAAGACGTGTGATTATACCTTTCCAAGATTTTTCGCGAAACTCTTCTTCAATTAGATCTGCTAATTCGGAACTAGGGCCTCCAAGGATGTTAGTAACAGAGTCTCTGCAACTAAGGTCAGTGATCCATTCGCTAACATGGCCAGATCGTATATTACTACACAATTCCTTCCAATGATTTTGGAGAAAAGTGATTGCTCCAACCAAAGAAGAAGCAAAGGGAGCAGCCACACTCACAACCACCTCTCTCTGAACAAGACCACAAAGAAGATGACAGTAAATACTATGTTTGTAGTCTGGACATATGGTCACTTCGTCTGGGCTAGTAAAACGATTTGATGACCAGTTCTTGAAAGAATCACTCAGTACATATCTCGAAAACGCAGAAGAAACTGGCAAACCAGAGGGGGTTGTAGATTGTGGTTTAGCGAAAAGAAACGAAAGCGCCTTTCCTTGTTGGACACCTTCGATATGCCTATTAACAGGAGTTAAAAGAGATTGATATTAAAATTTACTAAAAGAAAGAGAAATCTTGAAGAATTACTTGGATATAATCTCTGAGGATAAAGCAAAGTGGAATGTCATGTCCTCAAAGTATTTGTTGTTCACAGGGAAGATCTTTTGTTTCCCTCCAGAAGTTCCAGAGCTACACACACCAACCATATGTCACATCTGAGTTTATATGTATATATATAACTAGTAATGTTTAAATCATATGATAAATTTGCTTTCTAGAATTTGACAATATATATATATACCTCAAGTTAAATCCAGTAATGGGTTTTCCGGAAATAACATCTGAAGGCTCTCCATTCGCAACACGCTCGATATAAGGCTTGACATCATCGTAGCTTACCACTGGTACGTTCTTCTTGAACAACTCTTTATCAGAGCTTCCATGGAGAAAGCGTTGGAGATACTCTGTGTTGCCATTACATGTGAGTATCTCCTCCAATACGTTGTCTTGTATCTGTTTTGCATTCGTCGTTGACTCCTCTAGATTCTTGAGATGGAAGCTTAGATCACTCATATTTTATTTTCTTTTCTTTTTTTTTGGGTAAAATTTTTGTATTTTGTTTCTAATTCACCTCAATTGATCTAGAGGTTCTTTATGTATCGAACACGAACACGAACCGTCTCAAACGTGACAAACGAACTGTCCTTGTATGGTAGATTTGTCATTGATAGGTTAGTTACGAATATGGATACGAAATAAATTATAAATTATACTACACTATCTGTTTGAATTTATTGTTTGAAAATAAAATTATAGTTGGCTTGGCTATATTCAAATTTGTGGTTGATCCATCATGTTTTTATAATCGTAACTCGTAAGTGTGATTTCATCAAAGCAAAATAGAAGAGAATCTATACAAAATGCCTCTTTTTAATACATAAATTTGCAATTAACAGCTAACTTTTTAAGGCCATGGAGGCTATAATGAACTATCTTTATTTTTTTTTTTTTCTAACAATGGCATTTCTTCTGAAATTTTTATGACATCACCTACGTTTTTTTTAACACTTGACATCACCTACGTTATTGTCTCTTCTTTATGTTTGCATCAACATATATAATTTATTTGTATAGAAAACTGTATCCAAAAATATGTAAAAAATAACTACACCAATATTTCCTAATTTAAAACTAATAAGTCGAATATTACTTTTTAGAGAGCAGCACCACAACAAGTAGAAAGGAATTAGATCATCAAATACTATATGCTTCCTTGTAAAAGGTAAAGTGCAGGCAAATTTCATGTACACAGTACTGTGCGAGAAACGAATATTCAGGATACAAAGAGTTTATTCACGGATTTGACTTTACATATGTTCATGTGATTTTTTTTCAAGTAAAGAGTCATAAGGCAAAGCAAATACTTGAGGGCTTCACCGACTTGATTAACCAATATGTTGTGTTTCATCGACCTTAGGCTCGGAACTCTCTATTCTAATCATTTCCTGCAGATAAAGACCCCACCATAGATTCATAACCATACTCAAAAGTCAACATCTTATAAACTTGTGCAAAAATCATTGTTTTTAACCTTTCTTTTGGCATCAAGAATCTGGATTTGGTTATCTATGTGATCTTTGACGCATTGACCACACCAGCTGAAGTATCCCTTCTCATAATTTTGTTGCTCTCTATAGAAAGAACTGCAATGGAAACAAAAAAAAAAAGTAGAAGAAAATGTGAGTCAATTGTGATATGAACTCCTCCTCTAGGCAAAAAGGTTCAGTATTGTTTACCTTCTGCACCAAAGAATCATATTGACCCGAAAACCCGCTGTTGTCTCTCTAAAACCATTGCGGTGGCGGCCACGATGAAGCATAACTTGACCCACTGTTTGAGGGCATTCAAATATTTCCTGTTTTAGTGATCAATAATTGTTTACTTTATTACTTAACCTTTGCCAATTACAGAATATTGGAATGTAATACCAAAAACAAAAAGGGACTCATATACCTCTGGCCGTGGATCTGTATCCACATGTTGCACGCATCGTACACCTCGGAAATATGATTCCCCTCCCTCAAATATTTGACCCAAGCAAATATTCACTGTTACCTCTGAATCATCCACATGGAAGCCTGCAGATTCAAAAAAAAAAAAAAAAATTGCTTAAACTAAACCAGATTAATATGCTTGCAAGACAACCTAAAGCAGATTTTAGTATCACAGAATATGTTTGCATTTCAGGAAGAGCTCGTAAGGTCCTGTCAGCATTACCAGATAATAAAGTGGACTCTCACCTAAATCAGGATCCCTATCTCCACCTAAGTATTGAACAGCAAATCCATGATGAGAGTCAAACTTTCCTAAACAGACATCACCGAAGAATACTGCAAAACAAAACAACAGGTTTGTAGATAGTTTTAGTTTTACTGTACTTACTAAATAGGCTTTACTAATAAAAGTCGCTCTTATAGAAATTAAAGCCATTTATTATTGCCTTACTCCTGCAAATAGGAAAGATAAAACCCTCCACGAGTCTTTGAAGCATTATACCCATCCCAAAGTCTTCAAGCACAGTTCCGGGTTTTCTTATAATGCTTGGTTTTTTCATGATCACGAAGTCTGTATATTTAACCCAATCGTCGAAATGATCAACCTGTTAAATCAACACAGCACCATATGAACAATAAAACAAAGCATCGGCAGAGAATAAGTACAAGATGATATGTGGCTCTTATTACCTCTTCTCTCAATCTCTCCAAGAAATCAGGCCGAAACATTTCAAAGACAAAAATACCAGGAAACGGTTCAGACATTACACGTCTGTAGCCTGCTTCAGTGTTTTCTACGACCGCGTCACGGAAAGCAGGAAGAAAATACAAGCTGGGATATAGACTATAACACCCTCTCCAACGTGGCTACACAAGGTAAACATTTCAAACTCTGACATGAAGAAGTCTAAGAAACCATAATATAAAAACAAAAGAAGAGCAAAAGGCTTCTCACTTCGTAATTTGACATTATCGACTTCCTATAGTCATTGAGCCTTTCTTTCTGAAACATTACATGAACAAGAAACTATCCTGAGAAACTGTGGGATTAAAACTTCATCATCATCTAACCAGATTCTATGTATTCACAAGAAACAAGCTAAAGATCATACTCTGAAGTAAAAAAATTCAAGAAAATCGAAACTGTGGGATTAACATTAACATACTTCATCATCACCTAACCCGATTCAATGTGTTCACAAGAAGAAGCTAAAGATCATACTCTGAAGTCAAAAATTTCAAGAAAACGAAACTGTGGGATAAACATTAACGTACTTCATCATCATCTAACCAGATTCTATGTATTCACAAGACAAAAGCTAAAGATCATACTCTAAAGTCAAAAATTTCAAGAAAATCGAAACTGTGTGGGATTAACATTAACGTACTTCATCATCATCTAACCAGATTCTATGTATTCACAAGACCAAAGCTAAAGATCATACTCTGAAGTCAAAAATTTCAAGAAAACGAAACTGTGTGGGATTAACATTAACGTACTTCATCATCATCTAACCAGATTCTATGTGTTCACAAGACAAAAGCTAAGAACCATACTCTCAAGTCAAAAATTTCAAGAAAATCGAAACTGTGGGATAAACATGAACGTACTTCATCATCATCTAACCAGATTCTATGTGTCCACAAGAAAAAAGCTAAAGATCATACTCTCAAGTCAAAAATTTCAAGAAAAATCGAAGCAATTCCAATTTCACGGATTCAGAAGTTGAAAGAGACTTACATCGGAAAGTTCATCGCAGGAAATATACTTGCGAAGAATGTTCGACAATAATATCGCCTTCACGTCTCCGTTCAACGTGAGTAGATTCGCCGGCAAGTACTTCTCTAACGAACTCAGAACGAGAGAACTAAATTCGAGCTGCGGATCGTCGTAGGTATCCGAAAGATGCTCGATGTGAGGAGATAGATTCAATCTGAAGTCAGGAATCTCTGGAGGCGGCGCAGTGTTCACCGGTGCTTGAGAATCTCCACTTCCAACAGTATCGTCACTCTCAGTCGTCATATCTGTGTTCACCGGTGGTTGAGAATCTCCACTTCCAACAGTATCGTCACTCTCAGTCGTCATATCTTGCGAATCACTTGACATTATCTGCGAATCAAAGTCTCAGCACATTGGATTTCGAAAATATAGAAGAAAGAATCGTGAAGAAGATCAAAATCGAGCTTCGTTTACCTCTCGATTTGGGGATTTCTTGAGTTTGGGTTTCCGTTGAGGTTGGGACTTTTCAGAAATTGTTCTTCCCCCGGAAATTTATTGTTTTGTTGGGCAATTCTCAAAAATAGCACAAAATGAAGTTTTTGTCATTTTTAGCTCAAATTTTTATTTAAGACATAATTAGCATTTTTATTAAAGGGTAATCCTAACCTCATATTTTTAAGGTTTAGGGTTTAGGGTTTTCTAAACCCTAAACCCTAAGCCCTAAACCCTAAATTGTACCCCTACCCCCTAAAAACTATACCCTAAATTCTAATATAGTCAACCCAAATCAAAAAAATTAAATTATGAACTTCATAAAATGCTATTTTTGTACTAAATAAAAATGTGAGCTATTTTTAGAACAAAAACTTGTTTTGGTGCTATTTGAGGGAATTTCTCTTGTTTTTTTTATTGTGACTGAGCAAAATAAAACTGCCACTCGCACGCGATTTATCAGCGCGTTTTGAACACGTGGATGTTACTGTGAGTTATCGGCCCACTGCTACGGCCCAAAATGTTTCAAACCGGATACAAGATTTTCGGTATTTCCCGGTTGATATGTGTTTTGTTTTTTTTTTATAAATATTTTCCGGTTGGTAAGCGATCAAGAATGAAGAAAGAAACGGAGTTAGCTTATTTGTCGAAAATTCAATGAACATAAAGTTGTAGAAACTAAACAGAAATATAATATTTACTGAATTTTTGAATTAACAGAAAATTCAATGAACATAAAGCAAAACCCCTCTGCTTGAGTGATATGAGAAATAGTTTTTTTTTTTTTTACAGATTGCATACAAGTACAGGAAATTCTCCATTGCGTAATTAATTATTATAATCATGGATTCATGCATGCATGTGTAAATCTCTATGTACATATATATATATATATAATATGCATATGATATTAGAATGATATGATCAATGAACTTTAAACGTCTCCATTTAAGAATCTACAATAAAACAAATCGTAAAACTATAAATACACTGGTTTCATATATATGATTAGATTGAATACTTTGGTACTTCTTTCTTTTTTTTGGTTTTTGTTTCTCTCTTTTAAGGGATACCATTTCGAGTATTGTTACAAACCGAGAGGAATTACAGCAACGAGAAAAAACACAGAGCAATAATGGAAGCATCACACAGAAATAATACAGCATACTTTTACATTGTTGAATATATGAAACAATTAAATTGGTAATATATTAATTTCTATGGATATATAGATATAATTGCCATATGCATTGAGATGTCCATATATTACATGGATCTAATTGTGAACCTATATATGAGTATGTAGTGTATAGAGATATAAAGATTATATGGAGAGGAAGAAAGGTGATGACAGAAGCCTAGAGAGCACAGAGGAATAGAGATGCACATGGCGTAACTCTTTTCTCTCTTTATCATCGATCATTCGCCATCAACACTGATGTGAAGTATGATATATAATAAGAAGCACAGAAATATATATGTGTGCAGTTGTGTTTGCATATCATCCTTAGTGCTCTCTATCTTCTGTCAACAACCACACTATCACCCTCGACTATGTGTGTGTGTGTGTGTTTTATGCGACTCTGCTAACAACAACATGGACGAGGCAATAAGGGCATAAACTAAAGATATAAAGCAAGACTGCAAATATAGTGTATATATGTACATATATGTGAGGGTAGAGACTATATATAGTGTATATAGAGAAAGGCTGGTGAAGAGTAAAAAGTTGTAATGGAGAGTGTTATGTATATATAGGAATTTTTTGGAGACTATTTTCCCACTTAAAAGGAATGGAATCGAAAACAAAATGATATACCTAATCATTGACTATTTCTTCATGTACCTTTCTCCACACACAAAACACAAGGAGGGGTGCCAGATTAATAAATGTGACTTACTCAACAAACTATATAATATATAATCTTGAAAAGTTTAATTTTTATGATGAAGATTTATATTCTTGTTCTAGTTTTCTATCCACATTTGGTCTAAATAAAGTTTTTCTTTACATGGGTTTCTCCATTATATTTAATCGTACCGTGTAATATTTGAGAGTCATTTAAACATCATAACTTGAAATTACTACTTAAATTTGGGAATCTCGTACTCAAACCTACACGAGTCCATAAATTATAGTTAGTGGCGGACCGAGGAAATTTTTTTACGGGGCCATAATATATATTTTTTTTACTTCTAATAGATGTATTGTGTAAATTTTAAAATTTTAAAAGAGTCAAAAAATGATTTTAAAAATTTTAAGAGGTTAAAGAGTGATTTTACCTTACTATTTCACGAAAATCTAATAAAAATACATTAAAAATTATTAATTTTTTTAATGGGGTGTCAATTCCTTTGTTACACATAGTCCGCCTTTGAATATAGTTATACTAGTCCATATATAAAGAGTGATAATTTTGTTTAATCCAAAGGATAATTGTTAAATGTATACGTTTAACAAGAATTGATCTCTAACCTCAGTTAAAAAGAGATACTAACACATATAGTGTTTATATGTATGGTTTAAATCATATGACAAAGATATATATAGTTGGTGGGTACATAAAATTCACCTTTTCTCTCAGGACTAGTAGTAGTTAACTGCAAATTAATTAAGAGCATGAGGTAAAAAAATTCGTTCATCCTATAATTAAATTGAACTGAATATGAATCTCAAACGAACGCTAACACGTGATTGATTAGAGTGGGTGTGATCAGTACATGTAGAAACGGCTTCGAACGTACGTACAAAGGAGAGCGATAACATAGAAGAGGAATAAGTCAAAGAGAATCATATAACAGCTTAATTTTTTGGGTTTTAATTTCATATATATGTGATGAGAGTGTGATGAGCGCATCATTATAACTGAATTTTCAAAAGAAATCACAATGCATATATAATTTGCTGCACATGGGAAAGACGGAAAGAGAGAGAACTTTACATACTGTTTTGTGAAGCAACATATGAGAACTTAACGTATGTTGTGTGATCCTTACATATATTTTCATGATATTTTTACTATTGATATTTGTCTTTGTGACACGTTTCGAGTATGCATTGAATAAATGATTGAATTTGTGGAAAGATGTGGGGAGTACAAATGTGTGAACGGCTCCGAATCATTCATAGATATCATCTCTTTAATTATTGTACTCTTCTTCTCTTTAGTTCTACAGTAATCTCTAAGCATATCCTATTGTTGAGTTAATGGGGCACATTTGTCTTAACTCCTAACAAATAACAATTCTATTAGTAACCTCTTTTTCTTAGTCCTATAATTATCTTCACTCTTGGGCTTTTATTTGAACTACAACAAAACTATATGTCGATTACTTGGGCTAATTATTGAAGTAAATAATATCCTACGAAACTCTTTTATATTCTTAATTATTATTATTATTATTATTATTTTGATAAACTCTTTTCTTTTCTTAAATTTTTTTTTTTTTTTTTGCTAATTTCTTTTACTAATATTCTTTTCTTTTCTTTTCTTAACTTAGGGGATGTTATTGGATTAAGATTTATATATACTTGTAATGATTATAAGTTTGTAGAATTTAAAAAATTTTTATAGAGTCTCACCGAAAATCTCTGAGAATATCATCCTAACATGTAAGATTTTGGAAGTTTATAAAAGTTGTTTTAGATGAACAAAAAAAATTAAAATCAATCAACAAATAACACTAAACTTTACTAAACTTTAGTTCAATCTAAAAGTTAGTTAAAGTTTTTATTAATCCAATAACGCATGAGTTTTAATAATATTTTATAAATATTGAACCAATAACGTATGACTTTAATAAAATCTTTGTAATTTGAATAACACTAAATTTTTAAAAAGTTATAACTCTTTAAAAATCACAAAACCAATAACACTTCTTAGTTCAGAGGGTTTTTTTTTTTTTTAGTTCAGAGTTTTCTCTTGTCACTATGCCAGGATCTTGACAACAAGCTTCAAATTCAATCGAGAACACTTTGGTAATATTGTCTAACCAATTCTTGAATATATATATGTGCCATAATTCATAAACCATTATTCTCCATCCTTCCTCTCTAATAACGAAAAGTGAAGAAGAAAATATGTCTTGGACTGGTGAAAAAATTGCAGACAAACATAGAAAGTTGGCGATATATCCATTAAGTCTAAACAAATAAGGTTTTATCTAAGCATTCGTCTATAAACTACAAGCCAAGATAAATTAGAGCCCATGAGTATATCAGATAACATAAAATAAAACCTTATTTCTGTTTTATACCCTCGATCTCTGTCCACGAATGGATAGATCAGTGTTTAGTTTCTATTCATTGGGCTTGTCTTTTTGGCGATCCAATGGTTCAGTCCTAGGACCCATCATGTTGTTGACTTTTGTGTTGTCGATACCTCTTGGGTTCTTGAGAAGTTTAGTTAATTAAGATTATGGTATTTAATATTAATATTAATCACTTTGCTTTGACGAATATGACACTCGGGTCATTATAGAATTCACATATCATATTTTTTTTGTTTTTCATCGAATTCACATATCATATTAAAATTACGAAATTAGTCTAGTTTTTGCCTAAACAAATTATTCTATATATTAACAACAAAATTGCAAGTTTTTGTCCCATATAGTTCTGAACCTGTCTTAAAAAAAAATGTGTTAACATTCCAATTGAGTTACCCAAATTGTTATAAAATTCTTGTAGGTGGTAGATTGTCTTGTAGAAGTATATATTCCATTTCTAATAAACTTACATGTTGATATAAAGAAATTACAGGAAAGTAAATAAATTTCTCAAAATCTAAAGATAGAGAAGTTAGTGCACATATGACATATTTTGTTTTTTTTCACTTTTATCAGTAAAGAGTATTCTAAATTTCTTCTTTTTCCTTTTTTTGTTTAAAAAGTGTTGTAAGTTTTCTCTCTTCTTTTATTTTCTGATAAAAGAATTCTAAGTTTTCTTTGTGGCCACGGTTTGGTAGATTCTAATTTTTTGTTTATAAATATTTTAATTCATGTGGCTTTGAAAGATTCATAAAGTTGTATATCAATATTGGGATAATAGCGACAGGTCTTAAATGTATATTTATACGATAACTATTATTTATGTCAGCTAATTCGGCAGTATTTCCACGTAAAACCGTCTGCAAATTTTTTATATAGTTTGTAAAGCGACAGAAAATATATAAAAATTGTTGATAAATATAAAAATAAAAAATCATCTTCTTTTAAAATCATTCATCTTTGAGCCTTTTTTTGTTTCTTCAAGAACACAATGAATGACCGGAAAATACTTCTCCAGGGAGGAATGAAAGAAGAAGATCGAGCAAAGAAACAGATCACCGTTTCGTCAACAAGGTCCATAGCCGCAAACGCAGACGCAAACGCAGCACTAACAGCTCCGTCCGAGGTTGCGTTTAACGTTTGCTGCTTATGTGTTTATTGTCCTCTTTGCATTCTTTGGTGCTGTATCAAACAGCCTTGTACAATTGGATGGAGAGCGATGCTAAACGCCAAACGCAGATTAAGTGGTTGCAGCGGCTGCGGTAGAAGCTTTAGCAGGAGGGTTTTGGCCGCTGACTATTCATCGTTCTCGGATATTGATTCTGATGACGTGAATTGCAAAGCTCATCATCATAATTGCTCAAAACGAATCCGGTGATTATAAAAATGTTATTGACTTCCATAAATTCCCAAACTTTCATCATGTCTTTTCTCCGATCTGCGACTAACTTGGTTGTCCTAAACGCGGACGCCAAACGCTGGGGTTTGACTTCTTAATGCTGAGTTGATGAAAAATCTCGAGATTAAGCTCGAATTTAAAGATGTTGTTGTGATGGATTATATAAAAGATGTATATGTATATATTTACTTGGTGAGGAATAAAGTTCTTCCTTTTTTAAAAAAATTTCCATTCGATCAGTAAGGAATAAAGTTGTGATGTCTTTAAAAAACGAAACAATAAAAACTATTGTGATGTCGTGAGTTTATTTTTTTTTTCTTTTTCTTTTTTGTTAAAAAAGAACAGAGAATTGAACAAAAAAATAACAATAATCACATAATAATGTCATTTTTAGACGTATAGAGTACGGAAACAAACAATAAGATAAAAATAGACTTTGTTGTAAAACTAGAGAAAGAATGGGGAATTTCATCTCTATTATTGATAGATCATGTATCCTTTATATAAGGATCAATACATAAGATAAAAGGAAGTTTCCTTTTCCTATTCATAAAGGGAAAAGGAAATTACCCTTTTCCTAAACAGAAAAGGAAAATACATAATAAGGTAATTTCTAATACAAAGAGGAAACTATTCGCCGTCTTAGTCTTGACTATAGCCAGACTGATATTGACTATGGCAGGACCGGGCTGGACTGAATATGGACGGGCCGGTTCGGGCCTAAGTGGGCTAGACTTGTTTATGAGAATCCACAATGATTTATAACACTCCCCCTTGGATGTCATAACCGTAAATGGGCTCATAATACGCTTTAGATGTTGCCTCATTAAAACCTTACCAGGAAAACTCAATTGGGACAAAACCGTGGTGAAGGAAAAAGAGTACAACACGTATCACTCCCCCTGTTCTGAGCCTCACTGAAGATCCTTTAGACGACACATTCCAATCTGATGAAGTAACTTCTTGAGCGTTGAAGTTGGAAGCGCCTTGGTGAATAGGTCCGCTGAATTCTCACTTGAACGTACTTGTTACACAAGAACTTCTCCGGCTTTCTGCAAATCGTGAGTATAGAAGAACTTTGGCAAAATGTGATTCGTCCTATCACCTTTAATATATCCGTCCTTGAGCTGTGCAATGCAGGCCGCGTTATCCTCATATAGGACGGTTGGCTCTTGTTTCTTTTCGGTCAGTCCACTATCAACTCTTATATGCTGGGTCATTAGCCTTAGCCAAACACATTCACGGCTGGCCTCATGAATGGCCAAGATCTCTGCATGATTTGATGATGTAGCCGTGATGGTCTGCTTCATGGACCGCCAGGAAATTGCCATCCCACCATGTGTAAAACCGTAACCTGTCTGTGATTTAGCATTATGTGGATCTGAAAGATAACATGCATCAGCAAAACCAATCAAACCATCTTTGTTTTGGTTAGTGTAAAACAGACCCATGTCTTTCGTTCCTTGTAGGTAACGAAGAATATGTTTAATCCCAACTGAATCTAGAGAGCAAATTCACGGTAAAACAAATATCTGGCCGTGTATGGCTTGCCAAATACATTAAAGCTCCTATGACACTGAGATATGGCACTTCGGGACCAAGGACCTCTTCATGATCATGTTTCGGACCAAACGGACCTTTCTTCAGATCAAGTGATCTCACGACCATGGGGCTAGTTAATGGGTGAGATTGGTCCATATTAAATCTCTTGAGTACTTTCTCTGTATATGCCATTTGGTGCACAAGGATTCCGTCATTTATGTACTCAAGCTGTAATCCCAAACAGAATTTCGTTTTGCCTAGGTCTTTCATTTCAAATTCTTTCTTGAGATATTCAACTGTTTGGGCAATTTCCCTAGAGGTTCCTATAATGTTCAGGTCGTCCACATAAACAGCAATGATCACGTACCCCTTTTCAAACTTCTTTATGAAAATACATGGACTGATGGGGCCGTTCTTATAGCCCTCTTTCACTAGGTACTCACTTAATCTATTGTACCATATCCGCCCTGACTGTTTCAAACCGTACAATGACTTGTTCAACTTTATGCAATGTTATTCCTGGGAACTAGTCTTATCTTTGAGCTCAATACCCTCTGGGACTTTCATGTATATCTCATTATCCAGTGGACCATATAAGTATGCGGTCACTACGTCCATTAGCCGCAAATCTAGACATTCTCTTATGGCCAGACTTATCAAAAATCTGAAGGTCGTAGCATCCACCACAGGGGAGTATGTCTCCTCATAATCTATTCCTGGTCTCTGTGAGAATCCTTGTGCAACAAGCCGTGCTTTGTATCTCACTATTTCACCATGTTCATTTCTTTTCCTCACAAAGACCCATTTATGTCCAACTGGCTTTACATCATAGGGTGTCCGGATTATTGGACCAAAGACATCCCTTTTCCTTAATGAACTTAACTCCACGTTTATAGCTTCTTTCCACTTGGTCCAGTTCTTACTCTGAGTGCACTCATAAATTGACGTGGGTTCTCGATCCTCATTCATATCCATAATTTCAAGTGCTACCTTAAATGCAAATATATCATCAATGTCGACATTCTTTCTATTCCATTGTATTCCAGACATCATGTAATTTATTGAGATCTCATTATTATCCGTAACTTATGGACCATGAGGCTCGGCGTTCCGAGCATCATTGTTTGGTACCATCGGTTCGGTTATGTCTGGGGTTCCCTGGGCCTCGGATTCCTGAACCACGGTTTCAGGTATAGCACCTTTCTTTGATTTCCGAGGTTTCGTATCTTTGGAACCTAATGGCCGGCCACGTTTTCGTGTCATAGTTTCTGTAGCAACTTGATTTTGTCTCTCTTGGACATCTATACGTATTGGTGCATTAATAGCTGGTATATATGACTTAGTCACACTTTTCGGGTCAGCAAAGGAATATGGCAACTGATTAGCTAGCTTTTGTAAATGTATTATCTTTTGGACTTCTAATTCACATTCTTGAGTCCGAGGATCGTGCCATTTTAAGGACGTTTGATTCCATGTTATTTCCTTTACCAGCTTATTATTTTCAACTCCTAATGTTGGAAAGACGGATTCATTAAAATGACAATCCGCGTACCTGGCCTTAAATAAATCACCCGTGGTTGGCTCAAGGTACTTAATAATCGTGGGTGAATCATATCCAACATATATCCCCATCCTCCTTTGAGGTCCCATCTTTGTTCTCTGTGGTGGAGCAATTGGTACATAAACGGCACATCCGAATGTTTTGAGATGGGATATGTCTGGCTCATGACCCGTGAGTAATTGTGATGGGGAATACTTATGTTCACTAGATGGCCTGATGCGAATTAACTCAGATGCATGTAAAACCGCATGTCCCCAAGCTGAGACTGGGAGTTTGATCTCATAAGCAATGGTCTGGCTATTAATTGTATACGTTTTATAAATGACTCGGCCAGACCGTTTTGTGTATGTACATGTGCCACAGAATGTTCAACACTTACCCCCATGGACATACAGTAATCATTAAAAGCTTGGGACGTGAATTCACCAGCATTATCCATTCGTATGGTCTTTAAAGGAAAATTTGGAAAGTGTGCCCTTAAACGTATGATCTGGGCAAGCAATCTTGCAAATGCTAAATTCCGAGTTGATAATACGCAGACATGTGACCATCTCGTGGATGCATCAATAAGGACCATAAAATATCTAAACGTCCCACAAGGTGGGTGTATTGGTCCACAAATGTCTCCTTGAATCCTTTCCAGAAAATTTATTGTTTCCTTAGTCACTTTGACTGGTGATGGCCTAGTAATGAGTTTCCCTAGTGAACATGCTTCACACGTGAGATTCTTTGGGATAACTCTTCTTTCTTTCAATGTGTGCCCATTAGAATTAGTCAATAATTTTCACATCATGTTAGAACCGGGATGGCCAAGCCGGTTATGCCATAAAGTGAAGTTTTCTTTAAATGCCTTGTTCACTGAAGCATTTGCTTCTATCATAATGGTCTTAGTACAATAAAGGCCTGAGGACACGGCTGGTATAGTCTCTAGAACTTTCTTATGGCCTTGGGCTATTTCAGAAATCAGAAGGAACTCTTTGTTACCTTCGCCCTTAGTTTCAACATGAAGGCCATTCAATCTTATATCTTTAAAGCACAATAAGCTTCTCTTAGAGCTAGGTGAATATAATGCATCATGGATTTCCAAGTGCGTGCCCTTGGGCAATAAAATATGTGCTTGGCCGTGTCCCTCAATTAAATTGGCCGTACCGGCAATAGTGGTTATGTTTCCGGATTTCAGTACAAGATCAATAAAGTATCTCTTGTCTCTTAAGATCGTGTGGCTTGACCCACTATATACAACGAACACATCCACATCATCTTTCATTCTTCAATAACCATATCTTAGAGACTTATAAACATAACTCACTTTTATTCCATTAAGTTTCAAAATAAATCCAAAAACATAGAGTATAAAACGTAAATGCAATCATAAAGCAAACACAAAACAGAAAATCGAAATCAACTTCATTCTTTAAGAATGTCCGAGGTTTCATAGCCTAATTGGTCATCTTGCTCATAATCAAAATCTCCTTCTTTATCTGTCTGGATCTGGGTTTTTCTCTTTAAGACTCTTTTGATAAAGGTCAGCAAATTGTTTAGGAGTCCGACAATTTTTAGCCCAATGATTTCCCAATCCACAACGATGGCATACTGATTTTCCGGTCGAGTTTTGTGGTTGTGAGGTATTACCACGGTCAGAATCAGTTTGGTATCCGCGACCTCGACCTCGTCCACGGAAGTTGTTTTGGTACCCGCGGCCTCGGTCTTGACCACGGCCGTATGGATGAAATTGGCCACGGCCACGTCCATGCCATCTTTCCCCACGTCCACGGCCACCATATCTATACTCTCTTTGGACGTGATTTGTTTCTTTCTCTTTCTTTTCATTTGTGGCCGTATGAGATTCAGGAAGTGGGGCAGATCCAGGAGGTCTCAATGCACTGTTCCTCATTAACAATGTATTGTTCTTTTCGGCCAATAACAGTACTGAGATGAGCTCATTGTACGTCTGATACTTTTGACCACGGTATTGCTGTTGAAGCAACACGTTCTCTGTGTGCATGGTAGAATATGTTTTCTCCAGCATATCATTTTCAGTTACTATCTCACCACACAATCTTAAATTTGAGACAATAGAGAACATGGCCGAATTGTACTCCTCCACGGACTTGAAGTCCTGGAACCTTAGGTTCCTCCAATCATAACTGGCTTGTGGTAACAGCACCGTTTTATGATGATCATATCTGACTTTCAATTCTTTCCACAAATCAAGAGGATTCTCAATGGTTTGATATTGCTTCTTGAGACCTTCAGCAAGATGGTGGCGAATGAATAATATTACTTTGCATCTATCTCTCTCATCCCTTTCATTGCCATCCTCAATACATTCGTATAGTCCTTTAGACTTTAGGCTTATCGTTATATCCAATGCCCATTGTAAGTAATTTTCACCAGAGAGATCAAGGGCAGTAAAATCCAGACTTGTGATATTCGACATCTGAAACATATATCTTTATTTTTTAAGTTTCATGAAAATCAAGTTGTATGCATATGATGCAAACCAATCCGCGGATGCATGATGATCATTAAACAAATCTTATGATTCTGATAAGATAATCCTAACTAGCAACCAAGCAAAAATCTGTATGATCCTAGCATGCGGATTCTAACAGATTTCATATGAACCGGATTTTAGGGTTTTTAGCAAGTTAGGTCTTATCATGCAATTCAACTTTTAAACAATCAATCAGGCTTGAACAATCAATCAAAACAATCAGTTTAATGAAACAAACAGGCGGATTTCATTAAAAGCATGCAACCAATTTCGAATTTAGATGAGAAAAGGAAATTAGGGTTTTGACCAAATTAGTGTTTTTCTCAATTTGGGGTTTCATGCAAATTAGGGTTTCAATTCATGAATCAGGATGATAAACAATCAATTAAACAACCAATCAATCAACAAATTAAACGGATTCATGAATCAGATTAGCGTTTCAAACGATTTTCATGATTTTAGGGTTTTAGGGTTCTTCAGGCTACTTACCTGGAAGCTTTGATCTTTAGTTCGCCTTAACCTTTGTAATGGCTGTATGAACTTTGTAGATTGAGTTCGCCTTAACCTCTGAAAGGCTGTATGAACTTACTTTGAGCAAAGCTTGATGGTCTTTACGTCAATGGAGGAAGAACACCACGGAATTAGGGTTTAGTGAAAAAACGATTTTTAGGGTTTTTAGCTTAGGGTTTCTTAGAGCAAGCTCGTGCTGATAACGTGTTGTAAAACTAGAGAAAGAATGGGGAATTTCGTCTCTATAATTGATAGATCATGTATCCTTTATATAAGGATCAATACATAAGATAAAATGAAGTTTTCTTTTCCTATTCCTAAAGGGAAAAGGAAATTACCCTTTTCCTAAACAGAAAAGGAAAATACATAATAAGGTAATTCCTAATACAAAGAGGAAACTATATGCCGCCTTAGGCTTGACTATAGCCGGACTGATATTGACTATGGCCGGACCGGGCTGGACTGAATATGGACGGGCCGGTTCGGGCCTAAGTAGGCTAGATTTGGTTATGACAATCCACAATGATTTATAACAGACTTTAATTTGTTTTTAATTTTTAACACGGAATAATGTTTGTACTAGATGACTTAAAACAGAACAAAAACCACAATTTAGCTCGAAACAGAGAGCTTTCATGAAATGGAAAACAGAACAGCAAAACTTCGTGCTGATCTGAAAATGGAGATTTCAACTCCCTCAATGCTAAGTCAAGACTCATAATCTATTATAATTATTTCATTACATGTTTGTGTTATTACTCTCATCAAATTTATCAAATGAGAGTGGATTACTTCTGTCATGGCATTTAAGAGATCGCTTGATTCACATCAAACCAGGGACATGCTAGGTCTGGACAAAAGTAACTAGATCCAAATATCCGATTCAAACCGATCAGAAATACTCTAACCGAATTTTAAAAATATCCGAATTATTAGAGAGTCTCAAGATTCAAACTCATTATAGTGTCATCAAGTCCAACAAGTCCAATGTGATTCCAATTGACCCAACATATTTAGGGTTTTTATCTCAAGTAGTTTCATATAAATATGCATCTTATGTAAACATTGCATCTTAGAGAGTTGCCATTTGGAGCAACTCTCCTTCTCAACCCTTTTATGAATCTATCAAATCTATTTGTTCTTGGTGACAATCTAAATTTCTTCCATTTTCTTTAGTTTCTTGCATCTAAATAAAGCTCTTCATGAGCTATTTCATTTTCTAAACTATCTATCTAATCTTGATAAAGCTTGAAGCTTCTTAGTTCTAAAATCTCTTCACGAACGGGTCCTAAATTTCTATATCCAAAAAACTGAATCCAAACCCGAACCGAGTCAAGAACCGAATAAGTACCCGAAATATTCAAAATATAATCATATATATATATATATATGCAAATTAATTATATTTAGATTTGATATAATCCAATTATCTAAAATTATAATTATAAACCCATATGTATATATATCAATTATTTTAAGATCAAAATAATCAAAATATCAAAAATAACTAAATTATAAGAAAGTTCTTAATTATATTTGTAAAAACTTACCAAACTTTATTCAAATTTAACCATTTTTTAAGTTTTTCCTAATATTTCAGATATATGAACCCGAACCGAATCCAAATAGACTGGAAACGAACCCGGACAAAAAATTAGAAATACCCGAATGGGTCAACCTCTAAACCCGAAAATTTGAAAACTTGAAAACTCGAAAGACCCAATCCAAATCTGAACGGGTACCCGAACACCCAGGCCTAGGACCTGCATCTTTTTACAAATCCAAATCTGAACGGGTACCCGAACACCCAGGCCTAGGACCTGCATCTTCTTACACATTGGCAGGGAATATAAGTTTCTTGACTTCCAAATTTACCACAAAATCCATGAAAATAGAGTGACGTATCTCAAAAAATGATCAGTGAACATTTCATGTTGAGTTATTAATTGAATAGAGTTTGATAAGTTGGATGTAAATAACATAATTAACTAATTAAATAAATAATCAGTGAACATTTCGTGTTTGGCATCTAACCAAAATATAGAATCTAAGAGCACTTTTATTGAAAGTATCTTAACTAGATATCCTCTATTAATATATTGCAAAAACAGAAAAAGTAAAAGAGAAAGAGAGATAGTCTGGTAAAGAAGAGACGGTATACTTTTTACCATTTATTTTATTTTAATTGGTTCATGCTTTATTTAAAAATTAAAATTTAAATATATAACTAAAATATGTAAAAATATTAATATTTAAATGCTTACAGATCCATGTAAGTCTCCAAATAGATAGACAAGCTCTAAGTTTTATGTTTTTTTGGCCATTATATGTTAATTTGAGGGTAGTCGCGAATGTTGAAAACATGAGTAATTATCCATTTGATATGTTTATTACTTTTACTTTAAGTCGGTGGATGAATGACCGACTTACACACACTATATATAAGTTTGATGTATGTGTATTTTTACAATTCAATTACTCTCTCTTCCTTCGTTCCTTTTAAGTTTTAATTAATATTTTATTTATAACACGTTATCAGCACGAGTAAGTTCTATATCTCAGATACAAATAAATTTCTACCCGATCAAATCTTCGAGGTAACATTTAAATTATGTTTTAAATATTTTAAACTTATTTATTTATGAGTTGATAGGCGTTGCCTTCCCCAAACCGATCGTTAGATAGGCTTTACCTTCACGATCATGATCATATAGTAGACTATGTCTCCTCTGATCACATGGATGGCTCTGCCTCTTCAACTGGCTTCTGATATGGTAGACTATGTCACCTCAGATCAAGCATTTTTCCATAATTAAATGTCCAGAAGACATTTATGAAAAAGTTCCAGAAGAACTGTATAATAAATTTTGTCCTGAAGACAAATCATATGCTTTTAAATTATTGTTCTTTTAATTCCTGTTCTTTTATTTTATGCTATTTTAATTTAGTAAATTATTCATTACTTTAATTAATATTTCTATTATGTTTACGAATTTTAAATTTTTTATTATTATTCTTTAATCGGATATTTAAATTAAATTATCACTAAATTTATGGTTAATAAATTATTATATTATACAGATATCATGTCAAATTTAGCAAAACTTGAGATCGCTGCCCTTGATATATCTGGAAACAATTATATGAAATGGACAGTTGCAGCAAAAATGCATTTAAAAGGAAGAGAGCTCCTTGATACCATCGATAAGTCAAAATCAACTTCGGAGGAAAAAAAGGCTAACGCCATGATATTTTTATTCCACCATATCCATGATGGTTTAAAAGATGAGTATATGACAAAAGAAGATCCTGCAGATCTTTGGCAATCACTCAAAGATATGTTCGATCACCAGAAATACGTGATCTTACCGAAAGCTAAACATGAGTGGTTAAATCTCCGGTTTCAGGATAACAAAAGTGTCAGTGAATATAATTCCGCTCTGTTCGGAATCACTTCCAGGATAATCCTATGTGGAGAAAAGATAAGTGATTATGATATGATTGAAAAAACTCTCCAAACATTTTATCCTGGAAATGTAATCCTGCAGCAACAATACCGGACAAATGGATACCATAAGTATTCAGAGCTAATGCAAGTTCTACTGGTGGCAGAACAAAATAATGAACTTGTGATGTTAAACCATCAAACACGTCCTACTGGATCAGCTTCATTCCCAGAAGCGAATGTTGCGTCATCTAATTACAATAATTATGGACGTGGGCGCGGTCGAGGTAATGATCGTGGTCGTGGACGAGGTGGATATGGACGTGGACGTGGACGCGGACAAGTAAGAAAATTTCGTCCTAATGATTTTAACACCGGAAGAAATAATAAAAGGTTCAAAGGAAACGAAGTTGGTCGCGTAATAAATAAGCAGCATGAGGATGCTTGCTACAGATGTGGCATGAAAGGACACTGGTCGCGTACCTATCGTACGCCAAAAAATTTGGCCGATCTGTATCAAGAATCGCAAAAGGCGAAAGAAAAACAAGATGAAACCAACTTCATCTTTGGCGAATCCGGGCCTTCCTTCGATGGCATGATCAATGATACACATCTCGATGTAGCAGATTTCATAGTTGATCCTGAAGAAATCAACGAGAAACAAAATGACTAAGATCTTCCTGAAGAAGAGATTATGACATGATGTATAATTAAGTTATGTTTATGTTTGTGTTGTAATATTTTTTTTTTTTTGTAAAATAGTTTTTATTGTGATATAAATCTTTGTTTTGTTATGTTAACGCATCTTTTATGAATATTTAAATTCAGAAATGTCAAAATTTGAGAACGCGGATGGAGATATATGTCTGGCAGACAGTGCTACAACGCACACAATACTTAAGGATAAAAAGTATTTCTCCTCCTTTACAATAAAAGATTCCGCCGGAAGCATGAATACTATATCTGGTAATGAAAAAATTATTATGGGCTCCGGCAGAGTCAGTTTTTCGATGCCGAAGGGGACAAAATTTGAGATAAATAATGCATTATATTCCCCCAAATCTTTTAGAAATTTGTTAAGTTTCAGAGATATCCGCAGAAATGGATATCACATAGAAACTATGAATAAGAATGGCGTTGAATATCTTTGCATTACATCTGTTATTTCGGAGAGAAAACACATAGTAGAAGAGCTACCACCTTTATCCTCCGGAATATACTCCACAAAAAATTAATATGACTGAATCATATATCATAGTAAACCGAAGTTTACAGGTACATTCAAAGTCTGGCATGAACGTTTAGAACATCCGGGTTTAGTCATGATGCGAAACATTGTGGAAAACTCAAAAGGCCATTCGTTGAAAAACGAGAAGATTTTTCAATCAAAAGAATTTTCATGTAATGCTTGTTCTCAAGAAAAACTAATAACTCGGCCATCACTAGTCAAAATCGGGAATGAATCTCCAGAATTCTTAGAAAGAATTCATGCTGATATATATATATGTGGACTTATTCATCCACAATGCGGGCCATTTCGATATTTTATGGTATTAATTGACGCATCCAGTAGATGGTCACATGTATGTCAATTGACTACACGAAATACGGCTTTTACAAGATTCATTGCCCAAATAATCAGGTTGAGAGCACAATTCTCTTATTATGCAATAAAGAAAGTAAGACTTGATAACGCTGGTGAATTCACTTCACAAGCATTCAATGACTATTGTATGTCATTAGGAATTGATGTTGAACATCCAGTTTCACATGTTCATACACAAAATGGCATGGCTGAGTCTTTGATTAAACGGCTACAAATCATAGATAGACCGTTAATATTGAGAACAAAGCTCCCAATTTTGGTATGGGGTCATGCAATCTTGCATGCTGCGGCACTAATTCAAATACGGCCAAGTGCATATCATAAATTTTCCCCATTACAGTTAACATCTGGCCAGGAACCAGATATATCTCATCTCCGTGTTTTTGGATGTGCAGTTTATGTCCCAATAGCTCCACCGCAAATAACAAAGATGGGACCAGAAAAGAGATTGGGAATATACATCGGGTATACATCACCAAGTATAATTCGGTATTTAGAACCAAAAACTGGTGATATGTTTACGGCACGTTTTGCCGATTGCCATTTTAATGAAGATGAATTTCCAGCGTTAGGGGGAGGAATTAAAAAAGTCCCAAAAGATCTTACATGGTGCACACCTTCTTTGTTGTACCTTTACCCCCCTACGAAACAACGTGAACTAGAAGTTCAGAAAATTGTACATTTACCAGATGCATTCACTAATACAAAAAGGGTGACAAAATCATATATACCCGCTGCAAATGTTCAGTCAAGAATTAATGTTCCCGAAGAACAAACTGATGGAAAAATAGCAAATGAACCTAAGGTTCAACTGAAAAGGGGGAGGCCGTTGGGATTAAAAGATAAAAATCCCCGAAAGAAAAAGAAATTGGGAGAAGTAAATGAGAAGGTTCTAGAAGAACCAAATATAGAGAAAAGTCCTGAAGACGAAAATGATACAGAAAAACATGAAATTTTCATCAACTATGCTCACAATAGAAAATTATGGGTTAGGAATGAGATAGAAGATGATGATGAAATTTTCTCATTCTCTGTATCCAAAGAAATTGATTGTGAAATTGATTATTCAGATCCAAGGTCTATATCTGAATGCCAAAAAAGACCTGATTGGGAGAAATGGAGAATGGCTATGCAAACCGAGTTAAACTCCCTCAATAAAAGAAATATTTTTGGACATGTTGTCACCACACCTGCAAATGTGAAACCCGTTGGATATAAATGGGTTTTTGTGCGTAAAAGAAATGAGAAAATGAGGTAACGAGATACAAAGCCCGACTTGTTGCCCAAGGATTTTCTCAAAGACCGAGAATTAACTATGAAGAGACATATTCTCTGGTTATGGATACAATTACATTTAGATTTTTGATGAGCCTAACGGCGTCTAAAAATTTTGAAATGTATCTAATGGATGTTGTGACAGCATATCTATATGGATCACTTGATAATGATATATATATATATATGAAAATCACAGAAGGATTGAGAATGCCTGAAGCATTAAGTTCAAAATCTAAAGAAATATGTGGGGTCAAGTTACAGTGATCACTTTACGGATTAAAACAATCCGGACGCATGTGGTACAATCGCTTAAGCGAATACCTATTGAAGAAAGGGTATGTAAATAATGAAATATGTCCTTGCGTCTTTATTAAGAAGTCTCCATCGGGATTTGTGATCATTGCTGTATATGTTGATGACCTAAATATAATTGGAACTCAAAAGGAGATTGATGATGCAAGAACTCATATGAAAGAAGAGTTCGAGATGAAAGATCTTGGAAAGACAAAATTTTGTCTTGGGCTCCAGATAGAACATTTCCAAAATGGAATATTTGTGCATCAGTCAAATTATATTCAAAGAATCCTAAAACGCTTTTACATGGATAAAGCGACTCTTTTGAGTACTCCAATGGTCAATAGATCTCTGAATGTTGAGAAAGATCTATTCAGGCCTTGTGAAGATAACAAAAAAATACTTGGTCCTGAAGTACCTTATATGAGTGCTATCGGTGGACTTATGTATCTTGCAAATTGTACAAGACCGGATATAGCATTCGCTACAAATTTACTTGCAAGATACAGTTCATCTCCTACGCGCAGACACTGGAATGGAATAAAACATATATTTCGTTATCTTCAAGGCACGATTGACTTAGGATTATTTTATCCTAGAAAATCTGAGTTTGGTCTAGTTGGTTTTGCAGATGCAGGTTATTTGTCAGATCTGCATAAGACTCGATCCCAAACCGGATATGTTTTCACAATTGGAGGAACTGCAATCTTATGGCGTTCGCAGAAACATACGTTAGTCGCTACTTCCTCAAACCATGCAGAAACCATTGCCCTCAATGAAGCCTGTAGAGAATGTGTCTGGCTCAGATCCATGATATGTCACATAGAAGAAGCAAGTGGAGTAATCTCTAATGAGAAGCCGACAATAATATATGAAGATAATGTTGCATGTATTGCCCAAATTAAAGAAGGTTTCATCAAAAGCGACAGAACGAAGCATATTCCCCCAAGGTTTTTCTCTTACACTCAAGAACTCGAGAAAAATCAAGAAGTTGATATTCAATGCGTTCGTTCAAGTGACAACGCAACAGATCTCTTTACAAAGGCGCTTCCTACTACAACATTCAGAAAACATGTTTACAGCATTGGAATGCGTCATCTACGAGATTTATAAAAAAAATACTATATCTATCTTTTCCAGGGGGAGATTACGTTACTGTACTCTTTTCCCCTTGTCATAGTTTTTATCTCACTGGAGTTTTTCCATGATAAGATTTTTAACGAGGCAGTACGTAATTTACTAATACTAATGGATAATTAAGGGAGAGTGTTGAAAACATGAGTAATTATTCATTTGATATGTTTATTACTTTTACTTTGAGTCGGTGGATGAATGACTGACTTACACACACTATATATAAGTGTGATGTATGTGTGTTTTTACAATTCAATTACTCTCTCTTCCTTCGTTCCTTTTAAGTTTTAATTAATATTTTATTTATAACAGCGAATTATTTTTAGGTCATGTTCCAAAAGTTTTAAATGTACTTAATCTAAATGTTTAATTATAGGTTTTTATATGTAGGCATATTTTTTTTTTTAACAGACTTTTTGTATTGGAATTCTGTTCCATTACTCTACACTTGCACATGTTAAAACACGATCCTGACCTAATTTGATCACAAGTCTTTAACAAACGTCTTAGTAGAAAATGGTAGTTTTTTTCACAAACCAACGTGAATACCAACTAATTCACACTGCTAAAACTTACCCAAATTAAAGTACAAACAGTTAGCACCATGTCTTAGTTGTGGTTTGGGTCGATTTTAGAGGTATTTGGGTCTGACACTATCCTGATCTCGGTAACTCAATGGGTAAAGGCCATCTGTCACTTGGGCTCTAATCGACTAGAAGCGTGAACCACTTTCAGTTATAACTTATAAGTAACCTTTGAGGCTGAGTGATCAGACGACCAAGTCACTTCCAAGTTCCATCCACTTTTTTTTTTTTATCACTATACATATGTCACCGACTCTAAAGAGGACTCGGGGTATCCTCTATGTGTGTTTTATAGAAATATCCAAGTCCATACACGTGAGAGCTTTGAGTTCAAATAATCTATCTATTCACACGTGGCAGAAATAGATAAGATCAAGACAAACGTCTCGCTACACTAAAGAAAGATTAAAAAAAAAAGCACGCAAATGACATTGTAAGCCTTTCACACATAAACACTCTGAAGGCGATATGTAGACCATGCGAGCCATCGTCTTCACCCTCATGCACCCTATAATAAGCTCTGTCAATTAAAACATAGGAAGTATATGAAAAATACTCAGAGTGTTTCTTACTAATCCCATCCAATTAATTTGCATCCGACCCGTTATACTAATTCAGGAGCAAGTATTTACAAAATTGTTTTTGGCAAAAGTAAACAATTTTTGACCTTTGAAAAAAATTTCAAGTGACAATTAGTAGGTGTTGTGGTGTGAAAATCATTCATTGATATTAACTAGTGTACTTATATATACACAATTTATAACTTGGAAAAAAGAAAAACAGCAGGCGATAATAATAATTGATAACTTGTTACATTCAGGGACGGATCCATTTGAGAGTATGTGAAAACAGAGAGGACGACCTTTTCTTTTGGGACTCAGGTGATCACCAACAGAGAGATTTCTCATCCAAAAGAACCTGGTCCTGCATCCGGCCTTCTGACTCGAAGAAGCAATGGGCAAAGACTGTTTGGTTTAGTGTTGCGATCCCAAAACATGCTTTCATATTTTGGGTCGCAAATCTCGACAGGCTTCCTGTCAAAGCTCGGCTCATCAGTTGGGGACTGCAAGTCACCCCTACCTGTTGTCTCTGCAATCTTGAAATAGAGACTCGAAACCATGTTTTTCTCCACTGCGAATTCTCAACAGAGGTCTGGTCTCATCTTCTTCACAGATTGGGTCTTCCTCCCTTCATCTTAGAGACATCCTACTAGCTCGAAGAAAAAGGAAAAGATGTAGGAATCTTTTCTCTATTTGGTTCACACATATGTAAACTTTGAGTTCCTCAATGTTCTTTAGCTAGAAAAAGGTATTTTAATTTTTTTAACCCCTTATGCTCTTTAGATCCAAGTTTTTGTATCTAAACAATCGTTCCTTTTTGGTAATTAGTATTCACATTTTATCCAAAAAAAATGATACAAAGTGGGTAATTTTAGTGTCATATATCACATTGTTGTAAGAGATTATAAATATTGTATTTGTTGTTTGTGAGAAGGAGAAGAGATGGCACTAAAGAATTGGTGTAGTGGTACAACTTACAACAATAAATAGTGTTTTGACTTTTCACAGAAAAAGAGGGTTGTAAGAGTTAATGATACATACACTAATCAATACGAAATTTAATAATTTTGAATACAACCAGAAACTACCAACGAATAACAACTTCTTCTATAAAATTAATCTTATTTACAAGCAAATACATAGATTTTTCATTCTCCATAAGTTATACATATTAATTAGATTGAAAATTTAATACTATATACTATAGAACTAAAACCATATTCGTTGATGGCTTGAACTTAACATAAAATGGCCCCAAAATATCATCTAGAATTCCATATACCCTACCATCTCTTATTGTTTCAATAGATGCGTGGAAGGATTAGAGTACGAACAACATTTCCAATATGAAGTGAACCAATATTTGTTAACCAAAAACAAAGAAATTAGTGCTTCACTGATTCTAAATTTTTTTTTCTTTGATAATAATGTAAATTAGTGCTTCACTGCTTCACTGATTCTAAAATTTTAAATAAAACACATTTGTATATTTTTTTTTAAATAAAAAAAAAAAAAAAAGAAGAGAAAGCTTTCACACTTCTCGTTCTCTATAAATAGAAGGCATAGATACTATAGACATATACTGAAAACAACCGCAAACACAAAATACACACACACACACACAGATTTAGAGAAGAAGAAAAATGGTGAAGGTTATGTGGGTTTCCGTTTTAGCTCTCACGGCAGCGATTCTCCTAGTGGCCAAAATCCAGGTGGCTGAAGGGGTGACGTGCGCGCTATCGGAGCTGTCTCCATGTGCGACTGCGATGACATCACCTTCGCCGCCATCGCCGTTTTGCTGCAAGAAGCTGAGAGAGCAGAAGCCATGCCTTTGTGGGTACATGAGTAACCCTAGCATCCGTCAATTCATTAGCTCTCCTAACACTAGGAAAGTCTCCAACATTTGCAAGATTGCTTTCCCAAACTGTTAATTCCGCGACAAGCTTCACTGATTAAGAATGCTTACTTACTAGTTAAAAAAGTGAGTCTGGTCCTCGTCATTACTTTTAAGAATAAACAGTGTTTGATGATTTATCATCATTATGCTTTGAGTGTTATGTATGTTTCTATCTTTATTAAATATGAAAAATACTTGGGCGGAAATTTTGTTTTCTTCTTTCATCGACGACACATAAATTTGCAACTCCAATGGAAATGTATAACATCAAATTTGGTGTCAGTTCATCTCCAATGAGACTGCATAATTCACACCAAAAATTTGATGCGAAACTGTTTATAAATGACTGAAAAATACTTATTTTATTTGAGTTTTTCATTTAATAATTATAGGTTATCAACTACAAAAAATATACCATCAATATATTCCTCTACTAAAAAAGAAAACAACCAATGATGGCTTTGAACATAATTCAAAATGCAAGAATAACATTTTTTTAAATAATCTGGTTTAGTTTCTAAAGGCCTTCAAAATCATTGATTTTCTTTCAGTTATGTTCAACTCTATCTGATAGGACATCCTCGTCCAAAAGCCTCCTTGTTACATCTTGTTCGCTTGGTGAGCAATGGTCGTTGTTGTTTCCTTAAATAGGTTATTCTCCATTAATCTCACCCGTTCAATAACTCAATTTTTTTCTTTCTCCAATCGTCTTGTGTAAAAACTTGAATACAATTTGTCAAATGAAAATACTACTCTATATATATATTCAATATATATATATATATATATATGTATGTGTATATATTTTTAGGTTTACCAAAAAATTCTAGGATATTTTTATCCAAAAAGACAAAAAAACAAAAAAAACAAAAAAAAATTCTACATCTAAATCCATTGTCTAGTTTAAATAGAGATTTCAGTTCTCTCCTCGTCGTCGGTGCTCGAATTCGTGACCTTGAAAACTTTTTTTTTAGGACATCAGTTGGAGCCACCCATGCCTCTTAGGCCATCTCCAATCGGTGACGCCAAACGCCATCTTTGGTGCGGAGGAGCTCCAACCGGACGCCAAAACGGACGCCAAACGCCATCTTTGAAGTTTCGTGAACAGTGTGGCACCATATTTGGCGTGCCACTGTTCACGACTCCAAACGCCAAATTTGGCGTCGCCGGCTTCTCCAACCGCACGGCATCGCCAAACGCCAAATCCGGATTCTACAATTTTGTTTTTTTTTTTTGTTTTTCTTTGCAGATCTGTGAAAAATATGATGAAATTGAGAGAACGACGGCAATTCGGAACTACTTGGCCGGATCTGTGAGAAAATGGAAGAATTTGAGACTGAAACTGGCCGGAGAAATCTTTGGTCGGAGAGAAGAAGAGAAACGGATGTTTGATCGGAGAGAAGAAGAGAAAGAGATGTTTGATCGGAGAGAAGAAGAGGAAGAGAACAAAAGATTCGGCAGCGGTTTGATCGGAGAAAGTGACGGCCGGAGGTACCGATGTAATCGGAGAAGATGATCGGTGGAAATATTTTTTTTTTTTCTTTTCGCCATTAAAATTTTGTTTGTAAACCGGTTGAAATTTTGTAAACCGGTTGAAATTTTGTTTGGGATAGATTAAACCGGGTGTAAACATTAAACCGATGAGATTGGTTTAATGTGAATCGATATTAAACCGAGATGGATAATAAAAACCGATTACGATTAATTATACATTACATTGAGATTAAACGGAGTAGGAAAATACAAACGGAGTAGTTGAATAAAAACCGACATAAAACATTAAACACACAACAGTAAAACAAACATTAAACATTAAACACACAACAGTAAAACAAACATTGAAACAAATTTTTGAGAAGCAAAATCTAAAACCTGGGAAAAAAGTTTCCGGTTCCGGTTCCGCTTAGGAAATCACCGTAGTTGGAGAGATCTCGAGCATCACTTGGTAGAACACATATGGTCTGCTTATAGTAATTCTGAAAATTAATGTTCTTTTAATTATGTTTTAATCTTTTAAGTTATCGATTGTTTTGTTTTTATTTTGTACTCGTTTTTTTCTTTTGCTTTTTTTTTTATCTTTTGTAATTATTTTTTTCTGTAATCATATTCCGAACTACGTAATAAAATATTAATTTCTTAATTATTAATCATAACGTTTAATTATAGTTAAGAGAATCTTAAATTTAATAATATAATAATAAAGTAATCTTAAATTTATTAATATAATATTAAAGAATATTTTTTTTGGTGTGAGATTTGGTGTTGTGGGTTGGAGATGGAAAACACCAAAACACCAAATTTGGTGTGAAAATCACACCAAATTTGGTGTTGTGGTTGGAGATGCCCTTAATAAGAAAAAACATCAATATGATGGAAGCAGATTTGAACAGATTTAAGTTAAACTCACTAATAACGTTGCACTTTATTTGTAAAAGGTTCTTTTGTTGAATAAATTTTATATTACAAAAAAAAAAGAAAAGAAAAAAGGATACACTCATACACATATGTAATGAATCGGAAAACTTCAAATGAGAAAAATTACACAACAACGTTAAGGGAATCACGAAAACACACATTAAACAAATAGAAATCATGCCTCGTTTCATGTTGATTTCCACGAGTGTTTATTTCAGAAAAGACAAATATGGATATTATGGATCGTATATTTATGAGTCGAAAGACGGGTTTTTGTCGCTGAAGAAGCGAGCTAGAACCCTGTTTTCAAGAATCGCCAAGGCTTCTTTAGAGTTGATGCAACTTGGTGTCTTGTACTGAGATGCAGAAGCACCTTGGGAGATGAAAAACTCCATTAGAGAATCAAATGTTCCTTGTTGTACCACTCTTATCTCTAGAGCTCCAATTGTTTTTAATTTACTCCTATATATTCTATAAGCAAGGTTAAGTGTTAGGATAAGTGTCTATATTAGTTAGATAAGGATAAATATTCCTAGTATATATCACGTTTATGTTAGTCCTAATCCTAATAGGAGATAAACACAAGTCATTGTTATATAAACGCATGTATGTTCATCGTTAATAAGATACACAAATATTCTCTTAAGCAAAGCTTTACATGGTATCAGAGTCAGGTTTGTTGGGCGCTAAACCGGCTGCTACTCCAGTGGAACAGCAGCATAAACTCGCGTTGGATACTGGTCCTTTCTATTCGGATGCTACGCAATACAGACGCCTTGTTGGCCGGTTAGTCTACCTTCTCAATACACGACCTGATTTGACATATTCGGTTCACCTCCTTTCACAGTTCATGAAAGCTCCGCGTGTGGCTCATTGGGAGGCTGCGCTTCGTGTCGTTAAGTACATCAAAGGTACGGTTGGTCAGGGCATCCTCTTAGGCTCTGATCCGGATTTGAGTCTACAAGTTTATTGTGATGCGGATTGGGGTACTTGTCCGCTGTCTCGTCGTTCTCTCGCCTCTTATGTTGTTTTCCTCGGCGGCTCTCCAGTTTCGTGGAAGACCAAGAAGCAAGATACTATTTCCCACTCTTCTGCCGAATCCGAGTATCGTGCTATGTCTTTGGCTACTAAAGAGATATATTGGTTGCGTCATTTGTTTGGCGAGTTGGGGTTCAAGGATTTGAAGCCCGTTGAAATGTTTTGTGATAGTCAAGCCGCCATTCACATTGCCGCAAATCCTGTTTTCCATGAGCGAACGAAACATGTTGAGATTGATTGTCATAATGTTCGGGATGCAGTTCAAGCTGGGCATCTGGTTACTACACATGTTCGTACGAATGAGCAAGTCGCCGATCTTCTCACTAAAGCTTTGGGTCGGGCTCAGTTTGAGTATTTACTATCCAAGTTGGGCGTTCATAACTTACACGCTCCAACGTGAGGGGGAGTGTTAGGATAAGTGTCTATATTAGTTAGATAAGGATAAATATTCCTAGTATATATCACGTTTATGTTAGTCCTAATCCTAATAGGAGATAAACACAAGTCATTGTTATATAAACGCATGTATGTTCATCGTTAATAAGATACACAAATATTCTCTTAAGCAAAGCTTTACATTAAGTGATTCCTCCACTACACTACAACATTCCACCATTACCTTACTATTATCATCAAGTACAACAAGACCATTCCTTTTTTTGGATTTAAGCTCCCAATACATAACATAATGACCTGGAATTGTGGAGATATCTGACCAACTTGTGGAACCCATCAACATTAAATTCGATGATTCTAGAACGAGTGATGCTTGTGCCAATGCTCTTAAAATATCATCTTCAGTTGTTGCCTCCAATTGGATGCTTGTAACCACATTTTTTCTACGCACGAATTTAAACTGAGGTGCACTATTGTAAAATCCAGTCACTTGTAGAACATCTCCCATTCTATATCTGTGTAAGCCTTGAAAAACAAATGAACTTTTATTAGTTGTATGTATAGTATATAAAATAGTACATCTACATACATTTATTCGAATAGAATACTCTCTCTGTTTTATTATATTAGATGTTTTGGTTAAAAACACACATATTAAAACACTTATATTATTACAAAATTGTCATTTAATGTTTTATTTAAAATTTATTTAACCAATCAAAATTTAAACTTTGCATAAAAACTATCAAAATATATAATAAAATAGAACAAAAAAAAATACTCAAAACTTCTATTAATCTGAAACAGAGGGAGTACTAAATAGTACATGTAAATAACTCACCCGAATAATTTGTGACCAAGGGCTCATAGAAGCACCCTAACTTGACATCCACAAGATCAACAATTTCTTCATTGTTTCCTTCATCATCAACAGATATGAACTCGAAGTAAGACAAGTTGGGCAAAAATGTGTAGGACACATCTTGTGGTTTGCATAGAGGATTCACATTCACTCCAAACATTGTTTCAGAAGACGCATAACTCGGAGAAATCAGAGGCAAGTTGTTGGAGTAGAACTCCAATGTTGGGACGTATTGAACCATCGATCCCGTAACAGTACATTGAAGGAATTTGGTTTTGGGCCAAATTCGTGTGATGATACCTTCCCATGAGTTTTGGCTACACACGTGTTCAATAAAATCTGCCAATTCAGGATTAGGTTCCCCAAGAATGATAGAGACAGAGTCTCTACAGCTAAGATCTGTTACCCAATCACTAACATGGCCGTATCTAATGTTACTACATAACTCCCTCCAATAATTCTCAAGAAAGTTGATTGCTGCAACCAAATAACAAGCGAAGGAAGAAACCATACTCACAACCTCGTCTCTTCGGACAAGACCACAAAGAAGATGACAATACATACTTTGCTTGTGGATTGGACACAATGTGACTTCGTCAGGGCTTGTATATAAATTTGATGGCCGTTTTTTGAAATAATCGCTCCCTAAAAAGGCAGTTAACAAAGTAAAAATAGGCGCACCAGAAGGAGTGTTGTAAACTGGTATCGTAGTATGAAACGCCATTGTCTTCCCTAGCTTGAAATCATCGATATGCCTACAAACCAGAAAAAAAAAAGAAAAAAAAAAAAAGAGATAAATCTTAGTGATGGATTATTGGAAGTTACAATTTTTTGTTTCTACTAAGAATGTAAATAACTAAATATTCATTAAGAAATGAAAATGTTTATGTTTACAATCATGGATTTTGAACCTACAGAATTAGTCCCATGACAAATAAAGATTAAAACATGAAAGCAAAAAAATCAGTCCATCGACTCAACGTAAGCCATGAAGCTAAGCAAACCGTGTCAAGTAATTGAAAGTTACAATTACTTGGAAGAATCTAATTACTTGGATATAATGAAGGAGCGTAGAGCAAATATGAAGTTTATGTCCTCAAGGTACTTGTTGTTCGCAGGTAATATCTTTTGTTTCCCTCCTGAAGTTCCAGAACTACACACCAAGGAGGTCAAAATCAACTAATTAATGGCATTAATTAATCATATATATTGCTTTCTAGAATATGGCAATATATTGTATATACCTCATGAGAAATCCAGTAATGGATCCACCTGAAATTACGTTCGAGGGCTCTCCATTGGCAACACGTTCGATATAAGGCTTGACATCATCGTAGGTCACCATCGGTACGTTCTTCTTGAAAAGCTCTTTATCAGAGCTTCCATGGAGAAAGCGTTTGAGATATTCTGTGTTGGCGTTAAGTGTGAGTATCTCCTTCAATACATTGTCTTGAATTTGCTTCGCATTCGATGTTAACTCCTCCAATTTGTTGAGACTCATATTTGATTTTATCTCCAAATCATTTTTTGAAGTGTCAAGGCTATTTATGCAGATAAAAGTCATTTTTTTCTTACAGCATGCAGAGAGAAGTCTTACACGTGGAAAACGATATGATTTATTTAAGATTTATTTATGATTAATTCTCCGTGGTTAGATGAAGACAATCTGATTACTTCTTTCATCACACTCTCTCCTTTCCTTATTTAGAAAAAAAAAAATTGTTTCACAAGTGGTAATTTTTCTACTTTCAATTGTTTAATAATAATTTATAAATTTTTAAAAAAATTAATTATGCTGGTATAACTACTATTAATTTAAAATTATAGAAAATTATTAATTACAACGTATGTATTTATAATCAATTTATAATTTTTTAATATTTATGAAAACTTTAAAAACTAGATTAATAAAAAATAGAGGAAATATTAAGTTAGATTAATGCGTACGATGATAAATTACAGAAAAATAAAAATATTTGATATTATAATTTAAATTTAAATTTAAATATTCAGTTTTTTTTATGTTCAAACTTTTATAGATGTCCTGGATCAGAATTCCAAAATTATAGATATCCAAAATAATCGAAAATAAAATATATAGAAAGAATTTGATTTATTTACGTTTGATGTTTATTATATTATGTACACAAAAGTCTCAAACGCGAGAAACGATTTGATTTATTTATATATTATATATTATAAGTCAGTACCTTTTTCTCATCAATTCTAAAGTTACACGTAACAAAAGATTTTTTAGGTAAGCTGTCACTAAATCAAATTTCGAAGATTTTTTAGTTAAGCTGTCACTAAATCAAATTTCGATATTTAAAACTTTTTCGGGAAGAATCTCGACACACCCTTCACCGACTCTCTCTCTCTCACCGGTGATTTTAGCTTTGCTTTCGGTGTATCTACTCAGACTAAGTTATTTTGCCAGATCTTACTCCAAAGGTTTTTTTAATGCAAAATAGAAAAGTAAGAAAAAAAACACAAAGCAAGTAGAAAGTGATTTGCTTAATTGACCTAAGTACATAGAGCTTTTTTATAGAGAGACAAGTCTGGTAGGAATTTGGTTTTATTCAGTTCAGGTTATTCAGGTTTTGGGATTTTTAGATTTTAATAAAAGATATTATTCCGTTTGCTTTCGGGTTTGGTTTAGTTTGATATATATATTTTTTTAACTAATTTAAACTAATATTATTATTTTAATGTATATTTAATTAAATATATTAATTTTTAATAGAATTTTGATGAACTGGGATTCGAAAAATTTGGCGTAAAAAATTATATCCCGTTTGGGTTATTTTTATGTTATTGGCGAAAAAACTGAGATTTTGAGTTTTAACATTTTATAGACTTAATTTATTAAAAAAAAAAACCTCTATGGGTATCCTAAACCCAATAGAATCTATACTATTAATCGAGAGGGAAGGACAGAAAAAATGAGGAGTCGTTTAAGCCATTTGTAGTTAATTACGGCTTATTCAACTGAGTTTAGTGTTGAAAAAAAAAAGAAAAAAAACAATTGGACAATTTTGCCAATTAACATAGCTATCTAAGCCGACCCAAGCCGAGGTTTATTGCCGACCCGCTTTAAAGCACGCGGATCCTGTATCCGAACCGGATTCCTGATACGCGGATCCTTTTGTGACCCGGTTTCGTTTTTTTTCTCTCTCGCCTTTTTTTCATGAAATCGCAGGTATTGGTGGCTATGGTTTCGTTCGAAGGTTGGAGGCGGAGCAGGTTTTGTTGGCGGTTTCGTTGTCTTCGAGTGGGGTTTTTGGCGGTGGATCTAGGTTAGATCTATTGTCCAATGTCTGAAGAAAGTAGTTTTCACTTATCAATTGTATAGTTGGTTTAGACTTAGATTAATGTGGTTTAGCATTATCTATTGTGGTTTACTATGGTTTAAGTCAATTGTATATATACCATGTATAACACACGATTAATAAACTGAGAAAACATTTTTCAGATATTTTGTTTTACTAATATGGTATCAGAGCAAATCTCTTCCGCAACCCAGATTTTTCTGTGATTTCTCCAAAATTTTTCTTCGAATCTTCATCTTTCTTCTTCGTTTTCACCGATTATCAAGTTCTCCAGGTTTCGATTGTAACTCGACGAGCTTGTTTGAGCTAAAATGGTGAAGCGATTGGGAAAACAAAAGAATCGGAGCTCAACTCCTGAAGATCCAGTTTCTGCAGCTCGATCGAGGTCTGATTTACCTGATCTTGCTGATTTTGAAGCTGATCTTGCGAAATCTCCACCGATCCGCCGTTCGATGACTCGCGACAACCGTGATCAGACTTTGCCGATGGTAGAATCGTACGACAGTGTTCATAGTCCGTATTTTCTCCATTCTTCGGATTATCCAGGTTCTGTGATTGTTTCTCATACTCTAGATGGTACAAATTACAACAGCTGGTCCATTGCTATGCGTATTAGCCTTGATGCGAAGAACAAGTTGAGTTTTGTTGATGGATCTCTTCCTAGGCCAGCTGATGATAATCATATGCTTAAAATCTGGAGTAGATGCAATAGCATGGTTAAGTCGTGGATATTGAATGTTGTGAATCAAGAGATATATGACAGCATATTATACTATGAAGATGCAGCTGAAATGTGGGATGATTTGTTCCGGAGATTCAAGGTTCACAACCTCCCTCGCAAATATCAGCTGGAGCAAGCAGTCATGACTCTCAAGCAAGACCAACTGGATTTGTCAACTTACTTCACTAAGAAGAAGACCTTATGGGAGCAATTAGCTAACACTAAGTCGAGATCAGTGAAGAAGTGTGATTGTGAGCAGGTTAAGGAATTGCTTGAAGAGGCTGAGACAAGCAAAATCATTCAGTTTCTTATGGGATTGAATGATAACTTCAACAATATTCGAGGTCAGATTCTGAATATGAAGCCTAGACCTGAATTGAATGATATATACAATATGCTGGATCAAGATGAGAGTCAAAGATTGGTTGGCAATAACATGAAAGGTGTTTCTAATCCTTCTGCATTTCAAATGCAATCTGCTGTTCCAGAGAACAATCAGATTTTACTTGCACAAGGGAATTTCCAGAAGCCTAAGTGTTCTCATTGCCACCGGATTGGCCACACAGTTGATAAGTGTTACAAGGTACATGGTTATCCTCCTGGTCATCCAATGCATAAGAAAATGCTCAAGCCAGTTGGTAGTACTAATCTTGCAACTGTACCTTCATCACTGGTTCCATCTACTCAAGAGAGTTCAACTGAAGTTGAGAACAACATGTCAAAGGAACAGGTTCAGCATATGATTGCTTACTTAAGCAGTATGCTTCAGGTTTCTAGTCCCCAGAACACCAAGATTCAAGCTTCTAGCCCTATGTCTGAAAGGAACTCTGCCTCGACTTCCACTTCTGTACCGAGTATTTCACAAATCTCTGGTACTTTACTATCTTTTAAAACCTCCTATTATGACATGTTGACTTCCTCTATCTCTCCAGAAACTGAATTTTCTCATAGAAACTGGGTTATAGATTCGGGAGCTAGTCATCATGTTACTCATGATAGGACATTATATCTAGAGTACACCCCTTTAGATAACACTTATGTCACCCTACCAAATGGCATTACTGTGAAAATAGAGGGAACTGGTTACATACAGTTGACTGGTGCAATTTCTCTTTACAATGTTCTGTTTATTCCTGATTTTAAGTTCAATCTATTGAGTGTTAGTGTGTTAACTAAATCTTTGAATACTGAAATTAGTTTTACTGCAACTCAATGTTTTATTCAGGATCTTTCACAGGAGTCGATGATTGGTCAAGGTAGAGAGGTCACAAATCTTTATGTCCTAAATCTTCCTAGTTTAAATAATGCATTGCCTTTTACAGGTATGTCTTCTATTTGTGCTAGTTTAAAGGTTGATTCTGTTGTTTGGCATAAGAGATTAGGACATCCTTCTATGGCTAAGATAGATATACTTTCTGATGTATTGGTTTTACCCAAACAGAATAATAATAATAAAACATCTGATCCTTGTCATGTTTGTCATTTGTCTAAACAAAAGCATTTACCATTTAATTCTCGTCAAAATATGTGTACTAAACCATTTGAATTAGTTCACATTGATACATGGGGTCCATTCTCGGTTCCAACTGTTGATGGATTCAAGTATTTCTTGACAATTGTAGATGATTTTAGTAGGGCAACTTGGATTTATTTACTTAGACAAAAGTCAGATGTTTTAACTATTTTTCCTGGTTTTATTCAAATGGTTGAAACTCAATATGACACAAAAGTTTGTTCAGTTAGGTCAGATAATGCTCATGAATTGAAATTTACTGATTTATACTTAGCAAAAGGCATTAAATCTTATCATTCTTGTCCTGAAACTCCTGAACAGAACTCTGTGGTAGAGAGAAAGCACCAGCATCTGCTCAATGTAGCTAGGGCCTTATTATTTCAGTCTGGTTTACCTTTAGAGTTTTGGGGGGATTGTGTCTTAACTGCAGTGTTTTTGATTAATAGGTTACCTTCATCTGTCCTTTCTAACAAGTCACCCTATGAGAAACTTACCTCTAAGGTTCCAGAATATCAAGCTTTAAAAACCTTTGGTTGTCTTTGTTATAGTTCTACATCAACCAGTCATAGGAATAAGTTTGAACCTAGAGCCAAGGCATGTGTCTTCATAGGTTACCCTGTAGGAGTTAAAGGATACAAATTGCTAGATATTGAGACAAATTCAGTTTTTGTTTCTAGACATGTCATATTCTATGAGGATATTTTTCCCTTTGTATCTTCTAATATCACTGAAGATGCAAAGACATTCTTTCCTCATCTTCATAAACCTGCTCCTATTGATGAACATTTGCCTCTTGTGCAATCATCTTCTGATGCTCCTCCACATTTGGATGAGTCATCGTCTAAGGTTTCTGGTCCTTCTGATCTTAAACCTCCTCGGCAAAGGAAATTGCCTTCCCGTTTGCAGGATTTTCATTGTTATAATACTATTACTCCTACTAAAATAACTTCTCCGTATCCTTTACCAAATTATATTTCTTATTCATACTTATCTGAGCCTTTCAATGCTTTCATTAATATCATCACCAAAACACCATTACCACAAACCTATTCAGAGGCAAAGAAAGATAAGGTATGGTGTGATGCCATGGGCTTGGAAATTGGTGCTTTTGTAAGGACAGATACTTGGAGTATTACTGAGTTACCACCTGGTAAAGTGGCAATAGGATGCAAATGGGTGTTTACTATCAAGTTTCTTGCAGATGGTAGTATTGAAAGACATAAAGCACATTTGGTTGCAAAAGGATATACACAACAAGAAGGAATAGACTTCATTGATACCTTTTCTCCAATGCTTTTCTTAATGGTGATCTTGAAGAGGAAATTTACATGAAGCTTCCACCAGGTTACTCTGAGATTCAGGGGGAATCTGTTTCTCCTACAGCTGTTTGTAAATTGCATAAGTCGATCTATGGCCTGAAGCAAGCCTCTCGACAGTGGTTTGTTAAATTTTCAATCACTTTGACAGGTTTGGGATTTGAGAAATGTGCCGGTGATCACACTATGTTTGTTAAGCTGTCTGATGGGAAATTTCTGGTGGTGTTAGTCTATGTTGATGATATTCTTATTGCAAGTACAAATGATGATGCTGTTGTTGAATTGAAAGCACAGTTAAGTGCAGCTTTTAAGCTCAGGGATCTTGGTCCTCCAAAGTTCTTCTTAGGGATTGAAATTGCTAGATCCTCGGAGGGAATCTCTTTGAATCAAAGGAAGTATGTGTTAGACTTATTGGATTCTAATGGTTTCTCCGATTGCAAACCGGCCAAGGTACCTATGGAACCTAATCAGAAGATGTCTAAGGAGACTGGAGTTGTTTTAGCCATGGATGATGCAAAACACTACAGGAAACTTGTTGGTAAACTTCAGTACTTGACTATCACCAGACCTGATATTTGTTTTGCTGTATCCAAATTAGCTCAATACTCTTCTGCTCCAAGAGATATCCATCTTACAGCTGTTCATAGAGTGTTGAGATATTTGAAAGGAACTGTTGGTCAAGGAATTTTCTATGGGACATAACAGAATTTTGATCTTCGTGGATATGCTGATTCTGATTGGGGGGCATGTCTAGATTCTCGTCAGTCTGTGACAGGTTATGCTATGTTTATTGGCAGTTCTTTAGTTAATTGGAAGTCTAAGAAGCAAGACACAGTTTCTTGTAGCTCAGCTGAAGCAGAGTATAGAGCCATGTGTATGGCAACTAAGGAGATGATTTGGATTACTCAAGTGATGTCAGATCTCAAGATTCCTTTTACTCTTCCGGTACATCTTTATTGTGACAATCAAGCTGCCTTGCATATTGCAAGTAATCCAGTTTTTCATGAAAGGACAAAGCATATAGAGATAGATTGTCACAAGGTAAGAGAGAAGATTGAAGATGGTATGCTCAAGACCATGTATGTTAGGACTGGAGAACAACTTGCCGATGTATTGACAAAGGCTCTCTACCCGGCTCCATTCCGAGAGTTAATACGCAAGATGGGTGTTCATAACATTTATGCACCTTCATCTTGAGGGGGAATATCAATTGTATAGTTGGTTTAGACTTAGATTAATGTGGTTTAGCATTATCTATTGTGGTTTACTATGGTTTAAGTCAATTGTATATATACCATGTATAACACACGATTAATAAACTGAGAAAACATTTTTCAGATATTTTGTTTTAAGTCAATTGTATATATACCATGTATAACACACGATTAATAAACTGAGAAAACATTTTTCAGATATTTTGTTTTACTAATATCACTCCTTCCCTGATTTGAAATTCATTGTCGCCGCCGTCTGGTTCTTCATCTTCTTTCTGTGCTACTTCATCTTCTAGCCCCAATTCGATTCCTCAAGTAGTTGTAATCTGAGAATGAGGAAAGAACAAACAAATCATCAAAGCATTGGTAATGGATTTTTGAACCCTCCGATCAATCTCTTTCTCGCCAAACAAACGTTCCATTTTTGAATCAGTTAGATGTATGCAGTTTTAGGCTGATTTGAAGCAACTTTGGTTAGCACTAAATTGAAATTATGAAACCTTTTCCAGTAAATTAAGTTTCAGGATCATGGAAAGTTAGTCAAGTTTCAAAATTCCTTCTTTTACAATGGTTACTATAGCTAATAGAGTTTTTTGTTGTCTGGTAAATTGCAGGAGAAATTTGGGATATCATCTTTAAAGCTTCCTTAAATTCAACATGCACAAGGACCTGATTTTCTCCGGCTTGCTTCTGTATTAACTGGTGAATTCTCATTTAGCTGACTTCAGTGACTTCGTTGCTCTTATAATTTAGCTATTTATTTAGAATTACTTGCTATAAGATTTCATTTCTTTATGTGAGTAAGTGAGTTACGTACTGAATTGTGCATCTCTTAGAAATATCGGGAATTCTGAAACTGTAATAGACCATTTTCTTTACAAAATATCCAAAAAGAATACGAATTGTTTTGTATGCTTAGCTGATTGAACAAGTTGTTGCAGGTTTCTAGGAGTCTAAACTTCCCACGAAGTTTAATACGTGTGCTTTTATCTTCTGAGTGATATTGTGTCCTTTTTGCAGAATAATCTCATTGAGCTGTGGTCTCTTTTTGACTTTTTGATGCCTGGATTTCTTGGGATAGAGAGACAGGTAGCATTTATTCATATCTCTGTTTGTTTTTTTGTTTTAATTTTGTGTGGTATTAGAAGCTTGATGAGATGAGAAGGAGAGTAAAGGAGATGGAGGAAGAAGCTGATGTGCTGCGTGAGATGCAAGCAAATGTCGAAAAAGAAATGGCAGCTAATCAAGGTTTGTGGCTCTTTCGTTTCTATGCTACAGTGTTTGCTCAAGACTGTCTTTGAATCTTCTTTGCAAAACAGTTGTTTCAGATTCAAGCAATAAATCAAGTTGTTTTCTGATTTTCTGATGATATATTAATTGTCAATGAAGCTTTTTATTTCTCTTTGTTTGCCTCCCATCGACTCTGGCTGAGGTTAGAATATGCGTCTATGAACGGATTTTTGTTCGTTGATTTCCATATCGTTGCCGAGAAATTATGCCATTTGGGCCAATTGAAGTATATAGGGTTTAAATCCATTAATTTAAATAGTTTCTTGAAATTTCTCCTTTTATGTCATGGATTAAGTAACTTTAGGGGCTACTAGCTTTGCTTCAAATTACAGAAGTGAGTTTTATTGGATTTTGAGTCTAGGAGATTTCATCAATGCATTTGTTTAGCTTCTAAGAGTGTAGGGGTTGGATAAAAAGAGAACCACTTTCAATTTTTATGCTTTGAGGTCTGGAATGATCATATCTTTTGTTTCACCAGATAATGTGATTCTTCAAATGTTTGTGGAACAATGGAAACATTGCTAAGTATAATTGGCACCTTTGGTGTGGCTTATGAGACTTCATTGATGGTGTTATAGCCTACTGGAAGCTCCGTTGAACACATGAGTTGCTTCGGAGATGCAGCATGATGGCTTCGGGAAAGTGGTAACTGGTAAGAAAGTTACCTGTTTTAAGCCTACTAATGTTTGTAATCTTATTAGGGACTTAAGAGCAATAGATTCGATTTGCCACTTATCAATAAACAGCTGACTTGAGCCGGTTTTCTTTGTTTCATGAATTTTTTGCTCTAGATGCAGCCACCAAAGGAAACCGGTACATCAACTCTTGCATCAGGTACTTTCATAATGACTTGGATATTATTACTCTACCTGATCACATAGCACGCCAAGTTTGTGTCCAAATACATTGCTTATTACTCGAGGAAAGAGATAAATTTCCCTTTGTTTTATCTCAAGGCTTTATGTGATTCACAAGAGAAGTTTCTGGAAAAGTATAGATTGTTTGAGACTTGAGAGCATCAACATGCACACTCACCTGAAAGGACCATTGGATATATGATATTCCTCTTACCTTGGCTGCAAGTTCTCTCTACATGACTGTAAGTCCATATGTTCAATTTTCTTGCTGTTTTGTCTTTGAATCTATCCTTTCTTTTGGTACTATTTTGTGTAAAGTGTTTTATCGGGGTTTATAAACTGTTACAAGCTTACAATCGACTGTTTTTTTCTAAAAGCTGAATGTTTTTTAAAATGGGATATTTGTTTGTTTTGGCTCAGCATACAAGGAACAAGAATCTAGAGCATGTCAAATGATATCGGGAAAATAGGGATAAGCAGCTTCTTCTTTTTTTCCCTTCTTTTATTATATATTTTTGGTTTCTCAATATATTAGTGACCGTCATACGCAGTAGCAGATTAAGATTGCACTGGTCTTTTTCTTGAAGCTATTTTTTTGCGTCTTGCCATTAGTATCATTGTACTTATTTAGGAGTTCATATAAATAATCCAAGATACGGATAATTATAATTAGTTGAGCATAAAGCCAAATTTTAAATAAAAAATATTTGATTCTGATAATTATAATATTTAAATACAAAGTATATTTTTAATTACAAAGTATTATTCAATTGCGCAAGATAAAACTTCATGTAATATTTTTATAATATTTTATTTTGGGCATCCGCATGCATCTTAATTTCAATTTAGGGTTTTATAGTGATGAAAGCTACCTAAAATATACATAACTTAAATCAAATATTATATTAACAATTAAACTTTTTTCTACCACCCAAATAAATTAACACAAAACATACAAAACTATTATTTAAAAAAATTGCACCCGGGCGCATCACAGATTATTTATCTAGTTAATCTTATTTGAACCTTTATGTAATGTGTACAGTCCATCTTGAACCCATTTATTTTATACAAAAAAGATATGGTTATGATCCTTATGGATTTATTTATTTTTAAGGGTTTAGGGTACCCATTGGGTAATTATTCATGTTTAATATCTCTAAATAATTTAGGGCTTGATTGGTTCACCCGCAACTATCCGCCAATGCTACGTTTGCGGGCGGTTGCGGGTGCAAGCGTTTTACACCAATCATGCAAATCGCTATAAATCGCTTCGAACCGCTTATAATCCCTCTATTTCAAAAGCTCCTTCCAGGTAACGTTTGCGGTTGCGGGCGTTGCGGTTGGTTAATTTTTTTTTCTATTTTTTTAATCTATAATACTAATAAAAATTTACAAAAAATATTTTAAAAAACAAAATTTTATATCTCTTATCAAATATTATGATATTAAAATCTTAAATACTTTATAAAAATATATTTTATATAAAAAAAAATATTTTTAACCTTAATTATTCTGTAATTTATTTAAAACTAAATTTTATTATATTAATACAATTTTTTTTTCTTATATAAATTATATGTTATAAGTATATTTTATATATTTAATACTAAACTGCAACCGCAACCGCTATCAACCAGTCATAAAATTTTTGCAAACGCATCCGTTTTTAATTTTTAAACTAATCGTGTAAATCGCTTAATAACGTTTATAACTGCAACCGCCCGCTTTCGCAAACTCTCGCACCCATAATCGCAACCGATGCGTTTAAACCAGTCGCTTAGAGAAACGATTAGCAACATGTCTTAGTTATGCTCTTATGTGTCGACTCTAAAGGTATATGGGTCTGACACTAGTCAAGAAGATAAAAAAGCACGCAAATGACATTTTCACACATAAACACTTTGAAGGCAAATGTAGACCCTGCAAGCCAGCGTCTTCACCCTCATAATAAGCTCTGTCAAATAAAACATAGAAAATATATGAAAAATACTCAAAGAGTGTTTTATAGTAATCCCATCCGATGAGTTTAATTTGTATATCCGACCCGGTATACTAATTCATGAGCAATTATTTACAGATTTGTTTTTGCCAGAAGTAACTATTTTGACCTTTGTTAAAATTTTCAAGTGACAATTAGTAGGTGTTGTGGTGAATCTGGTGATCAGGTGTGAAAAAACTTGAAAAAAAGAAAAACAGCAAGCGATAATAATTAATACCTTGTTACACTATTCACTTAGTTTTTTTTTACCAAAATATGTTTGGACCCATTTTTTAGGTATATGATTAGAGTGCATGAAATAATACGAAGTGGGTAATTTTAGTGCCATATATCACATTGTTGTAAGAGATTATAAATATTGTACTAGGACCTGACCCACGGTGTGCACCGTGGGAATTTTTTGTTGGTCTATTAGAACATTTATTTTTAAAATGTTAAAGTCATCAATGAAATTGTTAAATGAATTGGTTTTACATATTTGAGGGTTTAGTCAGTTTGTGAGTTAGTTTACATTTTGGATTTTGTTTTTGTGGATACATGGAAAGTTTGAGAGAGTTTTTTTTTAATAATCTAATATCCATAGTTTTATCATCATTTAGTCATGATTTAAACATTACGTTATTTATAAAAGAGATAACTTAGTTTAAAAAATAATTTAAATATAAAGTTGAGAAAATTGTAAAAGATAATGAGCATTTGATAAAACATTCTATAAAACATATATGGAAAGAGTATTTTCTCCGTCGCACATTTATAGAGGAATGATACTTCTAATGTTATAGTACCTAAATGATACTATGATATTTCTGAAATATATCATAGTGATATTTCTGATCCAATGATGTGCTCTTGCTGTTACTCCGATTTCATCCCTAATTTACTCTTTGTTTCCTTCTTCACCATGATAGGATTTGAGATCGATCTCTAATTTCATAATAATATTAAATTGATCCTTCTAATTACATGAATCATGGGCCATCTTCTTTATTAAGAAACTGAACGAAATGCCGCACTACTCCAGATCGTATCATTTTATTGGCAATATGAAGAGTTATATCTAAAGAAATATAAGAGAAATAAATCTGAAATAAGTAAAGTGATTAATATTTTACCCGATGGTAGAATGGTCAGGAACTTGTAAGTGGATTCCATCTAAAAATTCTGCATGAAATCGATTTCTTCAATTTAGCCCTTTGACTATTGTATATACTAATTGCTTAAAGTTAAGACATTATAGTTCCTGTCATCCATCCAAAAGAATATATGTGAAAACATATTGAATTGTTTGTGAAATGGACTTCACATAGATTTTATATTGCATGCCATGCCTCAACAAAACATTTTGGACATGAACGAAATAAACTGTATCTTAATATCCCTAAGAAAAATTTCCAAATACCGCATAATGATTAACTATTTCGCACCAAAAAGTAAAAACGAAAGAGTATATAAAACACTAACCACCAGAAAAAACCTGATCCTTTTCAACTTCCTTATAACCTCCTTCTTCTTCTTAGATTTCTCCTCGTTCTTCTTAATACTCTCCAAGTTATCATCACCTTTATTTTCTTCTCCATCTTCTTCATCTTCTTCTTCTATTTCTTCTTCGTCAAAACATATCATTCGAGATCTTATAAAAATGGTGTCCGGTTGTTTTAAAAAGTTTCTTTGGTGTTCAAAATTTTACCTTGTTGTTTTTATGGATTACAATTTGCATTCATACCCTTGCTAAGATCTCGAGTCTTAGTTCTATTTATAGAGAAGAATGGGCTTGGGAATAAAGCTAAGCATTTGAAATTTGTTTTGGCTCCAAACCCAAAAAAATATTCAAATTTGAGAATATTCAGATTGTTAAAATTATATATGTTAAAATTTTAATTGTAATAAATCATTAGTTTCGAGAATTTGAAATTTACGTGCTATATTCCTAAATCTCCAAAAAAATTTTATGCAATCTTGAAATCATATATATTTTCGGAATATATAGATTAACTCGAATTAATTATGTTTTTATATATGATCACATTTTGAATTTCGAAATTATAACAAATTGAATCTTTCAAGATCTTATATTAATGGTATCCGATTTTTTTTAATTTCTTTGTTGTTTTTATGGATTACAATTTGCATTCATACCCTTACTAAGATCTCGAGTCTTACTCTTAGAGACAAATGGACTTGGGAATAAAGCTAAACATTTGAAATTTGTTTTGGCTCCAAACCTAAAAAAAATTCAAATTTGAAAATATTTGGATTATTAGAATATTCAGTTTGTTAAAATTATTGTGTTAAGATTTTAATTGTAGTAAATCATTAGTTTCCAAAATTTTAAATTTATGTGATATATTGCTAAATCGCCAAAAAATTGTTATGCAATCTTGAAATCATATATATTTCGGAATAAATAGATTAACTCGAATCAATTATGCTTTTATATATAATCACATTTTGAATATCATAATTATAACAAATTGAATCTTTTGAGATCTTATATTAATGGTATCCGATTTTGTTTAAATTCTTTTCACTCTACATTTTTCCTTCAAAAATGTACTCAACAAATCTTATATATATATATATATATTTCTTTCTTTTTTTTTTACCTTGCAAATCACATTTATAGTTGTAAAATTTTAATGAAAATATTTTCTTTGCAAATCACAGTTTAAAGTTTGAGGTTTATTATATTTATTATATTTTTCATAACATTTTACTTTGAAAAACATCCCTTTAAAAAACAATCGTTCACATTCAATTGCTGATCCTCGAGCTTTACTTTATAGCTCCGTCTCTTCAAACATTCGTTTCAAAGTCGGGTGCTCGGTCAATTTCATATTCAAAATCTCACGCTTGATCTACACAACCACAAATCAAACCAATCCAAAGTTATAACAGCTACAACAAAATAATTTAATTGTTGATAACAAAACAAACCAAACCTTTCCAAAACCAAACATATGTCTCCTTGTCGATTTCATCACCATATGCGCATATATTCCAACACAAAAGCATTAAAATGACATTTTGGTAAAACTAATGTCTTTGTTTTGTCAGGATAGCTAATTATATTGAACTCCATCTATGAGGCACACATTGAAAGCCATTGCTGATCCATTAGCTTGAACCAGGTGCCGTTTCAATCAGATTCTTCTCCTCTTCTGCTAACCGTAATAACCTCTTAACAAAGACTTTGGACACCAACAAAATTAGTGTATAAGAATTCTTCAAAAAAAAACTTATATATCAAACATTGGTCGAGTAAATAGAATCCACGGTTGACTATTCAAACACTCGTTTCAATAGAATAAAAACAAATATACATAAATTTGAAACTAATCAAAAAGTTTCCGTCTTTCTTTTGGTTTGTCAAGATCAACGAATACACATGCAAGGACTCAACACAAATAACACCGAAAGACTTTTACTTCAAAGGCTTGTAACCAGAGCAACGGTGAAAACTACCCGGACTTGACACACTCGGCCTCTCCATGTCTTAATCAATCCAGCCTCTGTAATCGCCTCCTTTGATACCCAATTGCCTGGAGCTGAATCACTTGTGGCCTCTCTATTTGGAGCTATTTTCGAAGACATTCTTCTTCAGTCATTCCTGATCAAACATAAATCGGTTAAGAAGATTAAATCCAAATACCCACTTAAAAAGTGTGAATCAAACATAAAGTGTGAATCAAACATAATCTCTGGAGATGAATGGTGTATCACTTTGAAAACATTATTCTGTAATTTTTTTAACATCACAATGTTCATCAATTTTTTTGAAAAGTGACTATGTTATATATTTTGGGCGTGCTAAAATATAAGCAAAAAGAAACAAAACATCATTATTCTAACTAAACCAAAAATTTTGGTCTTAATTGTAAGCACTAAGCAAAGAAGAAAGCAATGAGGAAAGAAAGATAAAGTTAGAAACTTGAGCAAATACTTTGTAGAGCACACAGTTACAGATATATAAAAGAGATTCCCAATAAGAACCTTAGGAAAATTGTAATTTGCAAGAACTTGATAGAAAGATAACTAATAATAGCAGAGTAAAGCTTCAAATACCTTTTTGGATCCGCGTTTTCTAGCTACCTTTGTATTGATACCTGATAATGAAAAAACCAAGCTCGAAGTTCAGTAAATCACAAACCAAAAAATATCTTTCAAGGGACTCTTTGTATTGATACCTGATGAGTCCTCTTTTTTTTCAAGTTCATATTTGACTTTTCTCCCCTTTGTGATCTTGATAACCTGATTTTTCATTAAAAAAAAAAAGATCAAATTAATTAAGATTCTCTTTTTGTTGTCTTCTAAGATCAAATAGTATATCATATCATCAAACATAAGACTTACACACTAAAAATCACTGGAGCTTCAGGTCCTACAAAACAAATAAAAATTTAGTTAAAAAGACTTTGATCATCTTTTTGAAAATGTACCCTCTATATCATTTCCTCATTGAGTTTCTATAAAGAAAGAAAAACAGAGCACTATAGACTGCAAGCAAAAGAAACAAAACAGAGCACTATTCTTCCAAATTTGGCCAGAGTCCATTTTCCAATCCACAGAAATTCACTTTCCGAATTGAAGTCTTTACCATTTAATTAGCGGTATCTAAGACGGAGGGAGATTGTTGATGACTTGGACGTAGTTAACTCCGATGAACGGCTCTGCATCTGTAGGTGGAAAAAAGAACAAAAAAGAGAGAAAAGATTAGATGAATAAGAAAAGAAGAAGAAGAACCAAAATAACAATAAAGGTTTAATGCAGAGTATGGTAACGTAAAAAAGCGTTGAGACAGATGGTTTTCTTTAAATATTATTACATGGTCATAATCCATATTCTGTAGCAAACAGTAGAATAATTAAGTTAATTATCCCCTCAACTGTTTTATGTGGATCTCCTTTTTGTTCGTCACTAAAATGAGGTGTGGATTCACCATTAGCTCAGTTGTGTTTCTGAATTATACAGATATGATTCTCATGGACGTCTTTTGGTCTAGGTTGTGGTGTTGAGCTGCATCAAAAACGCACCAAAGCTTGCCATACTACAGCCACTATCCAAGGCTACACACGGGTGCATATTCCAAATGTAAGATCAGGAATCATCTGCAAAATTCAATCTAAAATAATATAAGATCAACACAAAAGCAGATAACCCAAAAACGAAAAAAAAAACGATTATAAGAATAAAAAAAAAACCTGGGATTAAGGTAGATTAGAGCATAATATCAGTTGTAGCCAGCCAAGCCTTCCGCGGAGTCTGTTCCTTGTTTGATCATTTGTAATCTCGTCCAAACTAATACTTCCATCTCTCAGCTCCTTTAAATAATAAGAAATTGTGCTTCCAGCAACAAAATGAGCCATGTTCTAACATCTTCTATGAAAAGTTGTAAACATCAAAATTCACCAAATAGAGAAGATAAAGCAGAGTAAGAAGGCAATGATAAAAGAATGGAAAACTGATATTTTTACAAAACAATTCATACCAGTTCATTACGAAGCACCTCATAGCTGAAATAAGAGAGGAAAACACATGTAAAACATATCAGTAAGACTTTATCATTAACAATTCATAATTGTCTTTATTACGTTTTGGAGCTATCATTAACAGTTAGCATATGAGGAGAAGACCGCAGAGCAGAATAGAACAAAGCATGTGCCAACACAATCATCATGGCATGTTAGTCAAACTTTTCTTATTGAGGACGAAAAAAAAAAAAAAAAAAATTATATGTGGAAGTTACTTCGATCTCAAGAGGTTGACCGTGGATAAGAATAAAAAGCATCAAAACCCATCAGCCAAATACAGGTTTGCAGTCATCTTTATCCCTATCTGCACATCAATAAATAAGTAAATCTCTCTTTTGTTAATTTCTTTTTACATAGGAACATATATACAGATTTTATAATTAAATGGAAAACTGAATCGTTTTAGCTTGGTATCCACAAAAAGTATTTTTAAATGTCAATGATCTACTTTACACAGCAATCAAGCACTTACCATCCCACCAAGTCACCGTCTTCATACAACCTCGACATCCTGACCCTATGATCGGAGTTCTATCTGTTTCATCTCTCTAACTAAACCCTGATTCTTCTCTCCGATCTCATCTCCTGCATCTCCAAAAACTCAAATTCAATCATCATAATTCATAATCAATCGAAACTCTGCTATCGAAAGAACAATGACAATCAAAAAAGCAAAAAAAATACATCGAAACCCAAAGAGAACGTTACCAAGGGATGAAGAGAAATTGCGCCGAGGCCCCATCGATCTCCAAGTCTTCGAAACTCTTGCTTCCCTGTCTTAACTTCGTAAGACTCTTCTTGGACATGACAGTAAATCACAAAGATGATTAATATTAGTAGGAAATCTGATTTTTTGTACATAAGCTCGTAAGACAGAACTATTGTAAAGATCTTCAAGGTAGATTACTATTACTAACCTCGTAAGCGATAAGATCTTCAAAGGATTGCTGTTCCTTCATCTTGTTCTCCACGAAAATCTCAACCATGGAATCACCGAAATCTCTCTCCGGATCCTTCGAAGACCAAACTAAGAAAATGTTCATATAAAATAATTGAATCTGCATAAATATGGGACTAAGAAGAACATCAATCAAAGGAGAAGAGAGGAGAATTTATTACCGATCTAGAATTTGGAGTGGGTTTCGAATTTGACAGATCTCGGAGATCACCGAATTAATTAAGATGTCAAAAGCTTGTTTACCTGAACATCCATTTCTTGATAAAAGTTCAAAAATAGCAAGGATCAGACAATGAAAAGAGTGGAACATGATCGATCCATAACAAAAACTTTCAGATCTCTCCTCAGAATCAATGGCTCATGTTGTAACGATTTGAATGTGAAAAAGCTTTTGAGCTGACGGCTATACCTAAATCACTAATCTCAGTTACTAAAACATAACCTAAATTAATTAAAAAAAACCCAGTTAATAGAAAGGATCCGCGTGTCTTCGAAGTGGGTCAATGGATACTCTTTGGTTTTTGCTCCATTCGATTATTATTCGTTATTATTATTTTTAAACCTATGATTATCGTAGAATCAGTGCAACCATACCAAAATAGACTTAACGTGGCATAATTTTAATACAATTTTACCCTTTCTGATTTTACTAATCATTTTAGAAAGTAACTAATTGAGTGGCAATCGGTGTAAGTATATGATCAATTTCGATTTATTTCTTAAATGTACTGCTTAAATGTTATAGTACTGATGAATATGAATTAATTACAGAATACCCACAATTTTGCGTTTGGCCTTCGGAAATTACCATAATCCTAAAAGTCCTTCGGAATTTGCCCCTTCTTCCCACGTAAATTGACTCATTTGCCCTTTCTCTACAGACGTCATCATCTAAAATAACAAATAAGCGTTTTTGTTTTTGTTGGGATCTGATAAAAAGAAAGAGATAAAGCTCACGAGGGAGAAGATGAGCGGCAAGATAATCGGCTATGGTGATCGACAAAGTTCGAGGAGGATGCGGGTTAGATCAGAATCGCAAAAAAAATAACAAAGGTGGAAAGAATGCTGGCGGTGATGTATCTTCGGCGACGAAGAGAAGAAGTTGGGGAAACGGAAAGGTGAGGCTTTGTAATGTTCTGCACACTTGGTCAACCCATTCGAAGAGGTTTTTGCAAGCATAAGAAAGTTTAGGTGGCCGGATAAGTGACATCGGAAGCGAGATGAAGGTGAGTGTTCTGATTTAAAAAAGTTTCATAATTCTGGGTTCTATTTTGGTAAATCTTCTGTCCAGATTTCAAATATTTATAAAGTATTGAAAATTTGACATTAATTAGTCCCAAGTTCATTGATGTTCGTCAATCACCATCCTTTTAACCCTTCGATGTGTTCAATTTAATTTGTGATTTGAATTGCTGAAACTGATTATGTGTTTGGCTATTTAGGTTCCTGGAAATTTTGGGTTTTGGTGAAAGTGATTTGCTTTTATACGCTTTTAAAATTTTGGGTGGATATGGATAACCCATTAGCATAGGAGACAACTTGAATCTCGATTAATCACATCTTGTCCACTCGATTGTAGTTATAGATTGTTGATTCTTTTGGTAGAATTTAATCAGATGTGTCTTGTCTGATAGGTTATTTATTTTGAATTCTGGTTAAGGTTCCACATTTGATCTGTTTCTTATTGGTTATGTTATTCTCAAAATTTCTACTCTTTCCTTGAATTTTTGCAACTGCCATGGAGCTTTGAGATATGTTCTCTGCAATCTTGATTATATGAATACGTAGAAAGATCGGTTTAATGGCAATTGATCTTGTTAATTACTTCAGTCTAGTTGGACTCATAAATGCATACCTCTTAGTTCACAAAATTTAAAACTGATTCTGGGTTTGCTATTTATATTGTTCCTAAGACAATGACTGATTCTTCAACTAAATTCCTTTACAATGCTGGTGAATCAGACCTTTTTTTGTGATGATTCAGCTGCCTTTTTACTTAAAATTGTAGTCATTACTTCGCTTCTCTTAGCTGCAGCTGCAGGTGTAGTTGTACCACTCATTGGCAGGACCGTCGGTTCTTTTAAACACACCAGCTGCAACTTGAATCAATGAATTTTGGTGTTATGATAATTGATTCTTTAGGTTTTTGTTAGTGATTTTGTAAACCTTAATTGAAGAATTGGTGTTAGGTTTGATAGTTTTGTACAATGTAATCATTGATTTGATGATTAGTGTACTAATCATGAGATATTTTTTGTAGCTTCTGTGGTAATTTTTGCTAAGATGAATCTACTAATAGATGGTATTTATATTTCTTCAGTTCTGAAACATTCTAATTTCGTGGTTATGTAATGTATGAAGGTTATAAAATGGTGTCTACTTCATAATGCATAGATCATTTCACACTTGAGTTTCTGATTGTTATTGATTTTTTGGATGTAACAGGTAATGTTCTTCTCTTAAGAAAAAACTTGAATATAAATCATGACTGTTATGAGGTTTCTCAAGAGAGATTGCTGTCACTCGTGGTGGTCGAGAAACTGATTGATTCCATTAGTAAAGTCAATGTAATAAGCTGGCTACCTTCTTCTTGTGTGTTTGTTACATTATCTTATGGCTTCAAGGGTGGATAAGTTTAATTTTGTTCCTCATAGCATAATAAAGATGAAGGATATATTGAGAATCAGCAACAGCACATTGCTGATGGAATTGATCTTCTTCCACGCCTTACGACTGGAATTTATGTCAATATTAGATTTAGGAGGTTAATACTTTGAGATTTGTTTCTGCTTCTAACATGTAGAAATTTCTATTGTAATCATGATTCTTTTACCTGGGTGCAGGATTGATGATTTTGAGTTCCCACTTGAGTGTACAATAATAAGAATTTTTGTATTGTACAATATTTCATTCATGAAATATTGATTGTGAATTTATCCACTATTTTTTTTTGGTTAAAATGACAACTTTGCATTTGATCCATATTTTTCCGTGGATAAAATGTTCGTTTCGTGTGTTTGTCTACGAGAGTTGATAGTTATGAGTTGTTAGTTTATAAGTTTGTTTTCATAATTATATAATTCAAAGACAATGTGTATGTATCTCAGATTTTAATAACTTTTAGTATTCATCAATCAGTTTAGGTTCACTATTTTTAATTAATGTTTTGCGTTTCACATTTAGATTGTAAAAAAAAAAAAATATATGTGTAGTATCATTTGGAAAAAAAAACACAACCTCTTTTTATAGTATAAGAGATTTTTTGTGGACAAAATTGTATTCGTTATTTTAGCGAGTTTTGATTATCGATAAAATATCATAAATGATTTAAGTGCACCATAAATATGTTTTGCTATAAAAATTTACTCGTCAATTAATTAGAAGTTATTTACAAAAAAATTCACCGTTTCAAGAGAGAGATTCGAAAAACAATTTCACTGTCTCTGAAACATTATTTTTAAAGAATTTTTTTATATTTTTTCAATAAATTTTTGTAGAATCTACGAGACAATTATGTTTGGATAGTTAAAATTTTGTGTTTGAGTGTTCTATTTATAATTTAGGGTTTAGTTTTATTATGGTATATATTTTGATAATTGTTTCAAACCTAATGATATCGTCTTTTCCGCTTATACTTCACATCTTTATTTTTTTTGTTCATATGTTTCCGTAGATAAATATATTTTTATGTTTTTTTGTCCACGTGCCGATTCTGTTTAACTATTTTTTTTTTGTCTATGTGTTTACATAGAAAAGTATATGCAATGTGTTTTGTCCACTAATGTGTTTAGCGTATATATTCTTTCATTTATAATTTTTTTACGGAATAAATACTGTAAAATCACTTGTTTGGGTTCCTCTTTCCATGTTGGTGTAGGGTATAGTGTCCCTTTTTTATAACATTGTTATGGGATAAATACTGTAAAATCATATGTTTGGGTTCGTCATTCCGTTTGGGTTCATCATTCCGTTTGGATGTAGGGTATAATATTCTTCTTTTGTAATCTTGTTACGGAATAAATACTATAAATTAAAATCATTTGTTTGTATTTTATAATGTGTTTAGGGTATGTATTACTTCATTTATAGTTTAGTCATGGAATAAAGACCGTAAAAATCATAAGTTTGGGTTCTCCATTTCATGTGTGTAGGGTATAGTATTCTTTCTTTTTAACGGTGTTACGGAATAAATATAGGTTTGTTACCGAATAAATATTGTAAAATCATATGGTTGGATTCTCATTCTATGTGGATGTAGGGTATGATATCCTTCTTTTTTTAACTTTATTACAAAATAAATACTATCACATTATGTGTTTGGGTTCCCTATTTCATGTGGATGTAAGGTATATTATTTTTCTTTCGTAACTTTGTTACGGAATAAATACTACAAAAATATATTTTTAAAATTAAAAATCTCTATTTTTTTAATTTAGGGTCTAGTTTTAAAATCTATAGTTTAAAGTTATCATTTATAACTAGATTTGTACCCACGGTATACCGCGGGTCAATTATTTTGATATAAATTATATTTTTATTTTATTTTATTGTTAATAAATATTTTTATTTTGTTTATATAATTTTAACTTTATTTTTTATAATGTTTATAAATATTTTTATTTGTTTTAATATATATATTTGTAATTTTTTGTTTATTTATTTTTTATTATATATCTAACGTGCTTTCAACATCAAATTGTTTTATTTCTCTGTAATAATAGCAAATTTCTGTTATTTGAATCAAACATACGCCAAATAAATGATGTTCTATGCTCTCATTCAAACATTTTAGACCAAATCATACATAATTAAATATTAAATTAATCTGAACTAAAAAAACTAATACAATTGTCAATCATATGTAATTGTCAGTCATATCTAAACCAATTTTAATATTTGGTAAGTAGTTCTAATATTGAAAATATTAATTATATTTTTTATTATATATTTTATGGTTAGTTCTCCTTATCTTAAACCTGCCCATTTTGGGACAAAACCCCATATTTTCCCATACTTGTCACGAACTTTCCATCATATAATCGATCATTGTTATATAATTATCCATTTTGGATTGATTATTTTGGAATTTTTATTCTATTTGTATTTGAAATAACTTTTACTAAATCATTTATTATTATTAATAATAAGTAGTTATAGTATTATTATAAATAGTTTATTATTATAAATAGTTTTAGTATTAATAGTATTTTAAACTTTTAAGAGAGTTTTAAATATTATTAATATTTTAATAGAGTTATACCGAATAAATTTATAAATTTTAAATATTATTTTAAATTATTTCAAATAAGTACCGGATTAAACCGAATATTTTTAAAAATATTTGGATGTCTGATAAGTCAAGTTTCGTACTCATTTGTATATAAAATCATTTTGGTCTTTTTTATAATATGACTTTGAACTGTTGCACAAAAATTATTTAAAATAAATTTTACTAAATAATTTATTATTATTATAAATAAGTAGTTATATATATATTATTGATTAGTCGATATTATATAGTTTTAGTATTAATAGTATTTTAAACTTTTAAGAGAGTTTTAAATATTATTAATATTTTAGTAGAGTTAAACCGAATAAATTTTTAAAATTTTAAATATTATTTTAAATTATTTTAAATAAGTACCGGATTAAACCAGATATTTTTAAGAACATTTGGACGTCTGATAAGTCAAATTTCCTACTCATTTGTATATAAAATCATTTTGGTCTTTTTTATAATATGACTTTGAACTGTTACAAAAATATTTTAGTCGATGTGAGACTTTTAAATTATTTCAACTAATGAACTGGATAAAACTGAATAAATTTTTTCAATAAATTTGGACGCATAATAAGTCAAGTTTCATTCTCATTCGTATTTAAAATCATTTTTGTGTTTTTATAATATTACTCTGAACCATTGCCCAAAATTTTAGTCAATGCGAGATGTTAAACACACTTTTTTCTTTAATTGAGTAATATATGTCCGTTTTTAAAATTTTGAATCACAATATATGGAGAGAAAAAATTAATTTTTTATTAATTATATGTATTATATAATAATTTTTAAATAATTTGAATATAAGATCTAACAAATGTAATAAGAGAATCATAATTCATAGTATTAATATTGTAACATTAGATAAGGAAATAAATGATAAAGAGGAGAAAGAAAAAGATGTAAATAAAGTGTTTAATTTAATTTTGCTGGAATTAAAATTTCTTTTATGGGTGTTTGGATATAGGATTAGCCATAACTTTTTAATTTTATACTTTTGGAGTGTTTGGAAACACCTTCTAAAATTGGGTCTTTTTTAATAGTTTAGTAGAAGTAGATCCTATGATTCATTGTTTTATAATCCTAATTTAATGTTGATTAATTTCAAAATTTTCCTCTAAAACATTTACGCTGACGTTTGCAGTGTTTGGTTTCAATCCCTCTATCTTTATTAGTAAGGGTAATCTTGTCTTCTCCTAAGCCTCAGACATACAATGTTAATGATTCACTGTATCATATGGTTTTTTCGAAGATCCTATTGATTTTGTGGCTCTTTTAGTAGATTTGCCTGCTTCGGAATCTTTTATCTGTACCCCGCAGTGCTGATGCGTTTTGTATCTTTTGTTTTGAGAAAAAAAAAAAAAAAAAAAAAAAAGTATTTGTTGGTTGTGAGAAGGAGAAGAGATGGCACTAAAGAATTGGTGTAGTGGTACAACTTACAACAATAACAAATGTTTTGACTTTTCACAGAAAAAGTGGGTTTTAAGAGTTAATGCTGTTACATCATACATGCACTGATCAATGTGAAATTTCATAATTTTGAATACAACCAGAAACTACCAACGAATAACAACTACTTTTATAAATTAATCTTATTTACAAGCAAATATATATATTTTCCATTCTTCATAAGTTCTACATATTAATTAAATTGCAAATTTAATACTATATAGTATAGACCAAAACCATATTCGTTGATGGCTTGAACTTAATAAAAAAAAAAATCATCTAGAATTCCATATAGTACTGATGTAGCGGATGCTTCTAGGGATAGAAGTAGAGATCCATTGATTCCTTATAATATCGGATAACTAGAGTTTGAGAGTCCTTCTCTCAGGGTTTTCGCAAAAACTCTTAGAGGGGTATATTGGAGTGATTATTTGGTGAGAATTGAGTTTTAATGAATTCTGAGAGGATTTGATTAAATTTTGGTGAATTAGGAATTTTGTTATTAAATTCTCTGAAATCTCAACTAAAACCATGAGAATTGAGTCTTTGTATTTTTAACTAAGAATTCCTCTCAAATCTCAGCTGAAACTTTTAAATGAAATCCTAATAACGTTTTCAATAACAGTGGATTTGATTGTATATTTTAAAATCATTAATCCAATAACAGTGGAATTTAAAAGATATTTTGAAATTCATGTTTCAATAACATATGATTTGTCATTAAAACTCAATTCTCACCAAATACTCATTCCAATATACCCCTCTTAGGGTTTGTGAATACTCTTTACAGTGGTTTAACAAAACCTCTTTAAATCTTTCGATTAATCAATATCAATAAATTGAGTACAATATAATAAAACATTAAACTCGAAGAATATTCTAAAAACTCTAAAAGATAAACATTAAAAATATAAATATAAATAAAAGAAATTATCTAAATAATAATAAAATAAATAATAAAGATATTTGAATATTTTCCAAATATGAAATATCTCTCTGCATAAGTACCCTACATTTTCTTATTGTTTCAATAGATACATGTAATGATTAGAGTATGAACAACATTTCCAGTGAAGTGCACCACTGATTAGTGCTCCACTGATTCTAAAATTTGTTATAAACAAATTGGTATTAAATAAAAAATAAAGAAGAGAAAGAAAAACCTTTAGTCACATTTTTCCTTCTCTATAAATAGAAGGGATAGATTTCACCAAAAATAAAAATAAATAGAAGGGATAGATATTATAAACATATCCTGAAAACAACCGCACACATAGATTTGAAGAAGAAGAAGAAAACTGGTGAAGGTTATGTGGGTTTCAGTTTTAGCTCTCATGGCAGCGATTCTCCTAGTGATCGTAGCCAAAATCCCCGTGGCGGAAGGGGTGACGTGCTCGCCAATAGAGCTAACTCCTTGTGCAGCGGCGATGACATCATCTTCGCCGCCGTCGCAGTTATGCTGCGGGAAGCTGAGAGAGCAGAAGCCATGCCTTTGTGGGTACATGAGTAACCCTAGCCTCCGTCAATTCGTTAGCTCTCCTAACGCTAGGAAAGTCTCCAACACTTGCAAGATTGCTTTCCCAAACTGTTAAATCATTGATTAATTTCACGACAAGCTTCGCTGATTAAGAGTGCTTAGTTAGTAGTTAAAGTGAGTCTGGTCCTCCTCATTACTTTTAAGAATAATAGTGTTTGATGATTGATCACCATCAATTCATCATGCTTGAATGTTATGTTCTATCTTTTTTTCACCGTAGAGTTTCTCGATATTTTAATCTAGTAGTAATGTCCATGGACGCTCTGTCATTGTGAGCAAATGAAAAATACGTCCTTTCAGAAAAATGTCCATACAACTAATATAACACAAACCAAATGGAAATCAATACACACAAAATTGCTATACACAAAAAAATTACACAACAACTTTTCCGAAAGAACAAATCTGGGATTAAAACTCGAATACACAAATTGGTTGTCTCATTCACAAGAGAAAATCTGGGATTTCAACTTGTTCCGAAGAAGCACCTACTTCACTTCGCCGTCGAGATATATTATGCTTATTACTACTTCTCTCCCCATTCTTCTTTTTCTTCTTCTTCTTCTCTGAGTTCTGCTGATTTTCAGTTCTCGAGCGCTCTTCCTCCTCGACTATATTTGATTTCCTTTCGCATTTGTCTTTCTTTTTTCCCTTGCTCTTCGCTATAAGAGCGCTCTGGATTGCTCGAGACAAAGATTCATCATCATTTACAGTCTCTGGTTTTGTTTTTGCTTGGCAAGTGATTCTTGATGTATCTCCCTCGTCCAGTTGCACCACTACAGGCCTCTGTTTAGATTGGTTTGGCTTTCTCTTGGGGTTAAACGGATCTTTGGATATCTCGCTTGCTATATCATTAGCCGGGGGATAATCGCTTAGCGTGCTGTTGCTCTCCGCATCACTATTCTGAGAAGTAAGATAATACATGCCATGTCGTTTGCGGTGTTCAGCTAGCGAGGATGCAGCAGCAGTTTCAGGTGGATGAGATGAAGATGACGAGGCTTCTTGTTGATCTCTGATTCTGAGTTTCGAGACAGAGAAGCTGATCTTGTCCGTGTATGTAGCCGAATCCGATTCCACCGGTTTAATAAATTGCCCACAGATTTCTTCCAGATCCCCGAGATTCTCTGTCAGCGCTAACCCATCCGGTACACAAACTTTTTCCTGTGCAGTTGCAGAAACAGGGCCAAGCTCTTCCGAGAACACATCTTCCATGAATGCTGTTACTCTATAAGCTTCTGTTTCATTATCTTGGGGGTTTACTTTCTCAGCAAATTCTTTCTTTATCAAACCAATGAATCCTAAAACATTCTTAGCTCTCTCCTGCACTTCCACATCATGCATTCCAGATAACGGCCCCAAACCAAGTTCGATCACATTCACCAGATTCAATATAGACTCATATGTGAAAACATTCATTGGTGAAGAGCCAGAACTAGACTCCTGAGACAAGGATGAAGAAATAGGTTCCTCATCCGAGAAGTAGGACCTGAGACAGAAGACAAGAACTTTGAAAACTGAATGTATGTAGATAGCTTTTATGGAGGGCGGCAAGAGACCAGTACGTGGTTGCAGAAGCGCCTCCACAGTTTCATAAGGATTCTTACAGAATTCAACGTATTCCCCTGAAACCCACGCAGCTGCAGATAATATTGGGTGCAAGAACAAGTCACCGAGCAATGCAGGATCATTAAGAAGCGCCCAAGAAACACGGACTAACTGCGGTCTAACATCTCTGACCCTCATACCAATATCAATCAACTGATGCTCAATCTCTTCCCCTCTTTGACAATGTGGGATTCTAGCCATTTCACCAAGAAGAGACAAATACCAATCAAAGTCAACAATGATCTCATAAGCATTCCTGGAACATGTTGATAAGACAGAAAAAATAATCTCGTTGCAGAACAAAGGGTCTGATTTGAGTGCATAATTCATAAGAATCCTGGAGATCTCCGACACATTATCTTCATTCACCATTACCATTAAGAGATGCAACGCCTCGAGTTTAACATTTGGATCCTCATTGCTCAAAGCCTTTACAACAGCCTCTTTGTTCTCCAAAACAGCCCACAAATGCTTTGGAGCAACAATCGACAAGGCGTTAAGACCAAGATACTTGAGATTTGGATCATCCTCCACTAGAAACACCCGGATCTTTGCAACCGCAAGTTTCACAGCTGCTTCATGATCGCTCAAGCTACTCATCACAGTTCTAACACACTCAAACACCAAAGACTTTGCCACACTCCTCCTCATATGTTCACAGATAGGCTCAGCCACCTTCTTACCCAATCTTGACTCAACCGAAGCCAACTTAGCAAATATTTTAAGAACTTTAATCAGAACCCAATTGTTCCTCGAATCAACCAATACTTTATACAATTCAGGAGCTAAAGGAAGACAAGACCGAGGATCTTTCATAGCAAGCTCACAGAACACTCCAACAACAGCAGACAAAATCTGCGGATCAGAGCTTTCGAGATTCTCAACAAGACGCTTAAAACATACCTTAACAGCATCAGGATACTTCTCAAAAACTCTCAAAACCACACCAATTGCTTTCTTCCTAACGAAAGCTTTACTACTTCCCAATAGAGTAAACACTTCCGGAGTCAAATCACTAGCTAGGTCATGAGTTCCAATCCTAGCCAAACATTCTAAAGCGAGACTTACTTCGTATTCATTAGCACTCTTCAAATCCTTTCGCAGCTGGTTTGTGATCAGAAGCATAACCGAGGTCTGATCGTGAAACGATTGAGTAATTGCTTGGTAACCGATCCTCTTGTGCTGGAACCGAGATGAAGATACGACTTCGACGGCGTGGAAAGCTGCCCAAGACATGTCGACGCCGTGGAGTGCGGCGAGGTAAGAGAGTTTGTGAAGAGCGGTGGATTTAGTAGAGAGATCTGTGGATTTGATCTCGCGGCGGATTTCTTCTAAGGCTCTGGAAATGAAAGAAGATTCTCCAAGTAGCTGGAGACGAAAGCCTTTGATTAGATCCTCGAGACTGCGTTGGAACAAGCTGTCCATTAAAGAATTTGAAGACGAGGACATTGATTTCTGGTGGTTTTGCAGAGAGATACTGCTTAATGCCTTAGAGCTGTGATCGGAAGTTGAAAGAGAGCCATGAATTGGAGTTGCAGAGATGAGATTGGAGAGGTTTTTGAAGCTGACGACGTCGCGATCTCGGAGAAGAAATGGAAGAAAGGGAGGATGAAGGAGAAAGGCTTTATGGGCCTTACTTGTTTAGGATAAATTAGTGGGCTTTAGTGATTTTTCATGAAACATTGTTATTTCGTAAAATGAGAATATATTATACAGGGCACATTCGGATAGCATTAGTATTGTCAAAATTAATCATGTGAATTCTGATGAAAATTTGGATGGCAAATGAGATGCAAAACTGGATTTTTTTAAGGGAATTTTATTATAGTAACCTAGAAATAGTAGAAAGCCGAAGAAAAACCACATCAAAATGGAGTTTAATTTCAAATTAAGTGGAGAAACCAGGAACGTGTAAACACATGCCTCTACTGTTCATGATGTGTTTTCCATACTTTAACAAAAGGAAAGAAGTCATCAACAACATGCGGATCAAAGAAGAGCCATCGGATCCAACACCACTCGCATGTAGCGTATTGCATAAAGAACACGAGAGACACCATAATCAAGCAAATAACACTCTAATTATATTCATTTCTAATGATGCTAAAAGTGTAATAAGAAACCTGTTAAGTCTATAAGAGCTTGAATTATAAGAAATTATAAGAGATAGAATTATAAGCCTAACAAAAGATGTTTTATACTTATTTCTTAAAATTTTTTTGTAAGATATATCATTAACAACAACAAATTTATTTTATGAAACCCGTCTAGACTGGTCCTAATCTAGTACAATATAATCTAAATAGATTTATAAATCTGAATAATTTTTATTTATTTTATTTGTACATAAAATTGGTAGATTTTACTAAGTTTTGACAGATTTATGAAAGTTTGTCCAAAGGTTTTAGATCTTAGATAAATAAACTTTTTGTTCATAAATTAAAAGATGGAGATTTCAAAATTATGAAAAAGTTTAATAAAATTCAAAAAGTTGGTCTCATTTATATGAATATACTAAAATACTGATTATTTTCGGTAAATTTTTCAATGCGAACTTAAATTTAGAAGAAGGATAACTTGGAAATAATACAATTAATAAAGTGAATAATATGTTATTTAAATAATAAAAACTTATGGGTATGCTAGCTATTCATTAAATAAATGAAAAGGTTATCTTTGGTTATTATTACTACCAAAAACTAAACGATTCTCAATTTTGTAAAATTATTTAATTAGAATTTAAATCATGTTATAGTATATATAGATAATAAATTTATTACTTTACATCAAAGTCAATTTTTTTTCTTCCAAATTGTGACTTTGTGTTAAAACTGCATACCGTTATTTTAGCGCCATAATAGCGGTATAAAGCTTTTAGCGCCAAAATAACGGTATAGAAGGTTTCGCGCCAAAATAACGGTAAATTTTTTTTTGTAATATATCCCGTCTATTTAAATAACGTCATTTGTATTTTACCGCACATATTACTTCTTTAAAAGAATAAAAATGTTACAATGTGACATTTTTACTAAACAACTCATGAATTTCATAACAAAATGGTTAGTTCAATCCATCTTGTAAAAGCATTTTTAAAATAAACGCAACGCAAGACTGGTAACTTAAATCCAATTGAAGAGTTTGATCCCTACAGTATTCTTTAATTTGCTTGCTAAAATATTTTTCTCTTCGGCAAGATCTGATTCACCGCATTAATCATAATTTGGTTTTGGGTTTTAGCAAGTTTCTTTTGGTCTTCGTTTCCTTTTTCAGATTTTGGTGTTTAATGTTTTTGCTTTGTAAGGGTCACGTGACTTCCCCCACTCTATTCTATATAAGGCTACCAAAACTCGCACAACGTTACACAAATTAATTAGACAATAAAAAAAAAAATGGAAAACAAAATAACTCTGAGCGAATAAATACGAAAAAACTTTGAACTGCTCGAAGCTCAAAAACAAAAGACGAAACGAGACGAGAAGAAGAAGAAAAAACCGAATCTTCAAAAGCGCGATAGAAAGAAAGAAGGAGAAGAAGAAGAAGAAGAAGAAGAAGTTGTAACAATGGAGCCTCCTCCTGAAAGATCCAAACGTCTTCACAATTTCCCTTTACCAAATCTTCGTTGGGGTCAACAAAGATATCTCCGATGCGTCAATCTTCAATCAAATTCACAACACCGATCTTCTCCATCTCCGTCTCCGTCTCCATCTCCATCATCCGATCAAGCAGCGAATAGATCCGTCGCCGTGGGTGGAGGTTCAAGAGGAGGAGGAGCGAGGAACGGTGATGTAGTTGTGGCGGCTCGGCCATGGAATATGAGGACGAGAAGAGCTGCGTGTAGTGAAAACGGAGACGAAATGAAGATCGTTGGAAATGAAATTGGAATGAAGAGAGGTGTTGTTGATGATGACGATCCACTGAAGAAATTCTCAGTTTCGTTGTTGAAAGAAGAGATTGAAGAAGATTTCTCAATTATCTTTGGGAAAAAACTTCCGAGGAGACCTAAGAAGAGACCAAAGATTGTTCAGAAGAAATTGAATGTAAGTAAAGTTTGATTCTTTTTTTTTTTTAACATTTTTGATTTGCTGAGATAATAAAAATCAAATCTTTTTTTGGTGTTTTTGGTTGGCAGACTATTTTTCCTGGATTGTGGTTGACAGAAGAAGTAAGAATAGATTCATATATGGTTCCTCAAGGTCGAGAAACTTGAAAAAGGTGTATCAAAGTTTGTTTCTTTGTTCTTGTTCTAATTTGAGACATTCTCAAGAAACCCAATTTACTGGTTTATAATGTTTCTTGTTGTAAATCGGATTTAGAAGATGGGTAGTAAAGTAAACCGTATTCATCACCAGACTCTAATTGTAATCTCCATCAGTTGTTTCAGTGTCTCTCTGTAATTTTTCTTTTATCTAGAAAAAGGTTTCTTGAATCTTGTCCATATGCTCTACTCTTATTGTTGCCATGATTGGTTTATTGATGGATATGATTATGCAAGTATGTTTTATTGCTTGGTGCCTCCATGTCAAGATTCCGCTGCTAGTTTCATCAATGGTACATCGAGGTCTGGGACGAGCTTCTCTGTACAACACCTCACTTATCTGAGGTTAAGATAGTTTCTTTCTCTCTGGTCAATCAAGTTACAGATGCAGAGTGTATTTGTTGAACTAAATACAAGCTACGTTGCTGTTTTTTGGAATTTAAGCAAACAAGATTATATTGATAATGATCTGACAAATCTTTAGAAGCTTCTTATTCTTAGACTTGTTGCATATTTGCGGGTTTCTGATGCATTCATGTGTGCTGTTTTGACCAGAGGTTTGAAACAAACATTATTTGTGCTATCATCTGTTGTTTGATGACTTCACAGGTTTCAGACAAGAATCTATGTAAGATGATATACATAGATTCATCTTTGGCTAACCAAACACCAGCAACAAAGCCTAACCTCATAATTTTGTAATTTATCTTACTTCTTTAAGGTAAGTTTTTGCTTCTTTAATCTCAAGATTTAGTTATATTGTATCTCTTTTATTACTTCTTGCATTACTATCACTTTTCTAGATAGATTCGGTACGAGATTCGGTTGAATTTGTGTTAATGAGCTGAATTTGTGTTAATCCCTTTTTCTTGATGACCATGATCCTTAACTTGATACAATAGCAGAAACCTCAATAGTAACGGTAACATACTTATTCAAACATTTGTGAAAATACATTTAGATATTATGTTAATAAGCAATTGCTTCCTATAGTATACTGAGTGGCTCACCACAATCTTTGGACACATTACGCCTTCCATTATTTTATTCAAAACTTCAACTTCTCCCCACCAACTTATCAGTTTTATTCGAAACTTTACCTTCCATTGTTCTAAAACCAAAGTCTTGACATTGAAGGAGATCATTTTCACTTACTTTGACTTTCTTGTTTTTTTGTTTTTCAACAATGATCTGCACGGACTCAAGCCACCAGCGGATTTCGTTCTCGAGTGATCTTGGCCAATCTGAAAAAGCACCACCACCTGTTATAGAACCATCTGGCCTTATCCGAAGAGATGAAACTCTTCTAGATTCATCAAACCCGGACTTCGAGTTCCATATCTCAAACAACTTTGATCCGGGGGACTCCTCACCAGCCGATGAGATCTTTGCGGATGGCATGATCCTCCCTTTCCATGGAACTGCAGCTTCGGCCATGCCAAAACGTCTCTACAAGTACGAACTCCCTCCCATTACATCTTCCCTTTCTCCATCGCCTCTCCTGCCAAACCCATTACCCACAAAACACAGCGAGAAGGAAACCAACGGGCGAGGGAGCGGAGCAAACTCTGACTCAGAAGCAGAGAAGTCATCAAAGTCGTTCTGGAGTTTCAAGAGAAGCTCGAGCCTCAATTGCGACATAAAGAAGAGTCTTATCTGTTCTTTTCCTCGGATCGCAAGAAGCAACTCAACAGGTTCGGTTACTAATTCTAAGAGAGCAATGCTGAGAGATGTTAACAACCATAGCCCCTCTTCGTCTTCTTCTTCCTCTATCTGTTGCAATGCGTATCAGTTCAGGCCTCACAAACACACAGGAAAGATAAATGAAGGAGGAGGAAGCTTCATTCCAGTCCCCAATGGTCCATCAACATTTGGATCAGGATCGATCTTACGCCATTCGAAAAATAAGACGAAGAAGAAGAAGAAAAACAAGAAGTAGATGATCACAGCAGGAAGATATTTTCAGAGTTTCAATAAATTATGTTTCCTCTTTTGAGCTTTGATTGTGTCTACAAAATTGTTGGGGTTTTCTTTTGTACACATGTTTTAGTGTTTACTACAAAACTGGTTTAGGTTTGCTTAAATATTTCGAACTGGACACAACCTAAATCACAGAACCTATCTTTAACATATGATATGATGAACTGCTCAATGTATTGTAAACAATATACCAAGTTTTGTTGACAATAAACGACTCTTACTTTCTTATAAAGAGTTAAGATGTTGGACTTGGACAGATCCGCATTTTGGCGAAAACTTGTGGATCCATTTTTGGCGGGAAGATTATAATGATAAAGTTATTTTGTGTTTGAAGTAGACTATTGCATATTAGAAACAATCAATTGTAACTTGTTTGGTTTACACATTACGTTTATAGTTTAAAAAAGACATTTTTCGTGTTTGACAAAACAAAAAAAAAAAAAAAAAAAAAAAAATTCTTGTAACTTAACTATTGGTCCATTGACAACCTATTTTTGCGGGCGTTAATGGCCTTGGTCACACATTCGTTAATGGACACAATCATCATTTTGAACATAATCAAAATGGACAATATTAGACGGGTTAGAATGGATGTGAACAACCCATTTTGACACATGTAATGTTGGTAACATTGTAAAAGAGATGGGTGCACATATTTTAAAATCATGAGAGCTGATTTTAATATAGAGAACAAAAGAAATTTACTAATGGAATAAGGTGCCACCAACATTATACATTTGTTAAATGGTAGATGAAAAACCAAGTCCAACCTGACTCATTCAAATCTTTTGTGTATTAGAAATTGGACACGACATGTCCCCCATTTTTATCACTAAGAAAAATCACAAAATTTTTGTTATCGCACTAATATAGTCTTTGAGGGTCGAAAGCTTTAAATATTATGTTCAAACGATAATTATTACAATTATTCTCACTAATCATTAACATGCTGAGTTTGAAGTTTGAACCTAGAAGGTGTGATAAAACCACACCACTAGGCCTAAAGTCGTTATTTTATCAAGATTTGGTTTTTAAGTTTTACATGTAAGACATAAACACTAAATTGTACATGATGTAAATCACATTAAAATCGGATATAAACAAATACGTAATTGTTACAATCGTACATAAACATGGCCTTTCGAGAACATAGTTTCCACTTTCAACAGTGTAAGTGAGATGCTATCGGAGATCAATGACATCAAACTTGAGATTAGGGTTCATGTACACATCCGCACACGTCTTGTAAATTGGTCCTCCGTCCGCCGGTGAACTGTGAGCATGAAACCCACGCTGGTCACAATTCCTTATCACCGTCATTCCTCCCGGCGTTGTCAGCCGGAATATTCCGTGATTCCTGTAAAAACAAAACAGACTCTTTTTAGGGCTTCTCGAATCATTTCATTTTTTAAGTTACAATAAACTTTTGGTCTCTTGTTTTTTTTATTTACCTTGAAGAGTCTTGTGGCGCCATAACGATAGCCACAGCTTCCGGTAACATAATCTGAAAACATTGTAATTCCATTGTTGATATCGTTTTATGCAAATATATGTATTCTTTTTATTATTATAAATGATTTAGTCCGTACCTGGTATGAATAGTGTGTGTGGACATCAATGGATGACATGAAACAAGACTGTGTCGGATGCGTCTGAAGAAATGCAGACAAGTGTTTAACGATTCAGTAAAGAAATAATAAACTGAGAAAAATGATGTTAACGAATCATAAAGAAGTTAAAGCTAAAGATATAAAATCATATTTACTCACATGAATCCATCCAAGTGGAAAAAGGGATTGCTTGTCCTGTACTTCAAATATCTCCTCTTCGTTTGTGGCCTGACACTGATAAAGAGAGAGACAGATAGAGAAGTAAGTGAATATAAATATGACGAAACCAAGTTGGAATACCAAAACACGACTTTAGCTTACGGAGTCAGATGTTGATTCTTGCTTTGGTATGATGAGAGCTGTAATATAAAATTTTCTGTTTTTCTGCACACAGTGATTCACAAATCATTAATTCGTGAGCTAAATGTCAACATCACATTTTCCGAGTTTGATAAATAGAATACTATAGGGAAGTAATGACTCACTAGAGAGCCAGCAAGAATACCACACGTCTCTAAATTCTTTTTAGTGTTTGACTTGGCAAGCCTCATAAAGGTATCCATCATTGTTGTTGCCTGCAAAATAAAGGTAATTATCAAAAATATGAAGACAATTGGGTATAGAACATAGAGCCAGTGGTTGTTTGCAAACTTATTATCAAAACAATGTAGCAATAGAATTAGCCACTAGTCCTACGTTAAAGTCCAGAAGATAAATAAAGATATGAGTGTTCAAATCCCAAGGTTAAATAGACCATATATGATATGTGTTTGGAATTGGAGCTATAAACAAGAGTCTACTGTCACATAGGATAAGCTATAGAACACGATAAAGTTTCTTTCTCGCCTGATATTTGAATGAACTTTGACATCAAAGTAATAAAAAAAGATAGGAGAAATATAGCAAACTTACAATATGGAGTTCAAGAGGAGACTCGGACCGTAGAGACTCATCTGGCAGAGGGTTTTCTATCTTACATTCCGCTTCTATAACTTCAGGAGATAAAGCAGGAACCAAGTCTTGAACTTCTGCAAGTACCGGAGGTGGTGAAGGTTGCCTAATAAGATTGTTATCATTGACGCTTACTGGTTCTTCGAAAGAAATCATGGATGAAAGCTCTTCAGTGTAATTTTTCTGGATATTTTCACTAGGTGTAGGACTTGATTCCACTATTGGCCTTGCAGGTTCGTCATTACTGCCATTCCTTATCATTGGTTTGCTATCCACAGATTGTTGGAAGCTGTTTCCCATAGATAGTATCGGTAGGGAAGGTGAACACATAGGCAGGCGTGAGATAGTCAAGCGTAAAAAGTTAAAGGGAGAGAGTGGAAAATGTAAGAATAAAACAAACCATATAAAGATGCTGAATAAAAAATATTTTACATCAAACCAGCTAGATGGTCTAACCTTGGGATTTCAACTGGCGAAAAATCTATATTGCTTGGATATTGAACCTGGATCATATAACGAAAAGAACATCAGCTTACTGTGAAGAAGTGGGAAAAAAAAATAAAAGCAAACATACTTTGGTACCTTTATATCATTCTTCGGAGGCTGCCACTGTGCACGGAGTCCACCTGGACCCAAGATAGAATGCTTGGAAAGGGTTTCTTCTGTTGGTCGGATCAAGTTCACTGACCTAGAGAAATCGTGCAGTTAATAAAATCTATAAGACAGGACCATGAGACCAGAAAAACAGTGTAAGAAATACAAAAAAAAATAAAAAAGATCGTTCATTAAGAACAGCAAACTGGAGACCTACATTTTTCGGAAACGTTCTTCAAGTGGTGCAGCGTTCAAGAATTGCTGACCCCTGGAACCCATGTAGCCAAAATTATGTCCAGTAGTATTTCTTACCTATGTCGAACAAGAGAAACATAGAAAGAAGCAGGGGACATAGTTTATCTACTGCAGCTTAAAATTCCATATCACAATGTCATCTTTTTACTAGTTAAAACCAAAAGTTTCAGAATGAAACAAAAGCAGAGAACAAAGCATATTGATTTTGGCATATGGGACTAACAAGAGTCTTTTAGGACAAACCTTTGCATGATCATAGCTACTTAACGATGGTTTTACAGCCACAGACCAGCCTGGTGAACCATTAGCTGGATGAGCTTGAACATTATATCTCGGTATGATCTTAGGATTAAGTTCATCAATCCTTTGCTGTACAACTGGTTTCAACTTCTCCAACTCTGTTAAGACATCCAATAGTCTCTAGACAAGATAAAAAAAGCTCACATCAAACTACTGACTGATAAACCAAAAGATCATAAGCATATACATATATATATATATATATATATATCAATTACCATTCTCAAATACTCTTTGTTGCTTTTTAAAGATGTTCTATAATCTCGATGGGATGGTATAGTCTCAAGAGCCAAGCTAGAGAAAGAAAAAAACAACAAAAACATAGTTGAAGCATGGCTATGTAAAAGAGTATTCAAGTTTCAGCTTATGATGTATAATCAATCCTCACCTTGAAAAACGCAGAAGCATGACATATAAATCAATAACATTCTTCTCTGCTCGAAATATGTTGGCCTACACAAAACGTTTATGCATATGATTACGAACACTGACAAACAAACAAACTGGTTAATTCAAAATTTCAAAGTCTGAGTATGAAGATGAAACCTGTTTAAGGATATTATCAGCGATCCTGAAGTAAAATCTCAGAGAAATACGATTGTCTACGCCAATTCTCCGAGCACTAGTAGAGATATCGATTATATCAGAAGACGACCCCATACTTGCTCTTCACCAAATTCAACCTTCCCTTTCCACTTTCCGTGTAAAATTGGGACCTAAGAAAAGATCATCAACGTTGATGAGTAGATCTCGGAGCGCTGGGCCCAATCGATGACGGAATTGTCACAGGGTGGAGGAAAACCTCCGGTTCGAACAGACGGCGAGAGGTAAAGAGGCACCGCGATGATGGATGACGACGATTGGCGGATGAACAAGAGACGACGCTTTTGAGTAATTTTGACTTTCTTTTGGGGGGGGCAAATATGTAAATTTCAGCTTTTTGGTGGGTGGGTTGATATTTGAGGATTGATAATGAAATGTATTTAAACCGGCTAGGACCGGTCTCTTGTCGGCCAGTATAGACCCCGATTAAATCATTCATGATTTAATTTTTTATGATTCAAATGTGACCAAAAAATTGGTGTAGAGGCAAACCGGGTATGGCACACAGACCGTTATGCAATGAGTAAATTTGTTTGTTTGGTTTCGAACTATGATTTAATATTCCTGAATTATCTTTTTTTCTTGTATTTGAATACAGGACCTCACAAGATTCAAGGAATTGGAGCGGGATTTATTTATACCTAAAAATCTCTACACAAGAAAGTTAAAGAAGTTCTTGAAGAGTGGGAGATTCAATATGGACCTCATAGGTTTGCTTATAAGGAGCTTTTCAATGCCACATAGAAGAAACAACTTCTTGGTAAAGGAGGTTCTTGGGAACTTCTGATGCAGAGATCGTTGTGAAGCGGACTTCTCATGATTCAAGGCAAAGGTATGAGTGAGTTTCTAGCCGAGATATCGACCATTGGTCGTCTCGGGCATCCGAATTTAGTCAGGCTTTTGGGATATTTTTTGTTAGCATAAAGAGAATCTCTACTTGGTTTATGACTTTAATTATGCCTTATGGAAGCCCCTTGACAAGTATCTGAACCGTGATGAGAATCAAGAACGACTCACTTGGGAACAACGTTTCAAGATCAAGAATAGTTACAAGTCATGATTCATCGAGGTTTGATATCGGCTAATGACCATGAAATGAATGCGAGGCTAGGGGATTTCGGACTGGCGAAGAAGCTATATGATCAGGGATTGGATTTGTTTTCTTGTCCGGATTTGTTTGAGACACCCAAGTTTCAAGAACAAAATGCCGCCAAAATAAAATTGCCTCGAAGATTGACTAAACTTCTCCTCGTAACATAATTCGGTTCCTCCTGTCAACTCCCGAGTGTCGAGAGAGACGCTTGTAATGTAAGACAATAACATGGCTGGAACTGCTTTCAGTTTCAGTGGGACCAAAAAAGAAAATTATCTTCTCAAAAAATTTCCAATGTTAAAGTCAAAATATGAACCTAGAAAAGTGATTTTAGAGATACAGATAGGCTTCTCCATAAGGGGTTGAGTCAATACGGGAGAAAAGTAATTAGGGCTTCCGGTGTAAAATTAGTGAACCTTTTAAGTGTGTGATGTGTGTGTGAGTGATCATGTAATCGAGTATGTGTGGTCGTCACGAAAAGCCATAGTTTGTGTGTAAGATTCGCTTATAGACTAATCGATCTCTTCATTGCATCTAATCCTATTCACTTGAACCAGTGAATGCTTTATAGGGAAAAAATCAGCCGATCTTAAATAGTTCTAAACGTAAAAAATAAATTAGGTGACTAATTGTAGAAGTAGCCCTACGTGATTGTCTGTGACTCTAGGCGTGACCATACCATGAGAAATTAGTGACGTATAACTTCGCTTTCTCTTTTAGACCAATAGAATATCTGTCAATTTCTACACTAAAACATGTCAAAAACTTTTTTATTTTTTATTACATTTTATGGTCAACACTCAACACGTTGGTTGTTAAACTTTACCTTGTTTTTTCTTTTTCTTTTTCCTCCGTTATATTATTGTACGAAATTTTGGTTGTGAATGAGATAGAAAAAGTTTTTGATTATTGCATATTGTACTTTTCACACCGTTGTCGTTTTGTAATTTTAATCCTTTAAAATATTTAAGATCAACGAAAAATTGTATTATTAGGACACACTCTAGCCAATCCCACTATAATTGCTATATTAATTTAATAAGGATAAGAGCATCAACCTCTATGAGTCTCTCATTTATATTATTTTAATAGATTTTGTATAATTTATTTTTTTATTTAAGTTTTAAATTTTAATGAAAATTCATAACCAATTATGTGAATACATGTGGCAAATGGGTCTCTAGAGAGGTTCTCAGAGTCTCTCAAATGAGAGACTCATTTTCTTCTCTCTCATACTTTTTATTAATTTTTATTTTTTTAATTGGTGAGAGACTGTGTGAGAGACTCCCACTAATCCTGCTCTAAGAATATTAATTTGTAATTGCTTTACGATCTAATCTAGACCATGTGCGTAAATAATGTTCATGTTTTTTTTTTTTTTTATTACGCGGAATATCACGAGAACGTTCGTACCCACATTATCTTTGTTTATATTTTTTTTTTTGAAATTTACTTTTTACAGTTTGATTATTATTTTAATGCTCTTAATTACTTGCTTACACAGTTCTAATGAGATGATAAATATAAGAGAGGAAGATCACATAACCTTCCTCATAAGCCAAAAACAAAAAAGAACATGTTTCGTAAACTCATAATCTTACAAAGAGTTGTTGTTCTGTTGCTTACCCTGGTTTTATCTACTAACAACAGCAATGGCAAATTGATCCTAGATGGATCTGCAGTTTTCAACACAAACAGTTTCTTAGTTATAACGAACACCACGAAGCATACCTACGGCCAAGCTTTCAACGACACATCATCTAATATGAAGAACTCGTCTTTCAACATAAACTTCTTCTTCGCGATCGTCCCTGAGAATAAGCAGCAAGGCTCACACGGTATGGCTTTTGTCTTGTCTCCTACAAGAGGCCTTCCCGGAGCATTCTCCGATCAGTACCTCGGATTATTCAACTCAACAAACAACGGTAAAGCCTCGAATAACGTGATAGCTATCGAGTTAGATATACATAAAGACGATGAGTTTGAAGATATTGATGATAATCATGTTGGGATCAACATTAATGGCATGACATCTGTTACATCTGCTTCTGCTGGTTATTATGATGATAAAGATGGAAAGTTCCACAACCTTTCCTTAATCAGCGGTAAGGTAATGAGGCTTTCAATCGTGTATAGTCATCCTGATAAGCAGCTCAATATTACTTTATGCCCTGCTGAATTCAGTGTTCCACCGCTGAAATCGCTTTTAACTTTAAACAGAGATCTCTCGATGTATTTTGAGGAGAATATGTATGTTGGCTTCACGGCGTCGACAGGATCCATTAGAGCACTTCATTATATGTTGATTGTGTACACTAATAATGGAGCATTCTATCCACCGTTGGAGTTCGGCAGAGTCCCCACAATTCCTCCATATCCGAAGAAACCATCTGATAGAGTAAGGACGATTTTGGCGGTCTGTTTAACTCTGGCTTTGTTCGCTGTATTTGTCGCCTCGGGGGTTGGTTTCGTCTTCTATTTGAGGCATAAGAAAGTTAAGGAGGTTCTTGAGGAATGGGAGATTCGAAATGGACCTCATAGGTTTGCTTATAAGGAGCTTTTCAATGCCACAAAGGGTTTCAAGGAGAAACAACTTCTTGGTAAAGGAGGTTTTGGTCAAGTCTATAAAGGAACACTTCCGGGTTCTGATGCTGAGATCGCTGTGAAGCGGACTTCTCATGATTCAAGACAAGGGATGAGCGAGTTTCTAGCCGAGATATCGACCATTGGTCGTCTCAGGCATCCCAATTTAGTCAGGCTTTTGGGATATTGTAGGCATAAAGAGAATCTCTACTTGGTTTATGCCTAATGGAAGCCTTGAAAAGTACATAAACCGTAATGAGAATAACCAAGAACGGCTCACTTGGGAACAACGTTTTAAGATCATTAAAGATGTTGCCTCTGCTCTACTACATCTGTATCAAGAATGGGTACAAGTCATCATTCATAGAGATATCAAGCCGGCTAATGTTCTACTCGACCATGAAATGAATGCAAGGCTCGGGGATTTCGGACTGGCGAAGCTGTATGATCAGGGATTTGATCCTCAGACATCGAGAGTAGCGGGAACATTCGGGTATATCGCACCTGAGTTTCTAAGAACAGGAAGAGCAACTACAAGCACAGATGTTTATGCCTTTGGGTTGGTTATGCTTGAAGTGGTTTGTGGTAGAAGGCTGATTGAGCGACGAGCAGCAGAAAACGAACAAGTTCTTGCGGATTGGATCTTAGAGCTTTGGGAAAATGGGAAGATTCTCGATGCGACTGAGGAAAGTATCCGTCAAGAACAAAACAGGGGAGAGATTGAGCTTGTTTTGAAGCTCGGTGTGTTGTGTTCGCATCAATCTGAATCAATAAGACCGGATATGAATGCGGTTATGCGGGTCTTGAATGGCGTTTTGCAGCTTCCGGAAAATCTTCTTGATGTGGTAAGGGATGAGATATTGAGAGGACGGCCTGAGAGATCAATGGGAGTACTACTTGATGCCAATTCATTTCCTACATTGACATTTTCTTTCATCTCCCATGGAAGATGAAACACTGGAAAGATGTTCCTTTTGCTGAATAATCTATTTACATATATAGCTTCTGTAATCTATTTGTTCCTTTCGACATTTTGTAGTTCGGACTTGTTATAAAAGCCAACTTTTCAAGAGCAATTGCAAATGGCGTGAAACCCAAGACAATTGCATTATTGTTCATGTATATACTTTTGCTCGTCTCCGGTTAGTGTATACAGGATTTGGGATGACCTAGTAAGATTCCGTATTGAGAGCTCTCATCTCCTTGCATCACCAAACCTTCCGAATCGAGATTCAGTTCTTCTTGTTTGCTTATGGATTAAGACTAACATGCATGGTCATAACCTTGGAAAAGAGAAAGAAAGATGGGATTGGGGACATAGAGATGGTTTAGTTTTAGGCATGATCTATGATTAACTGATCAAAGGTCCAGTCTAGTGTGGTGTTTATATGAACTGAAGAAGAAAACTTCTCCATAAAAGGCTTAGGGGGATATATTGGAGTGAGTATTTGGTGAGAATTAGTTTTAATGACAAATCATGTGTTATTGAAACATGAATTTCAAAATATCAAACGTTATTAGGATTTCATTTAAAAGTTTCAGCTGAGATTTGAGAGGAATTCTTAGTTAAAAATACAAAGACTCAATTCCCATGGTTTTAGCTGAGATTTCAGAGAATTTAATAACAAAATTCCTAATTCACCAAAATTTAATCAAATCCTCTCAGAATTCATTAAAACTCAATTCTCACCAAATACACACTTCAATATACCCTCCTAAAGGTCTTCGGGAGATAACTACGATTGGGAAAATTAGGTCCACCCAGAGAGTTGGGTAAAGAAACAAGAGGAAAACCGCAAGGATGTGCCTTTTGGCGCTTACAAAATAGAAATATGCATACATCATATATCTAAACCGCTCCGTTAGCCATCCATAAAAGTAGTTTGCTATTTTATATAGGTAACCCGTTATTACATTAGAAGACAAGAACTATTGCACTTCAAGGATCGATGCTCCTAAGCATAAAAACACCAACATTAAAATTTTTAATTTAACGACAGCTACGATTTTGTTGTTCATTGTCAAGCAAACTCAAAAAAAACTACCGAGAAAATTTGACGATTGTACACATTTTCAAAAGTAAAAATCAATGTCTTGACACATTGAAAGTAAACAAAAAGAAAAAACTTAAATATCTTGAATCACAAACAGATTCTCTAAGTTTTTCATTTTTCATCTCTTACGCTGCCTCAGCGATGGGAAACTCAAAGACGACATCTTTGCCTGTCAGCTTCTTGTAAACCGCAGAGAAAGCCTCGAGCTTGTACTCTGTGTCGTTCTTTTCCTTTGGATCCAAAAAGACCTTAACAAAACACAAATTCAGTCTATTAGATTTACACAAAGTTATCAACATCTTCCTGGATGGAGTAAATAATCTTTGGATTTCGCTCACCTTTGTGATTTTGGTGCCGTCGATTCTGTACCTAGTTCGCTTCCCAACAATCTCTGCAGGTAAGACCACATCATCAAGAATGGCTTCATGGACTGAGGTCAGAGTACGGTTACGTGGTCTCTTTGCAGCTGAGCCCTTCTTAGGTGGCCTCACAATCCTCCTTGTAGCAATAAGGATCACATCCTAAGCATAGGGAAAAGAAGAACAAGATATTAACAAAGAAGCTAACAGGTTGCTCACTGACTAAAACTAGAGTGGTCCTAAACCCAGTAACTGAAACAATAGAAAGGTTCTTTTTTCGACAATTAAACTTCTTACCTAAACCAATCTAGAGTTGTATCAATAATACAAACGAACCATGAAAACGAGAGAAACTCAACAAAACACTAAAGGTAACAAGAAAGGGTAAAAGGAATCACCTTTCCACTGAACTTCTTTTCAAGCTCACGAACAAGTCTAACATGGATTTTGCGGTAAGCTTTTCTCAATCTGTAAGGAACATAGATAACAATTGCCTTGCGTCCTCCAGATACATCAACTTGACTACAAAAAAGAAAAGAGACTGAATTTTAAAATCTTCTCTTTTTTCCTAAAGTAACCAACATCAAGGAAACATAAGCAAAAACAGTTCACTCACATGGCTGAGTTGACGTATAAATCCTTCAACTCACTTTTCAATTCTTGGTTGGTGTTCTCCAAATCAAAGAAAGCCTAAGAAAATAAACAGAGATACACAATTCAGAAAAAAAAACTCAAACTTTCACCAATTCAAAGGGATACCTAAATCAAAACAAACCTGAGCAACTTGCTCATCCAATTCAGAGAGTTCCACACCCTTATCCTTGTGAATTTTATGCTGTGCCGAAAACATCTTTTCTCTCAAATTATAAACCTGAGAAACATAAAACATTTCAATTATCAACAAAAAAAAAAAAGTGCCCTTTTTGAGTCTCAAAACATAGAGAAAACACTTAAATAAGCAATCATTGATCACAAACACCATTGCCAGATAAGAACAATATCGAACAAGACAACACAGTAAAGTATAAATCACCCATATCACCGATCAATGCAGAAACTAAAAGAATAAATTTACAGCCAAATACAACAAATTAAGAACAAATTAACAAACCCCAATCGAGTATACAAACCAAGATCCAAGAGAGAATTATAAAAAAAAATTCGTCAGAATGAAACGCACCTGAGGCAGAAGACAAATGATACTGAAGCTAATCCGCAAAAATAAAAATAAAAACCCTAGAGTTCGAGGAAGAGGGTAGACTTTATAAAGGATGATCTAGCGGTCATGGATTGCTACTAGACACGTGTACGGATTATATTATAAGTGAGCCAAAGCCGTTTGATCGAATCCGAACCGTAGAATTAAGTTGACGTGGCATAAGTATAATAAAGCCACGTATTGCTTACGTGTAAGTGGTCGTATCTTATCATTTCCCTCGAATAGACCAGACAACCGAAGACGACATCGGAGATCCTTTACCGCTTCTCTCACTTTTTCGATAAACCCCAAATCACGTAAAGAATCTTGAGGAGCTAAAGCTCAAAACCCTAAATTGGATTCATAATTGGGCAAAACCAAGCATCTAAAGTTTTGAAGTTACTAGTTAATTTCGAGGTGGGTTCGTTGAGAAAACATTGACTTCTTTGTAATTTGGTAATCTGAACAGCTAAGAATGTTCATGCATTAGTCACACATATGATTCACTTCTTTCTTTCTTTCTTCCTTCTCTTGGTTTTGAGCTGAGTAATATATGTGTTGTAACTTCCAATAAAGCTTAGATTTTGATCAATGAAGGATCATAAACAACATATAGACTCTGTAGTTTGAGTTTAGTGAGTCAAATTTTTGTTCCATTGTTCTTACGAAATTAGGGATTTTGCTAAATTGTTTGAAATGATTGTAGCTGGTGAAGAAAGCTAACTATGTCGAGCAAAACCCGGGATGTGCTAGAAAGTCTAGTTAAAGATAGTTCACTTAAATGGTTGCTTGGGAAGCAAAGTTCTTTCGATGAAGAAATCGAAGAGATTGAGAATTCCCCATCTGGTGGAGCCAATTGGATTCGTGAGCTCTCTCAAGTGGCAAATGTGGTTATTCGTAGGTGTTCAAAGTAAGAATCACTCATTATCATTTGTTACTTTTTAATCCATACAATTGAATTGGTTAAAGTAGTATGAAAAAAGTTCAAACCTTGATCAAGATAAGGAGTTATGGAATGGATTTGGATGCTGATACTAGCTTTTGATTTTGTTTCTATATAGTAATGGGAAACATTTGATGCAGAATACTAGGTGTTTCAGTAAACGAGCTACTGGATAGTTTTAAACAAGAGGCGTCTGGATCTGTTAAGCAGCCTTCAGTGTTTGCAAGAAACTTTCTAGAGTATTGCTGTTTCAGGGCACTTGCACTCTCTGTGGGAGTAACAGGTCATCTAAGTGATAAAAAGTTTAGACGTTTAACTTTTGACATGATGGTTGCTTGGGAGGTGCCTTCTGCTGCTAGCCAGGCATTACTCAATGTAAGTAAGCACTTTTGATTTCGGCATTTGCGGCCTGTTGAGTTAAGACTTGATCCTCTTATTTTCAAACATAGAAGCAGGTTGATGAAGATCCAACAGTCGGTTTAGAAGCCTTCTCCCGGATTGCTCCAGCAGTTCCGATAATAGCTGATGTGATCATATGTGAAAATTTGTTTGGGATGCTGACTTCTGCCTCAAACGGTGTTCGGCTTCAGTTTCATGTTTATGACAAGTATTTGTATGGACTTGAAAGGTAAAAGCCTCATCCTAAGAAACATCCTTTAAAAACACTTAGTGAAATCTGAATCTGGGATTACTTTCTAGAGCAATAAAGAAGATGAAGAGCCAGACCGAGTCATCTCTTCTTTCTGGTGTTCGATCAAGAGGAGAAAAGATTCTTGAGGTTGACGGAACAGTTACTACCCAACCAGTTCTTGAACACATTGGAATCTCAGCATGGCCAGGTATGTTTCTCTGCACAAACAAGAAGTGGAAATTTTTGTAAATTCCTCTCTGTTCGGTCGATTGAATTGAATATTTTTAAATGCAGGTCGCTTGATTCTGACTGATCATTCACTATATTTTGAGGCTATAAAGGTTGTGTCCTTCGACACACCAAAGCGTTATAGCCTATCTGAAGATCTGAAACAAGTAATTAAACCCGAGTTAACCGGTCCTTGGGGCACTCGGCTTTTTGATAAGGCCGTCTCTTACAAGTTTATATCTCTGTAAGAAATGCTTTTATTACAACTCGTCTTTTACTTTTGCATCAACTTCTTGCCTGATTAAATCAGTTACAAATTTTAATGGCTTTTGCTTTGTAGACCAGAACCAGTAGTAATGGAATTCCCCGAGCTCAAGGGCCACACACGACGAGATTACTGGCTCGCGATAATCCTAGAAGTGTTATACGTTCACAGATACATAAACAAGTTCAAGATCACCGGTGTAGCAAAAGATGAAGCAATCTCAAAAGCTGTGCTTGGCATTTTACGCGTCCAAGCCATACAAGAGCTCGGTTTAACAAACCCTGTGCGTTACGAGAATCTTCTCCCGTTCAATCTCTGTGATCAACTTCCAGGTGGAGATCTTATTCTTGAGACGCTTGCAGAGATGTCAAGTTCCAGAGTGCTTGAACGGACAAACAAAGCCAAGGAAGGTAACATTGTTAACTTGTATTATGCAAACTGTATTCTCCTGGTCTTATAGAATTCTATGTTGATAAGGCTTCTTTTAAAAGGGACATTGCATTCGATCTCAGCCTCGGATATGGTTTCGCAATTGGGTTTGGTGTTTGGAGCAACAAGTCCAAAGAGTAGTAGTAGTCTTGTGGTAGGTGATGTGGTGGTTGGAGATGTGAATCCATTGGAGAGAGCAGTTAAGCAATCAAGAAAGAACTATGAGAAAGTGGTTCTTGCGCAAGAGACGGTTAATGGAGTCAAAGTTGATGGAATTGACACCAATTTAGCAGTGATGAAGGTAAAAAAATAAACACTACAAATTTACCATTTCTGCAATAGATTTTTGAGACTTGTTTCTTTGCAGGAACTTCTACTTCCGGTTACAGAAATCGGGAATTGGCTTTTGACGTTAGCAAATTGGGACGATCAATTGAAGTCTTGTGTTTTCTGTCTCTTCTCCACTTTCATAATTTCCAGGTAGAAGTTTTATGAGTTCGTTTTGTTTGTTTGTTACAGTTCTCTGAAATCTTTTGTTTTTTTTTGTTTAGGGGATGGATTAGCTATGTTTTTGCTATTGCGTCTCTCTTTATAGCGGGTTTCATGGTTCTCACAAGATATTTCACCAATAGAGAGAAAGTAATGATCGAGCTGAGAGTTATCGCACCACCTCCTATGAACACAATGGAACAGCTTTTAGCAGTCCAAAACGCGATATCGCATCTCGAACAGTTAGTGCAAGACGCAAACATCGTTCTACTCAAGTTCCGAGCTTTACTACTCTCCCTTTTCCCACAGGTCTCGCTCTCCCTTCCCTCAGAATTTCCACTTTTTTAGCATTTTGTGCAAACGCTCTAATGGTAGTTGAAAAATAACAGGCGAGTGAGAAGTTTGCGGTTGGAATTGTGATTGCTTCAACAATGATTGTATTGTTGCCTTGGAACTATTTGATCCTGGTGGTGTTTCTCGAGTACTTTACAAGATATTCGCCACCGCGTAGAGCAAGCACTGAGCGACTGATCCGGCGGCTTAAAGAGTGGTGGTTCAGCATTCCAGCTGCTCCTGTGATTCTCGAACAGAACAAAGATGATAACAAAAAAACCAAGTAAAATATAACAAAACGGCTTCATATTAACTACGTCACGTATCATATGTATATTTACTCTGTTTACATGTATCATATAATGAAGCAGAAAAGTGTTTCGAGTAATGGAAACGCAAAATTTCTCCTTCTAATGTTGGATTTATTAACCAAAACAAAATCATAGTAAAAAACATGTTAATCGCCGATTACCATACAAAAATATTATATGTAGTTAACGTTTCGTGGTAAAATCGCAGGGTGCAGATGTAAATCATCTTACAAAAAATAACGTTTTCTTTTCCGGAGTACAAATTAAAACATTTTTATTCATAATAATCACACAACAAACGCGAAGCCTCTCTCTGTCTCTCTGGTTCTATCTTCACGAGTTTTGCTTACAAAGCAGCTGCATTTTGTGGCTGCTCGTGCTCGACTGAAGCTACCTGAAGAGGTTCCTGCAACTCTGGATTTATTGGAAACAAATGGCACTGTGCGTATTGAGCCATCAATTGATCCACAAGAACCAAAGCCACCATTGCTTCCACCATTGGCACAGCTGCAACAAATACAAACAAAAACCAAAACTCTAAAATCCTGAGTCATAAAACTAAATCAATTCAATGGTTTTGAGCTTATTATTATAAACCTCGTGGAACAACACATGGATCATGACGGCCACGCGCAATCATTTCAGTTTCTTTCTTGTCTCTGGTTACAGTATTCTGCTTCCTCTGCACATTGGAGATAAAACATCAATGTGTTGATTGATGATTTCAAGCAAACATTTTGTTATTGTTCATATGGAAACTGCATGAGTTTTATCACGAACTTACTCCAATTGTTGATGTTGGCTTGAAGGCTACTCTCATGTTTATTATCTCACCATTTGATATCCCTCCCTACACAAATTGACCAATATCAGAAATCTCTCAGAAGAATTAAGTAGTTTATTGACATATTAAACACAAGACTTAACCAACCTGAATTCCCCCGGATCGGTTTGTTTTTGTACGTATTCTTCCATTTTCATCGGTATAGAACTCATCATTGTGTTCAAGACCAGTCAGAAAGGTACCTGCGGATTCATCACATATGATTTTTTACTGCTCAAGAGGGGTTGTTTGAGATTGGCCAAAGAAGAGCAATATATAACAATTTTCTATACCTGCAAAGCCACTTCCAAACTCAAATCCCTTTGTTGCAGGTAACGACATACAAGCTTTAGCCAGTTCTGCTTCAAGTTTATCGAAAACCGGTGTACCAAGCCCCTGCACATAGTAATTTCAATAATCATTCGCTGAAGTTCATACAATCAACTTCAGAAGGACACACAAGTTAAACTATTTCAATGGTATAGTGAGGTCATACACGTGGAGCATTCCGAACAATGCAGGTCACAACACCACCAACAGAGTTTCCTTTTGTCCTGACAGCATCAATCGCAGCTATCATCTTTTCCGCATACTCGGGATTAGGGCATCTGACAATGTTATCTTCTATCTATAAGATGAACAAAGTGAGGTAAGATTATTACAAGAAGAACCTTAATAAGAGGTGGCAACAGAGAAGTAATTAGGAAATGACTATAATGATGAATGAAAGTCGCAGAAAATTCTCAGCAAGAATTAGGTCACCAAAATGGGTTGTCCCTCAGACATAGTATGGAATTTACTCACAAAACAACATGGAGGTTATACTACCAAAAAAGATTTTCACCTGTTCGAGTGTCAAATTCTCGTGGTCTACCAAATCCTCTGGAAGTACAACCTGGTGGACTTGCGAGACATAGGCAAGAATCTGGAGACAAAAAAGAAAGAAAGGGACAACCGTAAGCAAGTCCAGAAAAAAATTTGAAAGAGATGCATGAATCTGTAGAAAATTGGGTTACTGAGTTACATATTACTAAGGGACATCCTATTTGCAAGGATATATTAAGATAGAGAAAACAAAAAGAGAGATGAAAGATGAAACCAAAAATCAGAAGGATATAAAGAGTTCTATGTAAATTGATTCTTCTAGAGCAATGACAATTGTAAAGTGAGAAAGTACACGCACCTCAGTTCCTGAATATAACTTCAAAATTTTCTTGGCCAAAGCTCCAGGAGCAACTCTTCCAATGGTCTCTCTAGCTGAAGATCTTCCACCACCCTTGAAAAGAACCACACTTTTAAAGTAAGTTGAAATGAACTATACCATTGAACTATACCATTGAACTAGTAGAAACCTTACCAAGAAAAGTAACTTATAAACAAGTTAAACCAAGACGGTAAGTTTGTTACCTGTACTGATCTGACACCATACTTCATGTCATAAGTTGCATCAGCATGCGATGGCCTATAGGCAACCGACATTTCGCTGTAATCCTGAAAATCCAGTGAGTCGCTCAAAGGTTAAGAGTATACAGAATGCTTTCTATTCGCTTCTGCTTTAGCCACTAACATAGAACTAAAATAAGTCGTCTTTTCAAATGCCTAAAGCAAACATCTACTTAACAATATCATAGAGATGTCAAAAAAAACTTACAAGTCCTCTCTGATCTGTGTTTGGTACAAACACATGGATGGGTGTTCCTGTCGTCATCCCTGCAATGTACATATCTCAACAGTTAGAACAAGATAGAGAAACAAAAATCAAAATTCAAACTGTGAAAACTAGACCTTCAGAGACACCAGAAGATATCCGGCAAGTATCAGTCTCTTTTCTAGGAGTTGTAATCCTACTCTGACCAGGTCTCCTGATAAACGCAAACCAACATGTAAAAAAATCTATCAAGTAATCATATTAAGGTTATAATGAAAGAGCTTTGTTCCTCAAAAAATTACCTTCTATCAAGATCGAATTGCAAATCAGATTCAGTAAGTGGAATACGAGGAGGACAACCATCAATAATACAACCAACTCCACCTCCATGTGATTCTCCAAATGTAGAAACTCGAAAATGAGTCCCATATGAACTTCCAGTAGCTTTTATCTCTACAAATTTAAACACCCAAATTCCAAAGCTTTTAACTTTTATTGTTGTAATGGAAATGTGAATCAATTCAAGCACTAAAGAAGGAACTGTACAGACTCCAAACCAATATCAATTTCAAAATCAACGAGAATTTCACATAAAGATTCGAAATTTACACTGTATAATCTAAAAGTTTTCGAATTTGACAACGATGGAGCTCGAATTGAGTCGGAGATAAAAGAAAAGAGAAGAAACTCACGGAAGTTCTTCCTGGTATGGGTACGGATAGAGATCTGAACGGAGGAAGAGGAGAGACGACGGAGCTCAGAGGGAAGAGAAGAAGAAGAAGAAGCCGGTTTGGTAGATCCAAAAATGGATTTGGAAGTGAGAGAAGACGCCATGATGAGGATCGAAGCAAAGGAAAAAAGATGGAGAAGAAAGGTTTAAAAGGTGAGAAGAAATTGGAGTTGGTGGCAATATTGGGGGGGTTGGTGGGTAAATATATATAAGTGTGCCTAATTTTGCTAATGGCTTCTTCTGTGGTCTTTCTGCAATGGAGGCGCAAAAGGCAAAATCATCCACCTACCCAGCGACGACCATAACTGGACCAAAAAATTTGTATATGTAAACCTTTAAATCAAATTAAATCAGATCATATTAAGGTTTTGGTTATTTCCGGTTTTGCTCTAACTTCCGATTCAATCATAACTCATAACATAAGGTTGTAAACTTGTAATTATATATTTGGTTATCCAAAATTACTCTACAGTAAAATTTGTTCATATTAATATTAACTCGAATTAAATTTATTTTTAATAACACTTACTGGTTACTCCAACTAAACATTATAAAAATTACTATTTAATTGTTTTTAACAAAATGTAACTCATATTTCTACTACAAATTTATTATATAAATCTACAAATTTTTACCACATATATTACTAAAAATTACATCAAATTACAACTGCAAAAGTAAGAGCCTAGATCTACTAGAAAACCCAAAAACCAAGAGGTAAAACTCAGTTTTAAAACTACTTTCATTGGAGGCCTAACTTTACACTCAATACAACTTCTCTAATTTCTTCATTCTTTTCCTAACTTTAAAAAAAAAACACACACACACATAAATAAACTCGATCACTATAATCTACGTGGCAGTCCATAGTTATGGAATGTCCTAATCATCCCATCCAAGCTCGCCGTCACGATCACCAGTCGCCACGCGCCGGCAAAATCAAACTCGTCGACAGGGAGGGGATTATCGAAAATTCCACCATCAGAGCTACTCATCATAAGCTTCTCCTCCGGCCACGTGGCGCGACAGGAGCGAGTCAATCTCCCGGAGCTCTGTAATTGTCTAAGTACTCGCCATGATTCTTCGTCATCTCCGGCCACTTTCGGTACTTCCATTCCCGGCGTAGTCCAAGCCGCCGCCGCAGAAACATCCGGCGATTGAAAATACTCGAAAGAATGCGACGATTTCGCGCCTTTCTTCGACGGGAAACCATCATTATTCCAGAGATAAACTCCGAGACCTCTTCGGACTGATAAAATCTGTTTTCCGGCGGAAGAAACAAACGACGCCGACGATTGTCTCCCAAATTTCGTCGAAACTGAAATTAAAAAAAAAAATTCAAAAAAAAAAAATCAAAACACAGTTTCGAGAGATATAAATAAAACACAATCCAAACATTCAAAATTTCGAAATTTTTACCTTTGAATTTATGAAGGATTTGAGTTTTATCAAATATCCGAAGTTTCGAATCATCGGAAGATACCATAACTTTCTCAGAGCTTCCAGGACAAAACTGTACGGCGGTGATTCTATTCCGTCCTCGGATAAGAATCTGCTCATCCATTATCACATCATTACCTAAGATTTGATAGAATCTGCAGTTTCCAGTGATACAACCAATAACGAACCCCTGAAGAAGAAGAAAAAACAGAGCAAAGTTGCGATTTTTAGAAACTTCAGAAACTCTCTAAAACAGAGCAAAGTTGCGATTTTTAGAAACCTCAGAAACTCTCTAAAACAGAACAAAGTTTGCGAGTAGAGAAGAATAAAATATTTACATTTCCGTTTGTTTGGTAACAGATAGCAGAAACGGAATCACGAACGTCAGTCCAAGCGACGACTCTCTCTTCTGACAAACCCCAGATTCGAGCTTTCCCATCTATTGATCCACTTACGAAGTTGTTCTTATTCACAGGATTGAACTCAACGCAAGTCACTGTAAGCAACAAGCAAGAAACAGTAAGTAACTTAACCAAGATTCAATACGAAACATACCAAATATGTTATTTCTAAATGCTTTTAGAGATCAAAATAAGTTACCGTAGTTGTTATGATGGAAGACATGAAGACATTGATCACAACCAATTCTCCATAACCGAACTGTCTTATCCTTAGAAGCTGAAATAAGCAACTGCAAACCAAAACATCAAAGATAAAAATTCATAAGTAATAAATCAAGAAATCTCAAAAACAAGATAAATAAAACAAAAGTGAAAAAACTCACATTTGAGTCTGACCATGCTAAGTCCAATACATCTCCGGTGTGACCATAAAGTTCTTGAAATGGTGTTTCTTCGATATGAAAAGCTTTCTGAGGGAACATAACCAATGCTTCTTGTTGACTCATTGGCTCTTGTTGTTGTCGCATAAAAGAAGTGAATAGAGAATCAGATAGCGTGATTCTCCATATCTTTACAACTCCATCTTCGCCTCCCGTAGCTAAGAATTTTCCATCAGGACTAAACTTTAATACCCAAATTTTCCCTTTGTGTCCATTAATCTTTTGTACCATGTAAGTTGCAGATAACTCTACATGACTCTTCTTGTTAGCTTTCACCTTCACTTTGTTCATCAACTCTTCCTTAGACTTGTATTCGAAATCTTGATCCTTTCCTCTTGCAAAGCAGGTGAAGTTAAACAACCATTTCTTCGAGCTCTTCTTGCTAAAACTCGGAGATGGACTTGAAGAAGCAATCGTTGAGCTTTGTTCTGAATCATCATTCTCTTCTTCAAGTTCCTCATCAGAGATTGAACTAGTTGATCCATAGTTCTCCTCTCTAACACAACATTGCAACTCATCTTCACCAAAAGATGAATCTGAAGAAGAACTAGTAGTAGTAACCTCATCGCTGTAATCATTTATCCTCTCCAAACACATCGACTCTTCCAATAAACCCATTTTCTTGAGAAACCGTTTACGACGTTCCTCAACACTAACTGGCTCACTTGACCAAACTCCAAACTCTGCTTCTTCTTGTTCTACTTGTTCACCAATAGACAAAACATCGGATGAAGAATCAAAGAACACATCAACATCAACTTCATTCACCATTTCAATCACGACTTCAAAAAAAAAAAACACAAAAGCTCGTTCCTTTCTTTATATAAACCTTCTTCTTGTAGCTTCAACGTGGTACACGGACCGTTGATTTCTCAAATGTTCAAAACCTAAACACCAAAGTGTGAAATCAATTTCTTCCATTAGTATAAACTGACTCAATTCTCTGAACTTACATAAATCGAAGTGAAATGTAGCTTAAATACGAGATTTTTAACAACAAATGAAAAACCACCAAGTTTCATAAAACTAATAGATTAAACAAAAAGACGGTTCCTGAAACAGAGGAAGAGAATAGAATAATCAAAATTCTGGATAAAAGTTTGTACCTTTGTCTCCGTAAGAAGCAATAGAACCCAACAAAAGGTCAAATTCTAATAGCCGACGAGGAATTGGGTCGGGGTTTGATTTTGATTTCTTCAAACCTCAGCAAAAAGTTTGTTAATTTAAAGCTTCTCCGTGTGATAGAAAAAGGAGATGTAAAATAGACAGAACATTCACGTTATGGCTCTGTGAGAGTGGTTGGGCTCATCAATGGCGGCCCAATCAGAATCTATGAGATCTTTTTGACGGCGAAGTGGCCGCGATTCAGGAGACAGGAGACAATTCAAACTTTCTTACTCCCGACCAATTTCTCAGACTCTTTACTGTGTTTTCGTTTTTGTGCTTTTTGGGCTTATGTCTGCAACAACGGCGATATATATAAAAAAGTAAGCAAAAAGAGTTAACCTTTTTGGATCAGAGTCATGTTTAGTGTGCAGAACAATGGAGAAGACACGATTGTCGACAAAACCCAGATTAAGTAATTAATTATCCATGAAATTCGAAATTCTTTACTTTACATTTTCATTCTGACAATAATTATTTACATGATTTTTTCTTGATTATTTTTTTGTATTTTTCGTTACAAAAAACAAAAAAAAAAAGTCCAAGGACCGATGAGTGGTTGTGATCTAACTTATGGAAATACTTTTTTGAATTATATGTTATTAACCAAAGTTTTTAACATTTATGAACATATAAGAAAAAAAAAAACTAAAAGAGTGAAAAGGCTCTGTTTATGCTTTTTCTTCTTCTTCTTTTTTTTTTTTGTTTTTTCTCCTTTGTATGCTATAAACTTATATATTAAGTTGTTAACAATATGAAGATATATAGTGTGTTCATAATTTATATTTTTTTATCCAAAAATAATGGAAAACAACTACATGAAAGAGTTATTACAGATTGTGAGGATGATGATAAGAAAATTAATATACACGTGTGTGTAAATCATTTTCCTTTTTTCTTTGTTACATGACGAGAAGACAAAAATTTAGAGTTGAAATACTGTAAAAATCAGATTTGTAGTTTGTTTTAATGAATGTCAGAAACGAAAAGATACATAAAAGCTTTAGTTATAAAGTTTTCATATTCATTATGATGAATAATAATAAGAAACGGTATTTATATAGTAGATGATATTGAATATGTAAGCTCTGTCACATTTGGAGTCAGCGATTAGAGGTGGATTTGTAGTTATCTCAACATCCAATGAGTTTAACCATACATTCATCAGTTAATTTTTGTTTTTCTACTTGTTGTAAATTAATTATGTGATTTTATTCTTAATTTGTACATTTTTAAATGTAGTTGCAATGAGAAAATGACAGTAATTTTTGTGTCAGAGGTGTATACAAAAAGAAGTTTGTCTTGTGACTTATTTACATAGTCACATTTTGATCGAAATTAGTTTTTGATTAAATCAGCAATTTAAGTAACCCTGGCTCGTTAATTAGAACATAACTTAAGCATCATTTTATCAAATCGTATGTATATTGCAATGAAAAACACGAATGTGTAAGAGTACCAACCAGTAATCTTGACTGCAGTTTTGGACTCAAACTGAGCTTGTTATGCAACAATGGCGGAATCTTCAAATTTTGAGGCAGAGAGGGATAGAGAGAGAGCTCATGTAATGTAGCATTAGTCGTCGACAATGTGTGCTTATATAGTTAATTAGTTAGATGTATATTTATATATAAACGAAATATGTATATATACAGTAGAGTATATATAATATAGCTCATGATGATATCGTTGATATATAATTACAAAATTTACAATAATTAAACATATTATTTGATTATATTTTAAAATTCTTTAAAATTTTGTGTAAGACAAAAAAAAGATGAAAAATAATTGAAACTGATTATGACAACTATTTCTTCCCCAGCTTGTAGGAACGCATAATCTTCTCTACTCTATATGTTCAGGCATACACAAAAATTTATATGCATAATACAAAATCTGCATATATGTGTGATTAAATGATTCAGTGGATGCAAATCATATTTTATTAAAAGAAAAAAATTACGAGTAACATAATGCGACAACTCGTACCTTTTTATTTGTGATTTGAGAACGATTGGATGATATTGTTCAAATCTCAAGAGATTTGATTGGTCAAACTACGCACGTAAAGTTGGTGAGCAATTTTATAATTAATAAACGAAATCTGCAACTTGTTGTTAGAAACCTAACTCGTATCCTTCGTCATGATAATTATTCGTTTCGTGCAAATAATTGAACCATGAAGCAAATGAGAGTATATTCAATTATAAGAAATGAAAAGCTGAGTGGTATTAGTTTATTACAGACTAATGGTGAATAAATCTTGAACGTGGAATGTTTCGAATTGGTGAACTATTTTTCTACTAGAACTCTTATCTATTTTTATTTTTATTTATTAGAGAGTGTTAGCAAAGTTTTACATTAAACTCGTTAAGTAGAGTACTCTACACGCATGGTCTCGAATTTTAAAGAGCTTCTGTATTTTTGCTTCATGTATTTATGTGGTTGAGTTTGAATTTGTTATGGAACTTAATACTTTTCTATTTTAATGATACGTGGATGAGTTCGAATTTGCTGTGGAAATAAATATATTTATATTTTAGTGACACGAAACCTATATGTAGAGTTAGAATAAATTGGTTTATCGATGTACGTAGTAATGTGAGTTCTTCTTTCTACGAAGCCTAATAGGCTAATCAATACTAATGTTGACACGCCAAAAGAAGGCGATACGACTAATTGTACCATATAAGTTAAACCAAAGTACTTAGGAAAAAAAAAAAAAACATATAGCTACTGTCTCGAGTCCCATGCAATTGCTGGCTTTTGTTGACTTATTCCTTGGACCGATCAATTTGTGTGTGTATAAGTCAGTGGATAGTGGATACACACCATAACAATATATAACATAAAAACGAATTTACACGATGATTATAACTTAGACAAAACATGTAACATTACGTGTATATTAACTTAAATAAAATACGAATTGAAGTTAGCATCAAATTTATGGTGAGGTTTCACTGGCCGAATTGTTGAATAACATCCTTCCTGGCCAAATTGTTTAATCTTGGATTTAGTTGTAATTAATGATTAGTACGTGATCAGAGATGGAGATACGGGGAATATCGATCTCTTGTTAGTTGATTGCTTAATTAATAAGATTTTGGGTTTGATTAAATAGGTTTTATACCTTTATGATAAGATTCTGCATGTGATTAATCCCTGGGTTTGGCCAAATTAATTCATTAACATTTTCTGTCAGGGTTGTCTTTTTGTCAGCGTATATATATATTTCCTACTTATATAATTATTTTCTTTTTGGTTGACATGGTTTAGAACTCCAAAAACGATAACTACGAAATTAACAAGTGTGCAAAAATGTGGAACTTATCGAAATAATGTAAATTAAAAAGGAAATGGTGGTTTGGGTACAATTTTGAACTGAATCCAAAGGTGAATCATATTAGTTAGCCATGACATGAAAGAATGTTACATAAATATGCTATTTTGACCCAAAAAAATGCTACAAGAAGTCAAAGACTTTTCAAGTCGTATTTTATGTGAGCAAAACGTTCAACATATGTATAAAGTTGGATGACATTTAAAAAAGGAAAGAATACATGACTAATCTGGATATTGGGTTCCACAAAATGGATCATTGGAGTGAGAGATGTCACTCTCACAAAGCCCAAATAATGAAGCACTACAAGCCCATGTCTCTAAGATAAGATGTTCTTCAAGGATAAACATTTTATTTGCCAAGGTTGCATGTTCAAAATATCGCTAAGCGCTAGTTAGATGCTCTAGGTGGACCTAACGCTTAACAAAAAAAATCATAGATTATACGGAGTTTAATCAGAAATTAGTTTTTTTTTTTAAATCATTTTTAATGTTTTAAAAAAAATTAATGTTATGAACATATAATACATAATATAGTTGATTTACTCTCTATTTCAAAAATACTTTGGTCTCGTTTTGCATATTGGTCTAAATTACGGTTTAAAATCAGGGATTAGGTGTTGAAAAAATAAAAAATAAATGGATTGTTATTGGTTTTTTATTGTAGTTGGGCCAGATTTTTACTAAAATATGTAGAAAAATCAAAAAAAAAAAAATTGAAAAAGTTAGCAAAAAATCACCCCAACGATTAATAGTTCCGATTAGGGTAAAATCGTGGCGGAAGAATACCAATTACCGATTAGGCGGCTATGCAGCCGATTTTTAGAACATGGGTTGCATCTACTTGCCTAGCACGCAACTCTTGGTTAAGAATTTGGGTACTCAATCGTGCTTACTCGAATGTCTTCCAACTCTTTTTAGCAATATTCTGAGTCCTTTTGGTTCCAAAATATTTTTCCGATGAAATCAAATTTGCTATAACAATTAGGACTAGGCAAAATATTCGTTAGATTCATTTTGATTTGCTATCCGTTTCGATTCAACCCAAATTTTTTGGATATCAACTTAATAGACTAGAGAAAATATAAAAAATTAATATCTATTAATGATCAACAAATCACAAATATTAAAATTTAAGAGGAGAATATCCGATTAGTTGCGATACGGATAAAAAATTAATAAACTGTTAATTCGCGGATAAAACTTAATAGATTACAAATACCACCAATTTGAGGATATCAGCTTCGCATCCATGGTAACTATTTCTTATTAATATAAGCAGGTTGACCCCCCCCCCCCCAAAATGGTGTTTACTCTTAGATTTACATACAGTTGAAGATTTCAATTGGTCTTTATCCAGAAAAAAAAAAAAAAAGATTTCAATTGGTTCAGACTCGGTTCACTCTTAGGAACAAACAATCATAAGTGATGGTTAGAGTGATGGTGCTCGGTTCGTTCAGGATACACACACACATATCCAATGGCTGACATTAAAAAGCATAGAAAAAAGCAACGGTTAGGATTAACCACTTAGCAACCGCAGCTAAAAAAAAACCTACAAGCGGGTCCCACCACGCCCAAAGCAAAAACTCGACCTAAGTACACTTTTGGGCTTGAAACTGGTAAAGAAGAAGAAGACGAAGAAGAAGAAATAAGCTCAGGAGTTAAAAAAAAAAAAAGTCTTCTCCTTCATTCATTCGACGACAACTCGTACTCCTCTAGAAATATCAACCTAAAAAGCCATGAAGCCTCGTTAGATAGATACGCCTCAAAGATTAGTTAATTGCTTGAGAAGAAGCACGCTGCTAGGGTTTCACTCTTTCTCAATCTCTCGATTTCTCTCTCTGTGTAATGGCGTTCCTTCTCTGAATTCACGTGAGTCTCATTCTTCTCTCTGTCTCTATACTATTGCCCTCTTGATTTTTTAGGGTTTCAAGAAGCTCTTAATTAGGAAGGGGGCATGAGAGACTAGAGATTCGAATTTTAGTTCAGGGTTTGCTTATATGCTTGCTCAATTAGTCCTGAGTAATGGTTTGAACCCTTCTTAGCTGAAAGTAGTTGTTTCACCATTGATTCATTCTGTTTCAGATAGGATCTTCAACTTCACTATTGTTATTTGAAAGATTCGATTTTTTCTCTCTCTCGGATTCTGAGTTCAGGCCTTTGATCTCTTCTCTGTTGGAGAAATTTGGCAATCATGTAGTTAATTTGGTGTAGAAAGCCTTGTTCTTTGATATATGCTTCTGTTTAAGTGTTTCAAAAATTGAAACTTTTTTAATGTTAACACCAGATTAGAACCATGTACTTGGATTTTGTTGCTCTACTATGTAGTTTTGCAAAAAAAAAAATATAATAATGCTGTTTGAGCACACATGTTTCAAGTTTGTTTACGACGATTGTAAGTTTCGATCTCCATATGTTTTAATCATAATTTCCTACATTCTCTGCAGATTTGCTTCCTATTTATTTAGTATTCGATTTGTGGCCTTACGGTTTGAGAATGAGTGGTTCGGGGAGAAAACGTGTTTCGAAATGGGATACCAAGGAAGAAGATACTCAGCATCTTAGTGGAAGTGATTACATTGAGAAATCAGGTTCTTATTTCCGTGAAAAAGATCCTGAGCTTCCACGGTTCTATCCAGAGGGTAATGGTAGAAATGGAAGTAGGAGGTCTGGTCCGGATGATGAAGATGAACATCTGAAATCTAGACAACACTCAGGAGAAGCTTGGCCGACCAGAAGCAGAGTTTCACATGAAGACGATGATGCCATGATGGGTTACTATGATCCTAGAAAGTCTTCTGAACAAGATGAAAGCAGGCAACAGTATTTCCGCCAATCACCTTCGAGGGACCGGTCTAGAACCCATAGGTCTGTGTCGGTTACAAATGTCTTATTTCTTTTAAGTCTCAATTTTCTGACATAGTACTTGTGTTTGATTGATTTCACTGTTGCGCTTTGTTCAGGAGTGGAAGTAGAAGTAACAGCAGGAGCAGAAGCCGGAGCCCATTGAAGAGAGTAAGGCGAGATGAAGGAGGATCTTATGACAGACACAAGACGAGAGCACGAGTTTCTCCAAGGCCAGGGAGAGAATTTGATGGTAGATACAATAGAGCTGATGACTATGATTGGGAGGCTAAGAATAGAAAGACAAGGGATACCAAATATTATACCGAAGATTCCCAGGAACAACATCCCGTGAGGGTCGGTGGCAGGGCTGACTATAGCTCTGATTTTCCAGAAGATACTCATAATTTAAGAAGAGAAACATCAGATCCAGCCTTGAGAAGCCACAGATTTGAATCTGTGAGAGACAGAGAAACGCAGAGAAGGGAGTTTCCAGAGGGAGAATTCCAAAGAAGCTCCAATGTTCCCTGCAGGTTTTTTGCTTCAGGATACTGTCGTAATGGAAATAATTGCAGGTTTTTACACCATGGTGCTCCTTCTGCTAGGGGAAGTCCTGAGAGAAAGCCGCAAGACGAGATGTTTAGTAGACAGGACAATTATAATCATAGTGGCACAACAGAGAGATTGCGGAACAGTCATAGATGGAATGATATAGAAAGATCAGATGCAGGAAAGTCCAGTGAGGTCGAAATTTCTCGTGTTAGTAAAGGTATGTCTGAAACCAAGTGGAATAATGGTAGCTGGATTGATGATATGGAGATGTCTCCAGATTGGAATTACGGAGTTAAAACTTTGAAGAAACCTGTGAATGAAGATCATGGTGTCGTATCTCAGAGCTCACAACCACGAGTCCTTAAAGATACTTTAGCACCTACTTCTGAGCATGGTGCTGCATCAATAGCTCAGCAAGATGGTAATCGAAGGAGTGTTAGTATGTTTTCAACTGTGGGCGAGAAGACTGTAGCTTCTTTGCATCCCAATTTCAGTAACAACCTCGCTAACTCGGCTCCTCCGGTCCAAGCATTCAATCAGAACATCGAGAATCATAGTGCAGTGCCTTTCCAAAGCACACCTCTAGGTGTTGGAGGAAGTCAAGTGATGCTACCTGCTGCGCCAAATCTTCCCGGAGGCTTAAACTCGAGTAATCCTGAGAATGGAAATGCTCAAAACACTGTGAGTAGGGAAGAGCTCAATCATATTAGCAACATCTCAGCATCTCTAGCTCAGCTTTTTGGAAACGGACAGCCGATTCCGCACCTTCATTCTACTTTGAATCCCAAACAGGCAATGCAGGTACCTGAAGTATATGGACAAAAGGAACAATCTTCACATGCTCAAAGTGACCTCCCTAGTAATAATTCCATCCACACTGGAGGAGTTCCAGCTGTTACTGCATTACAGATGAACAACAACAACGCACAACAAGTGCAGATTCCCGACAATCTGGTCTCATTAGCTGGAAATCCAAATTCTTCCACTGAGGTAACCAAGGACAAAATGACAGATAAAGAAGCTAGCAAAGAGCCAGACGGGAGAAAGACTGATAAAGAAGAAGACACCGCCGAAGATGCTGAGAACGTAGTAGAGGAAGAAGAAGAAGATGGGGCGGAAGATGAAAACAACAAGAAAGAAAAAGATCCCAAGGGAATGAGAGCGTTTAAATTCGCACTAGTGGAGATTGTTAAGGAGCTTCTAAAACCTGCGTGGAAAGAAGGCGGGATGAACAAAGATGCTTACAAAAACATAGTCAAGAAGGTAGTTGATAAAGTTACCGGAGCAATTCAAACCGGAAACATTCCTCAAACACAAGAGAAGATTGATCATTATCTTTCAGCTTCAAAACCAAAGCTTACCAAGCTTGTTCAGGTTTGTTTTGTTTTGTTCATTACCCTCTTTTCAAGCTTAAGACCAAATTTGCAGTCACTTTTGAGATTTCTTTAACCAATGTCTTGTCTTCAACTTTCAGGCATATGTTAGCAAAATCAAGAAGAGCTAATTCAAATGGAACTCCATTGTTTCTTAAAAAATACAAAGCCACTATAAAAGCTGGAGCTGCTGAGAAATGTTAAAACTTGTGTTTCTCTTTGAGGTTAGGTGAAGATCAGTGCAAGCTTATGTTTGCTTCTTGTCTTCATGTTGTGTGTAGATATAATACCACCACAGAGATTTTGTCAGAATTTTTTTTTTTCTTTTTTTTTTTTTCTGATTTAATAAATTTTAATGGAAATTAGCAGACCAGACCAAATCCAAATGTTTCGTTTATCGTCCTTTGTTGTCAGAATATAGAAAGGTAGGATTATCAAATCTCTTTCTTGACATGTTGATTTTATTTTTGTCTTGTAACGCTTTTTGTTCTTTACCAGATTCGATCTGAACTATTTGCTCCAGCTTATTCAAATCTTCTTGTTTGGTTGATACTTAATTATACTTTCTGTAATTAGAAAAACTGAAATTTTTAATTAGTAACATTTGTAGTTGACAAAGTTAATGAATATGCGTCCATCATTAACTAAACTAACTATATAAGATGAGCAAATACAGTAACAACATTAACTATTATAACCAAACTTCATTTTGTCTCTGTCTAGTAAAAGAAACATAAGTAAGTACATAATCCAATTAACGACAATTTTAATCATTTGGGTTGAAGTTTCACTATCAAAACTGGAAATGATAATGTTCTTTAAATGGATACAGCAGCAGAGACAATGATCAAAGACCAGAACATTCTTAAGAGATAAATTTCCATTTTTTTCTTCTTCTAATTTATTCGATCTTCTAAATTTACCAAATTGGCCTTTTCGGTATTTCCAAATCTTGAAGCATCGAACTTGAAATAAATTAATTACCGAGCAGACATCGGAATCGGACAGTGTCCTCTTTCCTCGCCGATCTCTCTTCTTCCTTGTGATCTCCGATCTCAATCAAAACGCGTCTTCGTTTCTATGTCTGTGAAGAACCTCCAAGTCTCTTCTCATATTGTGTAATCTTCCGCGGTATTGATTTTGGATTCTATTGCTTCTTCTTCTTCTTCTTCTTCTCTTCCGATTCGGTTGATTTGAGCGATGCCCATTTAGTGATTTGATCTGTTTATCTCTGGGTTTGTGGAAAAATGTTGTCTTTTCAACTCTTAGGTTACAGCTAGAGATTTGGATCATCTCTGTGTTCAACATTGATCTTGCAGTGTTGTTGTTGTTGTTCAATGCATGATGATTTTAAAATTCGTATTTATATAGAAGTGGAAACGAAGGAGTTAAAAAGAGATAGATAGATCTTGCGATTTTGGAATGTCGAAACAATGACTAGTTTCACAAAGAGCACATCATTCAATAGAAGGGCATTGACTTCATTAGCTATAGAAAGCCCTAAGAACTCTTCTTCAAGTGCCTTCACTAGTCCCATTGGCTCAGCTTTCGCTAGCCCGAGAACACAGAACTTTGGAGGCAGTCCAAGGCCCTCTACTAACCGGTTAAAAGAGATCTCATACTTGTTTCAAGTGCTTATTATTGCTGGAACAATTGTGTCGTTTCTGATTATCATTGCTGGGGGTTATTTATATGTTGTTCCTAGCCTCGGTCAAACGTTTTTGGGTTATAATGGAGCATTGCAGTTTAACAGCTCTGTTATGGATGATAAAGAATGTGACATATTCGATGGGAATTGGGTCGTTGATGATAACTACCCGATTTATAACGCTTCGGAATGTCCATTTGTAGAGAAAGGATTCAATTGTTTAGGGAACGGGCGTGGACACGAGGAGTATTTAAAGTGGAGGTGGAAGCCTAAGCATTGTAATGTTCCGAGATTCGAAGTGCGGAATGTATTGGAGAGGTTAAGAGGTAAAAGAATAGTTTTTGTGGGAGATTCGATGAGTAGAACGCAGTGGGAGTCTTTGATATGTATGTTAATGACAGGTTTGGAAGATAAAACAAGTGTTTATGAAGTGAATGGGAACAATATAACGAAAAGGATACGGTTTTTGGGTGTGAGGTTTAGTTCCTTCAATTTTACAGTTGAGTTCTATCGATCGGTTTTCTTAGTTCAACCTGGGAAGCTGCATTGGCATGCGCCAAAACGTGTGAAGTCAACTTTAAAGTTAGACGTTTTAGATGTTATTAACCACGAATGGAGCTCGGCGGATTTTCTCATATTCAATACTGGTCAATGGTGGGTGCCTGGGAAGCTTTTCGAAACGTAAGCTGTCTTGAAAACTTTGTAGATTATAAAACGTTTTTGAAAAGAACTCTTATTTTTTTTCGCCAGTTTCTTATTGTGTGTTGGAACATTAGTGGTTGTTACTTTCAGGTTGGAAACTCATTAAGGCTCGGAATGTCGATTCCTGCAGCGTATAGAGTAGCATTAGAGACATGGGCATCATGGATAGAGAACAAAATTGATCCTAACAAAACTCGTGTTTTGTTTCGTACATTTGAGCCATCGCATTGGGGGTACTAACCGAAATTCCTTATCTTTACTCATCCTTCTTCTGGTTTTCCTTAGATCTAACTTTCTTGTTGTTGTTTAGTGATCATAGATCATGCAATGTGACAAAGTATCCAGCTCCAGACACTGAAGGAAGAGACAGAAGCATATTCTCTGAAATGATCAAAAAAGTAGTTAAGAACATGACGATTCCGGTATCGATACTGGATGTAACTTCGATGTCTGCGTTTAGAAGCGATGGTCATGTCGGTTTATGGAGCGATAATCCATTGGTACCTGATTGTAGTCATTGGTGTCTACCTGGAGTTCCTGATATCTGGAATGAGATCTTACTCTTCTTTCTCTTTAGACAACAGGTAAAAAAAACCTTAACTTACTTTCTCTGTTTTGTTTCTAACACAACAGTATCAGCATCATCCTCTTATGTCTGAAAATTTTAACTTAATTTGCAGGTTCAGTAAAATGGATAATTGCAGTGTTTTTTTTGCAACATAGAAAAAAGATTAACGACCCTGGAAAACTGAATCTCTCAGAGCTAATTGGTCCTTGTTCTTCTGGGAGCTAAAGACCGAGTTAGGGGTCACAAATTTTGGTAAAAGTTAAAGCTGATTCTTAATTCATTCTTTTATTGTTTCTTCTACGTTCTACGTTCTACGTTCTTCTCTTTTTTTTGTATTATCGATACAAAGAGAGTGAGAGGTATATGTTCAGAGCTGAAACAGTTTTGTTCCCCAAACTCTTTTGGTATAAAATGATTTGATTATTATTCATTATTCAACATGTCATGGCCCCATTTATCTGCTACTCGTTCTAATCGCACTTCCATATTGGAGAAAATTGAAATATATGAACTTGACATGTATCTTTTAAAATTATGGCATTTGTGATAATCTCATAAACTGTTGACCCGAATAAGAATCTAATATCTAATAAAATTATATAATAAGACTCATTTACTTTTGAATTTGAAAACAGAAACCAAAACTAAATATTTTACAAATAAAAACGGGAAAAAACTCAAAATGACAACGAACAAGGTTCTAGTTTTTGTGTGTTAAGAAAAGAAAGAAACTACTTGTCTCCGCCACCAAACATTCCCATCATGTCCTTGCCAGAGCCCATCTGCTTCATGAGACTCTGCAGACCGCCCATGCCGCCAATCTGCTTGAGCATCTGAGGCGGTAGGACTTTGCTCATGTGCTGCGCGTTCATGTTTCTCGAGAGTGCGCTCATATCTCCATTCTTTGGGATCTTGAGTCCTTTCATCTTGCTCCATATCTTGGCTAGTCTCTTGTACTCTTCCAACATCTCCATCACTTCTCTCACTAGTCTCCCTGACCCTCTTGCTATCCGCATCATCCTTGACTCGTTAAACACCTTTGGGTTTGAGCTGTCCAGTTCTGTAAAAACCACAAACAACCCATCACTTTCTTATTACAACTTTTACTGCGAAACTTGCTCCAAATAAAGATATATAAATTGTTCTTACCTTCATTTGTCATAGAATCCATCATTGTCATGTATCGCTTTATCTTCGCCTGGCTTTCTTTCTCATGTCCTTTAGGCATCATTTCAGCACTAATTCCAGGCAGCATAGAGAAAACCTACACAGACACCAGCAACTCAGACATTGTTTTATCATCAAGCACCTAGTGCTATTCAGCCTAATAATATTTGACGAAAGATTCTGACCTCCTTAAGTGGGCCCATGTTCAGTATGTTCTGGAACTGGTCGTACATGATTCTCAATGTAAAGTTACCCTGAGAGAGCTTTTCCAGAAGTTCAGGCTGTTGATCTTTAGGTACCACCTCTTGTAGCTTATCCACAAATCCAGACCAATCACCCATTCCTATTGTACATTAACATTATCAAGATTCTGAGTCAACAACCAATGAGGAGCTAACTCCCATAATGCTGCTGATCTTCAATCAATGCCATGAAAGTTACCTAAGAGACGGCTGACAAATGGTTTGACATCAAACACTTCAAACTCATCCATATGCTCTCCTGTTCCAATGAATATCACAGGACTTTTTGTAGCTGCAACACTAACAAGATGAAAATGGATCACATTTACTTGTCCAACTGAAAAAGAGTACATACAACAATTCAGTAGCTACAAGATACTTACGCGCTAAGAGCACCACCACCCTTGGCATGTCCGTCCATCTTAGTAATAATTACAGCTCCAACAGCAACGCTTTGTTTAAATGCTTGAGCTTGATCAAATGCAGCTTGACCAATACTGCTATCCATAACAAATATAACAAGATCTGGTTTCTGTAAATTGAAAAGACAATGATCAGATTATGTAAGATCAACCAAGAACAAACAGAAGACTTCAAGAAAAGAGAGCCTACCGTTGCTTCAGCAACTTGACGCATTTCTTCAAAGAGAGTAGCTTCTTGTTTATGGCGACCACTAGTGTCAACAATAATAAGATCACAGTTTTCTTTCTTGAACCTGTCAACTCCCTCAACAGCAATTTTCACAGGATCGGATTCCGTGTAGCTGCAAAGAATCACAACTCAGTATTAGGACATTCTTTTTATCACAGTACACCCTAGAGAATGGTTTTAATGCATAATATCTTTTTTTCTTCACTTATTTTACTGTTATTGAAGTAAATCCAAATCTACAAAGAGCATAGTCGTACTAATTGCAAATAGAACCAGAATGGCACTGTGTAACGAGTTCCGATAACACAAGACCGCAAAGGATCCATTTATGGATACTGTTGAACTCTTTGACAAAGATGTGAGATCCTTTGACGTAGAGGTGATGTGTATGAGTTTTGAATTTTTTTTTTTTTTTAAGCATGAGAAAAAACAGGCAAAAAAAGGCTCAAAGAAACTCCTTAAGGTAACTGGCATATTACCCGAGAACTGGAGAGCTCTAACTAAACCTACTGGATATTGAAAAAGGAAACAGATTTTTTCAGCTACTAATCTAAACCAAACTTCTGAGTCTAAACCAAACAATTTCATAAAGTTTGTACCCTGCCTCTACTGTCACAAAGAAAATCCCATGATTATTACACAGACACATCTCTGTATAATATCCTTCAGAAATGCAAGCACCAATGATCTTACGAAAGCGCAAGAAGAAAACTGATAGTAAGATATAAATCTTCACACAAAGGAGACACCGCAAAGGGATTGATTTGAGTTACCTTCCATAAAAGGGGATCTTAGCCTTGGTAGCATTCTGTTTCAGCTGATCGAACGCACCAGCCCTGAAAGTATCCGCACAAACCAGAGCTGGTTTGTACCCTTTCTTCTGATGATAATAAGCATACTTGGTACAAGTTGTGGTTTTTCCAGCACCTAAAACAAATAGTCACAATAAAGTTAAAACGATTTAAAACTTCTCCAATCTATCAATCTATACAATAGATTAGAAACAAACTCAGAATCACAAAGACCCTCACCTTGCAATCCAACAAACATAACTATACTAGGCTTAGCCTTTTTGGGTAAAAACGCAGGCTTTCCTGGATCCAACATCTTACAGAGTTCACTAAAGATAGCCTGATAGAATCATTGAATTGAATTAATAAAAAAAATAATGAATTTTAACAAATAAAGAGATAGACTTGGTGAAAAAAAAAAAATTGAAACCTGTTCAATGATCCTCCGCTTGTTGTGGCCAGCTGCTAGATCCTCGAGATTGACGATCTTCTTAATATTGGTCGACATCTCTTTCACAAGGGGAAAAGAAACATCGGATTGAAGCAGAGCACGAGTTATCTCATTCAAACATTCATTCAAAGCTTTTTCATCGATGATTGTCACATTGCTCATCTGCTGTATCGCGCGGGTAATCCGCCCGCCGAGCTCCGCTAAGACCATTTTCGCTGCTTTCCGATTTCAACGACGATCAATCAATCAATCAACAGGAGAAACGAATCGGATTTGAGGAATTTAGGGTTAGGGTTTTTGATCAGAGAGAACTTTGGTCGCGATTGAAAACAGAACAAAGTTGAGACTTTGATCCTGAGAGGAAAGATCTTGATTTCTCTAATCGGTTTAGGAGGTGAAGCAAATCAAAATTGATGGGCCTAAAGAAGCTCTATAAGCCCAATGGGCTTCATGTCATTAAACTGTTGCAGTATATTCCTACAAAAAAGTCCTCTGTTCTTTTCTCTAATTTAACAATTCCTCCAACATTTTCGCGGTGCTTCCGATTTCGAAACGAAGAAGTTGTAGTATATCCAAAAGTAGAGGGTGTTGAAAGATCTTTTTATATGAGTATCTTATCATATAAATATGGGTTGCACTCACAAGAATTCGACAGATGTCCAATTTATAATTAGCGAAATTGTGATACATATATTGTTAGTATCGGGTTTAGCACCCTTACCATAACCCGATCTAAATCAAAACTGACTTCTCTTAAAATCCAATCAAATTGGTTCATAAAAACTTAAACCGATTTATCATCTCTAAAAAGAAAGTCAACACAAAAAAAAAAAATCGAACTCGAAAATAAAAATTTTCGACGAAAAGACAACTCTATTTCAAGAAGGAAAAGGAAGACTTCAACATCCTCAAATCACTATAAATATAGAGCTACCCTCCTCTTCACAATCCATCATGAATCATCTTGAATCATCCAAGAACACATTGAGATTCACATACACATCAAATAATCCATTCGGAACTACATCTCTACATCGCCTAAACGCCTCTTCTTTAACATGAACTATGAATGTCTTGATCTCTTTTCAAGGGTATGTAGGCAACCTTCACAAGGTGCAGCTATCCCATCAACATAAATTCTAAATCCCAATTCAACATCGGCATAAACTCTAACCCTTCTTGTCATCGTTGAGCTAAATTTTTTTGTCTCTAAATCCCAAGTTACTTTGTTGTCAAAAAACTCTTAATGGGATTTCGAGTTTCAACTGTTGGCGGGACCTCGAATGCTTGAATATCTTGGCGTCGAGGTTCAACATATATTTTTGATCTATGAGATTTTGATACGTGTAAAAAATATTATGTTATTTTTATTTTTAATTGAAAAGAAAATTCAACGAAAAATAAATAAATAAATATAGATAATTTTTTATTTTCCATTTTTCTAATATAGATAAAATTTTATTATCTCAATAAATTTTTATTTTTTTCGTATCTAAGAAAAAGCTAATTAAGTAAAAACGATATATCCTCGACAAAGATTTGAGAAAAAAAAGAATAGAACGTTTATATGATAAAATATATAAAGGGTGTATTGAATAGGAAATGATTAGTTAGTTTTATTAAGAATCTTGGAGTTGATTGATTCATTGGTTTAAAATGCCACAGTGGCACCAAATTTCCTTAAATGAGCTATGAACCATGGCGCATCGCATTTCCGACATGAGGCACAAGGATTTTTAATTAAAATAGTAAACAGTAAATACATTTATCTTTTTTTTTAACTTATAAACCTTAGAAATTTGAAATAAAATACCATAAACAAAAACCAAGAAAACTAATTGAAAGAGAAGCAAATATAATAGTTTTAAGGATAATCTAAAGAATCGTACTCATAATCCTCATCATCGTCTAGATTATCCTTTTGGACTTCATCTCCACCAAAATCTTATTCCATGTCATCATCATCTTCATCAACCAATGCCATAGGATGTGGTGGTCTACAAGATGCTTGGGGATTGGAGCTGCTAGCAATACTTTTCCATTTTTCAATTTACTAAAAATTGTGGATGTTCTAGTTGTAGCTGCTCTAGTTGCAAAACTAGGTTTATAATTAGTTTTTTTCACGCCATAATCCAAATGTCTTTGGCCATGGTTTGCAATCGCTTTGGACAAGGCGCTTCAAGGCACGCACTTTCTAGATTTAGCCATGCCTTCATCCTTTGTGGTAATCTCCCCCTCGCCAGGATGTGCCACATGTAGGAGCATGATTTATGCAACACTACGAATGGGGAATTGAAATTGAAATCATAAACAATTAAGGAAAGAATTGGAGGCGAGATCGCAATCTCTTTCCTTAACTCTTTGAATCCCCCGCAGTGTGATGGGAATCACGAATTCAAGAGTCCCAGGATACAACCAATAATAACCGGTTTCGCAACACTCGAACACACGGTTCTACACGAACTTCGAACTACGATACTCTCAAAACAAAAGAACTTACTCTTGTGAGAGATTGAAGGAATTTCTTTGTGTGAAAAACTTCTCAAAATATTTGTTTGATCAAAGAAAAGAGCTAGAGATCTTAGAGAAAAATCAGATTGATTTTTTTTTTCCTCTCTACCCTTCCTTTTTCTTGGTGTGCTCTTCTTAAAGAGTTTTTTAATACCCACAAAAAATTTGATCGTAAGTGGATGGCTTTGTTTTTCAACAAAGTCTCAACTAACTCATCCACTCCATCATGCTAGCTTTACTAGCCCACATCTTTTGACCAATTTTATTACATCAATAATGATCTTTCTCATTCACACTAATTGATTTTAATAAAACCCCTCAAGGTTATTAAAATAATTCCAACAATCCCCCACATGAATAGAAATGACTCTAAACATATGCAGACTCGAACTGACTCAACATGACTTGACTGGACTAGACCTAACTTGACTAGACCAGACAGACGTTCGAGAGTATACGAAAATGTCATTGTATCTGATAGGTAGCATTTTTCAGCTTTGAACCAATCATTTTGATATCTGTCGGACTTACTCGGCCAGGAGGTGAACATGATGTCTTGAACCACCCAGTCTTTGATGTAAATCGAGACAACAAACATCGCACAAGAACACTTTCTCGTAGAACTTAAGTTCTCTATTGTGTTCATTTTGGCCTTGAACATTCCCGGTTTCATGAGTGAACTTGGAGAATATAGCCTCTCTTTCATTCTCCTAGAAACGGCCCTATTTCACACTCATTAGGTGATCACCCATTAGCTTAGTTTTTAGAAGTAATCTATAATACTTCACTCATATCTCAAAGCTATGGTATCATTAAAAGCTAACGCTTATCCTTATACATCATCTAGATGACAACTGCTTAAACACATTCATATGCCATCCAATGCAAACAGCATTGTTTATTTATCATTAGGAATTGGGTATATACATAGTTTTACAATGCTCAACATTAGATAATTTGATTTCGTTTTCCCTTTGAACCTAGATTTTGGGATCTCCAATCTCATAGGTGGGGTGTCCATCAAACATCATCTTTGTTTGTAGGCTTTAAACCCATTCCTCTTGATAATTTCACAATTTGATCTCGTGACAAACTTTTCGTAAAAATATATGTCAAATTGTCAGCTGACTTGATGTATTCTATCGACAATACACCCGTAGAGATCAATTGTCTAATGGTTTTATGTCGCCTTCTAATATGACGAGATTTACCATTGTACAAGTTATTCAGTGCCCGAGAGATAGCCGATTAACTATCACAGTGTACACGTATTGTTGGCACTGGATTTTCCCACATCGGGATATCTTCCAAAAAATTTCAAAGCCATTCTGCTTCTTCTGCCGCTTTATCCAAAACGATAAACTCTGATTCCATGATTGATCGAGCCAGGAGAGTTTTCTTGGAAGATTTCCAGGATACTAGTAGTGCTTGATGTGCTTGCTTCGTTCCCGCAGGAGCTAGCATCTCGTTGTTCACGATTTCGCTTATAACTTTATTTATCTTTACATGGGAACACGTTTTTCCAAGAATGAAGCGTTTCTTGACTCCATTATTGTATTCGCATGAAAATCCGGTATATCAGACTTATATACCAGAAACCGATAAGCACTACTATTATGAGCATATCCGATGAAAATGCAATCTACCGTCTTAGGTCCGATGGTGACCTTTTTCGGAGGTGGAACCGCAACTTTTGCTAGGCACCTCCACACTTTCAGATATTTGTACGAAGGTACATTACCTTTCCAAAGTTCATACGGAGTTTTTCCCGTAACTTTGTGCGGTATTTTGTTCAGGATATAATTTGAGGTAAGCAGAGCTTCCCCCACATGTTCTGGGCTAACCCAGATTCCTGCAACATTGCATTCATCATTTCTTTTAGAGTTCGGTTTTTCCGTTCCGCAACTCCATTTCTCTGAAACAAACATACATGCTTGATCAGAAAAGTTTTTAAATTAAATTTAAAAACACACAAAACCAATCGAAATGCATTAGGATCAACAGATCTCGTTTAGTCTCGCAAGACCGTTAACACTTGTGCGATTGGTTGTCACGATCGGTTGTAAACCGTTCCGACTAATTACGATCGGTTTAAACGATCGGTTGCAAACCGATCAGAATGACATTGCCGTCAGTTTGACTGGTTTTGCGATCGGTTTTCACGATCGGTTGCAGACCGATCAGACCACTTTTGATCGGTTTACACGATCGGTTGCAGACCGAGCAGAATGTTTCCAAGTTGTTTACATGATCGGTTTCAAACCGATCCTAGCACTTGCGATCGGTTTACACGATCGGTTGCAGCCCGATCAGAATGCAATTACCATCAGTTTGACTGGTTTTGCGATCGGTTTGCACGATCGGTTGCAAACCGATCAGACCATCAAACACCAATCAAACTTGACTTTGGACTTTGGACGCGTTGGACATTCCAAATATTCAAAAATTCACTTTTCAAACAATTTTTTTTTAGGCTTCATTTCTCTCAAGAAAAGCCACAAAAGTGTTTTTTGATATAAAACTTTCGAGACTCGCAAGCTCTCGAGTTTTGATCTTGAAATTTAACCGATCGCAACCGGTTAATCACACAAAGACTTGAATCGCAACTCAAGCTTTAACGTTTATGATTCACTTCCAATCCGTTTGATGTTTATATAACAACAACTGTTCCAAAGAGTTAAGATTGTAGGAGCATGATTTATGCAACACTACGAATGGGGAATTGAAATTGAAATCATAAACGATTAAGGAAAGAATTGGAGGCGAGATCGCAATCTCTTTCCTTAACTCTTTGAATCCCCCGCAGTGTGACGAGAATCACGAATTCAAGATTCCCGTCACACTGCGGGGGATTCAAAGAGTTAAGGAAAGAGATTGCGATCTCGCCTCCAATTCTTTCCTTAATCGTTTATGATTTCAATTTCAATTCCCCATTCGTAGTGTTGCATAAATCATGCTCCTACACCACATGCGCGCTTTTTAAAACTAAGATTGATTCACAATTTCTTTTCCTTTTTTTAATAATGTAGATCCGAAGTTTTGATTGTCGCATGAATCTTTATGTCATGTTGATCAAATATGTAGATAATATTATTAACAAACACATCAATGTTAAGAATCAAAAACAATGAAATTTGATTCACAGTTTTGTTTTCAATCAATGTCCATCCCTATTTATGGTTCTTTTTTCTTCGTTTTTTTGGTGATTTGGAATTTACAAAGAAGGCCAGAAGGGTATTCAAATTGATAGAGTAGACTAAGAGATAACTTCTAAGTGCATGGGAAACTCAGGTTGCAAGAATCCAAGTAGACATGGTGCTCTCTTTTGACCAAAAAAAAAAGTTCTTTAAATAAACATTTGTTACATTTTATGGGAAAAGTATAATTTTTAAATTATTATCGTATATATCGGTATTGTCAAGTCAATTATAGTTCTTTTAAATTAGGATTTCATACACGTTAGTTCTAATTCGGAAGAGATTAGGTTTTCACATGGACTCATAAATATGGAGGCTCTAAAACAAAAGAGGGCTCTCGACAATTAAAAAAAAAAACCCCCTTAAAATAGATCAGAGAGATCAAATCTCCTCAGAAACTAAAAACTCGACAAACGATACTCAAATCTTTTTCTTATTCAACTTATTGTAATTCAAAGATTATTGATTAACGAAAAAAGTATTTTCTCATCTCGATCGGTAGAACTGTCTCGATCTAGAAGAAATAAATTTGCCTAAACACATCTTCCAGAAGAGCCAAATCAACAACACAAATTGAGTCTACATGGCCCCCATTTTTTTACGTCAGGTGCATTTTGGTGGAAAACTATTAATCTAAGTAACTTAAAATCTAAATATTAGTTTAAGGGGATATATTCAAATGAGCAAAGCAATGCCACATATAACAAATTAAGTCAGAGGCAGCTAAAGTTAGTTTTTGGCTGTGGGTGGCACTTAGGTATAATAAGGTATAGAAAATCCTAAAGATTTTATTTGTATCAAATTGTTGAAGCCTATATTAAAAGCGTAAATTTTTGTAAGATCATTTATAAAATGAATTTTAAAAAATTAGCAACAAAAGGTAGTCACCTTTAAAAAAACACTTGTTTCTAAGATCTCAACAAAAGTTATGGATTAAAAAATCACACACCAATGCAAAGAATCCATGTGCCAAATAGAGTTAGTTTTTTTTTGGGTAGTTCTGATTAAATCAACTTCTACAAAAATATGGGATGTATCAAAGTTCATGCACACTTATGGCATAGGATGTAACCGTTTTGTCTCTAAAACCCCACCTTTTATTTACACATATAGAATTTTGCCACATGTAGAACCGTTGGGAGAAATCGGCTAACAAGTAAGTTTTTTATATTGTGTTAGATTATTTTTATTGAGAGTCTCTAAGTAAGAAACTCCATATTTAAAAAATAGAAAATGAAAGAGAAAGTATAAGTATATACGTTTGAGAAACCCATGAGATACCATCTTTCCAGATGTTTCTCTATTAATGGTTGAATCATTTTTTATTTAACATTTAACTAAAACATTAATTATATGATTATTATTATTATTATTACATTAAATAGAGACTCTAAGAGCAACCTCATTAGTGAGTATCTCACTAAGATTCTTCATAATATTTAATTAATATTTTTAATCTATTTTAATTTAAGATACTTACCCCTATTTTATACCTCCATTAGTAGGGACTCAAAGAGTATCTCATTAGTAGCTTTTACACATATTTTAATATATTGAATTACATTAATGAAATATATTTATTTATTTAATCTATAATTGTAATAATAAATAAATAGTTAATATTAATAATTATAATTGTAACAATAAATTATTAATGTCAAAATATTATTTTTAATTTTCCAATATCTCATAATTTTATTATTTAATATCATTGTATTAAATAAAAAAGTTCTAGTTTAATATTATTGTATTAATCTAATAACCTGAATTAATAATATTTAACTATAATAATACTAAATTATAATGTAAAATATTATTAATTAAGATTAATTAATAAAAAGATAATTTATATAAAAATTCTAAATTAATATTATTGTATTAATCTTAATATTATAAACTAATTTAAACTTATGCATATTTGGACTTAGTAGAGAGATAATTTTGTTTAATGATTTATGCAAAATAAAAAAATAAAAATAATAATACACAAATAACATATTGGTCTTTTAAATTAATATCCATTTATTTAATCACAATAAAAATCTAAACTAATCGGACATTGACATGTGTCAAGTAAAATCTCTTCCCATGAGTTTCTACCTAGAGAATCGATTCTACTTTCTTTCGTCAAATTTTTTTAAAATTAAAAATGTGATAAAGTAGAGGAGATATCCATCGAGAAACTCTTGCTAGGAGGTGCTCTAATAGAATCTCTAACCGATGAAAATGCTCTTAAGGCCCTCGAGAAGAGAAGATAAAAAAAAATATGTTCTTCAGTAACTTTCAAAAATTAGAACCAAGTATATTAACCCAAGACATGTGAATAGTATAATCATATGGGTTAGTCGGGGGGAGGTTACATGCGAGATAGGGAGAGCTTTTTATTTTACATGTAAATCATCGTTCCTTACACTCAGTAGCATCTGAAAATGAGCGAAACATTAAGACTAATAAAAGGAAAAAAAAAAAAAACTTTTGACAGCGGCTAGGTTTTTTTTTTTCTATTTATAACTAAAATTAAAGTGATTTTTGTGAAATCAATAATCTTATATTTTTTTGTGAGCCAAACGAAAGCCGATAATACGTTGTCGTTATCTCATGGATCTTTATTTCATTGTCGTTTTTATATTAATGTGTTTGTTGATAACATAATCTGTATATATGGTCAACGGAACAGAAAGATTCATGCGACAATCAAAATATTTGAATCTATAATAATAACTTTTTGTTATCTCATTAGGGTTTATTTCATTGTCGTTTTAACATTAATGCGTTTGTTGATTACATAATCTGTATATATGGTCAACGGGACATAAAGATTCATGCGACAATCAAAATATTTAAATCTACAATAATAATTTTTCTGTTATCTCACAATCCTTTATTTTATTGTCGTTTTAACATTATTGCCTTTGTTAACAATTTTATCTATATATTTGGTCAATCGGATAAAAAGATTAATGCGATAATCAAAAATTTTGAACGTACATTTCCTTTAAAATATAAACCGCATCTCGATTTTTAAGCGAATTTTTGGCCTAAAATATATGTATATATGTATGTAAAATATTTGTTTTCTTAGTACATACGAGTACTTTAGTAGTTTCAGTTCCATACTTAATACGGTATATATATATGTATTGATGTATATTATATCTAAAACAAAAATAAGAGATTTTCATAAAACATAACATTATTTTAGATGTATTTGACAATTGACACATGTCATATATAATCTTATAATTTTTTTGTTATATAATCTTATAATCTTATCAATAATACTAACAAATGTTAATATCTAAGCAATTATAGAATTGTCCATATACCAAATATATAGTTAAATATTCAAAATAAATCATCAATTCCATGTATAGTATCTAGAGTACAAGAGATATATATGACCGTACATATCCGCTCTGCTTATTTACCATTCCAAAAGCCACGTGGATCGTAATTCAGCTAGAGTTAATACATGGTTATGCTTTTTTTACCTTTTTATGTTATAACATTATGATGATCTGTACTTTAACGGACGTCCTTTTGATGTACATCACCAAGTTAAATAGCTGGAAAATAGCTGGAAAATAGCAATAGAATCTAGCACTCTTAAATACCATTTTCCCATTTGGTTACAAGTGTATAAAAAATGTGTAGATTCCATAAATTTCGTTTTTTAATTTTGACAGTATTCTAAGTTTCAAGATTGCAAAACTTTCTCCACTAGATACATGACCCTATATTCTTCTGATACACACATATATAAATATGTACCAAATCACCATCGAAATGAAGCACTCGCAGTAATCATAATTAAACAAAGTAGAGAAAGAATCTATCAAACAAAAACTCGAGAGATATGGAGACCGTAGTGGTGATTGTGGGAGCTGGACCTGCCGGTTTAGCAACATCGGTTTGTCTAAACCAACACTCAATACCAAACGTGATCCTCGAGAAAGAAGACATCTATGCATCACTTTGGAAGAAACGAGCCTACGATCGTCTCAAACTTCACTTAGCCAAAGAATTTTGCCAGCTACCTTTCATGCCACACGATCACGATGTTCCAACCTACATGCCCAAAGACCTTTTCGTCAACTACCTTGACACTTACGTTGCCCGTTTCGACATAAACCCTAGATACAACCGGACCGTGAAGTTCTCCAAGTTCGATGTATCCAGTGACATGTGGAGGGTCGAGGCGGAAAACACTGTGACCGGAGAAACCGAGGTGTATTGGTCGGAGTTTCTGGTGGTTGCGACCGGAGAGAACGGAGAAGGGAATATTCCGTTGGTGGACGGGATTGATACTTTCCCCGGAGAGATTGTGCACTCGAGTGTGTATAAGTCCGGTCGTGATTTTAAAGGTAAAAATGTTCTTGTGGTCGGAGGTGGAAATTCCGGTATGGAGATTAGTTATGATCTTTGTAACTTTGGAGCTAATACGACCGTTCTCATTAGAACTCCGGTAAGTAATTAATGTTGCTCTTGTGTCTTTTAATTATTTTTCTTGTGTGCATGGAAGTTAACGATACACACTTGTCATTTTTACCCACATCTTTCATTTTTTCTGAAAATTATTAAGTTTTTATTTCAATTAGACCGGACCGAATTTTATAAGGGTTTGTGGTTATTGAGATCTAATATGATGGAGAATTTTCAAAACGGTATACGATGTGCAGATGATGCATTTGAAAATTAAATATTTATTTATATATACACACATTATGGTTATAATTCTTTGAATTAACACGTCATATAATGTGTATCTTTCTCTAAATGTGTGCAGAGACACGTGTTAACTAAAGAACAAGCACGTTTTGGGATGACACTTCTGAAGTATGTTTCAGTTACGATGGTCGACACATTAGTGATGACTATAGCGAGACTTGTGTACGGAGATCTCTCCAAGTACGGACTCTTCCGACCAAAACAAGGTCCTTTTGCCACCAAACTCTTTACCGGAAAAGCTCCTGTCATTGATGTCGGAACTGTCCAAAAGATTCGCGATGGCGAGATTCTGGTACCTTCCCTTGTTTATCAAATTTTCATTTTCATCTTTTATTAATTTGGGCGCTTTTAAAATTTTGTTTTATGAACAAATGGAATTTCAAATATATATATTCCAAAAAAATACCTCGATTTTAGATGTTTTAAACCTCAATATTCAACACATGACAATTTTATTTTGTCTAATAAGACAACCTTTTATTTCTGGTCAAACTTGTTTTTTCCCCTTTTTCAATATCCTATTGATTTCACTTTACTAAATGAAGATAAATTCTCATAAGAACTTTTTGTGTATTTTTTTTTCAGATTCCATTGCTCAAAGCTTATTTGATTACTTATTTTTCTGATAAGTGGTAAATTTAATTAAATAAAAACATTATTCACAACTAATTAATATTGCAATATTAGGTTATAAATGGTGGGATAGGAAGCATCAAAGGCAAGACCGTGACGTTCGAAACTGGACTAAAACAAGAGTTCGATGCGATTGTGTTTGCGACCGGTTACAAAAGCTCCGTCTGCCATTGGTTAGAGGTAAATTATAACCTAAATACTCCAAAAAAATCATCGACTCAAAACAAAATAAAACCAGTTTTAATTAAGTACTAAATGAATTGAATAAATATAATAATGATTTTTTTTTTTAATATGTGAAATGATAAACACAGAACTATGAGTACGTGATGAAGAATGATGGATTCCCCAAAAACCCGATGCCGAAGCATTGGAAAGGAGAGAAGAATATTTACTGTACTGGATTTTCGAGGAAGGGAATTGCCGGAGCCGCTGCGGATGCTGTGTCCGTCGCCGATGACATCAAATCTATCTTGGATACCACCAAATATTGAAGTTGTTTTCTTCGTTAAAGTTTTAAAACAGATCGTAATAAGCATAATGTAGTATCGTTTTATCGGTATGTAAGTATAGTCTAGTGTGCACGGTGCACCCCCTTTCTCATTTCCATTTTTTTTTTTTCTGTGTTGAATCTGGTACCTTTTTAAGATATAAATATAAATATAGTTATAAACTAGTATATGATAAGATCTTTTTTATTTTTTTGGGTCGTAGCCAAAAAAGAAAAAAAAAGAAAAAAAAGAAAAGAAAGATTGAACCATATAGTTAATTGATGCAAGGGTCCAAGGCACAATTGGCAATTGGAACAAAGGATTGTGCCTACACTTTTAAAAAACCTCAAACAGAACACAAATGGTGGGAGAAACTAAAATGTTAACGTTTATAACCATATGATTTTATTTAATATTTATCAAACTTGTTTTCTGTAAATATTTTTTTGGAAATGCCAAATAATTACATTAATTGTCTTAATTATGGGGCACAAACGCAATAAAAACCATCAATTCATAAAACTTTTAAACATTTTTATAGAAGAGCAAGATGTATATCTTGCGGATATAGTATTGTGGACCGTTATAGTTTGTTTATGAAGGGAAGCCTGTGAAATCCGAAGGAAAAATATTCTCTAGATCTCCATATTACTTCTTATACAAGTATTTCCATTATGTGTTAGATAAAGACTAGCAAGATTCACATTATATATTAATGCTATATATGTCTTACGATCTTGTATCAAACAACTCAATAATAATATTAGAGGGGTATATTGGAATGAATATTTGGTGAGAATTGAGTTTTAATGAATTCTGAGAGGATTTGATTAAATTTTGGTGAATTAGGAATTTTGTTATTAAATTCTCTGAAATCTCAGCTAAAAGTATGAGAATTGAGTCTTTGTATTTTTAACTAAGAATTCCTCTCAAATCTCAGCTGAAACTTTTAAATGAAATCCTAATAACGTTTTCAATAACAGTGGATTTGATTATATATTTTAAAATCATTAATCCAATAACAGTGGAATTTAAAAGATATTTTGAAATTCATGTTTCAATAACACATGATTTGCCATTAAAACTCAATTCTCACCAAATACTCACTCCAATATACCCCCATTAGTATATTCTATTATTTATCAATTTCTTTACAAAAACCGAATTAAGTTTCATTTATTTATTTATTTAAAATGTGAATATGTAGCACCAATGGATATATTCAGTTAAGAAAAGAGAGGTTTATGGCAAACAACACGTATCCTTTCAAATTCACTTAAATCACCAAATCCACCCAATTGTAAAAATACTTATTCCATTACAACCTAAGAGGGGTATATTGGAGTGAGTATTTGGTGAGAATTGAGTTTTAATGAATTCTGAGAGGATTTGATTAAATTTTGGTGAATTAGGAATTTTGTTATTAAATTCTCTGAAATCTGAGCTAAAACCATGAGAATTGAGTCTTTGTATTTTTAATTAAGAATTTCTCTCGAATCTCAGCTGAAACTTTTAAATGAAATCCTAATAACATTTTCAATAACAGTGGATTTGATTGTATATTTTAAAATCATTAATCCAATAACAGTGGAATTTAAAAGATATTTTGAAATTCATGTTTCAATAACACATGATTTGCCATTAAAACTCAATTCTCACCAAATACTCACTCCAATATATCCCCCTCAGTATTTTATCGTGCTATGCATATAACTTAGTTTTCTTAAATGTTTCAAATAATAAAGAATAAAAGATTATGGAAGTAAATGGACTGGCACAAGCTGGGAAATGGGAAACAGGACAAGACACAAAAATCAAGCTCTACCTAAAACCCTAACTTACTAAAAGCCCACTAACAGTTTCAGCCCATTTCAACGAGGGAGGCGCTACTCAACTCCGCTTTGACCTATTTTCTAACCGTTGCCAAAAATACAGAAAAAAAAAAAAAATCTATTTTCCATTACAAAAGAAGGAAATCAGACAATTTCCACGTGGACGGCAGAGATCAAATAACCCGAAACTAGAAAGGACCATTATACCCCAAACCCAGAATCAAAAACGTTATAAATACATGTCCTAAAACCCTAAGCCTAAAAAAATATCTCAACGCAGCTGTCTAGGGTTTTTCGCCTCTCTTTTAACTCTCGAAAACCTAGCAGTCGCTCCTCAACTCTTCTCACTTTTCTCCATGGGCAAGCTTAGCAAGAAATCCGCCACCAAAGTAATCTTCTTTCTCCCTTATGGCCTCCTCTTCCTTGTTCATCTTCTTCTGCTTACTCTGTTTTGAATCTCTGTTTCTGTTTTCCCGTCGAAATTAACGAGCTTTTTTTTTTTTTTTTTTTTGTGTTTCGTATTTTCAGGCTGAAGCAGCTCCTGCTGCGATTAAGGCCTCAAAGCCTTTGAAGAAAGGTTAGAACTTTGGTCTCTCTCTTTCAAAGTTCGAGTTTTTATATCTGTATTGATTTGTTCTGCTATGTATAATGTCAAAAAGTTATTTAAATTGGTCAAACCCATCAACCTATGAGATCTCTTTATTCATGGGTTTTGGAATATACAGTCATAGATAGTGTGTTTTAGCTACTCTATTTGATGTTTATGGACTTGTTAATCTTGACTTTTGATGTTTGGATATTGACGGTTTAAGTTGAATTGGTTTTGGTTTTAACTTTGTATGTTCTGCTTTTGTTTAGGCAAGAGAGAGCCTGAGGATGATTTGGATACCAAAGTGAATCTCAAGAAGCAAAAGAAAGACGTGATTGCTGCTGTTCAAAAGGAAAAGTCTGTGAAGAAGGTTCCTAAGAAGGTTGAGAGCTCTGACTCATCTGACTCCGAATCTGAGGAAGAGGAGAAGGTATAAATTTCATAAAATAAACATGTTTGATTTGAGCGTTTTAATTGTGTAATAATATTTAATATATCTTCTAAATATTTCAGCCCAAGAAAGCTCCGGCCAAGAAGGCTCCTGCTAAGGCTGCTTCCAGCAGTGATGACTCATCTGACGACTCTTCTTCAGATGATGTAAGAGCTTTGTCTCTGTTTTCATTACTGTTCAATCATACATACTTAGTGTGAAGCTTGTTGTTAAATATGGTCTATTCTTTTTGAAGGAACCTGCACCCAAGAAGGCCGTTGCTGCTACAAACGGAGCTGTGGCAAAAAAGGCTAAAGATGACTCATCTTCTGAGGATGAATCTTCAGACGAGGTTAATTTCTTTCTTATATGCAATTTAGTATCAACCTTAGAGTTGCGCTAACACACTTTGCTATTAATATAAATTTCAGGAGGTTGCTGCAACCAAGAAGCCAGCTGTAGCTGCTAAAAATGGCTCTGTAAAGGCCAAGGCAGAGAGCAGTTCTGAAGATGAATCATCTTCTGATGAGGTAACCACATCATAAGTATTTTTGACTGTTTCTATGATATTTTGAACCAGCATATGCTTAACTATGTTTGCTGATTGGAAATAACTAGGAGGAAGCTGCAAAGAAACCTGCTGCTAAGAGTGCCAAGCCAGCTGCTAAAGATTCTTCATCTTCTGAGGATGATTCAGATGATGAGTCTGACGAAGAGGAAGAGGAGGTGATACCTTTTATCTCAAACTTTGTTGTTCACTTATCTTGCTAGTTGATGTATATGTATCAGTTGCTTATATAATTTTGAAGTGATTTCTAATTTACTTCTTTTTTTTTTAATTGAAAATAGAAACCTGTTGCAAAGAAGGCAGCTCCTGCTAAGGCTGCAAGCAGCTCGGATTCATCAGATGAAGAGTCTGATGAGGTTTCTTTCTGTACTTTTATGAGCTTATCTTGTTTAGTCAAGAAAAAAACATATTTTATTTGACTTGTGCTTATATTGTGTTTATTGACCTTTTGTAGGAAAGTGAAGATGAAAAACCTGCCCAGAAAAAGGCTAAGGCAGAAACCAAGACTGCTAAAAAGGAAAGCAGTAGTGATGATGATTCTAGTGAATCTGAGGAAGATGAGAGTGAAGACGAGAAAGAAACCCCAAAGAAAAAGGTTTGAGCAAATGTTTCCTTACACTTTCGTCGTAGCTTTGGCATATTTTATAGTAGCTACCGTTGGTTTTATTAAGCTTATTTCTCTCTCATTTTGCTAATATAATCTCTATTCTACTGTAATAAAAACAGAGCTCTGATGTAGAAATGGTGGACGCTGAGGAGAAATCTTATGCTAAACAGGTATGAATCCCTTATGGTAGTCTTTTTCTGTTTTTCTATGTTTGAATCAGTTTTTTTGGATCATGACATTATATGGTTTGACTTTCAGCCAAAGACACCAACCACTCCTGCTGCGGGAACATCAAATACCCTCTTTGCTGCCAATCTCTCGTTCAATATTGAGAAAGCAGATATGTAAGTTCCCCACACTCTTTGATTTTTCTCTCTTTTTCTTGGCAAAAGTTTTGGTGACCTGATATTTTATCATCCATGTACAGCGAGAATTTCTTCAAAGAAGTTGGTGAAGTAGTCGATGTTAGATTTGCTACTGATAGAGACGATGGTAGATTCAAGGGATATGGCCATGTTGAGTTTTCTTCTGCTGAAGAAGCACAGAAGGTGGGAGTAGTCTTGACTTGTGATTATATATATATATGTAGTCATTTTGGAGTTTAGATTTCTGATTAACTCTTTTATTTATTTATTTTAGGGTCTTGAGTTCCATGGTAGACCTTTGCTAGGTCGTGAGATTCGTCTTGATATGGCCACCGCTAGAGGTGAGAGAAGCGAGAGACCAGCATACACTCCACAAAGCGGGTATATTGATTTTTCCATATTTTTGAAGATTTGCTTCTGTAAGATGGTGCATGTGTTTATACAATTCTCTCCTTCAAATTATTGCAGTAACACTGGTGGTAACTTTAAAAGTGGTGGCGATGAGAAAACGGTTTTCGTTAAGGGATTCGACTCTTCCCTTGCAGAGGATGATATCAAGAACTCATTGAGGGAACATTTCGGTTCATGTGGTGAAATCACAAGGGTTTCTGTTCCCCTAGACCGTGAAACTGGTGCTTCCAAAGGGTATATGTGACTTCTTTTCCTTGTATTTTGTTACCAGTTACTGAATTCTATCTGTTGATGTTAAATATTCTAACTAAACAAGTACGTCTCTTTCTTCTTCTTTCAGAATTGCTTACGTTGAGTTTTCAGAAGGCAAAGAGAAGGCATTGGAACTTAATGGAAGTGATATGGGAGGATGGAATCTTGTAGTTGATGAGCCTAGACCTAAAGATAACAGTTCCGGTGGATTTAGTAGGGGTGGGCGTGGTGGCCGTTTTGGTGGTAGTGGCCGTTTTGGTGGTAGTGGCAGAGGAGGAAGGGATGGTGGTCGCTTTGGTAACAGTGGTGGTCGTGGTCGTTTTGGTAGTGGTGGCAGAGGAGGAAGGGATGGTGGTCGTGGAAGACCTAGTTTTACTCCCTCAGGTACATACATCTCTGTGTTCTAGATTCTAGATTCTAGATTCTTGATATAATAACAAATCATTTTCTCATTAATTCTTGGTTTATTTTGATATTGCAGGTAAGAAGACTACCTTCAACGATTTCGAGTAGAATTTCTGTAGAAGAGAAGGATCTTCTTATGTTTTTTTTTATTTTTAACTTGTCCTCTTTTTGTTTCGTTTCTTTTTTTTCGTTCTATCTAGTTTACGTTTCTGTCTGAACCTTAAATTTTTGTCTGAATGTTAAGTTATGCTCAACTCGTTTGCTTTGGGTGTGGTTCATGATCTTCCTTCATTATATTTACTAAAAGTACGAGCCTTTAAAGATTTGAAATGATTAGGTGTGCAAAACCATTTTTTCCCAAGGGACACAAATTTACATTTCTCGGATTTAGTCTCAACTTGGTTGGGCTACTTTCACATTTTTCACTCAAGAGGGATAAAGAAAAAGAGGAAAGTGAAAAGGAGTTTTAGTTGTAACTCAAAACTGAGACTTTAGCTTGAGGACCACCTTGAACGTACACAAAATCATAAGCTTGTCCTGCTTTCAAAGTCTTTTGCCATTGAGGAAGCTGGTATGTATTCTTTCGTCCTGTTGGGTTTAGACCCCAGATGGGTCCTGAGAGATCTTCAATCTTGAGCTTGAGATCTGATATGGGTTTCTGAGAGTTGTTCTTGATGATCACTTTGTGTCGATAGTATCTAGTGTTACCGGCCATCCAGTTGGTAGTTATCGAATGAAGAAACTCGATTTGTGCACCTGATTGTTTTGGACTGTATGTTGTTGGTGTTGCTCGATAAGATGAAGAAGCTGTGACAGTTTCACAGAAAATGAGAATCAGAGACTAACAAAGAGTTGCAGATGAAGCTGTAAGTAAAAAAGATTTAAACCTGGTGGTTTTGTAGTTTGATAAGGTTTAGATGATCCTCCTCCATAAGATCCTACAACATTTCATTACATTACTTGGTGATTCATGGATCATAAGAGTAAGGCTTATCATGGATCATAAGAGTAAGGCTTATTATTAAGTTACCTAATTTTCCAGCGAGTTTAGCGAAAAGGCCAACAAGTGGAGCTGTTCCAGACAAAGTTGGTTCTGCTTCTTCGTACTCTGAGCGGTCATCAGAGTAGTTATCATTCTGGTCTGGTCCACCAACAAGAGCACCATAGATAACATTAGGATCAGCTTGTGACCTTCTATACCAAGAATCAAAACCTTGAACACAGTTGACAGAAGAACGTTGAACAAAGATTGAAGGGATTGATGCTCCTCTATGGTGAACATGGATTGGATATTTCGGTCCATATCCAACTAGATAACTCATCCCTTGACGATTGTTTCCAAGAATGTAATCAGCCTGCAAGAAAAAGAAAACTCAGTAATCAAACTTAAATCAACAAGAAAAGGTTTTGGTTTCTTGGGAAAATTTTGATTATTACTTGAGATCTAGCAAAGTCAAGAAGTGCTTGAGGTTGAACAGAACCATCAGGACAAGTGAGTTTAGCGTTTGCTGCAGAGAGGTAATCAGAATAAACCGCGAGAAGATAAGCAGCCGCGGATGCATATTGCAGATTGTTCCACTCTCGAACATACATTAAACCACCAGGAGTTGTTTGAATGTTGTATCCACCATTCTTCTTGAGACAAGCGCAAGCGAAGTAGTCAGCTTTCATCTGATACTGCTTCAACGTTGAAGTATACGCACCACCTTTCCCTTCTAACAAAATCTATAAACACACACAAATCAAACAAAAAAAGAATCAAGATTATTGGTATTCTTGAAACCGCGAAAAAAAGAAGAAAACATTCTTCTACAAACTAGTAGTTACCTTGCTGAGAAGGATTTGAACACCAGCATATTTGTTATCCCAAGAGAACTCTTTCATTCCCCAGCCAGTTCCACCCATGTAACCGGCATTGTCTATAGCGTATTTTAAGTAATACTGATCCCCGGTGGCGCGGTGTAGCCAAGCCGCAGCCCAAAGAAGCTCATCCTTTAATAAAATAAACACAAGAGAGGTTTTTTGCATTGTCACAACATTTAATGGATGAAGAGAGTTTGAGAGATGATAGGTGTTATACCGAGTAACCAGATGACATGTAGAAAGGTTTTGCATTTGGGATTGAGTCTGTGTATAGTCCTCTGTACTTATCAGCAAATGAGAAGAGCTGAAAAAAACACAAAAACAAAAGTTTCAAAATGTTTAGAATCTGAATCGAACCGGATTCATAAACCAAACCGTACCGGAATTTGATTATAAACCTATTCGGTACTATCATCTATTTAGGAATCAATCGGTCATGAGTTGTTAAAATAAAAAATAACCAAAACAAACCAAATATTAATAAACAGAGGTTGGAACAAAAATAAAACAAACGAACCTCTTTGGCATGAGTTAAGAGGAGAGCAGAGTAAGATGAGTTAAATGGCTTAAAAGCCAAAGAAGCAGCGGCGAAAGCGGCAGCGGTTTCACCAGCTAGGTCTGAGCCAGGATGGTACTGGTCAAGCTTATAAGCTGTTCTTGAAGTGGTCATGTCCTCGGGTCGTTCCCAACAGTAATGGTCGGAATCTCCATCTCCAACTTGACCCCATAGAACATTTGGCTGAGGATGAGCTTTAATGAAGTAATCAGTACCCCATTTGATTGACCATAATGTCTGTTGCATCTGGTTCGAACCGGCTAGCTCTTTCCGGTTATCAACCGCGGCCCACGATAGCATCGTCACTGCGAAAGCCATTGGTAAACCAAATTTCACATGGTCTCCTGCATCATAATATCCTCCCTCCAAGCTCACCTATTCATTCATAAATACACACACACACAACTCAATATCATTATTATTAACATGGAATATTATTTTTTTGAATTAGCACTCAGAGATTTCTTACAAAATCTAGTAAATTTTTGCCTTGTATTTATGACAACATATCTTTTATTTATTTATAATACATACATTTATATAAATTCAAGGTTAATTGTATTTATAGATTGTCTATAATAAGTGCTATTTAATTTGATCAACTACAAATATTCTATACAACGACAACACAAGTACAAACTATTAGACTATATGGTTAACACAAGTGCTAATTTTGATTATTTGTTTTGTAACGCACACATAATCTCGATAATATTTTCAAGAAAATGTAATTTTTGGATACTTAGCATGTATAAATGGGACGTTATAATATAAGCGTTGTGAGTATGTATAATATATATGGACTTACGCCTTGAGCAAGACCATCACTGAGACCAGAGTGGCTACGCCATTTGACACGTTGAGCAGCTGGCAACTTCCCTGATCGTTGAGCCTCAAAGAACAAGAAGGTTTTGTCAAGGGCATTTCCGTAATTATAGTACTCCGCTGCCGCGGTTGCTGCCGCTAGAATAACGGTCAGCAATAGGCTAACGCCGAACAACGATCCACCAGACTTGCTCATTTCTCTCTATCAAAGTTTTCTCTCCCAAGAAATGTTCTTTGTTCAGAATTGTGAAATCTGTGATGTGAGTTATAGTGTAAACGTGGGTGTATTTATATAAACATATTGAGAAAGAGAAATATATTGTGTTCTGTGAGTTTGGTAAGAGAAGGGGAATGCAGAGAATCAAAATAGGTACAAAACTTGTTTTGAACAATCATTGTCTTTGTCTTTATTTGTGTTCGTGTGTGTATTTTGTGTCTTTGATAATATATAGTTGTGGCATTCACGTTTTGTTAGAGCTTCTCACGTTGTGTTGTTACATTGAGACTTTTGTGTAGAAAAGCTGAACAGAATATGTTTTGCCGCGTGTATGTTTTATTGGCCGTTGGATGAACGTGATATTGACCGTCTATTTGAATTAGAAAATAGATTAATGTTTCTTGTTTAAACATTTTGTTAAAGAATAGTATTTTGGTTGATTTTTGTTAAGGTGTCAACGGACAAGTAACCCATTCGTGGTATCCACATCTAGCAATCTTTTTTTCTTTTTTTAAATTGATTTGTATGTTCTTATGTTTATAATTAATAATATAGTTTTCCTTTGGTCGTCGTTTTATTTAATACGAAGCCTATGTATGAACTCGGTTCCTACGAATAGATCGGATTCCAACAATATTCATGCATCACTTGATCATGTTTTGGCATGTGAATTGTTTTCCGGGTTATCGGGTCAATCCATTATGATCCTGTGTTTGATTGCTTGTTCGTAGTGATGTTAATATGGGTAAACTCACCCCATTTAAACCCAACCCATTTAAACCCATTTAATATTAACATCCATTTAAACCTAACCCCATTTAGACTCATTCTATTTAAACTCATTTAATCCATCAAACTATATATAATAAATAAATTATTCATTATTATTGTGTAAAATTAATTTTTTTCCGCCAAAATTGTATAATAAATTTTTCCGCTAACGGAATCTCATTTTCATACCAAAATCATGTTCTCAGATTTCCCGCCAAAACCACGTTTTTCCGTCAAAATCACGTTTTCCGCCAAAATCGTGTTCTCCCTATATTTACCGTAACAAATCACGTTTTTCCGCCAAAATCATGTTTTCCGCCAAAAAAAAAATTTACGCAAAAATCATGTTTTCTGTCAAAATCATGTTTTTCCACCAAAATCACATTTTTCCTCCAAAACCGCGTTTTCCAGCTAAAACTATGTTTTCCAACCAAAATTATGTTTTTCCGTCAAAATCACGTTTTTCCGCCAAAATCGCGATTTCCACCAAAATCATGTTTTCCCGCCAAAATTATGTTTTGCCGTCAAAATCATGTTTTCCGTCAAAATCACGTTTTCTCGCTAAAACCGTGTTTCCCACCAAAATCATGTTTTCTCGCCAAAACCGCGTTTTCTAGCCAAAACCGCGTTTTTCCACCAAAATCACATTTTTCCGCCAAAACCGCGTTTTCCAGCTAAAACTATGTTTTCCAACCAAAATTATGTTTTTCCGTCAAAATCACGTTTTCCCGCCAAAATCGCGATTTTCACCAAAATCATGTTTTTCCGCCAAATTCATGTTTTTCGTCAAAATCACGTTTTCCCGCTAAAACCGTGTTTCCCACCAAAATCATGTTTTCTCGCCAAAACCGCGTTTTCTAGCCAAAACCGCGTTTTTCCACCAAAATCACGTTTTCGGCCAAACCGCGTTTTCCCGCCAAAATTATGTTTTATGTATCTTTTGCAATATTTTTTTTGGTTAAAACTATGTTTTCCGTCAAAATAGTGTTTTCCGTCAAATTACGGAATTATGTTTTCCCGCCAAACTAATATTTTCCCACAATAACTAATTTTTAATTATAAATATAACTTATAAATGTAAACATAAATGGGTTTAAATGGGTATCTATTTATTTTTATTAAATCTCATTTAATAAATGAGTGTAAATGGGTAAACCTATTTAACCCCATTTAATTTGATCTATTAAATGAGTTTAAATGAGTTCAGATTCTTTTAACACACCCATTTATTAAATGGGTTTACAAACTCATATTAACATCACTACTTGTTTGGTTGAAGTTTGTAACTAGGTCTGAGGGCTGTTCTCCCTCCTTTTTATTTCTTTTGCTCTTGTGTCGGGATGTTCAATCCGGTTTTTATGTCGGTTTAAGGCATTTTTTAACCTTCTATCGTAGCGTTCGTTATCAATACAAAACCAAAAATTTTAGAAAACAATTCATATCTTGCAATATTAAATTATTTTTTTTTAAATAATAACAATAATTTCAAAAAGAAAAACAATATTTAAATTCAAAAATCGAGATAGAAATTTTTAAAAAAATTCTCAAACATTGTGAATTAATTACATTATGCTCTTATTATAAATTTGGTTGAGCTAAACCTCATTTCAACTAAACAACCAAAATGAATTCAGTGAAACAATAATTAAAATCTTATTCGGATATATAATAAAAATAACTCGAGGGTGATCTTTTTGGCGACTTTTATAGAGTGCTTCTCTGGTTTTCTTTAGTTCTTACCTTGTGCTTTCTTGAGGATTTTAGTTGCCTTGTATGATGATTGATGGATCGTAGATATTTGTACTATGTTTTTGACATATGTTGGTTTTGGACAAGGCGATTGCAGCCTCGTTATGCATGCTTCTTGTCCAACCGAAGTTGAGTCTGAACATAGTCAGCAGACCAACTAAGCCTATGAGACTTCACCTTTGATTTCTCTTGAAAGTTACAATCTTGTTACAATCTTATAATTATGTTAGCATAGAAAGAGACAGTTTTTGCATTATTAGACCAGAAATTTTTAAAACAACTAGGGGTTGGTCCGGGCTACGCCCGGATATATATTCGACAATTGACATGTGTAAGTTTGTTGATTTAGTTTTTTATAGTATACATCCAATAAAATTATATGATGGTGTATCTAACCTTTAAATTGAAAAAAAAAAAAAAAAGACTTTCTATGTATTATTAATTATTATTTTTTATTATTAGTCTAACTTTAAAATTCATACACGGATCCTATTTTCAAAATATTTTGGAAGAGTTTAGTATTATAAGGAGGAAATATCTTTAAGTTCAAATTAAAAAATTTCAATTAGATTCGTTATTCAATATTTGAATAATACATTTTTGTAAAATTATATTTGATTCTATAATTTTAGATTAGAAGAATAATAGGTAAGAAGAGGTGTCTCCTACCTTTTATCTATGTATAAAAACCTCTACAATGGACTAACGTGTAATTATTATGTTATAACAGTGGCTTCTCACATCGCTCAAAGCAAGTCTCACTTCAGTCCTAAATGCATGCATCAAGCGCCTAATCGTATTCTATGACTCGCAAGTTCTAGTCAAGATTCTCAACACGTAAGGTTGCATAAATGAACTAAGAAGGCTCGTCCAAGATATTCAGGGACTCTGCAGCTCTTTTGAGTCTATCTCTATCCTTTTTCTTTCTTCGCTTAAGTAATGTTGTGATCGGTTCGTAGCTATGAACTCCTTGAATATTCTCCTTTATTTTTATTTTTTTGTTAACCAAATATTCTCCTTTATTGATAATAAGAACCGATTATAGATGCTTAAGAGTATCCTCACGATCGGAGACGAAGGTGTCATGTCGACACTTCAAACATTATACATCATAAAGCATAAAAAGTATCTCAACCCTAGACTCTTCTATTTATACTCAACCAATAACACCAACTTCAAAGCCTCTGAACGGATTAGAGTCTTCACTTAACTTTGCCAACTCCTACTTATTCATTCCTTCCCTCCATTCTACTTCATTTAACCAGCCTCTATGATCCTATCATGTTGTAGCTGATTGATTTAGCAAAATCTGCCTTATTGGCTGTGAACACTTCCTTTGTGTTTAGAGGCTATTGCTTACTCTTTTTATTTATGAAATGTCTTTTTGAGTTTTGACCAAAGAAAAAAGAACGTCGGAGTATAGTACTTTGTTAATTATATCTAATCCACCACACGCAACCGACTGACCATTTGGAGAGAAGGCACGCTAGAGCATTCCACACAATTAATCGCCCATCTTGAGATGCACTGACAATCTGGTTTCTCTCCGGCGTCTAATCCAATGAATAAACCTGTAAATTTCCACATGTTAAATTTCCAAGCTAGCTCTTGACTAAATTTGATATATCAAATATCATCTAACATTCACAATCAGCTCTCAGACAGCTCCTTTTCTACAATTACTTAACAAAATCCCTTTGTTTAAAATCTCTGTGCTCCCTCAAACATGAATTAAGTATTAAAATCTTAAAGGCACTCTGTCTGAACTAAAGATGGAAGGTTCTAGTTCCTCTAGAACCGCTTACACTCACTAAACCTTTTATCAGAAACTACAAAACTCCATAAAGAAGCATACTTTAAGGATAAAGACTATATTTTTGTAGCCCCAATTTGTCAATCATACAGGACAGCAAGTGAGTTAACAATAAAAGAAAATAATCAATGGACCATCAAATGAAAAACATAGATGAATATGATATAATACTACACATTACATAAGATCAAGCAGGCAATCAAAATTTATGACGATTTTAATACTTTTTCTAACCTTAAGAACCTGCGTAGGAAACTAATTTTATAGTCTGAGACCTGCAAACGTTGAAGAAACTTAAGTGGAAAAGGCTACCACGGTCAAAAATATATTAAGAGTCAACCTTGGATTAGTATGACAGCAAAATGCAAGAAAGAAAAGTAGAAATTAAGACCTGATTCCTACAGCTTCTCCGTGTTTATCCCTTATTTTCAGGTTTCCTTCACATTCTTTCCATCTCTTCTTCGACTTTTATGGCTTCTATCCCGCTTTTGTCTATGGCTTCATACCTTGCTCTTACGGACTTGATCTTGTATAATAGATAAACATGGTCATCGATTGTATAGTGTGAGGCTTATTGAACTTTTATTCTAGATGCTTAGATTGCAACGACTTTGTTTCATCAACCTTGATTTTCAATGATTGCAGATGCTTTTGAGCTAGTCTCTGAAGTTATCCATGTTCCCTTCATCATGATCGATCCTTTAAAGCCAGGCTTTGCTATGAGGGTGACAAAATAAGCGAGGAACCTGATGTGAGAGAACCATAATCGAAAACAAAGATATTCATATGAATTCACCATCCTCTGTTCACATTTGTAATTTTTAATAGTATATCCTTCTCACAAACACGCTAAACAGTAAACACTCCTATCAAAACATTACCACTCGACTACTTCATCACCACAGTTTGTACCACGGTGTGTTCACTTTCTAGCAAAACATTGAAAAAAAATTCCCAATTTGACCAAAAATCATTATGACACTTCTCCATATTCAATTTTTTTCTTTAAGTTCTAAAGAGGGAATAATAAAAACATATAGACTTCTTTCTCAGATAGACTCTAAAAGAAAAACTTGTTAAGAGAAAAGGACACCTTTTGGAAACATATATGAACTAAAACAGAAAAATCTAAGAAAAGAACGAACATTCAGAACAAAATAATATTTTATCAACTAAACTATTCACTAAACTAAAGTCTAGAACGTCAAAAAAAAAAAAAAAGTCTAGAATAAGGTTAAGAAATATTACCGTCTCAGTTGTGATATCGAAAAGGCTAGATCTTCGACACTCGACAGCGACCGTTGAGGTTAGTTCGTCGGAGGAAGTATTTTTGAGCATGACTACCTACTTGAGTAGGAGGTCTGCTTTCACAAAGTTTCTGGAGATTCGTTTCCAATTTCCTTTGCCAAATTTCGGAAGTCCAATCAAGAACCTCTTGTGCTCCTTCTCCGTCCAAAACCAATAAATCAACTAACAAAATCAAACATGCATAGATTCAATCAATCACTAATTGGATTTGGAGGTCTTTAATCTGAATATCGCTAATTCAATCATTCGAATCTCAGTATCTATAGGAAAAAAGTACCTGCCGGAAGAAGATGAAATCTGGATAGCGTCATTGGCGGGAGGCGTAACCGTCGGTGACTATCACCAAAACCGCTTCTTTCTTATTTTCTTAACCATCTCGCCGTTTGAGATACATATAACCATATACAGTAGGTAAGAGTAAGTGATTAAATGGAGAGAAGGAAGAAACTATTCAACTTTTTAAGACAACTGATAGAAAATTGGAAGCGTTAGAATCTCGGATGGCTAATTTTAATTTTAATCTGGGTTAATTAGAATTTAGATGTGCTTAGGTGGCAAGCTTAGAAGAGAGTAGGAGTTACTGATGTGGAAGCTCTTAGGAGCTTCATTTTATTAGTGATAGATACATGAGTTTAATTATTTTAAAGATGTTAAGTAATAAAAAAACAAATCAAATTCAACCTATCATCAAAATGAAATGAAACCCTTCATAAACTAACAACAAAACCTAAACCTAAATCCACGCCTGAACCGCCATATTCGAGTGGTATGATTTTCCATTCTCTTAAAACCAAGCCTACACCAGGCTGATAATAACCGTCAAAACCAGAATCGAAACTGAAACTAAACCGGCACCAATGAACGGAGTCGTTTTTCTCACGGCGTGACTAGTCTTGGCCTTGGGAGTTGAAGCTGCTAGAGACGAAGAAGGTGGATGAGATTGAGATTCGACCTCCATGACTTTGATGATCATTTTCTGACCCTTTTCACAGTGGCCCGAGACACCGCTTATGAAGTAGAAATAACCGGGTCGGTCTAACTTGAAAACAGTGTCATCGTGGTTTGAATACAATTCCGGTTTGGTCGTCTGGCATTTCTTGTACTCGTCTTCTGATACCACCAAAACAGAGTCTTTCTTGTACTTGAAACCTTCCACCAAATCAGAAATAATATATATATATATATATATATATATATATATATATATATATATATTCAAAATCTGTATAACGATGATCATAATAATAAATAATTGACAGAAAATAAAAAGTTCTTACGGATAGTGTCGCCAACTTTAAACCGGTTCTTGGAAGCCCATTGGTTAAACAAATCACTCTGGTTACTAGATTGTGGTATGATCCAACCATTTTCTCCTCCAGCTTCAAATTCAGTACATGACACAAGTGAAAACACGTTAAACAATACAAATATCGAAAGGAGAATAAGCTTTGGTGCACCCATTTTTTGTGTCAATTTGGATTAATGTCAAAAAAAAAAAAAAGAGGATTCTTTTGTTTAATTTCTTGGAGCTTTTATTTTTTTGGTCTGTGCTCTGGTGCTTAAGGTTTGAATATAAGAAGTGTGGAGAGTGCAGCGAAGTTTGTTGGTTTGGCTTGTCCACAACTTGAGGGATATCTAATAGATATGGTTTTGACTTATTATTTGCTATCTTTTAAAAAATATTTGAATCAGAAATGACTTTTCAAAGAAAAACGACTTGGTAAGCAGTTGAGAAAAATCTGTTTTTTTTTTTTTTTTCTGAGGATTTTGCGTATTAAACTGAATTAATATTGTTAAATGTTAACTAATTTGATGATCTTTTGTAATTTTGGATTTTAGAAAATAAATTTGAAATGTTTGGGTGATTCATGGAATAAGTAAGAATTAAAGGGACCTATTCGAAAAGTAGATAAAAATATTTGAGAAGTGAGATCTTTGAATCAGAAGAGGAGTAAAACGATAGACGGTCCCGTCGTTTTGGTGTAGTTCCGTCACCGCCATCTAAACACACTCGTTGCTCACCTGAGCCGCGACGAAGAAGGTGGAGGCGAATCCGTAAGGATTAGGGTTTGTAGGACTGTAGTTAGGAAGCTGCGTTTCTCTGGAAGATAAAACAATGGCACAAGACTCAGAGAAGAGATTCCACCAGATCATGGATAAGCTCTTTACCCCATCGAAATCTCAGCTTTCTTCTTCCTCCACCAGGTCAGTTTGATTTTGTTCTTGGCTTCCAGATTCGTTTATCGTTTTCGCTGATTGAAGTGTGGATATTGTTGCTTACAGTGATATTGCAATTTTGTGATAATTGCATCAGAGATTGTGAATTTTGTTTCATCTTATGATATTGCATCAGTATGTTTATTGGAGATCCTTTGGTTTCTGTAGTTCATCTGTAGAGGAACAATCAAGAGGCAAGAAGCGTTCAAATGCTTCATCTGCGTTAGCACTGGTTGAGCCAAAGACTGGATTAGCTACTATTGATAGGTCTTCTTCAGCTTTGAAAGTTCCTGCTGGAACATCACCTTCTGGTCTTTGTAGGCCATGGGATAGAGGAGACCTTATGAGGAGGCTAGCTACTTTCAAGTCCATGACATGGTTTGCCAAACCTCAGGTCTGCTTCTTGTGACTACAATTTTCTTGAATATTTTAGATTGCTATGTTCTTGCTACAAGACTCTTAGCTGATTGTTTGTGTGTGTGTGTGGTGTTAGGTTATTAGTGCTGTGAATTGTGCGAGGAGAGGGTGGGTGAATGATGACACTGATTCTATAGCTTGTGAATCTTGTGGAGCTCATATTTACTTTTCAGCTCCATCTTCTTGGTCAAAGCAACAAGGTATGATTAACTGACACTCTGATATAGCTATTTTATGGTGTTTCCTCACTGAAATTGGATATCTTCTTTGTGATATCTTACAGTGGAGAAAGCGGCTTCAGTTTTCAGCTTAAAGTTGGATAGTGGACACAAATTACTTTGTCCATGGATAGAGAATTCATGCGAAGAAACACTTTCTGAGTTTCCTTCAATGGCACCGCAGGATTTGGTCGATAGACATGAAGAACGGTCGGAAGCTTTACTTCAACTTTTGGCCCTGCCTATTATTTCGCCATCAGCCATTGAGTACATGAGGAGTTCAGATCTGGAGGAATTTCTCAAACGACCTATTGCACCTGCATCTGGTGACACAGCAGCCGAATGTTCGCAAACAGAATCCCTTATCAATCATGTTGGAGCGAGTCCGGCGCAACTTTTCTACCAGGTTTGACCTGCGCTCAGACATTTGAATTATTCCTAGCTAACATAGAACCCTTTGCACTGCTATTATTGTTCCAGCCTTTAGCATAACATTTCCATGTCCGTGTTTTGCGACTTTTTAGGTACTTGTATGATTTAGGTAGAAACTATGCCTCCATCAATTGACGTCACTTTGGTCTGTCAAGTAAAGATGGCAAATTATTCTTCTTGATTCGTTAAATTTCGTTCATGTGATATAATTAGCTTACAGATAATTAAGGAACACTATAAACTATAGCATATTTTCCAAGAGGCTTTTGGTATGATTTTGACTCATATCTGATAGTAGTATTGATGCATTGATGTTTGCAGGCACAAAAACTTATCAGTTTATGTGGTTGGGAACCAAGGACACTTCCTTATATTGTGGACTGCAAAGATAAATCTAGTGAGACTGCTAGGAGTACAGATACTATTGATTTACTTCCAGAAACTGCTACCCGAGAGCTTCTAAGCATCTCAAATGCAGCTCTGATTCCAAATGAAATATCAGGGAATAATGAGGACCCAACACTTCCTGACACATTAAACTCTGATCCCAGTTCTGTTGTGCTGGACTGTAAGCTCTGTGGAGCCTGTGTTGGACTCTGGGTTTTCTCAACTGTTCCGAGACCACTAGAATTGTGTAGAATCACTGGTGATACTGAAGTAGTTAGTGCAGATAAAAATTCCAGGGGTGGTTCCCTTCAAAATCAAACTTCAAGCTTAAAGTTTACCATAGCAGGAGGACCCCCAGCAACAAAGCAAAACTTCAAAGCAACAATATCATTGCCCATTATAGGCAGGAACTTGAGGTCAAGGTTTGCTTCTTACTCTAGAGATCACGAGCATGGGGCTGTCAGTTCTATTCAGGATCAACAGAGTCAAACTGCCAAGAACAATGGTGGTGTTACAGAAAATAGCGATCAAGCAATGAATGATCTAGGAGAGAAGGCTGAGGGACAAAGAAACGCATCGGATATAGACAGTAATACTGCACCACAAATCAAAGACAAACAAGTGATGGTAGAAAGATCAAAACTTCCTGAAAACAACAAAACGAAGGATTCAACTGCAGGTAAATTGCTAAGATTAGCAATGCCTACACTAATTTCTCAGATTGTTATCAAATGTAATGAACCTATGCGGTTACCTAATTATTTGAAAGCTCTCATTAGGAGAATGTTCAGCTAAACTATGCTCAAACACATCTTTCATTGTGTAGATACAGGTATATCAGGGACAGCAAACAAACAGATGGAATTTGATCCAATCAAGCAACATAGGCATTTCTGTCCTTGGATCTGGTCAACGGGTAAAAGAGGCCCTGGTTGGCGACAAACTCTGTCTGCATTACAACGCCATAATGGATCCTGTCAGACTCCACCAACACCTTCTTCCCTCTTCAAGGTAGTAACTCATTCCACTGCATTCATTTCATATGTTCTTAGTTAGGATAGAAGGAAGCTAATAACAGACGGATAAATATAACTCACCTGTGACTATTCTCATGCTTTCTCGACATGAGATTATATAAACCCTTAAGCAAAAAACTTTTTAGCCTTTGTAACTTACGTTCTAGTCGTTGTTACAATTGCATGCTGCATGAATTTTCGTTGATTTGATATATTTTTGGATTTACTCTGAGCATAAGATAATTATATGTTCATAAAAGATCAACTCTTGAAGATGGAGGATTATGTACTTTTATATACCTGTAATATTATTATTATTATCATGTTTATAAAAGATCAACTTTTGATTTATCCTTGCTGATATTTTATGTAATGTTTTCAGGTAGATGATCCCTTAACATCTGTGCGGAACCTATTTAAGTCGCCATCCCCGAAAAAACGAAAACTGAACAGAGGATCTTCAAGCTGAGACAGCAACGATTTTGTTCCTGAAAATGTGAGCCATTTTGGTCTACTACACTGCATCCGAAATTTTGAAACTTGAGAAACTGTAACATTTGTGTGTTCCGTGTCATTTGTTGATTTCTCAAAAAGTAAACTCGCTTGTTTAACCCATTTTAACACATTAGTTTGTGCCAGAAGTCATCAAAGTCTAGACTTTAGAGCTTCAATGAGACCATAGCGCAAAGTTCAAGTCAGTAGACAAAAAAAATTAAAAGTCATGGTTAAATAGTTAACTTTGTTCGTGTTATTGTCTTGTTGGTCTAGTATCAATTTTGGGTTAGCTCCCTGAGAAAGTTCAGGTACATAACATAAAACTGTTTCAAGTATCGATGAAAACGATAAATTTTTTAGAACTGTAAGAGCATGATGAAAACGATAATTTTTTGAGAACTGTAAGAGCATACACATTAGGCCTGGGCAGAAATATCCGTATCCGGCGGATATCCGGCTCCGTATCCAGATTCGGATCCGAAAAACGGATATCCGGAGAAAACGGATACGGATACGGATAGTAAATTTCCGGATCCGCCGGATACGGATATTGGGAAAATATTAGAACGGATATCCGTATCCGGTTATAAAAAAAAAAAAAAAAAAAAATTTTTTGTTTTTAATATTTAATTTTTTGTTTTGGGCCTTTAAAATTTAAATTTTTTTTTGTTTTGGACATTTAAATTTAGCCCATATTTTTTCATCAAACTTAAATCTATGTTTTTATTCTAATTTTTAATTTTTTTTTTTAAATTCTTATTTTCTGATTATAATAACATTATTTAAAAAAATTTCATCAAACATAAATTTTTTTTTTATAATAAAAAAAAAATTTTAAAAAAAAAAAAACCGGATACGGATGTCCGGTTTTTCTACGGATATCCGTAATCCGGATATCCGTAATTTACGGATACGAATACGAATACTAAAATAACGGATAATACGGATACGGATACGGATACGGATATCCTGAAAAAGCCGGATATCCGTATCCGTAACAGGGCTAATACACATTGGGAAGAGACTCAAATAAGTCTCTTCTCATTAAAATATTAATATTTTTATATAATTTAATTATATATTTAAAGTTAAATTTAAAATAAATATGTAAACCAATAAAAATATGACAAATGACTAGAAGGTTTTTTAATAAGAGACCATACCATAGTCTCTTCTCCAAGAGATTCTCTCACATTCTCTCTCTCACTTTTTATTTTTTTCAAATAATTTAATAGAAGGTATCTAAGGTAGATACCCTTGATGGAGATGCTCTAAGTTTCTAGAATCAAACTGGTAACACGTTCTCATCTATACTTGCTCTTTTCGTGGAAACATTAACAACCATTCGTGACATGAAAAAATAACTCTTTGAATTCTAATTTTGTTGATCACTTTCTGATCCCAACAAAAACCGTCATTTACAAAATCGGTTTGTGTTTCTTTTCTGATCACCCTTTATTTCGGTTTTATAGATATGGTATGGTTCAGTTTAACCGAACTACTCACCTTAGCAAGGACGGCCCAATAAATATTTGGGCCCTATGTCAACAATTAAAATTTGGCTTTTTTACCATAGTAATTTTTTTTTTTTATAAGTTTGGACCCTAAAAATGACCAATTTTTTTGTTGAGCACTGGGCATTTGCTCCCCTTGCTCATGCCCAGGCCCGCTCCTGCACCTTAGTGTAGCGTTCTTCAATGTGCTTGATTGAGTTCTTTGAATGGATAAGTGATTTTCTTTCAACATTTTTGAAGTAACATCAAGCGGGATTAATGAACCAATCCAGGACAGTAGTGCCTTTAAAAAAAAAAAAAAAAGCTTTGCATTGATCAGGTCGGTCTCGAAAACGAAACTTTGTGTCAGGACACATAACATTGCCCAAAACAAATCCTCCATCTCAGAATGAATAATTGACGTGTATTAAATCCTTTTCTTTCTTTCTTTCTTTTGGCATTATATATTTTTTATGAATACTTGTTACTTCATATTTCCAAAAAGATAAATGTATAGCTTTTAGTTTTGTTTTGCAACTAGCTTAAAGAAATAGGACACTCAAACTCGCGAATTTTTCTTGAACTAGGATGGAAAAAGACAAGCACAAGTCGATCCCCTAGATACAACCATTTCCTCACATCACGTTCCACTATCTCAATTTTATTGCCTTTGTATATATTACATTACCTTTTTATATAAATAATTCGCAATTGCATGAGTACTTTCACATTTAAATAAAAATATGGATGATTTTTTTTTTTTTTAATAAAAATATTATGTGGACCGTCACTGGTTTCATGGCTAAAGTTTTGTGGATTATGTGACAAATTTGTGGTTGATAAAGTTTTTAATGTTTTAGTTTTAATTCCTTTTTATAATTCGTTTACAGCTTATTTAGTTCGGCACGCGTCCATGGAGAGCGTGTACCACACGAACATTACCTTAAAAGAGAGAATTAAGCGAAGGGGCGCCGCGCGTGAAATTCGTATTTAAATACATCTTATGTCAAATACATGTGGAAGTCATATGCTTCTGTCAGCTGATGACGCGGACTTTTGTGGGCCCCTTTGTGCTTTCCCTTTTTGAGTTTACCGAGTCTATCACTTGACACGTGGTTGGATCTTAGCGCGTTGTTCATATTAGACGTAAATAAAATTCTGTAGGTTTAGGTTTTGACTCCTTAATTTTGTTGAAATTCCTAATATAATACTGTATATTCACGAAATTTTTGTAAAATTTTTGCCCCCTTGATTTTTTTTATTGATAATTCAAGCCTTAAACTGATACAGTCTATCTAATTCGTGTCCTACCAAACATGGTAATTCCTCCACAAGGAGAAACTTTTTCCAGACAACAATTAGTTGTTATTAATATTTTTCTTCAATCTACCAGACCAAGTAGTCAATTTACACCACTTGTTACACCGAAAAAAAAAAAGTAAAAAAAAAAAAAGAGAGAGAGTAAAACTACACATATTAATGATATCAAATAAATATATCGATCTTAAATGATTTTTCATTGTTTTCTAGTTGTGATTCTACTGAATCCTATTTTAATAGGAGCGGGTTAGCACCGAAAACATAACCATAAAATGTTCATGTTAGGTTTTAAAATTGCATTTAGTTTATTTATCTATCTATATAATTTGGTATCTACAGTATTAGTAACATGAAATTCCGGAACCATATATATGAGAAAAAAAAATGTGAAACCAAATGACGATTTATTATATATTTAATTAAAATTCGCATAATGACTTTTTAATTATTTACTTAAACGACAGAACACCACCATTATAGATTCTATAAAATTGCAAAAAGAAACTTCAATTGATCAAAACAGAATATTGATTTCTGACTAAGATCATACTAGTAGTATGAAACCAATGTAGAATATGTATATATGGTAAAAAGACTAGAATCAAATTATTCCCCCAAAAAGTGTAAAGATGAAGTACATTCACTCACTCTCTCAGTTTATCGCAATAAACAAAAACACGTTCCATGATTTCATACTCTCTCTTATCACAAATATTTGATTTGACCCATTTATATTTATATTTTATTTTATTTCCTCTAAAACATAAATTTCCAATTTGTCATTTACACAGACGCGTACATAATACAAATACACCCATATTCAGACACAGAGAAGAGAGTGTGAGTCACAAGAATTACGACATTAAACCTAAACACCATTAATTCAATTCTCTTTTATCTTCAGACAAAGAGAGAAAGAGAGAATCTTAAATGGAAGATGTACGGAAGATTGTGGTTGTCGTAGAAGATAAAGAAGCGGCGAGGACGGCGTTGCAATGGGCACTTCACAACTTACTCCGTCCCTGTGACGTCATAGTTCTCCTCCACGTTTTCTCTCCTCCGCCGCGTAAGAAGAAATCTACGACGGCGCGTCTCCTCCGCCGTCACGGTTACCATCTCGCTCTCTCTTTCCGTGAAATCTGCGACGCTTTCTTCAATGTGAGTGGATCAATCTGACCGGAAAGTTCTATGAATTTGAATTTTTTTTCTTTTTTCTAATCGAGTTTTTTTTTTTTTTTGTTGTTGTTGTTGGTGATCGTAATAATAGACGAATACGGAGATAATTGTGAGAGAAGGAGATGAAGATGGAAGAACGATCGCTCAAGTTGTGAAAGAGATTGGTGCTTCGACGCTTCTCGTTGGTCTCCATCAGAACAGCTTTCTTTACAGGTACTATTTTGATCGATTTAATAATTACGGGGTCATAATTATATATTCTGAAACCTACGGATATGAATTAGTAATTTAGTCTAATGGTTTAATGAATGCGTATAGATTGGCGTTGAGTGGGATCGACGTAGCGAGAAATTTCGATTGCAAAGTAATGGCTATAAAGCAGCCTTCACCGGGACACTTACCGCCGGCTAAGGTGAAGGGACTGAACACCTCGACGGCGACATTAGATTGTTTAACTAATTTTGACTTTTCCCAAATCGATATTTCTGGATTACAGTAAGATTCCTAACCTCTTTATTTTCTATTCAATTTTTTTTTCTTTCTTTTAAGTATTATTGACAAAACTACGTGATTTGGTGAAATCACTTCAAGATCTCTAGTCTTTTTTTTTTGAATATTGACATTTGATATAAAATAAAAGACGGAATCTGATGATGAAATGGAACTTTGTTTGAAACAGGGTTCCTGAGATTCCGACACCTAAAGTGCCGTACAGATTATGTCCGAGTCCTCATGCGATACTATGGAGAACAAGGCCCCGTAGATCCAAATCCAAAGATAAATAAAATACACAGTAGTTTCCTTAGTTTACGACTTTTTTTTTTTATTCAAGACAAAAGAAAAAGTAAAACTTTACTCTCATTTTTTTTTGTGTGTCAAATAACCAAATTTTTATACTCAATACAAAAAAAATCATTCGACTCACATTATTCGTCCAAAAAATCACATTATTGATTTCCCACGAGGGCCAAAACGCAAAATATAATAATAAAATCACCATTTTGAGATATAAAGAATGTAAATTTATGTTAGATACTCGCTTTTACTCTTTCTCCTTAAAACTGTATATGTATCATGTATGCTAATTCTACACACATTACCTTTATAGCAACAAGTGTTCTCTCCTGTACTCACGTACGATCACTGGTATGCTTGTCGGAGGAATCTATATACCAACACCAACAACAACAAAACACAGAGGTGTATCAGAACTTGTACTGACATTAATAAACTTTAGAACATAACCATGTGTGTAATACGTACCATTCCGTAATCTGTTACGATCATAGATATATATTCTGAAGGAGTTGAATCGTACCTGGAACAAACAAAAAAGAATAAGAGAAATTAAGATTAAGATTTTGACCAATTTTTACAAACTAGTTAGAATGGCTTTACATTAGATTCAGATACTGGAGGTTTTTCTTGTTCTCAATAGTCTTTGAATGCTTCGCATTGGTTCTAAATGATGGTATGTTGGCTATGGCGTCAGGATCGCCTGCAAAATTTTCCGCACAGGCAAATCTCTGGTAAGAATATGATTCGAGCAAAAGCATAACTGACGAAAGACGTACGAAGAAGAGTGAGTGAAAACATTACCAAGTTCGTTGGAGCAGATCGAATCAAGTAGGACTCTTTCATGAAACTTGTAGGCTTCACAGCACACAATTACAGGAACACTAAATGCGTTTGCAACCATTGCAACACAGGATGTGCCAACTCTTGAGTAAAGAGTGCCATTTGCGAATATTGATGAAGCTCCGAGAAAAACACGGGTAGCCTCACGCATGATGTAGGAGATGGCGTTTATATGAGTGTAGGTACAGTCGAGGCCATGGGTCACAAGTCTGCGGAGTAGCTTTTGCCCTTCAAGATTAGGCCGTGAGTCTACAATCACTACACGGAATTTTTTCCCAATCTCATGGGCGTATAAGAGAATCATCTCAACCACACAAGAGTATCCATATGTGAGAAGAACTTCTCCGTCTCTGATTTTTGTTACGGCATGTTGCACGATTACTTTGTCTGCAAGAACTATCTTCTCGTCTATGAACCGCCCAATGTCAGAACACAGGGAAGCTTTTGCCTCTAACTCTGACAGGTTTCCAGGTAGTTTTCTGATTTGGTTTTTCAGGAACCTGATTGCGTTTCCCATGCTCATCGAGAGAGGACGACATTCTATCAAGAATGAGACATAACCGTTTATTTTGGCTGTCAAGTCCATGGTCAGGTCTTTCTTAGGAGGTGTAGTGTAATCTTTTATAGCTTCTTGAAATGCTTGGAGCATGGCAATACATCGCGCATTGTCCCCAGATATATCTCCAGCCAAATGTAGCAAACCCACCTAAGATTAACAAAATACTGTGATTTACTTTAAATCCCTAGAGATACCAGTATAAAAGCTTAACATTTTACAGCTGCGCATATAAACAAGTAGGTATACCTTATAGACCGCATGGTGTATGGTATCAAGTGTGAAAATATTGGAGCTCAAATTAGGAAGCTGATTGTCGCGCTCGTATTGAGGAAGATGGAGAAATAATTCAACTTTGTTCTTGCTTTCGGTCTGTTCAACCACAGCACGCCTCTTAGCTTTCTCCACTCGGCTTTTATCATCATACTGCATTTGTGTCTGAGGGACATCCATCTTCTTTTCTTTTTCTACTACAGCTTTTTTTTCAGAAACAGAGGATGTAACGGGAAGTTTTTCTTTCTTCGGTTGAGGCTGTTTGGCAGCTTTGCCAGGATTAACTCTACCAGAATCCTCAGCACGTCTGTTTCCTTCGCCTAAAAATTAGCAAGAGGAAAGCATTAAGATGATTTTACCCTTCATTATAATGAAAACGGAAAACAAAGCAAATATTGAACAATACAAGAACCTTTTGTAGCAGCTTTTGCTGCCCGCTGTGCCTCTTGGATGGCACGCCTTTCTGCTTTAGTGGTTTTTCCTTTCAGCGATTTTGGTTCCTTTTCCTTCTGGGATTTTGTGGCCACAGATTCACTCTTTCCTGCATGATATTCTTTCTGTAAATAACGAGAATGCAAAAACTAGAAGGAAGCATCTGTGCATGGCAATAACAGAACCACTCAAACTCATAGCAACTCCACAACAGCAATTCATAAGATCAGAGTTGTTACTAAATACAAAAAAGGGTCTTTCCAAGTCCGATTCTAAAGGCTAAGTGGAGCCCATAGCCTATAATTCTATGACTATACTACAGATGTGCAGTGAGGGATCATCCTTGGAGAAGCCCGAAGCTAGTCCGGTTCTGGAGAATTTGTACTCCAGTCCGGTTCATAAGCAAAACTTGGTAATGCACTTTCCGTCAATGTTGAAGACTCGCCTAAACTTATCCATAAAACCAAAGGCATAACCAAGTTTCAGATTTTTCCAAATCTAATACTAATCTCTGGGCCTACTCTGTCCCTACGGCACTACCAGGTTGCCTCATCCGAAGTTATCACTACACAGCTCTCTTTGTGATAATAACCAAACGCAATATATAAACACTATACGAAGAGCTCTACGCAATTTTTTTTCAATAGAGACTTGATTGAATCATAATTAATTGATACATATAACATACCAGAAACTTCAGCGTTCTTCTTTTTCACTTGAGAGGCCGACGACGAATTCACAAATTTCGATTCAGATTCCTGTGGAGCTCTAACTGCTAAAGTCAAATCGAAACCTCCTTTAGGAAAACTTGACGATAATTTCGCCGAATCGCTTCGTTGGAACCCAAACAAAGAAACCGAATCCTCAGAAAACTCTCCGATGCTGGACGGCGGTGATGTCTCAAGAAGCGAATCCGCAGGATTGTAACTACCGACGTGAAGACTCCGATCATGAGCTAAGTGACGACGGAAGGCGGCAGGTCCAGGGACGGGGACAGGAGCAGCAGCAGCAGCAGCAGCAGCAGCGCGAGAGGTAAAATTATCAGAACGATGACGCGACGGTGGAATTAAGACCGGAGAAATCAGATTACCGGAAGGTGAATTTGAAAGAGGTGAATAAGACGGTGTTGGTTCTACCGGACCGGATTGGGTTCGATTAGGTCGTTGTGATTGTGAATCCGGAGGTGGTTCGATTGATGTGACGAAACCTACTCGGCGGACTAAAGGAACCGCAAGAGCTCCACGACGAGTATCCATGGCGGACGTTACTCAAGTTTTTCGATTGGGATTGAATTTCAAAGGATCGGTTTGTGATCTTAGGGTTTTTTTTGCGGAGATTGATTACAAATGTTTAACCAGAATGGTAGTGCGATTCCAAAACCTTATTTTCAAGTGGAAATAAATAAGGTTTTTATAACGTGGCAAAAAGTAATTAACCAAAACTGGAAAAAAAATCTTAATTTTCAATATATATTTCGTTTTGGTCAATCTTTTTTTTTATATGTAATTTATTCTCCTGATTAGAAAAAAAAGGGAATATGTTTTTTCATTTTATTTTATTAATTTATTAATAATCAGGCAAATAGACCTTAATAAATAATCAAACAGGAAGTATAACTTTCTACTTCCTAAAAATAATTTAAATATTACCTTAAAAATTTAGTCGGATATTAGACTCGTAGGATGTAAAGCTTAGTCGTGCGGATCAAAATATATATATATATATATATATAAATATAAAATTTGAAGAAAGTGAGTTGATAGAAAAAGAGAGGTTCGTATGCTTCTTGTTGTTACTCTTATTATGTTAAAATCATATGCTAAGCAACGAACACACCTATTTTGTACTACTAGAATAATTCGTTGAGCAAGTGCCTTTGGGAGCAAGTAAAACAAATAGATAAATCACAAATGATTACATCCATAACCATTCTTTTTCTTCTTCTTACTTTTAAGAAAAATGGAAGTTAACTTTATATTGAAGAAGAAACAAAAACAAAAATATTAATCGTGTATATAGTTGATAATGACGATCTTTAACTGGTCAAAAGTCAGAAACCCAATAGTTTACACTTTACGGGAAACTTGAGCTTTCTTGCAAAACGAGAGAAATAATTCTGACTTGGACGACGACCTAGCAAAAGTCAAGATTCAAATCCGTTGACCATAAGACTAAAAAAACTTAAGAAATGGAATTTATATTCGTTTTGATAGTGCGAGTCTGGTCGAGCGCAATCAATGGACAAGAACACTTTTCTCCAGAAGTCAGAACTCGAGATCGATTCAGAAGTTTGCATTCTCTCCGATCAAATCTGTTCTCTAGAACAAGGTTAGGATTTTAACCCTTTGTTTCGCGGGAGACTGATTATTCATGGTCACTTGTAATTTTGTAGAGGAAACATAGATTTTTCTTTTTTCCAATTTTTGTGTAGTTAAGGTATTTGCTTTTGTATTGTGATTTAGATTATATCTACGGTTTGATTTGAGTTACTATGACTAACCTAGTTGATATATGGAGCATAACGTTGATTGATTCTTCTTATTCAATGTTGGTAAATCTTGAATTAGATATGAATTTGATGATTATGATGATCATTCGGCTATGTACGTAATTCAAAACAATATGCTGATAAATTATATTTGGGATACTTAACAGAAGTTTGTTTCGCTAGATGCTGCTGATATGACATTGGAGGATGAGCTCAATGCTTTTGATGCAAGTCTTGATAAAAAGCATAAACTTTTTAAAGAGCATATTCGGGTGATGAATGTGAAGAGAAAGAGAGACTTTGTTTGCTTGGAGAAAGTTAATGGAGAGATCGTTAACATACTCCAAGGACTCGAATTACATACCAAAGTTTTTAATGCCGCAGAGCAGAAAAAGATAGTTGATAAAGTGTGTCAACTACAAGAGAAGGGACGAAAAGGAGAACTAAGTAAGTAGCTTTAGATTTCTTCTTCTTCTCCATAGTTTTGGTATCTAAATCTGTATTTGTATCTCTCATTGTAGAGCGTGCTTTCACTGCTCAAGGCAAAGGACGTTCAGCTATTCAATTTGGTTGTTGTTTCAACTACCGTACAGTAAATAAAACTCTGTTTCTTGATCAGTCTTTTTCTTCATTTTACAAGTTCTAGTGAGTGCCAAAGAGTGAACCATTTTTTGTTTCTTATGTTGACAGAGCAAAGCTGGAAGCCCGCCGGGGATTCTTAGACATGAAACTGTTGATCCATTGCCTCATCTTTTCAAGTTGATCATTAAAAGATTGGTTGAATGGCATGTTCTGCCTCCAACATGTGTTCCTGATTGTTGTGTAGTCAATATCTATGATGAAGGTGATTGCATACCTCCTCATATCGACAATCACGACTTCCTCCGCCCGTTCTGTACTGTTTCTTTCCTTAGTGAATGTAATATCCTCTTTGGATCAAACCTCAAAGTTGAGGAAACCGGTGAATATTCCGGTGGTTCATACTCGTTACCACTTCCTGTTGGGTAAGTTCTTATGCTATGTGCTTGCAAAAACTTTTGTAACATTCTTGTTGTAACTTGTAAAGAGTATATATATATAACAGAACCATTTTAATTAACTTTTCCTTTTTCAGATCAGTGCTTGTGTTAAATGGGAATGGAGCTGATATAGCTAAGCACTGTGTACCTGAAGTTCCCACGAAAAGGTAAGTTTGATTATTCCGTTTCTTTCACATAATAATAATAGACATTCTATTGCTTTCTTGTTTATGTTTTTTTTTTCTCTGGATCTTCAACAGAATATCAATCACGTTTAGGAAAATGGACGAGTCAAAACGTCCAGTTTGGTTCACACCAGAACCTGATTTGCAAGGGATTCAGCCATTGCCATGTGACCTGAAAACTTCCGGTTCATCTGACCAATGTATATATTAGTGTCTGCGAATGTGTAAGTTGGAACTTTATGTATTTATTTTACATTTTGATTTGTGGTTATGTACATAGTGTGAATAACTGTTTTGATGTTCATATATGTGTGACCAAAGAATATCTCGTTCTAGCAAATCATATAATTGGAAAAAAAATCATTTCAATATGTTATATTGTTATCTGAGTATTGTTTTTTTTTCTTCTCCGTAGGCATAAGTTTTGTTTCCAATATGGTTTGATAGCTATTGATTTGTCCTTCCGTTACACTTAAACTTCAGGTGAAAGTTAAAGCACTGCCCCGATCCAAGTCCAAGCGTGGCTCAACTGGGTATAATGGTTGTTACAATGCTAATTCAGTCATTTGAATCCTAGTAGCTAATACTTTATTTGGTTAATTCCGGAAGTAAATTAAAGCTCCGAATGGTGACAATAAAAAAAACGGAATTTAAATGGTTTTTTTTTAAAACCGTATTATAAACACCAATCAACAAATTTTTTTAAAATATTTGCGGTATTAAGAAAAAAGATTTACAGATTTTGATTTATATTTGTTTATCTGTGCTGGATAAAAACCCGCACTTCAAAAACGCATTACAAATTATACTTAACGGTCCAATAAAAACGCACAAATTACTGTTGAACCGTACCGTATTTTTAATCCACATTTTCTACATTACTAAATACGCGGTTACAATTTGAACCCTAAAAATCTATAGACCAAAAGTTCAGTATTTCTTGATTATAAAATTAGCATTGGTTCACCCGAGCCAAAACAATCTTATAGTTGTCTCTATTGTTTCACTTGGCTTTTTAGTTTTTTTTTCGTCATTGAAGCTGCTTGCTCCTTAAACTTTTACTTTTGGTAATACTAGGATTGAGTCCGCGATACGCGCGGATATGTTAGAATTATATAGTTTAAACTATATTTGATTATGAGTATTAATAAAAATCGTTTATTAAAACTTACATTTTAAAATTTGTCTAAGCAATACATTCAGATTTGGTGGCCTAAAATACATGAACTATTTGGATTGATTCCAGCAGTTAAACTATAACTTCCGAAGTTGTATGTTTAAATTTCTTCTCCAAAGAAAATTCTGGTTTTCTAAATGCTAAATAACATCGAGATCGTCTTTTCCGCATCACGCTCTTCCCAATGTCCTAGGCTGTAGAATTTTCGTTCTCGAATTGAGGGTGAAGCTCGAGGCTCTTTGAGGACTTCTTCTTTTGTTGCTTGTTTTGAATTGGTTTGTACTTTTGTCTTTAACCTATGCTCATTTTACACACTACAGTCTGAGACCTGCAAACGTTGAACAAACTAATTAGGTCTCATTATATTAAGAGTCAACCTTGGATTAATTTGACAACAAAATGCAAGGAAAAAATTAGATATTAAGACCTGATTCTAACAGCCTTCTCTATGTCTATCCTGCATTTTCTGGTTTCTTTTGCATTATTTCCAACTCTTGTTTGAGTTATATTTGCTTCTATCCCGCTTTTCTACGGCTTCAGACCTTGCTCTTACGGAGTTGATCTTGTATAATATATAAATGGTGTGGTCGATTGTATATTGAGGCTTATGAACTTTTATTGTAGATGCTCATATTACAAAGACCATTATTGCCTTGCATTTAATCTCATAGCACTTCCCAAAAGCATACATTGTTTCATGACTTCATCAACCTCGAGTTTCACGGATTGCAGATTTTTCTTCATCATGATCGATCCTTTAAAGCCAGCCTTTTCTGTGAGGGTGACAAAATAAGGGAGAAACCTGATGTGAAAGGAGAACTTTTAAAAGGTTTTGATAAAGCAAGAGAAACATGACCGAGAACAAAGATATTCATAAAATTCACGGTCCTCTGTTGGCATTTGTAATTTTTGATAATACATCCTTACAAACACGCTTAACACTTGTAATCAAATATAACACTCACCGGATGATTCGCCTGGGCTCATCCCTCCTTCGATCTAGGACTAACACTCGAGTACTTGCTCCATCACCACACCATAATTTTGATATTTCCTTTTAATGATAAAACAACATTATTTAAACACATCTGAAGAAGAGATGGAAAGTGATGACATGAAACATAAATCTGTCAAATTTGGCGGAAAACCTATCATGAACTATATCCAATCGATGAAATACAATAGATTAACCCTGAATTGGAAAACGACGAATCTGATTGTTTATTTCAGGTCATGTAACATTTTCTTGCACTGGATAGCTTACTTATCCGCAGCTGATTCGAATCGTAGAGTCAACAAAGCGAAGACACAAAAATGGATAGAAAATTGTAAAATTCCACAAACTTACGTTAGTTTGTTTTTTCCTGTCGTAATGCAGCATCAATGACTCTTGTCTGGCCTCCTCTTCCACACTTGCGTGATTCACTTTCACACATCTTGAACGCCTCCGTGTACTAAAACAAAACAGAAAAACCAAGGCCAACTGAATTAATCAAACAATCACATATAGGTCTGAATCTGATAGCAAACGAACTTAGAAGATGAAGCACCAATGGAGATAAAGAAATTACATATTTGGATCTAGATACATGACACGATGATCCAGTTTCGTGTGAGAGATTGTGCTGACATAGCAGCTTCTATAAAAAAACTCATCACACGATATTGGTGAGTAACGTACCTTAATCGCATACAAATACCTTCTTTTAGTAACGTACTTAATTGGTGAAATCGAATAAAACAATCATTGGACTCAGTTGAAGCTTCTTAATCGCATACCCATCCTTGTATTCTGAAAACTCTTGTTTTCCTCTGAGCAAATTGAAGACGCTGCGGTAAAGGCTGAAGCCATAGTTTCACTCTCTGCAAAACAAAACAAAAACAAAAACACATCAAAATCTATATGTATCTTTTGGCTTCATTGATCTAAGAAACCATAAAGACTCAAATCAAATCAGAACAATACTGAACTTCGTAATGGTGGAAGAGTAAATCAAAAGGTATATTGAAAGCAAGAAACTTTTCAGCTTAAAAATCAAAAATTACAAGATGAAGCGATCAAAAGAGAGAGAGGGTGGATCAGGGGCTTATTGCATTGAGTGAGGTGATTGGTTTTAATTTAGGGTAATTTATGGTTATTGAAGATGAGTAGTGGGTACGTTTAAGGAATTTGGATCTGTTTGGTGGTGGCGTTTCAGTTGTGAGGAAGGCGATGGCGAAGGAGAAGAAGAGGCGAAGGGGAGGTGGCGATTTTGTTTTGAGAAGCTGGTTTTTTATTTATTTATGTGGGCTTTAAATTGTAACTTGGGCCATTGTTAAGTTGTAGTGTGTGTTTTATTAGTAAGAGGTTACTAATTAAAGTTTGCATTCTCGGATGGCTAATTTTAATGAGTGCTAATTAGAAGTTTTATGTGCTGATGTGACATGCTTAGAAGGGAGTTAGGATTTGCTGATGTGGAGGCCCTTAGGAGCCTCAAAACTCTATTTTTATTAGTGGTAGATAATTCAAAATTTATCAAAAAAAAAAAAAGCATTGTTCCATATAAATTTTGTAACCGTGCATGAATGATCAAATAGTAGTTATTACTTTTAACTTTTAGAAAAACAAAAAATGTAGATTTTTATTTTCAGTACTAAAAGTCGGATTTCTAAACGTTAAGTTTAACCAATAATATCGACTAGGAAAACAAAAAAGAAAAAAAAGCAGTAAATTGTTTTAAAGAAAATGGCAGACGCGCTTATCAGTAAAAACAAGACCAAAACACCACGTGTTTGCATGCATGCGCCTTCACTTCCACAACATGTCTCCATTTGTTTCATCTTTTTCTCTCACTCTCTCTCTCGCACCTCACACATCTCTCCTTGCCGATAATGGCTGACCGAACTTACCCTACCAGCCACACCCAACAAGGACCCATCTACAACTCAATCACCGTCCCACGCAGCAACACCACCAGCCAAACCATCGCATCTGTTCTCCGTCAGCTACTACAGTCACACTCTCCCACTAACTCCGGCCAGCAATTCGGCTTACTTGCATTCTTCATCTCCGGTGGAATCCTCCTCTTACTCACTGGAATCACCTTCACAACTTTTGTCCTCGGATTTATCCTTTTCCTCCCACTCATCATCATCTCAAGCCCTATTTGGGTCCCTTTGTTCCTCCTCGTTACCGGATTCTTGTCCTTTGCCGGATTCCTCTACGCTACTGCGGCTGTCTTGTCATGGATGTATAGGTATTTTAAAGGCATGCATCCACTTGGGTCGGATCAGGTGGATTATGCTCGGAGTCGGATCCATGACACGGCCACTCATGTCAAAGATTACGCTGGTGGGTACTTACATGGTAGGCTGAAAGATGCAGCACCTGGTGCATGAAAGCTTAACCGGTATGGTTTGGTTTCATGTAGAAATTAATGGGTTTTTTTTTTTTTCATTATGTGGAATGTTTCCTGCCTTTTTTTCTCTTGGGATCATACAGATGATCGATCATACAGATGATCGATCATACAGATGTATGAAATGTAGTCTGTGTTTGTAAGAAATGCCACTTAACAAAGTAAAAAACAAAACTATTGTGTGGGTCTTGTGCTTTTTATTTATTTATTTGTTGAGTTGTTTTCATAATATATAATTAGCGAAATTGTAATCGTAGCTCTGAAATGGTGTGTGTGTTAAATAGGTGGAGGTTGAAGAAACAGGTGGAAACTGAAATGTTCTCTTGGCCACAACTTACCTTTGGTAGCGTTCATGTCGTTATGCGACTTCTATGGAGTTTTTTTTTTTCTTCGGTTGTTCTTATTAAAAAAGTTACTTGAGTCGATTATATCAGAGTATGTTAATGCTCTGTCTGAGAAGAAACCCTAAGTGATTTGAGTTTGTATTCTCTTCATTGCATCGATGTTTTGTGACTTTGGGTTTGGTAAATTAAACATTTTTCTCTAATTAAGTTGAAATTCTATAATACTACCTTGTTTTCTTTAATAAAATTTGTCGGCCATAGCCATAACAAAAGTTATCAAGTTATTCGGGTTTGGTTCAAATCATATAAATGTTTTTAATTGAAAATTTGAATTATACTACAAAAAAAAAAAAAAAAAAAAAACTAACACGGCCTTGATCTTTTTCTCTTTCTCACGAAGTCGAGGCAGCAACATCTTCGAATTTTCAAAGTACTCCTACAATTAATTGATTTTGAGATTCTAATCCTTTGGTCGACTTACATGACTATATAGAGAAATTATAACATTTGCAAACATGTCATTAAATCAAAATTTTAATACTAAAGTAGTCTTGGTCTTTTATTGCAATTTAAATTATGTTTGGTCAGTGTGAATGTATTAAATGACAAGAATGAGTCTTCTATAAGCTATTGAGGTTAATTTTAGACTTGGTATATATAGAATCCTCAACAACTAACCGTATCGAATCAAACTGAACTAAGTCCATTGAAATTAATAAATTGGATCGAGTCAAAAGTAATATGAAAACCAAAATTAAATCGAGACATTTTAATATAGCCTTACTCTTTTGAAAAAGACAAAAAAATTAGAGAAGAACCTGTTATTTCCGTTTTTGGCTCTACGCTATACTCTAGAGTTGGCCCACGCAAAAGTCTAAGCACAATATTGAAATAACTTTTAGCATGTTAAATATTCTTAATCGCCCTATAGGTTATTCGATTTTTTCTGATGTATCCTCTATTTTTAAAAACATAAACTTGTTTGAAAACATTATAAGGAAATTATCAGATTACAATACCTATTTGGATAAGCATACTAATGCTTTGGACCCTAAAATTTAATGTCCAAATTTAAATGTTGTAACAAGAAAACCTTAGGATAAAAGGGATCATACGATACAAAAATACTTATGCCTATATACATAAAACTTGTTTTTTTTTTAATACCTAAGCGATGTGTCAATCATCTAATGGCGCATCATACATTAATGAAGCTTCAAGCTGCTTAAACATCCATAGTTTCCCATCAGGTTTAACGGCGACCCGACTTAAGAACGGGTCGGGTAACTAGGTAACGGAGTGCCACGTGGCGATCTTGGAGGCACTTCCTTTAACTGCCGTCCGTTGCAGTCGTAATATATCACACCTGAGAAATCCAACGGCTCACATTTGCCTCCCATCAAAATCTCTCTCTGCCAAACGCCGTGCTCCTCCTCCATCGCCGTAGCTTTCTTCTCCGTCTTAAATCCTCCGTCGTATCCGGTGTTTTTCCGGCCAACCATCGTCATCGCCTTGTTGCTCAAAGCCGTGAACAACTCTTTCGGCCGAGGAGATCTCAACGGCGAGTTTGTCCATCGGAATCTTTCTCCTCCGCCGTCTCCGCCGCTGTGAGTTCGCTTCTTCGGCTTTAGCTTTAGCTTCTTTGAGAGCTGATTTGCGTGCTTGGCGCATAGAACCATAAGTGAGACGAGAAAGCTCACACTCAAACGTTTGTGGGAGGAAGAGGAGTTATGTTCCGGCGTCGATCGATCCATATCGTCGCCGGAAAAGAAAAATCAGAAGTAAAAAAAAAACAAAAGCCTACGTTTACTTTTTTTGTTTCTTTGGTTTAACGAGTCAAACTCAATTTTAGAGCCGAGTTAATCTCAAGTGTCTAAAAATGTATGTGTAAGTGTTACACATAAATACAAACGCGTCGATGAGATTTAAGAAAAGGGTGTTAGGTTACCGGTGGAACCGGTCCCTTTGCGTTGATTTTATTAATTTATTATTATATTGTTGTCATATGTGGATAGTGAGTTTTTGAATATACTCAAGAAATTTGAAACATTCGTTTTCTTTAGATTTGTGTTGAATATTTGAAATTTCAAAGAGCATGCATTAACGACGATCTTGGCATAAATATTAATATATCCTTACAAAATATAAGCTAAGAACTTAGACATATAGTTAAGAAGTGATTGGCTAAAATTGCAAGTCATTGGACTAATAGCATTTGGTCATCTATTTGTGTGCCGTGAATACTAATGAATAATAAATATTAAAAAAGACTCTCATTTATACCACCAAAAAAAAAAAAGCTTGAGATTTAAATTTCAAAAAAAAAAAGTTTGAAATTTTGAGCCTTTTATCTTCTTAAATATTTTAGTGATTAATGTACTAATAATGACCATACGAAAAGAATCAAAGATAGATATGATGATTGGTGTGATCATTCCAAGACATGTTTATGGTAGTATTGTTGTTAATTGTTATATCACCATAAATATGCCGAAGCGTAAACCCATATAATAACGCCTAACAAAACTAAATTCTAAACATGATATTGTAACTCGAATCTTTATTTAGTAAAGTAGACATTCACTTAAAAAGTATAATACCCGTATGAAAATATAATCCGTTTTATTATAGTAAATAAATAGTAAAATCTTTCCAAAAAAAAGTTATGTCACGATATTACCATTTATTTAGTTTGTCTCCAAGTTTTCGTCATTCTACCTAAATATTCTAACAAATCATAAATTGATGAGAGGAACGTAAACGTCAATTGGATGGACGGCCATGAATGTTTTATATTGGCTTTGGCTTAGAACAATCATATTCAATGTTCTTTTGATAAGATTGTGGAAATAAAATTAATAGCATTTGGGTTGACTCGCGTTAATGGGCCTTTCTTATAACAACTTGATCTTTGAATACGGCGGTACTGAGTTGGGCCCTCGTGCGTTTACTTTTGTCTCAAATTTTTCGAAAGTCTGACTCAGTCTACATCGGTTCGTCATTCAGCTGACCTTAAATAACAAATTGTTAATACATTTGACGAACCGAGTATTAAAACTGGAGTATATATAACAAATTTTAAATTCATTTGAGAAACCTAGACGTTAAAAATTATATAAACTAGTGTTTCCTATCAAAAGAATTTGAAAAGAAAAAGAAAAAAAAACTAGTGTTGCATCATAACTTTTTTTTTTTTTTGATAAAATGTTAAATTATATCATTTTAAAGTTTGTGACAGCGGTTACAGAGAAACATAGAAAAACAGAAAGACCAAAAATCTACGGAAACAAAAACACGATGAGAAAAAAACAATAACAAGATGCAAGAAACATAAATGACCAAAAAAAAGAAGACCGGCGCAAGCACTCGAAGAAAACTTGATGAAGAAACAACCACCCCCAAGCTATAGCAACTTGGATATTTGCGTCCCGCAGTTCCGAAGAACCCAAGCCCCGATCCTTAAAGCCACAAACACCCTCCACATAATGCCAGCACTCAACTTTAAGCAGTTGCGCTTGTTGCTTCTCCTGGCGACGAACACAAACAAGGATCCGGTTTGCTACAAAACCGGTTCCGCCGCCTCAATTCGATAATGAGCCACTCCAAGACAATAACCGGAACAAAAACTTCTCAAAACATATATGAAACAAGCACTCGCCACAACTCTTTCGAAGGCAAAAGAGGCTAAAAGTGAAAAAAGATTGGGCCACACAAAAAGTTCAAATAAGACCCGACCAAAAGCAGTGTTGATCAGACACCACCACCAACACAAAGCCCACCTAGAACCCCCAACCAACCCTCACACAAACAACCAACACCTCTGCCTAACCACTCGAACCTAGCAAAGCAGCCGGAACTTTCTACCACAAAGAACTGTCGAAGACGAAGACCCACTAAAGACGAAGGGTAAACCACCAAAATGGGGCTAACACCAACAGAGCCACATCAAGAACGCCACCAACCTGAAACCCGAGAGCAAACGGAGGAGCCTTAACGGAGAAGAAGACATGCTCAGACCACGCCACCACCGAGGCCCAAAACAACAAAAACCTCCACCGAACCCAACGCACAAAACAACAGAGCTAACAAGCTCATCGGCACCGGAGACTTGCTGCATCAAAAAACCACCGGCGAGACAGAAGATTCCCAACCACTGAAACTTCCATCTACGAGGCTTCACTACCACCGAAACCCCTCCAACGAACCCACAACCAAAGTCGAAAGAAGAAGAAAACCATCGGAGACCCACAGATCTGAACCAGGGAAGGGTTAGCTAGCATCACGGAGGACCGGCGCTGTCTACTCACACTAGCACCACCGAGATCCAAGCCGCCCGACCCGAATTGGAGGAGATCTAGGGCAATCGAGGCCGCTTCCTCGTCGGAGCAGAGAAGAGAGGGAGGTGAGGTCGTGGCTCCGACGCGAGAGAAGAGAAGGAAGCCGATGTCCAGATCCAGCCACCGTGCTCAAGAGACTTAGATCGTGCCAACGCCTCGAACTTCAACGCACCAGACCCACCAAGACACCAGCTCCGGAAAAGCAGAAGAAAACTAAAAGGAAAATAGCAGAGGCCAGTGTCGACGCTAACGGAGCCGCCGCACACCGGCCAAACTCTGGAACCAAGGCTTGCTCGAGGAGAAAAAAAGTTGGGTCCTCAAGAGACCCATCAAGTAGATCGCGCGTGTACACCACGTGCTTCATCTTTTTTCTCCCAACTTTTTTTTTTTTTTTTTTTTGCATCATAATTTGCAACTGTGTAATTGTTTGAAATGTAGACAAAACAAAAATATAATTAATAAACATGAAAGGCCATTAAGATTTTTGGGTTAATTGACCGGCCCTACCGGTATCAGATTACCTGATTAGTGAGCTCTAAATTGCATCTATATTTGTTTTCCCTACTCAGTACCCTTATGCGATCTCCAAAAGCTGTCTAACAAATTTTCCCATGCCAAATGGTTATTTGTTATTTTGAAGTAATTAGGAGAAGAGAACAAACCCTTAGATTATTTTCAAGCACCATCTACTTCTAAATGTTTTTGATTAAGAGAATGTATATCAGTTATTGAGTTTGATTGGTAATCTTCAACCGCCTCGTTTGCAAACAAACCAACCGCCTAAAAATAATCAATAAAGCGATCGAAAGAGGCGATTGTAATAAACGGTTGGAGAATATGGTTGAAGAGAGCGGTTGGAAGAAAAAAAACAGACGATACGTTTGTAACGAGGCGGTTGGATTTTTTAATTATATATTTTTAATTTTTTTTTTAAAAAATTTAAAAATAATATTCATATTTATTATTTTTAAATAAAATTTTAAAAATAAATATATTTTTTTTGAAATTTTTACATATTTTAGTTTGTTTTATGTTATTTTCTATAATATTTTTTACTATTCAACCGGTTGAACCGCTTGTTACTAATCATAATTATTTATGTAACCGCTCATTTGAATTAAACCATTTTTTCTCTTCCGTTATCTCTAATCGCCTTTTTTAACCGCATCTTTTACAACCGTTAAGAAAATGTTTAACCGTTATGTTCAAATTAAATTACCAATCAGATCCATCATTTAATCGTTCGTTTAAATTCAATCGCTTTCTCTCTTTTGCTATCTTTAATCACCTTCTTTTTAACCATCTTTTTTTATAACTGTTAAGAAAATGTTCGAACAATATTACCAATCAGACCCATTAATTATAGGATACAAGCCCATCTTAATTATATCAATTTTAACATCACAAAAAAAAACCGCAAATATCAAAATATGGGTATTTAAGGTTAACTTCTAATTAAATAAGAATTAAGCATCATATATTGATTGATATCTGGCATCGGATAAATAAATTATTTGATGGGTGTGTGGGCTATATTTGAACTGTGTTGACAAAAGACATGTAGATGGCCAGTCATCTAAATCAACTGAGCCCATGCTCCTAAATGCCTAACTTGAATTTACATGAATATGTATGGTTTTTCTCAACGTCTTGAAATACCTGCGGTTCTTTTATTTCACTTCTTTAACTAAATTAAACGTTCTTTTATCTTTCCTTTTATTCTGGAAAAAAAACTAAGGGATTTATTGATTTTAAGATTTTTAAAAAATTAAAAATCTTAAAGATTTTAATGTTATTTGATTAAGTTTTCAAAATTTTATCAAAGTTATGTGTTATTGGTTTTAGTAGTTTTAAAGTTTTATTTACAATAATTTAAAGTAATGAGTTATTGCGTTAAAGATTTTTAAAAGTAAATTAAAGTCACGTGTTATTCAAATAAAATAAATTTAATAGACTTTATAGGTATGTTGAAGTCTAGTGTTATAAGTTGATTGTGTTTAAACATTTTTGTTCTTATAAAGTCTTTTTCAAAATAATAGGTATTACCATGATATTTTCAAAGATTTTACAAAAATTTTGTGCATACACTATATATATATATATATATATATATATATATATATATCTCTCTCTTTATTTTAATGTTTTATAGATATTTTCCAAATAAAAATATGAGTGCAATTTACAACATTTAACTCATATAAAAAGGTCTTTTATAATTATTCCTCCATAGTTAACAAAATAAAAGAATTATTCCTCTATTAACTATCTTAAAAAAAAATTATTGATGTCAAGACTAAAAAAATACTAATATTATAAAATATTCTTTACAAAACAGAAGAAATATAAATTGATACATAGAATATATAAAACATCAAGTATATGATAACATTATAAATTATTGACTTATAAATACTTATACTTCAGTTTTACAACTTTACAAAGCAACATATTTTACTAGGTGCAAGTCGAAATATGGTTGAAATTGTTACTCAAAAGTGAAAGAATAATATAATAATTATAAAGTTAATAAAACTCTACAATAATATTCCTTAAAATCTGTAAAATATGAAAAAATCTTTGATAAAATATTTTTAGTTAGAGAGAGTATGTAAGAATTCTAAAGATTCTTAAATTATTATATTCATTAAAACTATACATAAATCAGATTTAAATAACCCAAAACTTCAATGCTTATTTTTTATTTACTTGTATTTATCTTTCTTATTTTCTATCACAAGTTACAACGTTTTCTATCACAAGTTACAACGGTACCATTTGGAGGTTAGAAAAAAAAATGTGGAACTGAAAACAAATTAAGAGAAATATAAACAAATGTAACACTGGTGAGTGATCAAGGGAGATGCTCTGAAAGAGTGAATGTATGAGTAAGCGATTTACTGTAGAAAAGCATTGGAGACAACTCCCGAAATAATTTAGAAATTTTCAAATTTTTAAATCCCACAAAAAAATGCATATGTACCAAGTTCGAACAAAAAAATAACATTGGAGATTTTGGATGAACTATGCTTGAATTTTATCAACTACTTCACATACACGTACACATGTATCAAGTTCGAACACAAATATTTCCTAATAAAATACATATATGCCGATCAAATTAAATATTTATATATAAGAAGATATGATGTCCAAAAATATATAGATATATATATATATATATTTTATATAAAGATATATATACATTATTCACAAAATTAAATTTTTTTTTCAATTACTATATTAAATCATATTATATTCACACACATATATATATATATAATAATAATAATAAAATCTCTTAATTAATAATGTTGGGCATTTGATATTTTATAATTTATAGTGATATTAATTTATCTATAAATTATTAATTATTAATTTATAAAAATGTTAGCTTCAATTTTTTTACCATTTAAGATTGTATCTTAAAATTTTATAAAAGTATAAGTTGCGATAATTTATGGTAAATAAAATTAATATTTTTGATGCTATAAATTTGTAATTTTGACTAAAATATTTAATATTTAGAAGAAAAAATACTTTTTGACGATATGTAAGAAAATTACTCACGAGTTCACTTATGCAAATGATAAACATAAATTAAATATTATGATATTGATGCATATTTAGAAGAGTATACAAATATAATGATGCATATTTACACAAATATACGCAGTTTTTGAGGGAAAATGCTCATTTAATTCCTCAAGTATTTGAAATTAGCAGATTTATTCCCCAACTATTGTGTGTGCAAAATAAATCTCCAAGTCTAATTTGACTTTGCAAAATTAGACCTCAATATTGTCAACGTTAGACAGTAATTAAAAATCGTTAATCAACGTGAAATCTAATTTTGCATACCTCGATATATCATCTTCCTCATCTGCTTTTTCTTCAATTTTTCCCCAAACTAAAAACATTAAAAATCCTTTAAACATCTCTGGTACATAACATACAAGAATCCTTTAAACTTCAGTCTCTTTATATCTACCCATATCTTCAACGATAACTTCACAATCATCTTCCTCACCCATATTATAATCTTCATTTAGAGCCCTACGAAAGTAACCTAATCAATGGTCTTTCAAAATTCATAATACGTACATGACTAATATACACTCATTATAAACCATCACTTGTGCATCAATATGGCACGTCAACAATGCAAAATGACTAATTCCATAAGAGCATAGACTTACCAGCACATGTACGTCAATATATAACACAGTAACACACTCACACACAGACAAAACTATTTTCAAAAAGTAAAAAAAAAATATATACCTTTCGATTTCTGTTTGCCTTCTAACTAGAAGCTTTCGTCTTTTTCCGGTCATAGTTTTCAGGTCATAGTTTTCAGTTTGCAGATTATTTTGGATCGTTTATTGTTTGAAGAAGAATCACTTAAGGGATTTAGGGTTTTTTTTTTAATTTGGAGAGAAGCGACTTCTGAAAATTAGAGTAACGATCTCTGTTTATTTTTAACGTTGACAATAGTGAGGTCTAATTTTGCAAAATCAAATTAGACTTGAGGATTTATTTTGCACATACAATAATTGGAGAATATATCTGCTAATTTCAAATAGTTGAAGAATTAAATGAGCATTTGACTATTAATAAAGAAGTTATAGAAAATACTATAACTCGATAATTTGAAATAACACGACAATTGTTTGATACAAGCTCTAAAACACACTACGACCTTACATTAGTATATTATCTTCTATATACATATTATACATTTTTATTATATATATCATATACATGTGATTATTATTTTACAATACTAATAGGACCATATATTTACATAAGAACTCCAAAAAATTAATTATTATCTTATTATATAATCGAATTTTGTTAAAATTTTATTATTTTATACTGTTTATTAATTTATTGAGTATTAATTTATAGAGGTTCTACTATATATATATCAAAATCCGGAACCAATTTCGGTAGATCTGTAATTTTATTCGTCTGCTCTAAATCGAGAAGTTCTACATATTCTGATTTTCGAAGCGAGTCCGATCTATTCCATATCAGAAATTTAGAATACTGGATTCCATATATATTTACGTGTGTATATACAATTACAAACACGATTTTTTTCATGGTGATAACGCCATATTTTAATAAAATGGCTAGTGAACAAACACCACCTTTTCTGTTGAAATTAGGGTAGATCGATTAGGTCCATATTTAAACAAAAGTGGGAATGGACAATATGAAATGTCAATACCAACTATGTGGGTTTTAAATAAAAGTTTGTGAATATCTTTAAAAACAAGTTCATATTAAAACATACAATAACTCATATTGAACAAAATTACTAAAAAAATATTAAATATTTGAAGACTATGCATAACATATGAAAATTAACCCAATGTACCTTATCTCAACATAAATAGAATTGATTCATATAAATTAATTATGTTTGATAAAAATCTTAACAGGTACGCACTGTATAGGATCCATAACTATAGACATACAAAAGTTGAAGCTATTTAATAGATTTTAATGAACCCCTTCTAATCAAGAAACCATAAACAAATACGATGGTTACATCAATTTAATACACTTCACAATATATAATCATGATCCATGGTCATGTATATGTTTTCATAACAATGACAAAAATCCAAAAAAAAAAAAGCAACAAAAATCTATTGATACAAGTCAACACCTTTTAGCTAGTGATGCAAAGGGTTTGGACCGCTAGGTACGATCCGTTCCTCATCATTGTACCTAGAATCGATTTCATTTCCGGTCAGGCCTTGACGTTGACGTTGACGTTGAGTGCGATCTTTGTTCTTGAGAAACGGTGTAAAGTCAAAATTACTTGCTAAAATTCTCTTATGGCCGAGGCCAATGCCGGATTTACGCTTGTAAGAAGTCGTGAATGCAAAAGAGATAAGAAGAAAAACGAATAACAAAGAGAGTAGAGACATATGGAAGAGGAGACTACATGGCTTAGGTTGTTGTTTCATGGCCGTGTGGAGAAAATACTGATGAAAATGAAGAAGCAAGAGAGGTCATGGAGACAGAGAGAGAAAGAAGAGAAATGGTTAGAGAAAAAAAAAGATATGAGATTTTATAATTTAAAAGGTGTTTTGTTGGTTAATCTCCAAGAAATTACAGCTCTTGAGCCGAATTTTATATAAGTTAGGAGAATAAAGTATAAAATAATTAAATTAATTTTTAAGCTATGGTATTGAGTAAAATTAATCACATATGTGGCATGTATGTGTGAGGGATTAAGCATGGGATTTGTGAAAAAAATGTATGAAAATGAGGGGAAGAAGCTGAGAGTCAAAAAGGTTGCTTTACGTTCAAGGAAGAATGGAGGTGGAGTGGTGGCATTATAAAAAGGGCCAAATAGTCAAAGTTTTGAATTTATTACATTGTATTTGGTATGACCAAATTGTATTGGAGCTTGGGCACGTTTTTAACCTTACAGTCTTTACATCTTCAATTTATATTTCTTTATAGTATATTCGTTACATAAATATAAATTGCTCAAATTAAGACCCCGTGCCATGAAATGCTCAAATGAAAATTTGTGATACTTAATGTAATAAATAGGATAAAGTAAGATTCGAATTAATTGAGCTGTATAAATAAGTTTGAGTAGTCCGACGTTTTGAATATTGTACATTCGTCCATAATGCACGGTGGTAGTTGACTTGATGATGACTTTCATATTACCTTCTTCTTCTTCTTTTTATTTTACTTTTTTTTTTTTCTTTCTATATTTTAAGTAATACTCTTTTCGTATTATCGTTTTTAGGTGTAATTTCTGTCTTATAAATAATGTCATTTTTTTTAATTTCTAATACAAATTTTAAAATTTTAAATTTGTTCATATATTTCAGTTTAGAGAAACAAATTCTTAGAGTATAAATAAAAAGTAAAAAAAAAAATACATATTTATTAATCTGTATAAAAACTACTAGAATGACATTCTTTGAGAAATATAGAAAGTATAATATATAGACATGAATATTATGAAGATTTCTATCTTGTAAATCCATATACACCTACACGAACAGCAAGTATATTAGAGATAGTTGAAACCTCTTTTTATGAATACTTGATATTTTTTCACTAATACACACTCATATGCTTTATTTAGATTTGTAAATATACTGTGAATGTGAAAACACGCAAATGTTACATTGGAGCGGACATTTTCTTTAAGTGTACTCTAATATTCTCATATCCCAAACTCAAGGCCTCTTTTTCATATTTTTATTTTCCTAATTGACATATATTGAGATTTGAAACCCACAAAAAACAAAGCTTCCATAGTTGTTCTTCCGTACATTACGTTAACTTGATTCATTCCCCAGCTGTAACCAAATGTTATATTCGAAACTATATTCCGTACATTTTTATCAAAAAAAATTAACGTAATAATGGGCCTTAAATGGGTATCATCTAAAATATTCAAGTAGCGTGCGTCCAACAAAAGGCCCAAATTTTGTTATAAGCCTTGGAGATATATATACGTTTCAAATACCATTTATGCGTTTGTGTTATATATATTTTTTTAAAAACCAAAATTTGTTAGTTTTTTCCCTCAATTTTACTAAAATATCTGTTGAAAAGTATTATCAAATGGAAGGAAAAATATTTTAAGATGTGATTTTATATAGAAAAAAATATATCTCATTATCTTATATAGAAAGAAAAAAATATATCTCATTATCTCATTTAGAAAAAATATATCCTCTAAATGCATATACAAGCAAACAATGAAAGCTTTAACAGAATACTTTGAACTAGATTATAATTTTCCTAATTCTATTTGAACTAAGATTATCTACAAGATAATCAAAAACGTTTTCCAACAACTACACTAATCTTTTCACCATTACCCAAAATCTCTAAGAGTGAATTTTAGTGATCGTCAACTACAAGAATTTTAGTGAATTTTGAAGAAAAAAATGAGAGTGATCGTCAACTACAAGAATCTTATCCTAAGCCTACTCTTTCCTTATGAATGACACAATAGAAAACGAACCCAACTTATTGATGCTTTGTGAATATTATAAAAAGTCTCAATCAAACCTTCTTATCCTGCGCATACACACTGTCTCCTCTCTTATCCTACGCATCCACTCTTATCATGCACACCCCAACTTAACACCAATATTTTTGTTTTTTTTTCCCTTTCACAAAATTCCAAAAGCAAAGAATCTGACCCATTCACATACGTTTCACAAACACTATCATGAGCACCACACGATTAATCCAAAGAAGAGAAAGAGAGAGAAAGAGAGATTGAAGCAATCAAATGGAGAGTGTGGTGGCAACATGGAGCAGAGAAGAAGAGAAAGCATTCGAGAACGCAATTGCTATGCATTGTGTAGAAGAAGAGATAACAGATGATCAATGGTTAAAAATAGCTTCAATGGTTCCAAACAAAGACTTAGAAGAAGTAAAGAAACATTACCAAATCCTTTTAGAAGATGTCAAAGCAATTGAGAGTGGTCAAGTTCCTTTACCTCGTTACCATCATCGAAAAGGTCTTATCGTTGATGAAGCAGCAGTAACAACAACTTCTCCGGCTAATAGAGATTCTCATTCCTCTGGATCATCGGAGAAGAAACCAAATCCTAGCTCCAATGGTGGTGGTGGAAGAAGTGGTGGCTCTAGAGCTGAACAAGAGAGAAGAAAAGGGATTCCATGGACTGAAGAAGAGCATCGGTTTGGTCTTCTTCTTTCATCTTCTTAATCTATCCATTGACATTTTAGACTTAAAGAGTGAACAAAGATCTTAACTTTATTCAATTCTCTGTTTCCTTTATTTCAAAGATCTTAACTTTATTCAATTCTCTGTTTTTGTTTGTTTCAAAGATCTTAACTTTATTCACTTACTCTGTTTTTGTTTGTTTGTTTGTAAAGGTTGTTTCTTTTGGGTTTGGACAAATTTGGGAAAGGAGATTGGAGAAGCATTTCAAGGAATTTTGTAATCTCAAGAACTCCGACTCAAGTTGCAAGTCATGCTCAAAAATACTTCATCCGTCTCAACTCGATGAACCGAGATCGAAGACGGTCTAGTATTCATGACATAACCACTGTGAACAATCAAGCTGTTACAGGAGGAGGAGGAGGAGGACAACAACAGCAACAACAAGTGTCTAAACATAGACCAGCTCAATCACAACCACAACTACAACTACATCAACAGCCACAGCCACAGCAACAGCCACAACCACATCATCCAGGTGCAACAATGGCTGGATTAGGTATGTATGGTGGTGCACCAGTTGGACAACCGATCATCGCACCACCTGATCATATGGGTTCAGCTGTTGGAACACCTGTGATGCTTCCACCACCAATGGGAACTCATCATCATCATCATCATCATCATCTTGGAGTTGCTCCTTATGGTGTACCGGCTTATCCTGTGCCACCAATACCTCAACCACATCCAGCTCCGTCTACAATGCACTGACTGATGAATGATGATAACACAGTTGGTTAATAAAACTGACCCCATTGTACTGAAGAGCTTTGTGTACATTTTTTTTTTTAAATTGAATAGCGAAAAATGCTATGAAGCAATAATAATGTACAGCAGAGGAATCTGTCCTTTTTGTTTTTTTTTTCATCATTTCAAAGAAAAATTATGATTCTCTGTCTCCATTCTCTGTTTTATAGCCTATTAACTGAAAATTTTGACATTATGGAACAGCTTGAGCAATTGTTTTTGTGATATTGTAAAAAGAGTTAAAAGAAGAAAAAAAAAACAGAAGCATATCAATTTGATCCTCTTCTTCATGAAAAACAGATACCAAATCCAAAACCATCAATTTTGAAGAGATTTGGAGATAAGAAACATAATTAATATATAAACTAAAATAACTAAATATTCGATAGTATTAAAGTTACAGGTATTGGACATAATGTCCCACATCGGAAACTGGATAAGGATCTTAGATAATATATAAAGGATATGTGCATCTCTACTCATTGCCGATTGGTTTTGAGTTGAAACCCCATAATCTACTATGATATCAGAGTCTGATCGACACGTTGTGTAGTCCTATCCACAATTGATCTGACCCAAATTTGGTCCACCGATCCTTGCCCGAAATACCAAGAAGCTAAGAATGGTAACAAAACCCTTATTACTGCCAAAGATCAAGTCAACCAGAGTAAACAAAACATGACTACACTTAATCATGCAACAAATATTATAATCAAGAACTGAAGTGAAGTTTGTATGTTGTAATCTAAAGACGGTTTCGAAATATTCAGACAGAATATAAAAGCAAATTAATTTATCTTTCCATTTCTCAAGTGCTGATTTTATAATTATATGTATACCTCAGCTCAGTAGTATCAAGCAAATTAATCAATTCCTAAGAATGCTAACCTTATTATGCTTACCATATTAACTGCATTAAGAAATCAACATAACTGATTCGTAGGTAATGATAAGCCAAAACGTAGAAAGCAAGCGACAGCATCCAACTTCAAAACCTAACAATAGTTTATTTCAAAATTTAGGGTTTAGGCTTATACCGGAAAGAAACGCTTAATAGGTGAATTCGATCAACGAACAAACACCGAAGATCAGAAAAGTCAGAACCAAATGTAGAAGATTATCAAAGAAGTAGCGAAAAGTTTAATTTGAACAATGCGTATGGGCCTGTTGGGCCAAAACTTGGCCAATTTAGCCCACAATTATTTTAGCTGTTTCAGAAAAGTGAGAAATGGAAAAAATTAGACGCCGTTGCCGGGGATCGAACCCGGGTCACCCGCGTGACAGGCGGGAATACTTACCACTATACTACAACGACTTTGATGATTTAACAATATTACGTAAAATATTTGATACTTCTAGTTTTAGCTTTGATCATTAGCACAATGGCACAAGTCAAGAGAGCCATGTGCGTGAAAGGACAATCATGTTTACCATTATCAATAACAATAATTTCCCAAAGTCAATAGGATTTGTTTTTTTTCATTTTTTTCAGTTTATATAATTTGGAAGTTCGTACCATATATAGGTCAACAAAACTCCAAAGTCAATCTTTTTTTGTTTAATTGAGGTTTAGTTATGGAATTCAGGCTTCAGTTATGGGTTAAATATAGTTCGGGCATTTGTTGCATATATACTATTTGATTATTAGCCGACATATACTTAGAAGTACATACACTAAAATCTCTATAAATTAATACTCGATAAATTAATAAACACTATAAAATAATAAAATCTTCTGGTCCCGAGTCGGACCAATATAAAATTTTACAAAATTTAATAAGATAATAAGATAATAAATTTTTTTTGAGTTTCTATGTAAATATATGATCCCATTAGTATTGTAAATTAATAATCATATAATATATATATATATATATAATATGTATATATATAGAAGATAATATACAAATGTATGGTTGTAATGTGTGGTTTAGAGCATGTATCAACTAACTGTTGTGTTGTTTCAAATTATCGAATTGTAGTATTCTCTATAACTTCGTTATCAATAGTAAAAAATTGTGTATATTTTTGTAAATATGCATCATCATATTTGTATAGTCTTCTAGGTTGTTATAGTGGGACAACTAAAGTCATTGATCATAAAATTGAATTTATGTTTATCATTTGCATAAGTGAACTTATTAGTATAATTTTGTTACTTATCGTCAAAAATTATTTTTTCTTCTAAATATTAAATGTTTTAGTCAAAATTACAAATTTATAGCATTAAAAATATTAATTTTATTTAGCATAAATTATCGCAACTTATATTTTTATGAAATTTTAAGATACAATGTTAAATGATGAAAAAATTGAAGCTAACATTTCTATAAATTAATAATTAATAATTTATAGATAAATTAATATCACTATAAATTAATAAAATATCAAAATTCCAACGTTATTAATTTATAGAGGTTTTACTGTATACTTCAATTCGGACGGTTCTTACTTTACTAATATTGCATCGAATGGTATCTATTAACTAAGTTATACCTTAGCTTCATAGAGGTCGAGTTCAGAAATGATAATTCTAATGGATGCACATTTGACTAACATAGTAAATATTTAATGTGTTTTTGGATATGACAACAACCAATTAAAAAAAAAAAAAAGTTTGCTTCAGAATCTGCAACTACAAAAATTTACTATCAACAAACTAGCTAAGTTAATCTCTACATTTAAAAAGAATCGTGACAGTAGAGCTAGTTTCATTGATAAGAATAAATGTTGAGAAATATTCATTGTCATGTTGTATTATAAATAAACAGTGCAAGATGTGCGAAAATTTCAAACTAGTTCAACTTGGATACAATCAAAGCTTTATATAAACGAAACCTTCATTCTAATATCTTTCAAAAAAAAAAAAAAAAAAAAGAAGAAAAACAAAACTTTATTCTTGTTAATCGATTCTCTTCGGTTTACAAATGGGTCGACCAGGTGGGAAAAAACCAGATGGAACTCCGAGTGTGAACAATAACTCTAATCCGTTGTTTACTGCACAACACACACCTCAACCACCGGTTAAGGAAAAGCAGCCAAGTGCAGTACCGATGGGCAGACCGGCTCAACCTACAAATATCAACAACCCTGGAAGGGGTAACCCACAACGTCATGGAGAAAACGTGGTCCGACCACCGCCCAATACTATTAACCAACCATCGAACTGGAGTTCAGGGCTTTTTGATTGCATGAACGACGGAGAAAATGGTTAGAAAACTAACAAAACTTTTCAATGCATGGAGTTTTATTTTATTTGTGCGTCCATTAATGTTGCATGATGATTTTGACGTCTTCGTTGTGTATGTGTTTTCGGATCAGCTATCATCACATTTTGCTTCCCGTTTGTCACGTTCGGACAGATCGCCGAGGTCATCGACCAAGGCGCAACAAGTAAGAGATTAACATGCATTAATATATAGATTTTTTTTTTTTTTATAACTCGGATGATCCGGTTCAACGGACACAATGAACTTCGAGTCAGGTCGCGAGGACGTTTATTTCCTATTCGATTCTCGGGTCAATGAGCCATGAGATCCGACTAATTTCGGGGCCCGGAGAAGCCATGTGAATGCTCGGGTGACCAAATGAAAATAAATATAAAGTTTCGCGTTTGAGGGGAATCGATCCCTGAGAAAAAAAAAAAATATATTCAATAATCATGTCATTTTTTTCATGATTCGGTGATTCAAAACCATATTATTTTTGTATGTTCATTCCTGTATATATATGCATGTATGTGCAGCTTGTGGGTCGAGTGGAATGTTGTATGGATTGATATGTTGTCTATTTGCGGTACCATGTATATACTCATGCACATTCCGGGCCAAGCTCCGAAACAAGTACGGGTTACCGGATGCTCCAGCTCCAGACTGGATCACTCATTGTTTTTGTGAATATTGTGCTCTTTGCCAAGAATATCGTGAGCTCAAGACTCGTGGCCTTGATCCTGCCATTGGTAAACCAGCTAGCTTTTAATTAACTATTCATCTCTATAAAATCATTATAGATAGTGTTTGGTTTTTTTTCCATAATGTTTAATTGACTTATTGTAATGTATTTAGGATGGATTGGGAATGTGCAAAAGTATCAAAGTCAGCAACAAGAGATGATGGCTCCTCCAATGGGTCAACGAATGATGGGTTGACTTTGATGAATATCCTTACACCAACATGATTTAGCTATTTATTTGTGGCTTTTTTTTTTTTTTTTTTTCCTTTCTGTTTTATTTTTGTTTATTTCACGACCAATAAATAATTGTCAATGAAGCTTTCGTTTTTGTTGGTGGGCATGAACTAATACATGCTACAGTTTGTTTAAATTACCAATTAATAATACTCTTTTGAAATAAATAAAAATCTACTTATATTGTGGAGTAATTTACTTGTACAGTTGTACTGTATATAATAACTCATCAATAGACAAATTCCTCAGCTTTGACTCGACTTATAACTCTTTCTCACAAGAAAATAATTAAACTTCACAAAAGTTAACCATGAAAATTTCAAAGAAAAAAAGAAGCAAACCTTACAGATTTTGAAAAGAGCAGCAAATATAAAACTGTCTACGGTAGATTTACATACTTTTATTGGTGATCAGCTCAAAAAATCTGGATATCTAATCACACATTTCATACATTTAAAAAACGCTGGAATTTAGAGGTTTATTAATAGATCGATCGAAGCAAAAATCACTGAGAAAAACATGTAAAACAAAAAATAATAAAAGAAAAGGTACTCAGAAAAATAAAAAATCAGAATCAAAATTTTTTTTGATAAAAAAAGAAAAGATATAAAGGAAAAAAAATAAAAATAAAATCAGAATCAAAATTTTCTTAAAACAACTGCAAAACTCAAAAGGCATACGCAAACAGATAAGAAAAACAACAAATATAAGTTAACAGATACACAGAAATAGACAAAGTTGTGGAAGACAAATCAGATGTTGATGGTCGCATCCCACAGCCGGAGAACTCCGTTCCGGCCACCACTGCATATCCGTTTCCTCTCGAGATCTGACGCCACACATCTCACCTGAATCACAGATTCGATTCTGTCTCAGTAAAAACAAAGACACAAACCAGCCCCAACTTGCAGAACACAGTGATTTCTAACTGTGTGGTCTTATTATCCCATTGATTTAGTATGTGTTTCAGTATTAAGAATTATCAAACCGCATTACCAGAAAAAAAGTATACTAATATGAATAGAGGATCGTACCACTGCAGCTGTTCTTTGTGGTACTCTATACAGTTGCCAGCCTGAAACTTTGGTTCCAGCGGTAGAAGGACGATGGAAAAGAGACATTGAGTTATCTGCTGCTCCGATGCCTAACCAATGTTCACCAGCGTTGATTGATAGTATAGAAGAACTATGGAGTGTTATGTTCTTCACGCATTTAATGCCGCCTGTAAACCAAGAAAACCAAATTATCAAGGGATTGTTGACCAAGTGTTGGTGTTTATGAAGCTAGGTACATAAATTTAAACAAAGCGGGTCAAGTCAGAGTGAAGATTAATAATGAGATTCTTACCGTCGTCATTTTCCCAAAAGCGGAGCAACCCATCAGCCGAGCCTGTAAGAAAAAGACAGCAATGCATTAGCTTAAGCTTTGATGCTATTTGTGAAACAACTGCTTCTCAATAATTCTTTTGAGAATTTGGGGTAAGCTGAAATCATCATGGACCTGTGATTATTCCTTTGTCGAATGTGGAGTATTCAACAGATTGTACTGGCCCAGCATGGCAAGCCAAAACAGCATCGCATGATCCTCTGGAGACAGACCACACTCTTGCTGTCCAGTCATCACTGCCAGTAATCAAGGTATCCTCGACCATTCGAATGGATCTGCAGAATTGACACGATTTGATCAAACAAAACGCAGATCTGAAATATATAATATCCTACAACATCTTACAAAGTAATAACAAATGGTTAATATGAACTGATTCCATAATATGAATCAGCAACTCTAAAACCCGCTAACAACGTTAATATACTTGTAAGAGAAGAATACACCGTATTAGTGTTGAATATATTTAAGATCACATCAAAAGGAAACATGTTGTAAAAGATCAGGGTGAGGCTCACCGTATCCATTTGGTATGTCCTTTCAGCTTATGCATTTGTTTTCCCGAACGAATATCCCATATATTTGCAATCCTGATGATCATTTAATCATTATAGTTGAATACGTTAGTGCTATTTAATAAAGTAAATCCATATGTTACTTATAAGTAACATAGCATACATACGTATCTCTGCCAGCAGCAGCCAAGATTCCTGTAGAGTCATCATATTCAACCGAAAGAATGGCACTAGAGCATCGACCAACAGTTGCAACACACATATCGGTTCTAACATCCCACATCTTAATTGTTCCATCATGTGCAGCAGTGAGGACACGTTCGCCTGAAAGCATCTTGACGCAACTTACCTGCACAATATTTTTTGGATGTAGCACACATTTATTCAGAAAAAGATAGGTTACCAAAACTAAAGCTTCCTCTTTGGTGCCTTATGACTGATTGATAGTTAATAAGTTGGTCAATGATATTAACTTAACAAATTAAATTGTCAATTGATCAATGGTCAAATGTTGTAAAGATGCTAGTGGTGGCAGCTCTTCCAAATGGGATTCCAATGTTTGATAGTTATCTGTTTATTTAGTTATGTCCATGCCTATATGTTTATTCTATGTTGACCATTAAAACTTTCCCCTGATGAATTGTGTCCTAATATCAGAAAAACTCTGGAGTGTAGTGGAAACCTGTGCATCGTGGCCTTTCAGTTCTTGTAGAAGCTGAGTTGTCTGTTTGTTCCATACAATAACAGATTGATCATCTGATCCTGAAACTATCTTTTCTCTGTCAGAGCTTATAGCACGTACAGTTCTACATCAAAAGATGAAAAGAAAAAAGAAAGGAAGTGCCATTAAAGAAACCACAACATATGAATAATAAAAAAAAAAAAAAAAACCACAACTTCCAAGAGTCATCAAGGTGATAAAGAATTAGAGTATACCCAGTATGTCCTTTCAGTGTCGCTCGAAGTTCAGAACCACGCAGACTTGGATCCCAGATTTTAACCTGCTCAAATTCAGGAAGCAACCAAAAGAAGATACTGTATCGTCATAACCTGTTCTGAATTAGCAGAAAACTAAGGTTAATCTCTATCTAAATTTCAAGAAATGAAACAGTGAAAGGCTACAACATACTATTTAAGAGATAGATCATCTCCTCTTGAGTGAAATTTTTTTAATCAATGACTATAACAAGTTAACACATTGCCTAACTAGTTAACATGTTGCATCATGCGGATTATTGTTCCAATTTCTACATTGGCATAATTATTCTTCAAAACATTTCAGTTTACTATACCCAAGACTATAGTCATATTAAAAGCAGCACACTGCTCTAAATAAAAAGTAACAGCAAAAAAATGAACTACCTTTCGACCCTCTGAAGTAATTATCTTAAGGCCTAACAGATAGAACACAACACTCTTTAAGTTATCAAGGTCTGTGTTCTCAATGTATATCAAGCACATTTCTAGGTGCAAAGCAATTTCAACTAAATGATTAAAAAACTGATGAATGAAAAATAACCCAGATAAACTTTCGTCTAAACAAGCATTTTATACTGACCAGACAATCTGTACTGCCACTGATAAAGAACCCAGCATCCTCGCGATCACCCACAAGATCACAGACTTCCCTTCTTGTCACAGAGTGCAATGCAGTGACAGCACCACCGTGACCCTTCAGAACACGTACATTGGTGTGAATTTTCTTCTGTGCAGCAGCAGTTATGTCTGTTTTGCAAAGTTTGGTATACTGACTTCAGCAACAACAAGCCAGAATGGCAACCACAAAGAGGGAAGAGTAATCATGGATATACCTGAAGAAGCATTATCAGATACCCACTTACGAACACGACTGAACGAGTTCGCTCTTGATGCTGTATCCCTGCTAAACATACTCTGAACCCAACTCCTTCCAGAAGCTTCTGAGGGTTGCTGGGTTTCATCAGAGATATCTTTTGGACGTGGGGATGGCAACCCAGAAGATATGGACTGCTGCTTAAATGAAGAAGCACCCCAATAGCCAACACGAAGTTGGTGAACATGCGACAAGAACCCTCTGAGTTTAATCTGAAACAAAGTGCAAGATGCAACAAAAAGTATCAGGCATTCAGGCCTCAATTGCTAAGGGTTTCCAAAAGCCCAGCTAAAAAGCTTGAATATTGTAATTGTATGGAGTGTAAAGTACAGGAAATATGAAACATTTCAATCACTGCAGAAGGAAATAAACAGAAAACCTAATTTACCAGTAATTTGAATCCAAGTTTTTGTTTCTCTGCTATTGTCTCGATCATGCTCCAAGCTTCTGTATCAGGAAGTCCCAAGCCAGCCTTCACAAGAGCATTAAAGAATGTGAAGACAGAGTAAACAAAGAGAACTGTAACCATCAAATTTCAGGAAAAGAAGGTGAAGTAGTCAACTCTAAAAATAAGAAATTCACCATATGTGATGCCACTATGATTAGTCTTGCTGTGACCAAAGTAGCATAGTTCACTGATCTGAGAGAGTAGAATAAAGGGTTACACGAATTAGTGATATCAAGATGATCCAAGCAATTGCAGTATAATGTAAAACATAATGAGATGATTAATGGTTAACAGGGATAAGATTTCAAGTATGCGGACTACAATTGATAAGTTGATGAAGAATCCTTGAGGGGAAAATCGGGGAAGGCACATGACATGGAAATTACTTACAATCTATGAGCATTACAGACATTTAAAGACTGAAAATAAGGATTTGTATTAAAATGACAACTCCTATGTTGTTCAAACATGAATTTTAAAGTCTTCTAAGATCAAGTGTTATTGGATTAGTCATTTGAAAAAGTACAATCAAATCCATTATTATTGGAAAATTTTTAAGTAGTGGATTTTGAGGTGATTTGAATGTGTTTTAGCGGAGTTTCTTAGTTAACAACACAAAGATCCAAAATCTATGGTTTTAGGTGATATTTCAGAAAATTGTAATAATAAATCATAACAAATTTCCTAATTCACAAGAAATCATCAAAAAAAAAAAGTAAATTCCAAGACTTTCTTTTAAAGCTCTAGTTTGAAAATAGAAAAAAAAAAAAAGTAAGTTACCACGAAGAGCTCCTTGCTGGAGCCAAAATATCAATGGAAATAATGAGATGTTAGGATGAAAAACTCCATGATCATCTATGCTACAGAACAACTTCTATTTCCATGATAAAACCCCCACCATAAGTTTTCAAATTTACAGTTGGTTTTACTGGCTCATTTGTGCTAGTGATTAGGAGCATGCATACGAAGAGACAATTGATATTATCAAATGAATTGAGATCTTAAGAAGACTCACTCATTTGCAGGCTTCTCCATGAGATACTCGAAGTAACCTTCCCAGAATCTGTCAAAAGAATTCACAATATGTCAAATAATCTATTTTCTGAGCAGCACCACAAAATAACAGAATTCATAGATCCCCACAGCATGCTAGATTGCACACCTCAATTCCTCCCAGATGGGTATGGAGATGAGATGACGCTGAACATAGTCTGAGACATTATTGGCATCCTTCTTGAACATTTCTGCAGAAACTTCAAGTGCGTCCTGAACTGTAGATAAATCGTTTCTTGAAGCAGCACGGCTGACAGCCATTTTGAGCTGATTTTAACAAAGAACAATAATTGTTGAAGAATATCATTCTCATATTTTACACATTTCTTATTATAAAAAATAAACTAGATAGTGTTACGCGAAGCTAAAAACCCGTCAACACCAGGCAAGACATAAAACCTGAGCAACGCTAAATTTGCACAGCTAAATCACAAGATCAATTGAAAGCGGGTATATTAAAACCTGTATCCAGAAAAAAACTAGTTAACCAATCATCTGCCTACCAATTCTTTGACCGCAATGAACTGCTCCTCGGTCAATCGACCATCCCAGCCCTGCAGGAAATAAATCCACTGTACAGTAAGCTTCAGCCAGAAAAACTGGCTCAGTATATATGCCGTACAGTTCTCATGCTTACCGAATACAGATGCTCTCGTATACACTCGATAAAGCCACTCCCACCAATTCCCTCAGCATCAGATTCGATGAGAGCTACATGAGCAAAGTATGGGTTCAATTTTCAATAGAGAAAACAATATATCTCTGGTTTTTACATCAGAGACAGAAATAACATAATCCCAATGGCGACCATTTGGTTATCTGGCTGATTAACATATTGATTCATTCCTCGGTTCAACCATTTCTTGCAGAGGAAATTTTATGTACATTTATTCACATTTCCATTGAAATGGAACATACCCAATATTGTGCCGTATTCGAATGAAGAAAGAGGATCTTCAGTTGAACCCAGTTTCAGAAGACGAACCCATAATCCCTGGGAACCACAAAAAAAAAAATGTAAGAGTGGCACTAGACTTGATCTTCACCGTAATTCATTTTAAAATAACTGATTTTACTAGGAGGAAATGAAATCATGACCAATCTGGGTTTATTTAAAGAAAAACAACCAACTTTTTCAAAAGTCAAACATATATTGTACACACTTTAGATTATTACATAGAAATAAAACGAGCTATTCTCGGGCCTCTTATGTTTTTCAGAGGAAACTTTGGTGACATGCATAGAGCTTTTGTATAGCTCAATCAGTATACATTTCCAATATATAGCATTTCGTAAATGTTGTTTTTCATTTGTCAAGTTTGACAGAAGTTTGCGTATTTTCAGGGACTAAGTAAATATCCCCACAAGAGAGACTTTTTTCTCAGGTTGGTACTTTAGGGGTTCTTACCCCAGACAAAATATTTCTGAAGGAGATTTCATTTTTTTTTTTTCAATTCAGAAACTTGCAAACTGGAATCTTTTAAAACACAAACAAGAAGAAATAATACCTGCAACTTGACTTGTATATCCAAGACCATCCGTTCTCTCTCTGCCTGCAAACAGTAGTTAGAATATCATTTAAAGGAGCAGAAATAATGGTACAACACCTAGAATGGAAGTCTATGGACTGTTCATTCCGATTGAGTCATCAGTCTTATTCTAGTCAAGACAAAATTGAAAGCTAAAACGATTTTGCAGAACTTGATATAGCACCCTCTAAATCTCGTACAAGAATCAGAGAAATCAATTTTCATTTGATATCTTAATTGAATTCGGTATAATGATTGATGAGTTTAGTTTGAATCACTATCCATGCATGTCAGACCCATGGCACCTCTTCATGTCATATTGATTTGTATTAAGCCATGCAAGAGTAACAAGATTACTGGCAACACTTACGGCCCTCTCCAATGAACTGAAATTGTCTTCTTTGCTGTTCTTCCCTGGAGGTGAGCTACAAGTGGAAGATATAGAAAATAAGCAAGGGAATCAGATCGCTATTCTAAGAACATCAGGATATACCTTGGAGGATGCCTTCCATTGGATTCAAGTGCACCACTTGCTGCTGCAAGGATCTGCTTACGCTTTTCTTCTTGTTCCTCTGACCTAACATTTGCAGGAAACCTGTCATATGTGTACCTGGTTGCTGAAAAAAAAGAATAGAGATAGATTAGAACATAATCCCAAACTCGGTAGACAGAAAATTATACCGCAGAAGAAATAGAGCAGACTGAAAGATTCTTAGTAGTTTTTCTACTGTTATGCATACCACACTAACTTGCAAATTTTGTCTCTGTCAACTACTGGGGGCCAGCCAAAAACCCATGAGATTATGAGACATGGTATACCATCAATTAGATATATTTTCCTTCTCCATAATTTTTAATAAGTAAATAATCTCAAATTTATATCATTCAGCTTTCCTACCAAACAAAAGATCAAAATGTACCTGATTCGTCAAATTCTGGCTCCTCTATTGTTATTATCTCACGCTCTATAGAGGATTCAGGCAGAATTGACATTGCATCTTGACCCCTTCCAACTGCATCTTGTAACTTCTCGAGGAGATTAGTACTGTTCTCATCTGAGCCTAGGCGTCTTTCAAGGTAATCAAGGAATGCAAAAGAGCCCAAGAACTGAACCAACTGGAATCAAATGAAAGAGTACCAATAAATATAATTATTCAAGTGATACAACATAAGATTATTAAACACTTTTGGATCAACACAGATAAGAGTCAAAACTCAAATGTAATATGATGGTTAACCTTACAAATTGGAACAATAGAGAGTAAACATGTCGACTTCTCAAATGCAGTAACCGTAAATATATGGCTTCCATACATGAAACAGTTAGCTTACCATAGGCTCTGGTGGCTGATTGGTGGATCGAGATCGTCTCTTCAGAAAGGCATCAGTGCTAAAAACTTTGTTTTCCTGACAAAAGAATCCGTAAAAAGTAAGAAAAGGTGAACAGAAGGGGTGAATAGATAATATAAGTAGAGAGTAAAAATCACATACTATGAAATTGCGGTAGCCACCCAAGATAGATGCAAAAAACTTCAAGAATATAATCCTGCCACACGAAATGGATTTTGTATAACACAACAAGATAACACGAGTAACAAAAAATTTCCATGAAAAAGATAATAAAATTTATTTATTAGTCAAATATATGAAAAAGTTTCCTAAAGTCACCTGAGTTGAAGGTCATGATCCTCTCCCCAAGGTTTGCTGATGTTTTTAGGGCAGTGCTCAACAGAATTACCAAAGCCCTTCAAGTCATCAATCCCCACAACATTAGGGTGCAGCAGTTTCAGGATATCGTTTCGCAAAGAGCTGAACTCAGGCTCTGGTATTGGAGGTATCTCCTCGGAAGTAGTGACTTGGTTATATTCAAGATCCACCACTACAACCTAAAAATGGCAATGTTGTTAATCAATATCAGGTTTTTAAAATTTTAAGGAGGAAAAGTATGACGAAGGATTAGACTCACGCCATCCATAGCAAGATTGGATGTATCGACATCAGAGTGGAGACCCATTATATATGGTGTCGGTGCATCAATGTAGTCTACTCCACTAAAAAATAGTAATGGAATGTTGACATGCTTCAGACACATACGGCAAAACAAAGAATAAAGATTAGAAGAAATGTTTAAGTCAGTAGCAATGCAAATAGCTTTGGTTGTTTCCATCTTATATCTATAATAAAGATATTCAATTTCATTCACAATGTAATTCTTGGATTAGCAAGCTTACAAATGAGTTCATAATTGACTAAGTGATAAATTGAGATCTCATCAGTGTTCTAAGACATACCTGCCATCGGAAAGGATAAATCAAATGACATATGGCTTCAGACGCCAGAGTCAAAAGCGAATACCTAGAGAAAAACAAGTGTGATGCTTAAACAGAGATGATATGCCAAAAGTAACGTTTTAGAAAATATCACTTAAAGTCATTATGTCTCTAAATAGAGAAATTTACTTGTTAGATCGTATCAAAATCCTTCTTTCAACTAGTACAGATGTAAACAGCTTAATCAAGTTGTTGACATCCAAGCACTGTAGAAGAGGTTGGAGAGATATCTGCATTCAGTAAAACCATGCCAAAAATTACATAACTTAATTGGAAAAAGCATGAAAGAAATCAGGGAATAATCGCCCCTGTAGGTGTCAGTAAATCGGGAATCTCCAAAGCTGATAACTACAGAGTGGATATGCAAAAGTATTCAAAACAAATTATAGAGACAAAAACACAAGCCATACATCTACTTGAGGAAGACTGTCTTCTGGAGGTGCTTCCACCGAGAGCAGGCAATTCCCGACAGAAAACAAGACTCTGTCTTTTCCGGGTGTCGGCAATGGCACATTAGATACCATATAGTCGATAAAATCCCATAATGGTATACTGAAAAGGTTGAAGGACACTAACATCAAAGTTCAAACATACGGAGTTTTGTTTTCATTGTTTTGTAGAGGAACTTTTTTCAAGAGGATAGCATCAACACAAAAGCAAATGAAAAACCAATGCAAGCTCCAGAAATATATATTAACTAAACATATCAACTAAAATAATATAAAGAAACAGTAACACAAAGCAATTTTAAAGTTAGATATAGACAAGAAAAAGGGTATTTTTAAGCACAGTGTTTACCAGCTTCCTTCTGAAGAGAAGCAAAGAAGAAAAATCTCTTCGAGAGAATCACGAAGAACACGAAAATTGGGAGCATGAGACACAATACAGATACACTTGTCTGCATATGTATTCGGCGGTAAGCGATAAGCTTCAATAATATCCTCACAGACTAGATCCCGAAATGCAACACAACTGACAAATATTTTTGACCCATCACCCTCTGTGCAAAAATGATAAAAAGATAATCAGCAAGAGGTCACCCACCACAGCTAAAGCAGGTGTATTCAAAGCAAACCAACTTAAAATCCAACAAACAAAACAAATGAGTGCAAGACGACTTCACTAACACAAATAATCCCACTGCGATAGAAAACAACAGAGCAGCCACAATGCAAAAGCAAATAAAACTCCAAGTATACAATCTAAAGGATACTCAATCACATACCCGTCAAAACTATGGGATAGCTCCGTGGGAAACTCGTAGGATCACTGGAAACAAAGCCAGAGGAATAAAACTGCACCCCAGCAGGAAGAACACACTAATCCAAAAAACAAAAATCTGTCTCCTTAGTTTAATATATCTAGTCTCACACAACAGAAGAAAAACAAAGTCTCGTAAGCTTCAAATAATCAAAAAGCAAGTTAAAATTCTTAAACAGATGATTCATTTCATTCTAAAACCAAAATAAAAACGTTTTAACACACTTGTCTAGTCTCTGATCTAATCGAAACAAAATACACAATAAACCTAGCAACTATACAAAGCTAGTTCCACATTTTCATCGCCGGTTAAACAACAAAATCATCACCGGAACCGACCTAAACCCAATCAAAATCTTCCATAAAAAAACCAGAAATCTGGAGGATTGAAGCAAACTTACAGTGGGAAGTTGAGGAGGAGGAGGAGGGTAAGGAGATTGATCAGTAGGAGGGAACTGGTCAAGAAGCGAAGGTAAGTAAAAGGTTTGCATACCATGGAATCCAATATCTCCATCAACGGTTCGCATCTCTGGACCAAGTCCGCACACGACGAAGTACTCGAAGATGCGACCCATTGTGATCCTCGAGATCTAAGCTAGGGTTTGGGTTCTCTAGTGCATCATGATCTCGATTTCCAATGGAGATCAATTTTGCCGGATTTGGTGATCGAAGATTGACGATGGAGAAGTAGTTGTTGCTTCAATTCGGCTTCCTTTGTTTTTTTTTTTTTTTTTTTTTTTTTTTTTCGTTTTTAGTGAGTCGTTCGTAATTTGTTTTTCCATTTCACATTAATTACAACGAATTTTTTTTAGATTTTTTATTTGAAAGTTTGCAAAATAGCATTTTTTTTTTTTTGAAATTGGTAGTTAAGATATGACAAAAACATATAAACAAAAATTTTATATACTGATTAACAAATTGTAAATAATTACATTATATACCATTAACATCTAATCTAACTACTGTATTATAAAAGTAATTTTTATTAAATAAAAATTTTAGTTAATGGTTTGTAGATTCTATAACAGTTTTTTTTTTTTTTCAAAAAAAACTAATTTTTTACCCATTCAAGATTTTGGGCAAATGGTTTCTTTAAAAATGAGAAAATCTAAAATGTTTAGTTTTTACTAAATAGTGAAAAAAAAAAAGCCAAAAACCATACTCTATGGGTATATTTTGGAAACAATTGTGTGGTTTTCAACTATATATACATTTCTTTGCTTTGCAAATAGATTAAAATCAAAAGCTAAAATCTACAAGTTTTTCAAAAAACTAAAATTTACCCCCAAAAAATCAAAAACTATAAACATTCATAGCCTAATATATACTTGATTACTCCCTCCGTTTCAAATTAATTGTCGTTTTATGAGTTAATTTTTGTTTCAAATTAGTTGTCGTTTTAGGTTTTCAATGCAAATATTTGGTAGAATTTTCAAATTTATCCCTATTATATTAATGTTTTGACCAATAAAATAAAATCAAATATAAATTAATTAAGGGTAAAACAGAAAAATCAATTATTTTTTTAATCTACGTAAAATAACCTAAAACGACAACTAATATGAAACGGAGGGAGTATATAATAATATGTAATTAGATTATTGCTAAAGATAATTAGATTAAGAACAAATACAATTATATCTAAAACAAACTGAGTATCTATTCGTGATTAAATAGTGTATAAGTTTTTTCAAAGAACAATAAAATATACAGTATATATATTATTTTTTAAGGAAGAAATATATGTGTATTCAATTTTCAAATAGTATTTTCAAATAAGTATTAGACAAAATAAACTCTCTCTCCTTCCTGGCAATTTCCGAATGTCACACACCTTGTCTTGTCTACAAAGCCTCTTGACTCTTGACCATTCCTACTCTCTGCATTATTATCCTTCTCATCCCGATCGAAATCATCCCAATTCGATCGGAGAATCCAAGAATGGAGCCACATCTTCATGACCAGCAACAACAACAACGAGTCCACAACGTAGTCATTATCACTCTCCCACCTTCCGATGATCTTTCACAAGGCAAAACAATCTCTGCTTTCACCTTCACTGACCACCACGATTACACACCTGAAATCCACCCGGAGAACGACCCAAGCCCGAGTTTTCAACCCGACCCACTTCACCAAAACCCACAATTCGGACTCTGGTTCTCCGATCTCCCCATGAGTTCGCCGAGATTAGTTCTGAGTCTTCTCGGTATTTCGCTTCTTGCTATTGCTTTCTACGGCTCTGTTTTTCCAAACTCTGTTCAGATGTTTAGGGTTTCTGATGAGAGGAATCGTGATGACGACGATAATCGCCGTGAAACGACGTCGTTTGTTTTCCCTGTGTTTCACAAATTGAGAGCTCGAGAGATCCCTGATCGGAACTTAGCCGAAGTTTTGGGTGTAGTAGATAAAGGAACGACCTTTGTGGAATCAATGGATCTAGAGCTGGTCAACTCTGAAAAAGTCAACGATGCTGGTTCTATTGACTCTACTACCACTACCATTTTTCCCGTCGGTGGAAATGTGTATCCAGATGGGTATGCATTTGCATTTTACACACTTTGAAATATGAATGTGTGTTTGTTCCTTAAACCACAAGTAAACTAAAGCTTTGTCTTTTTATTTTATTTTGTTGTAGGCTCTATTACACACGGATACTTGTTGGGAAGCCCGAAGATGGACACTTTTTTCATCTTGATATTGATACTGGAAGTGACTTGACTTGGATCCAGTGTGATGCGCCTTGTGCTAGTTGTGCTAAGGTAAAAAGATCAAGTTTTTGAGATTTTAGGAGATATTTTGTGTGTGAAGTTGCTGATGAATATTCTGGTTCTTGGGTGGGATTTAGGGAGCAAATCAACTATATAAGCCAAGAAAAGATAAGTTAGTGACATCTACCGAACACTTATGTGTAGAAGTCCAAAAGAATCAAATGACAGAACATTGTGAAAATTGTCAACAATGTGACTACGAGATTGAATATGCTGATCAGAGCTCTTCCATGGGAGTTCTCACCAAAGATGAGTTTCATCTCAAGCATCACAACGGGTCACTTTCTGAATTGGATATAGTTTTCGGGTAACTAGAAACTCTTTAACATTTTCTGATTTTGTTTTTGAGTGTTTCTTGTTGTGAACTTTTGCTTTTGTGATTGGAACTTGAAGGTGCGGATATGATCAGCAAGGCCTGCTCTTGAACACTCTGCTAAAGACTGACGGGATTCTCGGTCTAAGCAGAGCTAAAATTAGCTTACCTTCTCAACTTGCAAGCCAAGGTATCATCAGCAATGTGGTTGGCCATTGCCTTGCCTCTGATCTAAACGGTGAAGGATATATCATCATGGGAAGTGATTTGGTTCCGTCACACGGAATGACATGGGTTCCTATGCTTCACGATTCTCATATGTAAGTGCACACGGTATTCGGAAACTTCATTGATAAACTCTTGGTGTAACTAAGCTTAGAATTGCCTAACTTAAATTCGTGTTTGAATCGCCAAAAGTTTCAGTCTTTGTTCACTTACATATTCAAACCAAATTTACATATTTGGGTTTTTTCAGGGAAGTTTATCAAATGCAAGTTGCAAAGATAAGCTACGGGAAGGGTATGCTTAGCTTAGATGGCGAAAACGGAAGAGTAGGGAAAGTCTTATTTGACACAGGAAGCTCCTATACGTACTTCCCTAACAAGACTTACTCCCAATTGGTGAAATCAGTAAGTATTCACTATTCACATTCGCATTCAGAAACTAATAAACTTTTTTCTTAGATGAAAATCTTCTTCTGGTCAATGATGTTTTGTGATCTTTGTTGGTGAAAGGTTGAAGAAGTTTCCGGCTTAGAATTAAAACGTGACGAATCAGACAACACACTGCCTATCTGTTGGAAAGCTAACTTCCCGATCAGGTAATTTCAGAACATATGAAATTTTCGAGAACCAATTTGAATAAAAGATCAAATCTTGAAAGGTTAACTGTTGGTTTTTTTTTTATATGCAGTTCCTTATCGGATGTTAAGCGGTTCTTTAGACCAATAACTCTGCAAATAGGTAGCAAATGGTGGATCATATCAAGAAAACTTTTGATTCAACCCGAGGATTACTTGATCATCAGCGTAAGCACTTTGAATGTGACTGCGGCTTTCGATTTTGATTTGGCTCTATATATTCAAGTTTTTCCTACATTCTTTTGATGCAGGATAAAGGAAATGTGTGTCTTGGGATATTAGATGGAAGCAGTGTTCATGATGGTTCCACCATTATTCTTGGAGGTAAAAACAAAACCGAAATTTCTTGTCTGATTCACAATCATCAACATCTGAGAAACATCTCTGTTTCATTGTTTGTACTAGATATATCGATGCGTGGACACCTGATTGTGTACGACAATGTAAAGCGGAGAATCGGATGGATGAGATCAGATTGTGTTCGGCCTCGCGAGTATGATGATCACAATGTACCTTTCTTTCAAGGCTGAAGCTCCATAAACTCGACACAGACACATGTGTATGATAGTACTTAGGCGTATATTACATATTGTAACATAAAAAAAAAAAATGATTAGTCAAGTTTTGATCTGTAATATATCAATCTAATCCGTTAATATTGATAGTAGATGATCATTAAATATCATATATTTCAAGTATCAAATGAATTAGAAAAAATACTGTAGATCTTTAGTTGCGTTCAAATCCAGATTTTGGTTTATTTTATGTGTTATGTTTGAAATTGAAATACACACTATGAAATGCAGCAAAGTGTTTACTAGCGAGCCACAGGGTTGACATCAGTATCAAAGGTCATGGTCACTTGTCTAGAACTCTTAGAGTCCATGCTCTGACTTGTTCCTCCCTTGGAGTTTTCTGATTTTATACACTCGCTTAGTTCCATAACAACTTGAGACATGGTTGGTCTTGTCGTTAAAGAAGCACTCACACAAGTCATGGCTAGCTCCACAAATTTCCAAACCGAATCAGAGTGGTAATCTCCATGAAGACTTGGATCCACAATTTTTATAATATCTCCTTTTGTAACCATTAGTTCCACCCATTCTGCTATATATGGTCTTTCACGAGTCTGGTCAATCACAGGCTGGTTTGTTATCATCTCCAATAATACGACCCCGAAACTATACACATCACTTTTCTCTGTCAGCCAACCTGTGTTGTAATATCTGCAAGACAAATTTGTAAAATTAGGTGAAATTTTTTAGTCATTTGAAGTAAGAATGTAACAAAGAATGTGAAAAAAAACTATATAGTTTATAAATACTTACTCTGGATCAAGGTAACCCATAGTTCCAGCAACAACTGTGGAGACATGAGTTTCTCCTTCGTTAAGAAATGATCTCGAAAGTCCAAAATCAGCAAGTTTTGCATGGAAGTGTTTGTCCAACAATATATTTGCGGTTTTGACATCTCTATGAACAATTGGTGGTCTGCATCCTTTATGCAAATACTCCAAACCTAGTATAACAAATTCATTTGTTACATATTGTGAAATTTAAGTTCTTGGGAGAAAATGATAGGATCATTAAGCTTCATTAACCTTGTGCAGCCTCAAGTGCTATTTGTAATCTAGCTCTCCAACTTAAAACAGTGGCACCGCGCTTCTCTGGTGTATTATATAATAAGGATATTAGATTATGATCAAGAGGGATTATGTTACATGTTTTTGATATATACTTGAATTTGGTTTACCTGACAAAAACTCTTTTAGGTCTCCATTAGCCATGTACTCGTAGACGAGAGCCAATTCTTTCCCTTTTTCGCAGTATCCAACTAGGCTAACCAAGTTCTTGTGATGAACTCTCAAAAGAAGTTCAACCTAGCAAACCACAAAAGCACACGTAATTTATGATCAAATACACTTGCATAAAAGAACATTTTGGTGTTATTGTTACCTCTGCCTTGAATTGTTTATGACCATCATGAACTGAAGCCTGTGAGACTACTTTAACAGCAACTTGCTCTGTACCATTTACATATCCATGATAAACCATACCAAACCCTCCTTTCCCAAGAACTCTTTCAAAGTTATTTGTCATTTCAGTAATCTCTGCGTAAGTAAACCTTTTCTTTTTCGTTATTCTTGGTGGCTCGGATGATCTTGGAGTTCTTCTACCTTCCGCTGTAACACAAATGGTTAACACAGTTTCTTAATTTTTACTTATGAGAGCTTTTGTGTTTGTCACAATTACCTTTACTCCTTGGATTTTTCTTTTTGAGAACAAAGAACAGAGCTAATGTAACTATTAGAACAACCATTAAACAAACCGATGCGACAACTGGTATAACTATATTCTTTTTGGGATGTGCACCTTCTCCAGATTTATTTACACAAGACCCTTCTGTGCAAATAAGCTTAGGGTTGCCTTCAACACTATGAATCACAAAATGCTATTTATTGATCAAAGCTATGATCATAATCATCAAATAAAGATGATCTAAAACAAATTCTTACTTCAACTTCAATCTTTTGTTCTGTTGAAGCTTTTGAGGAACTTGACCACTAAGATTGTTTCCACTTAAGTTTCTGTTAGGGCATGCAAAGACTTAGATGACATTTTTATGTTTTCATATTGTCTTATAAGAGACTTACATAATTAAGAGCGACTTTATGTCAGCTAGAAACTCAGGCACATCCCCTTCCAAGTCGTTATTTGACAAGTCCCTGACATTTTATTTATATTAAAAAGGAAAAAAAAAGCTTAACCACAAAGACAACAAAAAATGTTTGCTTGATTCATGTATGTGTGATACTTACAGCTCTTCCAAATGGGTCAGATTCTGGATGGCAGATGTGATGGTTCCAGTTAATCCACTTGAAGACAAGTTTCTAGTGATATAGTCTTGAATGTTTTTAAAATGTGATATATATATATAAATTATATACATATATTTTTTAATAATGATACAGTAAATCTTACAAGAAAGTAATTGTTGGTGGAGTAGAACTATCAGTGTTGCTGCATTTTAGACCAGCCCACAAAAACTGTTTGGGGACACATGGATCCCCTTGCCAACTAATTCTACTCAATCCATAAGCAATTTGGATCTTCTTGATAGCATTCACTGTATCAAGAATCAAATACAAGTAAAGCTACAATTCATATATATGTATCAATAACTGTAAATTTACGCACCTTCATCTTGGTTTGTTTCTGATTGAGGAAACTCAACAACAGTATAAAGTTCCATAGCATTGATGAGAGGAGGAAGAGTTGATTTTGTTGTTTTCACTAGCTGCAAGAGGCAATTCCCTCCTTGGCAACTCAATGTCGATTCGGGTTTGATGATCATAGTTTCTATACTTAAATTTTTAGGACTAAAAGGTTCAGAAAACTCTGCCCCATTCAGCAAAACATTGAACTCTCTGGTCTCATTGGCTAACAAAGTTTGAAGCTCTGCGAAGTGAAGATAAATGTGAATTCGTTCTGTAGAGTCCTTCAACTTCCATTGAAACTCCCATGTCCCATTACCATTCACAATTGTTGCAGCCGATGCCATTGCACCTTGCGGTGGATCATAACCATTAGTAGTGTTTACATTAAGAGTAGTAGTTACAACTGTCCACTCCTTGAATAAGAATGGTAACCATCTACGGTCATAGACATCATCAGGGTACCTACCAAAATCTTTCTATTAGACCTAAACAAAAACCTCCAAATTATGTTTAGCATCAAATACATTATTCAAAGTTTTCGATCTATATCATAAAATTGTACCAAGATCCAAGATAAAGATTACTACTTTTCACAAATCCAAAGTTTACTTACCGTAAAACGGGAACTGAATCTTTAAGATACCCTCTTAGAAGGAGGTGCAAGGAGCTTCCAATGGAACTAATGTAAGTATCACTTCTCAATGGTCGTAGCTCCAAAGTTGATATCATCGGCGTAGTTGATCCAGTCTTAACAAGACAAATGTGTAAAGAACTTGACCTTGACATGTGAATCATCTCCTCAAACACACCACCTCCGGTTGCATTGAAATTAACCGTTGTCCACTTATTAGGGCCAATAAATAAATCAAAGTTTGGAACGGTATTACGACCATCATAATTTCCATATAAAAAGGATGCCCTAATCAAGTAATTTGTTCCTTGCGTAACCTTCAAGTTATAACAATTTCTTTCTCCATCTGGAAAGTATCTTAGAGTTACAAAAGCCTTTTCGAAATTTCGTTCAGAATCCTTACTAACTCGACTGTTCTTTCCACTTTCGATGAAACTAGAATCCGAAGTGAATGTTAATCCAGTAGATGGATTTGTATATGGAGACCCATCAGGTAAGAGACCACAATCCAAAGTGATAAATCCTAATAAGAAGATAAAATTAATTAAAGAAAAAAAAGGACAAGAAGAGTTTTGCTTAATTTCAGAGTTTAAAACGTTAATACCATTTTGATCCTGAGCTTGAACAACATGTATAAATGGAAATGTGATGATGAAGATACATAAAACTCCATGAAAATACTTGTCCATTTTTTTCCTATTTTTGGAGGATTTCGATCTTGACATCTTCTTAAGTTTTGTAGTGATTAAGCTGTTTCACGTTATCAAGTGGACACTAAAGAAACTAAAACCCATAAATTGTCAACTGCCAAAATAAAATATTAGAAACTATGCCTATAAGCCCCTAAACTTTCTAACCTTTGCAATATCAACCGTTACTTATTAACTCAAAATATTGAGATGCCGTTTTCTAACTTTTCAATACAAAATTGTTTTTCCTTTAGCCAAAATTAGGTTTTTGCCATATGGGAAACTTTGGTTACAAGTAAGCGTCATTTCAGAGTTCTGTATCCGACTGGGTTAATTTTGTAGTATTTTAGGCTTAATTTGAAAATCGTACAAAGTTTGGTGTTCTCTATGAAAATTTCCCAAAGAAGGAAGAATAGAGCAGATCTCTTTAAAATATAATACTTATTACAGCTTGGGATAGAAAATTATACATTCGTTTTCTGGGGACATTAAGATAAATAAGTCAACTCCATCTCTTAATTTATTACTTGACCCTCTTAATTTTCATTTGAAGAACATATACGGATAAGGTTTTAAGTTAATAATAATGCAAGCGTGATTAATTATAGTTTTTAAAACATGTCAAGGAGAGATAGAGAAAGTTATTTTTTTTCCTAAGACGTGGATCCAAGTTTCAAAACATAGACCTCCAAAACACAGACCTCCAGATGCAGATCCGTTTTTAGTAGAAAAATTATGGATCCATTTTTTCGGGAAATTTATGAATCTATTTTTTTTATAGGAAAATTGTGGATCCGTTTTTGGTGAGAATTTTGTAATGATGAAGTTTAAAACTTTTAGTGATGAAGTTATTTTATGTTTGAAGTAGACTATAACAAATTATAAATAACCAATTATAACTTGTTTGGTTTACACTTTACATATTATATTTATAGTTTTTAAAAAAACATTTTTTGGTGTGTTAAAAAGATATTTCTTGTGTTTGAATTTTTTATTTTTTTTGTAAGTATTGGTCCATAGATAGTCAATTTTTTCCGGTGTTAATGGATTTTGTCGTTAATGAATATGGTCATTAGTTTGTCCACAATCAAAACAATCCATTTTGATATGCGGATAATTTAATGGTATATATTAAATACTCTGATATAAAAAAAAAAGAGTTAAAGAAATTGTTTAATTTAATCCAGTGGGTGAATCATAAAGGTGTATTTAATATAGAATCCATTAAATTATCATTTCCATTTAGCAGGTTTTACAGTTCCATGAAGCCAATAACTAGAGAAAACATACTCCATATGCGATTGTTACGTCAGGTTGACACGACACCGTTTTGACGCAAGGTTCATCAATTAATTTTTCAAATGATTATAACCGTTATAATTACGAAGTAATTTTGACGCACAAACTGCCAGCTGTCTTTCCAAGTATTAGTACCGTTACAATACGACGTAGTTTAGGCGCGTATATATTTGTTTATAACCAGAGATGTCTATATATATATATTTTTTCGTCGCCTTTTCTAAATTTCCTTAATTAGGGTTTTTGCCGACTTTGAAAGAAGACACTCACAGGTTTTCGATTCCGCCGTAATTTCTCTATGTCTTTGAGTATGGTTTCAGATTCCTGATTCGTTTTTGAATTTCTTCCTTTATTGCCGTCTTTCTCAATCTAAGGTTTCGGAAATTTCAGAATCAACGATCAGAATCGTTTTCTTCGTTGCTTATAAGAATCAAAGTATTTGATTGTTTCTTCTTCTTTTATTTTCCTCTTTTCATGGGGGGTTTCTGAAATTAAAGAGTAATTGTCATTTTTTTTGTTTGTTTGTTAGGGTTTCTTCCATGTTCCTGTTAACCTTTCATAAAATTGCAATTACTCTCTAGGGTTCCTTTTCCATAGCGGGTTTCTGAAATTAAAGAGTAATTGTCATTTGTTTGTTAGGGTTTCTTCCATGTTCTTGTTAACCTAATATGTTTCATAAAATTGCAGTCGTAGATGATACGCCTTGTGATTGAGGTGTGATTTCTGCAATTACATGTTAATAAAGTTTGTTCTTTTTTTTGCATATGGATCCAATTTTAAGTACATGTTGTATATGTTTATCTTTCAGGTAATTTTACTTACAGAGGCTTATCCAAACAAACCACCATCTGTTCGTATTGTTTCATCCAAATAGTAAGTTAAGAGTTAAAAACAGAGAAACTAAGCTCTTCTCTTTGGTTAATGGTTTTGTCTTTTGTTATCTTGTTCAGTGTACGCAGATTGAAGTATATGTCTTACGACATCTTACAGAACCGATGGAGGATGTTGCAGCAATTCTTACATCTATCCAGGTTTATGAATCCACATGTGTATCGTTACATCCATATTGTCAGTTACCTATGATATAGATTCTAATTTATGCTAGTTATTGTCACCGACTTCAGTTTTATCTTTCTTTCTGTTTTTCTTGTTTCTTCTGTGTTTTTTCTGGTTCAGGTTTTGATTCTCTTCCAGAATCTTATTATCGTCTTGGAATTCAATAGGTTTAGTCATACGAGTTTGTTTGTTTTGTCTTTCATCTGGTTGTTTATGTAAGATTATTTTGTTCATTTTTATTTTATTTTTCTGCGTTTTCGTTTTACTAGCTCCTCACCAATTCAATAGGGTGTTTAGTAGCACATGAATGAGGTAATCTAAATTACCTTTTGATCAATCCCTTGTTGCCTACACAATGAAATGAAATGGATGGTAGTGCATGAATGAGGTAATCTAAATTACCTCTTTACTAGTCCCGTGTTGCCTATACAAATGCCTCGGCTCAGTTTTAAACTCTTCTTGTGATGAGTTGTAAACTGAAAACGGATTGATGGTAAGAAATCTGTCCCTTGTTGCCTATACAAATGCCTCGGCTCAGTTTTTAACTCTTCTTGTGATGAGTTTTAAACTGAAAACGGATTGATGGTAAGAAAATCTGTCCCTTGTTGCCTATACAAATGCCTCGGCTCAGTTTTAAACTCTTCCTATAATGAGTTTTCAACTGAAAATGGATTGATCTGTCCCTTGTTGCCTATACAAATGCCTCGGTTTAGTTGTGGACTCTTCTTATGATGATTTCATAACAACGAAATGGATTGATGGTAGTGCATGAATGAGGTAATCTTACCTCTTTACTAGTCCCTTGTTGCCTATACAAATGCCTCGGCTCAGTTTTAAACTCTTCTTGTGATGAGTTGTAAACTGAAAACGGATTGATGGTAAGAAAATATGTCCCTTGTTGCCTATACAAATGCCTCGGCTCAGTTTTAAACTCTTCTTGTGATGAGTTTTAAACTGAAAACGGATTGATGGTAAGAAAATCTGTCCCTTGTTGCCTATACAAATGCCTCGGCTCAGTTTTAAACTCTTCCTATAATGAGTTTTCAACTGAAAATGGATTAATCTGTCCCTTGTTGCCTATACGAATGCCTCGGTTTAGTTGTGAACTCTTCTTATGATGATTTCATAACAACGAAATAGATTGATGGTAGTGCATGAATGAGGTAATCTAAATTACCTTTTCATCAGTCCCTTGTTGCCTACACAATGAAATGAAATGGATGGTAGTGCATGAATGAGGTAATCTAAATTACCTCTTTACTAGTCCCGTGTTGCCTATACAAATGCCTCGGCTCAGTTTTAAACTCTTCTTGTGATGAGTTGTAAACTGAAAACGGATTGATGGTAAGAAATCTGTCCCTTGTTGCCTATACAAATGCCTCGGCTCAGTTTTTAACTCTTCTTGTGATGAGTTTTAAACTGAAAACGGATTGATGGTAAGAAAATCTGTCCCTTGTTGCCTATACAAATGCCTCGGCTCAGTTTTAAACTCTTCCTATAATGAGTTTTCAACTGAAAATGGATTAATCTGTCCCTTGTTGCCTATACGAATGCCTCGGTTTAGTTGTGAACTCTTCTTATGATGATTTCATAACAACGAAATAGATTGATGGTAGTGCATGAATGAGGTAATCTAAATTACCTTTTCATCAGTCCCTTGTTGCCTACACAATGAAATGAAATGGATGGTAGTGCATGAATGAGGTAATCTAAATTACCTCTTTACTAGTCCCGTGTTGCCTATACAAATGCCTCGGCTCAGTTTTAAACTCTTCTTGTGATGAGTTGTAAACTGAAAACGGATTGATGGTAAGAAATCTGTCCCTTGTTGCCTATACAAATGCCTCGGCTCAGTTTTAAACTCTTCCTATAATGAGTTTTCAACTGAAAATGGATTGATCTGTCCCTTGTTGCCTATACATATGCCTCGGTTTAGTTGTGAACTCTTCTTATGATGATTTCATAACAACGAAATTGATTGATGGTAGTGCATGAATGAGGTAATCTAAATTACCTCTTTACTAGTCCCGTGTTGCCTATACAAATGCCTCGGCTCAGTTTTAAACTCTTCTTATGATGAGTTTTCAACTGAAAACGGATTGATGGTAAGAAAATCTGTCCTGTGTTGCCTATACAAATGCCTCTGCTCAGTTTTAAACTCTTCTTGTGATGAGTTTTTAACTGAAAACGGATTGATGGTAAGAAAATATGTCCCTTGTTAAAGCACAAGTAAAACACAAGTCCCTTGGTGCATGAAACTTGGGAAATCTGTTGTGGCTGTTAAAAACTTATGGATGAGAAACTGTGTTGATATTCCCTTGTAGAGTTTGAAAAGTATGTTTATGTTTAATCATAAATTACACATTAGTGTTCACAATTCTAATGACTTCCATTTAAATTTGCAGGTTGACAGAGATTGATTTTCTTGGAGCAACAAGAATTTTTTCCATGGATTAGTAAATTGATCCAGATGTGTTTTGGCGTGGTGCTTCTTAGTTATATATATCTCTCAGGTCAGTTAGAATCTTATTAGCTTATTGTTATAATATTGATATCAGCTGATTATATATCTGATATTGCTCTAGATTGGTAGATTGATATGTATTTGTGTTAATCCGGATGGAGAATTTTGTAAAGAGTTCTCTAGGCTTAGTGGTACCTGATCTGAAAATGCTTGATGAAATTTGTAAGATCTTGGAACAGGAACAAGATCAGCTGGTTTAACGCACACGTGAGGAAAACACAAGTAAGCACCCTTTTGCACTGTCTCTTCCTTTTGGTTTGGTTTACAAAGCTCTAGAGACATGGTAACTTCAAACTATAATAGTAAGCAGAAGAAAAGAAGAAGTATTATAAAGTAAACCTTTTCTGGTGCTTTTTTATTTGTGCCTCAGGCTGAATGAAAAATGGAGTTAGTCTGAGCATGATGCTTCTTCTTCTTTGGCGCTTGAAAATCCAGAAAAGAAATGGATTTTTAGGAAAACATAACACAATAAGTATTGTTGTTGATTTTTGCAGGTTTGAAAGAGATTTGATTGATCTCTTGGAGCAACAATCAATTCTTCATCAGGTTGGTTGATTAATCATAATAATTGGTTGTTGTATGTTTCTCTGAGAAGAAGTTATTTGGTGTGTAAGAGTGAAATTCTTAGCTTATACTATTGAAATAAGAACGTTAGCTGATTATAATTGCTGAACTTTTAATGATATTGCAAGGACACAACATAACCACTGTCGGGTGATGTTGACCTTTTGATGAGGTATTCTTGATCTTTACTGATTCTTGATTGATGTATTAGTTTGTTAAACACACACACGCACACATCACTTTGGTATGCTTTTAAGTTTTAACAACCAAATCCGTGATAACACAAAACATCTTCTTGTAGGTATGTTTTTTCACAAGTAAGACAAAAACGATGCCGTGAAAAGCAGAGTCAAGAAACAGAGAAAGTTCTACTTATAGGTTTTACATTCGCTCACTTTCTTCCTTCTTTAATAATAGCCATAAGGGTTCTTCTCGTTTCAGAAATTGCCTAATAAAAGATCCTTCTTGTTTTGTTTTGTTCCCTATCTTGTATGTATACTAATAAAAGAGAGATGTCCTGAACCAGTAGACGATGGGGGCATACTTGCTCAACCGCCATCATACTATGAATAAGTTGTTCGATGAATTGCGCAGTAGAGATTTGTAATCTGATTGATTGCCTTTTTTACTTTGTACAGACGGTGGAAAGTGGTGAAATGGGCCAACATAGAGGATTCAAGTAAATTTGAATCTTTCAGTATTGTCTTCCTGTTTAAGGTAACATCCATTTTCTTGTTCTATATCTATATGAGTTAAGAAACATTAAAGAAAGTACCAACACTCATAATTAAAAGTTGTATTATTATGGGAAAACTCTATAAAATTACACCAACTATTAAAAGTACTTTAAAACATACATGAATTTTTTTTTCCACATTATAATATCAAAATATCTAAACTTTTAAATTGTATCCATTTAATTAATAATACCTACACACTGACAGAAATTAACATTTATTAAAACCATTTTTTAATTATTTTAATTTATAATAATATTTAAACAATATTTAATTGATCCTGATTGGAGCCGAATATCTTAATATTTAATTTAAATATCCGGTTCCGTATTCGGAACATCGAGTATTCTATTTTTGGGATAGGATTTTGGATCCGGATATCCAAACCCTTGTTAGGTTCTTGTCCTTCGCCATCGACATTTATGATCTCATATTTTTCATTTTTGCGACAACATTTCATTCACTTCCGCTTACTTTGTCTTTTTTAAAAAAAATAAAAAAAACTCAAATACTGTACTTGCATTCATTAAGATACTGGAAGTTCATGCAACTCTTTTTCCACTAATGGATTTAAGCATTGAGGGATACTAGTCTACAATCAAGAATAGCAAAATAGAGATTACATGAGGATACATTCTTGGCGATAAGATCAGCACAAGAGTTCCCATTTCTCCCATTAAACCGAACTGATGGCTTCAAAATACGTCCTCTCTTGAAGCTCTTTAGACTTGGCCAAGAGGGAGGGTCCTTAACCGCCTGAAGCAAGGTCTTGGAATCACTTTCAAAGATGACTTTCAAGAACCCCAAATTACTGACACAAGACATGGCCCATACAAGGGCTGTGACCTCAGCCACGACAACAGAACCTAGCAATGGATAGGTTTTTGCTCCATACCATCTCACTCTCCCTCAATCATCTCTGAGAATCCAGCCTACTCCACATGTATCCTTCTCTTTTGACCATGATGCATCTACATTACATTTACGAGTCCCAGCAGGTGGAGGGAGCCAACGAGGACTAACCTGAACTCGCTTCTTTGTCTTTATGCTAGGGTTTTCAGTAGTTTTTATGCAAACTTTTGCATGATTCTTCACTTCCATTGGTGAAAGACTTACTAACTCGAGTGCTTATTTTTTTTATTTTATAATTAATATCTTTTAAATCATATCAAATTAAATTTTGATTAGATTCAATTTTATTAATTAGTTATATTTGTTTATATCATATTTTATTAAATTTAATATTATTGTAATTTTAATAAATAAAAATTTAAAATAATATTAATATATAATTTAAACTCATCCATGCATATTGAAACTTGTTAGATAAATAGTTTTAATTTATGATTTATAAAAAATTAAAAATGATAAACATTAACATATAAACAATTTAATTAACTTTTTAAACTATTGTAGAATTTATTTATCACAATAAAACATGGATCACTTAAGAAATCTCTAAACTCTTTGATAGGTACTACTCACAACATCTAGAGATGTGATCATTTTAGTTTCGTATCAAGAGCTTAGTTAGGGACTTCTCAAGGGTTTTGAGAAGCAATAACTAAACAAAGAAAGAAAGAAAAGAAACTAAAACTTTATTAAACCTTAAACTCGCACAAAAGGGTCGAAGGCGAGACCTCAAGTTGAGTTGAGAGAAAAAGGGGAAAAGGGAAAATTTACAAAACAGATCGTTGCACACCGATCGGTATCTAGCATCTTTTGTACCGACCGGCTACAATGTGTACCGACCGGTTATAATGTGTACCGATCGGTCTTCGTCTTCCTTCATTTCTTCACTTGATGCGTTTTGCTCCATTTCTCCTTCAGAACACCAAACAGGTCCAGAAACCTGTAAAGACTCAAAAACATCGAAAACGGACAAGTTCTCGACAAAAACACTCAAGACTCAAACATAAAAAAATACTCTAAAACCCGGTAAAAAATATCACTTAACAATAGGCTTGGACAGAGAGAGCTTCTTGCATAGAGGTTGCAACGTCAGTTATAGGTTCATAAACCCAAGGCTCATTACCAACAGAGAATCGACTCTTCAATGTTTCTCAGAGTTCGAATGCAGTATCAGCACAAGAAGCAGAGAGAGCTACGTAATTTGGGGTCAATAATATTGAGAATCCAAAGCTACGAGCATTGAATTGATAATACTTCCATAGTTTGATTTCCATCAGCACCAATGGATGACTTCTTCACCAAGCCGTCGATGAACCCTAACTTATTCTTAGCTTTGAGAGCATTACGCATAATATATAAGCTTTGCCAAACTTCTGTAAATAAGACCATCGAAAAACACCGTAGAGATTACTTGACCAGAGAGCTACACCTTTGAAATTGAACTAAACAAAAAGACGCAATTGAACTAAACAAAAAGAAGAATATATCACAACACACCTTTGAAATTGAACTAAACAAAAAGTCGTTTGACATGACCTATCTTCAGATTATTGTGTTTCAGAGACTGCTGTTATTTAGATAAGCAGATAATTGTTGTAAAGGAATTTAATCGGTATTATTCAGTTCACAGTTAATAAATGTGCATCCAGAATCACTAATTGTAAAACAAGATTAACCACAAAAAGGATGGCTAATACAGTATTAACCAGCTCAAGCCTCTTTACACCACCCAACCGGAATCAGTTCATGTTTATTTTAATTTCAAATATATGTTTAAGATTAATTTCATATTCTATATTAAGATGATAAATATATCTGTTTTTTTTTTTAAAAAACCTCCTTAAAAGTCTCTTGACTCTCTATCTCGTTTTCCAGAACATGAAAAAATATTATACAGTATATTATATATACAACTTCATCATCAGAGACTTTCCTTTTTTTTTTTTTTTTTTTTTTTCTCACAAACAGAATATTTTCATATATGATTTTGTTTAAAGTAGTAAACGATTTTCCTAATTTATCTGCTATATTTATAAAAGATTTACTTTTTTAGACTATATCTAAAAGGTAAAAAAATTAAAAACTAAAAGGAAAAAAAAAACTATTTCATAAACTATTTAATACCGTTTACTCTCTTCTCTCTTCTTTAGCTTTTGCATAAGCTCCTTATACACATTCTCCACAACGAGATAAATTTACACTAAGGTACGATGCTTATTCATAAACTATGTTCTCCGTTCACTTATTTCTCATATGTTTTTCAAAACAGAGGTTTTAAATCTCTGTCTCTATCTCGAAATCAAAACTCCATCACTATTGAAAATTTAAATCTTTTTTTTTTTTAATAAAGATTTTGCTGCTTACCGGAGTGAGTTTAGTCGGAGAAAGCACAATGACCAGTTTCAGAAAAGACCAAATCGATCTCAGCTTGATTAAAACAGTCAGTGTAATCTGTAATGATCCATACGCCACTGAATCCTCTAGCGAAGATGAATCAATCTCCAATCCGATCAAACCAAAACCTCCTAAGAAACGTTTCATCTCAAAGATCTGTGTCCCCACATTGATCGAAAAGCACGAGAACAATTCAGAGTTAGGAGGGAAACGAAATCGGAAATCATCGTCGGGATTCAAAGGTGTACGGCGGCGACCATGGGGAAAATTCGCGGCGGAGATTAGAAATCCGTTTGAGAAAAAGAGAGAGTGGCTTGGAACGTTTCCTACAGTTGAAGAAGCAGCAGAAGCTTATGAGAAAACTAAAAGAGGGTTTGATGAAAAATTGGGTTTACTTAACCAAACCGGTATGGTTCAACCGGAAATAGACGTAGTAGATTTGACTAAGACGTGTGGCTTAAGTAAACTGCAGTCACATGGCAAAACCATGAATACGGGAATTGCTATGGAGAAAATAATAGGTTTTGGTTGTGATCATGATGAAGAAGAGGGAATGATTAGTAGAATGTTGGAAGATCCGTTAATGACATTTTCGATTTCGGATATTTTTGGAGATTCAGTTGTTGAACCAAATGATTCATGGTTGGATTATAATTCAAAGGAGTTTAATTCGATTTTAGATGAATCAAAGTTTGAATTTGCGGAGAAGAGTAACTACAAGAGTCGCCAGATCAATGAGGATCAACACGAGGAAATTGTTTCAGAGATGGCGATCATTTTCGACGATACGACTGATATTGTGTTGGAATCTGATTTTTATATGATTACGGATGATTTACTAGAAGATTTTCCGATGGATGATTTTGGTAGTTTTGGAGAGCTTGATGATGATTATAGTTGGTTTAGTGGTACCACTGATACGAGTCTATGCAGTGGCATTAGTACAAACAAATAGATTACAAGTTTTGGTACTTTGATTTTGGTTTTGATGGCTTTTGTAACTAAATAAACATTCTATAAATGAAGGCAAAAAGGCTTTTACTAGTTCGAAATTTGAATAATTGTACTGATTAAGAATAAAGTCTTATTACTAATTGGAGTAACATAAACAAATTACAACAACTTGCTTCTTTTGGACTAGTTACACGAAAACTAACTCATTTATGTTACCTTGTTATGCAAGTTACGATGCTCACTAATCTCTTCAATATATAATCCGTTACGTGTTTGTTCCTTTTACAATTCAATTTCGCTCAAATTACTATAATTTTATTTCTAAATGGAGACATTTAATTAGGGTGTGTTTTTTGAACACCATGGATCCCATTTAGACTTAAAATGTGTAAGAGAAACTATATATATTTGGTAGTTTTACCAATTATTTGAAATTCTTAATTTTGTAGCGTTTTCTTTGCTGTAGCCTTTTTATTTGGCAAGAATTCGCACAAGAAAACAGAATCTAAGAGAATTCAGACAAATCGACATTTCATTTTCGGCCTTTTGTCTGCGTTAACTTTTCTAACCTCGTACCTTATCTTTTTCTCGAACAAACAATTCTTCCTTTTTATCTCTGTATCTCCAAACTCTAGCTTCTCCCTCACTTCGACTTCTTACTTTCTTTTCCTCTACTCCTTGCAAATAATGTGTTTTGTATGTCGCACCACCCAATGATTTACTAGTTTTTCTTTAAGGTGGAATAGTAAATTTTAGAGTTATTTATTTAAACAGCCCAGAAACGTTGTTAAATGACTACCATAGCTGGAATCTTTTGAAAATTACTTAAATATCAAAATGATTAAGGAAATGTCTATTAAGGAAAATTTAAAACTCTAATTTACGATTATGCCATTTTGATTTATTTTTAATTAAAAAAAAAAAAAAAAACATTGTTCATCGTCTTCATCTGCGAAAACACTGTTCATCATCTCTCATCTGCGAAAATTGAAACCCTATGTCGTCTGTTCGTCTTTTACGGTCGCGCTTCTGCTCCTTCGCCTCTCTACAGTAGTATTTCGTCGCAGTAACTTCGATCCCAAAAACCCAACACCATCTAAAATCCCCAAATCGATATTTTTCTTCCCATTGAAGAACTCTAAATCTGCAAATTCAAAAATCGAGTGTAATTCTCTTGTCTTATTTGAAATTTATCATTCTTCTTTTTTACATTTCATAATTATAAGCTCGATTTCACTTTCCAGAAGCTTAAAAATTGAGGATGAACAATATCTCTGGAGTTTCTAGCGGATCTCCAAACACCCAGCGAGAACTGTTATGGCCGATTTAGTATTCAGTTATAGATTTAGTATTCAGTTATGGCCGATTTATGATTTAGTAATGGCCGATTTATGATTTAGTTATGGCCGATTTATGATTTAGTTATGGCCGATTTATGATTATTCAATAAATCACTGTTCATCGTCTTCATCTGCGAAAACACTGTTCATCATCTCTCATCTGCGAAAATCGAAACCCTATGTAATATGTTCGTCTTTTACGGTCGCGCTTCTGCTCCTTCGCCTCTCTACAGTCGTATTTCGTCGCAGTAACTTCGATCCCAAAAACCCAACACCATCTAAAATCCCCAAATTGATATTTTTCTTCCCATTCAAGAACTCTAAATTTGCAAATTCAAAAATCGAGTGTAATTCTCTTGTCTTATTTGAAATTTATCATTCTTCTTTTTTACATTTCATAATTATAAGCTCGATTTCATTTTCCAGAAGCTTAAAAACTGAGGATGAACAATATCTCTGGAGTTTCTAGTGGATCTCCAAGCACCCAGCAAGAACTGTTATGGCCGATTTAGTATTCAGTTATAGATTTAGTATTCAGTTATGACCGATTTATGATTTAGTTATGGCCGATTTATGATTTAGTTATGGCTGATTTATGATTTAGTTATGGCCAATTTATGATTATTCAATAAATCACTGTTCATCGTCTTCAATCTGCGAAAAAACACTGTTCATAATCCCTCATATGCGAAAATCGAAACCCTAACTCTAGTGTCGTATGTTCGTCTTTTACGGTCACGCCTCTGCTCCTTCGCCTCTCCACAGTCGTATTTCGTCGCAGTAACTTCGATCCCAAAAACCTAACACCGTCTAAAATCCCCAAATCGATATTTTTTTCCCATTGAAGAACTCTAAATCTGCAAATTCAAAAGTCGAGTGTAATTCTCTTGTCTTATTTGAAATTTATCATTCTTCTTTTTTATATTTCATAATTATAAGCTCGATTTCACTTTCCAGAAGCTTAAAAATTGAGGATGAACAATATCTCTGGAGGTTCTAGCGGATCTTCAAGCACCCAGCGAGAACTGTTATGGCCGATTTAATATTCAGTTATGGCCGATTTATGATTTAGTTATGGCCGATTTATGATTTAGTTATGGCCTATTTATGATATTTATGATTATTCAATAAAAGCTAATTTATTGTTCAACATCCTCTCATATCCGAAAATCGAAAAATAACTTCGGTGTCGTCTGCTCGTCTTTTACGGTCCTGTCTCTGCTCCTCCGCCTCTCCACAGTCGCATTTCATCGCAGTATCCTCGATCCCAAAAACCCGACACCATAATTATGATGAAGAATAGAGAAGAACAACAACGGCGGTTAAACCTAATTAGGATAGACTAAACCTAATTTTGGAGATGATGTAATTGCTGACATTGAAATATAATTGATGAAATGGAAACATGCCACCAAAAGAACACATAAATCAGCCACAAAAGTCAGCCACTACATAAACGATAAGTATGTTGTCACTGAAATACTATTTAAGTAATTGATGACATGGAAACATGCCACCAAAAGAACGCATAAATCAGCCATAATAAGTCAGCCGTCAGATAAACGATAAGTATGTCGTCACTGAAATATTATTTAAGTAATAATAAAAGTTTATATAAATCAGCCACTTAATACACATAAATCAGGTGAAAAAGTTAAGTCGGCTACTACATCAAGTAAATCTGTCGTCAAAAGCCCGATATTACAGTAATTATTTGTTAATTACTTAGTCAGCCATAATTAACCTGACTTTTAAGTTAATCTGCCTTATAATGGCAGATTTAAAGAAAGTCGGCCACAATAAGACCGTATAAGTCAGCCGTTTAAAAATAAATCAGGCAAATAAGTCAGCTGGATTATCGATAAATCAGTCAGGCAAAAAATAAGTCAGCCATGTCAGATCAATAAGTCAGCCAAAATTTTCATAAATCGGTCATATTAATAAAACTCGGCTGTGTCGCAAATCATAAATCAGCCAATATCTCATAAGTCAGTCAAAATTCTACTAAGTCAGCCGTGACATGTATAAATAAATCAGCCGATATCTCATAAATCAGGTAAAATTTCATAAGTATGTTGTGACCTCAGGCTGACTTAAGTACATAAATTAGTTGACAGGCTAATAAATCAGCCGTTCACTTAAATCGGCCAATTTTCTCTTAAGTCAGCCGTCACTAAGGCGAAAAAAAAATTCGGCAGACTTTCATAATACACGTAGGCAGTTTTTGTTAAATTAGTTTGCATGTGTAGCTATGATGTGACTTATTGTTCATGAATGTCACTATGTGAAATTAATAGCTCTTGTAATCATCAAAACATTAAAATAGTTTGCATGTGTAGGTATGCCATGACTCATAATTAGTGTAGCTGAGAATCAAATTTTCTTGATAAAATTCAATATAGATGATTGATGATGCATCATATATAAATTTTGGAAACAATATGTATTTTTCAAAATTCAGAATTTAACAACGTAATAATAAAATTGAATAACGCGCTAAAAATAACTTAAAATAAGATATGAATAACGCGCTAAAAATAACTTAAAATAAGATATGAATAACGCGCTAAAAGTTCAAATATATTAAATAAAAAATTCGTTAACCAGAAATTTGTGTTTAAATAACGCGCAAAAGTTTATATTTGTTAACAAAAATTATGTTTGACTAGAAATTTGTGTTTCAGTCATATCTTCCTTAGTTTTTGCATAAGCTCATTTACAAACTCCCCAGGCCCACAATGAGACAGATTTGATTCAAATAATCCTTTTCTCGAGAGATTAAAACATACTAAGATATGGTGATTAATCATAACAATTTTTTTTTCTTCCAATTTTTCTCTTATGTTTGTAAAAGCATAGGTTAATTAACATACATTTTTTTTCTCTTATGATGTGATATATTGTTCGTGAATGTCACTATGCGAAATCAATAGCACTTTTAGTTATTAGAACACTAAACAAATGCCATGACCTATAGTTGGCTTAGCTGAGAATCAATATTTTCATGATAAAATCCAATATTGATGACACATCGTATATCAATTTTGGAAATAATATGTATTGATTTCAAAATTCAGAATTTAACAACATAATAACAAATTTGAATAGCCTGCCAAAAATAAATTTAAAAAAAAATATGAATAACTCGCCAAAAGTTTCAACTTTTTGGTTGACCAGAAATTTGTTTGAATAAAGCGCCAAAATTTATACTCTATTTGTTAAGAAATATATGTTTTGACTAGAAACTAAGTTTCAATAATATCTTCCTCACCATTTCTTAAGCTCATTTACGAACTCCCCCCACAACGAGAGAAATTTGATTCAAACAATCCTTTTCTCAAGAGATTTAAACATACTAAGGTACTATGATTAATCATTACAATGTTTTTCTGCTCAATTTTTTTCTCTTATCTTTGTAGAAACACTAACCTCATTACAATTGTGAATTTGTGATAGATATATGAGACAACAAAAATAATAAAATATGATTAATCATAACAATGTTTTCTGTTCAATTTTGTTTTAGATTTTCCTGCTTTCCTGAGTTTAGTCGGAGAGACAACAATGATCAGTGAAGACAAAATTGATCTCAGCTCGATTAAATCAGTCAGTGTAATATGTAGTGATCCATATGCCACAGATTCCTCCAGCGAAGATGAATCAACCTCCGACAATATTCCTCGCCGTCAAACCAAACCAAAACCACCGAAACGTTACGTCACGAAGATTCACATCCCGTCATTGATCGAAAAGCACGACAACGAGTCAAAATCGAATTCAGAGATGGGAAAAAGACACCGGAACTCATCGTCGGGATTCAAAGGTGTACAACGGCGACCATGGGGAACATTCGCGGCGCAGATCAGAAATCCGTTTGAGAAAAAGAGAAAATGGCTTGGAACGTTTTCTACAGTTGAAGAAGCATCCGAGGCTTACGAGAGAACTAGAAGAGAGTTTGATGAACGATTGAGTTTAGTTAACCAAACCGGTTTAACTAAACCGGGAAAAGATTTGACTAAGCCGTGTGGCTTAAGTAAACGGAAAGGGAAGGAAATAGAATTGACCAAACCACCGTCCAATTGCGAAAAGGTAAATACCGGAATTGATTTGGAGAAAACGTTCGGTTTAGGTTTTGGTTGTGATTATGAAAAAGAAGAGGGAATGATTGGTAGGATGTTTGAAGATCCGTTAATGACATTTTCGGTTTCGGATATTTTAGGAGATTCAGTTGTTGAACCAAATGATATATGGTTGGAGTATGATAGAAAGGAATTTAATTCGTTTTTAGATGAATTAAAGTTCGAATCTGCGGAGAAGAGTAACTACAAGTATAATTGGAATGAGGATGCCAGTAAAGTTATTCAACATGAGGACGCAATTGTTTCAGAGATGGCGACAATTTTCGACGATAAGTTAGTTGAATCGTCTGATATTGCTTTCGATTCTGATTTTTATCTGATTAAAGATGATACTCCGTTGGAAGATTTTCAGTTAGAAGATTTTCCGATGGATGGTTTTTGAAGTTTTGGAGAGCTTGATGGTGATGATGATTATAGTTGGCTTAATGGTACCAGTGATTGGACTGATATGAGTCAATGCAGTGGCATTAGTACAAACAAATAGATTACAAGTTTTGTTTACTTTGTTTTGGGTTTTGATGGCTTTTGTAACCAAACATTATATAAAAGAGATTATCATATATCATCTATAAATGTGTGACAAATAGATTAAAAGTTTTGTTACTTTGTTTTGGGTTTTTGATGGCTTTTGTAACCAAACATTATATAAAAGATATTATCATATATCATCTATAAATGTGTAACAAAAAGATTACAAGTTTTGTTACTTTGTTTTGGGTTTTTGATTGCTTTTGTAACTAAACATTATATAAAAGAGATTATCATAATATATCACCTGTAAATGATACAAAAACTGGCCGCCATTGTCTCGCCACACACCGCTCCTCTCTTTTTCTCTCTAATTGACCTAAGCGCCGCTCCTTTTCTTTTTGGCTTTGCGTGGAGATCGACGGGCGGTGGCTTACACAGCATCGATGTCGGTCTCCCTTGGTTCTCCTCTAGTCTTCTCTTTGTAGTTTTTGTTTTTTTGGAAGATCCTTTGTCTTTTTGCCACAGATCTACTCAGATCTGACGAAGAGATGAAGTCACCGGTTTTTGCTGGTTGGTATGGACGGTAGCGCCGGACCTCCTTGGTCAACGGTGTGGCTATGGCTACAAACGCCTCTGTTTTCCTTCATTTCTCTGTTAGGTTTTTCAGATTTGTACCGGCAGAAAGAAATAGTTTATGTCCTTGTTTGTAGTTTCTCTTTTCTCTGGGCTTTTGGCTGAGTTAATTTTCTCCTTTAGTTTTGTTTATTTTATTTTTCGTTTTGACTGGACTGATTTTTCGTGGGCATGAATTGTTTCTAAAACCTTCGGTTTAAGTGGATCTGGAGTTCTTGTTTGGCTCCGTATTTGGCTCCAGCATTTGATCCGTTTTTAGGGGTGCTGTTGTAAGTCGCCTTCTCGAGGAATCCATCTTCGTTGGGAACAGGCCTTGTTCTTTCTTCAAAGGCGCAATTATCTGGCGCTTCGATCTTCATCTCGGCAAGGAGAAGTGTTAGAATTTTATCCGATTGATGGAGCTTCTTGGGTTTACTATCAGGGCGTGCAGTGAGCATTTCTTCGATCCAATCATTTTCTTTAGGTCCATGTCCGAGTTTTAAGTCTCATTCACTCGACGGCTAGGTTATGTCTTTAAGTTCAGTTGTGCTCTCTACTTGGCAATCTGAATCAGTCTTTCCTTTTGCTTTGCTAATTTCAAGTTGATAGATTGTTTCTATCCTTAATTAGCATTGGTTGTTGTTATAGGGTATGTTTGAGTTCAGCCTTGATTGTTCATGGCTTGGTATTTGCTCTCACATTTTTTGTATCAATTGGTTTCATTTATATATATTTTCAGATGGAAAAAAAAAAAAATGATACAAAAACTAGTTAACGAAATCTGTTAACGGAATAACATTTACAAATTACACCAGCTCGCATTAACGAAATCTTTTCTTTTGGACTAGTTACACAAAAAAACTAACTCATTTATATACAACACGAACTAATAATCTCTTCGATGTGGTACCTTGTAATGCAAGTTACGATGCTCACTAATCTCTTCAATATCTCCGACTCTCTATTTCCCTCGTTTTTTCACTTCTTATCCAAATTGAGTATATAATCTGTTATTTATTTGTTTCATTTATGATTCAATTTCGCTTAAAATTTCTTTGCAGTAGCCTTTTTATTGACAAGAAGTCTCACAAAGAAGCATATATCTAAGAGAATAAGTTCCTAGGAACTGCTGGCTAAAGATCTTCGGACAAATCGACCTTTCATCCTCGGCCTTTTGTCTGCGTTAACTTTTCTAACCTCATACCTTATCTTCTTCTCGAACAAACGATTCTTCTTTTTATCTCTGTATCTCCAAACCCTAGCTTCTCTTTCACTTCTACTGCTTACTTTCTTCTCCTCTATCCCCTGCAATCCATTACCATAAGTTTCTTTTATAATTTTGGGTGAAACTGCTCCATTTGAAACTATGATAACATTTTTTTTGTAATTAATTTACTCATAAAATCAAAACAAATTGAGATTGGGAGCTCTTACTGGAGGAACTAACTGAAAGTTACTTGTGTTGTTGAATCTTGGAGATTCTTGTTTATCCCAAGCTGCTATAACATTTTCGTAATTCAGTCTAAGTAACATGTTCCTCTGCTTTGCATTACTCTCATAATCTTCAATTTCTTCAGTCTTTGCTGAAATCACCATGACATTGTCGGAATCATTCTTGCTGCTCATCAAAGATTGTCCAGGACATGATGCTTCAGCTCCATTAGTTTTAGCTTCTTCTTCGTTGTAATATAGATCCTCCATTGGATCAATCTCATCTTCAAAGTTGAATTGTCTCATAGTTTCTTCACTGCCATCGATGAAGAAGAGTCCCATCTCAGTGAATCCCTGAAACTCTGGCACAAGAGAAGTCAGATCATCATCATCATCATGATCATAATTTGTTTCTGGTATGAGAAACATTTTTTCGCCTTCGATCTCGGGAACACGAGGGTCTTCTCTTCGTCTCTCATCATCTATCTTTGGTTGTGGCCTTTTCTCACAACGGGCTCTAGGTGTTCTTGCCTTTCTTCTAAACCCGCTATACCAAACCGGCTTTGATGTTGTTCTTCGAAGCACATCATTTGCTCTAAGACAAACTCTCTCGTGTTTTGTCGCCACATGGTTTGCAGAATGCACTGATTCATCACAACCATGACACAAGAAAGCATCATCTGATGCACAGTACCAAACCGCGTGTTTCTTCAGACACAATTCGCAAGCTCGTGGCTGCTTGACATCTTCTTGGTGCTCTCGAATCATCATTTCTGCGCAAAACATGAAACAGAGTTAAGAGAATTGCAGAAGAGACTTGGCTTAATAGAAAAGGAGCTTTATCAAGTAACAAACACAGTAATGGTTGTTATATACTTGTATGGAATTTGATATTTTGGTGACTTGTCATGAGCTAAGAATAAAAAAGATCTTAAAGTGAGAAAAAAGGGGACAATGAAGAAGACAAGGGCTAAGAAGGATGTAGAATAATGGGCACTGACAAAGGTGTCTTCTTAGGTTTTATAATAATCTTTTTTCTCTAGGATTAGACAAAGACATTTCCTTCAGAACTTGAAGATTTTTTTTTTACTGACAGTTCTTTCTTGTGTCAGTAGCCAGAAATGAGTTTTAGCCCAAAAGATATATATATTTTTAGCTCAAGTTTTTGAGTCTTGGTTAATATTGTTGAATCTTAAGAGTAAGTGTTAATGAACATACTTATATAAAGCGGATAAAATCTTAAGAAAAGGTAGTGAAATATGAGAAGGTTAAAAAGTGTATAATAATAAAGTGTGTGTATTAATGAAGTGTGACCATACCCGTTTTTGTTGGTTTATACAAAGGGAAGGGACACTGTACCGATGATGATTTGGCCTCACATACCGAATTTGATCCAAATCTTTGCGATATTATTGGTCAGACTTGGATTATGTTTTTGGGGTCTTTTATGGGTTTCTTTTTCTTACCCATTCTTTAAGTTTTATCTTTTTTGTTTGTTTGTCTTTTGTTTTCTTCATTTTGTCTGTGGTCCTTACCAAGTCTTTTTCACCATTTAACCATATATGATAACTACTAAGAGATTATATAATGTTTTAAGAAAAACAACTACTAGTTTTTGTGTAACTAGCCCAAAAGAACAGATTTCGTTAATGCAAGTTGGTGTAATTTGTAAATGTTATTCCGTTAACAGATTTCGTTAACTAGTTTTTGTATCATTTATATGAGATATATGATCGATCATCTCTTTTATATAATGTTTAGTTACAAAAGCAATCAAAAACCCAAAACAAAGTAACAAAACTTGTAATCTTTTTGTTACACATTTATAGATGATATATGATAATATATTTTATATAATGTTTGGTTACAAAAGCCATCAAAACTGATATATGATCATCTCTTTTATATAATGTTTGGTTACAAAAGCCATCAAAACCCAAAACAAAGTAAACAAAAATTGAATCTATTTGTTTGTACTAATGCCAGTGCATTGAGTCATATCAGTCCAATCAGTGGTACCGTTAAGCCAACTATAATCATCATCACCCTTAAGCTCTCCAAAACTTCCAAAATCATCCATAGGAAAATCTTCCAACGGAGTATCATCTGTAATCAGATAAAATTCAGAATCGAAAGCAATATCAGTCGATTCAACTAACTTATCATCGAAAATTATCACCATCTCTGAAACAATTGCCTCCTCATGTTGAATAACTTTGCAGGCATCCTCATTCCAATTATACTTATAGTTACTCTTCTCCGCAGATTCGAACTTTAATTCATCTAAAAACGAATTAAATTCCTTTCTATCATACTACAATCATATATCATTTGGTTCAACAACTAAATCTTCTAAAATATCTGAAATCGACAATGTCATTAACGGATCTTCCAACATTCTACCAATCATTCCATGGTACTAAAGATGTTGTGTGGAAATCTAATCCTACATTTTTTTTAAATGAACTGCAAGTATGGACTTCCTACAATTACTCGTTTTCTTAAGTTCATCAAATAAGGTCATAATAAAAGTATAAAATTACAAGCAGAAAGACTTATATAATTAAGTAATTAACTGGTCATAAATCCAAAATAAGATCTTCTACAGCTTTAAAAGGTACCCATTCGGGTTTGGATCAGGTCTTTCGGGTTTTCGGGTTTAGAAGTTTAAGACCCATTCGGGTATTTATAATTTTCGGTTCGAGTTCGGTTCAGTTCCATCCGAATTCGGGTACCCGAAATATTGAACTTTTAAACAAAAATTGGTCAAAATTTGAATAGAACTTAGTTAAATTTGAATATAGTTTGGTTAATGTTTCACAAATATTATTTAAAAATTTTGAATATTTCGTTTATTTAGGTATTTTGGTTTAAAACTAATTGATATTATCGTATTTAAAATTTTTAATTTTGATAATTGAGTGATATTAAATGTAAATATAATTAATAATTTGGATATATAATTTTATTTTGGATATTTCGGGTACCCATTCGGTTCTCGGTTCGGTTCGGATTCTGTTCTATAAATATAGGACCCATTTGGGTTTTCCTAAATATCTGGTCGGGTTTGGTTCGGGTATTTGGGTCCAGTTACTTTTGCCCAGGCCTAGTAAAAGGCACTTGAGAATTTCATTATTTCCAAAAACAGGGACTCAAATGTACACCATTAAGCCATAAAGACTGGAAATTATTTGAAAATCCAAGGCTGAGCATAGCTAACTGGAAGTCATTAGTCCAATTAGTAAATGTGTTTTGCGAAAAAAAAAAAAACATAAAACAAGCAACGACCTTCTCAGAGCCAGCCATTAACTTGCGACAGAGAATCCATTTATGTCCGGTAATCAAAGCTCTCACTCACTCACCTGTGTCATTGGAGCAAGAAGAAACCTTTAAAAATAATTAAAACCAAATCAAATCGTAATTGAACTCTAGAATTTGACTATAGACCTTTAAAACCCCTTGTGGAACTATTTCTACAAGCTCTCGCCAATAATTAAAAAAAAAACAACTAAATGCTTGAACCCTATCCTTCTTCATAAAGTCCAAAACATGTCCCATCTCTCAAAAAACATCAACGAAAATCCGTGACTAGGTTTCTCTTTCTGCCTAAAGATCGGATACGATCGTAAGCAAAATGGAATCCATAATCAACCATACGTCCAAAAAAACTGAGTCATTCCAGTATCTATCAATTCATTTCTAAACAGTCCAAAACACGTCTCGTCTCGTCTCTTAAACCGTCGTCAATGAACAAGTTTTAACCTCTGTGATTGCAACCAGATTGATATCAATAAATCACAAGAGCATCCACAATTGTACCCCAAAAACTAAGTCACCCTAAAATCTCATCAATTCATATATATATATTGTCTAATTTTTGTTCTTCTTCTTCTTCATCTTCTGCTTTCACTTAAAGTTTATTTAACAAAGTAAAGTATTTGATCAAGTGCTACTTACCTATGATCAATCAAGTGCACAACATTACTCAGCTTCAACAGCTTCTGGCTTGGGACCTGGTTTCACAAAATCAATATCACAAACAAAATGTTTCAATACCAAAGAATCTGAGAGACCTATCTACCTCACATTCAAATCCGATATGAGCTGAATCAATGAATTACGACACTAAACACTAAATTAGTTCAATTTTCAAAGATTAAGAGGACAGATTCATCAAAACCCTAAAGAAATTTCAATTAAGCATTCCACCAGTGACAGAGACCGTCGGAAAACTCACCGTGGAGAGAGATAGGACGGTGGTCTTTGCCCCAACCGACGCCGCGAGTAGCATCGAGATACTGTTGAACAAGATGGCGACACTTTTGGTAGTGATTAACGCCTTCGACGCGGTAACACCATTTGACCTTCTCGCGTAAGATCTTAGCTTTCTCGATATGGATCCACTTCTCACGAACAATATGTTCTCTCATCTCCATCATCGCAACCGGATCTTTGTACGGATTCTCCGGATCGAAGCCATCCGGCGCCGTCTCTTCGAACTCCGGCAAACCCTTCTTCCTCCCCATCGTAATTTTGATTTGTTTGTTTTCCTATCTGCGACTGCGATTGATTGTTTCATGATTTTTCGGGTTATGGTTTTTGTGGTTATTTTGGGCCTTTTAATTCTTATAATGGGCTTAGAGTTAGCCCATATGATAAATATTGGCTTCACAAATTGGGCCTTTTGGGAGAAGTTTATGATTATCATGTTTGCTTGCATATGCATACATGCAATCACAGGATATTTCATGATTAAAGTCCAAAGTCCAAACCACACAAATATTTGGAATCGGAGCTCAAATCATACAATTTTTTACATCTTCATACAACCATTCACATGCTAATTAACCACACGAATTTAACAAAAATTCGTTAACAATCAATCAATCCACATTAGTTGATTTTTTTGAAAAAGCTTTAAAGGGTGCAATCTTTTTTTTTCTTTTTCTTTTTGGAAGTACCATTTAACATTTTTTAATTCTCTTTTCCTCGTAATACGATACCATTTAGGTGTGCAATCATTTGTTAAACATAATCTAACATGTATAATTTGGATCCCATTTTTTTTACTGGTACACTCATAGATTAAGCTAGCTAACTAACCAATTAATTAGCCGCTATAGTTTAGGCTGCATGAGAGCATCTTCTCTTATTGACTTAATACAAACAAAAAAAATCACACCATCAAATAAACATATCAAATTCAGGTCTTCGTTTACCGACGGCTTTCTTAACGGTTTGGGAACCAAACTGGATAACTCGATCAGAAAATCTTTTCTTTTAAAAATGAAAACATAAAAAGTGATGGCATTTTTCCAAAAATCCGTGATATATCTTTCTTTCTTTCTTTTTTCTTTTTTTTCGTTTTTGCAAAGACATATTCAGGTCTTAGTTTGTTTTTTCTAGCAAAGATATCGTGATATATCATTAAATCGTACTATTAATCAAAAAATGATTAGGTTGAAGAATTAATGGTTTCCCGCGTTCATACCGAAAAAGAAGATGACCTTCCACATACGAATTTTCAAGTTTTTTTTTTTTCTATTTTAGATAAGTTATGGTAACTCCAACTGCATAATTTTCAATTAAATTAAGTTCGTCTTTTTACCGTTTGCCGGGCTTTTCATATCTGTTAAAGATAAATATCAAATTCTACTTTAGTTAAAAAAAAAAAAAAAATTAGAGTAAATAATATGCAAATTGCAGGGTATGACCAATTCAAAATACATTAGTTCCTAATTAGTGATTAAAAAACATGCACAGTTCACTTTTCATAAAATTGTATATGTACGTTTCTTTGGGTTAATTATCTACACTATATGGGTGATTCTAGAAAGCTGAAAATGAGGAAAAAGAAAAGTAAGAACAAGAAGTGAATCTTCTGAGTTATTCTAATGGTAGGATTGACATTAAATCTAAATTTCTAATTACGTCTAGAAGATGCTCCAAATTTTTTTTTACTCTAACTTATATTAATAAAACTATGACTAAATATATAATCTCATGAATATACACACATATTCTCTTGGGTTGGTAAGATTTTATTACCCACTCATCACATAGTAATTATCTTAACTCTCTCTTAATTAATTATATAACCTAATTAACTAACAAGCTAAATCAGATCTGTAGGCTATATAGGCTAGTCTCTAGTCAAGAAGGTTCTATATGGCTATTCTATATTAATTTGAATGAGTAATTATATGTTTAATTTTTTTTTTTTTAAATAAAATACAAACAACTACATATGGTTGAAAAATATTACAACAAACTAAATTTTTTTAAAATCTCATCACTATATAATATAATAATAATAATAATATATAAGCGCACAATACAAATTCTATGAAATTTTGGGTAATCCAGTTAACTACTTTTCCAATGTTCCGGTTAGATCAATGCTGGAAAAAAAAAGTTATTTTGATTCATACAAAATTTTTTTTTGGCTAAATATAACTTGTACAAAATGTAATGCATACAGATCCTAGTATTATGAGTCTAAAACCAATTTTTGTGTGTATACATGATTAAATATTGTAAATGGTTATGAGATGTGGAGAAAGACAAGTGTCAATAGGTTAAGATAAATTTAAAGGACTCAGGGTCAAAGGAATGAAGAAGAATCCATTCTGTCATTAGGGCTTTTTGGTGGGTAGAAATGGGTAAAGGTGGTTGGACTAGTATCTCATACATTTCTAATATTTGTCGTCATTATAATTATTTTATATATAATGGTAATGTAATCTAAAAGGAACATTGACTATCATATAACATAAAACTTCATATTCGAGTATTTTATGGAGATATATTTTTACCGGTGAATGAAATTATTTATAGAATTGGTTACATAAAAAGCATACACATTTATTTTTAATTTTTCGTAATTGACAAATACATATTCTCAAAAATGTTGTGACTAGTAATAGCCACTAAATTACAAGTAGTTATATTCTAATAACCGACTTAACTAAATGAGATATAAAATATAGTTCGATATTTCTTGATTACACAATTCAAACTAAGTGCATAAATCTGACAATACATAGTTACATACATATATACATATACAAAGTATTTTAGTGATTAACTAAAATACTAGTCTACCACTTTGGACTCTCAAAAGATTTTATTATTAAGATCGAGCCAATATTCAACAAACATATTTTCTTTTCTTATCCATTTTTTGTCAATGCATGTGATATCATTCAGACACACATAGCCACACGCGTGTAAGGAAATGCTTACATATACATGTTATATCGATATTAGTATATATGTAACATACACCACCTAAGTTACGAAGAACTATTTTCCGATAACCTCTCATTATTTTCCCTCTTTTTTTCATCCTCAAGAGAGAGATAAGAGAAAGAGAGAAAACCTAATTTTCCTTTATGTAAGATCGATCAATTGTTGTCTTATACCACCCAAAAAAAAAAAAAAGATCAATTGTTGTCAGAAAATTATATTTCAATTAATTTGTGGAGACAAATTAAAGATATATATCAATGGAGGAAAGTCTTCCAGCGGGATTCAGATTTCATCCTACAGATGAAGAGCTAATTACACATTATCTATCTCGGAAAGTCGTGGATGTCGGATTCACAGCTAAAGCTATCGTTGATATTGATCTCAACAAGTGTGAACCTTGGGATTTACCAGGTTTAATTAATTATATATACTTACTATAACATATGTTTTGTATTCATTTTCTCCCATAATATATTGATATTCACATGTACTCCTGATTTTATCGTTTTAAAATTTTCATGGTATGTTTTTTGTCTACCAAAAGTGCATGCAAAAGTATCAAAGTTTGTGTGAATATTTTGTGAGTGCAGCAAAGGCTTCAATGGGAGAGAAAGAGTGGTACTTCTTTAACTTAAGGGACCGGAAATACCCAACCGGTTTAAGGACGAACAGGGCAACTGAAGCCGGTTATTGGAAGACCACCGGTAAAGATAAAGAGATATATCGAACCGGAATTATAGTAGGAATGAAGAAAACCCTAGTTTTCTACAAAGGAAGAGCTCCAAAGGGAGAGAAGAGTAATTGGGTAATGCATGAATATAGGCTTGAGAACAAGCAACCCTTCAAACCTACCAAGGTATATATATACCCACCCACTCACACATTCACATCTTCTCTATTAGGTGTATCACTATTGTCGAGTGGTTAATCCGGATTGTGGTTGGGTTAACTATTAACTTTTTTATCCTATTTTGTGTAGTATTTATCATTTTTATATATTTATCATTTTAGTCCTTTAATCCGGATTTAAAGTAGGCCTGAACGTTCGGATATTCGGGTCGGGTTCGGATCGGATTTTTCGGGTTTGGGTTTTTCGGGTTTACAAATTCCTTACCCGTTCGGGTATTTGAAAACTTCGGGTCGGATTCGGTTCGGAATTGGTCGGGTTCGGGTTCGGTTCGGGTTTACCCGAATATCCAAAAAATAAAAAAAAATCGAATGTAAATCTACTAAATTACTTGAAAATATCCAAAATTCTAAAAAAAATACAAGTATTATTACACAAATCTACAAAAAAAACAACTAAATATACTCAAAATAAATCTAAAATATCCAAAAATCATGAATATTTAAGCATTTGTCTTATTACAAGTATAATTATTACTAATAATATATTAGTATGTACATATATTTCGGGTATGTTCGGTACATGTTCGGGTTTCGGTTCGGATCGGATTCGGGTTCGGGTTTTCGGGTTTTGAAGTTTAGTACTCGTTCGGGTATTTTAATATTTCGGGTTCGGATTCGGGTTGATTTTTTCGGGTCGGATTCGGGTCGGGTACTCGAGTTCGGATATTTTGCCCAGGCCTAATTTAAAGTGTAGTTTTACCAAGTACATGTGTAGTTTTACCAAGTACATACAATACTTCTTATTTAAGGACCGTTTCTTAACTTTTCTCACCTTCTCTCATACTTTTTTCTTTTTTTATTATTATTATTTTTTTAGAAACTCAAGAATGAGCGTTGGAGCTGCTCTTATATATATATGTATGTATGTATAAATTAGGTTTTGTTTACTGTTTTTATCTACCCGGTCAATTCATATCAACAAAAACCATTTTCAAAAAGTTTAAAAGATTTGGATCTATGTGTATTTTGTTCACAAGATTCGGATTATCCATTATCCAACATTCATAATATATAAGAATTATAATTCTAATTATTTGTGTTTTTATAACTCGGACCTTTAAAAATGTTTTGTGTGTCCCAGTGGTATTCAGAATTTCAGACCATATTATGTTTTTGTTTGGTAGTATAAATATATACATATATTTATCTGCAAACATGATAACTCATATATATGTTTAGGCCTCTTAGAAAATCCTAACAGTTGGTTTCGATTTTACCCCCAAAAAAAAAAATCGATGACCGGAACATTTTAAGGCTAAAAATATTAATTTAGGCGGTATGAAGCAGGTCAGATTTAATTTCTCTCTTGGTTTGTTATTTGATGACATATATATGCATATTAATTTCAGGAAGAATGGGTGGTATGTAGAATTTTCAAGAAAAACCCAGCAGCAAAAAAACCACAGGAGGAGCCACAATCTTCTCAACCATCTCTTGAATCTCTATGCGAAGCAAACTCATCAATGGCCAATAATGAGTTTGGAGATATCGAGTTTCCTAACCTCTCATCCGAGAATTTCATCGATAATAATGGTTTCAGTCATATCCAATCACAGAACAGTACTTACTTAGCAGACAACACTAGCAGTAATGCAAGTACTGGTCTTGTCGATATGAACTTGAACATTGCAACAACTACTACTCTCCCTTCGATCTCTTCATGGTCAACGAGTCTCCTTGGTCAAAGTTTATCTCCCATTGATTCGTTGCTCCTCAAGGCTTTTCAAATAAGGAATTCATATAGTTTCCTCTAAATAGATGCTGCTGATCATTTGAGTTACGAATGTTAAATATGGACTTCTATATAAATATGGTCAAGGAACGTAAATCAGGTTGTAACTTTAATTAAATTAGTGAAAATAAATAATTTAAAAATTGGCTAACTTCTTATATGTATAAGTTCTTGAACGCAAATCAGGTTGCAACTTTCTAATTTCTTTTGTTGACAACCTTCAGTTCTTAATTATGTGCATCAACTATTAACAAATCGTAGCTTTCTTATAGAGTTGAAAATTGCAGAATATGGAAATACATACTTGCAATATAAATCAGTTTCATCCAAAAAGATTATAGCATTATTTTTCCATATATATTTTTTCTTTTTTTTGTTAAACCATATTTCCATATTTTCTTCATCAGTGATGACTTTGTTTTCCTTATTACTTTTGGTAAAATAAATAAATTATGTTACAGTATTTTTCCTAAACGTCCTATGACTTTTAAAAATCACCGACTCTCATATACCTTTGTTTCATCCACCACCACTAAGAAACATGTTGACGTCGATGGTTCTTCGGCGGACTTTATGAAAAGAAGAAGTCAAGAATTGAAATGCTGACTTTATGAAAATCATCGATGATAACTTGACACTCTTGGAACTCATTACGGCTGCTAAGTTTCTAAAAATAGAGAGTCTCTTTGATCTCACTTGTCAAAGAGCTGCTGATTTGATCCAAAATAAAACAAACGATAGATACGTACCTTTTTGAATATTGTAGAAGGATTACACATCTGAGGAACTTGAAAACGTTCGCCAAGAAAATCAATGGGCTTTTGAATGATTCAAACCCGATTTAAGTTTCTAGATCAATGTGTTAATTTCCCTTGTTTTTCTTTTTTAATTGTCTTATTTCCTTCTAAATTTTTGTTGTATTGTTTTTTTTTCATCAATATACATTGACTGATTTTAAGAAAAAAAATTATAATTTATACTTTTATATACAAAGATTAAAAAATCAAAGGATTTGAACTAATGTGTTAGATTTTGTGTATAGATTTTCTTATGTTCTCTAACAACAAGACCAAACTTAAATAAAAAAAATAGAAAAAAAAAAAAACCCAAGCAAAACAGAGAAGCCAAAAGCAGAGAGATGATGCTTTGGGTAAAATTTATTTTTGACTCAACTGTTGCATCTTCTTGTCGGAAAATTTATTTTTTGTCTCAATTGTTGCTTCTTCTCTTTTCTTCGTTAACTCTTTCATCTCTACTCTGAAACGTTCTTCAATCTCCTCTAACTCCTCTCTTAACCTCTCATCTTCTTCTTCCTTCAAGCTTCCTAGTTTCTCTGCTTCTTGATCTTCTGTTGTTGCAGCTACGGTCGAGTTAGCCTCATCATCGGATCCTGGACAATAATCCGAGGACAAAGAATGACTAACGGATTCACCGTTTTGATGAATAAGATGATCGACCGAGACATCGGTTTTCCAGCTTGGTATCAAGTTGATGAGTAATACATCAATAAGTTCCGCTATAAACATTACGTTTTGATCCGTCAATTCGAGCTGTTCAACCATCTCACTCGATACATTAGAAGCCGTGTCGCCTTCTTGAAAGAATAGGAAATGAATGTTCCTCACACGCCCTGCCGCGCAAAACAAAACTAATCAAGTTTTTGAAATGAACATATACATTTTCATGAAATACACAAAAGAATTTTGATTATGTAAGAGCTAAAAACACTTACCATTTTCGTCGACTATACGAAGAATTAGCGAGACAGAGTTTTCATCATTCTCTTCACCTTTGAGGACAAAGAAGTTGCCTCGCTTTGCCCGTCTAACCTCAATACACTTTGATCCTGAATTGTTGCTTGAAGTAACAATAGGAAGGTTATTGTCCTCGTCGAGATTCATTGACATTGGTCTATTCCGAGCACTAGCCGGTCCTTCAGACATTAGACAACGATCTCCAAATGTTCCTTCTTTAGGCATTACAATGTCGGGAAGCGGTAATGGATTGTTCATAGCTAAACCGTTCACTTGGAGAAAAGAATCCATTAGAAGCTCCTTAGCCGATAACCTTTCTGAAGCTGGCAATAAACATTTCTCGATAAATTTCATTACTTCTGGATCTTTAACCTTTGAGAGTGAAGCTGGTTTTATCCCCTAAGTAAATAAATAAAAAGAAGACTCACCATAGTTAGCGATTAAGATTTTGTTCGATATAATATAACCAATGGCGAAAACTACGCGAAAATGTCAAACTTACTGATGAAACTTTCTTATAGATTTGAGCAGAGTTTCTACATTCACAATAAGGATATTCAAATGTAACCATTTCCAACATACACATCCCGAACGAATATATATCAGCGAGCTCGTTGTAGTTCTCATCGTATAGCTCAGGCGCCATAAACTCGGGAGTTCCTATTAGTTATAACAGTTTCAATTTCGATCCCAAAAGAAAAACGGAACCAAAAGAAGAGCGAATTTTCGAAATGAAAAATAAAAGCATACCAATCACACTTTTGGCATTAGCTTGCTCCATGACAGTAGCTAAACCAAGATCTCCTATTTTCACTTCTCCATGGTTACCATTAATAAAAATGTTGTCGCATTTGATATCTCGGTGTATAATAGGCGGTACTTGACTATGTAGATAGATCAACCCCGTTAGAATCTGTCTCGCCCAACACTTGACAGCTTTCAAGTTCACCTTTCTATGTTTCTTACGGTACCTTTAAGAAACCAAAAAGATTGCTTTAACCGCAGCTCGAAAACCGCTATTTTTCGCGACAAAATAGCAAAAAAGGAGAAAAAAAGAGAGATAGTAATACATACTGCCGGAGACTTCCTGAAGTGAACAATTCGGTAATAATGTTAACCGTTTTGTTCTTGTCATCGATCCAAGAGTTATAAAACCGTATAATGTTCTTGTGCTTCAAAGATTTCAAAAGCCGAACTTCGGAATATAGCCTCTCTAAACAATCTGGTGATTGCAAAAGTTCATCGATCTTTACTTGATTCCACGCCACTTCAATTCCATCTACTTCATCGAATCCCTTAAAACTGAGAATATATGTTAAAGAAATGGTGAATTTAAGATTCAAATATTACACAACATGAGATTGGCCACACAACAAAAAAAAAAAAAAAAAAAAAACAGAGAGATTATGTAAAAAACACACAGAAAAAGGGATACACTGTCTTGAATGCGCCTTTTCCTATCACTTCTTTGTACTGAAAAGTTTTACATATTTGAATTGGTCAAGGAAACAAAACCAAAATGGAGAAAACAGAGCAAATTTGGTCAAGCCTAATGTTTTTGTAACATCTTATAATAACTATGTAAGAGCTGATGATGAATTAAATTACCCGAATATATCGACAAGTTGGGTCAATTTCAAGAACTTCTGGGTCAGGAGGCTCTACAATTGCTGATACATCCTCTGAACCTTCCATGTCTTATTATTCTTGGATTATTATTCTTCAACTTCAAAGTCCTATAACAAAAAAAAAAAAAAACAATACACATATCCTTAGATTCAAACAAGTACTTAACGTTGATACAAATCATATATCTATTTCAGACAAAAACCCTTCCAACAAAGAATTTTAATTAATTCAATCAAATATATTATTGATCCAAAAACTTTATATTTTCAAATCTCACAGGGGACCTAATAGTGTCAACGAACATCTAGCACGTAAAAGAATGACATAGTTATGAATATGATTGTGATAATTAGGAAAATCGTAAAATCAGATTTTAATATGCCCTTCGAATTTTACCTGGAAAATGAAGGTTCGTTCTATTCAAAGATGGAACCCTAATTTGAAAACGCAGAGATAAGGGGAAAAAAAAATATGTAACAAGTGTCGTTCAATAGAATCACGAACAAGAAACTTTGTTCAGCTCGATTTATCTCTCTTTACTTTATAAAAATAGGCAACAAAAAAATAAAGTCCTCCTAGTCTCCTAAAGAAACAGACCAGCCCATATTATTTATAATCCATTCACAATTCCTCATGCAAATTTTTCTTTTTTAATTTTTTTTTTTTTAAATAACAAGTTGGGCCTGTTGATCTATAATTCTTATTAGGATAATAAATACGCTTTTCGTTTCTTGAGTTCGTTAGGTGAACGCATCTCACAGGTGGCATCTGATCATTGGAGCTAATCAACCAATTGGTAACATGAAATTAATATTAAAATGGATATTGTTTTGGAGTTTTAATCAGTGAGGATTACTTTTGGAATCACTTTTGGTGGCTTTAAGCATCGTTACCTGATCGATAATCTGAACAGACAAATATTCGCTTTTTCATAAGAAAAAGAAAAAGAAAAAGGATAAGTGTGATGTTTTTAATTATGAGACAACAATTATTGAAAGTGACTTCAACCTGGCACGCGTCGTCGCATAACTAGTCTAATAAATATTGCAAGGAATATTCAAATAGTATTATACTTTCAAACGTATATTCACAAATCAAGTAGTTTAAGGATTATTTATCGATGGAAAAAAAAATCAAAAATTGATAATAGTTTGTAATCTAAACGGTAGAACCACCGCAGACTATTTATAGATCTTGTATAAAGGTTTTACTTAATATTTTATAGTTTTTAGAAATATAGATAGCAATTTATATGTATAATAACAAACATATATTTTTATGAACTTATGATTATTATTATTAAGTTTGTTATTCAACTTGTGGAGTTGGTTGAGCTCCAACCGATTTCAATCACGATATTTTTTTTTTTTTTGGGAAAACTTATTTGTCCAAAATTTTTTGAAAAGAAAATACTGTGAGGAGAGCTAGTGGGCTTGATATTATGTATAGCCCAAGTTTTATCTTATCTTGGCCCATTATTACTTAATTATCTTTATTTAACTGTAATACTTTTCGACCAAAAAACAAAAAAAAAAACAAAAATATGTATACTATTCGCCGTATAATATACATAGCTGAGAGCTAACTAAAGAGACTTCAGATCAATGGGGACTAGACTAAACACAACTTGATTATAACATGGCATAAAATCTTAGTATCCTGTATTACAAATCCTGAAACTCTATATACCATTCGTACCTTAGTGAACATGACCCATTTAGCTTTTTTGGTGCTATGTCCTCCATAAAGTTACAGGCTTGGGGGATCTTTAAGTAGGTTTTGATGCTTCGGACAAAGCTTGAAAAACGCTTTGTTGGGTCATATCCTCAACAATCACAACTTTATCTCGAGACTTAGATCCCGAACCGAGTGAGACCTGTCTTCTTTTCACCCCCAATACCTGTCAAAGATAACATTTTACAAGTGAGGATGTGAGGAGAAGGATTCATTCACCTCTTTAACTCTCAAAATCAGAAGACAATAACATGACAACCAATTCTCACTACCAAAAGCTGCGCGTAGCCATTGCAATCTAGATTAGTTAAACAATGTGCATCTTAACAAAGATCTTTCAAGTTAAAAGTTATTTTCTTTTGTCCATGGAAGATCAGATTTATGACTAATGGCTCAATGAGAAGGTGATATATACACTGCTCATATATTATCAGTGAAAGGTCCTTATTCAGGTGATATGTACTACAAGGAGAAACCATAATCATTTCATCAAACATTGCAAGAGACACAACTCTACATCAAACCATGAGAGCCAAATCAAAAGATGAGAGCAATCAGAGTGTTAAATAGCTTCAGAGAACTTGAAAGCTGAAAACTTTATCTGCCAAGAAGAGATGAGAGATTAAGAGCTTAAAGAGAGAATTTACAGAGCTCATGTACTCGAGAAGAGCAGCGTTAGCTTCACCGTCTCTGGCAGGCGCGTTGATCTGAACACCAACAGCTTCATCGCTCACATCTTCAGATCAAACAGAGAAACCAAATCAGTAATAATCTGAGACGGAGTAAGAAAAATCAAAACCAATATGCACAAAAAGAGAAATAACATACCGGTGATAGATGCAGATTTGGAACCAGGCTTCGCGTGGATGGTGATAGCAACGGAGGAAGGTGTAAGGAGGCGTAAACACGCCGGAAAGTTTGAAGTATCAGTGGCGGTGGATTTCGCCGTCGTTGATACGGCTGAATTGGTCTTTTTTCCTTTCTTCGTCGGAGCCATTTTTTTTGTTTTTCCGGCAAAGGAGGCTCCTTTTTTTTCAATCGGTTTTTGGGTTTTGTATTTAACAGGCTTGACAAAACAAAGGCCCTTTGGGCTTTGGTTTTGGATCTTAAAAACTATGCAAATAAGATCATCACAAGAGATTCTACTTTCATCTTTTTACTTACATCATGAACTTGTGTTTGTAGAATTCATCAAAAGAGAGACGTGTAGCTGCATAATATAATGATAACCATGAAATCAATATATATATATATATAGTAGCAATATGAACATAGTGAAAACTGTAAATGAATGGGATATTTTTTTTCTGTACCTGGGTTAACAGAAAGCAACTTTGAACAAACGTCGATACAATCTGGATGCAACTGCTGAAGAATCAGCCGTGAGAAAGGAAGAGATGTACTAGATTTGATGTTCCTTAGAACCTATAGTTAAGTGGAAAAAAATGTTAAATGCCATGAAAGCTTTTTGGAATCAAAGAACACTACTAAACTATTTCAAGATTCTCACCTGAACATTGTTTATACCACGGAATGGTGGATACCCTTGAAGTAGCTCAAAAAGGATTGCTCCTACACTCCACATATCAGCCTGCAATGTTTTTTTTTTCAGTGAGATGTCCATTTGCAAAACCATACAATTCAAATGGAGCATACTCTCATAAAAAACAATTGTCACCTTTTCATTATATCTCTGAAACTGAAGAACTTCAGGAGCCATGTAAAACGGAGAACCACACACAGTCTCAAGATACTTTCCCGGAAGTAGTTTTCTGCTTTCCACATGAAACATATAAAAGATATCTTTATATACATCAACTCAAATGCTATAATGAAAGTATTTTTCTCAAAAATTTACCTTGCAAGACTAAAATCAGCTATCTTCAACACCAATTCATCACCAGATCCAACAAGTAAAATGTTCTGTTCCAATCAAAACACAATGTCACAATTCATATCAAACTTGAATTCAAATTGATCTATGAATCTAGTATTACCTCAGGTTTCAAGTCCCTATGAATGATGTGATTATCATGAATAATTTCCAAACCAGCTCCTGAAATCAAACATTGATAACTCTGTTAATCCTCCAGAAGAAGCAAATGCAGTAAAATCATGAGCCTGAAACTGTATAACAATAATAATAATTACCAATTTGTTTCATAAATCTCCTAGCAATATCTTCTTCAACTCTCCCATGACGTTTTATATATGAAGATAAAGTTCCTCCATCACAATATTCCAAAACCATTATGATAAAATCCTCATCCTGTAATAATGTAAACACACACAAAATTTGAAATTAAAGAAAAACGATTCACATACTGAAAGATCAAGACTTTGTGTTGAATTGGTACTTGGGAAACTTGGAGGAGACGAATGATGTTGGGATGATCAACGGAAGATAAAAAATCGAGTTCGTTGTTCAAAGAGGTTCGGAGATTGTGATTGAGCTTTGAGAGATTGAAACACTTGATCACTGCTTCTTCTCCGGTTAACCTGTGATGGGCTAACCAAACAGTAGATGTTAAACTCTCACTGAGCTTCGATTTAGGTTTGTAATCCTTGAGCATCACGATACGTTTTTTTTTTTTTTTTTTTTTTTTTTCAGTTGTATCAAATGAAAAGAGAGAAGATGGAAAAACAAACAATTTTGGGTTAAAGGAAGTTGTCAGATCCTCTAGCGTTAGCTTTTCGTAAATGGATAATGTTTTGTGTTACGACGTCGTTTTGGCGTTAGTAAAGGAGAATTAAATTAGATTATCCCACGAAAAGAACTATACCAAGTGCATAATTATTGGTGGACATTTGTTTTTTGTTTTTTGTTTTGTTTTTTTTTTTTTTTTTTTTGAAATTTAGTGGACATTTGTTTGAAAGTAAACTATATGAAGTGCATACTGCATAGTTACTTCAATTTAATACAGTACATGAATTACATAATATGCATTCCGCAGCCATGAATGGTAAAAAAAAAAATCCACAAGTTTACTATTGTTATAAAAATAAATACTATAGATATCAAAATAAACTGAAGTAATTTAAATAGTTAATAGCTAGTTTAATACTAATAATCAAGAGAACTATAATAAATGACAAAAAAAAAAAAAAACTATAATAAATGACAATGGAAGACTAAAAAATTATATGACTGCCTATATATGATTGTTCATGTTTTTGGATATGAGTACCCTCTTATCTCTAAAACCAACCGCTCAAGAGAAGAGAAAATAGGGCATAAAGCTATATGTTTTTTGTTTCAGAATGGAGGAATAAACCTTTTTTTTACTGGATGCACATGTGTTAAATGTTGTTTTTAGCTGGTAGGGAGTTAGTATTTTTGAAAAGCTAAGCGATCAAATAAAATGATTTTTATTTAAGTAGTTGGGAATAAGTAGTGTTTTTAGGTTGTTATGTTGATAATTACTATATCCACCACGCATTTCGAAATGTGTATTTTGTAGTCTAGGAAACAAGTTATTTCAATATATCTACTTATCCTAATAAGTAGATTTATTACCCTGCTAAGTATATAATTAGCATTACAATTGTATTATGTTAAACTAAATTGGTAAGAAGACGGGGTGGCGTTAATATGTCTCAAGTTTGATATGCTTGCTGCGTGAAACTCTAACATATTAATTCTGAACATCCACATGGATATGGACATTTGAATATTTGGAGAGAGGATTTATCCATGGGCTACACCTCTCCCAAGGATTAATGCTCATGAATTAATCTGAACCCCTCCATAAGTTTAGTATCTATCATGAGTTATATATAAAAAAAAAACTGAATATCTAAAATTATGTAATGTTGGATTATTAACATGTAGTAATATTAAAATATATATACTTTAAAATATAAAATGTGTTATTGTAGATACAGGTTAACTATAATTTAGTTATATAACTCTCCTATTATGTTAAGCAACTAAAATTGTAAATCTTAAGCTTCTCTTGTGTAACTTCTAAACATAAGTTTAAGTTTCTCTCCGGATGATTTGGTACTTATGTACATCTGTTACGGGTTTATTTATTTTCGTAATATTTGTTTTCACATTAGTTGTGACATGTTAATCCATATATATAGTTTTGGGCATTTGGGTATTTGGATAGAAATTTTTTTGTAACTGTATAGGTACTCATAGAGTTTCGGATTGGTTCTATACGGGTTCGGGACTGTTCGTTTCCAAAAAACTGGTACCTATAAAACTCTAAAAAAAATTGGGTTCAATCTTGTTTAGATGTTATCAGATATATTGGACCCAAATTTAATAAATCTTATCCAAAAGCCCAAAAATATTATAATACTCAAACCAAATAAAACTTTAAACATTGGTTAAAGACTAAATTAGTAAATTATCTTTTTGATATTCTGAATTTGATATATAAAAAGTAAAGACTTAGGCCTTGAATGGCAGTAGATTTTGGAGTGGTTTTTGCCTTTGGATTGTCCCATAATCTATTTTGTATCCATTAGTGATTTTTAAAAAAGTGGTTTTTGGAGTGGTTTTTGCCTTTGGATTGTCCCATAATCGTCATTGTCGTCTTCTTCTTCTTCTCTTTTGGACAGACTTCTAAAAGAGTTTTTTTTATGATTAGAGCTAAATAAGAAAAAAAAATTTAATGATTTTCTGATTTTCTTATATAGATTTTTAATGAATTATATTAAAATTTATAATATTTTTAATTTGATTCTACTAAAAATGTAAAAAAAAAAACAAAAAAATATGAAGTCTTTTTATGAATTAGAAGATTTAGATTTTATGATTTAATTGAAAGTTTTTTTAAAAAATGAGGGTAAAATGGAATTTTATATTTCAAAATAATTAATCCACCAAAAATTTAAAACAAAAGTATAGATGGACAAAATTTTTTAAAAAGTTCATGTATTTCTAATTTTCCCTTTTAATAATTTTGTTAAAACTAAAATCCTATTCTATGGGAAATTTCCATGACTTGCCTATAAATTTTTGTTTTATATATTTTATTCTATTATAAATCAAAATATTTTTATTAATTAATAAATTTAAATATTTTTTTCTTTATAAAAGCAAAGTCTATTAGTACTATTCTTTTACACACAAAAATCTCATTATGGAACTCTGAACGTTGATAGTAGTTTATGCAATAATGTGTTATTTTTATGCAATAAGCTTGACTATTTTTTTGGTATTATAAAATTTTGTAAGTTTTTATTTGACTATTAAAATTTAATATAATTATTTTAATAATTTTCAACACATAATCAAAACTAAAAATTATATATAAAAACAAAAAAAACTAAATAAGTTATCATTCAAGTTTTTGAAAAACTAAAATCTACACTGAAAATAAAAAACCAAAAAACTCACAAACCAAAATCCAAAAACTAAAAACTACTAAAAATCTTCCAACCATTCATGGCCTTAAGAAGAATGAAAAGTGAATCGTCACAATCACACAAATCATGATAAAAATTTAAAATTCCAAAAATCTAATATCTAATATCTAATTTTTTAAAGTTTATCGGGTACCCAATAGAATATCGGATAATACTTGAACCTAGCCCAAACCAATACGTATATCTCAAATTACATGATCTATGAGATATATTAATTATAACCGAATCTGATCTTAACCTGATATTTTGGGTCAATATCAATTTAGATTTTCGGATACAGATTTTTGGCCCAAGGCTATATATATTGATCTCTAGGTTGTTTCATGTTAATATAGATGGTAGCCCTGGGCGTTCGGTATGAACCGAATAAACCGAAACCGACCGAACCGAGGAAATTGGATTTCGGTTCTGTGTTCAACTGAAGACAAGAACCGATCGGAAGGAAAAATGCTAGAGATCGGATTTCGGTTTAAACGGTTCGGTTCGATATAACCGATGACAAAACCGAACATTTACTAATTAATCATATATACTCATTTACTCACATGTCATTCACTTGTTTACACTCACACGAAAAAAAAAAAAAAAAAAAAAAAGAGAGAGACTCTCTTCTCCATCTCCTTCGACATATCTCCTTTCCTTCAACTTTCTTCTCCATCTCCTTCCACCTTCTTCCCCTACGACCTTCTTTTCCTTTTTTTTTGTCTTAAACTTCTTTTTTTTATCTTCTTCTTTTCCTTTATCTCTCGTTGAGATCATATTTTTTTGTTAATCAGAGTCTTTTGATGTTTGGAGATTTATGATATTGACATATCATGTGGCTTGGAAGAGCCAGCGGTGGCTAGCGTAGATTCGTGATGGAAAGAGCAGTGGGTAGAGCAGATTCATGATGGAGAGAACAGTGGTTAGGACAGATTCGTGACAGATCTGGTAGAGATTAACGCGGCGGCAACTTTGTTTTTGACGTGACGGCGGATCCGATAGAGTTTGTAACTGTGATTTGTTAAAAAAAAACCTAATTTTTTATGGGTTTGAGTTTGTAAATCGGCCCATAATATTAGTAGGCCCATTATTTTGTTAGTTTGGAAAATGTAAATTTATTAATTGAGCCCATAAATTTTAGTTTGGTGTATTTCGGTTAAACTTAATCGAAACCGAAAAACCCGAATTTTAAACCAAACCGAACCGAACTTTTATTCGGTTCATTTCGGCAGATTTTTTTTTTTTTAAAAAAACTCGAAAACCGAATAAACCGAACCGAAATAACCGATTGAACCGAATGCCCAGGGCTAATAGATGGTATTTGCTAGTCGTTTTAGTTGTTACGTGTCAAATGTCAATGCATATATATATTTATTTATTTTGATAGACTAACCATCCATTAAAACTATATGATACGGTTTTCATATATATATATATATATATATATATATATAACTGTGCTATCATATTTTTCTTTTATACCCACTCATGATTATGAGAAAAGTGGTTTTCCAAAAAATAGGAAATCCAGATTTTAATAGTTTTTGTCAATTTTCAAAGAAAATCCAAAATCTATGTTTGAGTAGTTTTTCACTTTTTAACGTGATTTGACTTATTCATTTGTATTTTTAATTTTTAATTTTATTTTTTAATACAAATCTAAAAACTATAATCCAGAATCCAAAAATTAAAAAACCAAAATCTATAATCCAAAATCCAATTAAAAACTTGCAAACATTCATGACCTAAACTGCATAACTAAAATTCAACTAAAGTAATGGATATAGCACATGGGTGTACGTATGAGTATGACATTGGTGTATTACTTTTGCGTATAGTATTTTTGACGACCGTCGCTACATAACTAAAATTCAACTAAATTATATATCTATTTCATTTGTTTTCATTTGAAAACCCAAGTTTTTTTTTTTTTTTTTTGTCATTTGACTCTGATGATGGTCTTTGCCAGAAGTTGTTTTGCTCTATTGTTGTGTTTGCCTCATAGACAAGTAACAAACAGCACGCAAATCTTTACCTCATTAACAAAATACAAAGTTAGTGGAAAGATATATTTTCGTAATGATATGAAGACCGTAGAGTCAAAGAGTGTTTATGGAAAATATTAGTCTTTTTTTTACCAAACACAGTTTAAAATTAAAAATATACCTTTTGATATATTTATTACCCAATTCGGAGAGGAATAATTTACAAAGAAACAATTAACATATGAAAATTCAGCCTCAGAACCAATTAACTATATCGTCGTTACGTACTGAAGTTGGAAAGAAAAAAAAACACTCAGCACTAAAATTTAACTGACAAAAAATAACAAAATAATTAAGAAAATCTAACTCGAAACTAATTGTACTCGTCCAATAGGTTGGAAAAGATAAACCTTATCTTCAACCGTACAAACAAAAAAAAAACCGTACATATATGTCTGTGACATCTTGGTCAAATCATTTGGAACGTATTAATTTTGGAACACAACTGTAACAAGTTAAGATAAGAAGATTTTATTGTTGACAAATTAATAGAAAAGTCAACTAAAAGCTACATTACAAATTTCTTACATTTTCTACTATTTATGATATATGGTTAATTAGGGAAGAAATCCATAGAAAAGAAGCCTATTGGTGTATACAAGGGAAAGTTTTCAATAGCTTTTTTTCCTTTTATCAATAAAATTGACAAGTTTGTTCGACAACTAATATTGTATCCTTTAATTTCTATGTTGTAACTAGTTTCCTATATTTGGTGTTTTCCCATAAAATGCATACTCCAATTTTATTTACATAATACGTATACACCTGTTAAAAATTGTTTTATCCATATAATATAATTATTTCGACACATGTCATAATTTTTTGATAACTGACAAAACTTTCCGTATTATAAAATGCATTCCCTACTTGTTGTAATATACCAACTTCAGCATACATCACTTCCAATTATCCTCTCCAAAATCAGTTTTAATGTTGGTTGGTGAAGATGAAGATAACACTCGCTCTTTGCAGCGAGAAACTTCTGAAATCAGCTCTCTTCTCAAAGAATTTCCAAAGAATACTAATATTCTTGTGGTTGACACTAGTATTACCACTTTACTCAATATGAAGCAAATCATGCAACAATTTGCGTATCAAGGTATAACTCCCTCGCTCTAATTTTAAGGATTTAGAGATTTAAAAAAAAAAAAAAAGAGATCTGGAGAGTTATTAGGGTTAGGGTTTATAACTAACTACATTGTTTTTTTTTTGTTTTTTTTTTTGTGTTATTCAGTAAAGGTTGAGGCAGATGCGGAAAAAGCTTTTGCGTTTCTGACAAGTTGTGAACATGACATTAATATTGTGGTTTGGGATTTTCATATGCCCGGAATTAATGGAATCCAAGCTCTCAAGGACATTGGGTCAAAGATGGATTTACCTGTCGTAAGTAAGTAAATCGCAAACTATATAATTAGTTTTAATTTTTAAGATTTAATTAAACCAGATTTATTTTTTATTAAATAAAAATTGACAATCTATTTCATCTTTGTGTAGTTATGTCAGATGATAGTCAAACAGAATCAGTGATGGAAGCAACAATACATGGTGCTTGTGACTATCTTATGAAACCGGTTAGAGAAGAGGTCATAGGGAATATATGGCAACACATTGTACGCAAGAGGATGATGTCTCAAAAAATGAAGATGATGTCTCAACCCGAATTGAGTCCACCGGTTCATGAGACGTCAGATCTGGCTCAGTCTGATGGTTTAGACAAGGACACAACTGACTCCAAGATCTTAGTCGACCAAGAACAAAACATTGATAAGACTGAAGCGAAGAGAACTCGGGAGACATGGACGGAAGAAACTCAACTAGTTAAAGTTGATAAGGTTCAGACCAACGATGTAGTAGACCAACAAAATGATGGTACCATAATCATAGACCAAGATAATAGCGAAGAAGAGAAAGCAGCGAAGAATCCGCGGTTATCATGGATTGAAGAAACTCCATTGGTTCAATCAGATCCAGTTCAGACATACGGTGTAGGCCAACACTGCAGTGATTGTTCCATAACCATAGACAAAGATAATGGTGGAGATGATAAAGAAGCGAACATGTGGCAGAAGTTATCATGGATTGAAGAAACTCTATTGGTTGAAACAGATCCAGTTCAGACCAACGATGTAGGCCAACACAACAGTGATGGTTCCATAACCATATACAAAGATAATGGTGGAGATGATAAAGCACCGAACATCATGCAGCAGGAGTCATCATGGATTGAAGAAACTCAACTGGTTCAACCAGATCCAGTTCAGACCATTGGTTTTGACGAAGACAGCGTCAGTTTCGAATTCATAAACCAAGATAGCGACGAAACAAGGTTCCAGAAGAAAGAAGGGATGAGAAAAGAACGGAAACAGCGGATGACGTGGAACAATGATCTTCATGAGAAGTTTCTCGAAGCCGTCGAACTAGTTGGTGGTATTACAAGTAATTAAACTTTTCTTAGTCTCTAGTCTTTCATTTTTTTTTTGATTAATTGTTAACCTTTTAATTTATTTGTTCTAATCGCGTTTTTAAATTTCAAACGCAGGAGCTAGTCCAAAGTCGATTCACCAATGTTTACAAGGAATGAAAGTCGAAGGAATCACCAGATACAATGTGGCTAGTCATCTTCAGGTAAAGGGCAAAAAACAAATAATTATTATTATTGTCCTTGCGTGACAAGAAAACCATTAAATTAGGGTTTTGTTTTTTTGTTTTTCTTTCACGTACCAATAACACTAATTCGACATTAACTGTGTTGTCGTGCAGAAACACAGATTGACTATTGAAGAAAGTCATATTCCTTCGGAGACACAACAGATTGGTTTGTCGACTGCCCGTAAATCAACTCGGCGTAAGAAACGGTCGAACAAAGCTTCTTTGAGGAATGATTCAAACAAAGCTTCTTTGAAGATTAATGATTCGAACAATGTTTCTTTGAAGAATGATTCGAACAATGCTTCGTTGAGGAATGATTCGAACAATGTTTCTTTGAGGAATGATCCGATCAATGTTTCTTTGAAGAATGATTCGAACGATGTTCAGAAGGCAGCAATATTATCATCGTGTTTTAGGAATGATCAAGCTGTGAACCCGATCCAGCAGAATCAGTATCAAAATGGTTATCTGACAATGAACAACAACCAGTTGATGACCAATCAACTCCCTCCTTTGCCCTATGTTGACCATCGTCTCAACCAGCATCAACAACAGCAATATCAGTATCAGTCGTCTTCTCAGCAGCAACAGCCATATCAGCTTTCCCAGAATTATCCTTCTTCTCATCAGCATCAGCAACAGAACTATCACTCTTCTTATCAGCATCAGCAAGAGCAACAGAAGTATCACTTTTCTCATCCGCATCAGCAACAGCAGTATCATTCTTCTTATCAGCATCAGCAACCGCAGTATCATTCTTCTTATCAGCATCAGCAACCGCAACAGCAATTTCAGGCTTCTCATCAACAACAATATCAGCAACAGCAATATCAGCATCAGCAACAACAATATCACCCTTCTCATCAGCAACAGCCATACCAGACTTATCAGCAGCAGCAGCAGCAATATCAGTCTTCTCCTCAGTTTAATTATTTGATGAGAAATGAAGAGCCTGTACAAGCCTCTGGCATTGGTGTAACTGGTCTTGAACTCGCTTCTGGCATTGGCGTAACGGGTCTTGAACAAGCCTCGGGCATTGGTGTAACGGGTCTTGGACTCGCCTCTGGGAGTGGTGTGACGGGTCGTGGTAACCTCGCCTCTGGGATCGGTGTGACGGGTCTTGAACACACTTATCCAAGTGTAGCATATGATCCATTACAGCAGATAATGAGAGGCTACAGTATCAATCAGTGATATGGCCTTCTCTTTACTGAAGGTGGTCTATGTAAGAGATTCATTTGGTTCCTAGGGAAGTTCGAAGTTGTGAGAGATCATGTGACTTCTTTTGTCAGTCATATGATTCTTAGTCATTACTCTATCAAGCTCAGTACAAACCTTGTTTATGGATAATATGCAATAAGTTTTTTATTTATCTTTGAAATAATAATGTTTTTTAAAAAGAAATTTGATTCCAGTTTTTTTTTTTTTTTTTTAACATTGGAAGATCCGAAAAATATTAATCAAAAGCAACAACATAGTACATAGTTTATAAAACGGGCCACCAAAAATAATACCAATAGGTATCTCAAATGAAAACATTAGAGCAACCTCATCCATTGGATACTCGTTTTGAGTATTTTAACAATATTATATAATTATTTTAATTTAATTTAAATAAATAATTAAATCTTAATTTTAAATATAATAATGAACCATTAATAACCTGACAAGTGGAAGAAGAGTATTATCTTTAAGGGTTTTTTATGGGCTCTCATTGAAGAACCGGTTCTAATATTTTCTCCTACTTTTCCATTTTTTCTCTAAATAAGGAAAATCCATCAAACTAAAATCTAGAAATAGGTTGTCATGTTAAATCCATGCCTGATTCGACATTGATGAAATCTTTTAATTGGCAACCAAGGTCTTTCTAGAAAAAATAGATCCACACACCAATAGGAAGCTATGATAATGAGTGAACAACCTACTGACGACTATAAGAAAAAACCATGAAAAATTAAGGTTAAACTTTAAACCTAGCACACCCTTAAAGGATGTGAATGATATAAGAAACTAAACAATACTATAATCAAACTCGAGGTGACCATATCTCAAACCAAGGAATGGAACAAATATTGATCATAGAGAAAAAAAAAACAGATGGAAACCTAAGAAACCACACCGAAGAAACTCACTAGAAAAACATATATAGAATATATCGACGAACCAATCAAATAAAGGAAACAACGGTTGATATTCTGATCCGGCATCTGCCTCGTCACATTACCCTCTCACTTTTTTTACAGATCTGAGAAAATCGAGCATCCCGTCTAAAACTACACAACTATGTATTCGGCAAATGTAAAGTTAAAAAGAAAATCGGAGAAGGAAGATCGACTATATATAGGTCTCTAATGTTGAACAGAAATGTACAAAAGCATAAGCAAAAAGATTTATAAAGTAAACGTAACGAGTTTGATGCCATCCATCGAGAAGGCAGCCACTATAGCTAGTATCGTTGTAGCAGAGATTAAAAAGGCGTTAACGAATGATCACCTTGTCAATCGCATGAGTCGGAAACACAAGAGTTGGTGATGGCCTTGTTGATGTCACTAGTGCACATTTCTTCCTCGCCAAGCATGGTAAATGGTGCTTTAGAACATCTGATGGATTATGCATGACAACGTCAAGAGCAAAGGTGATGCAAAATGTCGTTCTATATTTCGTTAAATAAATGATAAACTGAATAAACTATAAACTTAAAATGTCTTATCATAATTAAATCTATATCCTAAAAAATATAAGAAAATTATCTAAACATTAATTACATTTGATGGTTCCATATATCTTTGCAAAGAGGTAGTTAAAATTTATATGTAATAATAATTAAAAAACGAATTGGTTGAAAAGTCTTAAAAACTAATTAAAACAATATAAGAAAATATCTAAATATTATTCAATAGATTTGGAAGTTCCAGATATCTTTGGAAAGAGGTACTTAGAATTTATAAGTAATTACTAACATTAAAAAAAAAAAAAGATATCAACGTAATTTGTGTACCCATGATTAAAAAAAATAAAAAGTCAACAAATAGGAAAAATATATAGGTCTAGTTTGGCCTCTCTGATTTTCTTACAAAACAAATTATCAGATATTAATGCAAGGATAAGCTCTTAATATGGTGGTGACTTGTGTGGTGGTAATTAAGTCATGATTCACTCCAAAAGAGGAAACATTTCGCTCATGAGTAAAGTCTAAGAAACACTTATGAAAGTACTGCTGCTCACCACTCAGTACAGTCTAAGAAACACTTAAGTACCACCACGTTGTTGTTCTTCTTCTTAAGATTTTGTTTCCTCTTTTTATGGCTTCTTCCTCCTCCTCTTCCTCCTCTTCTCGTTAGTGGTCGTACGATGTTTTCCCAAGCTTCAACGAGAAGATGTCCGCAAAACATTCCTTAGCCACTTTCTCAGGGATCTAGAAAGGAAATCGATCGTTTCTTTCAAAGACAACGAGATGGAGAGAAGCCATTCAATCGCTCCAGAGCTTTTGTACAAGCGATTAGAGATTCAAGGATTGCAGTGGTTATGTTCTCCAAAAACTACATCAGTTCAAGCTGGTGTCTTAATGAGTTGCTAGAGAGATTTGAAATGTAACAGGTCATACCAATTTTCTACGGTTTGGATCCTACTCATCTTAGGAAACAGTCGGGTCGGGAGACTTTGGAGAGGCATTTAAAAAGACTTGTCATAACCAAATAGAGAGGAAGTGAAAAATCAATGGAAGCAATTGCATTGACCAATGTTGCAAATATCCTCGGATATTTCATTCTATGAACTGGTATGTGTTTATATGTTTTGAATAAACGTTTCCACTTGAGATGTGATTATTGATATTTGTTTGTTTCATGTTTGTGAATCGTTCTTTCTTCTTGTTTTTTTTAGCTATAGTGATGATTGAAGAAATTCTCAAATGATATTTTAGGTAAACTGAATATTTTACTCCATCAAATGATTTTGTGGACGCTGTCGGCATCGAAGATCATATGGCAAATGTGAGCTAGCTTCTTATTGTTGAATTTAGAATCCAAGGAAGTGGGGATGGCTAGGATATGGGGTACGTCAAGAATTGGCAAGACTACCATTGCTAGAGCTTTATTTAGTAATCTCTCTAGTCAGTTCCAAATTAGTGTTTTCATAGAGAGAGCTTTCATATCTAAGAGCATGGAAGCTTATGGTCGAGCCAATCTAGTTGACTGCAACTTCAAGTTGCATGCGCTTGCGAGAAAATTTTGGAAAAAAAAAAAACATGAACATTGGTGCAATGGAAGAAAGACTAAAGCACCAGAGAAATTTCTTGTCATTATTGATGATTTGGATGATCAAGATGAGCTAAATGCCTTAGCCGTTCAAACCAAATGTTTTGGAAGTGAGAGTAGAATCATTGTGGTTACGAGTGATAAGCATCTTTTAAGAAAATCCTGTTCATCACGACAACTAAGTTGGGTAGTACTCATCTGGTTATATTCGAGTGTTGTTTCTCTCTAAAAGAAGACAATGCTCCCCTAGCTGAACTTGACTACGATAACTTGGATGAAAAAAAATATGATATATTTAGTAACATATATTTATAACTCTCAACTCAATTTAAAAAGATGTGGTATATATATACAACTCTACGAGGATGGTTCATCCCTAGATAACCAACCTTGTAATCCAAATATTCTTCCTTATGTTTGTGAAGGCGAATTCAGCAATAGTGTTAATTTGGAAGGCAGTCGTAGAGACACAGAGAAGCTACTCAAGATAAGCACGAGGCTTAATCTGATTAGAATATCACATGCATGATCATTTTTTTTTTTTTTTTGGGATCAATTGAAGCGAAGAAGCTGCTTTGTAAGGCTGTTTTTGTGAAGTATACTGAGTCGTCGGCGGGAGAAAAGAAGACGAACAAAAATATTTGTCCCTTTTCGGAGCTAAGACCAAAATCACGTGAAGCACGTTGTTCCATCTGTCTCTAAGCTTTTCTGATCTGAACTGATCAGTGTGTATTATTTTCATGCATCATTGATTGTGTATGGAATTGTATATTCTTTTTGTTTGACGTTCATTTTAACAGTTTTTTTTTTTTTTTTTCATAATACATTTATGCAATCTAAAACGTTAATGTATACATAATCTTAAAATTTTATATTTCTCATAAATTTTGAATTTTTGTTTGTTTGTTTCAAAGCTAAAATAAATTGATGACATTATGTAAATTAAACACATTTCAAAATTTTACATAGGTCATTATTTAGATACAAAAAATTCATAGTACAAGTCAAATATATCATATTTATATTATTTCCATTATTTTATACAATTAACGTTAAAACTTCTTTTAAAATTTAAAAACATTTGGTTTTGCTTAGGTGGACACTCTAGGACGAAGAAAATTGTCAAAAACACTAACATCTTCTTCTCTTTAAGTGCTATATACTGCAAAATTCTCTTTTTATTTGTAGTCTTTTTTATTTATTATTCTTGAATGAAATCAATGGAAACATAAGTCTTACAATGTTTAACCAAAAACTCAAAATCAAATTCGTGTTCTTTATTTAAGATTTTAATTTGGTGTTTTGTGAGTTTTAAGGACTGGTTGGAACAGATTCTCAAAACACTAGCTACTAAAAGAAAAGGTTTAAGTCCTCAAAAGCCTAAACAGATAAGTTTTTTTGCTAACGATGATAATGAGATACTAGAATTTACCCCGCGGTACACCGCGGAGTGAATTTTTGTTTCTATGTTTTATTTAAATACTTTTGTTTAAATTTAATTTTTAGTATTTTTAAAAAAATAATTAATCAATGATATATATATATATATATATTTCTAATTTAGTATTGTACTGGTGAAGTGATGATTTCAACCTGTTTCGCTATATATTGTGGCGGTGATATTTTTCTTATAAAGTTTACACATAACAAATATAATATTTAAAACATTTTTAAAAATCCAGTGAAATTAAGCCCATGGAAGCCCACATGTAATTTTTTATCAATGTAGAAATAAATATTTTGTATAATTTTAAACTATGTAATACATTTAAAATTTAATATCGACCAAAATCCGTTCCGTCATAGAACCCCGTCCATGACATTTTTTATTTTCTAAAAGTTTTGTTTTTTTTTTAATATTTTCATTTTTAATTTATTTCATTTTTTAGTTTTATTTTTAATTGTAATTTTGCATTGTTTTTTATAATATTTTTTGAATTATTTTTTTAATTGTAATTTTGCATTTTTTTGAGTTTTATTAATTATTAATCTATTTTTTCAAAATTATTTTAATATATTTCGTATTTGTTAGATTTAAATATTTTATAATAAGTTCTATATGTTAGATTTGTAAGAGGTTTTTATTTTATTTTATTTTTATATAATTTTTATTTGTATTTTTATTTGTTTTTATATGTTTTGTAAAGGTTAAAAGTTTATTTTAATAAATTTTTTTTATTATTTATATTTGTTTCCTTTTTTATTGTTTCATTTTTATTTTAATTTATTCATTTAGTTTTGTATATATTGATATTTTGTTATATAAAATAATTTGTAATATATTTTGTATTTGTTAGATTGTTTTATATATTTGTTATTATTTTGTTTTATTTTAAATTTTCTATTTATTGTATATTTTTATTTCATATTTTTTTAATTATTTTGAATATATTTCTTTTATGTTAGATTTTTATTTTAAATTTTCTATTTATTATTTCCTATTTTTAAATTTTCTATTTATTTTAAATTTTTATTTATTTTGTAATTTTAAATTTCCGATTTATTTTATATTTTATATTTTTAGTATTGTTTATTTTTTTTTTATGTTAGATTATTAAAGGGTTTTTTTAAGTTTTTTAAATAATTGTTTTTGTATTTATTTTTGTATTTATATTATTTATATATTTTATATTTTTAATTCATTTTATTTTTTATTTATATTTTTAATTTAATTTTTTGAAATAATATTTTTAAAGTAAAATGTAATTTTTTTAAAAAATTTGACTAAATTGTTTAATATATTAATAAATTAATTTTAATGTAATTTTTTGAAATCAATAGGGCCAAATTTTTTTTTATTATATTTCGTATTTAATTTATTTAAATTTTTTATTTGTTATTAATTTTTTATTTTAAATTTCCAATTTATTTTATATTTTATATTTTTATTATGGTTTATTATTTATTTTTATGTTAGATTTTTAAAGTGTTTTTAATTTTTTTCAGTAATTGTTTTTATTGATTTATTGTTTTTATATTATTTATTTATTTTATATTTATAATTATTTCTTTTTTTTTTTTTTTTTTGTATTTTGTATTTATATTATTTAATTATTTAGCTATTTTTTCAAAATTATTTTTATTATATTTCGTATTTGTTATATTTAAATTTTTTATTTTGTTATTAATTTTTTATTTAAAATTTCCTATTTATTTTATATTTTATATTTTTATTATGGTTTATTATTTTTTTTATGTTAGATTTTAAAAGGGTTTTTTAATTTTTTTCAGTAATTGTTTTTATTTTTTTTTTGTATTTATATTATTTATTTATTTTTTTTTTTAATTTATTTTATTTTTTACTTTATTTTTTGTATTTTGTATTTATATTATTTAATTATTTAGCTATTTTTCAAAATTATTTTTATTATATTTTGTCTTTGTTATATTTTAAATTTTTATTTGTTATTAATTTTTTATTTCAAATTTCCTATTTATTTTATATTTTATATTTTTATTATGGTTTATTATTTTTTTTATGTTAGATTTTAAAAGGGTTTTTTATTTTTTTTCAGTAATTGTTTTTATTTATTTTTTGTATTTATATTATTTATTTATTTTTTATTTTTTATTTATTTCATTTTTTATATTTTTTTTATTTCATTTTTGAAATAATATTTTTAAAGTAATTTTTAAATTATTTTTAAAATTTGAATTAATTGTTTAATATATTTATCCGACCCGGTTTACTATTCGGGTCAAAAAAATGAAATTGACCCGACCCGACAATGGCAATTTAAGTAAATACTTTCAAAACCAAGGTTTTTTTCAAAAATGTCACCAAAAATGTTAATATAGATATAATAGAAAATCGTACGACAAATATTTTTAGTAGAAGAATGAACAGAAAGAGATAAACTCAAGTATAAAGAATATGTCTGAATTTGATACTTAAGATCTTATTCAGCAAAAAGATTAAAACTAAAGTTCCATCTTTTAATATATAAAATTATATCTTAAGTATAGAAAAACATAAAGTTAACTAAAGAAAAAAGAAATCATATTCATAACAAAACAAACAATAAAAAGGACATGATAATGATTGTATAATATACCGAAAAACATTCGTGGTGAGAAAGATATTAGAAAAAGAACATAAATTTTCTCACCACAAAATCTTTCTCTTCATTATATAATCATTATCATGATGTCCTTTTTTACAAAGTGCTTAAAGAAAAAGTGGAGATTAATAGAAATGTTTTATATGTGTGAGTGTTTTTGAGCTAGTACATGAGAGAAGTGAACTGTTTTTTTTTTTTTTCGAAAAAAAAAAAACCATAGAGATAAACCTCACAAATTGGTAAGGTTGTTAAAATTTGGTCATCAAGATGTCTTGTTACACTGATTGATCTTGAAATGTTTGCCGCCAAAAAGAGACTACACTATGCAGAAAGAGCTTTTGTTGTTGTTCATCTGAAAGTTATATAGTGTAGTCAGAAGTTTTATGAAATGAGATCTTAAATAGGAAAAAAAAAAAAAAACTTCTTAGAACAAACGTTATAAATCCGAAAGACGAAAAGTTCAAATTTAATTTGGAGAAAAGACAAAGAAAACAAGATGAACAACTATTCTAAGTGTGTGGTTATGTTCTTTTGAGTATATTTTTTAACAAGTTGATCTTTACTTATATGTATGAGTGTCAAGTATAGTTCTTAAAGAATACATGTGGTTATGTGAGATGCAAAATCTTTATGATGATTCTCTAATACGATGGAGGTAATAAATCCCAGGATTTAGCTTGTCACGGCGCATAAATATTATAGGAGTTAAATATTTCTTATGGCTTTGCTACATTATCATTAATTAAAATAATTGAAAGTGCAAATAAAAAAAGGTGAAAAGGAGGGTGAAGAGGAAGAAGGATCCCTACACTTGTTCTCTTTTGGTGGGCTAGTTATTGTCCACAAATTTCAATTAACACTATCTCCAGATCTCTTAATCAATAATCATTAAATACGTTAAATAATTTTAAATTGAAAAAGGGTATATGCATACTTTGCTTAGTAATCAAAATTTGGTGTGTTTCAAATATAATCTTGGTTAAAAGTGAAATGCATTATTCCGACCTCCACTAAATGATCTTAATACATTTATACATGACGATTCATAATAATTTAGTATAATTTATCTGTATGCAAATTTACTCAAATGATTTTGTTGAGAATTTCAAAACAATACTACAAAAACAGACCTATAAAAGTCTTTTATTCTGTTCCATTGTTCCGCTATTTCAAATAGTCACACTTTTAACTTAAAAATATACGAAAAGATTTAGTCAGAGCTTCTGTATATTTCATGTGAAGAGAGACTCACTTCCAATTATTTTTGCAAGATATACAACTCTAAGTTGGATTGGAAGTTTAAATCATTTCTAAGAATTTATTAATTGTTTCTTTATTATCAGTTTATCATAAGGTTATATATGATAAATAATTTCTTGAAATATTTTTTTGGTTTTTTTTTGATACAAAAAATGTTTTTTTTTTCTTTTTATCAAATACAAAAGAATTTTCTTTGTCATGCTTAATCATATCGTTTTGTTTTGTTTTGTTTTTTTTTTTTTTTTGATAAATAATCATATCGTATTGAACCCGAAATGTCAAGAAAGCTAAATAGCATGGAAATAGAAATGAGTAGGCGAAAGCGAAACGTGTGGATATTTTTCAAAAAATTAGGAAACATGTATACGTTGGAAACGTGAACATATATATATATATAATATATATAATATATACTAAAATTAATTATATATATAATTAAAATATGATTAAAAATAGAGCAAACCAATAAAACCATATTTAAAAAAAATATTTGAAACATTGATATTTGAAAATATCATAGTTTTAAACTTTTAAATGTTTTAGGTTATAACATATATCATATATATCTCATATTTCCAAATTATTTACTTAATAAATTTACAAAAAATATAAAAATAAGTTTTCATTGCGTTTCCAAGACGTAAATAGATTTTTCATCTTGTTTCCAAATTACAGTTTTTAGGAAACGTGTTTCCATCGAGTTTTCACGTTGTTTCCTTTTCCGAAACATTTCTGAAACGGGAAACGGATTTCGGAAAGAGTTTCCATGCTACCTACCAAAAGTGTATTATGGAAACTCTTTCTGAGTATCATTCGACACACGTCCCTGAGATAAATTCATAAACATTATTTAAGAATTTCATGTTAAATAACACGCTCATGAAATAAATAACTAAAAGTGTATTAACAAAACTAAATAAACATGGGACTTCACTTGATTAAGGTTGGGGAAATTTAGGAGAAGAAAGCGACAAAGTTTCAAATACAAACGTATAACGTTGCCTCTCTTTTTGAAAGGTAAGCAAATAAACAAACGCCGACCAACAAATAAACAAACAACACAACCATTTATATTCAGACATTTAGATACTTGCGAACATCAGAACATATTTTCCAAATATTACCCGTAAAGCAATAATAGTTTAGTGTTACGATCTTGATATTTCCCTGTGTCCAATGATTTTTTCTGACCAAAACAAAATCCAATGACCTCTAAAATCAAACTTTCTTAACAAACAAAAATAAATAAATAAATGATAGAAATATCTACATATTAGTTATAAAGTTTTAAAACTTTAATAATCAATATTTTCCATCAAACTTTCTCAGTAAAAAAAAAAAAATTATAGAAGGGTCTATTTTTTTCTCAATAAAAATAAATTAATATTTGATTTAAAGTAAAGTGAACTGTTAAGCAACAAAACACATACACATGGAAAGAACAAAGAAATATAATTGCAAAAGCATAAAGGCTGCTTTACAATCAATATTTTTCATCAAACTTTCTCGGTAAGAAAATGATTGAAGGTTCTCTTTTTTTTTTGAAGGGTTTATTCTTGTATATTCTTTTTTTTTTTTTTTGTCAATACTATTCATTTTTTTTTTTGAAGGGTCTATTCTTTCTCAGTAAACAAAAAATATTATTTGGTTAAAAGTAGAGTGAATTATTAAGCAACAAAACACATACACATGGAAAGAACAAAGAAAGATAACTGCTAAAGCATAAAGACTGCTTTACAAATTTACAATCAATATTTTTCATCAAACTTTCTCAGTAAGAAAATGATTGAAGGGTCTATTCTTTTTTGTTTGTTTGTTTGAAGGGTCTATTCTTTCTCAGTAAACAAAAAAAATATTATTCGATTAAAAGTAGAGTGAATTATTAAGCAACAAAACATACACACATGGAAAGAACAAAGAAGATAACTGTTAAGTGGTAAAGCATAAAGACTGCTTTACAACACTACATATTGTAGGTAAAGCATTAAACTGTGATGAAGAGATACAACAAGATCTTCCTTCTCTTCTTGATACAAAAAAAAAAACAAAAGTAAATAAATCTAAAACATATAATAATAGAAAATTAGAAATAAAATCAAATCCAGATTATCAAGAATCAACACAAGACAAACATGATAAAACAAAGTTTTCTAATTTAAAGTGAGACAAAAAGTAATGATTCAAATTTCAATGTTGGAAAAGTGAGAGTGGGACACAAGCATCTTGTGGTATAGACGCATGGGCCAATGGCATAATCATCAGCACTAAACGATTCATGAAATTGGATAAGCTCTTTATGGGTCCCAAATCCTCTCAACTCTCATTTGAATAAGTAAGAAAAACCCACTTTCTTATACAAAAATTATTTGTCTCCAATTATAAAATTCTCAGTCCCCCCACTCAGTAATCAGTAAGCATCTTAAGCTATATATAAGTATCATTTGAATTCCCCAAGACTAAGAAACAATAACCAAACAAAGCCAAACTAAGCAGAGAAAAGAGACTTTGATCCCAACAAATTTTCAAAGAGTAAAAAATGTCTGCAAATGAGTTGCCTTCTTCAGCTCAAGCCTTCCAAGAACAGTTTCTTGCTGGTTTTGTATCTAGAAAGCTGCTTCTGCACAACCCATTTGACCAGAACACTCAAAAAGCCTTTGCGGTTTCACCATCTCCTCCCATAACTCATGATAACAACCTCAGTGGGAATGTCTTGATGCTTCTCTCAGTCCTCATCTGTGGCATCATCTGTTGCCTCGGGTTACATTACATCATTCGTTGTGCGTTCAGACGTACTTCAAGTTTCATGATCTCTGAGCCTATCTCTACCCTTGCAACACCACGCGGTTCATCAAACAAAGGAATCAAGAAGAAAGCTCTAAAGATGTTCCCGGTCGTGAGTTACTCACCTGAGATGAACCTGCCAGGGCTTGGTGAAGAGTGTGTCATTTGTTTGTCAGATTTTGTTTCCGGTGAACAAGTCAAGCTGCTCCCTAAATGCCACCATGGGTTCCATGTCCGTTGCATTGACAAGTGGCTTCAACAACATTTGACTTGTCCTAAATGCAGACACTGCCTGGTTGAGACATGCCAAAAGATCTTAGATGCTGATCAAGTGTCGGCAGCACCAACAGAGAGCGTAATTGTCAGAATTGCTCCTCTACAACCTGAAGGAAGAGTAAACACTTTTAGAGAAAGTATCTAGATGCCAAGAAAGGCAGAAACCATCATAGATTCAGAATTTGTGCTCTAGTTAGATAGGAACTTTTTTAGATCTGAGCATAATTTGATACTTCAGATTTTTTTTGTCTTTCTTTTTTTGCCTGTAGCACAAAGTGGATACAGAGAGAATATATTTTACTTTTAAGCATCTCACACGAGTTCATTAAACTTCTCTTTGCAAAGTTATATATTACGGTGGAATATGAATTATGCAGTCTTATCCCAAAAACATGAAGAATCATCTATAATTAAACTTGTAAATTCTTATGTCTCACAATCAATAGCCAGAACCAAAAGTCACTAGACAGGATAAATGGTTTCCTAGTAATGAATTGCCAAATTTTGTGTTAAGAAGCAGTGTATAGTCTATAAGATGCAATTACGGTCCAGACCTGATCATGTGTATGCTTGATGGTGACAAATGCACGAAGTTCATGAACAAACAAATGCATCTATCCACTTGACTCGACCCACTTAATAAACTACCCATATGCTTCAAAACCGATCCACAGACATGACTAAATGGGTCATCAGGATAGAATATACCACATGTCACATGATTCTTCCTCCCAATGATAACAAAACCAACTCTCCCATTAGAATATGGAGCCAACCCATGATAATGAAAACCAATCAACCTAAGTTTATGGGTAAACGTCAGACCTGAAAGCTACTCTGGGGGCATGAGTAGTCTTGTAAGATATCAAGTTATATTAAACATGATCTTGTAAGATTCTTAACCTCCAGTCAAGTGATACATTCATCCTACAAGAATCCATTCACATGGTCACAAAACAAGATCTAAGTGAGGGTGCAAAATAAGTGAGAAATCCTTCAACTCCATCAAACCAAACACGGTTACACTTCCAAATATTCTCATCACAAGCATCTCCTACTCTACTCTGAGGGTTGATACCAATTACCTCAAACTTTACTCACCCTATTTATCATCAAATTGGTATTAAAGTTTGTATCTGATTGTGGTGAATAACTCTAGAGTCAATATACTTACTCTATTATGTTTATTTTCTCCACAACAGGCGCACATCTTAATTACTGTACAGTGGCTAGTACAAGATATATTCATGATATCTGAACCAAGATAAGGCTTAAGCCTAACGAGTCAGATCACACAGTGCTATCTCATAGTATGAAATCAGAAGGAAAACTGCAAAGTTGGCCTACTTTGATGATGCAATTATAAAAGAATACACATGAAGTGTTCAACTTGATATATCACTTGCTATCTTAGTCATGTCCATAGATTCTCCGAATATTAAACTCGGAATCCTGATTTAAAACCAGGTAAACAAGCTGGAATCCACAACCCACTGTAAAAAAACAACTAATAACTGCTTTAATTAAAGGCCACATGTTCTAACTACGAGATTTTGAAGATCCTGCAACTTAAAAAAGAACAACATGTTATAAACAAGGTTATCAAAACAAAAGACATGTCATATACAAATTGGTAGTTCAAATAAGGGTAAAGATCCTAGGCCTTTCTGATTGGATGAGATATACATAAAATGTTGAAAAGTTACAATTAATTAGCACAGCCCGACTTAGAAAAAGGAGTTTAATAGTAATTGATGCTCTGCACAAAAAAGAAGGGTTATTGGTTAATAATAGAAGACTCAAGACTGTGGTTTACATGTAGCATATTTCCATTAAGCATCTGAAAGATATCAGATGGTATCAAATTATATCCGGTAAAAAGCCATTAAGAGTGTGAAAACTGCAACAAAGTATTGTCAAGTACAACTTTTTCTAGCTACGATAGATTACGGATTTAGCTTAAGTAATGCCCTGACTGCAACAGCCAATGGTCTAAAAATGTTCAACTCTCTCAACAATTGAGGCTACTAGAAATTTACTACATGAACAACAGTAGGACATCAATACAATTAGTAAAGTATCATAACAAAAGATGTTCGAGTTCCCGCTACCATTTAATTTACATTGAAATGATTGTAATGTTCTTTTGTTGGGAGAGAACTATCTATTATTAACAGCGTTTACAGTAAAACAGTATGTAAATACAGAAGCCACTTGAAGACAATAATAGCTTTGGAAGATAATGTTTTAAAATACTATCATAGAGCCACTTGTTGGACTGAAGACCTCGATCAATAAGATAGATACATGTCTAAACTTTTTGTAATATAATAGTTGAGGACTATGCTAATAATATAATGGATAAAGTTTCGTTGACTGACCGTTATAAAGCAAAAAGAGAGCTGTACGCAATAGGCTGTGCCTATTCATCATAGCACAAACCGAAGTTCTCTACATTATCAAGGAAAAGCAAAACAGATATTTAGTAGGAAAGATGAGCAGTTAGATATTTAGTAGATATTTGATATTTCTTCTCTATATTATGAAGACAAAAGAGATATTTAGTACGAAGGTTGAACAAATAGATATTTACTTAGAGATCCCTGAAGACAAACACTGAGAATTAACATTGAAGAGTAAATGACTAAAGAATAAGTTCCACCAACGTTCATAGATTGAAAATCAACAATGTTATATCGATTATTAAGAGCTGTGTTTCAGTATTTCTAGTTACTAGCAAACGAGAACTTCGATTACAATGTTCCTGAAACTTTTCTCATGGCTCTTAAAACTCTTTGGAACCAAACCATAGCTCTTACTTGAGTATTCCCACAAATATTCCATTTCTCACCAACTCAGGACTATGCTAATAATATAATGGAATAATGGATAAAGTTTCTTCGACATACCCTTATAAAGCAAAAGGAGCTAATTCAATAGGCTGTGCCTATTCATGACATAGCACAAGGTGAAGTTCTCTATACATTATCAAGAAAAAGCAAAACAGATATTTATTAGGAAAGATCAACAGATAGATATTTACTTAACAGATATTTAGTAGATATTCCTTCTCAAAAGAGATATTTAGTTGGAACACTGAACAAACAGATATTTACTTAGAGGTTACCGAAAGACAAACACTGAGAATTGGCATTGAAGAGTAAATGATTAAAGAATAAGTTCCACCAAAGTACATAGATTGAAAACCAACAATGTTAAATAGATTATCCAAAGACGGGACTAAAGTTGTGTTTCAGTATTAGTATTAGTTTCTAGCAAAAGAGAACTTTGATTATAATGTTCTCGAAACTTTTCTCATGGCCCTTAAAACTCATTGCAACCAAACCGTAGATCTTTACTTGAATATTGCCAGAAATATTCCAATTCTCACCAAAAGAACCATTTCTATGCAGACATTTAGATACTTGGGAATATCAAAATAGATTTTGCAAATAGTTCAGAAACTTAAAACATAAAATATTGGAAATAAAATCAAATCCAGGTTATCAAGAATCAACAAAAGACAAAAATGATAAAACAAAGTTTTCTGGTTAAAAGTGAGACAAAAAGAATTGATTTTAAAATTCAATGTTGGAAAAGTGACCGTCCGTACATAAGCACCTTGTGGTTGGAGAAGGTATGTGCCAAAGGCACAACCAGCACTCAAGGATTCATTAAATTAGATAAGCTCTTTCTGGGTCCCATTTACTCTCAAGTCTCATTTGGCAAAAATAAGAAAACCCCACTATCTTAAACAACTTATTAGTCTCCAGTTATAAAATTCTCAGTCCCCACTCAGTAATCAGTAAACATCTCAAGCTATATATAAGACCATGTATTCCCAAAAAATTTAAGAAGCAATAACCAAAAAAAGCCAAGCAAAGCAGAGAGAATAGACTTTGGTCCAAAGCTTTTTCAAGAGAGTAAAAAAAATGTCTGCAAATGAAATACCTACTTCAGCACAAGCCTTCCAAGAAAAATTTCTTGATGGTGTTGTCTCCAGGAAGCTGCTTCTACACAACCCATTTGGCCACAACACCCAACGAGCCTATGCGGTTGCACCATCTCCTCCCATAAATCATGAGAACAACCACAGCGGTAATCTCCTGATGCTTCTCATAGTCCTCATCTGTGGCATCATATGTTGCCTTGGGTTGCATTACATCAGTCGTTGGGTACTCAGACGTTCAAGATTCATGATCTCCGATAGTAACTCAACACCACGTGGTTCATCAAACCAAGGAATCAAGAAAAAAGCTCTTAAGATGTTCCCGGTCGTGAGTTACTCACCTGTGATGAACCTGCCAGGGCTTGGTGAAGAGTGTGTCATTTGTTTGTCAGATTTTGTTTCCGGTGAAAAAGTCAAGCTGCTCCCTAAATGCCACCATGGGTTCCATGTCCGTTGCATTGACAAGTGGCTTCAACAACATTTGACTTGTCCTAAATGCAGACACTGTCTGGTTGAGACATGCCAAAAGATCTTAGGTGCTGATCAAGTGTCGGCAGCACCAACAGAGAGCGTAATTGTCAGGATAGCTCCTCTACAACCTGAAGGAAGAGTAAACACTTTTAGAGAAAGCATCTAGATGCCAAGAAAGGCAGAAACCATCATAAATTCCGAATATTTGCTCTAGTTAGATATGAGATTTTAGATCTGAGCACAATTCATGTCTCTAGCCATAGAAGGGTTCCAAAGGAACGAAAAGACACTGGATACTTCAGTTTTTGTATGTATTTCATTTTTCCTGTAGCACAAAGTGTATACAAGAGAATATATATCTGACTTTTTCAGTAACATCTCACTGAGTTCATCAAAGTTCTCTATTTGACCTGATCGCATACATGCTTGATAGTAAGAAATGCACGAAGGTTGTGAACAAAAATGCATATGTCCACTTGACTAGACCCACTTAAAACACTACCTATATGCCTCAAAACTGATCCACACACATGAGTCATCAGGATAGCAAATACGACATTTCACATGATAATGAAATCAACTCTGTCACTGGAAATTGGTATGGACCCAACCCATAATAGGGATTACCAACCGGTTTGAGTTAAGGGGTAAAATTCAGAATTAAAAGCTAGTTTGGGGGATGCATCTTGTAAGATATCAAGCAATACCAAACTTGGTCTTGTAAGATTCTCAACAGCCATTCAAGTTATAAACCCATCCTGCCACAATACACTATCGAAAATATAGAGTTGATTTGTAAATACATCTCCATAGTTCACACTCTAAAATCCGAAAGTGAGGGAAAATCCTTCACCCACATCAATCCAAACACTTAAACCTTTCAGTTATTCTGATCAGTCATCACAAGTATCTCGTACTCCACTCTGATGGTTGATACCAATTACCATGTTGATGCCTCAAAATTTACTCACCCTACATCTTATCAAATTGGTACTCAAGTTAGTATCAGATTTTGGTGAATGTTCTGCCTAAATTGAATATACTTCATCTATTACTTTTCTCCTTAATAGGCGCACATCTTGGTTATGGACACTAGCTAGTGCAAGATATAATCATGATAACTGAACCGAGAAAAGGCTAAGCCTATTCAGATCTATTATATGCTATCTTGTAGTATGAAAACAGAAACGAAACTACAAACTTGGCCCACTTTGATTCTATCTCTATGATTAAAAAAAACTCGTGCAAATATAAACTAAAACATGAGGTGATCAACTTGATATACCACTTGATATTTTAGTTATTTCCATAGATTCTCCAGATATCAAAATCAGAATCCTGATAACTCAGTGATTCAATACCAGCAGCTAAACAACTGGAATACACAACCCATTATAAAATACTACTACTAGTAACTAATTTAGTGAAGGACCACATGTTCTAACTACGAGATTACGGGAGATCCTGCAGTTTAAAAGGGAGCAACATGTAATAAACAAGGTTATCAAAACAAAGACATGTTATAAACAAGTGATGGTTCAAAGAAGGCTTAAGATCCTTGGCATTTCTGATTGGATAAAACATGAACAAAGTGATTAAAAGTTCACTTAATGAGCACTGCCCGACTTAGAAAAAGGATTTTAATAGTAATTGCGGCTGTGCACAAAAAAACAAGGGTTATTGGTTAATAACATAAAACTGTGGTTTACAGGATGCATATCAGATCATATCCAGTAACATGCCATAGAAAGTGTGAAAATTGAAACAAAATAGTTTACAAAACCAAATAAAAAGGAATAGCATCAATATATAACTTCATAAGTTAAGAAATCTAACTTAGTAGTAATAACAACTATTCTGATACAAATTTTGGATCTAGCTTAAGTAATGCCCTTACTGGTATAGCTAATGGTCTTAAGTTGTTCAACTCTCTGAACAACTGAGGCTGTCTAGAAATTTTCCTTGAATTTACTAAATAATCGTTGGACATCAACAGTCACTAAATAATTATATAACGAAACATTAAAGAAGTTAAGATTTCCCTAACCATTCAATTATAAAAATTAAAGAAATCCTTATTCCCATTGCAATTATTATAATGTTCTTTTAGTGGGGGAGAGCGATCTATTATTAGCAGCGTTAAAAGTTAAACAGTATGTTATTACAGAAGCACTAAAGAACAGTAGTAGCTTTGGAAGATAATGTTTGAAAACACTAACGTAGTGCTTTCAGAAAATTCTGACCACTTGTTGGACTAAAGACCACAATTAACAAGATAGAATCATGTGTAAAATTCTTGTAATATAATATTTTTGGTGCCTTTAAATAATTTAGAACTATGCTAATAATATAATTGAGAAAGTTTCGTCGACATACCGTTATAAAGCGAAAGAACTGCACACAATAGGCTGTGCCTACTCATCCTAGCACAAAATGAAGTACTCTACATTATCAAGAGAGAAAAAAAAAAAAAAAAAGATATTTAGTAGGAACACATAGATATTTCACTTAAAAAGTGCAAAAAGAGACGAACACTGAGAATTGGCATGAAGAGTAATGATTAAGAATAGGTTCCACCAAGGAAAGTCATAGATTGAACATCAATAATGGTAAATGGATTATTAAGAAACGGGACAAAAGCTCTGTGTTTCAGTATTTCCAGTTTCTAGCAAAAGAGAACTTTAATTATGATGTCTCCAAAACTTTTCCCACGGCCCTTTGAAACCATTTCCACATCAAGAATGCATCCAGCAAAACTCTTACTTGAGAATTCCCAGAAATATTCCAATTCTCACTAAGTCGTGTTATATGTTGGTAACATTTGACTTGAGTCATTCAAAGAAAACAGTGAATGGCCAAATTACTTTGGAAGATGTTTTTCTCTGTAACCTTTTCAGTTTTCTTACCTTCATTCATGTCACCCCTGTAGTTTTATAGTCATCACAAATCAAGAATTTCAATGAAAAAAGTAAATGAGTATCAAATTAAGATATTCCAAGCAAAAGAATCATTAATATAGCATATAGCATATAGCATAAAAATAAAAGTAAAGTTTATTTACTTTAAAGAAGGAACCAAGAAACTGACCACCATCTGTTTGTACCATTTATATGGAACCTAATGGCACAGACAAAAGAAAAAAGGAATCCATTTCCGAGTGAGACTGGTGAGAAAAGATAGAAAAGAGGCCTATCCTGTTGCGTAACATCAACTTTTTATCCCGAAGATACACAATCTTCCCCAAATTAATGTTTCACTAACCCAACTATTAGCAAGTAGTAAGAAAAAATGTTCTACATAAGCAGTAGCACCTTTCAAAGAATCTTGCTTTGATTTGGAAACATTTGATATACTAGATTCATGTAGATTTTCCTCGCAATTTGCAACCAATGAAAGATGATACCTCATAAAGCAAACAAAAAGAAACATTTTTTATTTGTTCATTCGTGGGACCAATTGCTTTAGCTCTAATTTAAAACAAAGGCATGTAAAGATAAAGATAGAAAAACTGTATGAAAAAAAAAAAGCAGAAGGTGGATACTTATGCCTATGAGAGTGATAAAAGTAGTCTTTAACAATATTGATTGGGAGATACTTTGTCCTTTTGGCTACTCTACGGACAGCTTGAGTTACTACAGATGGGGTGGATTCCTGTTCCCCGAACATAAGTAGAATTCACCAAATGGAAATATTTCATCCGTACACCTTTAAAAACCACACAAGATCAACAAAACTTTTAAGATCCACCACTGTTAAAAAATAGCAAAAAGGGAAAGAAAGAAAAGTTTAATCAAACTTTGCTTAGTTTTCTATATGAGAAACTCTATCAAGGTAATGCCTAAAACCAAGCAAACTCGTTTATAGATGAGACACAGATATCACCGGGATAGAACTATCTAACAAAAACTTGACTCTAAATAATTAACACAGGAATATGAAGTTCAAAAGAAGCCTCACAAAACTCAATCTTCTTCAACACTATAATTGGAAAATATCATATGAATCTAATGCATGTGGCATAGCTAGTACCAAGGCAGTGTGAAATCTCAGTAAAATGAGCTAGGAGATATTATTTGAATACTGCTATCTCAAAGATAAGGAAAGTTCATAAAATCAAGGCTGCTCCAGTTAAAGCTCATGGGTCCCACGAAGCAATTCTGGGATATTTGATTTGCTAAAGCCACAGCCACATGGCACTACTATTGCAACAACTGGTATGATGGACCCATTTTATACAAAAAGGCATATTATGCTGCAAATGATTTAATTAAATATGACACTAAATGTAAAGGACCTTATTGGGAGCTTGATCTTTATAAGTTATTCAACCAACCATAATTGAAAAAAAACAAAATTAAAAAAAAAACTATTCCTCATTAAATATCTAAAACATAAATTGAAACTTCTGTCCTCTATATAAACAACCTCCAACGGAAACTTAGAAAATCACCTATCTATCTAAAAACTAAGTTATTATGTCTATAACCATTTCTATTCCCACCATGAAATCAACTCAGATCTTTCAAGATATTCTTGGAAGTTCTTTCTCAAGAAGATTATTATTTCATACCCCTGATCCATCACCAACCCCTGCACCATCCCCATATGAAGGCGACAACAACTTTGATGCAAATGTTGTTATGGTCCTATCAGTTCTCTTATGTGCACTCGTTTGCTCACTTGGTCTAAATTCTATAATAAGATGTGCCTTAAGGTGCTCCAATTTCGTACCATCTGAAGCTGGTGACAACCACGCAGCTTGCTTGACCAACACAGGAGTCAAACGAAAAGCTCTGAAGAGTTTCCAGACAGTAAGTTACTCTACTGAATTGAATCTGCCTGGCCTAGACACCGAGTGTGCTATATGTCTCTCAGAATTTGTATCTGAAGAGCGTGTAAAGCTGCTGCCGACATGCCACCATGGATTCCATGTCCGGTGTATAGACAAGTGGCTTAGTTCACATTCGTCCTGTCCTACCTGCAGGCACTGCCTCATCCAGACCTGTGAGAAGATCGCTGACTGCAGCCAAACAAGCTCGCTAAACTCTACTCAACCACCACAAGACAGCATCATTGTGCAAATAGCACCACTACAACCGGAAAGATGGATACGGTGTTTTAGGTGAACTAGTCACCTACATATTGTAGCAGTTATGCTTAAAACCTGATTAAACTACTATGTATTTAGAATTAGTCGAGATCACAAGCGGTCTACACTTCAAATTAGCATTTCCACAGTAAAGTTGTAAATATTACGAAAATGTTACTTTGTTCCTATCTTAAATTCCTAAATGTTTATATTTCATTATTACAAGCCAATGAAAAAAAGGTAGAAAACGGCAAATTTTATTAGATCTTCAAAAATTCACAGCCGGAAACCAAAAACATAAACAATTGAAAAAATCCAATGTGCAGGTTGATGAGAAGGCAAATCACTAAAAGCAATAGTTTACAAAAGGTGGCCAATACGCTCAGTCAACTAAGATAAATGTCTTAATCTTACCATTAAGAAGTTTCAAGGTCATAAAAGTCTACCACTAGCTTAGTTTTACTGATTATCATAAGAATTAATGCCCTTTTTTATGTAAAGCAAATAATTACATAATGTAGCCCTTCCAGAAGTAGAAGAGTCTTATTATTGTCACTGAACAAATTTGGCTGTTGGCTTTGGGGATAATCAGGCCATATGAAACTATGACAACACAAATCCCCAGAGAAAATGTTAAAGACCCACCAAATGAGAGAAACATGCACTAAATATAAATCCACCGAAAGGAGAAGAAGAAAGAGAGAGGTCACTCACAACTGTAACAAATGGCATAAAGGTGAATGGGGTCCGAGCACGAATCCACCATATGGTCAAATCAGATTATACTAAAAGGGGTGGTTCGATGTTATATACTGATCACATGAAGAGAAACATGATAAAAGGAAATAGATAAGCACAATAATTCAACAACCAAATGAATTATGTAAGCTGCTGAAAATAAACCACCATAAAGTGTAAAAGCAGTAAATGTAACAACACTCTAGAACTTTACTGAGTGCTAAAGAGAAAGCTTAGTAATACTCGAGAAACTCACTAAACAACACAGCGAACAACAAAAACTGCTGTCTCAGACAACGCCAGAAAGGTCCACTCAAGACCAGCTTACAAAGTTACACACAATGAGAAATCAATAAAAATTTGAAATCAAATGATTAGCAAAGTTAAGACACGCAAGGAATTTCCCAAAATATGATTAGTTCAACGCAAAATCTTGCTCAAAGCATTTCAAAATTAAGAAGTTTTGATAATCAATTCTGAGGTGTAGAATGCTAGGAGTAAAATTTGAAACCCTATAGATACGAAATGAGAAAACTTTGCATCAATTGCTAAAAAGACAAATGTAGTAATAACTCAATAAACTCAGTAAACAACACAGTGCAAGAACTAAAACGCTGCTTCAGAAAACGCCGGAAAGGTTCACTCATATGCAAAGATATGAGTAAATCAAATGATTAGTAAAATTAAGCATCAACATGTTCACAAATCTTCAAATTAAGACAATGAACAAGAAGCAGATGAAATGGGAAAAGTCAAATTTTGACTCAATGAATTTAGAGACCATTAATACGAAACTCAAATGAACATTTGTATGAAATACCCAGAAAAACTATTGGGAAATTTCTTACCGCATTCTTTGACGAAGATTGATCTGAAGTCGAAAGTTTGCAATTTTCAGAGATGTTCCTTCTCTTTGTTGCCGCCAACGATTTCAGTATTCTCCGGATCATCCATAGTTTCAAATCGGGTCGGGTATTAACCAAGTATAGCGTTTAGTGTTGAAACCCTTTTCTGTTATGTGGGCTTTAGTGTTAAAGCCCAATTAAAGCCTTTTTATGTTTTCGTTTCAGAGTTTAACACGTTAATCATCACGTGATGAGTATTATTCGGTAAAATTGCATAACGGAGAAGTCACAAAGTACATGTCAAATTTGGTTTTAAAATAAATTTAATTTAATAAAATTTAAAAACGATAACAATATGCCGTTAACAAAAAATTAAACAAGATAATTGTAGGGCTTTACCCCAAAGGGAGCCCTTCCAGAAATTCTCAAAGGCCATGAGTCAAGCCCAGGCCCATGAGGGGGTTTGGAAATAGTTTTCAACCAGCAATAGACGCGCCTCGGTTAGAACCTCATTAGCTGCGTCATTGCCCCAAGCGCAAAGATAATTTTCAACAAACTCAAAGCCTCTTTATTTATATCCCAACAATACTTATCAACTTCATCTCTACTTCCGATGTGGGACTCTATTTCAATATAGTAAATAAACTTATTATTTAAAGAAAACCTAAAAGAAATTTATCGTAGCCGCAGCCCGGAGAAAAAAATGGCGACGACTACTTCGTCTTCTTCTTCTTCTTCTACTCGCGAATTCGAACTAGAGAAGGAGATAAAGAGGCAAGAGGTTTCGTTAGATGAATTGAGCAGTCTCTCTTCTTCTCGAAGTGTCTATCAGAAGAACTGCAACCTCTTCTTCCTCACCACAGCGGAGAAAGCCAAAAGCTATGCGCAGAAACAACTTGGCTACTCTAAATCTGAAATCGTCAAGATTCGATCGCAGAAATAACAAAATTGTAGCTTTGTAGTTGCTTTTGATGTATTTGATATGATTGATGCTATATATATATATATCAATTTTAGGGTTCAGATTTGAGCTGCCAATTTATGTTTCCTATCGAATTTTCTTATTGGAGCTAACAATTATTAAACTGTTAGAATCATCATTATCATCAACATTATGGTATTATTATCTTGTGTTTTGTGGAATTGCTTTGCTAATTTCTTGATAATCAGATATTCTGGTAAGTGATTTGATTCACCTAAATACAAAGTTCCTCTCTTTAATAACTTGATGAGAACTTAAAATCATGATAATGGTATTATTGTCTACCTTGATAAATGATGTGTGTTGTAAGCAGCGACATCATCACTGTGAGCGCTAAAACTCGCAATAGGAAGTTTTGATTAAGAAAAAGAACTAAGGGCTAGATTCTCTAAGAGACGAAGTATTTTTAATAGCTGAATGAATCAAAAGGGATTTTATTGAGATTTAATCGGAGTCTACCAGAGGAGATTGAATGAGAAATACAATGTGGGAGCTCTCGGCGAGAGGTCGCAGTAATAATTCTATACTTCTAAGTGAATTCCGGATGAAGAAGATTATCTTCACGCGATTAACCTCGCCTCCCTTTTATAATTCCTCTGCTCCAACCTCCTCCTGATCTTGTGCTTTCCACGATTCTGGGAACAGCCTCCAGATTCTTCTCTAACTGTCCGATCTCCTTTGACTCAGTATTTGCTGCTGACCTGCCGTCTGCGTCCTCCCGATTTCTGCACCAACTGGTCTTGGCTCTGGGTCTTTATTCACAACATGCCCTCTAACGGCTTGGGAAAAGTCCATTTGCTAATGGGCCGTAACCAGGTCCATAAGGGCGAAGCCTGGGTCCAACAATCACTCACATTATTACCAACAAAATGTGTTTTCTATGAGGTAATAAGAGAATCATAGTGTAAAGAGAATATCAAGTAACTAACTATGCAGTTGAATGGAGTTTGAAGGATGAACTAATATCATCACAATAGGTCTCAAAGAGTTTCACCAACACAAGCAATCACTTTCAAACCTTGAGCAAGTGCATATGCAACTCAAATTTCAAATCTCGAACCTCAAATCATGGCACCCAAACTTGTGGACTCGCGCAAACCCAATTAGTACAGCAGAAATCAAACCTCATTTGAATCATTTCAGAGTGATTTCTATGTTCACAAGCATCTTAGCACTGCACAAAAAAATTACACAAAAAGTAGATGAATAAAATAAGCAGCACAAGAGAATGAGAAAGCACATAGAAGATAAAATTATCTCCTTGAAGGCTTTGAAGTAATCTCTAGCTGGTCAGATAAATTATCCAATCATGTTCCTACTAAACTACTTCCAAGGCAATAATAATCAGTCATGGGAGAAGACATTGAAGAAGAGAAGAGAAAGGTATTATGACTTTGGACTGATTTTAGAATCACAATTACTTAAATCAAAACTTTGACTTAGGATACAATCAATTGTTCAGAGTTCCACGCTGCATCATCCAAACTTTGACTAGGAGTAGCTTTTCAAATAAAACTCGATATATCGGTAACGCAATAAAATCACCAGATGATATATCGATACATGTACTCATTAGACTATGAACTGTTGTCATATAGCTATCAAAATACTGATACTAATAAATTCAGGTCTGAAGAAATAACCCATTGTTTCGTCTACTATATCTGAAGAAATCTCAACATGGAGCAAAAGCCATACATACCTTAAGATATGATAATAAACTGTTAAACCAAACAGATTAAGAACTAATGAAACGATCATAGCCATATTCTTGAATAGTTATTATTCCCATCAAACAAATACCAACCCAGCATTTATCTGGATAGAGCAACAACAACAACCAAAACAAACAAAAAAAATCAAAACTTTATCTTTAAGTAATTGGGTCGATTCCAAAGTAGAGTTAATTGAAGAAAAAAACACTATGGTTAACCGGGAAAATGCTCATATAATTCCCCAAGTCAATCAAATTAGGAGATTTATTCCCCAAATATCATGTGCGCAGAATAATTGCCCAAATCTAATTTGACTTTGCAAAATTATACATTAATATTGTCAACGTTAAACATTAATAAGAGATCCAACCGTTTTGCCATAATCGGATTAATTAACTCACTAGATAGTAACCCGCGATATGCATTAAAATATTTGCTTCATATTTTGTTAGTTCATATAATTATAAATTATTATTAGTTTTTAGATTAGATTTATTTTATGTTTTTAACATCTTATTTATTATTATTATATGTAGTTTGTGTTGTGATAATTAAAATTACTAATATATAATTACCTATGTGCAGTGTTACTGTTATGTTTGTAAAAATATTTATTTGATCATTTAGATTATAACATAATTTAGTTGTAAAGTTAAGTGGTGTTATGTATATATGTTCACATCATTCGAAAATTTTATAACAGTTTGATTTAGTTCAATATTAATTATTATCAATGATTAAAAATTTGGTCTGAGATTCGTTATCACCCATCTTTATCTGGTATGACCCGTCTTGACCCGTCATGATCAATTGACCCGTCTTGATTCGTCATGATCCATTGTAAATTATATTGTGCAGCGTGAATAAATGTATGTTTTATATTTCGCTAGTTTATATAGTCATATATTATTATTAGTGTTTTATATTAGATTTATTTTATGTTTTTAGCATCTCATTAACTAATAGATATATTATATGATTTAGAAAGAGCCAACTGATAGAAATAATGAGTTAAATACAAATTATATCTAATATATGTAGTGAATTAAAATTATCATATTTTAAATGTTAAACTTGGTAAACCAAAAATATTATTTCAGTGATATAATAATATATGAAACAATTCATATCCGTTTAAAAAAATCAAATCATAACCTATGTGGAAAAAAAATGTATATTATAAAAATTATATGATTGTTTAATTATTTATTAAATATATGATCAAATAAAAATTAAAAAAAAAAGAAATAATATTAACAAATAATTATTATGATTTAATTGGAGATAAAATAGGAAGAGAGAGAATAATTAGTTAAACTAAATTTAAATTTAAATCTAATTTAATTATATAATATGATTAATAATGTAAGTCAAATGGTATTTGATATAATATAACACGTAAATAAAGGTTAAAAGTGCTTTTAACATTGCTTAAATAATAGTGTAGAGATTTTCTCCTATATACTATTTTGTTTGTAATGCAAAAAAAAAATGAAATGCAATGTTTTTACTTAATAAAATTAATAATAAAGATTATATATCAATAGTTTGATATATAAATTATATATCAAATGAAACTTTTTGTGGCTGAGATTAGAACATGGGTTTGTTTGGAGATGTTGTGGTTAGCTAAATTGGTATGGTTTAATTGGTAAGGCTGAGATTAGAACATGGAACTTTTTAGCTTCAAAAAAATTTTCCCTGTCAAAACCAAGCGTAGACTCATTTTAAATACTAGATTCTGTTAATAAGAGTTATAACATGTGTAAGCATTATTTCCTAGCTAGTCGCGAAATGTGCTATGCATATATTTTCACCTAACAAATTTGGTCTTTTATCCAAACGAAAAAATATAATCGTTGACCAGAAAAACAAGTACACATAACCTTTATTCTTTCCAAAATCTCATTACAAATGAATAAAAAAATTAATACTTATATATAAATTCATATGTTTAACGAATGTCATCGAAAAACTTCAGTAAAGTGAGATCCACCAACTCAAACAAACCACATTAATAATGTTAAATAAATAAAAATTGCCAAACTATTAATTTTAAACCGTTGAACCAACATCATCCACATGTTCCCACTGACCCACACTTCATCTCTCTCTTCTCTTTCTCACACTCTCTAAGTCCTCCAATGGCGGACTACGACGATGACGAGATCAACCACCATCAAAGACCACCACCTTATATACCCAAAGAAACAGCACTTCAAGCTCTAAACACCATAATCCAACTCCACTTTGAGAAAACCCTAGAGAAAAAACGAGCCATTGACAACCAAAAGAAGAAGCTTCACAAACTATTCAACCTCTTCTTCATCTTCCTCGCTGTTGTCTTCGCTTCTCTTTCTCAACCCTCTAGTCGTCTTCAGTGCCGTCATTGTTGGGGACCCATTTGTCTCCTTACTTTCTCTCATCTCATCTTTTACATCTCTGTAGCTCAAACACTTCGTTGTATCAATGGATTCAAGTACCAGCGTCGTTGCCACAAGCTCACTCTTGATCTCGCTACTGAGAAGCTTCGATTCGTCAAGAACGTGGTTGCTTCTTCCTCCGTGGATGACGAGGTTTCCGCCGCCGCTGCTGCCGGAGATCTGGAAGTTCCGTACCAGGACCCGTCGGAGAATTATCTTGGGAAGTTTAAGAGGAACTGGGCTCTTCATTTTGGGTTCTTGATCCTTGTTTATGCTTTCATGGTCTCTTTCTCTGTAGTCGTCCTCTGTTTCTGATCTCCACTCGGAGGGGCATTTTCGGAAATTATTAGGTTTTAGAATATCATTTGGTTGTATTATTTCTTCTCATCAGAAGATAATCACTAATCAGCAAAGAAAAGTTGAAACTTTAGAGATCGATCGACTCAACTTTGGGTTTAATTCTTATTTTTCTATAAAGCTACAAATCGTCTGTTCAGGGCAAAAACGGTAATTTAGTATGTATTTTTTTTTTTTGTAAAAAATGATGCTTTCTAAGTTTCAATATTCCTTTTACTATGTCGGCATAGATAGGATACACAATCTAAAAGGGAAAATCCATAAAAAAACCTCCAAAGTGGCAGCCACTCCCACTTTAAACCTCCAAACAATTTTACTCCCGCTTTAAACCTCCAAAGCAACACTTTTTCTATATTAAACCCTCAAAATGACATTTCTGTTCGCAACAACTTTTCAGATCACAGAACAGTAAACTCCGTTGACGGAACAGTAACTCCGTCGAGCTTTTTTTTTTTTTTTTTAATAAAAATTATTTAAAATTAAAATTTAAACTCAAAAATAATTTTAATAATTAAATTAAATATGTTTTATTTTTAAGTTTATAACTTAAATAGTTAAATAACAAAAATCAAAATTAGAACCACAAAATCTTTTTTTAATTAAAATTTAAAGTCAATAGTGATTTTAATAATTAAATTAATTAGATTAAATTAAATATTTTATTTTTAAGTTAATAAGTTAAATATTTAAATAACAAATTTTAAAGTTAATAACTTAAATAGTTAAATAACAAAAATCAAAATTAGAAACCACAAATTTGTTATTTAAATTAAAAAAATGATTTTGTGGTTTCTAATTTTGATTTTTGTTATTTAATTATTTAAGTTGTTAACTTTAAAATAAAAAATATTTAATTTAATTATTAAAATCATTTTTTAGTTTAAATTTTAATTTTAAATAATTTAAAAAAAAAAAAAAAAAAAAAACTTGACGGCGTTACTGTTCCGTCAACGGAGTTTACTATTCCGTGATCTGAAAAGTCGTAGCGAACAAAAATGCCATTTTGAAGGTTTAATGTAGGAAAAGTATCACTTTGGAGGTTTAAAGTGGGAGTAAAATTGTTTGGAGGTTTAAAGTGGAAGTGCATGCCACTTTGGAGGTTTTTTATGGGATTTTCCCCAATCTAAAACGCGATTTAGCCTTTTTGACTTCTTTTGTACTCACAAAAAAAACACTTTCAACATTTATTACTACCTTGAGATTCATCATGAATCATAGGAGAAGAATTATGCGAACCAATCATTTCTCAGTGCTAAAACTGTATTTTAGCATATGTATACTTCTTTTGTAACAAAACAATACTTTCAACATTTTACTATCATGAGAATATTGGACTTTCGCAAGTTCAAGTCAACTTATTCTCATTCGTATGATATTGTCCGTTTTGGATTAAATGGCCAAATCCGCACGAAATTGTTTTTAGTTCCTTCCCGTAAGGATTTAAACTAATTGGAGATTAATTTAACTTATATAATAAACAGTTATTTTTTAATCTTCCGATGTGAACGTTGGTTTGCACAAAAAGACAAGATATATTTTTTATTTTATTTTTTTAAAAGACAATAGATATATATTTTTTTAAATAGATAACGGTTTTGATTATTTTGATTATGAAATTTAAATCCCACGAGTAGTTTTAGTTTTGTTGGTGCCTCCTCCAGTGTGCATCTCGTCACTGCTCGAGGACGACGGGTCAAGCCCGTACTCACTCGTGGCACCGTATTCGCTACTTGCCCCATAATCTCGACTGTCCACTGTCACTTTCCGGAACTTCCTCATCTCGGCACCATATGTACCCGTCTCATAATCCGAGCTACCATCACCTCCGCTCGAGCCCTGCCTCGGTTTCACACCCTCGTCTAAGTCGTCTAGTGACGCATCACCCTCCAACGTCCGGACAATCTAGTAAACAAAAAGCAGACAGCAAAGTTTTATCTATAGTAAGCAATGTCCAAAATCTCGTTATTCAATAATCGGACAATGGATGATTAATTAAAGCCTAGACTTTCTAGGTATAATCATTAGGCGCCAACTAATCATCGTTTCTGTTTTTGGTACAGTAGAAATACATTTTTCAAATTATAAAATGTATTTTTAGTCTATCTTTCATTTGATTGATTTGGTCGAAATCATACGATATAGGATGATTTTGATCATCTAATCACTAAGTGATGGTTTAAGAACTTTAAGGGTTAATAATATATAGTTTTTTTTTTCCCTTAAATTTGATTATTTTATGAGATTGATCACCGGTTTACAAATATTAAACCGGATTTATATCAAACCAATTTCTAATTTGATTTAATACTCTAATAATCTTTCATTTGATGATTGATTTGGTCAAAATCACACGATATAGAATTATTTTTACCATCGAACCACTTAGGTGATGGTTTACGGGTCAATATTATATAATTTTTTTTTCCCTCTTAGATTTTGGTTATTTTCCGTAATTTTACATTTCAAATAATTATAACACCTACGTCAAAAAGATGAAATTATATAATCGGTTGTTAGTTGACCAACTCATGTTTTACTGATTTGATCAAAATCTCAGAGTGGAAAATGAATTTAAGTTACTTAACGTCCGATTTTAGTTAAATTCGTGATATAGTAATATAAGTGTCACACTTATTATTATTACCTGACTCATCTTTGGGCGGCGACGACCAGAGTGTCTTACGGCTGCAACAGCACAAGCCACCATGCGTGCCATCTCGTAAGGCTCGTATTGGTTCTCAAGGAATGGGTCAACCAATTTCCCATAATCTCGGTCCTGTGCTGCGTTCATGCATAATGGTCTCGCCTGCCAATAAAGATCATTAAAACATGAAACTGTTTTCTTATGTTTTTGGTATTAGTTTAGGCTATGAATACATTGATACATTTACTCACCCAATCGACCAAACTGTCTTCCATGTCACCACTTAGATCAACAGGTCTGCGTCCGGTTACGAGCTCAAGAAGCATAACTCCGAAAGAGAAAACATCTGACTTCTCTGTTAGTTTTCCACTCGATGCATATTCAGGTGCTAAGTATCCGAATGTTCCCATGACTCGAGTGGACACATGTGTGTTGTTGTCTTGAGAGAGCTTAGCCAAACCAAAATCTGCAACCTGGAAATTTTGTTTAAAGAATGTTAACAGAGATAATATTGTAATTACAAGTAAAGAGTCGAAATAGGTTTTAGGTAATTAACGCATATACCTTGGCTTCGAAGTTAAGGTCAAGTAGAATGTTTGAAGCTTTAATGTCTCTATGGATGATTTTAGGATGACCTTAACACAATTTTCAGACAACAACAAGAAAATATCATAACTCTATAGTTTTTATTAAGAGCCTAAATAGAAAAAGATTCACTCACAATCTTCATGCAAATATGCAAGTCCTTTAGCTGATCCTAAGGCAATCTTGAGTCTAGTTCGCCAATCCATCACAGTCCCACTTTTCCCTATAATTCAAATGATTGGTACAATGTTAGTATTTATATAAGTCATAAATCGTTCCCAAGAACACAAGAAGACTCATCATCTTAATTTACCATGAAGGTGGAACTCAAGGGTGTCATTAGGGAGAAACTCATAGACCAACAGCCTTTGTCCTCCTGCATTACTGCAATATCCGACAAGAGACACAAGATGTCGATGATGAACGCGGCTGATGATCTCAACCTCTGCCTGGAACTCTCTTTCGCCTTGTCCGCTTCCCGCTTTAAGGCACTTCACCGCAATCTCTTTACCGTTAGGCAAGATTCCTTTGTGAACATATCCGAACCCACCTTGTCCTAATAAACGGTCTTCTGAGAAACCTTGAGTCGCGGCCGCGAGCTCCTCGTAAGTGAATGTGCTTTGGTTGAATCCCAGAGCCACTGAAGGGTGAGGCGGTGGTAGAGATGGAGCGTATGGACCTGATGAGAAATTTGAGCTCATATTCTCGCCGCTGTGCATCACATTTACGCCTCCTGAAACTGGTGCTGGTGGTGACGGCATTGGCTGCCAGTTTCCTGGAGGTGGTGGTGGTGGTGAATTCACCCAGTTTGTTCCCATTGATCCAGGAGGTGGAGGCAGATTCACAATGTGATCATTTTGGTTGTAATGTTGTTGTTGTTGCTGTGTACCAACACTATTGTAATATTGATCACCTCCAGCTAAAATTCCAACCAAATTGAAAAAGTATTAGACAAGACTTAGATGGGATGTGAATTGAAAAGAAATAATAATCAGAAAAGTTGCACCAGAAGAAATTTATATACTTAGTTTCTTGGGTAACAAGAAACTAAATTTTAGGTTTTTCTTAGCTAACAGAAATCTAAAGTGGAGCTTAAGAAATGGTATGGAGTTTAGTTAGGGTTCATGGGCTTCTACATAATTAGATGAGATGGTGTTTGAAAGAGAGAAGCAGAGAAATATGTTTCATCTAATATCTTGGGTAACAAGAAACAAAATTCATGAATTTTTCTTGGGTGATAAGAAACTACTGGGGTTTTAATTAGGGTATAGAGGTGTGTACATACTTTTGCCTGCGTTGTAAGCATTGCTTCCGTAGTACGGCATCTGATCAAGCTTTGATTTCTTCTTCTTCTTCTTTCGTAAACAACAGACACAGAACAAAATCATGACAAGGAACATAAGTCCAGCTGCAGCCGCAAGTCCTATAACTGCACCCATGTTCTGACCACCGTTACTTGATGAATTCGAGCCACCGTTGCTTGTAGGAGGCGCCAGCGATTTTGGATGCGACGGAGAGTTATGGTTAGAAGTCTTAGACGGTGGTGGAGGAGGAGGAGAAGCGTTCTTGTCTCCTCCATTGCCGCTTCCATCATTTCCTTTGTTATTTTCGTTGTTGTTTCCTTTGTTGTCACTCTGCTGCGGCGGGGACGGTGAAGGAGGAGGTGGAGATTGTGATTGTGGGGAGGAGGAGGAGTCAGATGGTGGTGGTGGAGGCGACGAGGAAGAGTCATTGGAAGAATTTTCCGGCGGAGGAGGTGGTGGGGATTCTTGTTGTTGTTGAGGTGGAGGAGCTAGATCAGGTGAAGATGGAGGAGGAGAAGATGTTTGTTGATTGTCGGAAGGAGGAGGAGATGTTGTTTGTTGATCGTTGGAAGAGGGAGACGACGGAGGAGGAGGAGCCGGCGGTGAGTTCTCCGGGGATTGCCCCTCCGCCATAATCTCTCTCCGGTGGTTTCAATTGGAAGCTATATTGAAATGAAACAAGGAACACCCAACTCTGTTCCTGTTCCTAGGAACAACGTAGCTCTTTTTTCTTTGTTTTTCTTCTCAAATTCTATTTTTAAGAAACTTTTCAAAATAATATTTGTTATCTCTATATTTGGGAATATACAGCCAAGCAAGAAACAAAAAACATTCACAACTAATATTTTCCGTTACAGCCTATAATTTTGTAAATTTTACTTAAAATGATTTAAAAAATGCTCTCGTTGAGAGTTGAACTCAAGACCTCCCGCTTACTAAACGGGTGCTCTAACCAACTGAGCTACGAGAGCTTCTTGTTAATTGATTGTTTTTAGTACATTAAAATATAAACATTGTTGGTCCGTTTGCCAAAACTATAGTCGATCAGGATTCATGACATTTTAACCAATACAATAAAACTAGTGTCTCTCTAGAGATGATATCTCAGCATTTTCAACACTGTAAAATGTGACACCTCATTTAAAATTTTTAATATCAAAATAAAAAAAATTAATACATAGCAATAAAAATATATAAGACACGTAAAACTCCCTTTAGACCTCCTAATTAGTCCTAACAAAGAGAAGGTTGCTTTTACGGTTTTACCGAAACACCATCGGCGCTAAATCTCTCCAATTAACACAAAGTCACAAATAGTTTTAACTTAGGGTTTTCTCGAAGGTATGTTTCTGTTTCACTGATAGATTATTGATTTGTTTAGTCTACTTAGTCACCACCAAATTTTGAACCTCATATGAGAGAGCCTCTTAGTTTTTAACACTTATAAGTAACATCAAATTTTACATTGTGCTACTTTTAGAAGTCTGTTTATTTCCCCGTAATATCACATCCTTCAATAAATTATATACTATTTCTTAATTTTATAAAGCAACAATTTGGTTGGAGAGACGACATAGTGTTCAATGGCTCGGTGGTTACTTCAAAGGTACATTATATTTTGATTGGCTTTACTTGACCCCAAATATAGTGACTAAGTTTTTTTATATCAGTTTGATTGTGAAAACTTATGTTTGTATGCATTATAAATCTGTAAAAGGACTTAGACAAATGGCTTTTATCATTGGCCTAATTCTCATATGATTAATAGTGTACAATTTCTACTACATGACTATTCGATCTTTCTTCAGCGTTATAAATTAAAGCGGTTTGACATATATATCAGGTTAAAAACCATGTTTATTTCAGAAGATAAACAGGTTTCATTTCGGTGTCTCACATTTTCTCTTATTGGCTTGTGTTTCTATAATCTGTATATATATATACAGTTGTGGTAAGATAACTAATTTTTTTTGATAAGATTCCATATTCATGTAGAAGCTGAAGTTAATACAAAAATGAAAGATTGTAACATACAAATGGTTTTCTTTTGCAGGAAATAAAAAGGAAAGAAACAATTGGTTTTCTTTATCAAAAAAAAAAAAAAGAAACAATTGGTTTTAACTCTGTTGCCACAGAAGAACATAAGGAACAAGAATGAGAAGGAGAAACAAGATCAATGTGAGAGACTGAGAGTAGTTCGTCGGTTGTCTTTCAATCAAAAGTTATTACTACCGAAACTAATAGGCTTCTAAACCAACAATTTATAACTTAGTTATGAGCAAAGGTGAGAAGGTTGGGATGGATTAATATTGAAAGCAAATAATTAGTTGAAATTTAACTTTTTTTTATTTTCTTTGGGTCAAAATTGAGATAGAAGTTTTTATGTCGAAATTTATAATCTTATGCACTTCAAAATCACATCCTTCCATAATTATATACTATTTCTTAATTTTATAAAGCAACAATGTGTTTGGAGAGACGACATAGTGTTCAATGGCTCGGTGGTTACTTCAAAGGTACATTATATATTGATTGGCTTTACTTGACCCAAAATATAGTGACTAAGTTTTTTTTATATCAGTTTGATTGTGAAAAGTTATGTTTGTATGCAATATAAATATGTAAAAGGACTTAAACAAATGGCTTTTATCATTGGCCTTCTCATATGATTAATAATGTACAATTTCTACTACATGACTATTCGATCTTTCTTCAGCGTTGTAAATTAAAGCGGTTTGACATATCACGTTAAAAACCATGTTTATTTCAGAAGATAAACAGATTTCATTTTGGTGTCTCACATTCTCTTATTGTCTTGTGTTTCTATAATCTATATATATATATATATATATATAGTTGTGGTAATTAGATAACTAAATTTATTTGATAAGATTCCATATTCATGTAGAAGTTGAAGTTAATACAAAGATGAAAGATTGCAAGTTTGTAACATACAAATGGTTTTCTTTTGCAGGAAATAAAAAGGGAAGAAACAATTGGTTTTAACTCTGTTGCCACCGAAGAACATAAGAGCACCCATATCGGTGGATCTCTCAAACTAAATCTCTAAAACTTAAATATTAATAATTTTAATTGAAAAAGAATTTGACCACTCAAAAAAATATACATGGTAGAAACATTTCTAACACTGTAAGGAAAATATCTCAAATGAGATACATTTCTCCTTTTTTTTCTCTTTTTCCCATTTTTTAATTAATTTTTAATGTTAAGATATCCTCTAATATAGTACCAATGGAGGTGCCCTAAGGAACAAGAATGAGAAGGAGAAACAAGATCAATGTGAGAAACTGAGAGTAGTTCGTCGGTTGGCTTTGAATCAAAAGTTATTACTACCGAAACTAATAGGCTTCTAACCCTACAGTTTATAACTTAGTTATGAACAAAGGTGAGAAGGTTTGGGTGGATTAATAATATTAACAGCATATAATTAGTTGAAATTTAACTTTCTTTATATTTTTGTGGGTCAAAATTTAGATTGAACTTTTTATGTCGAAATTATATTTTAATATTCTTATAATCTTATGCACTTCAAAAATATGTTATAATATGGAAACAAACCCAAAAACAATATTTTATAAAAATATGTTCTCAGCGTGGGATTTCTCTTAGTATTTATAAATTTTAAATTTATGAAATCAATTAGAGTTTAAGTTGTTTGAGTTTTGTGATGTGGTTGTTTTAAACATTGTAATGATTACTCATTCAATAAAAACAAGTTATCATGGGAAAAACTAGTGAAAAGATACACATATTTCGCCAATTGAAAGTTGAAACACAAGATTATATATTGATAACAAGAACGAAGACACTTGAACATAAAAAAAAAACATAAAAACAAGAACGGAGGCATTTTTCTTAAAGAAAAAGCTTATTGTTAATGAAAAAAAGAAACAGAGCATTCATCAAATCTGAGAGGATGAGGAAGCAGATGCACCGTTCTTGGAAATATATTTGCGAACCCAAACATGTTTGCCATTGATAGTGAATATGTTTCTGTTTTTTTGCAGTCACAGTCTCTATCATCTTCGATGCACAACTATTTTTCAACACCATCTTTGCGAACAACGGCTGGTCATATACTGCCAAGTCTTGCATCACTATCTCTTCTATCACATTTCCGAATCTCCTCGTGAAGTAAAACCTAACTTCTTCTTCCGAAATCATCAGATATCCTTTTGAAAACGTTAGAAAAACAGTCCTCTCATCCGCCGCCAACATCACTACCTTCGTTTCTTTCTCTGTGGTGGTCTCTCTTTCTTCTTCTTGAACAGGAAGACAATCGTTTCTTGTCGAACAATCGGCCTGTAAATTTTTGTGTCTACCAGTCGGTTTGAAAGCTATTTCTTGTCGAACAATCGGCCTGGTAGCCGTTTCTTGTCGAACGATTGAGCTGGCAGCCGTTTCTGGTCGAACGCTCGAGCTGGTAGCTGTTTCTGGTCGAACGCTCGAGCTGGTAGCCGTTTCTGGTCGAACACTTGAGCTGGTAGCTATATCTGGTCGAAGGCTCTATCAATGTTGTGAAACACATTGAATTCTTCTGGTGTAACCACCACTTCAGATGAAGAAGAAAACAAAGGGAAATACTTAGAAGACATGATGATTTTTGTGTGTTGGTGTCTTGGTGATGTGAATGAAATTTTTTAGATAGGGTTTATAAAAGGAGTCCAATGAAATGGTAAAAAAATGTGTATCTTATTTTTCCATAATAGGCATTTTTTACATCTCATTATGCATTGTTTGTTATCTTCGTTCATGTCTCTAATTAATTACATTCAAGTCATAACCTTCTGAATTGGATAGGGAATTGGCATCCCTTAATTGTCATTCATAGTGTGACCCACTGACCCTTCGTTCATCATTATCCTTCCCTTACTGTTTATTTTATTCTTAGCATTTGCCTTATTTTCCTTAAATCAATATAAGTATTTGCCGCTAATTAACATTGTTCAAAGCATTTTAACTCTCCTGTCAATTAATAATGCAGACGTTACAAAGTTAAAAACATTGTTCAAAGCTGTCAACAAAAAGAAATTAACATTATTCAAATAAAGAAAAACACATCTTTGCAAGAATATTATTAACTTTTTAAAAGATTCAGATAAATTCACACGGTCAAATCTTTCACAAGATTTTTCTTTAAAGTTATTTTATGGGATATTTTTTTTTCACTATATACAGTATATTTTTGATTTGAATAGTTATATTAATATCATTTTTTCATCTAATTGCTTTATTAATTAGCAAAAATATTATCACGATTTAAAAACTTTGGACATGATTTATACAAAATCCAATGTTCATCGGAAGCAAGACATTTCCTAGCTAAATGATTAGTACAAACATTGCGATCTCTTGATTGGTATAACTAAACTTTATCGACACAAAATAATATCTTCATTGTCGTATTTCTCGAAGATAATGTTGTAACCGTAAATTATTAGAATTAATATTCACTGCATTGATGAGGTTACTATTATCACCTTCAAACTCAACCCGTGGGTATCCTAAACCTGCTTGTAAGGCCCAAATTAGAGCAGTGCTTTCCGCCTCTTCAATTGTATGTCTTCCTTGAAACTGTCCTATAACACAAGATAGAAAAATACCATCACTATTTCGTATTATCCAGCCTAGTCCCGTTGATCTGTTTCCTTCATGATGTGATGCATCATAATTACATTTGACCCAGCCAATGCTTGGTTTTTGCCATGTTGGGTTCCTCCATAGGACCACCAAGATCTCTTTGTGATGGAGAATTTTCATTCTCTTCTCTACTATCAATTCATTCCTTAGTATCCTCCATAGCTCGATTAATAGTGTTCGTTGGTGTGTATGCCTTTCGATTGAAAACCATATTGCTTTGATTTTTCCATAGTCTCCACATAATCCAAAAAAGAAGGTAAAGTGTATGTTTTTCAAGGGATGTATCATTTGAAATACGAAGGCAATATTGTATCTTACCTTCGATAGATATTAATGGATCACATAGTAGGCTATAAGGAATATCTGAAGCTCTCCAAACCGCTATAGCATGCAAACATGAGAAAAAAATGGTTAGATGTTTCACGTTCCATTATACATCGGTTGCAAAATTCATTGACTTTTATATTCATGTGATGCAGGTTTTCCGCAGTTGCTTGCTCTTGAGGAAACGAGTTTGTAATCCATTTATCTTGCCTTGAATTCAGATGTTTGATATATTGTAACAATTTTTTTTTCTTGCGGCCAAACTGTTTGGGCAAACATTTCAAAAAATGAATAATTTTAATGGAGTTTAGATAGAATCTCTCAATTTTTAAAACCCCATCTAATATAATAATAATATTCATTGAATTATGTATTACTACCGAAGAACATAATCATGTTTTTCGTTAGTTGTCCTTGAATTAGAATCTCTCAAATCATGTTTTTCGTTAGTTGTCCTTGAATCAAAAGTTATAACGACCGAGTCTAATAGGCAATCATATATAACGTAGTTATGAGCAAAGGGAAGAATGTTAGGATAGATTTCAACATTAATTAACATTGAAACGAAACAAATAAAATTGCAATTTAACTCTCTTATTTTCTTTTTTCTGGTCCAAATTGAGAATTTAATTTTTCTGTCAACGTTTTGTTTTAAAATTTGTATTTGTATGCTTTTGAAGAATGTGTTTTAACTAACATGGTAACTAAACCAATAAAGTATTATATGAAAGTATATATCCGCAGACCGCAGCGTAGCGAGGGAATTGTAGTAGTATATATAAATATAAAATTATAACGTCATTCAAATAGTTTTTTTTCATTTGCTATTATATAATTTAGTATTTGTTTTCGAGTCATATATGTTTGTTTTTGTAAGTGTTTCAACTTTAGGTGATGCAAATATTAAACATTGCAACGACTACTGATTCAATAAAAATAATTATCACGAAAAAAGATAATTTATTTTTCCATTTTAACATAAAATTATAGAATGATAACAAAAGCAGATGTTTTTTTCTTAAAGAAAAAAAAAACTTATTATAAGAAACAAAAAAGCAGAAAAGAGTCTTCAAATCTAAGAGGAAGTAGATGCACTGTTCTTGGGAACATATTTGCGAGCCCAAACATGCTTGCCATTGATAGTAAACTTGTTCCTATCCTTTCCACTCACAATTTCTCCCATTTTGGACGCACAATTAGTTTTCAACACCATCCTCGCGTATAATGGCTGGTCGTACAATTCCACCTCTTGCATAAGTATAACTTCTATCACATCCCCGAATCTTCTCGTGAAGTAAACCTCAACTTCTTCTTCTGTAATTGGATATCCTTTTGAAAATGTCAGGAACACTGTCCTATCATCCGCCGTAAGCAGCACTGTCTCATCTTCCTTTGTCTCTATCTTTGTTGGAGTGTTCTTGATTGTTTCTTCTTGAACAGGAGGACGAGGCGGAAGAGGTGCAGCAACGGTTTCTTGCTGAACAATCGGCCTGAAAATTGTTTCTTGACGAATACTTGACCTAGAAGGTGTTCCTTGATGAACACTCAATCTGCTAGTGCTTCCTTGTTGAGTCAACCTAAGTTTCTGCATCTCCTCAATGGCTTTCTCTCTTTCTAAAGCCAAACGTTTCTCCTTGTTATACATTTCCGCTCTCCCCCATATGTCACCAAAAGCTCTGCCGCATATATCGGTAATATTCTTTGCAATTCCCTCGAGAAAAACTTCACGGTTGTGGTGGATGAATCTGAGGGTAACCTTGCCTCCAGTCTTCTGGGAGATCAAAGGTATAACAGAATTATGATCATCGTTGGTGTTGGCGACGAAGAACGCTGTTGCGAAAGCTTGGTTATGTATGAAATTGAGACACACAACGACTTCGTTAGCCACCAAGTTAATGAACGCGTCTGGTGATGAGACTAAATACGATATTATGCTTCGAGCGTAACCGGATTGTTCGAGCATTAAGAGGAAACAAAACACTTCAAGAGACTGGTTCCTGTCTCGGTTTAAGACAAAAACTAGACGATAGAAAAAGAATCTATCAATGTTGTGAAAGGCATTGAATTCTTCTGGTGTAATTGCCACTTTAGATGAAGAAAAAACGTCTGGAAAATATAAAGAAAAATATTTAGAAGACATGATGATTCTTTTGTGGCGATGGTGATGTGAATGAAGTTTTCAGATAGAGTTTATAAAGAGATTCCAATGAAATGGTTAAAAAGGTGCATATCTTATTTTTCCATTTTATGGTTCTTGTGTACATCTCACAACCTTCTGAATTGGAAAGAGGGTTGGCATGACCTTTCATCATCATACAGCCCTAACTATATATTTTATTCTTATCAATCTCCTTATTGCCTTAAATCAACATTAAGTATTGACATCCTTCCCTGACTCTATATTTTATTCCTATCAGTCTCCTTATTTTCTTAAAGTAATATTAAGTTAAGTATTTACACCAAATAACATTGTTCAAATAAAAAGTTAAACATAAAAATTCACACGGTCAAACATTTCATAAGGTTTTTTTCTAAAAATATTATTTATGTGATTGTGCTACTATATACATTATATTTTCGGGTTGAATAACAATATTTATATCATTTTATTTATCTACAATTTTTATAGATTATTTTTGATCAAATAAGATATTTGCTATTTTTATTAAAAACATATAATTAACGAATAATTATGTGATTATGTAAAAAAAAAATGGTACTATATAAGAAATTTCTTTTTATTTTTTTGCGGCGGATTAACTAAAAATGAAATTATATGAATTTATTAAATAACGTGATATTTAGTAATAGCGTGTCATCCGACGAAACTGAAAATACATGTCATGAATAAATTACATACGGTGGCGGCGTATCGGACGAAATAGAAAATACATATCATAAATAAATTACAATGATATTCAGATAAAATAATATATTATTTTTAATATCATTCTCAATTTTTTAATTAATTCAAAGATAAAATTGTAGTCAACCATAAAAATATCTACCTACAAAAAAGTCAAAGTCATTGTATCTAATTAGTAAAATAAGTTAATTTAGCGGATATTATACCTATTACAGTATTACCTTACATTTTTCAGCATCCTATATTCCTATTACCTTATGAGTTACTAATATCTTAAAAATCCAAAATAATAAAAATTAAAAAAAAAAAATATATCCTTTGAATTTTGTATTATTATATTATTATAATTAAAAAGACAGGTCAGCAACAGCATTAGGTTGTTCAACGGAGGAGAGAGAGAGAAGAAAAGAGAAACTTTGCTCCCAAAAAAAAAAAAAAAAAACCCAGAAATCGCAGAGCTTTCAATCTCATTCATCGTTCCTGATTCGATATGACTTCTCGTAGAAGAACTCTCCTCAAAGTCATCATCCTCGGCGATAGCGGGTCAGTATTTTTCACCGACTTTTTCGCTCTTTCTTTGTATGTATATATGTTGTATGTGTGTATGTATCTACTTCTACAGTGTTCTCAGATCAGTAAGAAAAAATAATTTTTCTGGTTCCGAATTTTGGTAATTTAAGTCGAATTTTGTGAATTACTTTGAAATTGGATTCGATCTGAATTGGGGTGATCTCTTAGGTGGTTGGATTTAATTGTTCTTGTATTGTTTTTTTTTTTTTAAACTGTAAATTGGTAATTACAGATTTGCTTAGTGTTCTTGTTTACTTTTGACTAGGGAAAAAAATGAATAATTTCACCCTCAAAAGAAATGAAAATAATGAATGCTGATTCTTGTATTGTATTGAAGATTCTTGTTAATCCTGCTGTTTTAAGGAACAATCATTATGAGAAATCATATGGTCAAGTATTTGTAATGAAGGGAGAATTTGTTGTTTTGGGATTTAATTTAGTGTTTTTTTGGTGAGTGAGATTGAATACTTATGAATCAGATATTATCTATCTTGATGCTTAATGAAACTGTTGAGCTTTCTGCACTTCTATTGTTTGTGTGTTATTCAAGTTAAGATTGATTTTGAAGATTTAATTTTGCAGGGTTGGGAAGACTTCTTTGATGAATCAGTATCCTAAGATTGTTTGTATGAACAGAGTTTAGAGGATGCTACAATGGTTTTTTACGACTGATTTAATCTTATCCTTTTTTTGAGTTAGATGAGTTTGTGCTTCTGTTTCACTTTAACACCATACCTTTAGATATGTTAATAAAAAGTTCAGCAACCAGTATAAGGCAACCATTGGAGCTGATTTCTTGACTAAGGAAGTACAATTTGAAGACCGGCTTTTCACTCTACAGGTTTGTAGTAGCAGCACTTCATCACTAAACTATTTTTTTTATTTTTTTTCTGGGAGTAGATCGCACTTGCTTAGGCATGGGTATGGGTTTGACTCGTTAGTTTGGAAAAAAAGGGTTTATTAGTTTATGAGCTTTAGACTGATATTTTGGTCAATATCTGCTTATACCATTGGGAATCTTTACTTCTTTGAGATTGTTGTGTGGCATTCCAATATTGCTTGACCGTAAGAGCTAAATTCTTGCTTCTCTACAGATATGGGACACGGCTGGTCAGGAAAGGTTTCAGAGCCTTGGTGTAGCATTTTATCGCGGTGCTGATTGCTGTGTTCTTGTGTATGATGTCAACTCCGCGAAATCATTTGAGAATCTCAACAACTGGAGGGAAGAGTTTCTGATTCAGGTACATAAATAATGGATTCATGATCACTTCTCAGTAGATTCAATAAAGAAAACTTTAGTTGAATGTTGGTAATTATGATTTGCAGGCAAGTCCTTCGGATCCAGAGAACTTTCCCTTTGTTGTTATCGGTAATAAGATCGATGTGGATGGTGGAAACAGTCGTGTGGTACGTATATAATCTCAATATAATTAAAAAAAAAAAAAAACCTCTTTAAATTGTTTCCAATAACTTTTCCATTTTTTTCAGGTTTCAGAGAAGAAGGCTCGAGCTTGGTGTGCTTCAAAAGGAAACATTCCATACTATGAAACCTCTGCTAAAGAAGGAACCAATGTAGAAGACGCGTTTCTGTGCATAACTAAGAACGCAATGAAGAGTGGAGAAGAAGAAGAAATGTAAGTTATAATAACACACAATCGCAATCATAGACTTTGCTAATGCTTTTATTTTCAAGATTCTGTCTGAAACTTGTTTGATGTTTTTGATCTTAGGTACGTACCAGACACAATCGATGTTGGAACTAGCAATCCACAGAGGTCAACAGGATGCGAATGCTAAATGGATTCTTTTACCTCTCTGTTTTTTTTTTTTTACCATATTGTAAATCTATTGTTGTTTTGTGGTACATTATTAAACTTAAAAATAAAATAAAAATACAACCCTAATAAATAAATTAAAAACCGAATTGGGTTGGATGTGGCCGTATATTATGGAACTCTTTTTCTACACTAACGTTATTTCTTGTCCATAACTTTTATGAAAAAATATTAACACCAGCTTTGTATACTTTTTTTCTCTTTTGCAAAGAACCTTGGTTTGGCGTTAAAGGCTAAGCAAAATACTTTCATGATCAAGGAAAATAGTGTTCTAATAACATAAAGTTATGCACTTTGACCGCATCCAAAACGATTTATAATTAAATTGCTCAGAAACTGACATCGAAGCTTGCCCAGGTCGCTAGAAATCTAAAGTAAAACTGCCACATCTTAGAGGTAATTATGCAATATGCCTGACATTTAAAGATGGTTGCAACTTACAGTGTCAAAGAAGCGATAACAGTGGTGATGAGGCTAAATAGTACCACTCTCGGCTAATTTGTAGAGTGAGTCGAATGTTCAAAGTCATCATATCATATGCTTTGAAAAGTTTATGAATGTGCGTTTTCTAATCAAGTGGATCAGTTTATTATTTTTCTTTGCTCATAATTCCTTCATATTACAACAAGTTCCTATTCTTTGGAAACCTTTACAATACAAGCCATTTGTCTCATATCGCTTCATAGTGTGAAATGTTCAAGGATATTAGTTGAAGTTAACTCCATACTCCACCGCTTCTCAATCTCGGGATCCTGCTTCAAATTCTCATCGACCATTTCAAATATATAGGTTTCCATAGCTTTTCCTGGCCTCCTCGGAGTTTCATTTCTTCACATTTTGTATCAAATTGTTCACATAAGTCCACACGGACGTTATCTATTAGAAATCTGTGTTGTTTTTATTGTAGTGATTTTTGCTTTTAATAAAAATCCGAAACTTGTTCTAGTAAATATTTGACTTTTTGTGATGCATTTTTCAAACACTGTAATGACTATCGTTTCGATATATAAAAACAATTTATATAATAAAAAAAAACCTAGTTAAATTTCACCAATATAACATAAGTTATAGAATGATAACAAAAACGGAAAAAAAAGCAGAAAAGGTTCATCAAATCTGAGAGGAGGAAGCAGAAGCGCCGCTCTTGGGAACATATTTACGAGCCCAAACATGTTTGCCGTTGATAGTGAACTTATTTCTATTCCTAAGAGTCACAATCTCTTCCATCTTCAACACACAACTGTTTTTCAACACCATTCTCGCGAACAATGGTTGTTCCAACATTTCCACTTCTTGCATAAGAATCACTTCTATCACATCCCCGAATCTTCTCGTGAAGTAAACCTTAACTTCCTCTTCTGTAATTGGATATCCTTTCGAAAACGTTAGGAACACTGTCCTATCATCCGGTGCCAGCAACACTACATTCTCATCTTGATTTGTCTCTATCACTCCCGGAGTGGTCTTAATTGTTTCTTCTTCAACAGGAGGACGAGGCAAAGGAGACGGAGCAATCGTTTCTTGACGAATACTTGACCTAGAAGGTGTTCCTTGATGAACACTCAATCTGCTAGTGCTTCCTTGTTGAGTCAACCTAAGTTTCTGCATCTCCTCAATGGCTTTCTCTCTTTCTAAAGCCAGACGTCTCTCATTTACATACATCTCCGCTCTTCCCCAAATATCATTGAAAGCTCTGCTGCAAATATCAGTCATATTCTTTTGCAACCCTTCGAGAAAAGTTTCACGATTGTGGTGGATGAATCTGAGAGTAAGCTTGCCTCTAGTCATCTGAGATATCAAAGGTATAACAGAATTATGATCATCGTTGGTGTTGGCGACGAAGAACGCTGTTGCGAAGGCAAAATTGTGTATGAAATTGAGACACACAACGACTTCGTTAGCCACCAAGTTAATGAACGCGACTGGTGATGAGACTAAATACGAGATTATGCTTCGAGCGTAACCAGATTGTTCGAGCATGAAGAGGAAACTAAACACTTCAAGAGATTGGTTCCTGTCTCGGTTTAAGACAAAAACTAAGCGAGAGAAAAAGATCCTATCAATGCTGTGAAAGGCATTGAATTCCTCCGGTGTAACCACCACTTGAGATGAAGATGAAGCCTCTGGGAAAAACAATGAGAAGTATTGAGAAGACATGATGATTTTTTTCTGTAGTGATGGTGAATGTGAAAGAAGTACTTTTCAGATAGAGTTTTATAAATAGAGTTGAATGAAATGGTTCAAAAGGTACGTATCTTAATTTTTCCATAATAGGGCTCTTGAATACATCCCCTCATACATTTTTTTTTCTTTAATCTTGGTTCATGTCTCTAATTAATTGCATTTAAAATTCATAACCCTCCGTATTAGTGTGTACATCCCCCTCATGCATTGTTTTTTTTTTTCGATATGCCTTCTCGTAGAGGAACTGTCATCAAAGTCAGTTTTTGTCACCGACTTGTTCTCTCCCTCTTTCTCTGGGTTCGAATTTTGGTGATTGAAGTTGAATTTTATGAACTACTTTGAAATTGGATTCCATCTGAATTGGGGTGATTGAATTTTTGTCGCTTCTGGATTTAATGGTTCTTGTAGTGTTTTGGATTCAAATATCGGCAATTAGGGGATAAATTTTTAGTTTGGCGCTTGGTTTTGTAATCACATAGTTGAATTAGTCACAAAGTGATATTGCTATTAGTTATGGTCATGCATGTCTGATTTTTTACTTTGTGGTTTCTCACAGTATATGAATTAATTGCATCTTATGATCCATGTTTAGTGACTGGGGAAAAAATGAATGATTAATTACACCGTCAAAAGAAATAAAATAATGAATGCTAAATCTTGTATCGTTATTCAAGATTCTTTTAAATTTTCATGTGGTTAAATATTAGTAGTATTTGTTGTTTTGGGCTTAATTTACTTTTTGGTGAGGTCGAATTGTTTTGAATCAGATCAATTCGAATCAGATATTACTTATCGTGATGCTTAATGAAACTGTTGAATATGTATTACTCCAATTAAGTCTATTGTTGTGTGTTATTCAAGCTAAGACTTATTTGTGTATTTTGAACTTGTGATTTTGCATGGTTGGGAAGACTTTTTTGATGAATCAGTATCCTAAGATTGTTTGTGTGAACAGATTTTAGAGGATGCTACAATGGTTTTCTAAAATATGTATGAATACATTCTTTGGTCTCTGTTTTACGACAAAATGATTGGTGTATTCTTGGATATGATGTCAACTCCGCGAAATCATGAAGCGTTTCTGATTCAGGTACATAAATAATAATGTATTCATGATGATGATCTCTTTTCAGTAGATTCAATAAATAAAATTTTACTTGAATGCTGGTAAATTTTTTTTTTTTTTTTTTATAACACAATGGACACCATGAGTTCCGAATCAGGTCGCGGAAACGTTTACTCTCTAACTGATTCTTGGGTCAACGGGCCATGAGATCCGACTATAATCTCAGAGACCGGAGAGGGTATGTGAATGCTCTGGTGGCCAAGTAAAAATAATAGAGAGTTACGCGCTTGAGAAGAATCGATCTCTGACCTAGACCAACAGGGTAACTCCTACTCAAGTGGAACCACTAGAGCAGGCACCACCACTTGGTTAATGCTGGTAATTATGATTTGCATGCAAGTCCTTCGGATCCAGAGAACTTTCCCTTTGTTGTTATCGGTAATAAGATCGATGTGGATGGTGGAAACAGTCGTGTGGTACGTATATAATCTCCATGTAAATAAAAAAACAAACCTCTTTAAATTGTGTCCAATCACTTTTCCAATTTTTTTAGGTTTTAGAGAAGAAGGCTCGAGCTTGGTGTGCTTCAAAAGGTAACATTCCATACTATGAAACCTCTCTGCTAAAGAAGGAACCAATGTAGAAGACGCATTTCTTTTGCATAACTAAAAACGCAATGAAGAGTGGAGAAGAGGAAGAAATGTAAGTTATAACTTAATTAACACACAATCGCAATCATAGACTTTGCTAATGCTTTATTTTCAAGATTTTCTGTCTCAAATTCATGCCCCGCCCTGACCTAAAGCACAATATTTGTAGCAATTGCAGGGTTATCATTTTGGGAAATTATTGGTGTGACATAGTGGTGGAGTGTCATGCTCTTCTATAAGGTGCAAGTTTCGGCAAACTATGTTAACAATATTTTTGATATTTTCTTAAACAGGTTTGTTTTTAAATTGGCTTAATGTTTTTTTTGCTTTAGGCATGGTATTTATTTGGGCCGGCCCTGCTTAAACTTGTTGATGTTTTGATCTTACCAAACACAATCGATGTTAGAACTAGCAATCCACATATGTCAACAGTATGCGAATGCTAAATGGATTCTTTTACCTCTTTGTGTGTTTTTTTTTCCATATTGTAAATCCGTTGTTGTTTTGTGGTACATTATTAATTTATATATATATATATATGTAGCCCCTTAATAAATAAATAAAATACCGAATTGGGTTGGTCGGTGTTTGTGGCCGTATATGATGGATCTCTTTTCTCTACACTAACGTTATTTTCTTGTCCTTACTTTTATGAAAAGACTTGATGGTTCTATATTTTATTTTATTTTATTTCCATTGCTTTGTTTAGCTTTAAGGATGACTTATTTAAATTTAATATAAGGTAGGTTTGAAGACCACGACGACATATGAATATAACACATCTTATGAATAAATAATAATTATTATTACATTTGGATATATATAATATAAAGTTGTAGGCTATTATTCTAATAAAGTTTGTGAATTTAATATTCTTCAATATTGTTTAAAATTCATTATCCAGCTGAAAAAAGTACCCCCTTGAGATGAGATTTACTCATTGATCATCATTTTCATGGTATATAATTAAATCAATTTCACAAAGTATAAGAAAAGAACACAAAGGCAGAAGGCACCATATATTATTTATATATATAAAACAAACAATGTAAAGCAAATCTAACTTTTACCACACAGACTTGCTCACACTAATGGCAAAAAAAAAGAAATCCCTTATAGCTAGGGTTAACATTTCTGCACTAAACAGAATATATTTAGCATAAGTGTATCATATCATACACACACATACATCATACGTGCACATATAAATCGATGCATACATAGACACGAGTCATATACACATATTTATATATATATAAAGAGGTATGAGAGGTATTTAGTTAATTATTCTTTAGGATTGTGGTAGATGATGACAACAGATTTGGTGTCGAAATTCTGGATGAACTTCTCTTGTGCTGTCCTAAACGGATTGTTGAGAAGCTCTTTGATTGGTTCAGGCAACGGCTCATTCTTCATCATCTTCTTCCAATATTCCTCTGCAACTCCACCTGGTCTTCCTTCACTCAGATTTACAAACTGTACCAACAAAATACAAACATTCAATATATGTTATATATCAGATCTTAATTAGGGTTTTAGTATAATTAAAGAAGAAGCTTTACCAGGAGAAAGGTGAAAAGGACGAAGAAGGCGACGACCAAGTAACGTTGTTGCTTCATGTCTTTATATTTTTGTTTTGTTGTTTGAGGATTTTTCTCGATCTATGTTAAATCTTGGTGTTGTGTTTATATATATATATAGAGGTCCTTTTAAAGGAAGTTGTTTTCTTGATAACAGTGATAATTTCCCTCTCATTGCATTTTATTTTTTATTTGAAAAAACATTTAATAATATTACATTGCAAGGTCAACTTTGTATTGTGTATATATAATGATAATATATGTAACCTAATTTTTAATTTTTAATCTATATTTTCAGAGTGGTGGACCGCTTAAGTAAGGATTTTTTTTTCTGTCTATTCTTCTCTGGAACGATCAGCTATTACAGCTCAGATGGCAACACCACCAATTTTTTATATGAGTTGAGAATATATAACTGAATAGAACAAAGAAGAATTCTTGAGAGTAGTTTAACTATAAAACATAGATTCTAAGGTTGAATAAAACAAAGAAGAATAGGGCGAAACCATATTAAATATCGCAACTAGAATTCTTTAAACTTATTCAAAACTGTCTAATAATTTTTATTTTTGGTATGAAACACTTTTTGTACTAAAAGTTTCAAAATTAAGCACTACACAACTATAGGTGTACACGTTGACAAAAGAAAAAGAAAAAACTATGGGTGTATCCAAAGATGTTTTGTATTACTTATAATATTAAGAATGCTATTTCATTATTATTTTTCGCCAATCATAAAAATGATAATATACACTTGGTTGTTTCAAAGCATTTGAAGGCTATATGCAAAAGTTTTATTAAACATAATTGTTTTAGAAAACAATCAAATGTAAATTCGATATACATTAGTTATTTTGAAAAAGATTAGGGTTATATTTTTTTTATTAAATCTCAATTAAAATTATGTTTAAATGTTCCACTTGTACATGCTTTAAAATACCACTAGTATATATCCCAACATAATAATTATCTCAATTTTGTGGTGGTTATAATTTATTCAAGGTTATCAGTGATTTTAACTTCAAGCAATAAATATTACTCAGAAAAGCTTCAACTTATTAAAAAACACACAAATAAATGTTTGTCTTTTAAATTTGGGTCCCCTTTGAATTCACATCAAGTAATAAATACATGGAAATAAATGTTTTCTTTTAGATTCGGGTCCCGCTTGAATTCGTTTTAAAAAAATGAAACAAGAAGAATAGGTTGTCTTTTCTCCATGAGAGTTACTTTAATTGATGAAAAAGACAGGGAAAATTTTTATTTATTTTTTAAACAAAATTTAAGTTGGATTTATCCAAAAATAAAAGATTATAAAACTAGAACAAGTGAAACGGGTCAACTTTCAATGTGTGTGCACATTTGCTATACGACACATACCCAAAGTAATTAAAGACATTGATTATTTAATTATTATTATATAGATTATAATTTCATTATTTGTAGTGGGCTACTTATTAGTCGAAGACCCATTGACTATGTAATTGTTATTATATAGATAATCTACAAGTGTTTCTTTTTCGAATTACTGGATGTATAGATAGTACTCGGATAATTAGTCGACGATTATTGTTTACCAATACATATTCCGATTATGATTCTTCCTCCAAATTGTTGTTTGGAATATAACATCAGACAAAGTATAAATTTTGCTGCAATTAACGATTCTTCGACTACGTTTTTATAATTTTATGGATAATAACCTCTTTAAATAGCACATCAACCATTTTTCTGTTGTTTTTAATTTATGGTTACGATTAAAGTTACTTATTAGTCATTCTTTAAGCGAAATCTAATTAGTAATAATATATCTTTGAATTCTCTAAATGATTTATCTAATAACTAATCATATTTTTTGTATAAACTATTTTTATAAAAACAAAATGCATAAGCAGTCAAAATGGTGATGAATCAACTTTTCAAAAATCATATACATAAAAATAAAATAAAAATTCATGGAGGACAAATCCACATTAACTAGAAAACCATATGAATTACGACGACAAGATTCGTCGGTAATCTTCTAAAATCCATTAAAATTTAAATGACTCTCAAACATCAAAGATTATTTATGAAAATAAGATATTAACGCTTTCATCAAGATCGGTCGTTATTTTCGAGGAAAAAATATCAGTAATATTGTTCAAGTCATATTTTATAAAACACGCTATTTTATTAACAAATTTCCAAAAAAAAATATTTTTTTGATAAATACCAATATAATGTTGATTGATTTACTAACATATCAATATCGTTGTTAATTTTTCATAAATTTAAATTCTATTTTCTAAAGTTATTCGTCATAAATTATTATTCAATTATTGTGAGATTTCAAAATTATTGATAATCGGCTCATGTCTACAATGTTTTCTTGTTGTGAATTTTCAAACATAAATTGGTGAAATTAATAAAACTTACTAAGTGGTGTATTGGACTAAATATTTGGAGAGATTTGAGTTTTAGTGAGATTTGGTAAAATTTTGGTGAATTAAAAAAATTGTTATTAAATTCTTTGAAATCTTACCTAAAACCATGTAAATTTGGTCTTTATATTTTTAACTAAAAATCTTCTCAAACCTCACCTGAAATTTTTAAATCAAATTCTAATAATGTTTTCAATAACGGTAGATTTGATTGTACATTTAAAATTAGGGAAAATTAGAAATAAAGCAATTTTTTTAAATTTTTTGTCCATCTATACTTTTGTTTTAATTTTTTGGTGTATTAATTCTTTTGAAATATAAAATTCTATTTTACCCTTATTTTTAAAAAACTTTCAATTAAATCATAAAATCTAAATCCTCTAATTCATAAAGAGACTTCACTTTATTTTTTTTTACATTTTTAGTATAATCAAAATAAAAGTATTATAAATTTTAATATAATTCATTAAAAATCTAATATAAGAAAATCAGATATAATTTTAAAAATCTAATATAAGAAAATTTTAATATAATTTTTTTTTACATTTTTAGTATAATCAAATTAAAAATATTAGGTTTTTACTTAATAATATCTGTTATTTTAAAAAAAATCGGATCCTTTTTTTTTCGTCAAATTTTTTTTTTTTCAGTTAATCCGAATTTTAAACAACAAATATATAAAATATTCTAAAATTTAAATATTTACTTTCCATATTTTTAGATGCAGTTACTTTATTTTTTCCAAATTCTAAATTTTCTAAAATATGTAATCTAATATTTTCAGAATGTATATTCTAAATTTTTTAGAACATAGAAAAATAATATAATGCATATTCTAATTTTCGCAGAGCATGTACAAGTGATAGAATATGTATTTTAAAATTTTCAGAATTTCCGCAGAACATGTACACGTGATAGAATATGTATTTTAAAATTTTCGGAATTTCGTATTCTAAAACTTTTAGAACAAATTTTATTCTAAAATTGCTAGACCATGTACAAGTGGTAGAATACATATTCTAAATTTTTCAGAACATGTACAAATGGTAGAATATGCAATCTAATATTTTTAGAAGGTTAGAAACATATTTTAAATTTTTCAGAACAACTTTAAAACCTCTAAAAACTTATTTAAAACTGTATAAAATCAAAAAATTTATTCTTTAAACCTTCTTTAAAATTGTGTTTTTACATGTTTATATGGGTTTTTTTTTTCTAAATGGTATTTATTTAGTATTAAGGGTAGTTTAGGAAAAAATTGCTAGATCAAATTTTTTTTAATAGGAACTAATACATAGAAAATTATTTTATCTTGAAACCTGTTCATTTTTCTTCTTTTTTTTGTAGCAAAATAAACTAATAAAAATGCATAGTAAATTTAATTTTTAACAAAAAATTAAGAGGCCAATATTAAGCATGCAAAAAAATGTTGGAAAAAAATTATAGTTACTGATAATTAATTTGGATCTTGGTTTATATATGATCTTCCAATTATATAAAAAAAATATGATAAAAAAGCACAAAATTCATATATCAAAGAGAAGAAGATAAAAAGCATGAAGAAAAAATAGCAAAAAAAAATATTTATATTATATTAAGTATTACTTTTTTCTTAAATTAATTCGCCTCTTAAAAATATGGAAATATTTATCTGCAAGAAATACACATATTCTTAGTAAAAGACAACAATTTATCGAAAAAATTGTCACAATTAGCATCAGAAGAAATAAATAATTACTATTAGCATATTTTATTATAAGTTATCATCAAAATTTATATGTTTTAAAATTTATAATTTAGACTAAAATTCCGTATAATATATTTTGTTGATGAAAAAGGTGAAACAAAATTTTCTTTATTACATTTGTGTTTAATGATATCTATTATTTTAGTGTTTATATTTTTATGATATTTAAAATAATTAAATCAGATTTTGTTTATTTTATGTTTACAAGTAACAGTACTACTACACATGTCAACTTTTCACGTGATCTCTCTTAAATGATAAGATGCCAAACACTTAATGGAAAAATTATCCTATTTTCATATTATTGTTTGGAAAACTTTACCGATAAAAAAAAACACGTGTTATCGAGTCATATATACAAAAAAAAAATACAAATTACAACATTATTGATTGATCAGTAGAGTACAGAAATAACCTAACTGTTTAATTGGCTAGAGAACAATGGATTAATAAGACCCCACCACTAATTTTGAAGTTGATCCTCTCAATTCTATAGATATTGTCCATGAAGGCAATGATGTATTGTGATTATGATTTGAACTTAAAGAAACTATTATTTCTCTTGTTATGATCTCAACAATATGGTGTATGGCCAAGTACACTCATAATTTTCAAATCGTATTTTCACTTTGCTAACTTTTAGTGGCCATGGAATTTTGTCTAAAGATTCGAAACCGGTTCTACAATTTCCCATTAGAAAAAGGATAATCATGAGTACCAGTTTAGCTTTAAAAAGAAAGTCATAAAGAAAAAGTTGATCTTAGTGCTTCTCATAAGTGGATATTGAAAATATTATATATTTGTTATATTATGGGGTCTAATTAACAAAGACTAGATAAGATTTTAGGTTGAATGATCTCCACCCTTTTTTCAGATTAGGTGCAGATGGAAAGTTTTTCATAAATGATTTTATGTTTGCGGCAACATTCTAAAAAGCATTATACAATTTCTATATCGATGATAGATATATATATTCGGATTAATTCAAACTACCTTTAGATTTACAATTATGATGTGAATTTTATAGTGCCCAAAAGACCAACATCTCGATTTCTGTTTTATGACATCGCCGATTTCTTTTTCTTCGCTGGTGTACCTTATGTTTTATGGATATCTCTTCACTAAAATTGGGTTGTATTCTATTACTTTTAATGAGTTGTATAAATTTGTTCTTTGTAATACACTAGTTTTTAACAATAGAATGTAATGCACTTTTATTGGATTCTAGGTAATGTAGAAGATTAAAATTCATTTGAGTGTTTATTTTTTTAATGTCTTTCTGGGTGTTTTGAGTTTTTTTTCATAGGTAATCATTTTTATGAATTTCTTTTTTAAAAGCTCTTTTTTATTTGGAATTTATATATAAGGAGGTAATTGGTGTTTTGTAAGAGATATCATATTAATTATTGGGAAAATTAGAAATAAGGGAGTTCTACCAATTTTTTTGTCCATCTATACCTTTTTTTTGTTCTACCAATTTTTACCTAAACTACCCCTAATACTATATTAATACTATTTTTTTAAAAAAACCTAGAAAAATATGTATAAACATAATTTTAAAAAAGTTTTCAAGAAGAAATTTTCTGATTTTATACATTTTTAAGTAGGTTTTTAGAGGTTTAAAGTTGTTCTGAAAAATTTAGAATATGTTTTCTAACCTTCTGAAAATATTAGATTACATATTCTACCATTTGTACATGTTCTCAAAAGTTTAGAATATGTATTCTACCACTATTCTACCACTTGTACATTTTCTAGCAATTTTAGAACTAGAATTTGTTCTAAATATTTTAGAATACGAAATTCTGAAAATTTTAGAATACATATTCTACCACTTGTACTTGTTCTGCGAGAATTCTGGAAATTTTAGAATACATATTCTATCAGTTGTACATATTCTGCCTGAATTAGAATATGCATTCTATCATTTTTCTATGTTCTAGAAAATTTAGAATATACATTATGGATATATTAGATTATATATTCTAGAAAATTTAGAAGTTGGAAAAATAAAGTAACTTAATCTAAAAATAAGGAAAGTAAATATTTAATTTTTAGAATATTCTATTCATTTGTTATTTAAAATTCGGATTAATTACAAAAAAGTTTTTTAAAAAATTTGACAAAAAGAAAAAAGGGATCCGATTTTCTAAAAAATTAATTTCTTTTATTTATTTTTTAAATAACACAGATTATTAAGTTAAAAACCCTAGCATATTTTTCGTTTTCTTCTTCTTCATCTCCTTTGGACGACTTCTAGAAGAGATTTGGGATAAATTATAATTTTTTTTTATTTTTTTTGGGTAAAATCTGATTATCTTATATTATATTTTTAGTCAAATTATATTAAAAATTTATTATAATTTTAATTTGATTATATGAAAAATTTTAAAAAAATTTATTATTTATTTATAGTGAAGTCTCTTTATGTGTTAGAATAGATTATTTTTAAAATAACACAGATTATTAAGTTAAAAACCCTAACATATTTGTCGTTTTCTTCTTCTTCGTCTCCTTTGGACGACTTTTAGAAGAGATTTGGGATAAATTATAATTTTTTTATTTTTTTGGGTAAAATCTGATTATCTTATATTATATATTTATATTTTTAGTCAAATTATATTAAAAATTTATTATAATTTTAATTTGATTATATGAAAAATTTAAAATTTTTTATTGTTTATTTATAGTGAAGTCTCTTTATGTGTTAGAATAGATTATTTTTTAAAATAACACAGATTATTAAGTTAAAAACCATAGCATATTTGTCGTTTTCTTCTTCTTCGTCTCCTTTGGACGACTTCTAGAAGAGATTTGGGATAAATTATAATTTTTTTTTATTTTTTTTGGGTAAAATCTGATTATCTTATATTATATTTTTAGTCAAATTATATTAAAAATTTATTATAATTTTTATTTGATTATATGAAAAATTTAAATTTTTTTATTGTTTATTTATAGTGAAGTCTCTTTATGTGTTAGAATAGATTATTTTTTAAATAACACAGATTATTAAGTTAAAAACCCTAGCATATTTGTCGTTTTCTTCTTCTTCGTCTCCTTTGGACGACTTCTAGAAGAGATTTGGGATAAATTATAATTTTTTTTATTTTTTTGGGTAAAATCTGATTATCTTATATTATATTTTTAGTCAAATTCTATTAAAAATTTATTATAATTTTAATTTGATTATATGAAAAATTTAAATTTTTTTTATTGTTTATTTATAGTGAAGTCTCTTTATGTGTTAGAGGATTTAAATTTTATGATTTACTTAGAATTTTTTTAAAAATTAAGGGTAAAATGGAATTTCATATTTCAAAAAGATTAACATACCAAAAAAAATAGAACAAAAGTATAGATGGACAAAATTTTTTTAAAAGTTCCTTTATTTCTAATTTTATTTTCTTAACTGAAAAAGAGAATTTTTGGTGGATTTTAGAACTTTATTTTTTTTTGGTTTTAGGATTATAATTTTTTTTTTTTCAAATTTATCGCTTATGAACTTGAATTTAAATGTAGACTTTGCTAAAACTAGATTTTTCCGACTATGTCAATAGATTATATTTTTACAATAATAGTACTAGGATTACATTCTGTCAAAGTTTCGGAACAATCTAATCAAGTTTTTATAAAAATTTTGATCCTGAAATATACTATCAATATATTTAACTTTGGATAGTAAACTTCTATAAATTACTCCTTCCATTTTTAATAAGTGTCATTCTAAGTGTTAATTTTTGTTTCACAAAGTCACTTTCTGTTTTGAATGCAGATTTTAAAACTAAATATCAGTTTTATCCCTATTATTTCAGTCTATTAATTAGAAAAAGAGAATTGTTTAGTCACTTAGTGTATTAATAAAAAGAAAAAATAAAACTTACCCATTTTTCTTAATTTGTGAGAAAAATGTCATATTAAGAAACAGAAGGAGTAATATTCAATAAATTAAAAATTTTATAAAATTAAAAAATTCTCCTGTTCCGAGTTGGGACCATGTAAAAATTAACAAAATTTGATAATATAATAAGATAATTTTTTTTTTGAAATTCCTATGTAAATATATAGTTCCATTAGTATCATAAATTAATAATCATATATATATATATATGATTATGTTATGATATGGTAACATATAAATAATTAATTAGTTCTCTCTCGTACTATTGTAGTTTATTTTTGTCTAAATCCAGACAAAAATTACCTTATCACAATTTTACCGGGATAAATCTTTTGTTAATGATCAAAATATGCGGAAGAGATCAACTTCAATTTTAACTGTAATTATTTTGTTAACACGATAAAAATATTATATCATGTGATATATATGGATTTACATTTAAGTTATTATTTAGCGTGGTATAAGATATGTTGTGAACATAATAATGTATTTATCCGACAGCTAAATAATAAAGTTTTCAGGGGTAAATTTTTTTGTTGACATAATATATATTATGATATTTTGATAAACATAGTTTCGATGTTACCAAATAAATTATCGTTATAAATTTATTTATCAGCTGCCGGATAAATATATTACTAATTTCACAATATTTTATAACACATTAAATAATAACTTAGATGTGAATCCATAAATGTCACATGATACAATAATTTTTTATCGTGTTCAAAAAAATTTATCCGTTAAAATCATGGATGATCTCTCCCAATTATTTTGATTGTTAACAAAATATTTATCCGGTTAAAATTGTGATAGGGACATTTTTGTTCAAATTTTTATGTGAAAAGAGAACTAATTAAACAAAAATCATTGCCATAAAACTAATTATCAGATTTGAAAATAGAACTAACTAAACAAAAATCATTGCCATAAAAATAATTATCAGATTATTTGTTACCATAAAACTCATTGCGTATTTATTTATGTATGTCATTTGTATAAGTGAATTCCTCGGTATTTTTGTTATTTATAGTCAACAGATTTTATTTATCCTAAATATTAACTACTTAATTCAAAACTGTAAATTTATAACATTCAAAACATTAATTTTATTTATCAAATTATCCCCAACTCAAATTTTTGAAAATTTATATTAAAATCTTAAAAGATTAAAAGATTAAAACTAATCTACATAAATTAATACTTATTAATAATTATTAATTTATAGATAAATTAATATTACTATATATTAATAAATTTTAAAAGTCTAATATTATTAATTTATAGAAAATTTATTGTATATAAAATAAAATATCCATATACTATAATTTACCTTGCATTCAACAGTAAGATTGTCGAATGACACGAAGCAAGCGAGTGGGGTTCAATCAAGTCATGCATGCATATCTTAAATGTTTGGCTCTAAATTTTAATGTTTTTCTTGAAATTATCAATTTGAAGTAAATATATAGCTATAGTCAACTTATACATGTACTTATTGGAATTAGCCTTTTATTACAAAGTCAACTTAGATTTCTCAATCATGCACAAATATTACAACTTTCTTATTGTACTGTAATATTACAACTATTGTTCATTAGTATAATGCTATACACTGTTTGTAGGAGATATATTCTCTGCTTTGATAGAAGCACTGTTTTGGCATTCTTATTATATTTTTACATAAATAAATTTGATTTTTTGGAATTTAGTTTATTTGACATGTTTTATTAATTTTAGGTAAAAAAGTTGAGCAGTATCCTTTTTATGTATGTATATAACGTCAAATTTTAGGGTATCTTTACTTAATGCAAAGCTATGTGTTAGCACAATGCAGTTTTCTATTTAGAAACTATTCATGTAACTAGACTGGCTTAAAATAAAAATTATATATATGAATGTTATACATAAGAAAAAAAAATTAAAAATAATGTTAAGAATTTGATTTATAAGATATAACCATTACTTTTTTTTTTCTTTTTTTTTCTTTTTTTTTTTTTTTTTTTTTTTTTTGGGGTAAAAACACTTAAACAACACATTCATATACTAACAAATAGATTCCATGAACATGAATATTCATTCTGATTATTTTCTTCATATTTTCGCGCAAATTTGGATGATAAAACATTAATGGCTGATGTATTAAAGTCAAAGATTTTATATAGTGGGTTGGTTGTCGCCATAGAATTAGAGTAATTATGAAGGAAAAAATTATTAGGTCAAATGATACTGCGACTAAGTTCAATGAGACATCAATGAGCTTTATGGTTTTTTTCTTTTTCATATTCTTATTTCGTGTGCTAATTAATTTTAAAAATATTATTTTATTGTTTTAATCCTTTTGGATTCGCCAAAGGTCTATCATTCACATTGTCAACAAAAGATTTTATTGAAGAGTACCATAAGACTTCGTGAGAATGACATTCTTTTCCTATATTTTAAAATTAAAATCAGAAGCAGTCAAGAGAAAATATAACAAAATTTTATATATGTATACATTTGAGATAAATTTGAGATATATATTAGAACTGGCATAAACAATTTTTTTTTTTTTTTTTTTTTTGGGGTCTAAACTGGCATAAACTCAAAAACGATTAAAACAAGAAATAAAAACTAGAAAATTTTAAAAATTGAAACATAGGGAGTAATATCTACAAAATCAAAAATATCTATATTTTAAGAAAACGTTAATATTTTCTTTATCATATAAAAAGAAAAAAGAAAAAAAAAACTCAAAACCAAACATGAATCAAAGCTTTAATGAAGTATCACGGACATTCGCCTGATCATGAAAACTTTTTAAAAACTAATAAAGATGTTAATTACTCCAAAAAAAAAAAAAAAAAAAACCAAATCTGAATACAGTATACTTATTTAATACAAGTCTTAACTTTATTTGTCGGGATCTGAATTTGTCTACGAGAATTCTATTTCCTGGAGAGAAAAAACACTCACACTCTAAATACATGTTTTCGTATGTGCTTCCTAATCTAATGGGATTTAAATTTCTCTACAAATTTTTTACTTAACTTTGTATCAAATAGTCTTTGGAAAGCGGTATGATTGCTCTACGAGATTACAACTCTTATCTTTTCGCATATCCATTACTCTCTGATTGTTACTTTCGACGGTTTCAAAAACTATATAGAGAAAGCGAAGACTAAAATTTATTTATGAATAGTATAAAAATATTATTTTTTTCCAACATCTTACTATTTATAGATTACTCTAGAATTAATTTCGAAACTGATGACGACCACAACTTATATACAAACAAGATTTAGTTATTTTCTATTATTCAATCACGACGTAAAGGATGATCCATGAACCATTTTGTTTATATTATAGAATCAATCGAACCAATCTCTATTGAGTTAATATCGAATTATTTTATCTTCGTATCTTTTACAGTTTCAAATTAGATGACGAAGTAAGACGCTGCAGGCTTTACAATAATTAATAATACAAATAAATGGGTTTTAAAATGTTAACAGTCTACTTATGTGTTAACTAATTAATAAATGAAGAAATCCTTGAAATTAAATAAAAAAATGAAGAAGTCAGCATCAGCCTAAGTAGATGATTTTTATTATAAATATATAGATAGATGGGTGTTCATACTTCATTGAGATCTTAGATCACTTGAATAATTTTTTAAGAATTAGCTCTCCTTAAACAGAAAAAAAAAAAAAAAAAAAAAACAAAAAAAAGTCAAAATCTCAAGAAGAGGAAGAAACTCATTTTCTCTCCATGGCTTCAACTTTTCGGCTCTCTATCAGCTTCCTCATCTTCCTCCTCTTCTCTCTGGTATGTTTATATCTCCCTCTATATATATATTGTATACATATATGTATCTATATATATATATATATGTGTGTGTGTGTGTTTTTATATAAGAGGCTCGGTCGAAAACATCATTCTTTAATCTCCTTCTTCAACCGGATACAAATATAATTTACCATAAGAATCCTGCAACATAATCAAATAAGTTATAACTGTAGCACGCAAAATTTATATAAGTTTATGCATCATGGCTCTTACCACCGTTAATTCTAAAAAAAAGTTTTTTTCTTCAATATTATAAAAAGGTATTTGATACTGGCTATAAGAATCTTACAACATATTCATGGAATAGTTTGCAACGTATTGATTTTATACAAAGTTCCTGCATCATGGTTCTTACCACATTGTTAGGAAGTAAAAGGTCTTTTTTTCTTTTCTTCTGGGCAACTTTTAATATTTAATTTATGTAAATTTAAAAACAAATTTGAAGTTTTTGGTATCTAAACATTTTAAAACTGGTTTTGTGCTATTTAAATGTAGTGGGTCGTGGAGGCACACACGTCAAGAAAGTTGATATCAATCAAGGAACAAGAAGGTCAAGACATTGATCATTTGCTCAAAGATGGTGAATTCGATGATCCTTCATTGTACATGTATTTCACACTCAATGATCTAAAATTAGGAACCAAGTTGCTGGTTTACTTCTACCAAAACGATCTTCAAAAGCTTCCTCCACTTCTCACAAGAAAACAAGCTGATCTCATTCCTTTCTCCAAGTCAAAGCTTGACTTCCTTCTTAACCACTTCTCTATCACCAAAGACTCTCCTCAAGGTAAAGCCATAAAAGAGACATTGGGACATTGTGATGCTAAAGCTATTGAAGGAGAGCATAAGTTTTGTGCAACTTCTTTAGAGTCAATGATTGATCTTGTGAAGAAAACAATGGGGTCTAATGTTGACCTCAAGGTCTTGACAACTAAAGTAATGGTACCTACTCAAAATTCTATAAGCTATGCTTTGCATAACTATACATTCGTCGAAGCTCCTAAGGAACTTATTGGGATTAAGATGTTGGGATGTCATAGAATGCCATACCCATATGCTGTTTACTATTGCCATGGACATAAAGGTGGAAGCAGAGTCTTTGAAGTTAGTTTGGTGACTGATGATGGAAAGCAACGGGTCATGGGACCAGCTGTTTGCCACATGGACACATCCACGTGGGACGCTGACCATGTAGCTTTTAAAGTGTTGAAGATGGAGCCAAGGTCAGCACCGGTTTGCCACTTCTTCCCTCTCGATAACATTGTGTGGGTAACAAAATAAGAGAAAATAGACTTAGCTATATATGTATAATAAATGTGAGTATGTGTCTTATAATATCTATGTATGGTTTGTAAGAAAGGGAAGAAAAAGACAGCCTTGTCGGCTTTGGTGTTGCTTCTTTTGTGTGACTTTTGCAGCAACGTGAAAATGCTACATGTAACATATATAATTATATCTCATGCATTCTAATATAATACATTTATAAATATATATATCAGGATGTGTTAATAATTAAGCTTTTGGTCCATGAAATTTATGTCCGGGTTTGGAGGTTTTCACTCAAAAATGGAGTAGCATGTGCTTAGAGAGCAAAATGATGTAGTGACATGCAATATTAATGTACTGTTGTTATGTACTCCATCTGTCTCACTCTATAAGTTTTTTTTTTTTTTTTTTGCTAAAAGCATATTAAGAAATCTATTTATTTTTTACAAAAGTCCATTTAATATTTTAATTTAAATCGATTCAACCAATCATAGAAAATACTGCATAGTATAATTATCAAAAAATATTAAATGCATTTAATTATTGTATAAAAACTTGCAAAACATCTATAAAGTGAAACAAAGAAAAATATTAAAATCAACACTATAATAACACAAGTGCCTCTCCAAAGGTTGACACATCAGATTTTTTAAGCTCTATAGTGATGACATGTCAATTAATGAAAAAATTTGAGAATCCAATCAAATTATTTTAATTAAACATATCAGATTTAATTATACACATCATACTTAATTTTTTATTTTATAAAATATAAGTCAATTGACCTATAAAAATACACCACATGAAATTTATTTAATAATTTAAAATTTTAATTAAAAAAAATACAAGTTTATCAGATTTTATATTTTTCTACATGTACTTTGAACAAAAAAGTCAGAAAAACAAACAACCAACTAATCCTAATCTTTTCCACACACTACACTTTGATTATATGATCTTTGAAAGTTTGAAAACATTTCAAAATTTTTCAAGTCTTTTTTATCTTTCTCTAAAAATCCAATTCACGTTAGACTCAAAGCCGTCTCTCATCCTCTCCCGCTTTCTAGCACTTTTCTAATATTTCTCAGATTCGTCATAAGCATAAAAATGAAAGTGCAATTGTAGTCGATCCAAGTTAACGCCACTTTTCTTTATCTTAGATTCATATTTCTTTATTTTAGATTCACTGTCTATTTATCCTGAAAGAACATCAAGTTTTGTCATCTTTACGGATTTGAAAAGCACGATGCGAGTTTCACTCACCTCTCTACTAAACATATAGCTCGGAGTTTGAAGCTGGTGCAACAATTAAAGAATCAACTGTAGAAAAAAAAATTGAATTGCATCTTCTATTGTTGAAAGTTTCTTATCAAGACCATAAAATTAAAGTGTCTCACTTATCTTCTAATCCACGTAAAAATATATTTTTATCTATCTTGCTTTAAGTTCCAAGCCTGCAATTTTCTGATGAACCATACAAATGTTCCTAAAATTTATTTGATGGTTCAAGAAATTCAATGCAATATAAGAGAGCAACATAATATTACTATTTATAAGATTTATTTATTTTCTTTTACTATATGTTCATTTGTGTATATCTACATGATCTTATGGTGAGATATTCACCAGATCTATTTTTTCTTTCTATATTCATTATTATAAGTGTTATTATTAAAAATCTTATCGTTGTGTTTTCACCAAAAAACTAATTTAACGAGTTAATTTAATTTATTATTGCCTCAAACATACAATAATTTGATATTTTTATATTGTTAAAAAAATCATTATAATTTAAATTTTTTGAATAGGTCATAACATTTTGATTTTACCAACAAAATTTACTTTAAATAATAATAAAACAACAATACCTTAGTTAATTTCAAGGATTCTCTTATAAAAATCTTGAGTCCTTGATCCAAAGAAAAAATAACTCTCAATTTTCCAAAAAGCAATTTACTAAATGTAAATATATAAAAAAAAAAAGTTAAAAGAAAATCTTCACGGCGTAACGCGGATATTTACCTAGTATTTTATAAAATGAAACAGATGGAGTATAACAATATCAATATAGTTTATTTAAAACACATCTAAAAAAATCAAACCTATTAAATTAAGATTTTCTGTTGCATCATATTTTTCAGATAAAGGTAAATTAAAAGATTTCGTCATCTGCATACTAAGGGGGGTGTATTCAATCGGGCATTTGGAGAGATTTGAGTTAAATGGATAAATCATGTGTTATTGAAACTTGGATTTCAAAATATCTTATAAAATTCTGTGTTATTGGATTAATGATTTTAAAATATACAATCAAATCCACTGTTATTGAAAACAGTATTAGGATTTTATTTAAAAGTTTCAGGTGAGATTTGAGGGGATTTCTTACTTAAAAATACAAAGACCAAAATCACATTGTTTTAGGTGAGATTTCAGAGAATTTAATAACAAAATTCCAAATTCACCAAAATTTAACCAAATCATCTAAAAACTCATTAAAACTTAAATCACACCAAATATTTAATTCAATACACTCCTCTAAGTATTGACCCTAATCAAATTGAAAATATCATGTTGAAAAAAAAAAATCTAATGTACATCTCAAAAGATTCAACTAAGATCTGATGAGATAAGATTTTGTTGTATTACTGCTGGATCAAATAAAATAAAATAAGATATACATCGTCAACTTTTTACTTGTATAATCGGTAAAATAGTCAATAGGAAAAATGTTCGTTTTCTCCATTTATTCTACTCATCTCTTAAGGTAAAAACTAAAAACAAAAGCACGACCAAAAACTTTGTACAAAATTATCGCATTTTTTGTATGCCTTTAGAGTATGTCCATTAGTATACTTTTAGATAGGTTTCTCCACTATTTGAAAAATTCACCCAATTTTATGTTAATCTCACTAGAAATGCTCTTAGACAGTAAACACCCTCATATTTCTACTGTAGCGTGTCTTCATCATATTCTCACATACGAAACCCAAAACTCATCTGGGCCTAATTCTACTTAATGGGCCAATGGGCTTCTTTGACTTTTTGGTAACTTAGTCAAGACTCTCCTGCTTCCTTCTATGGTTTTACTATCAACAACTCTGCTGTTCATGTTCTTTTCACTAATTTCAACTTTCTCTTGTGTAGAATTATTATGCATAGAATGAAAACTCCAACAAAAAAACAGTGCCACAACATGTGGATTTAAAATTAAGGCCACGTTTACCCACTCATATGTTGGGCTATTTCAGCTGGACTACTTATGTACATTATGCATGGTGTACTTAAACAGTTAACACCAAGAAAAATATATATATATATATATATATGCATGGTGTAATTTAATAAGACTATGCAAATTTTTATTTCTTACAATATTTTATACACGTGATTATAATAAAACAAACATGAAACATCCGTTCTAGTGTAATGACAATTGGAACTATAGTCATTCGACGATTTAAGACATTATTCCTTTTGAGCGGCAAAAAAGAAAAGAATGAAAACTGAAATAAGAAATAATCAAAACATAAAATCAGAAAAATTGGTGTCTGATAACAGTTTTTCAAAATTTGAAATGAGATTATTAGCGATCTTTTATTAGTTAAGATCTCACCCAAAAAAAAAAAAAAAAAATTAAAAAAAAAATCCCCAATCTCATCTTAAAACAAAATCATAACAGAAAAGATTCTTTTTCTCAGCGTTTTCTCACATTTTCTCGCGTTTTCTACTCGTACATTCCCGTCGTTTTCTCGTTTCCCCAGGTTAAAACAGTACCATCACAGTAAACGAGCACCCACAAAAAACACTGACGCCATTTTTTCACTTTGTCTGCTTCGTACCAAAAACCCTAATTTGCGTGATTTTTCCGTCGTTTCTCCTCCCTCAAAAACCATGGACGACGGTAACGGAGGTAACCAGAGGAGAACCACTCGTCAGATCTACCAGGAAAACGATCGGACAACGAATCGTCGCCGTCAAACGAACGAGAATGTCGACGAACCTCAAAACGACGATTACGATGATGAGCATCTTCCTCTTTCGCTAAGCTTGGGATCATCCTCGTATTCCTCTCATCAGTCTCAGATCCCGCCGGTGACTTCATCGCTTCGTCTAGTACCACCACCGGCTTTTGCTGGACCTATGACAACGTGGCCGTCACCAGCTGATATAACGGCTCGGATGGTTTCAAATCCGACGTTTTCTTTCATGACGTCATCGCGGTATCTGGCATCGTCATCGCTGAACAACTCTCTCCACCAATCAGGATCTCAACCACCGATTCAGCCGCCGCTTAATTTCTTCCCGGCGTCAGGTTACGGTTCTCCTCCGTCGAATCAGAATATCCCGGAGAGACGAGTGGTGGTGCAGAGACAAATTAACGCCAACGCTCGGAGTTCCAGATCACAGTCCACCGGAAACAACAACAATACGATGCCGCCGCCGTTTCCATGGGCGACGAATATAAAAGGGAAGATACATAGCCTTGAGTATCTCGAAGCAAAACAGATCACAACCATCACCGGAGACGTACAATGCAAATACTGCGAGAAAGTGTATGAGGTGAGTTACAATCTAAGGGAGAGATTCAGAGATGTTGAGAAAGTCTTTATGTCGCTTAGAAGGATGATGAGGGAACGAGCTCCTCCGATGTGGACAAATCCAGATCAACAGAGATGCGAACTCTGCGGCCGTGATAAAGCGGTTAAACCGGTGATTGCTGAAAGGAAATGTATGATTAATTGGTTGTTTTTGCTTTTGGGACAATCATTGGGTAATTGTACATTGGAGCAGCTCAAGAATTTCTGCAAACACTCGAAGAATCATCGTACTGGAGCTAAAGATCGTGTGCTTTACTTGACCTATTTGGGTCTCTGCAAAATGCTTCAGCCTAATCGAGACATCTTTAGCCGTGACTCTATGAGTCGTTGAAAGAGATGATGATCAGTTTGATTTCTATCGTCGTCCTGGGTTTTTGGGGTTTGGTTTAATTTCTGAATTTTCAGGTACGAAGATCGTTTGAAACTTTTTTTATTTGGGATTTGGACTGTTGCTTTTTTTTTTTTTTTTTAGGTGAATAATTGTGTGCAAAAAATGCAATTGCATTGCATGGTATTGTTATCCTTTGTCGTTTCTTGTTGTTGTTGTTGTTTCTCAGGGCTTTGATTTAATATCTCATTAATATAATATATTATGTTTTTTGTGAAGTCTATCATTTGTAAACAAAATTTACGTCTTGTTATTTTCGAATCTTTTTGTTAGATAAATGATGGATATTATAATATAGTATTAGCTAGGATTCATTTTTTTAAAGTTATAATATAGTAATAGCTAGGATTCATTTTTTAAGTATCTCAACGTTTTGACTGCTAGATTATTTTATTTTTTTTATAAAAAGGATCAAGTAAATTTTCGTTTATTTGTGATTTGAATTCGAAAAAGATCTTTAGAATGTTACCAATCGGCCTAACGGTTTTATTTGGATATTGGAAATTCAAAAATTAGTTTAGGATAATCTTCGATCTCCAAATATTTATTCCATCACTCGATAACATATAATAAATCGATTTGTAGATAATCCCCAACTTCCAAATATTTACCGGGTAATATCTCGATAACAGATCTCATAAAAATGACTAAATTGTCGACAAACAAATGTTTAAATAGTCGTCTCTCTGACTCTTTCTTCGCGCAAATTATCAAACATGTTTGCATGTTTTTAACTACCAACTTCAACAAAAAAAAATGTTTTAACGACCAAATTCTCGATTGTCAGAGTTCTAATATTTGTTAATTACAAGCTGGATCATTTATTCATAGTAACTAAGAAATGAATTAGAAAAAGGAAGAGAGAAAAGAAAACCGATTCCAACCCTACAAATCCATGAAACTTCTGGTTATGGTTAGTAAAATTGTTAATATTAATATTTTTGTTATAACTATGGATTAAATAAAGAAATATAATAACTAATTAATATATTTGACTACATTTAAAATGAGAGATCCTTTGACTCTGTCATTAGTGGAGATAAAAAATTGAAAGTGAGTTTTTTTTTCTTTCTTTTTTTCTTTTTGACGTCAATTGAAAGTGAGTTTCTCAAATTAAAAAAATATTAAAAGTATTAGTTTTATATTATTGAGAAAAGATATTAACGTCATTCAGATTTTATGTGCTGTAGTGTTTGGTATGGTTCAGACTGGTTAATTTAAGAACATATTAGTAATATTTTACCAATTATACCCTTTCTCTACAACGGACAAAATTATCACCCGAGAGCGAAGAAGAAGAGAGAGAAAGAAAAAAAAAAGAAGGAGAAGGGACAAAAATAAATGGCGACTCAGGCGACCCACAAGCGATTCCATGGCTTCTTCTTCTTCCAACACAAAGGCACGAATTGACAAAAAAAATTGAATCCTAAACAAATTTCTACACTCACATTTGTGAATTTTCCAACCTTAGTGGAGCATACGAGATTTTGACTCCGTCTTCACGCAGATCTGATCGCCGAACATTCTCCATTTCCATCTTCTTCTTCTTTTTTCCTTGGCGTTCGTTTTTTTTTTTTGTTTTAAAATTTTTTTGATCGGAGATGGAGGCATTGACGGAGCTTTGTGACATAATAGCACAGGATCCAAAGCAATTCTCGGAGAAATTGGCTTGGATATGCGGCCGTTGTCCACAAACGGAATGGCTTCTCGCTGAATCGCCCAGGGTTTCTCGGAGTCATCTCAACGCAGTCTTAGCCGTTGCTCGTATCATATCAAAGAATCCAGAATCAACCGATAATCGTGCGAAATCCGTCGTTGAGGAGTTTCTCAGCGCTGTTCCCGCCTCCTTCCGCCGTTCGTTCTGGCCGCATTCGTTTCCTCTGCAGTCGATCTCCGCGTTCTATTGTGATTTCTTGAGTTACCTTTCGTGTGCGGCGGATCTGTCGCCGGAATTTGGTACCGAGGTTGCTAGGTTTACAGGGGAGGTTGTGATAGCCGCTACGAGTTGTACTGAAAGCGAAGGGGATCCATTAATATCTAAGGCCTTTTTGGTCGCGCTTTCTCAGAATTTCCCGTCGATTTTGCAGTCTGATGGAGATAAATTGATAACAATGCTGCTTGATCAGTTTGTTGTAAATCGTGCTCCAGCGTCGCCTAAGGAACAGCGGCAGCAGAACTCGGGGAACTCTGAAACTTCGTCGTCTCAGGGCTCTCCCATTAGTACGAATCGTTATCCCTCGGGTAAAAATGAAGAGTCTAGTCCTGGTGACGAAGTAGCTAGCCATGGGTCCAATGTCTCCTCTAAGAGTTCCTCGTCTGTAATGGTGAATGGGGGTAGTATCGTGTGGAAGAGTGGTGTTGATCAGCTGAGTTTTGGATTTAGCGAAGGGAGTGGAGGTGCTAACCCTGTTTTTAGACAACAAGTGGCTTCTTTTGAAGACGAATCCATTGAGAGCTTGGAGAAGCAAGAGATTGCCTTTAGATTGATAACTCATATTTTGGAGAAAGTCAAAATTGATTCTAAACTTCAGGATCAGGTAAGATTTATAGCGAAGAGGCAGCTCCAGTCCATGTCTGCATTTCTCAAGGTAATGCTTCTCCTGTGGTGATAAAATATGGTAATTCCTAGATTAGGCCCTGAATTAGGAATGCTAGAGACAAGATATCTTGGTGAAGCAATTGTTGGTCGATAATGCTTTTTGACTGGCAAAATTTGGCTTGTTTTTATGAGGATGGTGTTTACCATGCTGATCTTGAGTGGAGTATGGGGGTTTTTAGGAGAGATGATGACTTTGTTTCTGCCTTCTGTTTTACAGTCAAGAAAGAGAGACTGGAACGAACAAGGCCCTGTTCTGAAAACTAGAGTCAATGCCAAACTCTCTGTTTATCAGGCTGCGGCTAAAATGAAAATCAAGAGCCTGGTGTCTCTTGAAACAGATGGAAAAACTTCTAAAAGGTTGGTCCTGGAGACTCTTGCACTGCTATTAGATGCTGCAGATGCCTGCTTGACATCTGTGTGGCGGAAAATGAAGACCTGTGAAGAACTGTTCGACTCTCTGCTTTCTGGGATTGCGAAGATTGCAGTGGCAAGAGGAGGGCAGCCACTTCGTGTGTTGCTCATCCGACTTAAACCACTGGTACTGGCTGTCTGTGCACAGGTAATTTTGTTTTGTCTTAACTCATACGAGCAACATACTCTAATCTACTGATGAATATTTTCATCGCATCTGCTGGTCCATAGAAGTATAATATCACAAGTCTGCTCCTAGGATTTTGTATTACATGTTAACTATAAATTACTGAAAGAAGTTTCTATCTAATTATAACGTCTGTTGGAACAGCCTGATTCTTGGGGAAGCACTCAAGGGGCTATGCTGGAGAGTGTATTTAAGACTAGTTGTGAGATTATTGAATCTGGCTGGTCCAAGGACCGAGCTCCAGTGGACACCTTCATCATGGGGTTAGCTTCAAGCATTCGTGAAAGAAACGATTACGAAGAACAGGTCACTCTATACCTTTCCCTTAACATGGAGAAATAAATTTACCTTTCCCTTAGCTGGTTAATTTGCCTTTCTTGTGTTGAATTGCAATTTCACCTTTCCAATAAGGCTCATCATTTGGTGTCCAGGCTGATAGAGAGAAGCAAGTGCCTGCTGTACAGCTTAATGTGATTCGGCTGCTAGCTGATCTCAACGTTGCTGTTAAGAAGCCCGACGTAGCTGACATGATTTTGCCACTTTTTATTGAAAGCCTGGAAGAGGGTGATGCTTCCAGTCCTAGCTTTTTGCGACTCCAAGTATGGTTCCAATTTCTACGGTGATAGCTGGCTGACTATTAATTAGAATCCAATAAATGTTGCTTTCTCGAACTTTGGCAATGGCAGAAACTGCTACCATCTATATCCTTTTTCACTTTTTGACATTTAATTTTGCATTTATGCCAATTTTGTGCAGCTTCTTGATGCTGTTTCTCGGATAGCAACATTAGGGTTTGAGAAGTCTTACCGTGAGACAGTAGTTCTGATGACCAGAAGTTACTTAAGCAAACTATCGAGTGTAGGATCTGTAGAAAGTAAAACATCAGCACCAGAAGCTACAACTGAGCGTGTAGAGGTATATGTTATTTGATATAGTAGTTTGCTGTGTTTCTTTTTGATTTTTACCATGTCACTGATGCTCATAGATCCATCTGTGCTGTAGACTCTTCCTGCAGGTTTTCTTACGATTGCCAGTGGTCTTATGGATACAAAATTGCGTTCGGACTATCGCCATCGTTTGCTTTCCTTGTGTTCAGATGTAGGCTTGGCTGCTGAGTCCAAAAGTGGAGGGTAATTATATGTTCTTTGCTTGTATAATCATTGAGTTTTTTCCACTGTTTATGGTTTAGTGTATCTTTTAACTGTTCTCTGTTGAAGAAAATATATTGGGATAAAAAATTTGTGCAAATTTGCAAATTACCTGAAATCTACTGGCAATAGCTTTTGCTGGCTCCTATGTGTTTCCAGCAAGGGCTAAGTATTGCATAAATAACTGGATGACTAATGGTGTGTGTTCATGCTGTTAACATAATGATAAATCAATCGTCTTCCAGTTTCCTGTTTGCCTAAAAGTTTTGTATAACAGAATATTATCCATTTAATGTTTCTCCACCTATGTTTTTCCTTCCTACTGCCTGGAATAATTATTGCGTGCTTCATTTCTTCTAGGAGCGGTGTGGATTTCTTAGGGCCTCTTCTTCCTGCAGTTGCGGAAATATGTTCGGATTTTGATCCTACTTTGGATGTGGAACCTTCACTTTTGAAGTTGTTCCGCAATCTCTGGTTTTATATAGCCCTTTTTGGCTTAGCACCTCCTATTTTGAAAGCTCCAACACCAGCAGTGAAGTCAACCTCCAATTCAGTGAGCAGTGCGGGAAGTATGAGTGCAGTTGCTTTGCAAGCTGTGGGAGGGCCTTACATGTGGAACACTCAGTGGGCTCTGGCTGTTCAGCGGATTGCTCAAGGCACTCCCCCCCTAGTAAGTCCGTCTAGAAGGCCTTCTTCAGAGTTTATTTGGTTCACTGTTTTATAGTCCTACTAGTTACAGAGTCTTACACCTCCCAGGAGATACTTCTTCTGTAGTTTAATTTTAACTAATTGAGCATTGCTCTTTGTAGGTCGTCAGTTCTGTAAAGTGGCTTGAAGACGAATTAGAACTCAACGCACTTCATAATCCTGGCAGTCGTCGAGGAAATGGAAGTGAGAAAGTAGCGTCAACCCAGAGACTTGCTCTTTCAACTGCCTTAGGTGGCCGAGTTGACGTTGCATCAATGAACACCATCTCAGGTTATGCAAATAGGGAATCATTTGAAATATCTGCTAGGTGGACTTTGGTATGGCTATTTTAGATTCTTAGAAATCCCTTTCTTCAAATTCTTTCAGGTGTGAAGGCTACCTATTTGCTTGCTGTCGCTTTTTTAGAGATCATACGGTTTATTAGCAACGGGGGTATCCTTAATGGTGACTCAAGTGTGTCTGCCTCTAGAAGTGCCTTCAGTTGTGTGTTCGAATATCTGAAAACTCCAAATCTTACTCCTGCTGTTTCCCAGTGTTTGACGGCAATTGTGCATAGAGCCTTTGAAACAGCAGTCTCATGGCTGGTATGTAAATGCCTTGTCATAATTCTTCATCTTGTTTTCTGTCAAGGATCTTTTGGTGGCAACTCTAGCTCAATCATTCTGTCCCTTCGTATGTTCATTTTTGTTTATTTGTCACCTACACCGGCTCTCCTTTTCTGTTTCTGCTGCTTCTTTTTTTAAACATTCTAACAGTATATGAATGTTACAAAAACTTTCATCTTGTTTCAGGAAGATCGAATATCTCTTACTGGGAAAGATGCTCGTAATAGAGAACTGACAACGTATGCACATGCATGCTTCCTCATAAAGAGTATGTCACAGAGGGATGAACACGTTCGAGATATCTCTGTGAACCTATTGACTCAACTACGGGACAAGTTTCCTCAGGTAAAAATATATGTGTATACATTATATCGTTCAACGTCTAGGTTGTATATTGCATGTATGAGTATGTTACACTGATAGAGAGAGAGTTATGCTTAGTCATGACATTTTTTTCAATACAAGTATTCACAGAAGAAATTCCAGGAATAAGACCCGAACCTCAGTAATTCCATCTCAAATTCTAATAACTATAATTTATATTTAGCTTTACATGGAACAAAAGTAACTTGGTTGATCCTTACGTGTTTTTCTCTCTCACTTTTGTGCAATAATTTCACGTTTTACCCATTGAAGACTTTTTTCCCCCTGAATCTAGCTTTCATGCTTTTTTTTTTTTGTGTTACTTTCTTTCTCTAACCAATGGTCAATTCTCATATTCACTTCCATTATACATCGATGGTATAGTCTGTTTTGTTTTTGTGGACGTCAAAATGTTTTGTGATTTCTGTTTCACTTGCGTCTACCATTGAAAATTTGGTGAAGGTTTACTTCCTTCTACATATTCCCTCTTCATTGTACAGCCATTTGTTTTTTTGTTGTTCTGTTTACTTGGCTCTGTCTTCTACCACACAGCCTTTTCCTACTGTCTACTGACTTTCAACTTTCGTATTCTTACGATTTTCCATTGGTGGATATGTACTGGAGTATATACCTCCAGGAAATGTTTGTCTGCTTTTACCTTCTTTATCTGTTTTTTTGAAAATGATCTCCATACTCCGTATATCTACTAACAATGAAAAATGCAGGTACTCTGGCATTCGTCCTGTCTGGATAGTTTGTTGTTTTCTGTTCATGACAATACACCTTCAACTGTTGTCAACGATCCTGCTTGGACTGCCGCTGTTCGATCCTTATACCAGAAAGTTGTTCGAGAATGGATCATAATATCGCTTTCATATGCTCCATGCACTAGTCAGGGTTTGCTTCAGGTTTTCTTCCTTTTGCCCATTCATTTATTCTTCTATATGCACATTCAAACATCTTTATTTTTTACAGCTTTCTATTTCTTTCATTCATTCTGTTAGTTTGAAAATTTTGAACGGAAACCTACTGTGGAGATATAATTCCTGTCTTTCTTCTGTTGCAGTGCCATGATTTTACTTCCTTCTACTGTCTCTAACTAACTCTTTTTATTTTCGTTTTAGACTACTATATTTTCTTGAAATGCTTAAAGCAGTTCGGTCTCTTTTTCATTCTCCCTCTAACTACTGTAATTGCTGTTTGATGTTTCTGTATTGAATCCGTGGTCCCTTTTAGATGTACAGTTTGATGACTTGAGTTTCTGAAATTGTCATGAGTCTGTTTTTGGTGCCAAAAAACTATGAAAAGCTTTGGACATAGTGGCTTAAGTTGTTGTTTCTCTAGATTCTTTTGTTTATATTCTTATTGCAGGGCTCTAATTGTGGTTTCTGCTTATATTAGATTGCTCTTGCTGTTCCTTTGAGTTACAATAGATTTTCACGTTCCTTCTCTTCTTTTTCATATGCACCTCAGGATAAGCTGTGCAAGGCAAACACATGGCAGAGAGCACAAACTACAACTGATGTGGTTTCTCTTCTATCTGAGATAAAGATTGGAACTGGGAAAAATGAACTTTGGTCTGGGATAAGAACTGCAAATATTCCACCTGTGATGGCTGCAGCAGCTGCAGCATCAGGGGCAAACTTAAAAGTTTCTGAAGCCTTTAACTTGGAGGTACTCGGTACTGGTGTAGTCAGTGCTACGGTAAAGTGCAACCATGCTGGAGAAATTGCTGGCATGCGAAGGTTGTACAACAGTATTGGTGGATTTCAATCTGGCTCGGCGCCAAGTGGTTTTGGTGGTGGCCTTCAAAGGTTAATATCTGGGGCATTTTCTCAGGCACCGCAACCAGAAGATGGTTCATTTAATGAGATGTTAATCACCAAGTTTGTGCGACTTCTTCAGCAATTTGTCAATACTGCTGAAAGAGGTGGAGAGGTGGACAAGTCGCAATTCCGAGAAGTTTGTTCTCAAGCAACTGCACTACTTCTGTCAAACCTGGTAATGTTTTCTATAAGAACAGAGGGACTCTTTTTTTCTTACGTGGGTGGAGGAGAAGGAACACATATATGTGATATCTATCAGGTATCACATGCTGTATATTCTAATCTCTCTTATTGTTGCATCAGGGTGGTGAGTCGAAAACAAACGTGGAAGGCTTTTCTCAATTATTGCGTCTCCTTTGTTGGTGTCCAGCATATATATCTACGCCAGATGCTATGGAAACCGGAATTTTTATTTGGACCTGGTTGGTTTCTGCTGCTCCTCAACTAGTATCTCTTGTCCTTGCCGAGCTTGTTGATGCATGGATATGGACAATTGATACAAAGCGAGGACTCTTTGCATCTGATGTGCGATACTCTGGACCCGCTGCAAAATTAAGGCCTCAGCTTGCCCCTGGGGAACCAGAAGATTCACCTGAAAGTGATCCTGTTGACCAGATAGTCGCTCACAGACTGTGGCTTGGTTTTTTGATAGATCGGTTTGAGGTTAGGATTTATTCTCTCTACTTTCTCTAATACAGGGGGGGAACTCATGTAGGTGGTCTATCTCATTTATTTTTTCATCGGGTCTAGACTGTTTAAGTGCTGAATTTTCTTATGATCCTAGTTTAAACATTATCACTGTTTTGTGAAAGACCTTAGGTGACAAAATCGCGGTCTCGAAGTTATTTTGCTTCCCTTGGGAATTTGCTTACTGATCACTAGGGTAGCAGATAAGGTGTTTTTGTGTGAGTTTCTTATCATTACAATGCCTCTTTAGGTTGTTCGACATAATAGTGCGGAGCAACTCTTGCTTCTAGGTCGGATGTTACAACGGAGTACAGACCTTGAGTGGTGCTTTACTCGCCACCCTGCAGCTGCTGGTACCTTTTTTTCGTTGATGCTCCTTGGACTGAAGTTCTGCTCATGCCAAACACAAGGCAATATGCAGAAATTTAGATCTGGACTCCAGCTGTTAGAAGATCGAATCTACAGGTCCCTTTTTGTGAATTCCCTTTGTTTTTTGTTGCTCCATATATTTTGTTACGCTTTTTTTTTCATGGACATCTCTCAGCCCGCCTCTATGATTTGACCGCTCACATTTTTCATTCTTCACTAATGTACTAATGTTAATACGGGGATCTCTTATTGTTTTGTTTGCTGTAGGATTTAAAATGAATTGCTTGCCCTTTTCACAACACATTGAACTGTTTCACCTAGTATATGCTATGTTCATAGCTATATCATATGCTGAGTATAAACTGGAAGTAGCTATATTTTGAGCTTTTTGCCCAAAAAAAGAAAATTAAGCTTTATGTTTGCTTAGCCATCCAATTGGCATTTTCCGGAATTTATAAATTAGTTAAATAATGTTGCTTGGGGAAATTTAATTAACTCTGATAGACCTTTATTTTTGTTTTTGTTCACGTCAACCTGTTCCAGGACTGCTTTAGGCTGGTTTGCTCATCAGCCAGAGTGGTATGATGTAAATATTCCAAATTTTTGTCAAAGTGAAGCTCTATCTGTTTCAGTTTTTGTTCACTTCTTATCAAACGAGCTGTCAGATTTAACACAATCTGATTCGAAAGGAAAACTTCGTGAAAGTGGGAGTTTGATTGATGTGGTAAGACAACCATCTGAAATTTTCTCTACTTTCACCTGGTACATCATTTGACTACAAACTATGATATTTCTTTACGCCTACAGACTGATCAGTATCATCCCGTCTGGGGTGAGATGGACAACTACACTGTGGGAAAAGAAAAAAGGAAACAGTTGCTTTTAATGCTCTGCCAGCATGAAGCTGACAGGCTTGACGTTTGGGCGCAACCTATTAGTTCAAAGTAAAACTCGCTTTCTATTTATGACATTTTCACTTCTCAACATTTTTCTTTGACTTTCATTTTTGATATTCATTCTTCCAAGTGTCAACATATGTACAGGGACAGTCCATATTCGCGGCTGAAAATAAGCTCTGAGAAATGGACTGAATATGCTAAAACAGCCTTTTCTGTGGACCCACGCATTGCGTTATCAGTTGCCTCAAGATTCCCCGCAAATGCTGCTATGAAAGCTGAAGTCACTCAGCTTGTTCAGGTATTAATTGACAGAGGCTAATTCCTCTAAGACTCTAGGAAGGCAGATTTTTAAATTTTGTAGTTTGAGATAGATATACTGTACCTATGGCATTAAGTTAAAAATGAGCTGGTGTTGCACCACCTCACGTAACCAGTGAGGCATGATGCAAATGAGAAAAAGTCTGCCATGGTACTTTTAGTTGAATAATTGATTGAATAATTAAAAATCATGTTGAGAATTAAAATGCTTGGGTTGTACATGCTCTGGACCTCTTGGTATGAAAAATACATTTTGATATCATAGCTATATTTTTGTTTATTTTATGACTGATGTAAAATGAGCTTTCTCACTGATTCTCTTTCTTGCAGACACATATGGTGGATCTTCGTACAATTCCTGAGGCATTGCCGTATTTTGTTACACCCAAAAATGTTGAAGAGAACTCAGTTCTGTTGCAGCAGCTACCTCACTGGGCTGCTTGTTCAATTACACAGGCTCTTGAGTTCCTCACTCCTGCTTATAAGGGACATCCACGTGTCATGGCATATGTCCTAAGAGTTTTAGAGTCATACCCTCCTGAACGAGTTACTTTTTTCATGCCGCAGTTGGTGCAGTCTTTGCGTTATGATGAAGGGGTAAAATTTTTATCTTGAAAATCTTAGTCTTATTTCTTTCCTCTAAGAATTTGGGGGACTTAGATATTTGAATGATATCATTGGCTTGTGCTCATTAGATTTAGCAAAGGCACATCTTAAAGCGTGAAGTTATATCATATAGGCATGTAGCTTTTTGAGTGCAGTCTATTTCAGTTCCCTTTATGTTTTTTTTCCTTAGTCTCGGAAATAGTAATTCTGCATTTGGTGTATTGCAGCAATTCCCAGAACTCATCGAACCCTGTTGCTAACAACGGAATTACTAGTCCATAAAACTTTTTTTTTTTTCTTAGTCTTTATCTAAACTAATTATTTTCCTGATTTTTAAAATTAGTATTGGATTTATTAGCTTCACATTTTTCAGAAACCAAGTCTAATCTCATTGTAGTTGGGCCCTTTGATTGTTTGAGGGTTTTCTTGTTACAGCTTTATGTTCAAACACTACAGAAATTACACTTCTACAGTTCAACTGGGGCTGAGTATTGTGTGATGCTTACTTGAGTTCTTTACTTTTCCCTGGCTCCTAAGATATTTAATGGTTCGATTTCTTTTTCTAATGCAGAGGCTGGTTGAAGGGTATCTTCTTAGAGCTACCCAAAGAAGTGACATATTTGCCCATATTCTCATTTGGCATCTGCAAGTAAGTTTAACCTAGTGGAGTTTGCACGATCTTAATTTTGCTTGAAACCTTTATGGGAATTTATTGATTTTCAAGTTCTACTTTTATAATGCCAGGGTGAGTCTGTTCAGGAAACTCCGAAGGATGGTTCTATCGATAAGGTTTGCCCATTATTATCATCTGCCTATTTTTCATTGGTGTTAGTTCTATGTGGAGTCCACATCTTACTACTGCTAGGGTAGGAGAGTATTAATATTACTGCTGATATGTCGCTTAACGATCTCTCGCAACACTGAATATCATTGCCATCTACTACACTTGCTGTATATGGCCTCCTTTGGAAAACATCTGCGAAGGCTTCTGGTTAGGTTTATTCTTGTCTTCTTGACGTGTTATACAGTGCTGAAAATATCCTTGATTCGGCATGTTCACCGCGGGTTATTAGCTTATAGTTGTGAAAATGGGTTTCATGACTGCTTATTGTTCTGTTTTAGCATGAGTTTGTTCTTGGAAAGTATCTTTTGGTAAAAAGACGTGGAGAGTAGGTATAATTTTTGGCTGGTGGGCTGAAAAAATCTGAGCTCGCCTCCTGTTTCTTTAATATTTCAGAATGCTGCATTCCAAGAAATTTTGCCAGAGGTTCGGCAGCATATCATTGATGGTTTCACTCCGAATGCTTTGGACATGTTCACTAGAGAGTTTGACTTCTTTGACAAGGTTACATCTATTTCTGGGGTGCTATTTCCTCTTCCAAAGGAAGAACGCAGAGCCGGTATCAGAAGGTAGCACTTTGAATTTAAGAAAGCCATATAGTTTTATTGATGGCTCTGCATATGTTAGATGCAAGGTAATCTAACTAATACTTTCACATGGCAGGGAGTTAGAGAAAATTGAAATGCAGGGAGATGACCTTTATTTGCCAACTGCTCCTAACAAGCTTGTTAGGGGTATCCGTGTAGACAGTGGAATACCCTTACAATCAGCTGCCAAAGTCCCTATCATGATAACTTTTAACGTTGTTGATCGTGATGGTGACCACAGTAATGTAAAACCACAGGCTTGCATTTTCAAGGTAATATTTTTTATATGATTTTTCTATGTTTGTACGTTGACCTAAAGGCATTTGGTGTTTACGGTGAGTTTGATGATTCTCTCTTGGATTCATTCAGGTTGGAGATGATTGTCGTCAAGATGTTCTTGCCCTTCAAGTTATATCTCTTCTTAGAGACATATTTCAGGCGGTTGGTCTTAATATTTATCTTTTTCCATATGGAGTACTCCCAACTGGTGCCGAGAGGGGGATAATTGAGGTAAAGCTCAAATCTAAAATGTTTAATCTTAAAACCCATTTCCCTGGCTGGATAAAATAGATATGGTTTTTTTTTTTTTTTTTTTAACTAAGAACTTTCATGCATCAAATGTGTTTTTTTCATAACTTTTATAACAGGTTGTGCCTAATACACGAAGCAGAAGTCAAATGGGTGAAACAACTGATGGGGGTTTGTATGAGATTTTTCAACAAGACTATGGACCTGTAGGCTCAACCACCTTTGAAACAGCACGTGAGAACTTCCTCATCAGCAGCGCAGGTTATGCTGTGGCTAGTCTTTTACTCCAGCCTAAAGACAGACACAATGGAAATCTCCTCTTCGACGAGTATGTTTCCTATCTTGTGCTTTCCTTCTGTTCTTTTCATTTGGTGCATTGAAAAGAAAATCAAAAACTCTATAATGTGGAAAATTTTCATGAACACAACTATATGACCATGTGTTATTTTATGGTAATGCAGCGAGGGAAGACTAGTCCACATCGACTTTGGTTTCATTTTGGAAACTTCACCTGGTGGAAACATGCGGTTTGAGAGTGCTCATTTCAAACTAAGCCACGAAATGACTCAGTTGTTAGATCCCTCAGGTGTTATGAAGAGCAAAACATGGCATCAATTTGTGAGGTAATTTCCAAAACTTTCTCCAATCATTTCTTCTTAAAAAACGTTTTGGTTCTGAAAGATAAATTATATATTTTGTTTCTGCATAAAAAAAAAAGCTTGTGCGTCAAAGGATACTTAGCTGCTCGACGGTACATGGACGGAATAATCAGCACGGTGCAAATGATGCTAGACAGTGGATTGCCTTGCTTTAGCAGAGGAGATCCAATTGGTAATCTTAGGAAGAGATTTCACCCGGAAATGAGCGAACGTGAAGCTGCACACTTTATGATTCATGTCTGTACTGATGCATATAACAAGTGGACTACTGCTGGATACGACTTGATTCAGTATTTGCAACAAGGCATTGAGAAGTAAGAACAAAATGATGATCCAAAATCAGAGTTATATAATTTGCAGGTAAAAATCCGGTTAATCTCATCTCAGTTGGACATTCTGACTAATTACATTAAGGAGAGGAATTTGAGGGTTTTTTTGTTTGTTTTTTTTTGTCATAGGGTTTTGCTAAGCACAAAAAAAAAAAAAAAAAAAAAAAAATAACGAAAGTAAAAAAGTAGGAGTGTTGTGGAGGCGATTTTAGATAAACTTGATGGAAGCTATTATGATATATGATTCATTGATATTTATTCTTAGCCACTTTGCTACGTCATTGGTTTTGAAATGATTATGTGTTGTTTCTTTATAAATTCCGTGCGTTATACAGATTTGATACGATGATTGATCACAATAAACTGATTCTTCTACGTATTTCATCCCGTATAAACCCATTTGGTTATATTTCAATAATCGAACGATCTTCAGCCATGAGAAAAAGGTTGCTGCTATACGTAAAGTGAGTTCAGTCACCTGATTGATTTGATCATTAGGAAGAAGTCGCTCCTTGTAGCAGAGATTTCGAAAAGCTTCTCCGTTGATTCAGCTCATGTCGTAATGAAATCGACATTCATCACAGCTACTAAAATAATAATTTAAGTTTGACTGAAATAATCATAACAAATTTTTATTATATACTGTATATTTTTTTAACAAAGAGGTACTTTATAAATAAATAAATAACATTTGAAGTACTAAAAAGACAGAAAGAGAAGTGGGACAAGATAAAACGACAGAACAAGAGTAGATCTCCTTATTACTGACTTAAGAGAGGATTTGAGCTGAGAATCAAAGAAAGTCTCTGACGGGTTCATCAATGGAGCCAGTCATTATCGGTGCGCTAATTTTAGATGTTCATGCGAAGCCTTCAACCACACCAATCTCAGGAACCACCGTCCCTGGCCAGGTCTTTAATTTATTTGATTTCTCTATTTGCGAATCGTCTCTTTTATTTTCCTTAAAGCTTGAGTTGTTAGTTAGAGCATCGAGGTTGACTAAGTAATTAACATTTCTTGGGTAGATGAAGCAACATTTTTGAAGATTTTATAGGTAATTTGGTTAATAAAGGCTCTATCTTTGGTTTTTTAAGGTCTTGTTTACGCCTGGTGGTGTAGCAAGAAATGTAGCTGAGTGCATCTTCAAGCTTGGAATTAGACCTTTTATGATTGGTACTTTGGGGCTTGATGGCCCAGGTATGTTTTATCAATACCTTCACCGATTCATTATTCAAGAAAATTTCACATGACATTGATCAGTCCTTTTTTTCATTCACAGCCAATGTATTATTGAAAGAGTGGAAGCTCTCCATGGAAGGTTAAACTTTTGCCTGCAAATTCATGCTGTTTCATTACGAACGAATCAGTTTTTGCTTAATAGTTGATGCAGGATTCATCTTTTTTACTTATCAATTTTTAAGACCTTTTCTTGGTTGATGATGATGCAGGAATCTTGAGACGTGAAGACATTAGTACTCCCATTGTATCGCTTGTATATGATATTAATGGAGAAGTTGCAGCTGGTGTTGCTGGTGTTGATGCAGTTGTACGTATCTTTTTACTTCTTATCACCCTTATAGAATGCGTATTTAATGGATCTCAGCGATTATGTTTACACCTTTTTTGATCATTTTGGGTCTAAAGTATCAAACTGGGATTGAAGGATGTTGTTGCTTTACTTCGTTGGAGAAATAAGTTACATTTACATTGTTTCCTCTTGCAGGAAAAGTTTCTGACACCTGAGTGGATCCACCGGTTTGAATACAACATAAGCTCTGCTCCTCTTCTTATGCTAGATGCAAATCTTAGCACTATTTCTTTGGAAGCATCTTGCAAATGTAATCCTTATAGTTTTCTTTGTTTGATTGTCTAATCATCGTTTCTTCTGTCTTCCTAAAGTTTTTCTTCTTGAAGTGGCTGCAGAGTTCAATGTTCCTGTATGGTTTGAACCAGTATCAGTCACAAAGTCGCGGAGAATCGCCTCAATTGCTAAGTATGTGAGTGCCATGTCTTCATATATTCTTTATGTTCTCTATGTTTATTTGCAAGCCAACGGCTTTAGGCTTTGTTTCTTAATAGGTAACAATAGTGTCTCCAAACCAAGACGAACTCATAGCAATGGCAAACGCTCTCTGCGCCCGGAATAGGTTTCACCCCTTTAAATCAGAAGAAAATAAGCTTACCCCCGAAGATATATTCCGCATGCTTAAGCCAGCCATTTGTGTTCTCCTTGAAAATGGTATTAAAGTAGTTATCGTAACCCTTGGCTCCAATGGAGCTCTCCTATGCTCCAAGGGAACCCCGAAAAAAGCTGTAAACATAACCCGAAAGCTTCCTAAAAGTGGAGAGATCTTCAAAAGGGTACAGTCTCTATGTTCGCCAAACCGGTTTTCTGAAGTAGGATTTAGTAACAGCCCGAGTCTTTTTGCAATGCATTTCCCAACCATCCCAGCCAAAGTCAAGAAACTCACTGGTGCAGGTGATTGTCTGGTAGGCGGTACAGTCGCATCGCTAAGCGATGGTTTAGATATAATCCAGAGTTTAGCGGTTGGCATTGCCTCGGCTAAAGCAGCGGTTGAGTCAGATGACAATGTGCCTCCTGAGTTCAACTTGGATCTTGTTTCAGGTAATGAACTAATCATGTGTCAATTATGAATAAGTGTCTGAATTATGGTTTAATTTTCGGTTAGGTCATATATATGTTGGTTTTATCGGGTCTGAGCCGGTTTACCCTTTTTGATTTGGTTGGACCGTACAGATGATGCAGAGTTGGTATACAATGGCGCCAAGATGTTGTTAGTTCATCAGTCGATGCTATGAAGGATGATCTCATTGTTTCTTTGGCCAAAACAGTATTTGGCCTTTGGGCTTAGCAATTGTATGTTATGTAGCATAACAATACAATGAAGGAGCCAATATCAATGTTTTCTTTTTAAAAATTCTAGGAGAAAAATTAAATGACAATGGCAATAGAACTCAGATAGAACTCGATCGGGTTTGGGTCTATCGAGTTTATGTATTTACTACCCAATAGGGTAATTATGAATATTCGGTTCGGTTTCGATTTGGATCGGTTTGGGTTTCAAATTTAAGAATTTATAAATAAATACCTGGAAAATGGATATTCCATCGGTTCAGGTATAACATATCCGGATATATTCGATATCTATCCTTTTTTTTTTTTTTGAACAACTTCATTATATTAAACTAAAATTCAGATTACAAGGAGATGACTCTTTGCCAGAGAGTAAAACTCACTTGATACAACATGAAACAAACAAAGTATAAAAATGATAGAATAACGGTTTAGATCGTAGATCAAAGCCGGAAGCTTTGTTGAAAAAACTTCAAAAATTATCGATATGAAATCGAAATTCAGTTCTTCAGCCATTAAAGGCGAACGAACGAAACCAATAGCTCGTAATGCCTTGTAGGCTGAGCGTTTAAAGACGTTCTCCATAAAGAAGAAAGTGGATGGAAAAGTTCTCTCCGAAATGGAGGAATGTGGTAGAACCGATCTCTCCACATAGGAGGAAATTTGTCTCTCCTTTAAGGAGGAAAATGATAAAAATGACAGTCTCAACACAACATAGTAACCACTAAAGGTAGTGGTTTGTTTGAAGACGGTTGGACTGAACATGGGGCATAGTTTTTTTAATGGGCCATGGCCCACTAGAGGAAAGATGAAGAGTTGGCCCATAACAGAGCTTTGGTAGAGTTCTCCGGTTAACCGCATAGATGTGACGGTGATGGAACCGGGGTGGCTGGCCCGGGAAGCACCAGAAGAAACTACCAAATCGGTAAGATGATTCACAGAGACGGCAAAGCTGAAGAAGAAACTCCTTTGAACACTCGTCAGAGAGGAGGATCTAAAGCAGATCCAGGAATCTACTTCACACGAAAGTAGATCTGATGAAGCGGGAGGAGAGTCGGTGGTCGAGATATGGAGTTGTAGCGATGAATCCGGCGGATCTGGAGGGTCTGGGGGTCTGGTGGAAGGATTGGGAGTGCCGGCAAAGACGGAGTCAAAAGGCAAGGCAGAGGAGGTGAAGCGATTTGGGAGGAGTCAGAGCTTCGAAGGCCTAGCACAGTGGAGAAACCGAGCTTCATAGAAGAGCAAAGGGGTCTCGTTGTCGGTGTGGGCCAACAAGACGACGGAGAGTTCTTCGGGTCTGTAAGTGGGATCCCGAGAAGGTTTGCAGCAGAGATCAGACGCAGGAACGAGCGGTGGAGATCTGGAAGTGAGGATGCATCTTGATCGGAGCTGGAGAAATGTTGGCGGCCACCTTGGGTCTCGTGCCTGAGAGAAAAGACCTAGCTAGTTTTCGTCTCTGTATTAAAACATATTCGATATCTATCCAAAACTCGAAATGTAACCCAATTACTCGAAAACACATATAATATAATATACACAAATACATATAAAACTCACAAAACAGAGAATATAACTCCAAATTTAACATTCAAAGACAGAGAAGGGTAGAGTAGTAACAACAAATCCAAATCACAAACCCAAAAAATATAAAAACTAAAAACCATAAATCCTCATAAGTGGCTTAGTCTCGGATATATGTGTAAGCGTATGGGTATCGGTTCGAGTCCGGATTATATCTGATACCCACGGATAGAAGTAGAACTACACATGACGTAATTTGGTAGTAGTACCTATAAACTGTGTAAACCGGTTTTTTTGAGTTTGGTTCCAGCTCGAGTTTTCAGGTTTGGTTGTTATGCCGAGGACTAATATAAATGATGAATGGTATACAATTTTTGAAATCTTGAATATATAATTCTGTTAGTTTCGTTTGGTTTATCAAAAAAAATAATTTGGTTGGTTTTTTATCATTCAGAATGTTCGTACAAAAATTTTGTTTTTAAATAAGTGTTTTCAATCATGTATACTTGTTTTAAATAAAGGAATTAGGCATACTGTCACATTTGTGCCGTTGCCTACTACAACGTGAATGTGATTGTGGTACCTCTTTCGATGCATTTGTTAGACGTAAAGATTGATAGGGAATTTATTTATGTATTCTTTAGCAAAAAAGTTTATTTATGTATTACTTTTTGCACAAAATAGAAAGCAAATAATTAAAATTAATAACTTTATTTATTTTTCGCAAAAGCTTTTCTCCAAAACATTTTCACCATCAGACCAAATCGTAAATGCGATTAAAGAACATCATCATCCTATGACAACTTATGAAAGTGGGTACTTTCGTCATCTTTCTCTTTAATCAACTGTTCCTCCATTTATAACTTTAGTCTTCTGATCTATGATATCAGAAATTGATCGGAATTTTGTTTTCCAGATATCATTTCTCCTTTTGTATTCTTTATTTCTAATCTATCCAAAAGTTATGATATTTGACATGGATCTGGAACTCTAAAAGTCTACCAAAATAAATAAATATAATCAAATAATATAAGATTGTAAAAAGTTAAAATGTATTAAAATATTAAATAAAACAATTTAATTGTTATAGGAAAGTTTTCAAATTGATTCATAGATCATTTCGAACATATTTATTATATACAGTAGTATTAGAAATTTTACTGAAACTACCATTAAAAAAAAAAAAAAGCAAAAGGATTTTATAAATGCATGACCTTGCCAAATATACCATTTATTGAAGGTATGACAATGGTGAAGTGAAAAAAATGTCATTAGGTCATTGGACTGCAAAACACTATTTTAGTGTAATTTTTACACCAAAACTTTTCTAATGGAATTCTAAAAATTATACCATTTTAGTGTAATGCTACAGTGTTACACTAAATTTGGTGTGATACTATTCACAACACTAACACTATTCATTTATTTTATTAATAAAATAATGAAATAAATAAAGAATAAAATAATTTAAAATATATATATAAAATGAGAAAACATAAATATTTTTAATATGATATGTTTTTAATGTAATATAACTATATAATAAAAATATTAATAAAAACTATTAAATAACAAAACAATTATTTATTTTAATAATTAAAATAATATATATTATTTTAGTGCAATTTTTAGTGTTATGGTTGGAGAAGACAACTATTTTAGTGTTAAAATCACACTAAAATATTGTAGTTTTAACACAAAAATGGTGTATAAGGTTAGAAAGAGGAAATGATGTTTTTATGGTTTAATAGTTAATATACTAGAGAAAGAAAAAATGTAAGAAAATGAAAAGAAAAAGTGTGATAGGAAAAAGAAAAAGATAATGATTTATAATTCTATTAATTGTTAGCAAAAAGATGTGTCTAGATAAGTGGTATAAACATGGCCAAAATCTGACCGTAATTATTCTATTTTAATCGTAACCGAACTGTAACCATATTAAATGATTATTAACCGTAACTGTAAAAATATATTAGTTATGGTTAAAACAAATTATTAACCGTAACTATTAATTAACCGTAAAGTATAAAAACTGTTGGTTAACCGCAAGATGTAATCTTAAAATTATAACCATAACCATTTTACAAATTGAACAAAATATACATATATTCAATTATATTAATAAGTATAAGTTGATATATCATCACTAGTTCTTTTAGTAGAGGTTAAATTTTTTTTTTTATTAAAAATGTTACTGATATTAATCTTTATTTAATCGTATATAATCGTAACCGTTTTCAACCGTACCAATTTAAACATTAACCGTTTTACCTGTATATTAAATAGTTAAAATTAAAATTAAAAAATATATATAAACATAACCGGTAATCAACTAACCGTAACCGTGGTCATACCTAATTCGATGGACAAGTAAGATTGAATAAACAGAAATTTCTCATAATAAAAACTAGAAAATAGGCATGACTTGTAAAATTTCCTATAATATTTTTAAAAATATATCTAGAATATTTCTCTCAATCCTTTATCTGTCTAACTTCTAACTAAGTTCTTTAAAGTTTGTTTTTGATATGGAGGGATATGAGAAGTTAAACAATAGCTAGTGGGTTTCTTTTACCAAGTGGATTTAGTGGAATTAGGTGGACGCAATAACTTTAAAGAAAGAAAAGATAAAGGAATGTTTACTATTTATAATTATATCGCATCTATACTATATAAAAGTTGAAGCTATAGTGTTTTTAACGCGTCCACCTAGGATTTAAGAAACGCGATGCTATTGGTCCACGTCAATTTTTAACATAAATCGATATCTGCCAAAAACTTAAACGCGATTCTATTGGTCCACGTCAATGTTTACCATAAATCGATATCTTCCAAACTTGTAAAAAATAATTTTTAAAAAAAAGAAAAAATTGATATATGCCAAAAACTAAAAAGAAAAATCAGCGTCAATCTATGCATAAGGAAATCATGCCAGTTTAGTATGTTTTTTAATTAATAATTAATTTAATTAATATATAATCAAGTTTTAAGAAAATTAGAGTTTGTAATAAAAAAAAAAATTGCAATAAGAAAAAGAAAGAAAAAATTAATATCTGCCAAAAACTTAAAATAAAAATCATCGTTAATCTAGGCATAAGAAAATTATGCCAGTTTAGTATTTTTTTTAATTAATAATTAATTTAATTAATATATAATCAAGCTTTAAGAAAATTTGAGTTTGAAAAAAAAAATTACAACGGAAAGGAAAATTTCTACAAACAAAAACGAAAAACTTATTATATCCCAAAATAATGGCTTTAAGAAAATTTGGGTTTATACATAAAAAAAATGCAACGTAAAGGAAAACTTTTACAAACAAAAACTAGAAACTTACTATATTATAAAATAGTGGTATTACCTAGGAAAAATTCTACAAACAAAAAAAAAAACTTATTATATCTCAAAATAATGGCTTTAAGAAAATTTGGGTTTATACATAAAAAAATGCAACGTAAAGGAAAACTTTTACAAACAAAAACTAGAAACTTACTATATTCCAAAATAGTGATATTACCTATAAATAAACTATCTACAACTTTCAATTGAACATACAAAAATCAAACGCTTTATTCTTAAATCTCACACAAGAACTATGTCACCTGCAGCTTCTTCCTCTTCTCCCAAACAACTTCCTTGCATGGTTTTTAAAGATTCAACTGATCTTAAATATCTTTTCAAATACATTATAAAGTGGGTTGATAAAGAAAACTATTGTGATAGAAAAGGGTCTTGCAGTTCAAAAGCTCATAATTCATCTGCTTGGACAGCAACACGTTACATATAAAGCTACAGATATTAAGAGAATAATGTCCACAACCTCGATGGAAAAAAACCAGGAAACTGAAGAGGCTTGCCAGTTAATTTATTTAGAATTTTCAACAAGGTTTACTTGCAACAATCACAATAAAGTCTGGACTGACGGACGGAAGGAAAAAAACAATAGGAAGAATAGTCAACATCCATCCAACAGCATGAGAGTTATATTATCTAAGGATATTAATCAGTAAACTAAAAAGACCAAAAAGTTTCAAAGAAATCCTAAGAGCAACTCCATTAGGAGTCTTTTATTGGGTCTCTAGACAATAAAAAATAAAAAAATAATTAGTGAGAGAGAGGAAGTGAGAAACGTTTCTCTGCATGGAGACTCATAAGAGACTCTATTGCCCATGTGTCTTATTTTTATTGGCTTATATTCTTTTTATAATTTAAAATTTAATTATCTAATAAAACTATAATTAAAATATTATTATTATTATTTTCAGAGACTGTGATGACGTTCTCACCGACGAGAATCATCGATGAGAATGCTCTAACATTCAATGGTAAAATATATCCAGATTTCAAATCAGCATATCAGCATGTTATGCTAGATTCTGACTCTGAATGGCATGATGCAATGGATGAAACAAGAACAATTCAAGTGGATAAAAAAGAAGCAGAGACAAAACATTGATTTACAATCTCAAAAAATAAGAAAGTATTATTTTAAAAATTTTGATTTATTCTACAAATTATAAATCAGTGGTTTAAGAGTATTTTTGTCAAACAACATTAGTCTTTAAAAGGAAAAAAATAAAAAATTATTTTCAAATTGAAAAACATAAAAGGGGTATTTTCCCCAAAAATTTCCAATTATATAGATAATACTAAAAATTAATAAAATTATACATGTTTAAAATTCGTAAAAATAAAATATTATACAAACCGTCTTAATATTATACATGATGTTCCGTTAATTTAAATTTAATTTTTTTACTACTTAATAAATTGAGAAACACAAAAATATTTCAAATCAATCGATATAAACATATCCGCGCGTATAATATTAAACGATGAGAAGTTATTGATCTTTTGTTTGTGTTTCATTCTTAAAATTGTTGACTTTTCCATCCAGTTTCCAATCAATGTTAAACAATATTTATTATTAAACCGGACTAATTAAAGTATGTGGTTTTTGTTTAGTGCTTCCACATGAATATCCATCTGTCATAATAGATGTATTGTGCGAAACAATAGCACTACCAAACTTGATGTGGTGGATCCAATAAAAGAGCTTAGACATGTCGACCAAAACGAAACCCATATGAAAGAGTTAAATTTGATATGTTGCATTTTAAGTTAGGACTTAGGAGTGTACACATAACGAACTTACTCGTGGGCATACAATTTTCCAAAACGGACCTAACCGTACAAAAAATAATTCTAAAACATTGCAAATATTATTAGTCTTTATTGGCATGTCTATCTTTTTTTCTTTTTGTTGAAGAGCACGACTATTTTCTCTAAATGGAGTATGATAGTTTATGTATAAGTATTACTACCACGTTATTGGCATGGTTCTAATGTTGGTGTCGTAGAGAAAACACTAGTGAAGTGTCGTGAGTGATCTCTTTTTCTTTGTGCTACGGTTTTCCCAAAAAAGGATTCAATCATTGTTTTTAAAAAAAAAATTAAGATATCATTAGAAACACTATTCTAATTGTCTTCACAAAATTTTAACTTCATAACAAAATTTTATTTCTTTTATAAATATAAATGTGTGTTTAAATCACTACTTAAACCTTGGTCAAACTACCAGACAAAGGGGCTTCCACTTTTTTATCGATTTATGTGTCACTTATGTTTAAACAGAATCTTCGTAATTGCATTAGAGAAAAAGATGAGAACGAGAGAAGTGATTTTTTTTTTATGGGTCGCTCTATCAATTAAATATATAAAACGTGTTTTATTTAAATTTCTCCACTCCAATTTTAAAGAGAAAAAAAGTTACAAAAGTTCCATAGAAACCATGGAGTACTAGAAACTCGAGGGAACAAAACATTAAAACATCTTTAATCTTTTCAACTTTATACGACTATTATTTTCAAACTCACAAATGATCAATGATCCCAACAATCGTCGAATAAGTCCCCGTGACCATAAGAACCAAACCCATCACAATAATCACCACTAAAACCACACTCTCCAACTCCAAACATCTCCTATATCTCTTACTGATCTTTAGGTAAATTACACATGGAAACACTATTGAAGTACAACTAGTCATAAGTGCTCCTATAAGAGACATTACATACCCAAACAATGGCACAACAAGTGCAACCAATATTGTTCCTAAAACAAGCCCGGTTCCAATCAGCTTCCGAATGCTGTTTCTTTTATAGTTAGCTTGGATCAATCTTGTTTTAATTGCTTCCATGATCGGAGAAAGGATTAATGCGTATTTGGTTAGTGGGCTCACTATTGTAGTAGAGATTGCTATCACCGCGCTTACTTTATGAGTTGGAAGGTTTAAAGTGATTTGTGATTGCACTTCTTCTCCATACATTAGATATCCAAAGATTGCCATCAAACCATAGATCATTGATGATAAGGCAAAACTTATGAAAAGAATCTATATCATACCAAACAAAAGAAAAGAAAATCCGGTTAAGAATGATTGACGAAGTTTATATAAATAAATAAAAATGATTTAATACAATTCGATGGTAAATTAAGTACCTTAGGGAATTGGTTTTTGTTCTTCATCGAATTGTAGATGGTTGGGAAGACAGGATGTGCAGTGTAGCAAACAAGATACAAACTAACCGCGGTAGGAACCCCTTGCCAATTGACCAAAACACCTTTGTTTTTAAATCCAACATTTTCAATAGCGCCGATCCAAAAAATCGACACTACTAGTACACAAGAAACTAGGATCCCACCGGCCGAAATATATGAGAGAAAATCTTGTTTCTCCAACCACATTGTTGGAATAAGGATTAAAGAAGCGATAACGATAAACAAGTGCTTTTTATCGAGTATAATACATCCATGAAACCGGATTGAGGCATGTGGAAACATGTGATACATATTGTCAGCTTCTAAGATCAAGATTGCGGTTGCGACTAGGTATAATTCAATGTATATGAAGAAAGAGACTAAGAATCGACCTTTCTTGCCAAACGCTTTCTCTGCTATTTCAGGGTAACTAGCAATCATAGGGTCAAGTTTGAGGCAACGTTGTAGGAGTAAACCGGTGTACCAAGTTGTTGCTCCAATTAGAATGAAAAATAGAATACTAATCCATCCACCGGAGGCAAGTGCATAAGGTATAGCCAAGATTCCAACACCTAACACATATGTATGCCTTCAATTTGTAAAAAATTTCTACTTATAAAACTAATATTTAAGGCTAAGAGTGGATCATAGCTTTTTTTGGGGTAAAATACTAAGTAAGAATGGATCATAAGTTAATATGAAACTATATATATTTTATACCTGACAAAGAATTCAATATGTTGAAACAAGCATGGACGGAGGAAATGCCAACACCACCGTCCTCGTCGCCGGAAAACTCCATCTCCTTTATATGTCTTTATTGTATAGTTTCTACTTTCTGCTAAGGCAAGAGTTTTGTTTTGTCAGGGAAAAAAAAAAAAAAAAAAAAACAAAGGGCTCCTAAAAATATGGAGTTTTTGAGTGTTGTTGTTGTGTTGGGTTGTATATATATATAGTGGACCAAATAGATAAACCGGGAAATGGTTATTGAACCGGTTTAATGTGAAACCGGTTCAGATATTTATCTCTCTCTATCTTCTTCTTCTTCAAAAACACAAGATAACAGAATTGCCACCAAAGCTCCATTTCTTCCCCACACAAAACTCAGTGAGGAATGAAGAGATAAAGCTCAAATTTTTTTCCCGAATTCGAATATGATAGTAACACTAAACCCTAAAATAATCCATTTCTCCAAGCTCCATCCTCTTTCTCGTCCTTCTTCGTATCTCCACAGAACTCGAAATGTCTCTTTGACCACCAATTGCAAGCTTCAGAAGCCTCAAGATGGGAAAACTATTGGGAATCAGAGAAGTAGTAGCGGAAATCTCACGAAGACCATTTCGCTTTCCGATTCGGCTCCGCCGGTTGCGGAAGAGACTGACGTAGAAGTTTCCGGTGATCGGAATGTTAAGGAAGGTGGTAATGGTGGTGGAGGAGGAGACGCTAAATTAGGGTTTTTGAAGAGGTTACCGAGAAGGGTTTTGTCAGTTTTGTCTAATTTGCCTCTTGCTATCACAGAAATGTTCACCATTGCTGCTCTCATGGCTCTTGGTAAGCTTTAGGGTTTTAGAATTTTCGTTTTTGTAAAATTGGGTTTTGGCATTAGCATTGAGAAACTGATTAAAAATTCACTTTTTAGGCACTGTAATTGAACAAGGTGAAACTCCTGATTTCTATTTCCAAAAGTATCCAGAAGATAATCCTGTGTTAGGGTTCTTTACTTGGAGATGGATTTTTACACTTGGATTGGATCATATGTACTCTGCTCCTATATTTCTTGGGATGTTGGTTCTCTTAGCAGCTTCACTTATGGCTTGTACTTATACTACTCAGATACCTCTTGTTAAAGTTGCAAGAAGGTTTGTTTTCCTTCCTTTGTCCCGTTTTGTAACTCCTTGTTCTCTTTGCTAAGGAAAGAAACATGACTTTAGCAAATTTGCAGATGGAGTTTTATGAAGTCAGATGAGGCAATTAAAAAGCAGGAGTTTGCAGATACTCTTCCTAGAGCATCTATTCAAGACTTAGGAATGATTTTGATGGGTGATGGATATGAGGTTAGGATTAGTTCTCTTCTTTTCAAGTTCTTCTATATGTGTATCTGTTGATTGGCTTGGTCTTGTGGTAGTAATTTCAGTTTGTTTGATTTGCAGGTATTTATGAAGGGTCCTTCATTGTATGCTTTTAAGGGTTTGGCTGGTCGATTTGCGCCTATTGGTGTACATATAGCGATGCTTCTGATTATGGTTGGTGGAACCCTTAGTGCGACCGGGAGCTTTAGAGGCTCGGTCACTGTTCCTCAAGGGCTAAATTTTGTCATGGGAGATGTCTTAGCCCCAGTTGGGTTTCTCTCATTTCCGACAGATTCTTTTAATACCGAAGTTCATGTTAATCGATTCACCATGGATTATTATGACAGTGGAGAGGTGAGTCTTTCGTTCTGCTCTCTCGTTATGTCTTCATGATGGAAATGTCTAGTGACCATGTACAACTAAATAAAACTCTTTGTTTGGTTCTTCTTTTTTCAATTTGGTGTAGGTCTCACAGTTTCACTCTGATCTTTCACTCCGTGACCTTAATGGGAAAGAGGTTCTGAGAAAGACAATTAGTGTTAATGATCCTTTGAGATATGGTGGGGTCACCGTATACCAGACAGATTGGAGTTTCTCAGCCTTGCAGGTGACCAAGGATGGCGAAGGACCATTCAACTTGGCTATGGCACCTATTAAGATCAATGGAGACAAGAAGTTATATGGGACCTTCTTACCAGTTGGTGATACTAATGCTCCCAATGTCAAAGGAATGTAAGAGAAGGAACATTTTCTCGATTTCTTGACAACATTTTAGTGGTCTTGTATTGGCCTTAACTTTGCTTCAGTTGAGTTTCTTTCAGATCGATGCTAGCTCGGGATCTACAATCCATTGTTGTGTATGATTTAGATGGAAAATTCGCAGGAATAAGGAGACCAAACTCGAAGCTTCCCATTGAAATCAATGGTATGAAGATCGTTATTGAGGATGCAATTGGAAGCACTGGTCTTGAGTTAAAGGTAAAAAAAAAACACTTCTTGAAGTGTCACTCTCGCACACAAAAAAAAAAAGAAAAAAAGATCCTAGTTTGTTTCAATATAATATAACATCTTTGTTCTTGGTCTTGTATCTCAGACTGACCCAGGAGTACCAGTAGTCTATGCTGGTTTTGGTGCTTTAATGCTCACAACCTGCATCAGTTACTTATCTCATTCACAGGTAAAAGTAACTCTAAAAATCGATATCGATCAGAGTCTTGTTTTATACCAGTGTGTTCTGTTGGCATTTGGATCTACTAGATTTTGGTCTTTCATCATCTAAATCTGTTCTTTTTGTTTGAAATGCAATCTTTTATGTATTGTCTTAAACATCATATGAAGATATGGGCACTACAAAACGGAACAACATTAGTCGTTGGGGGCAGAACCAACAGAGCGAAGAACCAATTCCCTGATGACATGAATCGATTGCTCGATCAAGTTCCTGAGCTAATCCAGAAGACTTCAGTTGCCTCCGAATGTTCTTGATTAGCTCTTTTGGCTCTGAATACATTTCAAGACAGAACCAATAAAGTTGTACAGAATTATGAAAAAGGTATAGTTTTCAGTGCATTCTACATGTTTCTGATCATATGGGAAGAGAGAGGAGCTATAGAAACTGAAACTTCAGAAGCGATTCGCATGTAGATTTTGTATCAAGGTTCGGAGTTGTACACACTGAAGTTAGAATATAGAGAGCGGTGAATAGTGAATACTATTATTTCTTTCTGGTTAGGTTTTCTTGTTTGTCAAGTTATATGATCTTGTATTTATCTATCTAACTACAATTCCCCATCTTTTATATGATCTTGTATGTATCTATTTTTAATAACCACTTCGTCTTATCTTTTGGGTTTAGTTTAGAAAATGCCAAACCGACTACAAAAGTCAACATTGTCTTCTGGTCTTTTGTCTCAAAATACTCATCAAATTCAAGAACCTCTAGAATCAGTAGAAGCCATGGAGAAACCAAAGTTCAAGACTGTCCAAGAGGTTGTTGCAGCCGGTGAAGAACAACAGGAGAGGTATCTCCACGCACCCACCGGTCAACCTCTTAACAGTTCAGTGCCGGAGATGGATATTCCGGCCATCGATCTCAGTCTCCTCCTCTCTTCTTCTAAAGAAGGTCGAGAAGAGTTGACTAAACTTAACTCAGCGCTCTCTACTTTGGGTGTTGTTCAGGTTTGATCCTCTTAACTTACTGATGATCAGAGTCATTTACAAGTTCCGGTGAAATCATGAAAAGTTGATTCTTTATTGAAGGCTGAAGCAAGCAGGTGATGAATCATGGAATTACTGAAACGTTACTCTGGGACAATAATGAATAAACAGAGTCAAAAGTAAAAAAATTCATATCAATTGCTAATATGAAACAGCCATATGAAAACACTAAAGCCTTTAAACACATACAATACCCAAACAAACCAAAGTTTCACCTACCCGAACCAAACCGGAATTTTTTTAATTTAAATTTGGTCTCCATCCCTTCATAACCGAATAACCCAAAATTTGAATACCAAACAAACTGACCTGAGTGTATCTGCATGCCCAAATCTGATAATAAACTCTACTTTTATTTAAGTGAAGAAGATCAAATTATTTATCTGGTAAAAGACTAACTAATTTTGAAGGTATTTTGGGCCATTTTATGAGTTAAGTTGGGCTGTAAGATTCAGGGGAAAAAAAAGCCCATCTTTAAAAAATCGAAAGAGAGCGCAAAAACCCTAAACAACACAAACATTTCACTCTTCTTCTTCTCTTCCATCTCAGATTCCGTTCACTTTTTTCCGGTGGTTGTCTCGTGTGCTTGTAAATTTCTCTAATTGATCGGAAAAAAAATGAAGCCAGTAATAGGCACAGTGGTATCAAACAAGATGCAGAAATCTGTAGTCGTCGCCGTCGACAGACTCTTCCACAACAAACTCTACAATCGCTATGTCAAGCGAACTTCCAAATTCATGGCTCACGACGACAAAGACGCCTGCAACATCGGCGATCGAGTACATTCAGTTTCCTCTCTTTCCATATCATTCAATTTTAGCTTTAGGCTAAGAAAGTTTCAAAATTTTTGGTTATGTGTAGGTGAAATTAGATCCATCAAGACCATTGAGTAAGCATAAGCATTGGATTGTTTCAGAAATCATCAAGAAAGCTCGAATCTATTCTCCTCAAGCTGCTGCTGCTGCTGTTGCTGCTTCTTCTTCTTCTTCTTCTTCTTCGATTGCTGATTCTTCTTCCCAGTCTCAGGTTCCTCCATCATCCACTTCTTGAGGTAATTTTGATTTAGTCCTCTGCTACTGAAAACAAGAATTTAAGTTGGATGCTTGTCTCTTATAGTGTTGTTATGTGACAATGTGGATCTTGTTGTTAGAACCTTATGTTATGGAATCAATATATTAGTATACTTCTCCTGAACCTTATCGTTCCCTTTTCCTCTTACTGCAGTTTTGTTAGGAGAAACGTGCACATGGAGAAGGGAACTCATCATGTCTATGAGACAGACGAACATAGGACTTGTACCGATCTACATATTTTATCAAAGTTTATGCTTTTGGATCATGTCTGTGATATTTTGGTTTCCTGAGATGGTAATAGATGATCTGGTGAAAGTTGATTAATAACACTTATTAAGAAACTCTTGTCTTAGTATATCATTTTGGCAAATCAGTGGCATTGTTGTTGTTTCATCAAAAGTTTGAGATAGTCATAAGTTGTTATTACTTTCGTCGTTTCGGGCATGGAACCATGAGTGAAAATATGTCTCTTGGGATCTTCTAATGGTTACACCAATATGACTAACTAAAGAAAAGTACCAACACAGAGCTCCATAAAATGAGATTTGGCTCAAATCAAAGTGCAGCATCTGTTTTTAACTGTCGTTTTCTGCCTCTCCAACGTCTGAGATCATAGGAAACTTTCCTTTGGTTATATATATCATCTATATAAGTGTTTTGATAATGAGTATTGATATCTATTAAGCTACAAGGATTTGACTTTCTATATAAATTTTGTGTGTTGCTACCTATCTATTTATGTTTTTGCTTTAGGACCACAGAGAAGGAAGTATCCAGAGATTGAAGAGGGAAGAAGAAAGAGACAAGAACCATGTCAAGAAAGCTAATGTTGCTGCAAATTGATATCTGTTGCAGATAGTTGGAGGGCAGGACGATTCGTCTGACCGAAGAAGATCTACAACACTAGCTGCTGATGAAGCTGAAGCCAACGCTAGAACAGACACCACCTGCAAAACAAAAAATGGTGAATTCAGATTGAAAGCTCAGTTGTTTTTCTTCTAAGTAAGCATTAGAGATATTTTAAATTGCGTTACCCAATCACCAATAGAGATAGCGAGAAGGATCCTTGGCTTTTGAAATGGTTGGTTGAGAAGAACACAATAGATATCTACCATTGCTAATGTCAAATTCCATGGTATAGCTAAAGACATGATCGTCACCAAGTAGCTACAGGTTTCTTTTAAATCATTAGGGTTCTTACTGAAAATAAAAGAAAGAAGAGAATATAGAATCTTTGAATGATGAGTTGTTTACCAGAAAGCAGTGAATTGGTAGAAGCGAGCTCCAATTGTCATGAAGAGAAGAGAGCCAAATGCTAACAATGTTTGCCCTAACCTCAAGGAAAGGCTTGCACTTGTGCCGACAGAGCCAGGAACCACCACCATCACCAATTATGCTTGTATAGCACGCGACGATTCAAAACTCGATAAAGATGGTAACTTTTGACATGGGTCTGGAAAATCTTCTGGGATTTTCGATCAAATCATCTGGGTTTTCGTTTTCTGGTGAGAACTTAGAGACGATGATAATGATCATGACGAAGAAAAGAGGCAAGGAGAAATAAAAGAATGACAAGTTGATAGTGTTTCTGGTTCGCACGATGTTTGTAAGAGTTACGAATGGTGGAAAAGAGAAGACTGTTCATGTTGAAAGAGTTGTGGTCTGTATTCATCAGACAAAGCAGAGCAAATGTCGGAGAATACTGTTATGCAACACTTTTTATTCCTTCCTTCCTTCTTCATTTTGCTATTCCCTTCCCTTTAATTTTATCTTTATTTTAAGTTTTAGCATTTATCTTTCTCAAATGTCCCGATTGTACTAGTTTCATTAACCGGAAAAAGGGTGTGCCAATTAAAACGGTCCAAAAGAAAACCCAAATTGGATCTAAGAAGAAGATTTAGCAAATTCAACAAAATAGTGGGTAGAATTTGATCAAATCGTTTGTGATGGCCTAAGTTAATTAACGAAGACAACAACACTCATAAGGAAATTGGAGGAGAAGAACATTGGTAAGGAGAATGAAAGGCTTTGAGAGAACATGAAACAACACAAATACCAAAAGGTGCATTACTATAACTATTTTGTCTCATAATTTGCTGATTTCAGGCCATAAAAAAAGATTGCAAAAACGAACATAAATGTCTTCGATTGCCTTATATTGGCATCTCTCTCGCCACTTCAACACTGCATAGGATGAAAGAAGATGGCGGCTTAGCAAACTCAAGACATTTGAGATCTCAATATGGCTGAAAATTGAGGAATCCATAGGGTAGAGATCACACATTAGTCCTGTTCGGCAACCAATCGCAGCGTCACTTTAATTTAGAAGCATAATACACTGGGTGTGAAAAACCAGCGACAACTTTGAGTTTATAAAAGACAAAAACAGTGGGGACGGCGACAGCTTTCGAGTCGCTAGATTATCTAGCGTTCACCGGCGACACCATATCCTTTACAATCTATGCCATTGTGTGTTGTATCTGTTGCTGGTTCTTAATTTCAGCGACACTAATTAAAGATATTCAGTGCTTTTTCTAGTCGCTAATCTTAGTCGCTGTGATTCATAAAAGAACAGGGCTATTGTGACAAAACACATTGTCTAATACACAATCTTTTTCTATCATGATCATAATATCGAAAGATTAACGACAAGGTTCATTCAAGAAGACTCTAATGACAGTACAAAAGAAGCAAACTAGCTTTGCCTAAGCATAGTCAATACTCAACAATCCCAATAAACATAACAATGTATTCTCATATCGAACAAGTTAGTCTATAAGGCATAAGCTGAATCATTATGATTGTGAATTCATCCTCATGAACTAGCCTTAAAATCAAGTTAAAAACAGATAAAATATGATGACCCAAGAGATGAAATATCAAAAAGACCTGAAATTTTCAGTTTTTACTTCTGATCAAGCTCAAGTAAAGTACTAATTTAATCAAATTTAAATCGCAATCGAACCCCAAAAATTTCAGAATCTACAAAGCAGAATTGAATCAAACGAACACAAATTTGATAGAATCGGGGAATCGAATTTGCTGACCTGAAAATAAAAAGTGAATCTGATTCTTAGAAATCGATCTTAAGCTCATCCTTGGAATCGGAGAAATACGAGAGGACGTATGGAGCAACACGAACGACGACGACCCAGCTTCCGAATAGAGCTACATGGGTTCGTAGCTGCTTCAAAGCCACGGCTTTGTCTGGCTTTCGCATGAACATTCCTGGAAACATGGCTGCGATCTTCTTCTTCTTCTTCTTCCTCTTCTCTGCTCTGTGCTTTCTCTAAGATTAATTCTAAAACCCTAACTCTCGATCGATTTGCCGTATCCTTTTTCTCGACATGTATTTCAACGATGGGCCGAATTTTGGATCTGGGCCGTGAACTGAGCTTTGTAGCCCAATAAGGAGTCCGTAATTTAGGAAACTTCAATTTCGTTTTTGTTTTTAATCCGGTTTCCTTTCGGTTTTAGATTTAATTTACTATGAAAACCTCTATGTATTAATACTGCATAAATTAATAATTATTATAAATTAATAAATATTTATGGTTCCAAATTGATCTAGTGTAATAATTACTACAATTCGATAAATTAATAAGTATATATGTATTTATCATTTTTTAAATCCTATACCCATCATAATCATATAAAACTATAACATATAAATAAATTATTTTATTAAAATATAATTCTAGTGCTATATATTTATTCGTAAATTTAAATTTTTGTTGGAGATTAACTCTATTTTTTGTTCTTATTGTATCAAAAGAAAGATGATTTATCTTTTTTTTTTTACGTCAAATGCATAAAAATTTTAAATATATTTATATGCAACATATGCGTATTGTTTTCTCTATTTTCATCATCTCACACTAACTAAATTATGAACTTTTGAAGATAGGTTGCGTACCTCCTTACCAACCCGACCCGGATTAAGATTCGGTCTATTTTAGTGAGTGACAAAGCTCACCAAACTCAACCCATCAGCTTGTTCCCAACATGCGCGAAGAAAAGAAAAAAAACGTTCGACCAAAACAATAAAGAAACCAGTTCTTGAAGGGAAAAGAAACCAGTTCATGATAGGAATAGAAAAAGCTCGAACCTAATTAAGCCGACTTAAGCTGCATATAAAAAGAGGAGCACCCCTTCCTCAGAATCCATCCACAAATCTGCAAAAGACTTGAGAGCTCAAAATCTACAATCTCTCTTTAGTCTTTTGTTTTCCTCAATTCACCAAATTTCGTGGTGTTTCTTGTTATCCAAGCCATAATTCAACATGAGCCCTAACCGTGATCAGAGACCAATACTTTTTGCAATCTTCATCATCATTCTTAATCTTCTCCAACTTCCAAACCCTATCAATGCATCACTATCCTCACCAGTAACAGCTCTTTACGCCTTCGGAGACTCCACAGTAGATTCCGGCAACAACAACTACATCCCGACTCTATTCCGGAGCAACCATCCTCCTTACGGAAAATCATTCCCGGCCAAACTCCCCACAGGAAGATTCTCCGACGGCAAGCTCGCCACCGACTTCTTAGCCTCCTCTCTAGGAATCAAACCAACTTTACCAGCTTACCTCAACCCTTCAGTCAAAACCCTTGACCTGTTGACCGGCGTTAGTTTTGCCTCGGCCGGAGGTGGGTTAGATGATCGGACGGCGATGTTATCGTCGACTTTGACCATGGATAGGCAGTTGAGGTTCTTCGAAGAAGCTGTGCGTAGGATGAAGAGTGTGGTTGGAGATGCGGAGACTAATCACGTGATTAGGAATGCACTGTTCGTGATTAGTGCGGGCACTAATGATATGACCAATAACGTTTACGATCATGTTCCTCGGAGTTTTATCTCGGTTTCGGATTATCAAGATTATCTACTCAGCAAAATCGAAGTTTTTGTCCAGGTTTGTTACGTTTTTTTTTTTACTTTTTAATTTTATTAATACATCTAAGTTTATATAACCTTAATTATTACAATTGTTTACAGAGACTATACCACGCTGGAGCAAGAAGGATTACAGTAGCTGGACTACCACCAATTGGATGCCTTCCGGTGCAAGTAACACTTGCTAGCTTCAGCACCTTCGGTCATCGGATCTGTACAGAACATCAAAACATTGATTCTCGGCTTTACAATCAAAAGCTACAGAAGCTAACCACTCGTCTCAGTCAGAGGCTTCGAGGCTCCAAAGTTCTTTACCTCGACATCTACTCTCCGTTGATAGACATGATCAAATTTCCTCTTAAATACGGTCAGTAACTAATTAATTAATTCAGTTTTTATATACGAATTTTTGAAATTAATTAGGACATAGTAATTATGAATCTGAATACTGATATAATTAAATTAATTCAATGCAGGATTGGAAGAAACGTCGAGAGGATGTTGCGGTACGGGGTTGCTTGAGGCAGGACCTCTATGTGAGCCATTGTCTCGGACTTGTCAAGATGTTTCCAAATATTTGTTCTTTGATTCTATCCATCCTTCACAAAAGGCTTACTCCGTCATTGCTCGCTCCGCCTTACAAAATTTGTTTCCTTTTCTCTAACTTGTTGTTATTTGCAATATATATATTTTTTTAAAAATTTTATTGTTGTATTTAACTTCCTAATATTATAATAGTGGTTCAGTTTGACTCAATTTTAATTTTTCTCTATTTGGATGTCGAGTTAAAATTTAATTCAATTTTTATGGTTTGGGTTTAAATTAAACAAAATTTATCAATATGTGTCGTCCGAACTATATATTAATATTAATTAGAGACTAGTGTGGTTAGAAGACGAAGTTTTATTCTATATACAATTCCCGGAAAAAAAAACTTTAAACTTTAGCTGTTTTGAGTTTCGATCGCCAAATGGTAGAATTATATATATGTCGTCTTTATTATCAAAATCGTAAGATGTCAAATATAAACATAATTAAAAAATAAAAAAAAAATCTCTCCCACGTTACAAATATATGTTTGTTATGAATAATTCAGTATTATGTGGATGCCTATTTTTAGTCCATTACAATGTTCTAGAATATTTGATGTACAAGTTAAAACCTAGAATTGTATCCTTATATATTGTTTTATGACTATGAATAATAACAACAACAAAGAGATTAATTTCCCTATTCTCTTTGTTCACAACAATGTTTTGAAAGCATATTTGTAACTGATTGTTAGACTCAAGATGATGACACAGAGCAATAGATGATACAGACTGCATTGCAATATGGGCGAGTATGTTTGTGACACAAGAACTGTCTGTGTAACACAGGTGACGTGCTGAAGAATTGCCATGAAGAGAAACTAATGAATTGAAGCGAAATATGGAAGTCACGTTTCAGACATGATGACGTGGCTTTGAGATCTTATTGAGAAGATCCAGTATGAGAGAATAGTGTCATGTGGGCTTCGAGATCATTAGAGAAGCCACATGGGCCATGTTTCACTGTGAAGCCCAATACTGTGAAGTTTAGGGTTTTGAGGAGCATATAAATAGGCTGCAGCTGCGACACAGAAAAGCTGCGCGTCTAGGGTTTTGCTGAAAGAAGCACACAGGTGTGTGTTGACGTCGCCCCACCAGATGGAGAGATCTGTTGGTGGTTTTGCTGAAGCTACACTTGCCGGACAAGACAATAAGTGGTAGTCTTCTTTCATTGTAATTCTAGAAAAGAGTGGTGTGGTATCCATATAGCAATTGTAGGTTGCGGCCTTTTCTAGTGAATGATTTCTGGACTTGGTCCCGGGGATGTAGGTTATTCGAACCCCGTTAACAAATTCATGTGTCGTCTCTTTACTCTTATGCGCTTTAAATCTCTCATCATACAAATATATAGATCTAGCACACACACACGCAGTCTGTATCATCTATTGCTCTGTGTCATCATCTTGAGTCTAACAATCAGTTACAAATATGCTTTCATTCTCTCCCTTTGTTACTGAGCTTTAGAACTCAAGATTACCTTGTAACTTTGCACCGTGATGATCTTTAAGCTCACACGTTCCAACATTCCAGCAACTACACAACTCAACAGCATCACAAACTAACAATCCCTCCCTTGATAGCTGAGTTGTAGCTCACACGATATGGCATCTTTATTCTCCCCCTTTTTAGCTTAGTTTGATACTCAAGCACCCGAAGCAACAAACCTAAGAAAAACCAGAAAACCAAAATCCTGGTTGAGATTAATGCTAAGGTAAAACTCAGATGAACATACCTTGAGACAGTCTTTGCACAGTAACTTCCGTGCAACAATAAGCCACTGAATAAGATAGGCGATTGCAAACAGGTGGTGTCACAGTCTATGGTACGTCAGTCTTCAACAGCAATATCCTCATATAAACACCCACATATTTTAAGAATTAGAGTAACAACAACTTCTTGAATTTCAGAAGTGATATCCCAACTTTCACCTACAAGACACTTCAACTTCATGAGTTACAACTTAACCGGAGTTACTCAACTCTTGTATCTCAGATTGATCCCGACCAACATCTCCTTGCAGATGTCACTTAAGCTAACCTTGTAGAACTGAATCGGAGTTACACAACTCTGAGTATTCTACATCAGATTGATCCCGACCATCTTATACCACTAGTGAAAGTGAATCCTTCTCTTGAACTTCAGTAACTCAGTGCTCTCATGTCAACTCTGCAGTGACACAAACAAGCTCTGTTTCATTCTGCTCTTTTTCAGTCGTTGTTTTTTACCCTGTTCCAATTGATGTCTTCTACTCTGTTTCAGCCGCTATCTCCTGCTCTGTTGTATCAGATCCTATGCTTGTTTTATGTAGTACATTTTGTAGCAGCACTTGTTACCACAACTCTATCGTTGTCTCTTGTAACTCTCGAGTGCAACCCAAACGTATGTAACAACAATATTCAGGATTCCATCTAGCTGCAGTACCACTGCATCCATCTGCGTCTATACCTGATTTGTTCACAGTTTCTTGATCATCAGAAATCTAAGCCTATTCCACAGAGACTGAGTCATCAAGCAAACTGCACCTTAATCTGAACAATAACCCTTATGCTCACAGAACCAATTCCTTAAAAATATCATACATGAATATCACAAGTACCTTGTAATTTGCAGCGGAAAATCATACATGAATATCACAAGTACCTTAACTCATACCTTCCTTAACAACCACCTGATACATCCATGCTTAACAACTCTGTCGTCTTTGGCTAACACATAGAATTTGCTTTGCTTCATGAACTGCTCTGATCTTGTAGCACGATCCGTCATTGACATGTGTACTCTCACTTTTGTTTCACATGCTTCATATCATCTTTGTCGCCGCACAAGTGATGTTATTAATTTTACCACCAACTCCATCTCTGCTTCAGTGACATGCAGAGCTAGCAACACTTGTTTGTTTCCATTCGTGACATTGAAGCTGTATCATCTTCAGTTCTTGAACAGTTCGGTCTTCTGTCATATCGCAAAGCTTTCTTCTGTTGTTTCGCAGAACTTACTTCTGTCGTATCGCAGAGCTTCTTATGCTTTAAGTTTCAGCTTCATCATAGACATTGTCATGAACCACGTCCTTGTCTTGAGATACTGAGTTCCTATAAACCAATGACAAGGATGCTTTCAATCTTCTTGCACTTGAAGCTCTTTTTGCAAGCTCTCTTCTTAAACTGTGTGACTCAGACACCTACAACACAGTCAACACAATATACAATCAATATAATAAAGATGCCATATCGTGTGAGCTACAACTCAGCTATCAAGGGAGGGATTGTTAGTTTGTGATGCTGTTGAGTTGTGTAGTTGCTGGAATGTTGGAACGTGTGAGCTTAAAGATTATCACGGTGCAAAGTTACAAGGTAATCTTGAGTTCTAAAGCTCAGTAACAAAGGGAGAGAATGAAAGCATATTTGTAACTGATTGTTAGACTCAAGATGATGACACAGAGCAATAGATGATACAGACTGCATTGCAATATGGGCGAGTATGTTTGTGACACAAGAACTGTCTGTGTAACACAGGTGACGTGCTGAAGAATTGCCATGAAGAGAAACTAATGAATTGAAGCGAAATATGGAAGTCACGTTTCAGACATGATGACGTGGCTTTGAGATCTTATTGAGAAGATCCAGTATGAGAGAATAGTGTCATGTGGGCTTCGAGATCATTAGAGAAGCCACATGGGCCATGTTTCACTGTGAAGCCCAATACTGTGAAGTTTAGGGTTTTGAGGAGCATATAAATAGGCTGCAGCTGCGACACAGAAAAGCTGCGCGTCTAGGGTTTTGCTGAAAGAAGCACACAGGTGTGTGTTGACGTCGCCCCACCAGATGGAGAGATCTGTTGGTGGTTTTGCTGAAGCTACACTTGCCGGACAAGACAATAAGTGGTAGTCTTCTTTCATTGTAATTCTAGAAAAGAGTGGTGTGGTATCCATATAGCAATTGTAGGTTGCGGCCTTTTCTAGTGAATGATTTCTGGACTTGGTCCCGGGGATGTAGGTTATTCGAACCCCGTTAACAAATTCCTGTGTCGTCTCTTTACTCTTATGCGCTTTAAATCTCTCATCATACAAATATATAGATCTAGCACACACTTAGTAATAACATGTTTGACTTAACAATAATAAATATTAGGGAATATTCATGCGGGAATATAGTATAAAGAAGAATTGCAAATTATAACTGTTGTGGATGAACCCCTAATTGTTATAGGTTTTTTTATTTTTCTTTTTATGATTGGAATTATTGATACAATTTTTTAATAAAGAGTAACAATCAAAATTTAGTGTGTATATCAAATAAAAATATATTTATACATAGCTAACTTGGAGATACACACAATGAAAATTTAGTGCGTATCTTATCAAATAAAAATAAATATAGGTTTATAACTTAAAAATAAATTTAGTGCGTATCTTACCAAAGTTTATTTATTGCATTGCATGGGTTATGGGTATGTTAATTTTTGTCAAAGTGCTCTTTCATGCAATATCAACCATATTTAGATTTCTCCCATGCTTGCGAGAAGAATATATATCATGTTTTTTTATGTGTTAGCTCGACAAAAGACATCAATCATCAATGGTATTTATAAAACGCGCGTTGTTGTTTTATTGTTTAACAGAAGTTGCAACAGCCTCGAACAATCGCAAAAGGAAATGCTCGGTATGAATAATGAGTTTTGGTTTTGAGAAATAGCAATAAAATAATAACCCTATGTCAGTATTCTATTTCTATGATCGTACATGTTTCAATTATATCAAACTGAATAACCGAATCGTTTTCCAAAAAATATATAGTCTTACAAACATCAAATATATAGCTCGGTTTATTCATCACGTGCCTATCGCGAGATAAGTCGTAGTATATTAGAATAAAGTGAAACCCATATCGTTATTTTGTTTGGTTTAAGGATCCGGTTATTTTTGTGCCGTTTTCACTTGATTTTGGTCAAACGGCCATAGTTTGAATGATTATTTGATACGATTGATTGTATAATTGCTATTTAAAAAATTAAAAATTTAGTGGATGTGATATAATATACATGTCATATATTGTTAATTATGAAACAAGATTTATAAAACCAAAATTCCCTATTTTGTAGTCAAACCAATAACGAAAGACAAGCAAAAAGTATTATGTAATACCCAAACAAAAAAGACCTCCACACTGTAAATTTCAAGTCCGATTTTAAAATAGAAATAGTTAAAGCTAAAAAAAAAATAAACCAATAGTATACCTGTTGATATAAGTAGGGGTGGGCATTCCGGTTTACGGTTTGGTTCCGGTTCGGTTTTTTCGGTTTTTCGGTTCTATAAAAAATGAAACCATTTAGAAACCGATTGAAATACGGTTTGGTTCGGTTCGGTTTTCTTCGGTTTACGGTTTTAACGGTTTTAACCGAAATTAATTCGGTTCGGTTTATTTTGGGTTCGGTTTCGCTTTTTTAGATTATTTTGATTGTATAAAAATAATAATTAAAAACTTAAAATCAAAACATTGAGTTTGTAAGTTATATATAAATGAAAATCGAACAATTGAAAAATTAAAACTTAAAATCGATTATAGTGAAAAAATAAAGAGAATAGAAGTCAAATCTAGGGATGTGGCTTGCGAGAACAATTTTATGAAACTCTAATAAATTGTGAATGAATGGGCAAAAACCTTAGATTATATATAAAATATATATTTATCTAGAGTTTTTGTATCTTTTTCTTTTAGTGCAATCATATTTAAAATATTTTTGTTAAATTTATTTAAACTAGGTAAGTCAAGTATCTATCTAAGCATATATAAAAGGTAAATTAAAAAAACCGAAAAAACCGAACGGTTTTACGGTTTTAAACCGAAACCGAACCGAAACCAAAATAATTTGATAATGATAACCGTACGGGGTTTTAAGCAAAACCGAAACCGAACCGAATGACTAATTTACGGTTTGGTTCGGTTCGGTTTTTTCGGTTACGGTTATTTTGCCCAGCCCTAGATATAAGGAATTGAAAATTTGTTTCTTAAAAAAAAAAAAAACAAACTAAAGAGAAATCCCGATAATTAATGGTCTTCACGACTCACATGATGGAGCATATTCCTTGTTCTTCGCTATAGTTACCTCCATAGCTATCGTGAATAACTCTTTCACCATATCCATTGGGTTGGGTCGAGTTGTAGGAAGAAGGCCCATTACCAAAATACACCGGCTGGCCCATCGTCGTAGGTGGTGGATAATAATACTCCTGCATCACCGTTACCGGTTGAGAACATGGACCGATTTGGGCTGAGACTGGTTTGGGTTTCTCTGGTTCTTTGGGCTTTTCAGCGTCTTTGGGCTTTTCAGCTTCTTTGGGCTTTTGGGCCGGTGGTTTGGGTGGGTCGATGGTCTCGATCCGCTTTATAGCTCCACGTCCTTTTGAACAGAGTTTGTTCATGACTTTCTCAGGACTACAGCAAACCACTTTGATTGTGACTGTGCTGGTTTTTTCATCAAACGCTTGGTCTCTTACTTCTGTTGATTTTTTATTTTTATTTTTTGGTAAATTAATCAGAGAAAAACACTCACTGATCATAAATTCGAATTTTAAATCCTAATAGTTATATAGTAAAGAACCAAAAAAAATATATATATATATAGAAATAACTCACGAGGTATGCCGCAAAGAGCGTTCTTGACTTTCTTGACATTCTTTTCGGAATCAAGAAGCACGTCCAGTTTCATCCAAGTAACCTGTTTTATGCAAATAATATAATTTTCTCATCATTCTTTTTTTATTAATATCAAGCAACGATCTTTAAACAAAAAAGGACATTAGAAGAGAAGTTAACTTGAAATTAAAATCATTATTCCTTCTCAGGGTTTTATTTAAAAGGAGACTTGAGTAATTTATAATAACCATCGTGATTTATAAGTCCATCGTTTGTTATAAGATAAAAAACAAAAAAGTAAAAAAAAATGTATACGTGACAGATGAAATAAGAAAATGAAAATCATTGTCAAAGCAATAAAAACGAAAAATAACAGCCGGTGAGATTAAAGAGGCAACAACATAAACGTTAATATGACCATAGAAATCCTGAATTAGAATCTAGATAATATATATGACTTTAATTAAGAAAAACTAACTAAGACCGATCCATGTGTCTCCCGTAAAGGCTATTTTTACCTTCTCTTTGCCCATCTCGGCCATGGCGTTGGAAAGAGAGAAAGAGAATAAAGTTGAGAAAGAACTTTAATCAGCCGTAAAATCTAACAAGAGGAAGATTTTTTTTTTTTTCACTATGTATAGGATTGTTCACGAGATGTTCAAAAGGAAAAAAACAATTGGATAATGTACAATTTACTTTTCTCTTCGAATGTATACTTCCGTAAAGCAAAAACATAATGTATAATTTCCATTCTAATTTTCATGCATAGTCCAAAAATTGTAAATATTTCCTTTTATATTATATTAATGAATTATGAAAAATACAATTTCCCAATGTATGGTGGAAATATATTTTTTCAAAATTTAAATACAAATTTGAATATCTTTATTTTATTTGGACTTAATTACATGGTTATTGTTTAGGTTGTAATTATTCTTAATAATGATAAAAAAAAACTTTATATATATTTTTCGCAGATATGTTATCGTAAATTTTGTTTTATAGCTACGAGAATGTCTTTAGACCAAAAAAAAAAAAAAAAAAGCTACGAGAATGTCTAATAAACAGCTTTTCGTTTTGCTGAAAATGTAACTTTTGAAGTTGAAGAAGGATTATCGCTAACACCAGTAATCACGCCATGACATAATCCTAAAACTTTGAGTAGAGATATATATATATACGGAATAATTCTGCAGGAAAAAAATGTGGTTCTAATAACAACAGATTTAAATATCGCATTGGAAGGCTTGGGAACTATCTTCACATTTTTTTTGCTATAAAAATCTCCTATCTCGTGAGTCATGAACGACTCTGGCGACAAAAGAAAAAAAAAAGAGAACGACTCACGGTACGCATTGTCCTATAAGATGCTGAACAATTATTCATTTGACTTATGCGTGTAAAATCATAAAATGAGGATACGAACATGGTGCCAAACTACACTAAATGCAGACATGTCGACAGGTCCGGTTTGTGGCCTAAACAACATAAGGCATGATTTACGGCTCTCCAATTTTTTTGGGTGTAGAGGTTTAGTATTTTTTTGTTTTTTTTTTTTGTTTTTTTTTTGTTTTTTTTACTTCTAATTAGATATGCGATTTTGTACTTTAAAAAAAATCAAATATTATATTTTGAAAAATATATATATATTTGTTTGGGATATCATTATTTTCTAAGTATTATGTATTCTTAGGTTTTGTTTAACTTGTGATTTAGATTTATATATTTTTTTTTCTATGATTATGTATTTTTATTTTGGTTTAATATTTAATGATTCTTTTATCATTATTTTAGAATAGAACTTATATTCCTTTCATTTGAAATTAAAAAGACTAATATTATATCCAAAAAAAAAACTAATCTCGTTTAGAGCCATCGATATCATTACACTGCATGTCGAGCAATGTGTCCCTTTTAATGCAGAAAGTATAAGCGAGACATCGATGTTGTCGATATGGACGCTTTGCTTACCGAAGCCAACGCAACATGTGAAAAAAGATCGACCGTATTAAGGGATATCACGAATTCACAATCTAATCTTATATACCAAACTAATGTGGCACATAAAATAAAACTATTTTTGAACCGGCCATGTGTCAACTTCTTTTTTTTTTTTTTTTTTTTTTGGTTGGTAATAGCTAACTTGTACACATGCATAACCAATTGCGGACTTAATTAATTGGTTGGGAATTTATTTATTGTTTTCGTAGAAGAAAACTTTCATTCGGACGTCAAAAAAAAAAAAAAAAAAAAACTTTCATTCACATCATTCTTCATTCTCGGAAGTTTCATATACGTTATATTTATCCTATCCAAGATAACTTATCCTTAAAATTTGGAGTAAAAAAAATAACTTGATTTCCTTAATGGAGTTGAAACTTGAAACTCAATTATTAACCTCAAGTGATTCATATGATGCTAGCACAAAAGATAGTAAAACAGATTTCTCTCTCTCTTTGTAACATACTATAGCATGATTATTATTTATAAACTCAATTTTATCCGCTAAACGAAGTTTGAAACCAATACTATGTTTCACGATTCAAGATATGTCAATATTTAGAAATTTTTAATTTGATAAATCCCAAAAATAATTCTCAACAAAACAGTCAAGCACTTGAGAAATCTACAGTACATCGTATTGCGCATGTCTTGTCGACAAAATGAAAGGAAAATAAAAAGGCGGATTATCAGGAGATCCACCCACTTGGCATGCACTTTTCTTGCTTTAGCAATGTACGTACTAACTTTTTTCCGGTCCGTCAAACAAGGCCAGATGTGTTGGGTGATCTCAACACAATCCTAGTAAGCAATTTTAAAGTGTATTTTAAGTTTATAATATCAAAGCTAAAACGATTAATACAAGTGCAACAGTCCACGAGACAACATTATCTAACTGTTAGTTAATAGTGATTGCAATAAGCTCAACTGATACTCTTACGTACTTAGATTAGTTATATATGAATATGAGCTTCCTTGCTTAATTTGAGTTCTAGTGGTGCCTTAGCCCTGAGCCGAAATATCTGTATATCTGTTGGATATCCGATTTGGTATTTAGATCCGGATCCGAAAACAAATATTTGGAAAAAACGGATACAGATATTAAAAATTTTTTGGATCGGATATCTATCCGACCAAAAAATATTTTGGTCTTTTAAAATTTAGATTTTGTTTTGTTTTGAACCTTTAAATTTAGTCATATTTCTTCATTCAAATTCAAATCCATTTATTTATATTCTAATTTTTTTTTTTTTTGAAAATTCTCAATTATTATAAAATTAGTACTTTTATTTTTTAAAAATTGCAAAAAAATTATTTTTTATCCAGATACAGATATCCTGAAAAAACCGGATATTCATATCCGTAACAAGGCTAGTAGAGCTTGTTTGTGTCTATGATTTATTTTGTACTCAATAAACCTTTTATTTCCTAACTGCTAGTCTACTTGCAATGAATAAAATTAAGTTAGTTTTTTTAAAAATTTAATTTCCATGTTACTATGATAATGCAAAGTTTTAGTAGGTACATCCCAAACACATGACCAAATATGAGAATTTATGTTTCATCTCGCTATGTTCATATCTGGTCATGTATTGGAGATGTAGCTACTAAAACTTTGCATTCTCATAGTTTGGAAATTAATTAAAAAGAAAACTAACTTAGGGACCCTACATGCAATCATATTCCCAATCTCACGTTACTAAAAATATTAACTTATTTTTAATATAAACATAATACTCTATCTGTTTTCAATTAAGTGTCGTTTTATCTAATTTTATCTAAATTAAAAGAAAACAATTAAATTTTTTTTCGACTTTTATTATTATTTATTTTTATAAATTTTATTATTCCTTAATGCATTAAAATAGTAGGGATATACCTGAAATTTTTACTAACTTGTTTTGAAAATCTAAAACAACATTAAATCTAAAACAAAAAAATTAATCTAAAACGATACTTAATTTTAAACGGAGAAAATATCATTCATCCCTGCGAAATCATAATTAGCAACTTATGTTTTAGTGATAAATTAAAGAGCGTGAGTAATTTGTGGTAGAAAATTTAAAGAATGCCATATTTTCTGTTATGACATAGATGTGCTACTTAGTAAGATCCTGATTATGAAGAAGAAAAAAACATCTTGATTATGACAGTGATTGTGAGCTAGTGAGGTCTAAGACTAACAAATATTGGCACGAAAATTCTTAAAACCATAAACTAAATGTATAGTTCATAAAATATATTGTTTTTTGTATCCAGTAAACATTAACCAAATTACATGCAAACAATCAGTTATTTAATTAATAGTCTACGTTTGGTGTAATTATTCTTTACTCTTAGTCTCAGGTTCTTAACAACATTCAAACCCACCAAATCTACTTGCAAATAACACATAGATACACAAAAATAAAATATTAAAATATTTTAGATAACAAACAAAAGAAAGAGAGGCTCCTAATAAAGGCACAATTAAAAACCGGTCAGAAATACACCAATTGTGAGACTCAAGAAGTTATTGCTCAACCACTTCTTCTAACTCATAACCACAATCTCCAAACTTCACCACCGATACACGGAGACTTTTATTAACCTTCAAAACATTTATTTATTTTCCCAATCTTCACATAGAGACACTCACACTCCTCATCTTCCTCATTCCCCTTCATCCCTCTTAAAAGTGTAGATTCATCACTATTACACCTAATGGCTTCAGCGGTGGATCATGTGTTGGTGGTGGAAGAAGGACGGCCAGCCACGGCGGAACATCCATCCGCCGGACCGGTTTATCGTTGTAAATATGCTAAAGATGGCCTCCTCGATCTCCCTACTGATCTTGACTCTCCTTGGCAATTCTTTAGGTAAAGATCTTAAACAACCTTTACAATTAATTATCCTATCCAAAAAAATTCATTGTTGATCCAAATTCCAATGCTGATTAATTTGTGCTAATGTTCTAACTAACAACAACTATGGTACTATAAGATTAGTAAGATATGTTTTAGCTTGATTTGTTATACAGGTTTGTCTCACTTTTCTCTGTGTATTTTCTTATTTCAGTGAGGCTGTGAAAAAATATCCGAATGAGCAAATGTTAGGGCGACGTTCAACGACTGATTCTAAGGTGTCTTTAATATACACAAATGGCTCAGCCTTGTGGACTATAGTCTATTAGTCTCTAATTTTACTTTAATTTTTTTTTCTTTAGACTGATTCATATCATTTTTTTTGTCAACAATTTCATATCATTTTTTTTGTTTACATCTTTGATATCATTTAAATTTATATGATACTTGTAATTATTAATGAATTTATATGTAGGTCGGTCCATACACATGGATCACATATAAGGAAGCCCACGATGCTGCAATTCGAATTGGATCAGCAATCAGAAGCCGAGGCGTTGATCCGGTACAATCCTCTAATGTTTGATCCAATCAGCCAAAGTATATGTTCTATTGAAATTAAGTCATTAGGCGACTTTTTTTTTTTTTTTTTTTTTTTTTTTTTTTTTTTTTTTTGGCGGAGTAGGGACACTGTTGTGGAATTTACGGATCAAATTGTCCAGAATGGATTATTGCAATGGAGGTAAAAACAAAACATTTTTGCCTATAAAGCAAAACTGTCTAAAATTCTGGGTCCAGTTTTTTTTTTTTTTTTTATCATAAAGTTTCCCTAAGTGTTTTATATAACAGGCCTGCATGAGCCAAGGAATAACCTACGTACCTCTATACGATACTTTAGGTATTTTACGCGAATATAATCATACGATCACTTTATCTTTAAATCAGACTTATACATCTTGATAATGTACTCATGATCTAATGAAAAATTAATCCAAGGTTTAATTTTTTTTGTTGAAACAGGCGCAAACGCTGTAGAATTTATCATCAACCATGCTGAGGTTTCGCTTGTATTCGTTCAAGAGAAGACATTTTCATCCGTAAGTCCATTTTTAGATCGAAAATTAGTGATATAATAAATTCCATTTTTACGTTTCTTGTCCCACAAGAAAGGATCTTTTGTGGTTTATTTCTTGAAAGCTTTTGTGCAGATCTTATCGTGCCAAAAGGGATGTTCTTCGAATTTGAAGAGTAAGTCACATATAATAAAAAAAAATCAGTGAATATTTCGAGCTAATATGATCTTTGAATCGAGGAGTTTTAATTTCTTTTGTTTTAAAATTTTGGTTTCAGCTATTGTGAGCTTGGGGGAAGTCACGACCACACAAAAGGAAGAAGCTAAGAACCAATGTGTTTCTTTATTTTCATGGAATGAGTTCTCACTAATGGTCAGTGTTTACAAAAAAAAAAAAAAAAAAAAAAAAGACAACTTCTATATATAGTTTGCAAAGATTTGGACTTATCATTAAGGTTTACTTCAAGATTCTAAATTTTTTTTTTTTGGTGGATCTTAATTAATTATCTGAAAATTTTATTAGGGAAACTCAGATGAGACAAAACTGCCCCGTAAGCAAAAAACAGACATCTGCACAATAATGTATACAAGTGGGACGACCGGAGAACCAAAAGGTGTAATCTTAAATAACGCAGCAATTGCGGTCCAAGTTTTATCCATTGATAAAATGCTTCAAGTCACTGATCGATCGGTAATGTCCTTTTTTATGTTTGTCCTATTCGTTTTGAATACATTTTGTTGTACGTTTTAAAATCATTAGCGATAAACGATTAATTAACAGCCGTACCGTATCATGTTTGTTTTATCTTGGCCACTAGCAATAACAATTACAAACGTTTTATCTAGGATTATAAATCTTTGACTAATGATTTGTCACTGTCACTCAAATGTTTTGTTGACCCCATCTAAGTTTCTAAGCTAATAACAGAAATAAACAGGATTTGAGGGCCGAAACTTGTTGCTAAGCTAATGACTACAAAACATATATGATTTTAGTTTTTTTTTTTTTTGGGAACATATATATATGATTTAGTTGTTGTTGCTGTCACTGACCGTTCTAGTTTCAAAACGAACAGGGCCACTTTCAAATGTACCCTATCAATCCATGATTAAGTAATTGAAGTTTACTTTTTCGTTTTTTTGTTTTTTTTTTTGTGTGGAATATTTTGTAGTGTAACACGAGTGATGTCTTCTTCTCGTACTTGCCATTGGCACATGTGTATGATCAAGTCATGGAGATTTACTTTTTATCAAGAGGCTCTTCTGTTGGATACTGGCGTGGCGTAAGCGAATTTTTCTTCTAATTTTGAATCCTTTTATTTTCTTCTTTTTCACAAAATGTCCATTGTTCTTTATTTTATTTTATTTTGTTTAAATCTGTGACAGGACATTCGGTATTTGATGGATGATGTTCACGCACTAAAACCTACTGTGTTTTGTGGTGTTCCTCGAGTTTACGACAAACTCTATGCCGGTAATACGATTGATCAAGTCGATTTTTTTTTTTTTTTTTTTTTTTTTTTTTTTTTTTTTTGATAAGTAAGTCAAGATGGTAATTCGAGTTTACTCTTGTTTTTCCTTGGTGTTTTTAATCTTGATTGTTATTTTGTGGGTGTAGGTGTAATGCAAAAAATCTCAGCCGGTGGCTTGATACGCAAGAAACTCTTTGATTTTGCTTATAACTAGTGAGTTTTCTTTTATTTTCCAAACCAAATCGGACTTCCTAATATCAGAATCTTTAAAATGAGCTTGTGAATACAGTAAACTGGGGAATATGAAAAATGGATTGTCCCAAGAAGAAGCTTCTCCTCGTCTAGACAGACTAATATTCGATAAGGTCAGTGTGTTATGCATAATTGCATATAGTGTAAATAAAAGATTTTTATGAAAATTATTAAGTCTTATATAAATATTACCGGGTTAGTCTTTTGGTCAGAATATTTCCGTTCTATATATTTGATTAAACCCTCAATATGAATTTATTTGATATAATTTTGTAATTAGGTATTTAAAATAAATATTTGCCTTCTCAAATCATGCATAGAAGATAGGAATGATAGATATAAAATGTGATATAGACTAATTAAGGAGTTGAATTTGTGACAGTTAAAAGATGCATTAGGAGGAAGAGCTCATATGTTGTTATCAGGCGCAGCGCCTCTACCTCGTCATGTAGAGGAGTTCTTGAGAATCATTCCTGCCTCTAATCTCTCTCAAGGTTATGGTAAGTCTACCTAAACCGATTTTTCCATTTCTAAACCTATCTTATTTTGGTTCGGGACAAATAGACTCGAATGTAATGTGATAGGATTGACTGAGAGCTGTGGAGGGAGTTTCACGACCTTAGCCGGAGTATTTTCAATGGTGGGGACAGTGGGTGTGCCAATGCCAACGGTGGAGGCAAGACTAGTTTCGGTACCGGAGATGGGTTACGACGCTTTGTCCGGCGACGTGCCTAGAGGAGAGATTTGTCTTAGAGGGAATTCAATGTTCTCTGGCTACCATAAAAGACAAGATCTAACTGATCAAGTCCTAATCGATGGATGGTTCCACACAGGTATTGTTGATCTTGGTCTTATAAGTTACAAATTTTTTAATTTAATAAATAAATTTTAGTCATGGTACATACAAAAAATGATGATTTAAAGGAAGAAGCGGACCACAAATACCATACAAATATCCACTATGCATCCACCTTTAGTTGTAACAATAATTTTATTCTTTTTAAAAAGATGGTATATTTAGTATAATTACAAAACAAACTTTGAAGAAATAATGTTAAATGATCGAGTTTATTAATGTGTGTAGGAGATATTGGAGAATGGCAAGAAGATGGATCATTGAAGATCATAGATAGGAAGAAGAACATTTTCAAGTTATCTCAAGGTGAATATGTTGCTGTTGAAAACCTCGAAAACACTTACTCAAGATGTCCTCTCATTGCTCAGGTATGAAAATAATTTAGAATGACATGATTTTTGTTTTCAGTTTTATAATTATAGTAATTGTTATATATCTGATATTAGTATATATATATCTTACCAATAATTTTGACAGATATGGGTCTATGGAAACAGCTTCGAATCGTTTTTAGTAGCAGTGGTTGTACCTGATAGAAAGGCTATTGAAGATTGGGCTAAACTCAATAACCAATCATCTCCTGATGATTTTGAATCCTTATGTCAAAGCCTCAAAGCTCAAAAATATTTCCTGGATGAGCTTAACTCCACCGCAAAGCAATACCAAGTACGTACACTTTTTTTCCCCACATTAAAATTGAAATGATTTTATTAGTATTTTTTTTTTTTTTTGTTAAACGATTTTATTAATGTTAAGAATAAATACTTTTGTTTTTGTATTTGTAGCTTAAAGGATTTGAAATGTTGAAAGCTATTCATTTGGAACCAAACCCTTTTGATATTGAAAGAGATCTTATAACTCCAACTTTCAAGTTGAAAAGACCACAGCTCCTCCAACATTACAAGGTGATATTTTTCTCTACTCACTTAATTTCTCTTTAGGTCTGATTACGGATTACATGTTATGATTACGGATAATCAGAATCAGATTCGTGAGATGTACTACCAATGTACTAGTGATCCTGGACATGTCCTTATACATACAATATTACTTTTTTTACTAATCCAATTTTTAAATTACAAAACGGAATTTTGTTTATTTCAGGACATAGTTGATCAACTTTATTCAGAAGCAAAGGGGTCCAAGGCATAGAAGCCGGATAGCTATTCATTTTCTGATGCTACTTTGGTTGTATGATACATGATAAAATTGTGTTTGGATTGCTTCATCTTGTGATTCTTATTACACTCAATTCATAATTTGAAAACGATATATATTTTATTAAGGAATTTTACTTATTCAAGTTTTTGTTAAATATAACAATTTCCCAATACATGCCATGTGATAAAGTTATCTAATTCTTGGGGATAATTTATATCTAATGAAGAATCGACTGATACGTGGCAAATCAAATTAGCTAAAAATAATTTCCGAAAGGAGGAACTCGCATGTGAGCCAGCCTCCATATCTTTCCGTCTATACAGATCTCCTCTCTTCTAAGCGACTCACGGTGCATTGTCCTGGAAGGCTGAAGGGCAAAAAATCCAAAATCTAAAAACCGAAACCGAAACCAAACAAAAAAATTTGAATCTGAAACCGAATTGAATAATCATAAAATCTGAACAGATTCGAAATGTTTATATCTGAATTATCCGAACCGAACCGAACCGAAAACCAAAAAGTATAACCAAAAACCCGAAATTAAACTATATATCCAAAATTATTATCTATATTTAGTTATAATTTTATACAAAATAATAAAAATATCTTAAACAATCTAAAATTTTAAAAAAATTTAGTTATATTTGTTAAAAATATATAAATTTTTTGCAAAATTTAACCAAATTTTATTAGAATTTAACCAATTTTTATTAAATTAAATAAATTTTTAGAATTTAAAAACCCAAAACCAATCCGAACCCTCACTTATCAGAACCGAAACCAAACCGAATAATTATAAAAACCGAACGGATACTAAACTCTCCTATCCAAATTATCCGAATCCGATCCGAAATCCGAATGTCCAGACCCGCTGAACAGTTATTCATTTAACTTTATTTATTTATTTTAGGAAGTGCCATTTTATTCATCTTTTAATGAAAATGATTCATTTAACTTGCACGTGCAAATCTCGAAATACGTATACAAAAATGCTGCCAAACAACACTAAATGTAGACATGCTGAGCAATGCGTCTCCTTTAAATGCAGAGGTATAAATAAATTGGGATATCCATGCTGCCAACCGCGTCGCTTCTTCAATAAGAGGATGTCTTTGCTTACCGAAACGAACGCAACATGTAGAAAATAACTTCCCAACCGTATCACATCACGAATTCACTATCTAATGTTACATACAAAACCAATGTGGCCACATAGAGTCATGAGATAAGGTCATTCTAGTAACTTTTTCTAATTAAATTACCATCATTATTTTTTGGGAGGCTGTTGGTAAAATTCTCCTTTTTAGGTTTGAAGGTTGGTGTTGGTGTATCTTTATCTTTAATGTAATTTGGGAATTGTGCTAGGTTCTCGAGCTTCTTCAGTCTTGTCTCCCGTTTGTTTGTTTTCCGATTGGGTTTTTTTACTGTTAGCACTTTTATTGGGTTTCTTCACTTTTATATATATATGAACATATATATAGTAGATAGAATCTATTTGTAATAGTTAAAACCTTATTAGTTTTCTTAACCTTTAGTTCAAAAATATGAAAATTGTAGAAGATCACTTTGATTCACATTAGTCATCGTACTCGGAAAGTTTGAAAACTTGATTCTTACATTGTTATCCAGGATAACTTTTTTTTTTTTTGGGTTAAAAACAAAAAAAAAATCTTGATTTACCTAACTGAGTTGAAACTTGAAACACAATTATTAACCTTATGTGATTCATATGATGCCAGCACAAAAGATAGTAAAACAGAGTTAAATTCCTCTTTCTCTTTGTGACACACTACCAATTAGCATGATTATTATTTCTAAACTCGATCTTAAATCCACTAATCGAAGATTGAAACCAATCACAAATCACGATCCAACAGGTGTCCATATTCAGAGTCAATAAATTGATAAACCCACAAAATAATTCTCAACAGAACAGTCAAACACATTAGAAATATATATAGTTATTTACATTACACATGCCTTGTCGACAAAACGAAAGGAAAATAAAAAGGCGGATTATTAGGAGATCTACCCAAGTAGCATGAACATATTCGTTTTTTTTTTTGTTTTTTTAGCAATGCACGTACTAACTTTAATCGTGATTACTTCAGCAAATCATAAAAATTTGATAAAATCAGATTGTTTCCATAATGCCATGTTTCGGTCCGTCAAACAAGGCCAGATGTGTTGGGTGATCTCAGTACAATTCAGCAACTTTAGAGTATATTTTAAGTTTATAATATCAAAGCTAAAACGACTAGTACAAATTTTTTTAACTATTTGTTTATAATGGTTGCAGATACGCTCAACTCTACTGATACGCTTACGTACGTACTTAGATTAATTATATATATGAGCTTTTCTTGCTTGATTTGAGTTCTAATGGAAGTGTGCAACCTGTTTGTGTCTTTGAGTTTTTAAAAAATGAATACTCAATAAACCTTTTACTTTCTTACTGCTAGTCTAATTGTAATGAAAACATTAAGTATTTTTTTCTTTTTTTTTGTGCAACAACATTAAGTATTTTCGACCATTTATTTTAGAGAGACATTACAATAGATATTGCAGAAGAGAAAAATAGTAGCTGATTTTTTATTTTATATAAAAACAATACAAATCTTATACTACTTTTACTAGATTATGTTTAAAAAATTTATCAACTTTAATTTTTAGTATAAATATAATTATTTTAATTTAAAAAGAATTTACTTTAGTCAAATGCATTATTTTCAAAGTTTATTAAAAAAAGTTCACACATATTGTTACCATTATCTCGTTATCTTCTATGATTCACTCGTCCCTTTCTGACATCTACTCTCTTTTAGTTTCACTTTCTATTGGCTAACATTTAACTTTCAATACTCAATTTTTTTTACCGTTACATAATTCTTATGATTTTTTTGATAAAATAAACGTCAGACAATTTGGAGTATATGTCCATTTTCACGATGTTTTTCTAATCTTTTTGTGCATATAAAATTGTTTTCTAAAGAACAAATCTCATATATGAACGTGTTCCTATACAAACATCGGATTTAAACTTTATTTTTTTCACTTTATCTTCACCATTTGAAAATACAAAATTTTCTCTTCACATATATAATTTAACGTATATTATGATTTTCGTTAGTATTCTTTATTTTTATATTTCTAAAGTGTAACTTTCAAACTCATAAAAATTATTCTCTTTTTCTGTGTATTTTTCCAAAAAAAAAAATCTTCTTATTTCTAATTAAATCTCTTCAGTATACTGTTACTGTTACTATTACTATTTTTATTTCTAAATATTATTTTGAGACAGTTTTCATTATTCGATTAGATGGTTTTTTCTGATGTTCATAATAATTTTTTTAAAAAAATTTCAAATCATCGTAATCCTTATTCACATTTTTCTATTTAATTTTGTGTTGTATTTTTACCATTTCATCAGTTTTTTATAATTAGATTTTTGAATTATTGTTCTACTTTAATAAAAACAATAATATAAAGTGTCTGAATTTTTTTTATTTTTTTTAATAAGTAATATATATGGATCCTACATAAAGAGGTAAAATATGATGACATGGATGCTTAAGTGGACACCTTATATATATAATGGAAGTACATTTGAAAAATAAACTTAAAAGCATAAAATATTACATCAAATGTCGTAAGTTTGAATCCTCCCTATATCATTTAACCAAAAAGTTTTTGAGTTATTGAATAATATGCCCAAATTTTTTTTAGCGTGTGCCCCACTACCTGCTAAAAATATGACATAAAATTCATTAGAGGTAAAAAAGATATAAACAAAACTATCTAAAATTTATAATTTGTATAATATTTATTTAATTAAAATTTATATTAATTATGGATATAAAATCAATATAAAAATATGTAGAAAATCCAAAAACAGATATTTATAATTTATTTATTATATTTATAATTTTAACAGAAATATTATAAACATTTAATTGATATACAAAGTCAAAAAAAAATTAATACACAAAAACGATTTAATAAATCATATTTATAAAATTCTTAGTAATATAGTATTAGACAATTAAAAATACATTAATTTTTAATATTAATATTACCCCGCATATAATGCGAATGCTATCCAATTCAATAAAAATTATGAAAGTCCGCTAACGATTAGATGTAAATGGTGTACATTCGTTGTCGACAATCAAAAAGTGATCAGCGTATTGTTGCCTATTGGTGTTATTATTATTGTTGTTATTAGTTATAATATATGTATAAATATATATATATATATATATATATATTGTTGGTACCGGGTGAGGTTCAACATATATATATCAATATACTATTCCCTCTTATTTGTTCAGAAATTTTCATACTGTAAATTTAGATTCAAATATTAATATTTGGAGTAACTAATTCGTTGATTGTTAATGAACAAATTAAAAAACCGTTATAATTTTTACAGTTTTTGTTGTTAATTTTCTCGTTTTCCATTTGACTTAACCTTTTTTTTGTTCAAAAGAAACTTTGAATCTCAATATGACTCATACGTACATTGTATAGTACAGTATTTGTATACAGAATTGGTCGTCAAACAAAAAAAAATTGTATACAGTAAGAGGGCACGTGTACATGTTAGATGACCTGAACTGTCTTCATTGATTTTTTTTGTCAAATTTAATATTATAATATCTTTGTATATAACTTTATAACTTCTTAAGATATTTTTATACATATAGATATTTAAAATATCTTATTTTAATAATTTGCTTGTGAAACTGCAAATAATAGATCACCATGCCACATAGGCACATACATCAAAGTCAACGGTATCTTTTGCTACGTTTCAAAACCTACCAATATCAAGATAATAATAAGTTAATAACGTATTTGTTGTACATATGCAGTGAACATTATATATACTCCCAGGCCCCATTTTCTTACTATTTTGGTATTTAAATTTAAGTTATATTAGTTTCTTTAAAGAAACTAATATTGAAATGGAACGCTTAATCTAAAGAGTAGATGTTTTGTTTTGCAAGGCATCACAGTGAGCAGTTACTGGTATAAAGTTAGCATATGATTATCAAAATTTTGGGCTACTAGAAAATAAGGAACCTGATTTTTTTTTCCGTCTGAATAATGTTGTTTCGTCTTAACAGTTTTGCCTTATGGTTAAAAGAACTTTTTTTGCTTTGTTGCTTTTAAATTTGACAAAAAAAGATTTCGGATCCTTTTTAGCAAAAAAAAAAAAAGATTTCGGTTCTTTGTTTAACAAGTAATTTATATGCTATGATGTTTGTATGTGAAACCGCCAAATATGTCAAACTCAGTAAATTTTAGTTGTCAAAAAAATCGAAAAACATATTAAATGAATTTAATCCAGAAGCATAGTACATTAGTTTTTTTAAATAGTACAGTACTATTCTTAACTTTATAATTAAAATTTTGTTTGTAATTCGAATAAGCATGGCAAACAGAAGTAAGTAGCAGTCACAACAAGCTCACGATCGGTCTTTGTGATAATAACTAAAGACCATGAATAGTTGTCCAACACGTGTATGCCTCTGTGGTACCTAAAGTATAGCGTCACATCACGTTGTGTGTGACTCACTGTTATGGCCGACGTACATGGAAATATGGAACTAGCTAGGCAAATTATTATTATCTTGTTATATTATTTTCGATGAATTCGCAATTGGTTTCGATTCTGAAAGTTTTGATAACGGTAATTTTACAACGTAAAATAAATGTTAATACTAATATTTATTAAAACTAAACAAATCACAATACTACAAATTTTGAAAAAGGGAATAAATATTTTTTAAGATTCAATATCATTTTCAAAATTTCGATAATCCACTTAAGACAAATTTTATAGCACCACCACCACCCACGTCTACTTTAGCTTACGTGAATTACTTAGCACAGTTTGATTTTTTAGCCATTTGGATTATTTCTAGGAGTGTATAGATTTGATTCTACATATATAGGTTCAAATATAACGGTCACTCACTCGGACGTTAGCATTATGTAGCATATATGGTTATTCTCTAAACAGTACAAAGAACGCTTGCAATGGTTACTCTCTAGCATGTTAATACTCCTTCCATGTTAGTTGTGTATTGATAAAGATTTTAATCACTCTAATCATTCCCAATTTTAAGAGTTTTAAAGTATTTATAAAAATACGAGGTTCTCATGTTTTAATATTCGAAGGTACTCTCATTTGTAAGGCTTCTACAATTTGAACTGATTTTATATTTTATATATTTAGCACTTTCCAAAAATAATATCAAGCCAGCTAACTCGCAGTTACTAGGAAAACAAAAAGCATAAAGCAACCATGTATAAACTCTGTAAATTATTGTTTTCACTCCTATGCTTCTTAAGACTTTTTTGTTGACTAGTTAACACAAACGATAAGAAAAATGTGATTGCATTCAAGTATGTAATTTGTATCCATTATGCCCAACGAAACCTCTACTCTGTCTGTATACTGAATTACTGACATTAATGTATCCTTTCTTTTTTCCCTTTTTATCGGGCAATAGCGTACGTTCATAAATGATATTCCTTCCATTAATATTTTTTAAATTTTCACACATGTTAATAAATTTGTTGAAATAATAATTTTAACTAATTATATATTTGTTGAAATAAAAATCTTATATTTATTAACTAATTAATTTTGATAAAAATAGAATAATTAAATAAGAGATACAATAGAAAATATAAAGCTAAGTATGCATAGAAAATAGAGAAATAACATTTTTTTTTTGACAAAAAAGTTCTTTGAAATATGATCAATTAGGGATAGAAGGAGTATAATATTTTTTCCTATTTTTAGACTAATATATTTTTCTTCTCTTGTTTCTGTTTCGACCAAGGCTTCCAAATATTCTTCTCTAATTTACAAGAGTTTTCCCTTTAGCTATTGGATATTTGGATCCGCACGATGGATTGTCCCACCAACATTTATGATTTGATAATGGTAATAGCTAATTTGGTTAGAGACTTAGAGGTAATCTCTCCTTATTTTTTATAATGATTTATTGTCAAAACATTCTTACATGTTTTATTACAGGACGGTGGCAATATTTACATAAAAACGTGAATTTTAAGCAAAAACAGCATGAACTTTCACATAAACATTTTAAATCACAAATTTTTTGATCTTTTTTATCACAAAATTTAAATAATTTTTCTGAAAAGTCACATACTTTCTTCTAAATCTAGTTAAGTAAAACACCAACATTTCTTTTAACTTAGGAACTCTCCAATTAACCATGTTTAATCGTTCAGTAATTAGACTTAATGTCGTACATATTGGCTCAGTCAACTCAAATCTATTACTTAAAAAGAAAATGAAAAAGTTTGTGATTAAAAAAATCAATAAATAATCAACAAATATTTGTGACTTAAAACGTTTATGTGAAAGTTCATATTTTCTTTTATTTTTTTGTCTAAATTTAAAATTTGGTGATATTTAGCCTTTTTCCCATATTACAAATCCATTTTTAGTAAGTACTCTATAATTAGTTTTGTGAATTATATTCAAAATCTAGAAATGCTAGCTATTAAGTGCGTTAGAGAAGTATATTATTACTTCATATAAAATTGACAATCGGCTTCAACTATCAATACTTAAAAAAACAAATGAACACAAATTTATCCAAAAGTGCACTTTTTGTTTATATTCTTCTGAAGATGCAAGTCAAAAACGAAAAAAATAAAAAGAAGCAAACAGAAAAGTCAATGAATTCAGATTCAGTCGTGTTCGTAACTATGCAAAATAAAAATCTAATCCAAATTGTGTTTACGACCGTCTAAAACATCATCCGTGAAATATAATCATGCAGTATATTCCCATTCGGCAGAACTATTAATGTAGATGATTCTTCTACATTTTCTAATCTCTTTTTTTTTTTCGTAATGTTCTCTCTTTAGTTATTTGTTAACCTCTTTCGCTCAAACAAATTCCTCTATTAAATCATGCAGTATATTTCCATTCGGTATAACTATTTATGTAGATAATTCTTCTACATTTTGTACTCTCTTTTTTTTTCTTTTTTTTTTGGTAATGTTTCTCTCTTTAGTTATTTTGTAACCTCTTTCGCTCAAACAAATTCCTCTGTGAGTTCCTGCAAGTAATTTGTGAATTATGAGCCAAACTTTTATACACTATTTAATTCAATATATTACCCATTAGGCCATTAGCGAATAGACCAAACTTACTCCAGGACGGACTCGAAAAAGTCAAACATCTGGAAGAAAACTTCTTTTCACAATGAGATGTTGACCACTTTAAAATTAAATTATTATAAATAAAATTCGCCATACCCTTTCGAGAAATACCTTTTTGGCTTTTTTGCTCATTTCCGTTATGTTGTGCAACGTGTTAAGATGACGAGACGACAACACAGCCACACATACCTTATCTTATTTTTTTGGTCAACTAACCCAAAATAAAACTTATAACAAAAAAGAGACACCAAAAAAATAAAACAAAACTTCGATTAAAAAAAGGATTGTAGTTATTTTATGTCAACTTTTTACATGGTTACTAGAGTTTACATTCTCAAGTATAACATGTAGCATAGTAGTAAAAAAAATACAATAAATAAATAAATGTAGCATAGTATAGTAAACAAAATGGAAGAATTCAAATATGTAGTGTATTTTTAACTGATGTAACATCCGATTAAACATAAATACTTTGTTTTTTGTTAAATAATTTTAAATCTCTTGTTTCTGAAAAATATTTTCACATTTGATCAGACATACGAGATTTGTTCTGTAGTAGACACTAAATAATAGTTTATATGTTTCTATGATTGTGTCTAACGTTTTCAATGTTTATTTTCTGGCCTCAAACTCTCCAAGGAAACTGGCAAAACCGGTGTTTCGGTATTCATCACTCACGTCTTCTCCGACACGTGTCTCTCTTCCACGTCGTGTTTTTTTTTCCACCTTTCTACATACCATTCTCTATTTATACCCTAAACCCCTCTTTCTCACAATACCACAAAACCAGATCCCAAGAAAATTTCAAGACTTAGTAAAAAAGAATCACACTGTTATTTTTTTCTGTTGAATTTAAATAATCGAGTCATTGTTTTGTAACCTGAAAAAAAACATGGCTATAGAAGATAATCGAAGTCACAACGATCACATCCGGAGGATGACTTTTGCCGCCTTTCTAAAATCGGGTTCACTCGCCAGCAACGAAACTTACCACAGCGACGGCGACCATAACCACGGCGTTAACCAAACCGCGTTTAGCAGCAACAGCGATTCTCAACGTCCAAGCAACGCCTCGTCCGCTAGTAGCGATTCATCATCCCCAAGCTATCCATTATCTCCATGGAACCAAACTTACTATCCAAACAACGACAATACGACGTCGTTTTCATCTGCTTCTCAATCACCATGGAACCAAACTAGCTCTCCTTACCTCAAATCACCGTGGATTTCCCAAACCAGAAACAGTGATTTCGAGGATGATCCTGATAACGGTTTAATCGGTACGATCGTGAGACAAGAAGGACACGTGTACTCACTTGCTGCTTCAGGTGATCTTCTCTTCACTGGATCCGATTCCAAGAACATTCGGGTTTGGAAAGATCTGAAAGATTTCTCCGGGTTTAAATCAACAAGCGGGTTTGTTAAAGCGATTGTTATAACCGGAGATAACCGGGTTTTCACCGGTCATCAAGACGGTAAAATCCGGGTTTGGAGAGGTTCAAAGAAGAACTCAGAGAGATATTCACGAGTTGGAAGCTTACCGACACTTAAAGAATTTCTCACCAAATCGGTAAACCCTAGAAACTACGTCGAAACTCGTCGCCGGAAAAATGTGTTGAAGATCCGACATTTCGACGCCGTGTCGTGTTTGACTTTAAACGAAGATCTCGGTTTGCTCTACTCCGGTTCGTGGGACAAGACTCTTAAAGTCTGGAGATTATCCGATTCAAAGTGTTTAGAGTCGATCGAGGCTCACGACGACGCGGTCAACACGGTGGTCGCCGGATTCGACGATTTGGTATTCACCGGATCAGCCGACGGAACGTTGAAAGTATGGAAACGTGAGCTTCAAGGAAAAGAATCGAAGCATGTTTTAGTACAAGTGTTGATGAAACAAGAAAACGCTGTAACGGCGTTAGCCGTTAATTTAATGGACGCTGTGGTTTACTGTGGTTCATCTGACGGTTCCGTTAATTTTTGGGAACGTCAAAAGTATTTGACTCACAAAGGGACGATTCACGGCCACCGTATGGCGGTGTTATGTCTCACCACCGCCGGGAGTTTGTTATTAAGCGGCGGGGCAGATAAGAATATTTGCGTTTGGAGAAGGAGCGGCGACGGAGCGCACACGTGTCTGTCCGTTTTGATGGATCACGACGGACCTGTTAAGTGTTTAACGGCGGTGGAAGAAGCGGAGGACGATAACGACGGAGACGGCGAAGAGAAAGGAGATCGACGGTGGATAGTGTACAGTGGGAGTTTGGACAAGTCCGTGAAAGTGTGGCGCGTGACGGATTACGCATCTTAAGCGCGTGACCGGTGTTAAGCGTGTGAACAACGTAGGCGCGTGACGGAATGTAACGCGGCCATGTGGTTGTGTAACGTTTTATCGTCAATGGGGGAATTGATTGGGAGGCAACTAAGGTAGATTTAGGTACTCTTTGATAACCAATAGTTAACTGCCACGTTCCATGTGATTTTGTCATCTTCTTGTAAGTTTTGATAAAGTCGTGTCCCCTTTTTGTTGTTTGGATCTTTTCTGTGCACATTTTTAAATCATGTGTAGCCAGAAGAAGAAAGAAGGTGGAGAAAAAATGGAAAAGAAAGATTCCGCTATAATGAGAAAATATATAAAGAAATGTATTAAATGTATTAAGGAATGTAAATTGGTGGTGTATATTTATGGGATGTATATATTCTATGGTGTGGTTGTCGTTGTTTACTTTATAATAAAGGGGTTGTTGTCGTTGTTGAATATGAATATTCGAGTTTTTAAAATCTTGGGTTGTTTTCTAATGTTATTTTGGAAATTTGGAAATATAACATTGCAACTTCAGATTTGTAATACGTAAGGTGGATTTGTTAGTTCAGATCGTTGAAAATGAGGGGATCTTTTGGATTTAAAATGCGATATTTTATTGTTGATGAAGATACGCAAGAAGTTAGCTTATTTAGTAATATCTTGTTATATGGATATTCTGTTGGATTGATTTTTACTTAAATAATAAAGTTGAGTACAATTAAAGTAGTGAACATAACATTATTACAAATATTTGAAATTAAGCTAAATTTAGAAATTTTAAAGGGGTATTAATGCAAATCCTTTAAGAATTATGTTGATTTTGAAAACATTTATAGGGAGGGTAACTACCTTCCTAATTCCAACATACATCCACTCAAGCATGTGAATATGAAATGAGTCATAATAGTGTGGTCGAGCTCAAGAATCAAACTGAACTCTATTTTGGGAGTTTTTAAGACTCGGTCTCCTCTATTTTAGATTACTAGAAAATCAATTTTATGGAGAGATCGTTGCATCATCTCGTCATCCATCTCTCCTAGATTCACGTTTTATTTAGTTCAAACTCTGGTTAGACGAATTCAAGTCAAATTAATCTAAAATTTTATATATAAACAAGAGTTCCTCCTCTCAGAAGAGATACACTTGTGTACACAAGTCAAACATGAAAACTCAAGCAATCTCTCTTAATCTAAAGTAAGTTTTATTCAAGAGTATCGTAGAGTTAAAGTTCGTATATAACCATTTTTTGAGTGTTTGCAAAATTGGTTGTTTATGTTTGTATCCTGAGATTCTTGAATCTAAGATACTCGTTGCACTGCGCGTGATTCAAAGAGTTAAAGAAAGAGATATTTGTCTTGCTTCCACTCGTTACTCTTCCTTACCGTTTATGTTCATGTATTTCAGTTGATTTTGTAATGTTGCAGAATTTTTTGCTCCTACATTCTTAACTATTTGAATCCGTTGTTGTAATATAAAATCTAACAGATTGAAATTGAGGATCATAAACATGTGACAAGAGCTTGATGCCTGGCGTTGCTAAGGTCACCGAGACCACCACCAATGGGGATGAAACTGAAATCCAGTTTGGCACTTTTTCACTTGTGAATATGACGGTCCCTGAACTTGTTCAAACCTCTACACCTGACCATTTTCAAGTGGTGCAAATTCCAGCTGTAAATTCATAAGGCCAGCTTCCCGACAAGTTCAACGGGAATGCATTTAAGATGTGGTAGAAGAACATCTTCTTCTACTTGATAACGATGAAGCTGAGTCAATACACACTTGAAGAGAAGCCTATTCTCCCAGAGGATAACACTGATCCTCGTCCGCTTGTGAAGTCCACGCAAGGAAACATGGTGATTTTCTTTCTAAAGGATACATCCCCGATCAGCTGCACAACGTGTATTGCAATGTCGAGACTTCTAAGTAGTTATTAGACTCTCTTAATAAGAAGTATCGCACCGAAGAAGCGGGTTCTCAGAAATACGCGGTGGCAAAATTTCAAAACTACAAAATGGTGGACTCACGACCATAGATGGAGCAATTCAAGGAGCTAACCAATCTCCTCCATGAGACACATGCTGAAGGGATGAGGCTATGCGAGACTTATCAAGCCATATATGCCATTAAGAAGATCCTTCATGGCTGGACCGACTTCAAGAACGATCTCAAGTTGAAGAGAAAGTGGATGAGTCTTGAAAACTTGATCGTGAGGCGGCCGGCTCTGCATTGAGTCAACGAACCGAAGACAAATGGGGGTTAATGTAAAAATTTGTGAACCCAACGCAAATACAGTGGAGAACCAAGAAAATAAGAAAGAAAAGTGGTAAAACAAAGAACACCAAGAAAAAGGGAAAAAGAAAGTTCCACGATAGAACAAGAAAAAGTTCAAGAAGAATTCCGGGGAGAACTCGCAGAAGTTCACTGGAACATGTCAAGATTGTGACAATATGGGCCACAAATTCTTTGAGTGTCTTAATAAGAAGACTCAAAAGAAAATGACAGCAATAATGAAACTAATATCATTAAAGATGATTGTTCCACAGTTGTCACTGAGACTAACAGTTTCGAAAGTCATTCGAAGACATGGTGGTTCAATATCAGTGCAACAAGGCACCTTTTTTTTGGATAGGCTGATGTTATCAACCTACAAAAAAAACAAGAGTGGTGAGAAACTCTTCATGGAGAAATCTGCAACCTCAAAGATCGAAGATTACGGGAAAATTGTCTTGAAGCTTATCTCTTGACGTGAGCTCTCTTTGATTAATGTAGTCCATGTGTCGGATATGCGCAAGAATTTAATCTCAGATTCTATCCTTAGCAAGCATGAATTCATTGTTAAGTTCGATGTGGATAAACTTGTGATTTCAAAACATGGGCCATATTTGTATAAGGGGTGTATTTGTGATGAACAGTTCAAAATGTATGTTGAAGCGGTTATCCGAAGCAGTGATGTAACTGATGCTTCCACCTCGAAGAAGAATAAGAATAAGAAATCAGTTGCTTACTTTGTGGAGTCTACTAATATTTGGCACGAACGCTTATGACATGTTAATTTCAAGTCTGTGAGTAGATTGATGATTATGAATTTGATTCCAAAACACAAAATAAGCAAAGATAAATGCAAGATTTAAATCCAAGCTAAACTCACTAAAACTCCATCACCAAACGAACACAGTCTCTAGCTTTGGTTCATATGGACATGTTCTTTCCACGTTTATGTAAAATCAACATGTTCATATGAATCCCCCACATGATTCTACTTCCAATTTTTATTCTTTGAAGTTTTCCAAAACTTCTTCTTTATTACGTAGTAAATACACATAGCAATATCTTGTGTGAATATGAAATAGGCCATAATGGTGTGGTCGAGCTCAAGTCAGAGCTCCGGTGGATGTTGAGTCGGGGTAAAAAAAGAAAAAAAGAGTCAAATTGAGCTCTGTTTTGTGCGTCCTTGAGACTTGGTCTCCTATGTATCAGATGTTGGGCCGATTTTTATCAAAGCTAATTGGACTTAGTTAAATCGATTTGTGTGAATGAGAAATGGGCCATATTTGATTGATTAAGCTTAAGTTGGAGCTGGTAGATGATAAATCAGATTTTGAATGGAGAAAAACAAGTCTCGTTTTTTCTCTGCTTCATGATTCCAAAGGACTTGGTCTCTTCTGTTTCCGAATTCCTTCAGACTCGGATTCATGAAGATATTGGTTGTTTCTTCATGTCGCCCACCTCCCTAGATTTGCGATTGACGAGGGTTGATTTGTTGAAAATTAAATTCAAATTTAAGTAATCCAAAATCTTTATAAAACCCACACTTCAAGCCGTCTTTGAGATAGCAACGATCACAAAAAAAAAATCAAAAGACAAAACTTAGCTATCTCCTTTTAATTCAAGTAAGTGTCTCGAGAGTATCATAGTTTAATAGTTCGTATAGGACCGTGTGTTCGAGTGATAGCGAAACTGGTTATTGTTGGTTGTATTCTGCGACTCGTGAATCACAGATTCCCGTCACACTTCGGGTGATTCAACGATTTAAGGAAAGATATTAGTCTCACCTCCATTTATTCTCTTCCCTTAACATTTATGATTTTTAGTTTCAATCACATATCCGTAGTGTTGCTATTTCAAACTCCTATATCAGATTCCTTGAGAATCAGTTTCATGGAGAGATCGTTGCATCGTCTCGTCACCCAACTCTCCTAGATTCATGTTTGACTTAGTTCAAACTCTTGTTAAACGTATTCAAAATAAATCAATCTAAAAAACCTCTATAAAAACAGAAGTTCTTCCTCTCAGACATTACACGCTTGCACACACATATCAAACAGCAAAACTCCAACAATCTCTCTTAATATAAATTAAGTCTATTCAAGAGTATCGTAGAGTTAAAATTTGTATAAAACTTTTTTTTGAGTGCTTGCGATATCAGTTGTTTGTGGTTGTATCCTGAGACTTTTGAATATAGGTGATTCTTAACGTTTATGATCTTGTATTTTAATTGATTTTGTAGTGTTGCAGAAGTTTTTGCTACTATTATATCCTTGTTTATATATTCCTGTTCACTTTTATGGTGTATTTTTATTTTTGTCCATTCGTTATAAATATATCAGTTTTATTACTTCTATTTTTTGTCTTTTCTAGTAAATTTATAGGTGAAACTCGTTTAATTCCATATTTTGACATATATGTATTAGATTCTTTAAAACTGTATTATAATGATACTTACGCAGTAAACCCTTTTTTGGGAGGTTAGTTAAGAAGATTTTGGCCAAAATCTATACATATCTTCATCAAAATTGAAATCTCTCTCAAGCAAGATTCGAATTTAGAGTTTTCCTCCAAAATCTACACATATCTTCATCAAAATTGAAATCTCTCTCAAGCAAGATTCGAATTTAGAGTTTTCCTCTTTTGGAGGTCAGCGACCAGTATAATTATCTACAATTAACTATTAAGCTTAATTAATAATTATTAGACTTTAGTTAACATAGTGCATTCATCCCTAGTTTTTCTTTATAACTGGAGCATCAAACAAGATATACTAATTTTACCAACCTAAAACTAATCCTAAATATCTGAATCTAATAAGACAATATTAAACCAAAGTTATGGAATTCAAAGAAAAAAGAGAAAAAAAGGAAAATTTGATATCCCTTAGATGACATATGCAAGACAACTTAGCCTTGGTATAAAATTTGGCGAAATGAAACTAGTTCAACAGTTTCTTCTAATCTAGAACAAATCATTAATAAATGCACAAGCGATGATGCTTAGTTGATATGGTGCTTCAAGCTCCACTAATTTGTGGTCAAGATTGTTGTGAAGACCAAGCCATGCCCATAATTTTATGATCCATAATACGTTAATGAAGACTTGCAGAATCTTAAATTATTTTGAAATTGCGTAGATATTTTTTGCGGAAAAGCTGTCTAGTACAAGACATGATTTGTATATCATAGATACATAAGAAATTTAATGGAAACATCATTTCGATTGCTAATTAGGAGTAAAGTTTATGTTAAGATGATTTCATTTAGAATTTAATTAGCTTTAGTGAACCATAATGTTCAACCGACCTTAGCTCAGTTGGTAGAGCGGAAGACTGTAGTGTTAGCAGACAATCTTTAGGTCGCTGGTTCGATTCCGGCAGGTCGGATTTTTTAAAATTTTCTTAAATATTTTTTTGTCCTGGAGAATAAAAAGCCCAAGAACTCTCTCTTTCTGACTCTTTCCCTTCGAAAAAGCCCATAAATAAAAAGAATACGCCCATAGTTTTTTTGTTTATTTATTTATTTTAAAGAATAAGCCCATAGTTTATGTGATATCGTAAACAAATCAGCTCTACGAATGTTTTTGTCAGCTTTTCTTTGTTGCTCCACAAATTTTTATTTTATTATACGCAACCAGAGTTCAAGTCAATTATGTTTCATGAATCAGTTATTACGGTAATGTCTCAAAAACTTTAATCTAACTCAATAAAAACTAATTCTTTTACATTTTTTCAGTCGACAACAACCTAATTTTGGATTGATATGAAATAAAAACTAATTCAACACCTAAAAAATGATGTAAAATTTGATATTTTTCTTTTTCAATTCGGTAAATTTCTAGAAATCACAAAGAAAAGCAATATTTGGTCAAATATGTGAAATGGGTAGTAAATGGATTCATCGTAATTGCCATTTTCTAGTGAAGTGGAAACACTCTTTACTTTCCACTTGGAGTAGATGGAGAGTGACCCCAATCTATCCTCCATAGTTGATTGGCTCCTACTTTTTTTTTGGGTCTCAATCTAAAGTTAGGTCAATTTATTAATTATTGTTTGTTGTACTAACATCAAGAGAAGAATATTGAACTCCAATAACTAGATTACATATAAATTTTTCAAACTTCTCTAGAGAAGTGATTTAATCCTGCTTTAGATACCATCTTATTTTATATTTAACAATTTGGACCTTCAAAACACAAATCGAATATTCGGAAAATGCAAATTTTTAAACATTTTGAAACGTAGTGGTGCTGTACTACATAAATTTAACATAGTTGAAAGAATACGTAGTTAAGCATATATGAATGATGAATCTAATATTTATTTTTAACTCTACATTCGAAGAAGTCACACTCGACTTTGCATCTCTAAAGTTCGTTGCTTGTGCCAATAACTAAGTGCATGCACGAACCTTTTGCATCACTATCTATAAATATTAAAGTTTTTATCTTTCCAAAAATAAAATAAAAACTAAATATGAAAAAGGAAAGAGAGCTTTCTTTAAATGAATAAAATTTAGGGGGTATATTCAATCGGGCATTTGGAGAGATTTGAGTTAAATGGACAAATCATGTGTTATTGAAACTTGGATTTCAAAATATCTTATAAAATCCTGTGTTATTGGATTAATGATTTTAAAATATACAATCAAATCCACTGTTATTAAAAACAGTACTATGATTTTATTTAAAAGTTTCAGGTGAGATTTGAGGGGATTTCTTACTTAAAAATACAAAGACCAAAATCCCATTGTTTTAGGTGAGATTTCAGAGAATTTAATAACAAAATTCCAAATTCACCAAAATTTAACCAAATCATCTAAAAACTCATTAAAACTCAAATCATACCAAATATTTAATTCAATAGACCCCTCTTAGACGACGTTGCTCTCTGTTTTACAAAAAAAGGCGTCGCTCTATTTCTTTAACTAAGTTTTTTGATAACGAAGACTTTCTATAATTTCTTCACGATCGATAGTCTTAAAAGAGTTAAAGTATTACGTATTGGTCAAGCCACCTTTTCTTCTTTTTTTCCTCAGCTTTTTCTAGTGATATTTTCCGTCACGCAACCACATATATGATTTTTCACCTATATATATATTATAAACTTCATTACAAAAACCTCATTCAAAACCACGATAAACGGATTCTTCTTTTGAAAAAACAAACGGAATTTTAAAAAAAAAAAAAATTAGAATGGGAACGTTCGTAGGACACTTTGTGCCTGGTCTCTCACTTGCTCTTCTTGGTCTTTGGCATCTCTTCAACACCATAAGATGTTATTGTCTCAAAGGTCCCCAAAATTTCTCAGTAAGCTTCTGGTTCCCTTTCCCTAAACTAAAACATCTCGAGCTTATCTCGATTCTCTTCTTCTCCTTCCTCGCCATCACTCTCTTAACCCTAGATTTCCCTAATTTCAACTTCTCCTCTTTCAAACCAGACAACCTAGAACACGCATCCATGTTCCTCCACCTCATTATCTTTGCTTGTTTCGCTCTCTTTTGCGAGCTAACACTTTGCTCAGATCTCTTCTCTGGTCTAATCGGTGTCCTCTCCGCTTCGGTCTTCGCACAAGAACTCTTCCTCCTTCATTTTCACTCCACTGATCATTCAGGTCTTGAAGGTCATTACCATTTCCTTCTCCAGCTCATCGCTTTTGTCTCCTTCTCCTCGGCTCTAGCTTCTGCTTCTTTCCCTAAATCCTTTTCCGCGGCTGTAGTCCTCTCGATCTCGGTTATGTTTCAAGGATGCTGGTTCTTGAACATGGGCTTCATGCTTTGGGTCCCAGGGTACGTTCCTAAAGGTTGCGTGAGTAACACGTCAACATCTATAGACAATAATAGAAGAAGTGTTGTTCATAGTAGTGCGGTGGCTTGTGAGTCTCCTGGTGCTGAGGCTAGGGCAAAAGCATTGGCGAATCTGCAGTTTAGTTGGATGTTGTCTGCTATATTGATAATTACATGTGCCTTGTGCTTTAAGTTTTCTGGCAAAGCTTCGTTGCCTAAAATTCAGTCGTCGGAGTACGAGCGTCTTTGCCGGCAAGGAAGTGATCGTTCTGCAACCGTGGCGGTGGAAGTGCCGGCTAGTTCCGATCAACAATAGATTTTTCATTTCTTTTACTTTATTATGATGTATGTATTGTGTAGATATATATTTCCTAATAACTAATAAGTAGTCCTCCTAATCATTTACATATTTACAAGAGGGGGAATACTGTATAATGCACTAAAAATAGTGAAACCCTTTGGTCCCTTTTCCCGTGCTTTACGAACTATGCATATAGCAACAATTTATCACTAATTCGTTGTAAACAGAAACTGCTAAATGAATAAAATTTATTCACCACTAAAAAAACTTGGTGCGCGAAGATTGCAAACGATGGACAACAGGTAAAACAAAATTCTACATATTAATTATGTCATAACACCTCGAATGTATAAAATTATTTATCAAGTATATATATAAACATATACTTTGATTTATCTATCTAATTATGTGACTAAATATTGATTACCAAATAATGTATCCCTAACCCGCCACCAACTTCTTACAACCATTTTAGATTTAGCAACAAAAATTAAAATCATTGCTGATCCAAGTTTTCTTAAAGTATACTATATCCCCTTTATATCCATGGAGGCACTCTATATTTTGTAATTTGTAGGGTGAGAACAAGCTAACACATTAATATATTAGGATTATATTACAACTAAGAGAAAATTGCACAATAATCTTTAAATTTAAATTATTAGTCTAGAGAAATGGTTGGTTGCCTAGTGATAGTAGAAAATGATTGATTTCCTTTTGTATTCCCTTTTTTTTTTTTTTGGTGAATAGTTGAATTCCCTTTTTTTGGTATGAGAATTTTTTTGTTTTTTAATTAGAATTAGAACACATAAAGTGGAACTCTAGATATACTAAAATATATTATGTACCGAAATTTGAAATTCCCACGGCATAACAAAAGGAAAAAGAAAAACTATCTAACTAAAAATATAAGATTATACCATTAACATTGAATTCATTGAAAACTTACCATAGTACATTCGACATATAAAAATGTAAGATTATACCATTCAACATTTCAGCTTAATAAAAATCCAGCCATATATAAAATTAAAATTTAACTCCATGACATCAAAATCCACAAACACCTCACTAATTATACCGAAATATTTTTTTATTTTTATAAATAACTAGGTTTGTATCCGCGCTACGCCGCGGGATATTTTGTTATTATTTTTTATTTTATTTTTTTTGGTTTTTGTTTGTTTTTCTTTTATTTTATTTTATTATTGTACTCAATTTAGGGATCTTTTATTCATTTTAATGAATTTGGTATTTATATTTGGTATATTTATATTACCGTCTCAGATTCATTCGCACTAACCTCAATTGACCTAAACGATCAGCTTAACAAAATATTTCACTTCAGCCACATGATCCAGAGCTCGAGTTACAGAGGGAATCAATCGAGTTCCAAGATTGGGAGATTGATTAATTGGGTCGTCATTAATTTTTTTGTTATTTTTTTAGTTTTTTTTTTGTTTGTTTGTGAAACTGGTTTTTTTTTTTTGCTGAAAATAAACATATTAAGTAATTTGTCCATCTTTTTCTTTTGTTTTTTTTCCTTTTTTTCCTTTCCCTTTTGTTCTTTTTTGATTTTTTGTATTATCATTATCATTATTATTATTATTATTATTATTATTATTATTATTATTATTATTATTATTATTATTATTATTATTATTATTATTATTATTATTATTATGAATATTATTAGTATTATTATTATTAGTATTAGTATTATTATTAGTATTATTATTAGTATTATTATTATTATTATTATTATTAGTATTATTATTATTATTATTATTTAGGCTGATTTTTATTAGTTGTTTTAATTTGATTGATTATTTTATTTAAATGATGTGTACAATTGAAATGATTTTATTGGATTAAAAAGTTTTTTCATTAATTGATGTGTCACCTCCACAATTCATAAAAAATCTGATGTGTCATCTTGTGGCGAGGAGGCACTTTTATTATTATTATTATTACTAGGGGTTAGGGGTTATTCCGCGCTACGCGCGGGGCGGACATTAAAATTTATTCAAACATTGAGGTACTTATTTGATGTTTGTATAAATATATTTTCAAAAATAGGAATTAGTAATTTGGTTTGATATAATAGTTTTGAACCCTATGAGAAGTGCACAATCGTAACAATTAAAAACTGAATTAGTGTTGGTATAATGGTCTTCTCGAGACCAAAACACATTTTTCATATGAAGCATTTTCCTTTGGCGATTCTTTGAGACTACTGCAACTTCTATTCTGATTATGTAACAACGAATTTTATTAAGGAAAATAATAGATGAGATAACATACAATTGACAGTAGCTTAATTTGGAGAGCAAGTAATGGGTATGTCTCTAAGTTTTTGACTTTGAGTCATTAGTGCTTTCAGCATCTTTAAAAAGCACCCAGATTGTCACTATTTAGATCCTCACCACAACCATTATCACCCTTTACTTGCACCTCCTTCACACATACAACCTACCAATAAAAGTCTAAAAGCATGAAAGATCACCCAATAATTATTCAGATTGGAAGCTCAAAAAATTACTAATTTTTGTGGCCAAATTTTTTTAAAAATGTGATAAACTAATTTTGAAGATTAACAAAAGTATACCTTTTTTTTTGTCCCGAAGATTTTATCTGTTATGGGTTGCTTAGCTAAATGATAAATCGACTAAAATTGCCAAAATCTTTTCCCTTCCTTTCTTTTTAGTAGCACAATGATTAAAAGCATCTTGCAAATAATTGTGCCCATGACCGCCTAATCTATACTGTGTACATCTCTTCATATTTGGTAATTTATTTGTTTTTTTTTTAAATTGATACCTTATATTCTAATACAATTTGTATTTATGAACCATGATGGTTTCAAATATTGCTAAAGTTACTTAAAAATGAAGAATAATATGTGGAACCAGTGGAGGTTTATTCCTTCTACATTATGACAGACTATTAAATACACAAATGAAAAAAAAAAACCAAACATTTTAAATTCGATGTAAATAAAATTCATACATCTCATAACAACTTAATTAGTAGCTCCTAATCAAGCCAGGTCTAACTTAGGTGATAATCACTTTAATATATATGTCCTCCCACCATCTCATTCTCATTTATCCCCAAAATTATGCTTTGACAATCTAAGGAGTAGAAGCTTATTGTAGGAGCACTTAATCGCCAATGTACTTGAAGGACCCTGAACTTGTTAAAACCAGGGGGTAACAAAGTTTGTCACAAAGTTAGCGATGCAGTGGAACATGAAAATTAAAACAGATCAAACATTGAAAAGAAAAACAGAGATAGCAGCGTTATTGAATTGTTTTGGTGTAACTATTATTCTATAGTTTTATAAAATTAGAGTTGAACATATATGCCTATATGAAATGTTTCTCCGGGTGCTCAATTTATCTAGAGTAAATAATGATGGAGACATCGAGGAATTAGTGAGGTTGGCAAAAACTGAAGAAAATTACTGGAACTACCCAACACATGAATTCTAGTAACTGCTTGCCTCAGGAATTTGAAGCATCCATTGCAGCCACCAGCAAGTTAAAAACAACCTCTTTTTAATATGCCTTATAAAACCCCCAAAAAAGTGCAAGAAGAAGGCAAAGAATGTAACTGAGCCACTTTGATTGAGTTCTGAGTGGCACCTGTAAAGAATTGAATCATGAAGATATCACAATCTTGTCAAGGCATAATAATCAAAGGGTTACATGATCATCAAACAGCAAAAAAGATTGATGGACTCCGCCAATGTGTTCAACATTGAACTTGCTACTCATCTCATCATACCTTTAAATAAAAAACAATTTTCAAGTGTAACACATCTCCGCCTCTACTGCAGCCGCTTTTGAACACTTGCAAGAATAGACAGAAAATGAACAAAAAGATTTACTGAAACAGAGTTTTATCTAAGTAAATGAGTAACTGCAAGGTGAAGACCATAACATAAGTGCAATGAGATATAATATGTAAACTAATGGTAATTTAAATATCTTTAAAGTAGCTTATGCATATGAGCTATGGCAAGTAAATGAAACATTCTTGCCTCCATCAACATATAAGACCTTTTGGGAGTGGTTTATCAGAAACTTTTAGTGTCTTTTATAACCAAAATGTATCTCACATTTGGTTTCCTGAAATTTTGACTGAAAAGTATGACCCAATGAGATTAGGAGAGGGAGAAATGTACTTGGAGAAATATGATGATTTTCGATCTTGATTTAAACAGCTTCAGCCTTCTATATGAGCCCGGCCATACAAAATGCGTTGATAAGAAGAGTGTATGTATCTTCGGTAGGCACGCAGTGGGACTCAAGAAGCTGTACATAGAGTGATCACGCCTCCTTGTGCTAGAACTTTTGTCCATAAGCATCTATAAGAAATTTGAAGCAGATTACATCAGGCTCAAAGGTGCTCCTCCTTAATATCCACTCACACACCTAAGGCAAGATCGTAGCTTCAGCCAACTAAGAACATCGCACTTTAACAATAAGAAGTCCTTGTGCTATTTAGAGATCTTACAGTTAAGAACCCATGTCAAGAATGTTGCTTTTTCACTATGAGGACAAAACTGAAACTGTTGGAAGAAAGCTAACCAGGATAAGGGAATCCCATTACTTAACTCAGAACCGGAAAAATCCCATCAGCAAACCCAGATACATATTTTCTTCCGCATCCCCTCAAAGAGCCACCTATATCAAAACCAAACATTCAACTCCAAATCGTACAGAGTTTCATAATTCCTCAGCTATAGCCAATATTAATCTGTTCCTACTTCCTGTGGAAAAGAATAAATTCATGAAGCTAAATAGCTAATTCCCAAAATAAAATAAAAAATCTAGTGAAAATTATGTCGTCAACCAAATAAAAAGAAGAAAGAAAAGATAAACGCAACTGCAATAAACTTTAAACTTTGAACAAATTATGTAAATCAAGGGCGAGAGTTATCTACACTTACCACTCTGTTCCACCATTCCATCAAAAAGTTGTTCAGAGTGATGTACTCAATCGTAGTAAACCTATAGCAAAAGAAAAAAATACTCAGAATATATATCTACACAACTATTCATATCTGCAGAATCTATAACTTTTATTGTAAGCCAAGAGAATAAGAAAGAGATGGTACCTACCTTTAAGATCTGCACACCGTTCCTCCATCTTTATACTGGAAATCAGCCCATCTAATGTTGACTCGCCGAATTGGGAGGCCAGGGAAGTTCACATATTCCATCAACAACGCTTCTAATCGCAGAGCCCAACCATGCTTCTCTTTTCCCGTTTTCGTCTCTTCTGTTTACGATCTCCCTCTCTCTCTCTACGTTTTGTTTTCAATTGAAACCTTCGTTATATGAATTTGGACACTGCGGTGACGAAGCCATTTAGAACTCTTGAACCTCCGCTCAATTTTTTAACAGATGAAACTGAAGAGAAATCAATATACAGTACAATTAATGAGAAGAAGGAAGAAGAAACGATTCGGGTCCTGGCAACTATTCACCAAAGAAGATCGAGAGAACTCTAAGCACATGTACACGTGGCAACTTTAGAATTCATATGAGCTCTGGTATTAGAAAGCTGCTGATGTGTAATTTTTTTAGTAATAGTTTTTTTGGCTGACGTGTACAGCTCCAGAAGCCCCAAAACTCTTCTTTTATTAGTGAGAGATTATGAATATTATTAGTATTATTATTATTAGTATTAGTATTATTATTAGTATTATTATTAGTATTATTATTATTATTATTATTAGTATTATTATTATTATTATTATTATTATTATTATTATTGTTTAGGCTGATTTTTATTAGTTGTTTTAATTTGATTGATTATTTTATTTAAATGATGTGTACAATTGAAATGATTTTATTGGATTAAAAAGTTTTTTCATTAATTGATGTGTCACTTCCACAATTCATAAAAAATCTGATGTGTCATCTTGTGGAGAGGCACTTGTGTTATTATAGTGTTGATTAAAACAAACATACAAAACCACTTAACACCATTTTTTTGGGGTCATAAACACAATTTTAATTTATTTAACAAATTTAGTACGTTTTCTCCGGTCTGACATAACTTTTTCAGTTAACTTTTATTTTTATTTTATTAAGAATTAATTAAAAAAAGTCATTCATGTAGCAATGACATTCGGTTTTTGCCATTGTACTGTTCAAAGTTTGGATTTTGCCACTCAACCATGGTAAAATGATTTTTTTACCCTTACTTATGTTAAACTTTATTTTTGGTTTACATGTTTTCGTGTACATATTTGTGTAATATTTTTGTCCATGGATCGATAATAATTGGTTAACTAAGACATTTTGTTTGGATTTTATACTTCTAATTTAGAGTTTAGTTTTATATTTAGATAGATAAGACATAATTTTTGGGTTCTATATTTATAATTTAGGGTTTAGTTTTAGGTTTAGATTATATATTTATAATTCAGGGTTTAGTTTAGGATTTGAGTTCTATATTTATAATTTAGGATTTAGTTTTAGATTTGAATTTTCTATTTTATAATTTAGGATTTAATTTTATTGGTTAGATAGAGTTTAGTTTTAGTGGTAGACAAAATTTGCATAGAAAAAATATCTATTTGTTTTCGTGTACTAAAATTTTATTTGGTCGTAAGGGTAAAATTGTCATGAACAATTGAATTATTGTTATAATTCATCCATGAAACAGTAAAATGGCAAAATTCGAAGATTTATAAATTTTAATGGCAAATTCTGAAATCTCTCTTTTATTAACTTTACGTCTTCAATAATAACTTCTGGCTTAGGTGGAGGAATTTATTAGTTACTAGCACAAAACCGGGTGGTGAGAGCCAAGTGTTAAATTAATCCTTTGAAAATCCGTATCTTGATCCCTATGTGCTTATAAAACCCAAAAAAATCCGTATCTTGATCCCTATGTGCTTATAAAACCCAAAAAAATCCGTGTCTTTGATCCCTATGTGTATATAAAACAAAAAAAAACCGCCGAAGTGTGAATGCATATTAGTTAGAAAACTTTAGTTATTGGAGTTTGAGGAATCTCATCATCTTCACATGGAAACTCGTATCGACACAATGGACAAACGTGGCTAACTTCTAACCATTCCACAATACACTTATCGTCAAATTCGTGACCACAAGGTAAAGTAACAATTTCTCGTTCGGAATCAAAGTTTTCTAAACAAATTGTGCACTGGTCATCAATAGAGCTGCAGGTCTCTCGTTTACTCTTGTATAGTGTGCACTGGTCAGCAGTAGTGATGGGCTCTTGGTTTTTCTTGTATGTTCTCCTGCTCAAGGACTTGACCTTTAACTTGCTAGCGGGTCTAAACTTATACTCATTCAGTGAGGCTGGAATCGCCTCTTCGATTTGAGAGTCAGAGAAGAATGATTCTTCATACTCACCAAGTGAATCTTGAATCATTTCTTCAAGATCTTCATAATCATCGATGTATGTTGGTCTTTCACTAAGAGGAAAGACATCAAGAGTCAACCACATCAACAATGCATAGTGCGGACAATAACTAACCGAGGAAGTTACTTCACGAGCAAGTCTAACGAACTTTAGTATTAACAAGACAGCATCTTGTATATCAACTCCAGATTCTGTCAAGAAGTAATGGAGTTGTTGTTTGTTGGGATAGTCATCGTCTTCAGTGAATTCTTTGGCAAGTAATGAACATGAGAAGCTAGACCGAGTTAGTATCGACTCCATATTGTCCGGTCTAACGAAAGTTACATAGACTTCAACTTTGCCTATTTTTTCTGGTTCAGGATTAGGTTCGACGTGGTAGTTGTATTCTGGAACAGCTTCCATGATATGTATAGATGGTGACAACAGAGATCTGTTAGTTGTGAGATCTGTTATGTGTATGGCACAAGGAGAGTCGGATATTCTTATATTTATATGTAATCTAATAATCTATATTCTAGAGAGTTGAGTTGAGACTTGAGACTTGGGAATTGTTAATTATATGACAGACAGTAAACTTACAGTTTTCCTTTTTTTTTATTGGTTTCCAATTTTTTTTATTTGATTTACAGTAACTATTCCTCTATTTCCGAAATTTGCCTTCTATTTTTGTTTTGTTATTAACTTTTGTTTCCTAATTTGCCTTTTTTTGTTTGTTTGAAATACGAAATTTTATAAATCTACCAAAATAGTATAGCTTATGGAATTATATACTAAAACTAGATTAAGACCCATCCGATGGGGTTTTAAATTTTAACAAATATTTAATTTAGCAAAATTATTTAAATTTTTAAATAAATTAAATTTAAATAATTTTGCTAAATTAAATATTTGTTGTTAATGATATTTTATTGTTTTAGAAAAAAAGTAGAAAGCATGTTTCTTTAGACAAAATAATTATTTACAAAAAAAAATTTCTTTTACATGAACTAATTAATTTAACTTTTATATTACAATTTTATTATCAACATACTAAAAATCTATACAACGTCAAATAGCTTTTTGTTCCATCTTATGGTTTTTTTTTCCGATCACCGTGTGAGATATGCATGCATAGAAAAAATATTTTGAACCGAAAAATAAAATCGAATCCAACCTGAAAAGGAGTACCAAATTCAAATCAAAACCTATAAAAACCCGAATGGGTCCTAAACTCTTATATCCAAAGAAATCGAATGGATCCTACACTCCTATATTTGAAAAACCAAACTCGAACCAAACGTTAACCGAGAACCGAATAGATACTTGAAATACTCGAAATACAACCATATTCTCAAATTTTTTAATAATACATAAACTGGATATAACTCAGTAAACCCTACAATTATAAGGCCGAGAATATCAATTATTTTTAGATCGAAATAACCAAATACCAAAAATAACCAAACTATTTGAAAGTTCTTACTTATATTTGTGAAAATTTAACCAAAATTTATTCAAATTAACCAATTTATTTATTTATTTATTTTCTGATGGTTCGTAAATTTGAAAAGGAAAGTTCAATTTTATTGAAAACCAAATAATAAGAATTAACATATATTAAAAATATAAACTTGAAAAGGAAAGTTCAATTTTATTGAAAACCAAATAATAAGACTTAACATATATTTTGGAAGTATAAAAGGTAAAATACACAAATTTTATTATTTAGTTATCTTCTTTTTTTTGTTTGTAGATTTTTTTTGTTATTAAGAAAAAAATAACATAATCTTTTTATTATTTAGTTATGTTTTTTTTTTTTTTTTTTTTTTTTTTTGTAAGTTTTCCTTTTTTATTAAGAAAAAAATAACATAACCTTTTATTATTTAGTTATCTTCTTTATTTTGTAAGTTTTTTTTCTGTTAAGAAAAAAAAATATAATTTTTTTTACACATGTCAGAATTTAATTAATAAAACAACACATGATCATGTTAATTGTAATTTTGATACATGTCAGAAATTCCGGGAGACACATGAAAGTTTATAGAGAAATTCCCTCAAATAGCACCAAAATAAGTTTTTGTTCCAAAAATAGCTCACATTTTTATTTAGTACAAAAATAGCATTTTATGAAGTTCATAATTTAATTTTTTTAGTTTGGGTTGACTATATTAGAATTTAGGGTATAGTTTTTAGGGGGTAGGGGGTACAATTTAGGGTTTAGGGCTTAGGGTTTAGGGTTTTCTAAACCCTAAACCCTAAATCCTAAACCTTAAAAATATGAAGTTAGGATTACCCTTTAATAAAAATGCTAATTGTGTCTTAAATAAAAATATGAGCTAAAAATGTCACAAAAACTTCATTTTGTGCTATTTTTGAGAATTGCCCAAGTTTATATGTACAATAAGATTACAAAAGAAATTTTAGGAGTTGGGAATATGAAAGAGTTAAGTACCCATTTTGTTATTTTTTTTTGACTTGTCTAAATCAATGTAACACGATGAGACAACTTGACAAACAAAAAGGCAAAGGCCCTTCCTCTTCACTTTTCAATTTTTTTTTCTCTCCTTATCTAATCATATCTTTTCGACAAGAAAAACAAAAATAGAAATATGCCTACTACTCGGAGATCATCGGTTCGCATCACCTCCGCAGCAACTCAACGCCGGCTAAAATCGAAACCAGAACCGGCGGTTAAGGAATTTATCAACATTATTTCCCTCTCAACGATCAAGAAAAAGATGATGGTAAAAAAAGAAAAAACATTTTACTCACTTGTTTTCACTTTATAAAAATGAAACTTACTTGCATGTGTGGATTTCTTACAGAAAATCCCGGCGAGATTTGTGAGCTTAGGTCCTAAACTCTCTGACATTGTAACTATCGAGACTCCTGTGGGTTTCAAGCGTTCGATTCGGATTAAACGAATTGGTAATGAGGTTTGGTTTGAAAATGGTTGGAGTGAGTTTGCAAAGACTCTTTCTTTAAGTGAGGGTCATCTTCTGTTTTTTCATTACAAAGGGAATTCAAGTTTCCATGTTACTATCTTTGATATGTCTGCTTCTGGGATTAAATATCCACTTGACAAAGTTTATGTCATTGAGAGTGATGATGATGATGATGATAATGAACAAGTGATAGAAGTTATGGATGATGGTGAAGAAGGGTTTACAGTATTTGGAAGTAGTGATGGTGATGGAGTGATCGATTTGGATTAATTGTTGAAGAAGAAACCAAGAGTCAACATTCGATACTCGGTAACAAGTTTAAGACTTTTTATTTCTGAAGTAGGATTTGTCTGTTTTGTATTTTATAACTTTTGAGACCCATCCTTAAGTTTTGTGTAATTGCCTACTTATAATTGCTTGTCATGTCTATTCATTTTTATTTTACTTGTCACAGTTAAAACCAACCAGACCATTAGCTTCACTGACTAAATTGGTAGTGAAACAAGCTGCTCGGATCCAAAAGCCAAACCCATCATTCTCCCGATGAAGATGAAAAGTATTTACAACCCTACTTTTGACCCTAACTACCATTCAAACAAAGAGTTTTAACACTCGAGGGTTACATATGTTTATAATCGGCAAATACTTATCCACATCCAAACATAAGAGAACCTGAAGTTTCACTCAAAACACTACTTAAAGACCCAGAGAACCAGACAGATTCTCGAAGAAATGCAAGAGAGAGAGAGAGAGAGAGAGAGAGGACATGGTTAAGAGACCCTACCTGAAATTTAACTCTGGGGAGCAAGTTCACTGATGGAAGCAGAATCGTTTTGGTTACACGTACTCATTGACGCGAAAGGCGGTGACTTTCAGAACGAAATCTCGAGTTCTGAGTAGCTCAAACACACATACATCTCCTTCACCTATATTGTTCTCGAGTGTGAACTCATACCATCCTTGACTAAACTTAGCTCTCCCTGCTTTGTAAAGGCATCTCACTGGCCATTGTTTCTCACCGAGCTGGAGCTTGATGAAACCAGATATCCCACTTAGGTACTTCTCAGCAAACCCAGAAGGCAAGTACTGTCGAAAAAACCGGAAAAAAAAAGTTAAAGAAAAGAAGAAACGGGTTATGGTAAATCTTTCACATAAATCTTCAACATGAATTATCAATTCCGAGAAGTGTTTTACCATGATGCAGCCTCTGTACAGATATGACGGTCGCAGAACAACTCTAAAGAAAGGATTGGTTGGTTCGAATGTTTTGGCTGCATTGATGGCTCTCTCTCTTTCCTCTGCAGTTACAGTCCTCTTCCTAGCAGAAGCACTCTCATAAAACTTTGAACGGTTCTCTGAGTCATCACCACCCGGAGTTGAAGAGTTTATTTCCTCTGCGCATACCAAAACAATGAATCATTTGACTCTCCTCCGAACAAAAGTCAATGCGTATAATTAAGAGTTTGTCTCTGATACTTACCAGGATTAGGATTCTTCTTCTTCCTCCCTCTCTTCTTAAGCACTTTCTTCGGCGTTTCTTCAGCTTTAGATTCAACAAACAAGCTTTGGATGGTTGTTGAACCACCATAAGCTTTATTCACTGGTGCAGTAGATTCAGGCTTCGCTGGATAAATGACCTCAGCGCCTTTGTCTTGAAGGTCTTCAAACAAACGAGCACGTTTGTGGAACTGATTCTGTGCGGATTCCATGTTCATAAGAGTACTAAACTAGTGGTTGATCTCAAAGAGCGGGGGATAGAATGAAAATGTAGACGGTAAAAGCGGAATTGCCTTTGTATCAGAAAAACCAATCCGAATAGAGTAAGGCTCGATCGACAAACTCCTGCCAACCTTCTTGAAACCAGACTTTGTTCCTTAGTCCTACATGACCATCAGGTACAGTGAGTGCAACAGAAACCGAAAGATAAAACTTGAATATATAATGAACCAAGTAGTGACCAAGAACTTCACTTGGATCAACACAATACTATAGTTTATAATCAACAAGCTTCCATAAATGCAATGGCTGAAAAAAAACAAGTTAAACTATATATTAAAAACAACGCATGCTTCTAGATCTATGAAGTCCACACATATATAGTCTTCATGATGAGACCAAAGTCAAATCTACAGTTGGAGTCAGAAACATAATTTCAACTTTTATTTCTCATAAAATTCTCAATAAATCTGATAGATACACAACCTGAGCAGTATCTAAAGTCAAAACAGCTTCAAACACACATTCCTGAATTTCACTGACACACCTCTCATTTCACCACAAAAATCAAAGACTAGATTCAGATTTCTACAAGTTCAATTTTTTTAACCAACCCAAACAAAGAACATAAAATAAAATAAAATAAAAACACTTTCTTTTGCTTACTTCCTCCGTTCCCAAATTTACAAGTCTCCATTTGTGAATATTTACCACAAAAAAAGATCGAAACTTTATCACTTCTTGTCACTCAATTTTGAACACCCAAAACAAAAGAAGACATCTTTGACTTGATTTTGAAACTAGAATTGACATACACACACAAAAGCTTCTCAATTTATCAGAACAAAGAAATTAAAAAGGCTCAATTTATCAGAACAAAGAAATTAAAAAGGCTGCGAGAAAGAGAAGAAGAAGAAGAGATTAATTTTACCAGATGCTTGAGTTGAATGATGGATGAGAGAATAAGGTTGTGGAAGAAAGGGTCCAGAGTCATATTCAGATAAATCTAAGAGTGACGAAGTAAAAAAAGAGATAAAAGAAGGGACCAGAGTCAGATCATTAAACGACGCCGGAGAATTCGACTCTGAAGAAGAAAAAAAAAAAACCCTTTTCAGATCTGAAACCAAAATTAAAGTTTCTGCAAAAGAGTCAAAGGGCTTTTTAACACACTCTCTGGTTACAAAAACCTGATCTGAGTGACCCAACCAAAATAAAATAAAAAAGACCCAACTTAGACCTAAATACGCTCGAGCGAGTGAGTTTATCCTTGACTCTGATCGTCGAATCGGTGAGTCCGACTCGTGTAGGTTTTTTTTTGGCTAACTAATTATAAAGCTTTACCGTCCCCACCAACTACTCTTTTCCACCTAATTTTTATTTCCTTTTTTTTGCAGTATAATTAATACTTTTGGCTTTTTAATATATATTTTATTATATAAAAGTTGAATTGCACGAAAACTCATAATTGTCCAAATTATAATTAACGAAATTGTAAATTGTGACATATGTCTATTCATGAATGAGATTTTGACACGTGTAAGAGCATGTTCATCAAAAAAATTTTATTTATAGACCCTCAAATAAAATAAAATAAATAATTATAAAAGAAAGAAATGCAAGATAGAAAATGAAGAAAAAGAAGACGAGGGTCTATAGTTTTTCATGTAGTCTCTCAACAAATAATTAAAAATGAATAATATTATTATGTTGAATGGATTTTTTAAAAGTTAAGAGACTTTGGAGAAAGTCATCGTTTGATCATCCATATTCTTTTACACGTGTCAGAATCTCATTGATTGAGCGATACCTATCATGATCTCGTTAATTATAATTTTGAGACGTGTCGAATTCTTGTGAGTGCAATCCAACTTTATATAATAAGATAATAAACAAAGTCTACAACATCAATCTATTAAAAACAAGGAAAATACTCAAAACATCAATCTATTAAGAACATAGAGAGTATTTACTATTTCTTAACATAATACTCCTATATGTTATGGTCTTCAATTAGTTAGGAATTTTTTTATTAAAATTAATTTAATATTTAATTCAGTATGATGTACTCGAAATTATTTCAATAAAAGTAAAGAACATGATTGATTTAGTGTAAGTTTGAGTCAAACAACAAAAATTTACTTTTTCTACATGCAAAACACTATAATTCAATGTTGAAATAACGTTAAATATATTATAAACTAAAAAAAAATTTACAAATATATAATAAACAAACAAAATAAAAATATTAATACACACAATAAAGAAACAAAAAAAAATAGCAAGTTAAAATTACACGAATAATATAAATATTTATAAACAATAAAACTTACCGCGGGTTCAAATGTAATAATAATATCATAATACACAACGACGAAAAAAAATTCAAAATAATTATAAACTTATTATCAAAGTATTTTCTAGTCCGTGTTAAAGTCATTTTAGATATGTTATCATCTTGAATCAAATTCAATGACATTTTAAGTGTTGACAAACTTTGAAAACCTTCGGTAACAGGATAGCTTGAATTATTGAAGACGAGTGAGCTAGTAAAACAGGAATCCAAACACTTTAGACAATTCCAAGATTATTCCCAGGTAATTATCTCGCTCGAAATTTAAGTAAATGAATTACTTCTTGAGGGATGTTTGTCTGTTTAGAGACAGAGAACAATGTATTTACCACAAAAAAAAATAAAAAAAATAGAGATAGAGAATGTTGTAAAGATCACCTGGAAACGTATATGAAGACATAAAAGTATATTCAAATTATAAACAGTTATATACAAAAAAAAACTATAGACGAAACGTAATAAACATATATTGATAACATATCTTTGAATCACACAACATTAGTTCTAAAGTTTTCTACAGTTGGATTTTGATTTTGACAACCAAAAAAAAAAAATCATCCATACAACATTTTTATAGAGGATTAATTTGAGTTTAAAACTTTTATGGCTAAAAGCCTCCATTTTATGTTCAAAGAAAAAAGTTTACAATAACATTGAACTAGAGGTTTTTATGTGAGGAATGAGTTTCTTTATCTTTTGTTTATATCGTGTAGACAGGCTGACGGGATTGTCTTATATAGCACCCTTTATATTTATAGGGTTAAATTCGTAGATAACCTTTGACCAAACAAAGATTAAGAATTATATTTTTGTGCTAGACTTTGTGGGTGATTAACATTTTTGGAGTAGGATTAATACCAAAATATCCCTTTGTTTAAGTGTTTTTACAAGATGAACCATTTGTTAAGAAATGATGAGACTGATGCCAACATGACCGACAATATTAAGAAAGAGAAACAAGAGGATGAGAGAGAATCCAGTGAAACAAAAGAGATATCAAAGGTGGAGATCTAACGAGAGGAGAAAAAAAATGCTTCAATGTTTCGTCGAGAATTCTGACGAAAGATTGGGTTGGAGTTGCTGCTGGCTGAAATGGCAGAGATCTAGAAAAGAAGCATCAAGAGACGAAAAATAGAAGGAAGAAGTTTACTTCAGTAATTGCATATGCATATTTGACAAGGCATTGTAGCTTATGGTTAGTTCCTTAATTATTTTTTGTTCCATAGTTACTTTTTACAAATTCCCTTATACTCTCTCAATTTCTAATTGATTATATTTCTAAGATTTTCACACATGTTAAGAAAACATATTAAAAATTGATTAATAATGCATCATTTTTTGTGATCAACAATTTTCTATAACTTTAAACCAATAGAATTCAATTATTTTTTCTTGAAATCTACAATTTATCATCAATAACTAATAAATTATGCATAGAAAACCTAAAAATGTGATCTTTTTGAAAAAAAAAATTCCTAGAAATAGTGAAATACAATCAATTATAAATGGGGGGAATATGTAATAGAAGTTAAATATAGCACCCTTTTTGGATGAGTGCTATATAAGTTAACTTCGAAAGTGTTAACTTATCTGCTTGATTCACAGTTTATAATAGATTTGGTTGTATGTCATCTTTATATGCAATGATCCAACTCGAATTACCACATGTTAACATTGTATCAAAGATGGATATCTTGCAAGACAAAAGTAACATCAAAGACTACTTAGAACTGGAGCCTTGCACATTGTTGGCAGAGTTAAACAAAAGGATGGCTCCTCAATTTGCAAAACTGAACAAAGCCTTGATTGAGATGGTGGGAGAGTATGTATGGTGAATTTCATACTGCTTGACTTGAGGAAAAAACGGAGCATTCAATATGTTCTGTCCCAAATCGACATATGTATCCAGTTTGGAGAAGATGTTTATGTGAATATCAAAGATGAGGATGAAGATTTTGGTGGTGATGGTCCTCAACTCCTCATATATAATTGTTTAGTTTGGCTTGCTTTTTTCTTAAATTGTAAACAATTTCGGTCTCATTGTTCTTGTTAGAGGCCCATGAGCTTGTGTGAATTACTTCATTGCAGAGTATCAAAAAACTTAAATGAAAAAAAAGTGTTAACTTATATTAAATATAAATGTTATCTTTCTTCTTCTGTATATTTATTAATGTCTTATGTATCTACTACAAGTTACAAAGTTTTTTGAATTGAGATTGCAGCTCATATTCTTATAAATATAATTTTACACCCTAGAGTCAAAATCAAATAAATTTTTAATTTTATTATTGAATTCAAATACAGCCAACAACCAAATTTATTACAGTAATTAAGTACACAAGTACATATTTGAGAGAACATGATATTGTGCTAAGAAACGAAGATGGTAAATCGAAAACTAAATAGAAATCGAAGAGATGTCTGGATCTAAAAATATTAAAAGATAAACATTACAATCTCATAATTTTAGTGAGAAAAAAAGGGAAAGATCATCATTTTCTTTTTCAACAACCATTTCTTCTATTGCATTATTTAGTTTTTTTTTAGATGCGCTTGGGTCTGAGAATTACTCTGAATGCCAGAAAAAAATAATCTAAACTGATGGTGCAAACGATAATGGTTGCAGGTAGGGTTGGAATTGGGTAATAATGGTCGAATTTCGTAAAAGTTTATGTAAGCTGGAATGCTCTCAGACCACGTCCCTGAGTGATGACTTTTTCTTGACGTTCTTATGATCTGTAAGAAACTCCACATGTATGTTCTCATCCTTGTTCTCCTTAGTGAATTTGGATGGATCCCAAATATGCCCCAAATGACTGTAGGTTTTGACCTCTACTATTTCACTAAAACCCTTTAACAACATAGAAAAATAAAAAGAGAGTTAATTGACAATTAATCAAGTCTTTAAAAATCCATAGTTGCAGTGAAAGAATTAAAAATTTTGAAAACGTTATATGATACCTTGAACGCAATGTTGTTGTATAGCCATTGAAGTCCCTCTTTAATACCTTCTCCCAAAGTAATAAACAAAGCAGCACATTTCCAATTAACTAAAACCTAAAGCTTCAGCTAGTATTAATCTCAATCATTAACAATACCAACATAATGAGTAATATCTTGTAACATGATAATATATAATAGTCTTTTGTTGAGAAACAAAAAAAAAATGACATGGACAAGTTAAGAAGAGTTGTAACTATATGTGAAGAAACATAACATAGAAAGTAATTTTGCAGCAAATGAAGATTTTACATCATATCACAATGTAAAAAACCAGAAGCACGTTTATGGTAGAAAATAAACTAAGGACAATCAATGGAGTTAAGCTATTGTGTAAGATATAGGAAATGATTTAATAGTTTTTTCCGCATATATTCGTAGGTTAAAAGCTCTATGATTCATATTTTCCAGCTTCTAAGTAAGATTTGATATATAAGATTCATATTTTGGGAGTATCTTTACATCAAATCAAAATCGCAATCTCTGAAACTCTAATGTTCTTGGTCACTGTGTTATTCACATGGCTCCAATAGTGATCCTTTCTTTTAGCTCATGACATTTGATTTACAATTGGGTATCCAAGCGGAATCATTATTGTTAAAGTCTGAATCGGATTGGTAAGACACTATTGATTTTATACATGTGTCTATGTCGGATTTTGAATCATTGCGATTTAAACTGAACAATAAATATAGTGTACATACCTTTTCCCCATCATCTTTTTGACCTAACTTGACTGCGACATGTAAACGAACATGACCCTATTTTAGAACTTGACTACATATATATATGTTCATTAACTTAATTTTCAGCCAATATGTCCATTTTCTGTGCAACAAACGATTACCCTATACTTCGAAGGTAACGTTTTCAACTAATTTTGATTATATAAATGAAATTAATCATTAGGAAGTCATGTAAGATAAATAAGTGTACTAAATGTTGTACTAAATAATTAAGTTATTTTATCAAAAGGAAATAATGATGTTAACTTTATATGTGATAATCGGCTAAATGGTATAGATTTTATTGTAAAATACTTCAATAGTTTCTACAATAATCTATTTTCTGTATTGCATATGTTAAAAACTTAAAAGGTAGAGAGTCCCAGATTCACTAGAAAGTGATATTTGAATCTTTGATACACAAGTATATTAAAATAGTTAAAAAGTTAAATAGTTTAATTAGTCTTACTCTTATTAACTTCAAATTTCAATAGTTTTTTGTTACTAAAATTTGCCTAGAATAACATTACTTTTTAAGTTAATTACTAGACTAATACTCCCAAAATAAGTTTACTAGACTAATACTAATTTTTTTGTCAAAATACTAAATAACCAAACTAAAATTTCATATTAACCAAAATGCCATTATAATTTAAAATTAGAGAAAAAAAAATTGAATAACAAAATACAAATAAAAATGTAAAAAAAAAGAAAAAAATCCAAATCAGTTTAATTTTAACCCAACCCACGACATTTCACCCAAAAAACATATTCATCTTCGAGATACAAGGATTATCCTCTCCATAGTAGAATCTTTGAAGGAGAAAATCACAAGAAGAGATAAGATAGATGAGAAGCAAATAGAGAAAGAATAAGATGAAATATCATGAAAAGGAATAACTTGGAGATGACGGTTGAAAACTGAAAGAATGTTTGAGGAAGAAGAAGAAGGAGGCTGTAAAAACCCTAATTATTTCGTGGGTATGCATTTTTTTTAGAAAATTTTTCCAATTTTCGTCATTAGTAAAATACGGAAATCTGCGATATCATTTAAACAAATCTACGGTAAAAACTCTGCGGTAACATTGCTGCAATAAGTCTACCACAATAACTCTGCAGTTACTAAATATACTATTCTAGTAATAATAATATCTCGGTAAAGGGAATTGCATCTAATTTTTGACGTTTTTAGGAACAATAACTCTGCGATAACACAAAAAAAATCTGCGGTAACTAAAAGGTTAATTTAGCAATTAAACTTTGGTCATAAAATCTGCGGCTACTAGTATGTGAAACAAACATCTGCTATAACTAAATTTTAAACTCTACGATGAAAATAAAAGTCTGCAAAATAAATCTACAGTAAAAAAATATATCTACCGTATAAATTCTAACAACTTTGGAAATGGAAAAATCTACTGCCTCTTTATGAGTTTCAGAAAATAAATCTACGGAGGCTAAAATATCTACGATGAATTCAAAAATCTACTACAACTAAGACATATAAATCTACGGTACAAATTAAATCTTCCAACCAAATCTACGGAATAAAATAAATCTACAAAGTAAATCTGCGGTAAAACTTTAAATCTACCATTTTAAAAAATCTGCGACAACGTCGAATCGTAGATTTATGTTGTAGATTTTTATGTCAGCGAAAAAAATGCTGATGTGGAATTAATTCATAATGGCATTTTCGTAAAGCCTTTTTTTTTTACTCATGGTCTGAAGGGTATTTTTGTAATCAAAATAACTCATTTAACACTAATTTTTTCTATGTTAAGTTAGCAATTAAATCAAAAATTAGTATTATTCTAGTAATTCTTCCTTTTTGTTATTTATGTTTACGAAATTTTAAAGACAACATATAAGTCTTGTCTTGATATTAAATTTATAGAAGAAAACATTAAAATTTGAAGGACAATATATGGAAATATTTAAACAAATGGTAATGATTAAAAAACCATCTAAAATCTAAAAATTACAATTTCTTATTTAAGAAATTAAATGATGTTTTCTACCCCTGACTATATAAAGAGCCACTAATTAAATTTAAACTCTTATAAATAAATAAAAAATCAACCATATCTCAAATTTAATAGGACAAACGCTATTATTAACCAAATTCTCCTAATTTGGAAGTAAGTAACCTTTAGAACTAATTTTGACTAATCACGAGGAATAAGTATTAAATAAATAAACAAATATACTATGCAATTCAGCAAATTTATTATGTCAAATATATCTAGTATTTAAAAATATTGACCTGATGTGAGAGTTTTGGAAATGTTAAAGTTACTTTCGGTAGTTTTTTTTTATCTTCAACAATTTTGGTTCTATAAGTAAGTTCATTACAATTCCATCAATATGCATTATATTATTCAAACATCAGAACACTAGAACAAATAAATTTCCTTAATATTAAATCTATATACGTGGTATGAATCTATAAATATCGATATGGATGCGATTACATAGTCAAGTTGAAACTGCAAGAGCATGATGATCTGATTGACGATGAAAGATTGTCCTCAGACACGACTTATGCTAGTGATGTTAGCGTCTGCCACCATGTCTATAGAGGATCTGCAATTAAAATGCAAGTATTGTCCTAAGATGTTCGCTAAACCACAAGCATTAGGTGTTCATCAAAATGGCCACATGAGGGAGATAGAGATCCCAAAAGAAAAAGGGAGCATATTTGCATTTTGATGACCACCCAAGGCTTGTGGTTTAGCGAACCTCTTAGGAATCTTTACCAATTCTAACCAGACAGATCAAGATCCATATCCCCTTACACTCGTTTTCTAGCCAATACGCAATTCTACAAAAATTTGAACAACCCCGTTTCAAAGGTGAGATATCGGAAAATCTAACTATGATTTACATTCAATGCACCAGGTCACAAAAATCTGATTTTGCAGGATTATACATTGACCCAAGTCGAGGAATGGACCATAGTTGAAGTTTTACGGCGATCGCAGTCCAACCTCCTAATGTCCAATTTCAACCCTCTGTGTGTCACAACTGGATTGACATATATAAAATCACCTCAATATACCTTTTTCCTTGTTAAAGGATTGAAAACAGAATAAAAATAAGAGGTTATAGAGCCCAGCCCACGCCCATTGTTATGTTAAGTTATACATAAACCAAGTAGAAGAACTAATTGAACCAGATTTTCGAACTGAACTAGAAGAACCCGATGGTTACAAGATAGTAACCATCAAAAAGTTAGGGCTTGATTGGTTCATCCGCCGCAACCACTCGCAACCACTACGTTTGTTGTTGCAAGCATTTAAAAACAATCATGGAAATTGCAATAGGTCGCTCTGTACCGTTTGAAACCGCTAGATTTCAAAAGTTGCTTCAAACTAGCGTTTGCGGTTACGATTGGTTAAAAAATTATTTTTATATTTTAAATCTATAGTACTAATAAAAATTTATTAAAAACTATAAAAAGTTTACAGAAAAATTTATCATATTAAATTCTTAAATGCTTGATATATGTATTTTCTAAACTAAATTAACTTTATAAGTATTTAATACACATATATATATATATATATATATATGTGTGTGTGTATAAAATGTTTCAAACCTCTTAAAATATTTTTGGAATTTATTTAAAACTATATTTTCTAATTTTTATCATATTAAAACAAGTTATGTGTTCATATATAAACTATATATTAAAAATATATTTGATATATTGTTAAACCGCTACCGCAACCGCGGTTAATCAGTTATAAATTTTCTGCAAACGCACCTAATTCTAATTTTTAAACCAATCGTATAACGCATATAACCGCAGCAGCCCGCTTTTACAAACTCTCACACCCGCAAGAGTTACGTTTAAACCAGTCAAGCCCGTTACTGATTCCTCCCATTGTCGAGTCGGTACAATTGAAGCTTTGCATGCAAGTCTTCGCCAAATTTCCCACGAGAAGCTGCAGTAGATTTTGTGTTGCCTAGTACATGCACCTCAACATACTTATAGTTCACTCTTGTGTTGCCTAGATTTTAGTTGAAAGTTACATATTTATGATCCTTAGAACCACTACAAGAAAATCGAGTATTCTTAACGTCAAAATAACGCTATGTAACAATACGAAATAAAGGGAAAAAAAATTTACCAACCAAAAAGTAGATACTATCGTGTTATAGTTCATTATCCGCAAATTTTGTTCTTTCTAAGAAACAATCTAGTAAAATAATTACATTGCTCGTTTGTAATTAGCACTTAAAATTTTCTCTTTTTTTCTGGTTTTGTTACAAATATATTAACTTGGAAAAAAATGGACATAAATGTTAAAAATAGGTAAAACTGTCACTACTACAATTGTTTTAGTAGCCTGGGAACATCGGTGGTGGAGGTGATGCATATTGGAATCCGATGTGTGGTGGCAAAGTGAAATCACCATCACCATCATCATCATTGTTTTTCTCTGATGGTGGAACAGTTGTATCGGAGGATGGAGAAGATGATGGTGGTGATGAATAAGTGATAGGTGATGGTTCTGGTGCTTCAACTTCTTCTGATTGTTCTGGTGATGAGACCGGTTCGTTTGATGGTGTTGGAGAATGAACCGGTTCAGAGATTGGTGTTGGGGTGTGAACTGGTTCAACTATTGGTGTTGGAGCTTGAATTGGTGATAGGTCGAATTCTGATGATGGAGTTGGTGATTGGACTGTTTCAGAAGATGGGGTTGGAGCTTGGAATGGTGTTGGACTTTGAATTGGTGATTTATATGATTCTGATGATGGAGTTGGTGATTGAACTGTTTCAGAAGATGGGGTTGGAGCTTGGAACGGTGTTGGACTTTGAATTGGTGATTTATATGATTCTGATGATGGAGTTGGTGATTGGACTGTTTCAGAAGATGGGGTTGGGCCTTGAACCGGTGTTGGAGCTTCAACTGGTGGTTGAATGGTTATATGTGTTGGTGGTGGTGAGAAAATTGGTGGAGGTGGAGAATATATTGGTGCTGGTGGTGGTGAGTGGATTGGAGGAGGCGGTGAGTATATAGGTGATGGTGGTGGTGGAGATGAAACCGGTGGTGGTGGAGGAGAGAAAACTGGTGGTGGTGGAGAAGCAACTGGTGGAGGTGGAGAAGCTACTGGTGGAGGTGGAGAGTGCATAGGTGGAGGTGGAGAGTGCACAGGTGGTGGAGGAGGAGAATGTACCGGAGGAGGTGGTGGTGAATAAACAGGAGGTGGCGGTGAGTGAACTGGAGGTGGAGGTGGTGAGTAAACCGGAGGTGGAGGTGGTGAGTAAACTGGAGGCGGTGGTGAGTAAACTGGTGGTGGTGGTGGTGAGGAAGGCATAGGTGGTTGTGGTGGTGGTGCACGTGTTTCCTCTACCTTAGGTGGTGGTGGAGGGCGACGCTTTTTAACCGGAGATGCATTGTATGGATCTTCTGGTGTTGGTGCTTGTACTGGTGCTTCTTTTGGTGGTGAAACCAGCTTAGGGGGATCAGGTATTTGTGGTTGTTCAGGCTTAGGTGACTCCTCTGGTTTTGGTTGCTCTGGTTTAGGAGAATCCTCTGGCTTTGGTGGTTGTGGTTTAGAAGACTCTTCTGGTTTTGGTGACTCGGGTCTAGTTGTAGGTTTTTCTGGTTTAGGAGATTCATGTTTTGGTGGTTGAGGTTTAGGTGTAGGTTGTTCAGGTGTTTTTGGTGTCTCTGGTTTTGATGGCATTTGTGGTACCGGCTTAGGTGATTCATCAGGCTTTGGCATAACCGGTTCGGGATTGGATGGATTTGGCTCAGACTTCTTTGGTGGATTTGGTGATGGTTTAGAACCACCGTTGCCACCGCCAGAACATACGTCTTTGCTACAATCTACAGGACGACTAACCACCGGTAAGCATTGTTTAACCGACTTTTGATCCGGTCTATTTGGAAGACAATTATTCTTATCATCAAGTTGTTTCCCATTGTTTCTCCCTGGAACACAGCTTTCAGCTTCTCCATTGAAAAAATTGTAAGAAAACTTGAAGCTATCCAATTTAGGCAACTTGCACAATTGATCAACAACAAATCCAGTAAGCTTGTTATTCGATAAATCCAACTGCTCAACGCTACCTAAACCGGATAAGCTTGATGGTAAACTACCAACAAAACCGTTGTTGCTCGCATCAAACACCGTCACATTGTTGAGCAAACCAATCTCCTTAGGGAAACAACCGGTTAAATTGTTTCCAGTGAAGACAACCTCATTGAGGTTCTTCATATGACCAATCGATTTCGGGATACAACCACTGAATTTATTATTTGCGAATGTCACAACCGATGCTGTTGATTTTCCCATTGTAGCGGGAATAATTGATTCAAACCTATTATTATTCAAAAAGATCGCATCAAGATCTTTATCAAATATTTCTGATGGCAAACTTCCTTCAAACTCATTGTATCTTATATCAAGATACTTTAAAGACGGCCACGAGAGGGAAACTTCAGGGAATTTTCCAACAAATCTATTGTTGCTAACATCAAATTCATACATCAACGCGATTTTCGAAAAGCTTTTGGGGATAATTCCACAAAACCGATTCGAATTGATGTGAAACAAAGCTAGGTCAGTCATAAGACCTAGCTCTGGTGGTAAATGTCCTGCAATATCTGCATGGTTAAGATCAACTCCAGCAACAACCGTAAGACTAGGATCATCTAGAGCTTCCGCACAATAAACTCCATTGTAAGAACACACATCAGAGCCAACCCAGTTGGCTGTGGTTTTGAATGGATCAGAGTATATTGCTTTTTTCCATGCTTGAAGAGCAATGTAGGCTCTTTTGAGACGATCGTTTTCAAACTTGAGATTGGGATCGACTTTGTTGATGTCATAACATTTTCGTTCTAGGTCTTTTGTGAGATCAGCATTTTCTGGAAATGAAGGCTCGTGGTCAAAGGTGGCTATAGCAAAGGAAGAGCTAAGGAGGAGGAAGATGAAGCAGCCAAGGGGCCTTACAAATTTTATTTTAGTCATTTTTTTTTTTTATGAGAAACCTTGGGAAAGACCCAAGGCTGCTTATAGAAGAGTCTTGAGAGAAAATTTTAAGAATGTAAGAAACGTAATTATAAGAAAAAAAAAGAATAAACAGAACTAACTAATTCTTTTTTAGACTCGGTTGCTATCTTTAGAAGATATAAAATTAGTTATTGTTTTACAAGATTATAAAATAGTAAATTGCTAATATAGATTTTCAACGATAAATAATTTAGGTCATTGACGTCGTCAACAACTTTCATCTTTTTTTGTTTACCATAATTGAAATGTGGATGACTGATTTCTACAGTCTACATAATAGTTTTGAAGACTGTTAAATAAGATTTTCTAGTGCTGTCACAATCTCGTTAACTACATTGTATCGTGTTATCCAAAATAGTTAGAACTTAGAAGTTATTGATTGTAAAACATATTTTCCAAAAATAAATGTACCCGACACGTTACTTGGTGGAGACCACCCAACAAACAAACCTAATCCTAAACCTCAAACAAGACAATACTTCTTGTAATTGTCTAGTTGAATTAATAAATTATCGCGATGATCATTGTTCGACGACGACCCGAATATATTAAGATCTGCCTTCGTCTAAATCATATCTACCTTGAAAGTGTGAACACATGTTCTGGAAAAACTGAATATTATAACAGCAATTTTTCTTTATATATCTTTATGAATAAACAAATTATATACATAAAAACCAAAAAAACAAAAAAATACACGAGGATATACTCACGGGGTATGTAAGACTCTTTAATGATCTTTTGGTTTTATACACAAACCACATCTATTGATCTTTTATACAAATCATACCTTTTGTCCGAAACGTCACGTGGCAGATTGAGGCAAGACAGTAATAATAGAAACAAGACGGACAAAATAAACGAACCATAAAAGAAGAATTACATTAATTACAGAAACCCCACGAGAGGAATCGGAACGGCGGTGTAGTTACTCCGACGACCATTCATTACCGGAGAATATTGAATCACCGGCGGAGGACGGTGACGGAAAGCTACTTCGATTGATTCTGCTACGGCGGCCACGAAATCTACGGTCAATTTCACCAACTCGATGCAAATCTCCATTTTAAGAGTCACCATTGTAGACAAATGAATTAAGAAGAATGATCTTCTTTTTTTTTTTTTTTTAAATACGCTTTTTGATTTCTTCTCTCTATTTTCCGCGTCTCCAAAGATTTTGCTCGTCTTTCTGAAGTCTTATTACATGCAAAAACCAGTTTATATATGCAAATATCCATATTATTATTTTATTTTAGTGGACCGATTAAAATACCACGTGGCTTTAAACTTGTAAGCAATAATTAGCAAGTTTTATTTTTCTTTTATATTTGCAAGATGCTTTGCTTCGTTGGCTCTTGGTTTATGCGAAGAGCCAATAATACGTAGGGGGCATTTCTTTACATACATAATAGTAGATATGTTATGTGTATAACCTTATTGTGTACAGAAAGCAAGGGTTCTTAAATAACAAAAACAAAAAAATTAAAATATACTTCCTCAATTCATAAAATTTTTATTTTTCTATTTTCTACGTATATTTAACTTCATATTTTTATTATAAACTTATTTAATTATTTTATTTTCTATTAAAAATAATTTGTTAATAAACATAATATTAAAATTATTATTTTAACAAATTTCTTAATGTGCAAATCCTAAAATTATAATGAATACTAAACTAAAATATCCATCGACTGCACAATTAAATCAGGCTGATGTTACTAGGCTTAAATGTTGTTATAATCAGTTCCAAAATAAGTATACCAGAAGTTTAGAATTCTGTTTTTATGTAAGGTGTATCCAATCTCTCTGTTTTTTTTTTTGTGTAATTTGTCTATAATGACTCTCATGTTAAATAATATTACTAGAATAATTCTTCTTCTAAACGATTAACTAAAAAAATGGATAAAAGACAATATTATCTACTCCATCTAACAAAATAACAATATTGGCATTGTGTAAAAAAAATAAAAAAGATAAAGATAAAAACAAAAAAACGTTTAAAAAAATTAAAATAAATATAAAAAATCAAAAAATCAAAAAATCAAAAAATCAAAAAATCAAAAAATCAAAAAATCAAAAAATCAAAAAATCAAAAAATCAAAAAATCAAAAAATAAAAAAATCAAAAAAACAAAAAATCAAAAAATCAAAAAAATCAAAAAATCAAAAAAATTAAAAATTAAAAATTAAAAAAAAAAATAATAAAAAATAAAACGAAAAAATTCAAAAATTCAAAAACTAAAAAAATTAAATTTTTTAAAAAAATTAAAAATAAAAAATTACAAAAAAAATTTTAAAAAAGAAGAATAATAAAAAAAAAATTGTTAAAAACTAAAATAAAAAAAAATAATAAAAATAAATAATTATAAAATATAACATATTAAAAAAATTGGAAATTTCAAAAAAAAAAAAAAAATTTAAAATCTAAACTAATTCAAAAATATCTTATTTAAAAATAAAAATTATTAAAATATTTAAAAATATCTTACACAATTCATAAATAAAAAAATAAACATAAAAATATATTATACAAAAATAGTTCAAAATAACTAAATTATTAAAATATTTTTAAAATATCTTTAAAATAATTTATTAACATAATTTAAAAATAAATAAATAATATTTTATTCGAAAATAAAAATTATTAACATAATTTCAAATATCTAAGAAATTCAAAATTAAATAATTTAAAAATAAATAATTCAAAAATAAGTCTATAAATAAAATAAATCTGCGATGACGTTAATAAATCTGTGATAACTTTATAAGTCTAATAAATCTGCAATAATAGAAAAATAAGTCTATACATAAAATTAATCTGTGATGACGTTAATAAATCTGTGATAACTTTGTAAGACTAATAAATCTGTAGTAATGGAAAAAAAAGTCTACGATAAAAATAATTCTGCGATAACGTTAATAAATCTATGATAACTTGGTAAGTCTAATAAATCTGTAGTAATGGAAAAATAAGTCTACGGTAAAAATAAATCTGCGATAACGTTAATAAATCTATGATAACTTGGTGGTAAGTCTAATAAATCTGCAGTAATTGAAAAATAAGTCTACAATAAAAATAAATCTGCGATAACATTAATAAATCTGTGATAACTTGGTAAGTCTAATAAATCTGCAGTAATGGAAAAATAAGTCTAAAACGTAAAATACGTCTGTCATGACGTTATTAAATCTGCGATAACTTAATAAGTCTAGTAAATCTGCAATAATGGAAAAATAAGTCGGCAAGTTAAATTAAGTCTGCCATGACGTTAATAAATCTGCGGTAACTGTTTTTGTTTAATAACTCGGCGACAAAGGAAAATAACTCGGCAACTAGAAATAAGTCTACCGTGACGGTAAACAAGTATGCGGTAACTAAGTTAGTTAAATAACTCTACCGTAAAGAAAAATAACTCTGCAAGGAAAATAAGTCTGCCATGACGTTAAATAAGTTTGCGGTAACTAAGTTAGTCAAATAACTCTGCGGTAAATGAAAATAACTCAGCAACTGCCAAATAAGTCTGCGATGACGTTAAATAAGTATGTGGTAACTAAATTTGTTTAATACATCTGTAGTAAAGAAAAATAAGTCTGCGATAACAGAGACGGAATGGCATTTTCCTAAATATTGGGGACGCTGGAATTAATTCATTAATGGCATTTTTGTGATTGCGTTTTTTCCTATCAAAAATTTCAAGGGTATTTTTGTATTTTAAAAAGGGAAAATTAGAAATAAAGGAACTTTTAAAAAAAATTTGTCCATCTATACTTTTGTTCTATTTTTTTGGTATGTTAATCTTTTTGAAATATGAAATTCCATTTTACCCTTAATTTTAAAAAAAATCCAAGTAAATCATAATATTTAAATCCTCTAACACATAAAGAGACTTCACTATAAATAAACAATAAAAAAAATTAAATTTTTCAAATAATCAAATTAAAATTATAATAAATTTTTAATATAATTTAACTAAAAATATAATATAAGATAATCAGATTTTACCCAAAAAATATAAAAAAAAATTATAATTTATCCCAAATCTCTTCTAGAAGTCGTCCAAAGGAGACGAAGAAGAAAACGACAAATATGCTAGGGTTTTTAACTTAATAATCTGTGTTATTTAAAAAAATAATCTATTCTAACACACTTCACTATAAATAAACAATAAAAAAATTTAAATTTTTCATATAATCAAATTAAAATTATAATAAATTTTTAATATAATTTGACTAAAAATATAATATAAGATAATCAGATTTTACCCAAAAAAATAAAAATTTTTTATAATTTATCCCAAATCTCTTCTACAAGTCGTCCAAAGGAGACGAAGAAGAAGAAAACGACAAATATGCTAAGGTTTTTAACTTAATAATCTGTGTTATTTTAAAAAATAATCTATTCTAACACATAAAGAGACTTCACTATAAATAAACAATAAAAAAATTTAAATTTTTCATATAATCAAATTAAAATTATAATAAATTTTTAATATAATTTGACTAAATATATAATATAAGATAATCAGATTTTACCAAAAAAAAATAAAAAAAATTATAATTTATCCCAAATCTCTTCTAGAAGTCGTCCAAAGGAGACGAAGAAGAAGAAAACGACAAATATGCTAGGGTTTTTTAACTTAATAATCTGTGTTATTTTAAAAAATAATATATTCTAACACATAAAGAGACTTCACTATAAATAAACAATAAAAAAATTTAAATTTTTCATATAATCAAATTAAAATTATAATAAATTTTTAATATATTTTGACTAAAAATATAATATAAGATAATCAGATTTTACCCAAAAGAAATAAAAAAAATTATAATTTATCCCAAATCTCTTCTAGAAGTCGTCCAAAGGAGACGAAGAAGAAGAAAATGACAAATATGCTAGGGTTTTTAACTTAATAATCTGTGTTATTTAAAAAATAAATAAAAGAAATTAATTTTTTGGAAAATCGGATCCCTTTTTTCTTTTTGTCAAATTTTTTTAAAAACTTTTTTGTAATTAATCCGAATTTTAAATAACAAATGAATAGAATATTCTAAATATTAAATATTTACTTTCCTTATTTTTAGATTAAGTTACTTTATTTTTCCAAATTCTAAATTTTCTAGAATATATAATCTAATATTTCCAGAATGTATATTCTAAATTTTCTAGAAAATAGAAAAATGATAGAATGCATATTCTAATTCAGGCAGAATATGTACAACTGATAGAATATGTATTCTAAAATTTCCAGAATTCTCGCAGAACAAGTACAAGTGGTAGAATATGTATTCTAAAATTTTCAGAATTCCGTATTCTAAAATATTTAGAACAAATTTTAGTTCTAAAATTGCTAGAAAATGTACAAGTGGTAGAATACATATTCTAAACTTTTCAGAACATGTACAAATGGTAGAATATGTAATCTAATATTTTCAGAAGGTTAGAAAACATATTCTAAATTTTTCAGAACAACTTTAAACCTCTAAAAACCTACTTAAAACTGTATAAAATCAGAAAGTTTCTTCTTGAAAACTTCTTAAAAATTATGTTTATACATATTTTTCTACGTTTTTTAAAAAAAAAATGGTATTAATATAGTATTAGGGTAGTTTAGGTAAAAATTGGTAGAACAAAAAAAGGTATAGATGGACAAAAAAATTGGTAGAACTCCCTTATTTCTAAGCAAAAAACAGTGTAGTAATTAAAAAAGAATATGAGTCATTCTAGTTATTAATCCATTTTTCAAAGTCATTCTAGTAATCCTCCTTTTTTTTCTTAATTAAAATCTCTCTTCTTCGCTTCGACTACATTGATATTGATATGTTACAAATTAGTACTCCCTCTGTTCCAAATTAATAGATGTTTTGGATAAAAGCACACATATTAAGAAATCTACTTTTCTTTACAAAATTATCATTTAATGTTTTATTTAAAATTTATTTAGCCAATCAAAATGTAAAGTTTGCATTAAAACTAACAAAACATCTAATAAAATGGAACAAGAAAAAAGACTCAAAACTTCTATTAATTTGGAACAGTGAGAGTATTTATTAGACATGTTCAAGTCCATACCACGTGATTTAATTAGTGACTGTTAATATCCCTGATATTATATTAAATAATGGTATTATGTTATAGCCGTCCGCCCTCATAGCTTGGAAATGTCTCAATTTAGGCTAAATTAAAATAAGGGGACGACCGGAATATCGTAATCACTAATCACTAATCATACGTTATTTTAGATAGAAATATTACTTAATCTGTATTTGATTATCTTAATATTATAACAAAACTAACTAAAGCGTTGAATAACGCATTTCGGGTGGAGCATGGTGTTATCTTTCTATCAAATGTCCAATCAACCAAACGAAAGATCTTTTTTTTTTTCTTTAGCAAAAAAATATATTAAATAAATATGGAAAAATGGTAATTGAGAGGGAAAGTAATTTTAACATGGGTTGACGAATTACTTTTTATTTTCCCCCTTTTGTAAAATTATGTTATTATAGAATAGAGTATTAGCGACCGTGTATTATAAATGAAGTAAATGGAAGTTTTTTTTTTTAAATTTCTAAAATGAAATAATGTGTTATTGAATGTTATTTTCTGAAATCACGACCAAAATACTTACTAAATTGAGGCTCAAATAGTAATCAGCCTAAAGACTGTTTATTTATTTTTTTTAAAGGTAAAAAAAAAAAATTCCAAAATATTCGTGTTTTAGTGTCACCACAAGCGTAATGATCCAGTTTTTGGCCACGTTCTAAATTTCGCTAGGCGCTAGTCGGGCGCTCGACATGGGCCTAGCGATTAATGAAAAAATCGGAGATTAAACGGGGATTAATCGGGGATTAATTTTACAGATTTTTATTTATATATGCGTTTATATTTTAACAATGTCACGTATTACCAATTAGAAACGTTGGTCGGATGGTTGCAGAGCTAGAATTGTCGCGTATGGTCGCGAGTTCAACTAGCGTAGGCCCATATTTTGGAGTTTTTCTGATTTTTACTTTAATGAAGGGTAAAATCGACTTATCAACTTCATCTTCTTTACACAAAACTGACTCTGCAACTCTAATCTTTGACGCCGGCGGTTTTTTTTTTCATTTTATTCATTCATTATCATCATTTCTAATGTTATTTGTTTTTTATTTTGATAGATCCGACACTTATCCTTTGATTCCTATCATTATCAACTAAAAAATTAAAAGTTTTACAAAAAATCCGAGTTTTTTGCCGATAAGTTAAAATCGCGGCGGCTCCACCCCGCCGACCGCATATCCGCCGGTTAATCGGCCGCGGAGACCGATTTTTAGAACGTGGGTTTTTGGGTGTAATTCACGTGAATATATGTTAAAGATCATATTATGAAAATGAAAAAAGATAAGATGTGCATTGCTGTAATCCTTGGGCTTTTGTTAGATGGATCAGGACGAAAGATTACGCAAGTGGGACAAAGATTTTATCTTTGATTTAATTCCATTTTTTAAATAATTATGATTTGTGCAGAACTGCAGAATTGTTCCAAGTGTGATATGGAATATCAGTGGAAGGCTGACAGTGACACATTATTTGAAATTTTAATGAAAAATTGATTGATCCTCATTTCTGAACAAAAAAAAATGTAAAACTGATGGTAATATAATGTGTTGACATAATTATCAGTATGTCCATTCCATATTAGTTGTCGTTCTATTTTGTTTTACGTACATTAAAAAATAATTAAATTTTTATTTTATTTTTAATTAATTTATATTTGATTTGATTTTATTAGTCAAAACATTAAAATAATAAAAATAAATTTAAATTTAGAAATTATGCATTGAAAACTTAAAATGACAATTAATTTGAAACAAAATTTATTTTCTAGTAATAAAGACCAAGTTGCATCTAAATTTTTTTTCTGCTTCGTAATTTTTTCCAGAAATTACGTAGCTAGCATAAACCTTAACCAAATTGTAGTTTATAGAAAAAAGTTTCCTCTAATGGGGCTGTTTGATAGAGAGAGATATGATAGTTAATTATGCGATTTGATTACGCTAAATGATGGAGATTATTTAACATTAAGCAAGAGTAATTAAGTTTGTATGGGTCTTCAGGTAAATTTTTTTTTTGTTAATTAACTTCACGCAATTAAGAGTCCATATTAGTTAATAAAAGGAGAATCTTAAATGCTCTCTCTCTCTCTCTTCAATGTCAGTTCTCCTCTCGATTCAATCCTTAAACAAAGCACCGAAATTAGGCAACGACACTGGTCCAGTGGTCCATTATTTAGTACAGTTAGTACTAAATTGTTTTTTCTTACTTTAACATTAACTGCTGCTCCTTATTGTTTTTTTGTTTTGTTGCTATAAAAAAACTAAAAAGGATCTTTAATTAAAGCTTTAAGCAAATTATCAAAATAAGCGCAACAAGGTTAGATAGCCAGTGTGTTATATAGATCGAATCACATTAGAAGATTTATTCCAGCATATGAATCATATGATTATGATTCGAATTTGAGGGGAAATATATCTTTATCGGAATTTTTGTTTGATTGTGAGTTCGTAGTATCATGGTTTCAAAAAGAAAAAAAAAACAATTGATTTAGTTACATAATTAAAGCCGCAAAGCACCAAAATTAGCGTGACATATCAGTGTATTAATAAGATAGCCACTGTACTATAGTCTATAGATCGATTCACATAGAAGAAGATTCCCGAATTTGATTCCACTCGGAAATTTTGTTTGGTGGTGAGTTCGTCGTATCATTATTATTATTCATTGGTTTTTCATAATATAAATTTATTTGCTAACATGTTTAAAGAACCACTTAAATGGATGATTAATATAATGACTATTGACTAAAATAATACTCCTTATGGGCATACTCAGAATCATATACAATTACGTAACAATATCATATTATTGTATGCCGACACTTGACAGCACATTTTTTCCTTAACATTATTTGTGTACCTTATCCACTTATTGATTGTAGAAAAGCTCCAAAAACTAACCACAACTGTTCTTTTATATTGTTTCCTTTTTGTCTGCTTCTTTTAAGACAGACCAACACACAGTATATGTATATTCGAGTCTCTGTATATCGCATGAAAAAAGCATTCAAAACTTTACACGCAAAGTAAAATCCGGTTAATGGTCAATTACGATTATGTAATAAATGGTCAGAGGCTAAATGTTTTACACACATTCTCTACTTCGTTGCTCACGTTCTTACTGACCTTGCTGGTATAAAATCTAAATGGATTATCATTCCCCTTCCATCGAGTGATACCATTACATCAAGTTAAGCGACTTAATTAACAAAAAAAAAAAAAAAAAAAAAAAAAAAAAAAAAGTTACAACCGACTTCTAACAAGATGTGATATCTAACTTCAATGTATTTTTTAAGGCCTAACCATTAGTTTATTAGGGTTTAGGTTTGAGCCGGACATGATTGCATCTTATTGCAAGATTTAAGAAGTGAGTCGCAAAAACGAAAATAGATATTGTGCTAAAAGATATTGATTTTTTTTTTTAAATGTCTCATTTCAATTTACTATATGAGAATGAAATGCATTAAAGAATTTAAACAAGAAGAAATTAACTCCTGTTTTGTCCAATCTAAATAAAAAATATTTATGATACATAATTTAAAGTTAAAAAAAAAAAAAAATAGACTTTTTTCTGGCTTGCAAGGATAATTTGTCTAGCCTTTGCAAGCCAAAAACTAGATTTGATCATTGTAGGCTTGTGTACTAAGAATTAGACAACGAATCATAAAATCCTATTTTATAATTTTAAATATGTACATGATAACAAATAAAAATATTTAACATCTAAATTATAGATGACAAATATAAGATATAGCATAGTGATTTGTGAAATAATCTTCTAGTTCATCTTAACCATAAGATATAGCATAGTGATTTGTGAAAATACCGATTATGATGTGATCATTTAGATTCAAACGCATCCTACTTAAATTTTTAGAATATTTCAATTGTTTCAACGGAAGTTTTAAACAAAAAATCTAGGTAAAAAAAAAAAGTTATCATCTTTAACCAACACAAAAAATTACTTTCAATTGCGTTGTCGACATAAGTTACATAAACTGTCTCGTTTTCACGATGCTATGAGATTTTTATCGTATGACTTTTTAAATTTCTTCACATTAAAACCAAAAAAAAGAAAAGAAATAATTACATACACAATTCGAATTCCGGAGGGGTTCACGTGATCTTACGCTGGTCACTGGCGCAGCTGATTCCAGCTTTCTCCTTCTTTTTTTTTTTTTTTTTTTTTTTTTTTTCTCGACGATTCTCTCTTTCTCTCCCAGTAGGCTTGAACCCTCGTTTCTGTGAATTTTTTTGCTTCCTTATCCTCTCTATTCAAAAAAAACTTTCTTCAATGTACTTTCTGTGAAAAAATCAAAGCAACCAAACTTTAAAACAATGACGATGTCCCATCTCTTTCTCTCTTCACCTCAACCTTCAGTGGCTCCGCGACTTCACTCGCCCCAGGTAACATAATCTCTCTTTTCTTCTAGCGTAGCTTCAATCCATAACTCCACGACCCAGAAAAAAAAATTGTTACTTTCCACTATTTCTTTTGTGGGGTTTATGATTTCAAGATGAAATTTCAATTGATTAAAGATCCTGTCGAAGATATTGCACCTTTCGCATATATGCTTATCGGTTTAGCTTAGATTAAAATTGTATCAGTTTCGTCATATAAAATAGTGAATTTTGAGGCTATCATCTGTTTTTAGATCCATTAAACATGTAAATCATGAATCTTTCTGATAGGTATTTAGCAAATTACTGTTTTTTCATATATATAATGGAATTTGTGATATCCCCCAAAATTTGTGTGTTGCAGTTCACGCTGAGCTACTCTAAGAACAATAAAGATTGTAACTTTAAGGGTACAAATGAAGCTAAAGTATCAAAGAGATTATTCCTCTGTCGTGCAATTCATATGGAATCTGAGCATTCAGGGGAACCAGAGAAGCTTAGTTTCGACAATCTTTTGAGGAAATCAAAAGATTTTTGGAATAATTCTCCACAGCCTGTTAAGGAATTCCCTTGGAATAGAGCATTCGGAAACTTCGTTCAGCTCGTTCTTGATCTCGCTATATCAGTCGTTAAGTTCTTGTTCGTTCCTGTATTGGCGGTTTCTTCCATCAGTGAGATGTCATATTGTGCACATGAGAGGAAACTTGCTTTAGTCCCCTTTCCATTAGTCATCGGTATGGTTGTTTCAGGCATTCTACAAGAAACCGCTTTGAAGATCTCTCCTCGTCTTCAGGTAACTTATCTGATTCCAGCTGCTGTGGCAGGTTTCAAAATCATACGGTTTTTAACAAGATTTTGTTTCTTTTTTGCAGGAAGCGGAAGTACCGTGGCATTTGATAGCTATGATGATGTTCTTCACTTTGATTAAACTTCCTGGACCGTATTATCCATATTGGGGACGTTTATTTGTTCCGCATTTTGCAAATGGAGTATTGCTTAGAGCACTTTGGTCCATGTTCTTTTGGAATAAGAAGACTACAAGTAACAACGCATCAGGAAACCTTCTGCAGAATCATAGTGTGGAAACAAAATGAGCATCTTCATCTAAAGGTACACTAAAATTTTGGTTAGAATAAAACATATGGGCATGTTGTTTAGATATATCAATTGATGATGCATCTCATCAGTTGTTTCTTTTGTAGGCTGGTGTTTGTTTTTAAGGTGTCAAGTGGTCACTTTGATTAGTTTTGGGGATTATCTGGAACCTCGCGGATTAGTGTTCAAGCTTATATAGTAGCTTTCTTCCATTTCTGTCTTGAATCTAAGAGAAGTTGTGGTAAATGAGTTTAACATCTTTTAGGCCATAGAATTGTTTTGTCTTTGGGTATTTATGATGTATCTTGAGATTCAACGAGGAGATATGAATATGATTCACATTTTTGTTTTACATTCACAAACAAAAAAGTTGGGCTTAAATTAGTTTGGGCCCGGATGTTAAAACAATGAGAGATTCGGAGTGGGCCAGAGAGTAAAGAATTAAGGCCCAATTATTCACACAAATCTCGGAGACTCCTCAAAATTACAGAGAGACTTCTTGGCTAAAGAGAATTCAGCAAAACAATTTGCTGTCATGGGAATAAAAGCAATAGAAACATTGATAAAAAAAGGATGGTAGTTTGCGATAGGGCTCAATATGTCAATCCATCGAGTATAAGAGCATGTCTAGTGAGTATAACCATCTCCATCCTTAATACTTTTAATAGTGACTTAAAAATTAAATATCATTAAAATTAAAGACACTTATATTTTAAAAGTGTTCAAAGTGTCCAAAGTGTCTTTGGGAAGACACCACTTTACACTATTCATCTATTAAAGATACCAATTTTTCATTTTTTTTTAATTAGTAATATTTAAAGACACTAACAAAAATAACCATTGTGGGTGCTCTAGAATCTTCCACGACTATTATATTAAAAAATTTTAATTGTTTGATTTAATTAAATTATTAAACAAAAAGTTTAAACCAGTTACATTTAAACAAATATCACTTCAGTTTCTCAAACTTTTTGGATGAGTTTCTTCAGCAATATTCACTGAAAAACTCTAATGAGGATGCCCTTAGGGTTTAAACTAAGCTCCGTTCGACCTAGCAACAAGGTTCTAGTTCACTCATTTCTTTTAGGTTTTCAAACTTCACTTACATCTTTCAGTTTGTTTAGCTCTTCCCTATCTTTCTATGAATTGTTTTAAAACATAAGCTTTTAAACGGTCGAATAAATGCGGAATAACAACGGATATGGACAATAAGTAACGGTAATAGGAAATTAAATATTAAAGAGCGTACTTAATATTATGAATCGCTAAAACAATAAGAAAAAAGATTTTTCTCACCAAATACTCCCGAAAAGAGGAAGCGTTATGAAACAGAATCTCGGAAAACGAAGATTTTTCCGAAAAATACTTATGACATTAAAGAAAAGAGTAAGCGTTATGAAACCGAGTCTACAATATTCTTTCAAAAAACACTTGAATTTTTTTTTTGTCCAACTAATTCCTTTTAAATAAATCATTCTCTATTATCCATTACTGTTCATTCTCTCCTTATTACAATTCATTTTCGACTTATCACTATCAATTTTCTTTCAACTACTGTTTATTTATAGCCTATTATGATCGATTTGTATTCAGTTAAACAAAGATTTTGACCCAAATCTCAAATTTCCATTCTGAATCATTGTGTCGGATTCTGCATCCACATCCATCTACTACATTCCTCTGGTAACTATCTTTAAATTTACTTTTTTAAGATGAAAGAAAGTGTGATGTGTTTGACTCTAATGATATTAGTTTGCTTTGAGTGTCGCTTCCGAAAGCTCAGGTACACAAGCTGGTTCGTTTACAAATACCTTCTCTTTAAGGTAACAAAACTACAACAAACTTCTTTATCAAAAAAATAAAACTACGAAAAACTATTACAATCTATAAAGCATCAATAATCTGATCATGAATCAAAATCTTCTTGTTGAAAGTGTTTGCTCTTTCAATGCAATTTCGATCACAAGACATATTAATCCCAAGTAATCATCAAACATTGGAGGGAACAAATTTACTCGGGAGAAAAAAAATTGTCAATTTTTGTTTCATGTTCTCTCACTTTGGTTTAATTCATATCACTTAACAAAGTTTGAATTTTTTTTCTTTTTTTGGTCAAAAGTTTTGAACTTTCTATCACCACTAAAAGAAAAAAAAGAAAGAGAAGTATTAGAAAGATATATATTGATTGGTTTTAATGTTAAGAAACATAAAAAGATTTAAATCCAAGAAAATATATTTTTTTTTGGGAAAATAAATGAAAGAACTCACTATGAATCTTTGAAAGTGAAACTCTCGATAACAATAAGAAGTATCTCTCTCAAGTCTTTGTGGAGCCCTATTTCAATATATTCATTGAAACAGGACTGCACAAAGAATTGAGAGAGATGCTTCTTATTGAGTTTCATTTTCAAGATCTATTGTGAGTTCTCTTATTCATTATTCCAAAAAAAAAAAAAAAAAGTTTTTTAGATCTTTTTGTGGCTTTAAACATTGAAACCAATTTTTTTGTTTTGGTCATCTAAAAATATATTACTAATGAAAGAGTGATGGTTATAAACAACATCAGTTGAGCCAAGAGCAAGTGAGAGTGGTGAATACAAAAACACACCACTCAGCCTTAAGACTATAACCATCGATCCAGCCACATGCCACAATTGAAAGGAAATTTGAAGATTAAATCCCCAAAAAGGGGAGCCAAACAAAAGGTAAAACTTTAAAAACCAACAAAATGGCTAAAAACCATAAGCAAACAACAATAAAAAGAACGCATTAACAAAAAGAAGAGCAAAGCACATAGCCAATCACGAACATGCCTACTTCACACATCCAAAGAAAAGAAGAACAACCTAAGCTCGAGAGCATCTTGACGTTTGAAAGGAGATACACCAAAGAGGAATAACATCTCTTACACACAGATCCTCATGAATGCAACCTCTGCCACCTACAGACAAAAGGATGCCCACCTCAACGCAAGAGAAGAGCTGAAAATCGAAACCACTGCAAAGACTTAACAACCAACCCAAATTGTAAAAGATTCAAAGAGGAAACGGTAGATGCCTCTGCAACGAAATACCATCCGAGAGATGAACCCCAAACAGAAAACCCTAGACCTAACTCTAAACACAGACCAATAAGCATACATAACATAGAGGAAGGGACAAGGCTCCAAAAAAATCAACCCAATCAATGAATCTAAAGCTTAAAAGACCTACAAACAAGGAAGACCAAAGGAAAACCGACGTTGATGTTGTGTGAGCCACTAGCCATCGATCTCCAAACAAAACCAACGAAGATGAGTGGCGACGCTTAGGTCTACTGAAAGAGATAAGATGATCTTTTTAAGACTGTTGGTTGACAATAAAACCAATATATATATTTTTTTTTATCATCTGAATATCACTGAGATTAAGAGATCAAGTTACAAACAAACCAAAGTTTAAAGCTAAGAGGTTGAGCAGAAACATGTAGTAAAACTAACACATTCACACCTACAAAGTCAAGAAACAAAGGGAGACAACACCCAAAAAAAACTAAAGCAGATGACGCCGATTTTTCTCATTCCAAAGGAATGCGCAGCCAAGGAGAAATCATCAAAGCGACAAGAGAAGTCACTCGAGATTCCGATGACAAGAAAGCACTTAAAAACTCCAAAATCTAAAGGAAACTCGGCATCCTAAATCAAACCAAAGCAAAGATGAAAAACCCGAGAAGCATATACATAAGTTCCATATAGCAACTGAAACTCCTAGCGGACCTTAGATAGCAAATTACCGAGGAAGTTGTGCCAAACCAACCAACGATAACGGAGACCTCCTATAGTGAATCAAGGGTACCACACAAAATGAGAGACCAAAGTTTCATAACCCAACAAGAAAAGCCTCAAGTAAAAGCCTAAGACCAACTTTCGGATGCGGCCAAGTCTGCAACTACTTAGAAGCCTCGATAGAAACCTGAAATGAAGATCAGACACGATCTAATCTGAAACGTAGAGACAAGAAGCGAATACGAACCACACCGAAGAAGCCAAACCCAGTGAACCGAGATGGGCATCAGATCGAACACGGCGCGACTCCAAAGGAGAACCACAAACGAAGCAAAGAAGCTAGAGGAACAAAGGGCAATGCAAAAACGGGATCACCAAAACTCGAGCCCAGATAGGAACCGATTTCAGCCAAAAGCTCCAACATCACTAAGCCAAATGAATCTCAGTGAAAAGGAGGGACTTAAAACGAAATCTAGAGATGATAGATTTGTTTAAGCTTAGCCTTAGTGGAAGCAAATCTGGGAGCAGGACCTCCAAGGAAGACGACATGACAGCGAGGGCGTTTGCAGCCGGAGCCACACCGTTGACCACGAAGTCCGGCGCCTCCATCGTCACACCGAGAGTGATGAACACCGGCACCACCATCTTCCACCAGATCGAGATAACGAAGAGTCAAACCAAAGAAGTACAGATTTTCCGAGGAAGGAAGAAAAAAGAGCTGACGCGGGAAGAAACAAGAGCCACCACTGTCTCCTAGACTCAGCAAAGAGAAACACCGCAAGGGTCAAAGCCTAACCGAATTTCCACTCTGTGAACCAGACACACAAAAAAATGACCCAAGCCCACCATCATCCAACAGATCTGACGAATCTGAAAACCAAGGCACAATCTCTCTAAATCTGAGCCACGAAACTCACTTCTCCACACAGACAAAAGCCTTCACGCTTCCACCATCAACGATACCAAGACAGAAAATCAAAAACTAAGCAAGAAATTACATGAGGTGACCGACGCCGGCGCTAAGTGAGCCGCCACGCGCCGGTCAAAGGCTTGTCGGAGTCTTGCGAGAGCTTTTTTTAGCTTGAAAAAAGCATATTGCTTGCCTTCCACCTTTTTATTTTTGTATTGACAATAAAACCAATATATATATATATATATATATTCTTTCTAGCGCTTATCTTATAAAATTATTATTTTTAATGGTGATAAAAAATTTGAAATTTTTGACTCAAAAAGAAGAAAATTTAAACTTTGTTAAGTGATATATAAATTAAACCAAAGTGTGAGAATAAGAAATCAAAATTGACAAAAAAAAATTTGGGAGGCAATTTCCAATGTTTGATGATTAGTTGGGATTACTATGTCTTGTGATCGAAATTGCATTGAAACCTTCTTGATAGAGTTTGTTTGTTGTTTCTATATATAAATTATACTCTTCTTGTTCCATTATATTAGATGTTTTGGTTAAAAGCATACATATTAAAAAACATATTTTTCTTTATAAAATTATCATTTAATGTTTTATTAAAAATTCATTCAACAAATCAAAATCTTTAAACTTTACATAAAACTACCAAAACATCTAATAAAATGAGACAAGAAAAAATGCTCAAAACTTTTAATAATCTGGAACAGAGTAAGTAGCAAACTGATATATTTAAAGTAATTTTAGACGATTACGTAAATTATATCGGTGTGTTTATAACATAATTTCGTAGTTTTTGTTGGTAAAAAAAAAAAAAAAAAAAAAAAAAAAAAAAAAAAAAAAAAGTAAAATAAAAACTAGATTTGGACTACGTTTGAATGGTACTGTCATGTATGATTCGTATAAATAAGATGGGAATCTATTTTCATTGCACGGTGACTTGTTAGGTGTGAATTAATTTCTTCTTGAAGAGGAAAGTACTAACTTTTAGGCCCTCTTTAAATGCTTCTTCTACATTCTACATTTATTATTTTGTAAGTACAATGAAACACGCCATTGCAGGTCCGCCGTATGTATATTGATACGGCCATTTCGACAAGAAAACAAAATTTAGTTTTTTCGATTTATTATATTTTAGGAGGACCCATGAGTTAGTACTATTTAGTACCAAAATGTCAGTTGTAAATACTCAACTACTAGTTACTTCTTTTTAATGGGGACGCTCTTTCTTTTCCTTTTTTTTTTTTTTTTTTTTTTTTACTTAAAAGTAAAAACTATGATTTTTTTTTTCGACAAGTAAAAACTATGATTTGTGTGTGATGTAGACATGTAGTTCAATTTTTTATATAATTTTTGTTTCTCATGAATCGCGTTTTGACCACAAATCAACACAAAGTAGGATAGTTCAGGTACGATTTTATTTTTTTCGAAAATCCAAAGTCTTTGAAAAAAAGAGAGTAAACTATAAGATTAATTTCAGCGATTAATACAATTTATATATTTAAAGAAAATATTTTGAGCTCTGGAAATATATTAAAAACTAGTAAAATTCTGATAGCTATTTCTTTTGTTCTATGATATTTACCATTTGTTTTGTGTGTGTGTGTTTACTCTAATATTAACCGCACTTGTTCTATCTTTTTCGTTATAATTTTTCGGAAGTGTTAATTTGATCCGTTAATTAAAGAACATAACAAATGGAATCAAACGACAACGTTTAGTGTCGACGTGGCAAAATTCCATAAATACCCCTCTCTATCGTTTTTCTTATTACGAAACCGATTTTTGTAATTTTCAGTTTTGTAAGAAAGAAAAAAAAAAAGAAACAGAAAAATGGTTTCCGACTCGGACCTCGTGACCCAGCTCCGAGAAATTCTCCGTAGCTCCGACCTAGAAACGACGACTCCGGCGAGCGTTCGCCGTCAGCTGGAGGAGTATTTCGGCGTCGAATTGACCGATAAGAAGGCTTTCGTGAGGGAACAAATCGATGCTTTTCTTGAAAGCGATGCTTTGGTAGAAAGCAAACCCGAGAATCACAACGAAGAAGAAGTTGAAGACTGTAATGGCGATGAAAACGATGAAGAGGGAAGTGAAAACGATGATGATAAGACAGAAATGTAAGTTTATCTCTCTTTTTTTTTATTTTGAAATTGACTGTTTTGTTCAAATCCTGAAAATGGATTTTCGAAACCATTGAAGCTTTTTGAAACTCTCATTTTAGCATTTTAGAATTAAATTTATGGTACTTGTGTATTTTTATTAGTGATCGAATCAATCAAAGGTTAGGGACTGTATTAGTTTGTTATGCGTTTAATGCATTCTTCTGTCTGATGATTTGTTTAGAAGAGAGTAGTTACTTATAAGATTAGTATGCTGTTTCTTGTGATTAGTTTAGATGAAAGATACCAAATTTGTGATTGTGTTCTGTTTTTTTATGTAATAGACCGGTAAAGGCTAAGAAACGTCGAGGTGGGTTTAACAAAATATGTCAGCTTTCTCCACAACTAGAGCAGTTCTTACGAACATCTCAATTGGCTCGAACAGAGGTATAATAGTTTTTCATTTCTTAAGTTTTGTTTTTTTTCCTGAGATGGTTTAGAGATAAAGGTTTGTGAAGAAAATGTTATTTTGTCTATATATATGATCAGGTTGTGAAGAAAATGTGGGCATATATTCGAGAGCACGATTTGCAAGATCCAAAGAATAGGCGGAATATAGTATGCGACGAGTCGCTTCATTCATTATTCCGTGTAAAGACAATCAATATGTTTCAAATGAACAAGGCATTGGCCAAACATATTTGGCCGCTAAATGATGGAGATGGTAGTTTCCTTGTTTACTTTTTACTAGATTTGGTGTCAGTCTCATATAAGTTTATGGTTCTTGTGAATGGTTTATATTTATAGGGTGTGTTAACAATGTGAAAGAGGAAGACGAAGGTGAGACATCAGGGGAAAGAAATGAGAAAGAGGAGCAAAACGAAGAAGCGGGAGAGAATAATGAAGAAGAAAGTGGAGAAGAAGAAGAAGAAGATCGTAGTGTACGAAAACGCAAACGCAAGAAAAGAAAGTTAGTTCTTTCTTTATTTCTTTCTCTCAGTTTTGTGTGTGTCTGTACTGGTTATAAGACTTATATCCAGAGAAACTAATCCTGCTCTATATCGAATTAGACCAGCCAAGTCCGAGGAGAAACCTAAGAAAAGAGGAGGCGGCTTTACTAAAGTTTGCAGTCTTTCACCAGAACTTCAGGCTTTTACTGGAACGCCTCAGTTAGCTAGAACAGAGGTAACATAAGTCTCTCACCTTTAGCGAATCAGTTTCTTGAGCTTCTTGGGATATTACAAAGCTTGTGGATGTGATATATGATCTGCTTAAACGAATTGTTTTTTCCAGGTTGTGAAATTGCTTTGGAAATACATAAAGGAGAACAACTTGCAAGATCCATCTGATAAACGCACAATAATATGCGACGAATCATTGAGATCGCTGTTCCCTGTGGATTCTATTAATATGTTTCAAATGAATAAACATCTAGCCAAGCACATATGGCCTTTAGCACAGGAGAATGAAGGTATTTGATGGTTGAATCATTTTTCTTGTATTTTATATCCGTGAGACATACAAATTCCTTTGCATACACTAATTTCTGCGTGTCTTTTCTCCAGAAGGAACAGCTAACGATGCAGAGAAGGCGAAGCCGAAAATGGAGATAAAAGAAGGTACAAAGTTTTTCTCAACTTGTATTCTTGTTAATTTAGTCAAGGTGCAAATAAAGTCATCCACCTTTTTATATAGATAATGATGAAGCAAATGAAGAAGAGGCTGCTACTTCATCAAGAATCAAGACTGAACAATGATTTGATGAGACGCTTGAAAGAACTCTTTGATTTTGATTCTTTCCAAGGTGACTGACTCAGTCTCAAAGCTTCTAACTAACCATTTCATCAAGACTGAACAATAATGATTCGAAGGGGCCAATTTTTGGTAACTTTTTTTCATACAGAAGAACCCAGATTCAACTGATGTTATAAGTAAGCATTTGTTCACTCTTGGTACTCTTGGTATATATAGTGATAAACGTGGACCTGACAAAGAGCTAGTTAGGGACTTTTGAGTAATTGTATTTAATCAGACTTTAAACTTAATGCAATGAAGAAAAAGTTATGTGATAACATGTCTCAGTTGTGCTACCAAAAATTTCAATACATAGTGCTAAAACGTTTCAACTTAGCTACCAGAATTTTCAGAAACAGTACAATGATGCTGCTATAGAGAAACAGAATTTGGCCATGATCTTAAAATACCACAAGGAGTTGTGTGTTTTCTCACTCAAAATCTGTTTATTTGTGTCTGAAACGCAAAACTTAAAAAGCCAAAAACTCTCAGACATCAACAAAATTCTATTGTTTTTTTTTTTTTTTTCAATAATTTGGGGGAATAAGGTCTGTCTTGGTGAGCAAGTGTAAATATTACCTAAAACGATCTAAAAAGCAACATTTCCATTTTTGTGTTAGAGACCAATTAGTAAACTTTAACATAATTTTGGGTGCTACAGCTACTATTATAAATACAAGTCAACAAAATTTACTTCCTCTTCAAGATTAATCATCATGTGGCGGCGTTACACTCTGGTTTCATCAGCAATGCGGCTGACACGACCGTCCATACGCCAACTAAGTTCGATCGCAGACCATGACTCCAGCTTCATGTCGTACATGACCAATAAGGTCAAGTCCATCAATAAAGCACTAGACGATTCCGTTCCACTTTGTGGGCCAGCTCCATTACGCAAGTTTCAGGAAGCTACGAGGTACACGCTTCTCTCAGGCGGCAAACAAGTAAGGCCAATGCTCTGTTTAGCCGCTTGCGAGCTTGTAGGCGGCCAAGAGTTAACCGCAATGCCTGCAGCTTGTGCGGTTGAGATGATTCACACGTCGTCACTCATCCTAGACGACCTTCCTTGTATGGACAATGACAGCCTCCGCCGTGGAAAACCATCTAACCATATAGTCTTTGGTGAGAGTACAGCGCTCTTGGCTGTTCAGGCGCTCGCGGCTATGGCTCAGAAGATGGTATCAACCTCCTCGGAGGTGCCTTCAGAGAGGGTTGTTAAGGCAGTTAAGGAGATGGTGAGAGCTATAGAACGACTTGTGGCTGGTCAAGCAGCTGATTTGGCAGGAGAAAGGATGAGTTTTGAGAATGGAGAGGGATTGAGATATCTTAAGTTTATACATGATCATAAAACAACGCCTTTGGTTGAAGTTTCAGCGGTGTTGGGAAGTATAATGGGAGGTGGGTGTGATGAAGAGACTAAGAGGCTTAGGAGATATGGGAAGTGCATTGGGTTGATGTATCAAGTGGTGGATGATGTGCTTGATGTGACTTAAGTCATCTGAGGAGCTTGGTAAAACCGCCGGAAAAGATTTGATCAGTAGAAAGCTTACGTATCCGAAGCTGATGGTTGTGGAGAAAGCGAGAGAGTATGCAGAGATGTTGAACAGAGAAGCACGGAAACAACTTCAGGGGTTTGATTCAGTCAAGGTTGCTCCTTTGTCTTCTTTAGCTGATTTCATTGTCAATAGACAAAACTGAAGCTTTCTCTCCAAAGCTAATTGTTAGTATTAGTTTATAATAATGAGACAACTTAATGCAACAAGATAAAGTGATTTGGATAACGTTTCAACTTAGATACCAAAATTTGCATAAATATTACAGTGGACCTATAGCGAACAATGTGCTTTGGTCTTGATCTTCAAAAGATACCGCAAGGTGTTGTGTTTTTTTCTTTTTTCTTTTTAAACTCAAAACTTGAAATCAAAAACTCTGACACAATTATCATCTCCACAAGAAGTTAACCTTAGCAAGCTCTGTTTAGACTCGCACTTCTCGACTGGTCTCCAAGCTAACCGGTTCACGGCTGAGACATGACACATGAACGGTTCCAGCCGCAGAGCAAGATCTGCTGTTGCAGTTGTACCTTTCTCTGATTCTATAATCTTTATGTTCCACAGCTCTATCAGTCCGCTTTCCATCCCAACCGCCACACACCCGCTCTTCTCCTTACAGTCTAGTCCCGTCCAAGCCACAGCGGTGACACTGCTCCCAAACTGTGGTAAGGCAAGAACCTGTTTGATGCGAGTGTCTTTCTCGATGGACCAGATCTTCACAGTCTTGTCCCTTGATGAAGTTGCAAACTGGTGGCCAAATGGGTTCCATGAACATGCCCATATGATCCTCTTGTGTGCTTCAACCTTTGCCATGAGTTTATGACTAACCTCGCCATTGTCTGAACATAAGTAAAAGACGAGAGTTAGAGAGAGCTCAGAGAGGCTTTTGGAAGTTTTGAGAAAATCTGATATTGAACTGTGAAGTTAAAACTGCTTGAGTTACCTGTCCTTTGGATCGAGAAAACAGAGAAGTGACGATCTCTTGAGACAGACAAGAGCAGAGTGTCATCATAAGAGAACTCCAAGTGTGTCACTGTCAAGCTGTGAGATTGCAAACGACCAACAGCTTTCCATGTCCCAACCTCCCATAGCCATATCTCCGCCATGGATGCAGATTGAGCCTGAAGGAATTTGAGGTTCATTTATAAGAAAATGTAGTAATAGGACGGTTAGATTTGAATCGAGGAGACTGAACAAGAGTAAAAAAATTCCGAAATCGGCATTAGCGTACCTTACACGATGAAGCAACAAGGTTTCCCTTGTGGTCAGAACAGAGAGAAAATAGTTCATTACCATGACCATAGAGTTTATGAGATTCTGGCCATAGAGTATGAAACGCAAGCTGATCTTCGATTGGAGGCTCCTTCAACTCCGCTGGAGCTGCCTCTGGAACTGTCTCAAATGTTTCCAGACCTTCTCCTCCGCCATTTCTCTCCAGAGGTTCACTCGAAGCTGGAAAAAAATTAAATACTATGAATCTCAAGATTGCATTTGGTAAAAATAAAGAAATGGTGTTGAATAAAATGATCACTCACAGTGTAAGTAGATAGGTTTCTGTGATAAACCAAGAGCAGACATATTCGCACCGAGAACCTGCACATCGCCTTGTAAATCCTCAGGGAAGCTTCCTTCTCCTACCGTACCAGTGTGGTTCAGAGTCTTCAAGAACGATAGAGGAGCCTCAAACACTCTCACAACTTTCTCCTCTGCTCCACTTACAAAACGGTGGTTGCCTTTACCTTGAACCATAGCCACACAGTTAATGTCATGTCCGTGAACCTGAGGACGAGCAAGTTCATGCCAATGCTCATCTTCTGCTTCATTGCCTTCATCATTCTTCCATGGTGAGAACACACGGGTCGTCTGCAAAATCACGAATTTGGAGGATAAAATATCAGAAAAGTTACCTTTTTTCTCCTGTTGTGTAGAATTTTGTAATTTATGGTAAAAAAATCAACAGCAGAGATTTGATACACATGAATCATTTTAACGTCTTTAAGCCTTAAACCCAGACCTGATCGTGGCTCACGGATAGCAAGTACTCGCCGGTTCTAGCCCATGTGACATCAGTCACGGCAGCAAAGTGACCCGACGGGACTTTCTGCATCTGCCAGTTCTCAGAGTCTTTGCTGCTACTGACATTTCTCCAGAGATGAAAAGATCCACCGTATCCATGAGCCAGAATCGACAGACCATTTGGGCTCCAATGGCCACCATAGAAACCAAGAGCACAGTGACTTAGCTCTCCAACACATACAACATTCACCCACACACCCGTTTTCTTCTCAGGTCGCCAAATCATCATCGTTTTGTCCATTGAAGCCGATAAAATGCTCAGTGGTTGGTGGTTAATTAATCCCCCGTCAATGGAATCGATGACTGGAGGTTGCCATTCCACGGAATAGACCCAATCTTCATGTCCAATCAGCACAGATTCGACTGAAATCTGATATGTGAACGTCCCTGAGACAAAAACCGGGCCTTCAATGTAAGAAGCTAGAGTGATTTCTCTTCGCCACGAGCCAACATCACCGACTAACACGAGTTTCCAGATCCGAATGACTTTGTCCTGGGAAGAACTCACAAGCATAATACTATTGGTGCTTTCTTCGGTTGAGTTTAATGGTAATGAGAAGTCCAAACTCCGAATCCAGTCCGTGTGGCCTTTAAGCTCACAAACAGAAGTAAACTGAAAAAAAAAGGATGAGAAAAAAAAAACTCTCACAAATGAAAAAAGATCTGACAATATACAGGCAGAATAGGCGAAAGCGAGAAGCACCTTTCCTGTTTTTTCTCCACAGTAAAGTTTTATTTTGTTGTCCAATCCACCCAACGCAAGGGCAAACCGACAAGGGTTTTGAGGCAATTCCGCTAATGAAAGTGTTACAATTGCTTTAGAGTCAACACAGATGGAGTCCAGACACAAAACTTTACATTCCTCTGCAACATAGAAAACATAGGATAACAAAAACTGCGATTTAGATACTGCGTAAAAGACATAACTTCACTTTATTTAATACTGCAGGAACTTTAATGCTTACCACTAGACTGAGATGGAAAAGAAACATCCCAGACATTCACAACTCCATCTGAAGAAGCAGAAGCAAACATTGCATGGGTTTCAGAAACCATATAAGCAGTGATGCAAGTTACTCCTTTCTTGTGAGACAGTGGTAGTTGTTGTACATGTCTCCACTGTTGCTAAACCAAACAAGAAACATACCAAGGATCAGAGATAATACAGAAACTGTTGCGAAACTCAGATCCGACCGAGATTAAAGGAAGTTTACATTGTTATTGAGTGTAGATAGTTCCCGGAGGATGATGATACCATCTGAATCACCTGAGAGCAAATAATGCCGGTCCAAATTCTTGGCTGCGAACAATCATATAATACCGTTGCATCGTCATTTGTAACAAGAATTAACCATTGGATATTTTTTCTCCTTAAATCTATAGTTTAATGCTCTAGAAAAGTTTTAACCTTTCACAGTAACTAAACCACCATTGTCTATAAATAGAGATTTGAATGCCTATACCTTCACATTGTCTACTAATGATAGACATACCTCAAAATTTCTACAGTCTAAAGCTATGCTTACACACAAGACTACCCCTCTTCCCGAAAGCTTCGCAGGGACTACTTTACAACAGATAAGTCATGTACGAAAAATTAAAAGCTCCTAAACATCAAAAAAGTCTCTTCCTTTGCAATACCAATGGCGATTCAATATACCAATTCGATAAACAAACAAATGTTCCAATAAACCAACTGATTCAAAATTACAGCAAGTAAGCTAGAAACAGAAGAAGAGAGTACCTTTGAAAGCAAACTTGGAACTAGGTAACCAATGAGTGCAATTCACAGAAGCTTTATGACCTGGAAGTGTAGTAAGAATCTGGGCAGTCTGAAAACAAATCAAAACAAGAAACAAACAAATCACATCTTAGCTTTTGAAAGGACTTTGAATGTTAGAAAAGAAAAAAGAAGAGTGAAAGAAACAGACCTTGGGACAGAAAATAGCAACGGCGTTTTGGGCACCGAAGGAGACAAGACCAGAAGCTCCCCAAGAGACGTTATTGACGACTCTGTTGCATCCTGCTCCTATGAACACTCTCTTCGCTTCCACTGACATCTTTTTATCAAAACGGAGACTTTTGATTGAAGGTAAGTAGGGTTACGAAGTTGTTTCTCTCCTTCGTTTCTGCTGATTTTTACTAGTATTGTCTAGCCGCCGCCGCCGCCGCCGGGAAATTTCGCCGGGAAATTGTAAATACTGAAGATTCAGGGAGAAGCGGAGAAGGAGGAAAGAAAAAAATAAAGGTTAGAAAGGTTACTTTCGGTTTCTGAGATGGAACATTTGAAATTGGGCTTAAATATTTTTATTGGTCCAATTAGGCCCAAAATTTGTTTTAAAAATATGATAATTAGGCCCAAACGAGCCATAGCTAAAAGTTATTGGAACCACGTTGGAAGTTTAAAATTTTTGTTTTAAAAATATGATAAATAAATAAAATTTCATTATTTTCCAATTTAAAAATAAATTCGAAAACTAATTTAGTGATTAACGATGGTTGTGATGATTTGCTTTTTGAGTTAAATGAAATATTTGAGGAAAGAAGCAAAGATATTGTATGTATGTGATTATGGAAATGAAGTTTTGAGTACTTTGTACAAAAATTGTCTGAAACTTAAATCGATTATAGATTTTTCCTTTTTGAACATCCAATGGTCATGAACATTTTGATGATTGATGCTACTTTTGTAGGAGAGTTTCTTGAAAGGTTGTTCATGATGTTATTTTGTATGAATCATATGTAAAATATTGATGAAGTGATACTTGAATTAGATATCGTTTCGTTCGGCCTATGACATGAAGAGATTACACACACAAGAAGAAGAAGTCTAACCCTCTACGCCATTTAGTGTATTTCAATACTTTGTTTCTTAATCTATTTCATTAGCGTATTGCATTCATCCGGATTATTTTGTCTTTTAAGTTTCTTGCCTTCTCCTACCATTTATTCTCGTGTCTTTCACTTTTCTCTTATAACCCTATATTTCATTAGTGTCTTTCAATATTTGATGTCTTACGGATTCTTTTGTGCTTAGGTGGTATCAAACAACTTTCAAGTGTCATGTCTACTTCCATCTATTCGGCAGCTCTTTAGCCGTTGTGCGCACGTTGGGTGCTCTCTCCCAAACGCGCAACATGGCTTGCCTTTTGTTGCTTAAATCACCAGGAAATTGGCTTTAGCTATGGCTTGTTTCAGTACCGCATTCCACTACCTAGGCGCCATGAACAAGTGTTTCATTGTCCTTTTCTAAAAAAAATCTACCACTACAACAAATATGGGCATTGATAGCACATTAGCATAGCACACTTTTAGTAAGTGCTATAAAATTTTAAATTTCGGATTTAGTTACTCTGTTATAGCTTTTATTTAACGCTAAGGAAAATAAATAGTTTTAGCGGGGTAAACTTCTCACTTGAGCGCCAATACTTAGCTAAAAGTTAAGAGAATAGCACTTTAAGTTAGAAATATCTCTCTTTTCTCACTAAGTGAGCATCCTCGATTAAAAAAAAAAGCATAGCATAAAAAAAAAAAACCCCCAAATCGCCTCCGCCTCTCCCAAACCCTAATCTGAAATCTTCCTTTTCTCCAGCACTTGAATCTTCCTTTTCTCCAGCCGTCTCACTCATATTGGAGGACCAATTTGCTTCAGAGAATAGCGCCCCACTACAATCTATATCGTAGATTTGAGGAAGAAGAACAAAGAGAGATTTCTAGCTAGGGTTTTCGCTCAAGTTTTTGGGTCAGTGATTAGCTCTGGTTCAGTATCTCCACAGTGTAGCCGGTGAGTCTCACTCCATTCTGAATTCCTTCTTAGTCACTGGGAGTTCGATTGTGGAATTGTAGAGTCAGTTCGAGTTCATAAGAAAGTTAGTTAGAACAATGATGTCAAATTGCTTGATTGAGCTTTTGATGAACGGTGCCAACGTTTTGGTGCTTGATTTTTGATAATTGTTAATCTTGAGTTGTTGCAGGAGCTATTGAGGAATGAAATTGCTCGTGAGATTAGTAAATAGGGCCATGTCTCCGTTGTTGATTTGGCAGATACGATTGGGGTTGATTTATATCATGTGGAGAAGCTCAAGATGTGGTATTGAGTGATCCAGGGCTAATGGTAGTCGAAGGAGAAATAATATTACAAAATTATTGGATTTCTATTGTTATAGAAATTAACATAGGCTTCAGGAATGTAGCCAAATTGCTGTGGCTGAACTTTCTGGCCAGTTATAGGTGAAATTGCTTCTGATTCTTCCATTTACAGATGAATATTAGTTGTCTAAATGGAAGTTTCCATCATCTGATAATACTTAATGTTTGTTATGCCTTGATGATTTCTGAAGGTTTTAGTTCATAGAGAGGTTTATACTCTTGTATAGGTGGATATCAATTGTTCTTACCACTTTTCTGGTTTATGGACTAATGTAACCTCTCACCAATCTGTGTACGATTTCAGAGAAAAGCTTGGGACCAACGAGTTAGTCTCTTTTGATTTCTCATTAATATCTTTATGCAAGTTTGATAATATTTTTCTAAGTATTACTGCTTTGAACCTTCACAAAATGTAGAATTTTGTAAACTAGATTTTGCATAAGGATATTCAGAAGGTGCATAAAGTTACACAGGTACATTATCCTTGTTAGCTCTTTTAAAGTATTTCAAACTTATCTTAGTATAACAACAGATTAGGAGAAGCAGGCTTTTCTTTCTTGACACTAACTGTATATGCTTCAATGTGTTTCGTTTCATTATGAACTTAACTCTTTCTTGTGTTGAACCTTTATAATGTTTAGGTGATCACTACAACATGAACACACAAAGGAGACTTATTACTGGGATGTAGCTACCCATGTGGAGAACAAGAACTTCACTGCTAACATTAAAGTTTCCACGGATTCTTCGGTAATCATACCTAAACCCAATAATCATCCTCTGTTAATTGTTTTGCACAATACCTATGATTTTCTTGTAGGATTGAATTGATTTAGCCTTGCTGTTTACGAGAATCATTCCAGTCATGGTGCAACCTGGTGCTTTGCCTGTCAAAACTGTCAAGAAAGTTGGTTTCTTGGCTCCAAAAGGACCCATCACATAAGAAACAAGGCCAGGTGGTAGTTTTCCAGTTACACATCTCGGTAGATGTTTGTTTTTTTCTTTAAAAGTAATCTAAAGATCTTTAAAATAAACTTCAATTGTAGGTCTCTTTCTTATATCAATAGCGTTAGCCATGAAGAGAACTCTAGAGAAGGTCAAGTTCTTGTTCTTTTAAAGTCAAGTCAAGTTCAAAAAGCAACATATGTGAGTTTTTTTTTGTTTTTCGTGATTTGAAGAATTGTGGGTGAATTTTTCATGTTAATGTCTTCTGATTTTGAGCTGGTTTTTGTGTGGGTTTTAGTTTGATGGATTTCCAAAAGAAGCTTTACAGATGGTGAAGCCCGCAAAAGGAAAAACCACATTGGCTTTTTTTATCTTCAATAAGTGATGAGAATAATAAAGAGAAGGAAGAGAGTGAGTCAAGGAAACAGATAAAGAAACAGGAATATGAGATATTGAGAGGATGAGAGGATGAGAAGGGATTAGTAGTGTAAGTCTAAGACTTGGTTTGATGGTATATAGTAGTAGTGTGTCTAAGATTTTGTTTGATGTTATGTAGTAGTGTTAGTCTAAGACTTGGTTTGATTGTATGTAATATTGTTAGTCTAAGACTTATGCTGATATTATGTAAGAGTTGAGATAAATTTATGCAATATAAAAGTTTTATGAATTTTTTTGGATAATTTATTCATTATATAATTATATAGAATATAATATATTGTGTAAAATACGATTCAAATAAATGAAATAAAATACGGTTCAGATATTATAGCAATTTAAATATGCTATGTTATCATATTACAGCAATAAAAATAAGCTATAACATAATATATTTTAGCGGTATAAATGAGCTATAACATAAATTACAACAGCAATTTTCTTGAGATATGAAAACATATTTCACAGCATTTAACTAAAGCTATGATAGAAGAACCTATAATAGCACCGGAAAAAATGCTATCGTATGGGGTGACCCTATTATAACTGTGGCAAACATAGCGTTTATGAAAACGCTATCATACCCTTATGATGACAGTATTCGTGTGCTATCAATGCCCATATTTGTTGTAGTGTACTGAGTTGTGATTCGATCAATATTACAACAATGGTTATGAATTGAAATTATGCATTTTTAGATATTTTAGCCTTAGAAGTTTAAGTCTTTAAGATTAGAAAGTTTGCATGAGTTTCAAAATATTTTGGATAAGTTTCCGGTTGAATTCTTCTCCATTCTGGTTGACAAAGTGGGAAGCTGGTTTAGTCTGTGTGAACGTTTTGTCTTCAGGTAAGCAGTTCCAAGTCAAACTCAATGACGTGAATGAAGTATCTAAGAGCATCATCTCCAATGAAGAGGTTCTCAAAAGAGTTTTATATATATATATATATATATATATTATTTTAATATATTCTAATATTATAATTAAACATTAAATAAAAAAAATTTGAACCATTGATATAATGCCATGTGTCATAATAGTTTATCAATAAAGTAGAAACAGTTCTTAGAGCTTTTCTCTTCTCCCTTCCTTGTTCATGGTTTTTTAATTTTTTTTTAATACTAAAATACTGTACTGTAAACTCATTGAGAAACTCTCATGTAGGTGCTTTAACGCTTTATTAGCATGAACAAGTGTTTCATGAGTTGAGATTCTATCAATATTTTATCTTGTGAAGCTAATCTATAATATAAGTTTAAAGGATCAGCTTTGATTCTTGGTTAAGTCATCAAGGTATTATAAGTTTCCTTACTAATTTTTTTTTTTTGGACTTCAGGTTTAGTAAGACAAGTCCAAACTTGTATAATACAGTACTATTTGAAATATAGAACTCGGTTTCCTTATTGATACGAAACACATCCCTCGACATAGAGGTCTTTATTGTATTATGTATATATAGACCTATCTTGACCTTGAAAATCATTACATAGAATCAAACGCGATCAATGGCCGAAACAAGGATATTTTTGGAATCGGGCTGCTCATTGAGTTCATTGACACAGTCAACAAATTGGTAGTCAACGATGAGATGGCCTTGTTGATAGCCAACACCATCGGTATCCAATCTATTGAACATTGCAACATCCAAATCCAATCCTCCATTGCCGCATTGGTCCACTATTCTCACCGTTATTACTGCATTTGTTCGTGTGTTCCGCACCTGTATTCCTCACCGATTAATCACTATTTTGACAGCTTAAATAAGCCAAGTATGATTATTTCGAATTATTCACTAACACGTCAATATCGACATCGTTAACAATCACATTATGTTATATTACACAAGATGGATAGAAAACCAATGATAGCATTTGTGTAACTAAAAAAATTAAAAAAAAATCTTAACTAGCAACTTTGTAAATATTCACTGTCTAAATTTAATGAAACTAAATTCCTGATGACAAAAAAAAAAAAGTCTATACCAGATTATCTATGAATATGTTAAGAATATTTTTTCAAGAAAAAAATCCAAATAACACTTCTTAAAATTAGATACATATATTATAAAATTTCATCTCGTTAAAGATTAACCAAAATCATACTTATAATAGGATTTTGCATTTTTCAGTTAGTTCGGATTAAAAGCAAATTGATTGGAACTAGGAAAAAAAAAGTAAATTGATTTGAAACATGTTCTATTTATACACATATTTTTTACACAAACACATACTTACTTATATAAAGAATCTAGAAAAAAGCTAATTGCTTACCCTTAGGCACTTGCCGCAAGAAGCTTGACCACGAGGTCCAGCCGGGCCGCAGAAGGCAGTCCAGCCATACTTGCTCCGCCACGAGTACGGCTTATCAGCATCCCACGTGGAGCAATAAGCACTCACTGCTCTCAAATCCCAATTATTCTGCTCCGGATAATAGTAATGGTAGGTGGCGCGTACGTTCGACGCGCTCTCCCCTGGACCACTACCCCAACAATTGCTCTGGCAGTTTTTGTCCGGTGAACAGTAGTCTGCCGTGGTGCCGCAGTAGCCGTACTGGCTGCAGCAGATGTTGCCGGGACAAATCCGACCACCAGCTTGACGGCCGCATTGTTGTCCGACAACTGTAGCCACCGTATATGATAATAGTATGATGGGTATGCTGAGTCTGATCTTCATGATCGATCAGTTTTTTTGTCCTTTGGTGGTCTAATGCATGTATCTTATGTATGTTATATATAAATATAATAATTGTTTTAGTAACTAATAATTTAATCATGTTGATAAAAAAAAAAAAACAGTTATATTATATAATAGTATACTGATCTTTTCCTTGATTGATTTTTCGACGTTAGAGATAACGTGTTTAAAACCCATATGATGATATGATATACAGATGTAGTAGTTAATAAATTTATATACGTGCATACAAACCGTATTTGAGCTTTGGTCGGATAGAAAATAAAATGGAAATATATAAAATATACTATATTTCATGCAGTTAATTCGATTGATCATTAGATAAACTGAGTAAATTAGGTTGTTTACGTTTTACAAGAGATTCGTTACAAATTTTGCTCTGGTATCCCTCTGTTTTACGGTTCTATATACAAAATTTGGAATTCATGGACAACAACAAAATATGGAATTGTGCAGTTTAAATAAAATATTTGGAAAACACAAATAAATTGAGAAGTGGTCTAATTTGGAATATAAATGGCATATGCTATAGTACGACATACATATTAAGATGACATGGGTGTGAGACTCTGGTGGGCAATGTCTATACAAGAACCGTCGATGGCCTTTAAGCGGAAGCTTACTGGTCAAAGCCATATAATCGGACGGTTTCAAAAGTTGTGTATCTTCGTACATCGCGATACAGGTGATGATGATAAGCGGCGGCTAATTATAATTGTTTCTTTGTAGAAAATAGCAGCCTTCTTGTTGCTTAATATAAATATTGAATTCAATCAAGTGACTAATCAATGATAACAAAATGGTCCATTGATTTTGCCATTTTGGATTACTTAAGAAATTTTTTTATATGACATATTGTAAATTCATGATTTATTCCAGTTCAGTTTTATGATTTGTTTTTGATCGAAACAAATAAACTTTCATTTATTTTAGTTATATATACAAAAAGTTGATATTTAGTCAAATTTTTATAAATTTATTAATTTTATTAAAATTTTACCTAAATCCCTACCCAAACCAAATCCGAATTTTGTCTTTACGAATTGCTGTAGTTTACATGGCTTAAGTTCTAATATAAACGAAACCGGTTTATTTAATTTCAGTTTGATGTTTTTAATAATGATTTTATATAAATTAATGTGGTACAAAAACTTCATTTTGTGCTATTTAAGAAAATTGTCCTATAAGTTTTTACATAGTTGTATAAAACTTAAATTTGAAAAAAAAAACCATCCTAAATTGATTTTGAGAAGAAGAAACTATAATGAAATTGATTGTATTTATGCAATGTTTTAATGGAAGATTAAAAAATAAAAGATAATTTTAAAAACTAACTGTTACTACCTGCAATAGCAAATGCTAGTTTGAATAAGCTTTTAAAATATAGCAATTGCAAATGATTCGAAATGGTATATAGTGATTTTTGTGATGCTTGTCAAATTGTAACAACCGCAACCGTAAGCATCGTGTTTGTGGATGATTGCAGGAAATCCAATCAAATCCTAAGTCATGAGACCAGGAAAAACTATTTCTACTTACATAAGGAACAACACCATATTTTGTTACGAACTTAGTCTTTCAAATTTGTTCAAAATAACCATCTCTTTAGTTTTTCAAATTTGTTCACATTGCTCCTTAGTTTTTCTCTTTCTTTTTTTTAGAAACAAACAAACTGAGCAAGCTATTTAGGATAAAAAAATTGACCTTATCTTCTTGTATTCCTTATCTACCTGTTTACAAGAATGATTGCAAGTTATTAAAAACAGGTCTCGAGATGATCATATTGCTTATTTAATCAGTGAATTAGGAAAAAGGTAGTGTCAATTACCTTCTCATATATGTTTTTTGGACCACGTAAAATGATTATTTTTTCTAATTGGCAAAATAAGATTTTTTTTTGTTTTAAGGAAAAAAAAATTGATAGCTTTTTTTTTTTTTTTTTTTTTTGATAAAGAGAAAGAAAGCTCATTGAAATGATAAAGATGAATTATCCTTAGTTACTATGATTACTAAGATATTTCAAGTGGAATATTTAGAGAAACCCATAAGCATCAAGGATCTGCGGAACAGGAAAATTGTTCAAGACTTACCACATGTCAACATCTACGAGTATAGGGAAATAATAGGGATGAGAATTCAACTTATTTTATCAAATAAGAGTACGTAACTATATGGTAGAATAATGTTTTGTCAACTATCTAGATTTAAATTCACATATCCGCAATAGTACGAGTTAGACAATTAATGAATTTAGTTGGACCCTAGTATACAAAAAATCAGTTTGTTTTCTTTCATCCAGAAGTGAGTGGCCTAAGAATACAAAGTAGATTTTTCTTTTTTTCTTTTTTTTTTTGTGGTTTTCTATACGAAATATATTCTTTGACTGACACTATCCGACAAAGCCAATGGAGATGAGAGAAATCGATCTGGATCCAACGCAAAGGTCCCATGTACTTCAATATTTGAGACTTTGTACGTTACTATGACATCAAATATGCGTATAATATATATATAACAAATTGTAGCATATATCTCCACGACTGTCTGATGGGCAATATTATTGTCTCTTACGAAAGAGGAATACGAGGATCTCACCAGCACAAAATAAATATATAGATAGAGATTCGATTGGCCTTTCCAAAATATTTGTCTCGCGTTCGTAAATTCGAAGAATATATATATATATATATATAATAGGGACACTTTTTTCAACAAAATGTATTTCTTGTTGGTTTGTCAGACAAAACTATTCTCTGCACATGACATGGTGAGTCAAAATATGCCTAATTAATTTATATCCATTATTCTACTGAGAAAAAGAGCATCACTTTCGTACAATAGTTGTTAACCTGAGATTATCAAATCAAACAAAATGTCTTATATATATATATATATATATATTCAAACTAAATTCTAAATTTTAATGAATAAAATAAAATAAAAAAGTATTTTAACAATATACCAAAGAACACATATTAGATGTGATGCGTAGAGAAGAATAAAAGATTGACATTCTAAATGTTTTGATAATTTCTTAGTTAGCAAGAAATAATTTGGTAATGGAAATGATGACTTTTAGAATCCTATATCATTATCTAGTGGACAGGTCTCTGAAATCTATTGGATGGTGAGCCAGAGAAGCATTTGCAAAAGTTATTCTTTGGACAAAATCTTCAACTTCACAAAAGCTCGAAATCGGAAAGTAGAAAAAAGGAGGAACAAACACATTTCTTTGTGCCCCTAAATCGCATGGTTTTGGTATCTTTGACTTAGACGCACCACTTCTTTGAAATTATACTTTTAACCGACAATAACATTTTTTTCCCCTCGAATAATTCGATTTTTTCTTTCTTCTTCTAAAGTCGCAGATCACAATTTTTTTTTGTTTGTTAATGAGATCACAAGTTACAACCCCAAAATAATGAAAATTTATCAACCATATAACACCCATCGTGATTAATTTTGTTGGACCAACCCATTTATTAGGATACAGAAGAAAGGTAAGCTATTGAAATGATCTAATGCTATGAATTATTACTAATCACCAACAACAAAAATAAGTAATCTTCATTGGTTTAAAAGAAATGAAATCTAACTGCATTTCTAATCGATTTTTCTTTTAAATTGATATTGTCACCTTATTATCTAAAATAAATAAATTTCACATACCTCAACTAAAAAAAGCCACTATTTTTAGTTATGTTATTTTTAGTAGTAAAAAAAATTACGTTATATTTTTTTTGTTAAAAAACGTAAAGTATTTTTTTGGCTAAAAGATATTAGGGAACGTAATTTATTTTAACAACTAACATATTTATTTTATCATCAAAATCTAAATGGTTGAAGATTTATCTGTACAAAAAAAAAAATGCTATTAAAAATTAGAAATGGTCCAACATTAAATGCAATAGAAAGTGATGTTTCAAATTTCAAAATGATTTGCACAAACATTTCTTTACAAAAATTACTATATTCCAAAATTCTTTTTTTCTTTGCAAATGTGCCTAAATATATATATATATATATATATATATATATATATATATACGAATTAAAAAAAAATTGAGACAATAATCAGGTTTTAAACTTTAAACCCACTAATTTATAAATAAAAAATGGAGTGTGAATGAACTGGTATGGTAAAAAAAAAAAAGTATACAAAAAATGAATAAAAAATAAATGGAGCTAAAAAGCATTGAAAAAAAATCACGAGTTTGGTATGAGTTATAGAATGAGTCAACTCGTGAGTAAGCTGTAAAAAAACAGAGCAGCGAGTGGGAAAGATAAGAATTTTGAGAGATACGCGACGAAACGAATAGTTTTCAATACAGAGAGACCCCACAAACACACACAGAATCTTCTAGCTTTCTTCATTCAATCTATCTTCTTCTTCTTCTTCTTCCTTCTCTCCCTCAAGATTCCACCAACATATTTCTCTTTCTTTATAATCGCTTCACCTAGATCTCATCTCAGGTTGTTTCTTCCACACTCTTCTTCTATGATCAATTTCGAATCATGACCAATTCTGGACAAGTTTGAGTTTCTTTTTTCTAAGTTTTCTTAAGATCCGAGTTTTATAAATATGGGTTCTTTAGGCGATGAGCTGAGTTTGGGATCGATCTGTGGTTCTCGTAAAGGAGTTTCGAAGATTATGAAAGTTGAAGAACATGTCAAGAAGCTTGAAGAAGAGAAGAGAAAAATCCATGGATCTCAACTTGAGCTTCCTCTGTGTTTACAGATTTTAAACGATGGTATTTTTTTGTGATTTTTAAATCTCTCTAATTTTGGAATTTAAGTTAGGAGACTGAAGAAACTTTTATGTTTTATTTTTTGCAGTGATTTTGAATCTAAAGGATGAAAATAAGAGATGTTTAGAGATTGATGATACTCAACCACCATTGTTGAAAGATTTCATTTCTCTTAATAAACCTATTCCAGAAGAAGAAGGAGGTAGAGAGGAGAAGAAGTTTCAGCAATGGAAAGCTAATGATCAAATCATCTCAAACCAAAGATTCTCAGACACTAAGATCAAGAACAAACTAGAGTTTGAGGTAACTTAAACCCTGAAACTGAGATTAACATTTTGGAGAATTTGATGAGAGGAATCAAGAACAAAGGACTGAAGTTTTGTGCTATTGTTTTTGTTTTTGATGTTATTTGTTGCAGAGAAATGAGGAGAAATTTACAAATGGCTTATCAATGTTGTTGAGTCCTAAGGTAGAAACTGGATTAGGCCTTGGTTTAATAACTTCAAGCTCTACTATGGTTAATGGAAGAAGAAAAGGAGTTTCTTCTTGTGGCTCTACTTCTGAGTCTATGATGCCACAACCAGTAGCTCCACCACCATTTCTTCAGCAGCAAGCTTTGAGGAAACAAAGAAGGTGTTGGACTCCTGAGTTACATCGCCGTTTTGTTGATGCATTACAACAGCTCGGTGGACCTGGAGGTAAAAAAAAAAAACCACAAATGATCTTCTTCTTGTTGTGTTCTTGAGTTTGGTATATAAAGAATGTGTTGTGTAATTTTTGTTCTGTTTTGGGTTTTAATAACAGTGGCAACTCCTAAACAAATCAGAGAACATATGCAAGAACAAGGCTTAACCAATGATGAAGTCAAGAGTCATTTACAGGTAAACTAAACAAGTTGAGATCTTTGAGTCTTTCTTTGGCATTTTTACTAACAAACCCATATTCACATTTTTGTAGAAATACCGGTTACACATTAGGAAGCCTAATTCGAATTCGAATGCGGCCGAGAAACAGTCAGCAGTTGTTTTAGGGTTTAAGTTGTGGAATTCATCACAAGAGGAAGAAGAAACATGTAAAGGAGGAGAAAAATCAGCAAAGAGAAGTAATTCGCAATCGGGTTCTCCTCAAGGTCCTTTGCAGTTACCTTCTACAACAACTACAACTACGACTGGTGGAGATAGTTGTATGGAAGATGCTGAAGATGATAAATCTGAGAGCTTTCAGATGGAGAGATTGAGATCTCCATAATACTTTTCTGAAGATGCTAAATCTTGATGCCCGGGTTTTGTTATTTTGGATTTCATTACTATTTTCTATTAGTAATGAATGAGAACAATAATTATAGAAAGGTTATAGTTATCAAATATATATATATATATATATATATATATATATAAGAGAGACAGAGAGCAGCAAATATAGAGAGTGAGGCATGGTTCAAATGATTTGCAGAGATTATTAGCCTATTTTTGGTTGGGTTTAATTGAGGCATTATCCGAGTAATAGTTTTCTTGTTTTTTTTCCATAATTTTTAGTTTACAAAAAGGAAAATATGAATTTTTAGTTACATGTTGTGGTTTTCTGGATTTGGAACGCATAAAAATAGGAAGGACATAAGCATGTGTTTGGTCATTTATTCAAATTCATATTGTACTATATGCTTTGAATTTTATTATATATTTTTTAAAAAAATCATATGCTTTGAAATTATGTTCTTCAACGCTTACCTAATCATTCGGTCGTTCGTTCAATCGACTAAAAGGTCTTTGCTTTGACCGACAGATATGTACTACAGTCTATATTTTAATTGCACATATGTATTTGTATTACGATAATTTTCACAGCTGTTTTTTTTTTTCAAAGTTAATGTGATTTAATTTTAATAATAAGAAATTTCAACAAACATGAAGTTTTGGGCATTTGGTCCACCACTAGTAATCTCAGGCTCGCTCATCTCTGCATTTTGAATTATTCACGATTAGATCGAATTCTTCCCGCAAAATCATCAAACAGGTATTGATTTGATTTTGATGAAAATGATCATAATTTAATTCTAACAATATTTTAGTTGCACTAATTAGAGTATATACTAATTTAATTGTATGATTATTTTCATAGTTAAAATTTTACATTTAACACTTGATTAATTTGAGTATACAAAATTTTTATGTTTATTTTTTTTTAATTAGTCTAACCCATTTCAAACTACATTAGCAAAGGTCGTGATTCGTGAAGATTAGGGTAAGACAAAAAAAGTTCCCGAGTTTATCATCATGTCCTTGTTTTAGGCAGTACTTTGAGAGACTCAAAGTCTTGCATGTTTAAATATTGTTTGCTCTCTTAACATTTTGGGCACCATTTTAAGTCTTTTTTTTTTTGACATTTCCTTGGATTTGAATATATGTTAATGAAACAATGAGAGTACGTATAATACTACTGAAAAAGTGTTAAGATTCATGAACTTTTTGTTTTGGTGAAAATGATTCATGAACTTCTAAGTAACGAACTAACTTTGGCCGTGTTATTGCTATCTTTTGTGGATAGTTTCATTGGCTATTTGCTTTATCTCTTTTCACAAGTTTGTTCTCTGTATCCTTTCAACTCTGTTTCGAGTTTTGATAAAGAAGTTCATATTTGCGGACCAAAAAAAAAATCTCAAAAGGAATCTCATTCTTTTTTTCCTGCAAATATTCTTATTAATCAAAAAGTCTCAAAAGTACATATGTTTGAAACAAACTACCAATAGACGATATCACTAGGTAATCTACAGAAAAATGCTAAAATACATCAGATGTGAGAGAAACAAATAATATAGAAAATATAGACGGGTTCACTAGTGGAAACATTCTTGTCACATTGATTAATGGTTTAAATGTTTATGTACTAAGTCTGGAGTTCGAACCTCAATAAACGCCATTTTTTGTTGATTAAGGAAACATCATGGGGATCCGATAAAAAAATATTAAATTTTTTTTATACAATATTGTGAAATCCACATTCTAAAAAAGTTGTTTAATCACGTCTTTATAGTGAATAACTATTCATTTTGATGATGGCGATACTAAATTATAAGTTCTAGTCAATAAATTAGTTTTAAAAATATGAATTCTAGGAGATGAGACGCACTGCCACTGATGGATATGCAGCCACAAGTGGTTAATAAAAATGTCACACATCCACTTTGGTTGTGGGAAACTGGAAAGTTATGGAAGCTCTGGCCAACCAAAGGAGGCAAAAGACTTCTTGTTCTCAACTCTCAAAAAACACTTTCGAGCTAGTAAGCTTCCAACTTCCAAGATGGGTAGTGGAATATGTTGCGCAATCCTCTTGAAGTCAAATACTAATTGACAACTTTTTAAATTAAATCATAATCCAAATATACTGAGTCATACCATCCAAAAATGATCATAATCCAAAAACCAGTCATCATCGTTCTCTAACTATTCATTCTTCTTAACATCCTCGTCATTGTACATCACCTTTTTTGTTTTTCCTTCTTTGTCCTCTCAAATCTCGACTATATATTCTTAGTTTTTATTCGATTTAAACCATATTACAATCATATATTTTATCATGCTGCGTGACGTAACTAGCATTTTATAAACCTAACATTTAAAAACCTCAAAATTTGCACCCGCACTTTTTCATGCAATTTTCCAATCTGCACCCTTCACCCTTGTCAAAGCTTTTTCATAGACTTTGTTTTGGAGTCTAAATAGATCAGACGTTATATAAACCATATAGCAACACCAAATTCTTTAATTATCGATCGATATTTGTTTTTCATCATGGACCGCAAAATCTTTTCGTATCGTTAATTTTTTACCTAACAATACTTACTCTTCTCTTTAATATAATGATGACGTATTCTCGTTTCCTTTTGCATATAAAATTGGTTGTGGTCACCAATATAATACGGACTAAATAGCAATCCCGACTATCGATTCTACGACTAGTCTTGTCCTCGTCTATACATTGGATTGTTAATCCGGTGTTCGGATATTTGAAAGCTCTCCAAAATGTTTTTTTTTTTTTTTTTTTTTTCTATATGGATTGGAGAAGTAAATGTAATGTTATAATAAGCAGCATGGCGGCTGTAAATGTAATGTTTTGTGTAAAAAACTACTTTTTCTATACTAGTGCTGTTTTTAAAAGTAATTGAGGTAATACATATTTGATGTACATTGGCTGCGCTAAACACACCATATGCTCACAACGTTATCAATAAGAAAAAAAAAAGTGGAGCATGCATTAGATGATTATTTTAGACTATTCTATGCACTAATTCTCCCACTATTCAAAACTTAAGAATGTAAATTTACGAAATATTGGTTTCAAAATTGAAATTTTTATGAAGTTAACAAAGAAAAATTAAAACTTTTGAATGAGTTATGATATGTGACATCTTAATTCCATGAAGTAATCACATGTTAAAATGGCTAAAAACAAATAATTTATCTTGCCAAGTGACTGAACTAACAGACAAAAACCTAATATTACAAAACCTCAAAATTTGTCCACTATATTATCTTATTCATAGTGCCACTCCCACTTTCTTAAATATGCATGCATCTCCGAGGCGCACCCTTGTTAAGGCTAATATATATGTTTATTAAATACACCTTGTTTTGGTGTATAAATACAAGCTAAAATCAACATAGCAATACACGATCAATCTACGATATCATCCATCTTTTATTTCATCATCATGGACCGCAAAATGTTTTCGTATTGGTTTATTTCTTACCTTACAATCTTAACTTTTCTTTTCAACGACTTCGTCTCCTCGTTTCCTTCCGGATATAACAATGGTTATGATAATGGTCACGGTCACGGATATGGACTCGTTAGCAATCTCGACTATCGATTCTATGACCGGTCTTGTCCTCGTCTTCAGATGATTGTTAAGTCCGGAGTTTGGAGAGCTTTTAAAGATGATTCTAGAATCGCTGCGTCTCTTCTTCGACTCCATTTCCACGATTGTTTTGTCAATGTAAGTTAACATTTTGTTTTTCTCCCGCCTCCCTTGCTTTTATTTGTCAATGTAACATTTCCTTTTTTTATGTTTACGAATATATGTCTAACTGTGGATTGTATATCACTCATGTTCTATCTGTATTAACATTTAAAACGTGAGTATATTATAGAAATTACGAAAATTTAGTGAAAACTATAGTACTTCTCGGAAAAAATTAGGTTTGTAATATATACTACTCAAAATAAATTATAGTTCTATACTTTTGGAGTAGAAACAACTAGAGTACTCAAGGCTCTATATATAAGTGTATCAAACATTTGTTTTTTTCTGTGTATAAATTATGAAATAAAGAAGTAATTAAATTGTTTGTACATGCTGTAGGGTTGTGATGGCTCTATACTTCTAAATGATTCCGAAGATTTCAAAGGAGAGCAGAACGCTAGGCCAAACCGAAACTCAGTTCGTGGTTTTGAAGTCATTGAAGACATCAAATCTGATATTGAAAGTTTGTGTCCCTTAACTGTTTCATGCGCCGATATAGTTGCTCTTGCAGCTAGAGAAGCCGTCGTCCTCGTACGTGTGATATATATCTTGCATGAAACCCCTAATAAAATACAAATTTAAACTGTAACAGATTTATACTGACATCACAAAATGTTATCTATTAATTGGTTTCATTACTTATGGCTTCTGATATTGCCTATGCAGACCGGAGGGCCGTTTTGGGCGGTGCCTTTGGGGCGAAGGGACTCGTTAACAGCGAGTGAACAAGCCGCGAATACAAATCTGCCGTCCCCTTTTGAGCCGTTGGAAAATATAACGGCCAAGTTCGTGACCCTTGGACTCGACCTTAAGGATGTTGTTGTCCTCTCAGGTTTGTTTAATTCAACTTTCAATTGATATCATGAAACGATATTTTAGGACTCTTAAAATACTAGTCACGTCAAATTTTATCAAAAAATAAATATATAAATATATATACTAGTTAGTCACAATCCACCTCACAGTGGTGCTGAGTTCAGTCCGTATAATATAAATTATATTGTCTTTGTTTCATAATAGTTTATGCTTTTGGTTGAATGTAAAGAAATTTTGTAAAATTAACTAATATACTATAAGTCTATACTACTCATATTTTATAATTACTGATAAAATAACATGATTATGTACACTAGTAAAATTGATTGACTTTGTATTAACTATCCAACAATATAACTTATTCATAAAACAAACATAAACTGGTAACATCAACTATTATAAAACAAATGGAGTGTAGTTCATTATTAGGCATATATATACATGATTCTTTTGAACTTCTACTATTATATCATTATATTACTTAATTCAATAATTTGATGATACATGTGTGCAGGAGCACATACTATAGGATTTGCTCAATGTTTCGTGTTCAAGCACAGGCTCTTCAACTTCAAGGGCTCAGGCCAGCCTGACCCGAACCTAGCCGCTTCCTCGGCTCTTCTCTCTAAGCTAAAGGACACGTGTCCTAACGAGGACTCATCAAACTCTAAGCTCGCTGCTCTTGACGCAGCTACTTCCGTCAAGTTTGACAATGCTTACTACGTGAACCTAATGAATAACATAGGACTGCTGGATTCCGACCAAACCCTTATGACGGATCCAACGGCTGCCGCCTTGGTGAAATCGTACAGCGAGAATCCCTACTTGTTCTCGAGGGATTTTGCGGTTTCAATGGTTAAAATGGGGAAGATTGGAGTTATGACCGGAAGTGATGGAGTGATTAGAGCAAAGTGTGGATTTCCAGGTTAAGTTATATGTGGAATCCTTTGAACGTAAACACTTATCAATCCAAATCAATCTATGATATACATATAGAACTAATCTAGCTTTTAAATATGAATTATATAGACCAAAGTCCATGAATAAAATATGTTCATATATATATATATATGGTGTAAAATTAGCCTTATGTATCTATATATGGATCATACTTGGAGTTGTATGTGTTTGTGTGTGATTAATATGTATTTGTCTTTGTATTTTTCTAGTATCTTTTATATCCCAAAAATAAACTCCCTCACTTGTATAAAACAAAAAATAGTCTTAGTTTTCGAAACTATTGTCGTCGATTTGGTTTTATCAAATGATCATAATTATACGTATACTTTCAATGAAAATGAAAACATCTTAGATATATATAGTTGGAGACTTGGAGTCTTGGAAAATGAAATAATTCTTTAATACAATTGTGTTTAAAAAAGATATGAAGAAGTTAATGATGAAAATACATAGTTGAAAAAGAAATGATGAAATATAAATCCATCTGCAGGCCCAAATGCAAGTAAACCACATTTTGAAATATTTCTACTTTAAATTCAAAATTAATGCATATAATTATCAGACAAATACTTAAGCATTGAATGATGATATGCATGCACTCTTCCATCAAATCCAAATGGAAGCAACCAACTTTTTAGGTATTGTTTGTTGATTACTGATTGGAAGATATAGATTTAAATCATTTAATTTTCTCCAACTACTTGCAGAGATTATTAAGACGAGAGTTAGTGGAAGAATGAGAAATACATCATATAAACTAATTCAAAAATGTGTTTGATCTATTACTCCATATTAGTCTAAATACAATGGATCGGAGTAGTTAGGTTATTATACACATCATGTTAAATTACAAGCAAAAACATACAACCAAGAAACATATATACTATTACTTGTACTCATGAACCAAACAATTATCTGTTCCATAAAGTTGATATCTAATAAAATAATCATTCGAAGTTAGATTTTAAACTTAAACTAAGTGTAAAAAAGGAGTGCAGATAAAATGTAGAAGTAGTTCTACAAGGTTACATACTTAACTATCCTTTATTGTACCCATCAACTGTCAGCTATATTTTTTTTTTACAGTATTTTTTTAGTATTTAAAAATGATCCTGCTACTTCATTAAATTTAATTTAACTTGTACAAAAAAAAAAAAAATGATCTCACAACCGTTGAAAAAATGATAATTTTAAACTTAAATAAATAAAAAACCGTTGAAAAAAATGACCTCACTAAAATAAGGCATGACAAACATAAACAGATCGGAATTTATTTTTTATAAAAAAATGTAATAAATTAAGGCGATTAATACGTGGCCGAAAGCAACTAAATTACTACTACCACCATTTTCAGATTCAAATTCAATTCTAACAGTTTCACTTCCGCTGCTTCTGTCTCTCATCTCATGTGATCTCTCTCTATCTCTCTCTTCCTCTCTAAAAACCAGAACTTTGATGGCATTACTGTGATTTTTTCATAAATCAAGTTCCTTTTTTTTCTTTCTTTTCGCCGGAGATTATGGGAGGCTGTACCTCCAAACCCTCCACCTCCGGCAGACCTAACCCTTTTGCTCCCGGAAACGACTATCCTCAACTTGACGATTTTGCCCCTACTCATCCCGGTAAATCACCACTTGATACCCCTTCCGCCGCAAAGGCTTCTCCTTTCTTCCCTTTCTACACGCCGAGCCCTGCTCGTCACCGCCGCAATAAGAGCCGTGATGTCAGCGGTGGTGGCGGTGGAGGAGGAGAGAGCAAGAGTGTGACCAGCACGCCGCTACGTCAATTACGGCGTGCTTTTCATCCTCCGTCTCCGGCGAAACACATACGGGCGGCGTTACGGCGGAGGAGAGGAAAAAAGGAGGCTGCTTTATCGGCGGCGACGCAGCTAACGACTGAGATTCCGCCACAGGAAGGGGAAGAGGAATTGGGGCTTGACAAAAGATTTGGTTTTTCTAAAGAGTTTCATAGTAGAGTAGAATTAGGTGAAGAGATTGGACGAGGACATTTTGGGTATACTTGCTCTGCTAAATTCAAGAAAGGAGAGCTCAAAGGTCAAGTCGTTGCTGTTAAGATCATTCCAAAATCTAAGGTCAAAAGATTTAAAATTTACCCTTTTCTGAAGGATTCTCAATTAGCTTAGTTCCATTGTAGTGTTTAGTTGATAGAATAGAATGTGTTTATTCTTTTTTTGGCAGATGACTACTGCAATTGCTATAGAAGATGTGAGAAGGGAAGTGAAGATTCTACAGGCTTTATCTGGACATAAGAATCTTGTACAATTCTATGATGCATTTGAGGACAATGCTAACGTCTACATTGCCATGGAGTAAGATAATTATGTTTCATCATCTTTAATTTTCGTTGCCTTATGCTGAATTTAGTTCAATTTTAGTTGTGAATTTGGTAAAAAGAACATACAGTATTATCGCGTTTTTTCGGGATTAAAGTAGTTTGAATTTGCAGGTTATGTGAAGGTGGTGAACTACTTGACAGAATACTAGCAAGGTGTGTGTGCTATACTAAAGAGTTATTGATACTTATGGTTAATGATCGTTCTGATTTTATAAAAGGTTTCATCTTTGGTTTTTTATAGGGGAGGTAAATACTCAGAGAATGATGCAAAGCCAGTGATTATACAAATCCTAAATGTTGTAGCTTTCTGTCATCTCCAAGGAGTTGTTCATCGAGACCTTAAACCAGAGGTGAGGCACAATTTTCTTTGAACTGAAAAGAAGATTATCTTTTACTTGTTGTGCGGAATGTTTTTTAATCGTTACTTCATTCTTCAGAACTTCTTGTACACTTATAAGGAGGAGAATTCTCAGCTTAAAGCCATAGACTTTGGCTTATCAGACTTTGTTAGACCAGGTTCATCATCATACATTTTACTATGTCACTATTTCTTTTATTCTTTTTCTTCTGGTTAGTAAACTAAAAAATGGTGTTTTGTGCCTTTTATTTTGAAAGATGAAAGACTCAATGATATAGTGGGAAGTGCTTACTACGTAGCTCCTGAAGTTCTACACAGATCATATACAACAGAAGCAGATGTATGGAGCATCGGAGTCATAGCATACATTCTACTATGTGGTAGCCGTCCGTTTTGGGCAAGAACTGAATCCGGAATTTTCAGAGCAGTTCTTAAGGCTGACCCGAGTTTCGATGAACAACCTTGGCCCTTTTTGTCTTCTGAGGCTAAAGACTTTGTCAAGCGGTTATTGTTTAAAGATCCCCGGAGAAGAATGTCAGCCTCCCAAGCCTTGAGTCAGTTATTTATAATTTCACATCTCTTTATAGATTTATGTCTTCTGTCTTTTGGTAGTCATAAATCACCAAATCCAGTTCCTTTTTACATTTTTCAGTGCATCCTTGGATCCGAGGTTATAATACGGACATGAATATCCTTTTCGATATCTTGATCTTTAGGCAGATGAAGGCGTATTTGCGATCTTCTTCATTGCGCAAAGCTGCTTTGAAGGTATGTTTTGAGCACTTTATTTCAAGTGTCGAATAGAAACATTGAAGGATATTTTCTCATTATTATGTGATTTATTTTGTCAGGCGCTGTCCAAGACGTTAACCACAGATGAAATTCTATACCTGAAAACTCAGTTTTCTCTCCTTGCACCAAACAAAGATGGCTTCATCACATTGGATAACATAAGATTGGTTTGTAACATTATAAACTTGTCTTTTATTCATCTAAAGAAGAAAGTAATCTAATCCACATTGCAATCTTTTTTTTCTGTTTGGACAGGCACTTGCAAGTAATGCAACAGAAGCAATGAAGGAATCTCGAATCCCAGAGTTTCTTGCTTTGGTAATAAACATGAATATTTCTCTCGGATTTTGCTTTTTCCTGATAGATACCTAAACAGTTCAATGATTGGCTTTGAACAGTTAAATGGATTTCAACACAAAGGAATGGACTTTGAAGAGTTTAGTGCAGCTGCCATAAACGTTCATCAGCACGAGTCGCTAGATTGTTGGGAACAGAGCATTCGTCATGCTTATGAGCTTTTTGACAAGAATGGAAACCGAGCTATTGTCATTGAAGAACTTGCCTCCGTAAGTTTTAAGTTTGGCTTTCAACTTAATATAACAAATGTCGAAAAAACAAAAGACATATTCTCTTAAGGTTGACATGTTATGAGTATTGCAGGAACTTGGTGTTGGACCATCTATAACAGTACATTCGGTTCTACATGATTGGATAAGACACACAGATGGTAAGCTGAGCTTCTTTGGGTTTGTTAAACTGTTACACGGAGTCTCTGTTCGACCCTCGGTGAAACCTACACGGTGAAGATTATGAAATAAACATATGACAAAAAGCAAATCGATAAAAGAAGAAGCCTCTGTGATTCTTGGATTGGAATTGGAAATGTAGTAATTAGTCAAAGACTGTAAAAGGAATGATAAGTTTCCTACAAGAGAACTAAAAGTTGTTGTAATGAAAGAGTAACCACAGTTAAAAATATGGATTTGAACATTTTGTTTCTTCAAGAATGATTTTATTCGTGTCTCTTCTTCAATCCCAAATCTTGACCAGAGATATTAAAGTAAGGCAAAATGGCGAATTTCAAGGCTTCAGTTCAAAGGCTTGGTGAAGCATCTTGGTTATTTCCGGTTTGCATTAAAGCCATGGTTTACTACTTCATTGACTAAAAACATTTGTATTTTGAGATATTTAAAGATGCAGGTGGTTACTTTCAGTAATTAAAGAGTAAAGAAAGGGGTAAAACAGGAAACATAGAGATAATATAAGCTTAGCTGGACAAAACTGACGTCTGGGCTGTTCAAATCTTTCTTTCTCTCTTTGACCCAAAAATAAAACAAATAATTACAGCAGCCAAGAGCTTCTACAACAATGCAGGTGATGAACTGATGATGATACTTTGATTTTTCCTGAAGCGAAACCATCCGAAAGTTCAATTTTTTATTCTGATTCTTGAGCTCAAAATTTCTGCCAACTTAATCCTTTATTTTATTTTATTTTGCTTCGAATTCGATGCAGACGAGAAGTGTTAAAGTAAATAATGTTTCGGATCTAGCGACGGAGAGGGAGATTCATGAGTTTTTCTCCTTTTCAGGCGATATTGAGCATATTGAGATTCTTAAGTAACTTTTTCTTCTTCTTCTTCTATGCTCGTCGTGTTTCACTATTTCGATTAATTCTTCTTCTTATGAAATTTAGAATTAATGAATATCTTTTGGAATTATAGGAACAGAGAAGAAGCTGGACATTCTCGAATCGCATTTGTTACTTTTACTGATCCAAAAGCCCTTGAAATTGCGCTCTTATTATCGGTATGTTATTTTTTTCATTAAGCTTATAATTATGACACTTTTGATGAAGATTAGTTAAGCTATTCATGTAGAGTAATTAATTTTCTATGAGAAATTATGCCCTTGTGATTACTATTAACATGTAATTGAGTTATGAAAGTGGTTTTTTAACTCATGTTCAATCTATGTATTTCCGCATTTCTGTTTAGTCTTGGTTTAGTGAGTTTTGTATATTACAAACTCTTATTAATACATTCATGGGACATAACACAAAGTTCAAGCAATTTCTCTGTTTAACGCTTAAACTGTTTTGTGCACAACTCTACTTGTATACATTTTAAATGTTAACATAAGCTACATCTTGTGCTGCAGGGTGCGACGATTGTAGACCGGATCGTTACAATAACTCGAGCTGATAACTATGTTCCTAGACCCGAGTTGCAGGTTGTGTGTTCTTTCTAATCAACTTTTTCCTCAACTCTGCTCTGTATGATGTCTTAGTTTCTGTTCATTCATGCAGCAAGTAACAACGGTGGACAACTCCATGCCCCTTGATATTCGAGAAACTACTACACCAATAAGTCAGGTTAGGAGATAATCTTTCATTCTCTTGAGTAATGTTTCATGCAGAAACATGTCTATGGTTTCACTTTCACTTACTGATTTTTCAAATGTTTTTATTGTCTATTCCTCCTTTGACAACTTCATCAAGTTTGATATGTTTCTTTACCATTTGATAAAGAAGAACTACAGGTCTTTCTTTTATGGTGAAACACGTTTTAAAGGCGACAAAATATCAAAAATCCATTTAGTTTTTCCTGTGATAGCTCGTTCCTTTTATAGTGTGAATCTCTAGCAGGAAGTTAAAAAAAAAAAAAAAAACTAGTTTGTGGGACGAATTTTTAAACTTGGTAGCTCGATTTGCAGAACAAAACTAGTGCAGATGGAAATGGTAGAGCGTATGTTAGCAAAGCGCAAGATGTGGTGGCAACTGTTTTGGCAAAAGGTTCTGCTCTTGGACAAGATGCAGTGAATAAAGCCAAGGCTTTTGACGAAAAGCACCAATTAAGAGCCAATGCTTCTGCCAAAGTTTCATCTTTTGATAAGAGAGTTCGGCTTACTGAGAAGTTAACTGTAGGTCTTTCTGCCGTCAATGAGAAAGTAAAATCTGTTGATCAAAAGCTTCAGGTCTCCGATAAAACAATGGCAGCAATATTTGCAACCGAGAAGAAGTTAATTGACACGGGTTCAGCTGTCAAATCAAGCAGGTATAAAATTTCTTGTCTTCTGATTTTTATATTTCAATCCCAATCTTTTCCATCTCTAACTATTTCAAAGTAGTTCACTTTTAAACATCTATGTTGGGGAAACTTCATGGATTGGTCATTGTCATCACTAATCTGATGAACCTGCTCTCTGTCTTGGATTCGGCTTCCGAATAGGTACGTGACTGCTGGAGCAGCTTGGTTTAGTGGCGCTTTCAGCAAAGTTGCGAGAGTAGGTCAGGTTGCTGGCTCGAAAACCAAAGAGAAGTTCAATCTAGCCGTCTCAAATATGAGTTCCAAGGTGAGTCATCAAACCAACCCACATGTTTATGGTTGTCATGAGACACCATTTGTTATGTTAGAATACTTAGTTGGAGTTTTGTTAACATTGAGTCTTAATTATAATTTAATGTAGTTACATGTTTCCTTTAATGTTCAAACAAGAAAAAACTGATTAAACTTGATTCCGCAGGATACATCGATTGCTGTATAATAAAAAGCTAGGAATCAAGTAAGCTTTGAAGCCAGGATCAGTGAGAGCTGCTATGGTGGCCTTGTGTAAACAATTTTTTGTGATATAGCGTATTCCCATTCTTTAGTGTTGGTGTGTGCTACATTGTTCTCAAGTTTACTTCATTTGTTTCATGTCTCGCATATTTGTTGTGTTGAATTTAATAGCCAAATGACTTTAAAAGACAACAGATTTTGGCTACTATAAGAAGTGAGAACTGTGAAAGAAGAAAGTTTTCTAATTCAGACATTCCAAAAGCATAGTTGTCAGCTTGGGACCTCAAGGCATTATTCATCTTGTGTTTATTCATATTGAGCGACAAAGTTAAATGTTGTTCATAATTAGGCAAACAAGGCTTCTTAAGGCGGTGAAGAATCTTGGTTTTTTCCGGTTTGATTCTGAGTCGGTTTAACCTAATACAAACCGGGGGAAAAACCAAGACATCGATTCGATTGATGAAAATAAATTAGAAAAAAAGAAAAATACCAAACTGATTTGACCCCAAATTTATATTTTCTTTTCTTCTCTCTGGGTTTCCGATTCCAGTTCGAGGAATTAGGGTTTCTAATCTTCCTCTCTTGCTATATTTTCCTCGATTGGTTCTGGATTCTGACAAAAAAAAAAATTGTTCTTTTAGTTCTGGTAACTTCGTTTTGCGGGTTTAAAGCTTTGATTCAATCTTCATCTCCCCCGATCAGCAGCCATGACTGAGGTAAATCAATATTCGCAAAGCTTTTGCATCTTTAATCCCTTTTTCATTTACGAATCTGTTCAAATTACAAAACCCTTCGACAAAAAACTGTTAAAATCATCAGTCTTTTTGAAAACCCTTGTTCGTCTCTAGATGTCTCTTATTTCTGTAATTGAAATTGATCTTAACTTCTTTTTCTTGGTGTTTGGTAGTATTGGGTAAGCCAAGGGAACAAATGGTGTGAATTCTGTAAGATATGGATTCAGAACAATCAAACAAGTATTAGAAACCATGAACTTGGTAAACGTCACCGAGAATGTGTTGATAAGAAGCTCACTGATATGCGTGAGAAGACTGCTGCCAAAGACAAAGAGCTCAAGAAAAACGAAAAATTGCTTCAACAGATCGAAGCTGTGAGTAAAAATTATTAGTTTCATCATTTCATATAGATATATAAGATTACTTCTTCTTGTTGACCTTTATTTCTGATTTCTCTGTTTTTTTTCAGAAAGCAACTCGTAGCTATCAGAAAGATATAGCAACTGCTCAGCTAGTAGCAAAAGCAAACGGTGCACCAGATGATGGTACCTCCGGTAAGTATCTCTCAACAAGTAATATGGTTTCTTTAGATTCAGGGTTGCTTAGTTCTGAATCTGTTGTTATAGACTAACATACTTAGGGCATAAGCAGCTGCAATTCTATAAATGATTGTGTGGTCTATGAAATTGGATGTACGAATCGCTTTCATTGATGAAAAAGTAGGGAATAACCAAGCAGCGTTTGATTCTTCCATTGTGATCTTACCCATTTTGGCAAAAGATTTTGACTTATAAGTTTTAATGCCTATAACTCTATAGAGAATCATCACCAAAGAGCGAAACGGTTGCCTCTTTTGAGTCACTCTCAGGTTCTTTCATCATTTTGGTTGGCATATTTCTTTGCTTTTTTTTTTGCATTGATAGATATCATGTAGTAACAATATTGTTTATGGCAGATTGGGTGCTTGACAGTGCATCGGGCTATTATTACAACCAGATGAATGGTCTGCACTATGATTCAAACTCTGGATTCTATTACAGTGACTCTATAGGTATGTGATAATAATCGAGCTTTTCTTCTTCTTTTCCTTTCAAACATATTTGTATACAGTTTCTTTGTGTGGTGGGCTAACACGGGTAATGAAACAGGACATTGGGTGACACAAGACGAGGCATATGCTGCAGTTAAAACTTCATCTGACAAAGGAACTAAAATACCCCTCATAAAGAAACCTGTACCTTCTTCAGAAGCTGGACCAAGTGTGGTGAAACCACCTGGGCGTCTTGTCTCCGCTTCTTTAAACCCCAAAAGAGCTGTGAAAGGAGCTCCTTCTTCTGTTGATATTGGTAACAACAAGAGAAAGAGACAAGATGAGAAACCGAAGAAAGTATCCGCAGAAGAGAGAGCTGCATTGAAGGCGAGAGAAGCTGCTAGGAAACGAGTTGACGATAGAGAAAAATCATTGCTTGGTCTTTACAATAGACCCTTTTGATACATCACTATTTAAAAGGGAGAAGAGTGATGATTGATCACATTGTGGCGGTTTTCTCGGTTATTACAAAACTGTGTCATATCTGGGAGGATTGGTTTGTGTTCTTCCAACTGTTGTTCCAAATAAATCAGTTTCTCTATGTTGTATAAACCTTTTCAATTTTGTAGTCAGAGAGATCAAAGTTATAGTACATTGTGGCATTTTACCGAAATTTTTATGAATGATAAAAAAAGCTTTGGGATATTTACAAAAACAACACATTTTTGTGACGAATGGTAATAGACTTACAGTACATTGTGGCGAAACCCTCAAGACGAGTTGTGAAGCATCATGGCTGGTTTGAGACCATGAAGGCTCTGTTTTAACTCACAGTAGGAGGTATTTCTCCTTGAATATCTTTGTTTCTTCGTCCCCCTCAAGTGATTGAAGCAACCTTGTTCCGCTGCAATTTCCGTTATTTCATCATCTCATCGCAGATATCCAAAGGTACTTACATACCTTTGTTTGGACGAAACTGGAACATAGTTCTGCGGAAGAAACTCGAGTGGTAGTTCTCATCGCGAATACTGTTACTAAAGATCGTCGTTATCAATGGTACATTGCAAGTAATGGTCCTTCTTGGCTTTGCGGATCTTATTATGTCTGAAGCAGCTGGTGTTTCGTTTTGAGTCTTTTGACCTCTGATTTGATCATCTCTCTTGCCAGAATCGATAGAGGTTCTTTGAGTCTTCTTGTTACCTATTGGTAATTTGCTGTTTTTCTTTAGCCGTTTTGAGGTTTCTACTCTGTTCTCGGTTCTTGCTTCATTTGTCAGTGTTAAAAAAAAATGAGTTGAAAGAGTTCTAAAATTTTAGAAAAGCTTTTTTTGAAAAGAGGTCATCAGATTTTTAGAAAATAAATTGCTTTTTTTTTTTGGAATATTATTCGAAAGTTTTTGGGTTTCATGAAACAGTTTCTTAAAATATACTCCCTCTGTTCCAAATTAATAGAAGTTTTGAGTCAATTTTCTTGTTCCATTTTATTAGATGTTTTGTTAGTTTTTATGCAAACTTTACATTTTGATTGGCTAAATAAATTTTAAATAAAACATTAAATGATAATTTTGTAAAGAAAAGTAGGTTTCTTAATATGTGTGCTTTTAGCCAAAACATCTATTAATTTGGAATAGAAGATAGGAATAAACCGAAACCAAACACGACTCTAAAAGGTAAAAACTACTAAAGCACTGCAAAACAAAGTAATTGATCCAAACGATTTGGGAAATTACTTATTATGGACCAAACTCTGACTTTGAGGAAGTCTCAGTAACAGGACAAATAAACTTAAAAAGAAAACTGAAAATAGAATTCCGAAAGTATCAGACGACCCCAAAATTTTGACAGAGACTGAGACAGCAACATAAGCAAGATTCAAATCCAGGATACAAAAACCCTCTTTTGGATTTAGAGGTTTTAGTTTCGATGGTGCGAGCTAACCCCTAAACCAACAACTATCATCGGTATCACTGTTTGATCATCCGATGGCTTTGTTTTTTTTTAAACCCAATTCCCACAAGTCCAGGACTCGCGGTTTTTTTGATGATAGAGACATACCAACACTTTCAAGAAGCTCCCGGGACAGCAGCCGCTGCAGTAGCGTACATGTTTGAGTCTTGATTAGCATATCCATTGTTGTAGCCTTGTCCTCTTGAGTATCCTCCGTTCCATTGGTTGCCAGAGTCACCTCTCCACTGTCATTTTTTACATTTAGAAGTTAAACAATATTAGTGAAAGGAATAAACAAAATCAACAGAACATCAAGCGTCAAAGCTACCGAGTTGGTTAATCATTCAAATGCATGAGCCATAAATAGTTGATTGAGAAAACATTAGCATTAATTGTAGAGATTAAGCTAACTAGTCCACTGATTACAACAACTGATAGAGACATAAGACAAACATGAAACTAAGACACCCTCTTAAGCTATAAAAGATGAAATCAGTAAAGGCTTCAACTAGCTCAGTAATCTTGATAGCTGTACATTTTTTCAATCCTAAGAAACATAGAACCATCACGACTGTTTCGGCCAAGAAGACATGCATAAGATATGCCAATCAAAATAGTCAACGAAAACTGCGGGAAGGTACTAAAACTCCACTAGGTCTACATGGCCCGCAATACACCTACTATTCAATGTCAACCACTGACCTTAGCTTTTAAGGATTCCAATAACTTTATCCATTCCATGGAAACGGAAAAATTAAGACCCAAAATAACTCTAATAGAAATGCATTTAAGGTTCCATAAATATATAGAACACACAAATCCAACTAAGTTTTTTCTTGTACCTGTTTGTTGGGGCTTCGTCCCCAAGAAAGCCTGACAGTGTTTTTCCCAATGACTGTCCCATTCAATCGCTGGATAGCTTCTTCAGCACTCTGCCTGTCAAAACCAAAGACACATCAACACTTTGCAACTACCTAATCATCTTCTTCATGATTGAACAAGTCCCACACTACTTGATGAGTAAGCTAACAAGCACAGATCAATTTAGTTACCTGTTACCAAATTGGACAAACCCGCATCCTTTTCCTACTGGGATCTTCACTGAAACAACCTCTCCATATTCGGAAAAAGGTTGCATAAGATCTTCTTCAGTAACATCAGCATCAAGGCCACCAACAAATATCTGCAATGTCACAAAAGACGATGAGAAATGAGGTATATAGTTGTTAGCAGACGAATATAGATAGGAGAACTCACTGTTGAATTATTTGATTCAACATCAGAAAATGAACCATGACCCATTGAACCATTTCCTCCATGTCCACCAGCCAGTGTCAGAGCTAATCCAATGAAAACATTACATTACACTTCAAACGCGATGTTGAAAGCATCAAGACAAGTTATTAATACTTAAAAATCAGAAAAACTGACTTGCTACTCCATTGGATGCTTAATACAAATAACTAAAAAGTCATAAAAGAAACAGAAACAGAATATATGCTACAAAAACATGACAAAAGATTACATTTAAGTAACAAAGAATTTATATAATCACTTACCTTGTGAAGCATTTTGTTGTCCATAAGCAGCAGCCCTTTTGGGAGTAGCGATACCAACACGCATTTGCCTGCTTGAACAGAAAGCACCATTCATTTCTGTCATAGCCCTCGATCGCTCATTCTCATCCCCAAACCTAACAAACCCATAGCCTTTGGAACGCCCAGTGTTGGAATCAATCACAACTTTAGCACCTTTGACAGATGGATATCTACCAGCAAAAGTCTCAAGCAAGACAGCATCACTCACATCTGGAGCCAAATCTCCAACGAATATCGATAGGTCAGGACCATTTTCTGATGCTCTTTTCTCACCAGTACTGAAAGATGCCCAGTTTAAACGAAAGGGCTGGTCTGCGTTCGGCATGGTTATACCGCTAAAGCTCTGAAGAATCTCCTCAGCTGCAGAACGTGAATGAAACTCAACAAAACCATACCCTTCAGATTGACAAGTTTGCTTGTTCCGAATAACTTTCACAGAAGAAACCTACACATCACAGAACAACAAAGCCAAAATGAATTAAGTTTTAAAAAAAAACCAAAGTATGATAGAAAAATAAGTAAAACAGAACAAATCTCGTTACATGTTTCAGAGTTCTTATTTTTTTCCAAAACCAGAAAGATTCTCTAAACGTGGCAAAGTACTTTTTTCATGCCTTATGAAATGAACTTTAAAAGTTTGTCCTTTTTCAGGTCAACATACTTCTCCATTACCCAAAATGTCAACCACATCACTTCAACGCAAATTTAGATCTTTATAAAAAACCAAACACGACATTCAAAAAAGTAAGAAACTTTGCATTGAATTCACAATATCGAATCTTTCTAATAACCGTAAAAAAGAGTCACGGATCTATAAACGTATGAGATACATCAATCACTTTCCATGTCAGAAAACAAAAAAAAAACAAAAAACAAAAAGATTCCACAAACACATATTCAAAATCACAATCTAAATTTTCAAATTTTCAAATCTAACAAAGAACAAGAGATTATATAATACCTCATTGGTGTGGGAGAAACAAGAATGGAGATAAGTCTCATCCATCCAATGAAGAAGATCACCAACCCAAAGAGTCTTGACATCATCACCACCACCAGATCCAAGACGTTGCTGATGCTTCTGCTGTTGATTCTGGTGATGCTGCTGATACGCAGCGTATTGAAACTGAGGCTGGCTATAAGCAGCTTGATTGTAAGGAGCATACTGATGTGGATACATCATCATTTGTTGTTGTTGCATCATAGCCATAGCCGCTGCAGGGTATTGCATCGCAGCCATCCATTGTTGTTGTTGTTGCCATTGTTGTTGCTGTGACGGTGGTGGTGGAGTTGATTGCTGCAACGTTGGTGTTGTTGTTGTTGTTGTTGTTGTTCCGGCTGGTGTTGGTAAAGCTGAATCTGAGCCGTTGTTTGATGTCTGCATCTTTTGGAATTGATGAAATTTTGGATCAGATCTGGAAATTGAGAATCTTTGTGTCTCTCCCTCTCGATGTGTATGGAAGCTTTGGTGGGTTGGTAATGGCGGAAACCGAGAGAGAGAGGATTAGATTTGGGAGATAATGGAGGCGGAGAGAGAGAGAGTTGAGTTGTGTTTTGTTTTGTAGATTCGGAGGGTTTAAGGCTTTGGTTTGCTTTTTAGGTCTGAAGTGAGAAGTGGTGGAAACGTGGGCCCAGTTACGTACTGAAAGCCATGTTGTGTTTTGTAGACTTGAGAGATCAACGGTTCTGATTCGACCGTGATTTTAGGGTTGACATCAACTGATGACAGTTTGATTTTGTAAGTGCCCAATTTGGGCAAAGTATCCTAGTTTTTGTTAGGATAAATAAATGGATTTTTTTTAATAAAATTTTCAATGTTATTTGAGATAAATGGATTTGTATCAAAATAACTAAGGAATATATATGGTAGATATAAAACTAGATTTTTTTATTCAAAAATTTGAGCCGAAAATATTATACTTTTGTAAAACAAAATTAAAGTTATATAACAACAACATTTACTATAACATCCAATATTTTATTTTTGTATAAAATTTCTATATATTTTTGTAAATAAAAATAACGTTATAGAGGTTTCTACGTATCTTTTAGCCATGTATAATCCACATTTTTTTGATAGATAGTATACTTTCATGGGAAACTTGAAATATTTGTCGATTTGTTATGCAAAAAATTATCACGTGAAATTACATTTTAGTAGGTATAATTGATAGTCATATCTCCATTATGATGAAAACAATTTAAAAATGGTATTACTACTTTTCCGTAAAGGGTTGTTAATATTCCTTCTGCAGAGTTCTCAATTTTTGTATTCGCTAAATGGGTTTTACATATTGACTTGATATAAAAAGGCCGGTCCAACAATATCGAAGGTCCTAAACGAGAATAATTTTTTTTTCGACATAATATTAACCTTTTTAAATTCAAAATGGAGGTTCCATTTTTAAGTAACGACATAAAAAACGTACAATATCAAAAACAACAAAAAAAAAAAACCAAAATATGGAATCATAGAAGAAAAAAAATTCATAAGCTTCAATCATAAACTAAAAACTACTTAGAAAATAGACAATGACATCTTGTTGTTTGTTGTGAAACTCATCCTCATTCACATTCACTTCATCCAAATTATCCACAGCTATCTCTTGATTCTTGTTTCCATGAAAACTAACTGCTTCAAAAGTTCCAGAATTTTCAGGTTTTTTCATATACCTGAAAATAGTATTGGCATCTGATCTTACCAATTCATCACGTTTTCTTTTAGTTTTCTTTTGCAATGTCCATGTAGTTGTTTTTTTTTATCCCAAAGTGACATTCTTCTACAAATAAACACAAAAAATAAAAACGAATTTAAAATTTAAAATATATAACTGAACATAGAGGCAGAGCACGTTAACAACTTAACAATTAACATCAACATAGTTTTTAAATCAAAAACGTGTAGCTTTTCTTAAATTGGAACCAAGTGAAGTCCAACAGTTTTTAGTATTCTTTTAACATTATTTGTATTTGAAAAAAATTAGAAATATACAAAATTTCAATAACTTCCAATTTTTGAAAGTACAGGGTACATAACAAACACACAATTCATCTCTCAAAGATCAAAATTACACATGATATACCTGTTAGTGTTAAGATAACTCCTTCAGTCCTTCTCTTTGACTCTTTTTCTTAATCACCCACCAATAAAACAAACAAGTCTTCTTAAATCACAAACAAATAATCTATGAGTGATCCATAATCGTGCAGAGTTAATTTTTTGAAAAACCGTACTTGATGTTCAGTTTAACCGTAAAGCAAAGGATGAGGGAGATTAACCGTTTTTACATTTGAAGAACTAAAAAAATCAAAACTAAAAACAAACAAAAAAATTGGGCCAAAATTTTAGTAAAAGAATTTTTTTTGGGGGCCCTAAGTCCATGCTTAAGCCACGAGCCGGGTCTTATCTTAATTTATTTTTATTATTGTTATAAGCAATATATTTTGGTTTCTAGACAATTACGATCTATCAATATTTAGGTGGAAGTGGATATGTATGTATTTTTTTTTTGTCAAGTCCCCTCAATGCAGAGGCAACCACAATAAGATATGTATGGATTTTAGACTGTCCGTACGTCATAGAACCTCATTTCGCAAACAGTAAGATATATTTTTCTCTGAGACATATTTTGTAATTCAGTTGGAGGGATGTTTCATGTTCTCTTCTATTCGCTCCAACTCATTTTATTGGAGGTTTTGGGGTGATTGGTTGAGACTTTAAGGACTTTAAATTTTTTTTTTTTTTTTTAGTTTTTAGGGGGTTTATTCAAATCTGATTTATGTAGAGTTTTACTGACTATAATAATTTTAAAATTTTTAGATATCTTACATATTCTTACCAAAAATATTTTATCAAAGAGTTTTACATATTTTTATAGATTTTAAAGATATAGTATTGTAGAGTTTTGTTAACTTTGTAATTATTATATTATTCTTTCATTTTTGAGTAACAACTGCACTCACATTTTCACTTGCAGTTAGTAAAATACGTTGCTTTGTAAAATTATAAAACTAAAGTATATGTTAATTTATACGTCAATAATTTATACAACAAAAGTTTTAAAAAATATTTTATGTTATCTGTTATCATATACTTGATGTTTTATATATTATATATATTAAATTTATATTTCCTCTGTTTTGTAAAGAATTTTATAATATATATATTTTTTTAATCTTGACATCATTGATTTTTTTTAAAAAGGTAATAGAAGAATAATTCTTTTTTCAACGAAGGAAGAATAATTTTAAAAGACTTATTTGTATATTAATTGTAATGTTGCAGATTGCACTCATATTTTTATTTAAAAAATATCTATGAACAACGATTTTATATATGAATTATAATTTGCAGATTGCACTCATAATTTTATAATATTAGTATATTTTTAATCTTGCTATCAATGATTTTTTTTATTTTTTATCATCAAAAGATTCATCAAAATAATTTTTCTTTAAGATAGTTCATAGAAGAATAATTCTAAAAGACCTTTTTGTATATGAATTATAATGTTGTAGATTGCACTCATATTTTTATTTGAAAAATATTTATGAAACAATTTAAAAGAAAGAGGTATATACATTGTGTATGTAGAGAAGTTTTGTAAAGTTTTTGAAAATATCATGGTATCACCTAGTATTTTGAAAGAGTCTTTATATGAACAAAAAAGTTTAAACTCAATCAATCAATAACACTAAACTTAAATATAACCATAAATTCTATTAAATTCATTTTATTTGAATAACATGTGACTTTGATTGACTTTCTAAAATCTTCAACCCAATAACTCATGACTTTAAATGATTGTAAACAAAATTTTAAAACTACTAAAACTAATAACACATAACTTTAATAGAATTTTGAAAATTCAAGACTGAATAACATTAAATTCTTGAAGATTTTGGAACCAATAAACTCCCTTTAAAGTCTAACTAGACACTTCTATTTAAGTTACGTTCAATATTTTAAAGTCACAAATAAAAGATTTATGAACTGTATGAAGTACATAATAAAATAAAATCTAGTGTTTTTTCTCTTTCTTCTTCTCCATGAAAATTAAAAAACTTTTCTCAATGTATGTGTAATTTATCACAAATATATTTTGATTAATTAACAATAGTCTTTTTATTTTCCGTTTTTGAGATCCATTTTTCATTTAAAAAATTGCATCAACAACCATCATAAGCTTTCATCAATTGCGTCAGAGTGATGGTTCCTCAATCCAAAAAAAAAGAACTTGATCTTTATATGGATTAAATATATTTTTTATTTGTTACTATATTGCCACATAAATATATTTTTAGCATAATTTATATTTATAAAATATACAGTATATAATAAAAATAACAGTCACAATTTCTACAGTCTTTTTTACCAATCATACTTTAATAATAACCAAAGTTTTTAAAATCACTACAATTAAAGTTTTTACAGCGAAAAGTCCATACCAATCCGCCCCTTTGTCAGTTTGTCTGCCCATTGATCAGTTTTTGCGATTGCAATAAGAACATGTTATATAGAAGGAATTTATTTTATGTGTATTCTATCTTAATTTCCTGATAGTGTGTAAATAATTTTCTGACTTGCAATCTTTTCCTCTGATTTGAAATTTTTTAAATGTTAATTTGAAAACAAAATGGAATTTTTTATTTTTATATATAGCACGATTATTTCGGGACTAGCTTTATCAGTAACCATCTATTTTGTCACCTTTTTAGTTTAAGCAGACTTAAATTGATTTTTTCAAAATGAAATGGAAAAGGTATATTTAAATTTTGTTCACATGAATAACTAAATAAATCCTTTAATACCTTTTCATACACTGTCATTTTCTAGACTTCGGGTCGAGGTATTAAAACAATAAAATCGTAAAGTTCACATAAGTTTCAATTTGACGAAAAAAAAGTAGTGACATATATGATTTTTTCAGTGATATCAAATATGTTGGAAGAAAAATGAGAATCAAATCCTTTTTTCAAGTACACAAATATCATTTTTATAAAAATGTACCTGAACTAGTATAGGATGCACAAATTGCAAAACACTCATATGTTAGAGAATTCAAATATATTATGCAGATTTTATCTTCTTTAGAGTATCTCAAAACTTTTAAAAGTAATATAGCCTCTCTAAACATGTCGAAAAAATTAAATATATACTAAAATTAAAAAAAAAAAATAGAAGTTTCTATGACAAATTTCCGGACAAAAACTCATTCACCATTTAGGAGAAAGTAGAAAGTAATTATTTTTATTTTTTTTAGAGAGGATTAGTTAAAATTTAAGATTTTCAATTAAAAACTAGGAAAACATAACTAAAATTTAATATTGAAGTTGAATTTGTTAAGCATTTAATTTGTTTTCTCTTCTTCACTTTTGTTAAAGATTTTTTTTTTCTCTCTCTTGGGATCTGTCCATCATTTTTAAAAATGAATCGATCAAATAGCTCAAAAGAATAGGGAGAACTTCAAGTTGCTCAAGTACTCCTCACTAATCAAGTAGACATTTTTTTACCAAATATTTGAAATGGCTGATACACTTTTTTAACAAGCCAAATTGCGGATCAAATATAATCAGTTTATAGTTAGAATTTAGAAGCTGGAATAAGAACTTAAGAACAGCATATGAAGCGGATCAAATATAATCATTTCACCCTATGGGCTATTAAACATTGTAAGAAAAAAAAAAAAAAAAACTTAGTATATGGATTTACAAGTAATCGATAACCTGGCCAATTGGGTTTAATTGAACCTATTAACCCGTAAGGCTACGAGTACGGTAATCATGGTCACATCATTTTTTGTTTCATCATTTTTTTGGCAGACTATAAAGTTTTAATTCTTATTTTAACATTAAAAATTAAAATATAAGATATTATCTTCAAAGTTCAAAGTATGATTCTAATTTAAAAGAGTTTTTGAGTTGTATCTTCATCCAAAGTTTTAATTAACTGTGTTTCCTCGAGATATAGCTACACTACAAAATTTTGACTTGAATGTATTTCCACTTAATTAAGTTTGTGTCTCTATATAAAAGTGCAGTTTGGTACCTAACTTGAATCTATTACAAAGTTGTCATTCCTTTTTTCTTGTCAACTTCTAACGTAATAAAAAAATGGGTTCATTAATAAACAATGGAATCATAGAGGTAACATAGCTTTCTAAGTGATAAGAAAAATGAAGGTAAAAATATAATCAAATAATTAAATGGTGATGGTCTAGTAGTTTCCTCTTAAAATATAATTACAATTAGTAGTCGATTTCTCTCAAGATACAATTATCTAAACCATTCTCTTTAGTAATAAAAATGATGACATATTTTAGGTTTATTATAAAATCTAGTAAATGGACTGTTCGACCATTACAATTATCATATGGTTAGTCGAGTGGTAAAAAACTCATAATTTGGTTATCAAAGTATATATAAAGTATATATATATATATATATATTTTTTGATAACCAAAGTTATGAATTTTTTATTTATAGATTTCTGGTTTATTATTATTTTATATCTTTTTAGTTGCATAAAATTATTATATAAAGAAGTATATGTTTGCTTGTAATCTCAAATTGTCATTCTCCATTTTCTCTCATCGATTCTCTCTCATCTTTTCTCTCACTACCTCCTACATCTTTCCTCTCTACTTTCTCTCTTGTAATCTCAAACTAGAGAGTAACCCGCGATGTGCATCGCGGGAAAATATTTGCTTCATATTTTGTTAGTTTATATAATTATAAATTATTAGCAGATTTTAGATTAAATTTATTTTATGTTTTTAACATCTTATTAATTATTATTATATATGTTTTATGTTGTGTTAATTAAAGTTACTTATATATAATTATCTATGTGCAGTATTAGGTTTGTAAACAAATTTATTGTATCATTTAGATTATAACATAAAATTGGTTGTAAAAGTTAAGTGGTTTTATGTACATATTTTCACATCATTCAAAAAATTTATAACAGTTTGATTTAGTCCAATATTAATTATTATCGATGATTAAAAATTTGATCCAAAATTCGTTATCACCTATCTTTATCTGCTATGACCCGTCTTGATCTATTAACCCGTCTTGATTCGTCCTGATCTATTGTAAACTATATTGTGCATCGCAAATAAATATATGTTTCATATTTTGTTAGTTTATATAGTCATAGATTATTATTAGTGTTTTCAATTATATTTATTTTATGTTTTTAGCATTTCATTAACTAATAGATATACTATATGATTTAGAAAGATCGAACTGATAGAATTAATGAGTTAAATACAAATTATATCTAATATATGTAGTGAACTAAAATTATCATATTTTAAATGTTAAACTATTATTAGTAAACCAAAACTATTATTTTAATGATATAATAATATATAAAACAATTCATGTCCGTTTAAAACAAATCAAATCATAACATATATAGAAAAATATATATAATTTTTTATTATAAAAACTATATGAGTATTTAATTATTTATTAAACATAGAATCAAATAAAAATAAAAAAGGAAAAAGGAAAAAATATTAACAAATAATTAGTATGATTTAATTGGAGAGAAAATAGGAAGAGAGAGATTAATTAGTTAAATTAAATTTAAATTTAAATTTAAATTAATTATATAATATGACTAATAATGTAAGTCCAATGGCAAATGATGTAATATAACACGGAAATAAAGGTTAGTCTTGTTTTAACATTGCTTAAATAATAATATAGAGATATTATTACTATCTCTTTGTAAGATTTAATAAAGTATTTTATTTATATTTTGTTATTTCATATATATCTTTAATTATATGACTAGTTTAACCGCTAAATTTTAGTTAAAATTATTTAATATTTATAAAACTATAATTAAACTAATCTTTGCAGTATTTTATAATTTCTACTTCCGCTTTTTCATGGTAGTAAAGCCTCTTCTTATTCAAGTGATGAACGTCCACCAATGTCATACTGATCATAAGAAACTAAGATCCAGTTTTTCTATTGATGTGTTTTTCTGCAAATGTGAATATATTTTAAAATATATTACGATAAGAGTGGGATAGTTAATAAAGATAAATCTGCTAAATGGTCATACTGTATATATGTAGAAAAATTATTCACAACAACAACAACAAAAAAAAACACTTTAAAATCGTAAATGAATTGGATTTTTTTTTTTATGTATTTTAAATATATGACATATTATTATGTAAAATAGCATTATACTTACTTGTTTAAAACACGCAAACAATATTGTTAACAATATACATGATTGTAAAAAATCATACTTCTTCCATTTCAAAATATAAGGTGTTTTAGTTAAAATCGCATTTATTAAAAAATTGTTTTTTTTTTTAAAAAGTATCATTTAATATAATATATAATAAACAAAATCTAAACTACAAAATACTATTGGTTAAGCAAGATTTAATAAAGTTTAAAATACATAAAAATATGAAAATCCTTTATATTTTTAAACAAGATTTTTTTAATAGCAATTTTAAAATGGAAGAAGTATCTTATTAACTATTTTACCGATGCATGTACTGATTTAATAATTAAAAAAAATGTGTGGGGCTCGGGTAGGGGTAACTTGTGTGAGGAGAAATGTTCCGCATTCTATAGCTATAAGAGCATTGGATCTGATGTTAAAAGAAAGGTTCACAAAATCCAAGCCCTGGTTTTTTTAAAACCAAACTTACTTCTCAGTTCTCAGTAAAAAAAAATTCACCCAATTTATTGCTAGTTTAAAAAAAAAAAAAAAATGCAATATGATAGAGAAATAAATGGAGATACATAAAGAAAACTAGTTGAATTGATATGAGTCGATACAAATACACAAATATGTACCAAACATAAGACATATATATATATACACACATGTTTATTAATTAGTAATATTTTCAATGTAGGACCCTTATACTGTATTTACTTACTTTGGTTGGAATTTGAATTTCAGTCTTGTGAGATTCGTTTTTCAAAACTTTTTGGTGATTTTTGTTTTGAACAGGTTCTGATCGACTTAGAGACAAAATCCTTAATTTTTCCTTGGTTAACACAAAAAAAATAAAATAAAAATAAAGCTCGGCTTTGTGAAAAAGTATACACGTTATTTTATATCTCAACTCGAATTTTGTTATTCTTAATTCGTTTTACTATTGTGGAAATTTTGTTTGAGCTGGCACGATAAGAACAGTTACAAACTTTTTTTTTTTTTTTTTATTTAACAAACTTACAATAGAATGCAAATTACATTTGCATGGTCACACAACTCACAGCATATTTTTCATTATTTTTGTGATTACATTGACAAAAAAAAACTACCCCGGCCAGGATCACGTATTCACGTGGCTTGTTGGAAGCTTATCTGATATTGACGTTCAGTATATACTCTTTTTTTTTTTTTTCTTTCCTTGCTCCTCAGTCCTCACAATTTTCTTTTTGTGTGTACAATTTTCATTTTTTTCAAGTTTTAATTCGTGGATTTAAAGTAAATATAACAGGCAGTTGGCAAAAAGTACATATACGAGGGGAAAAAGAATAAATGGAAAAAAAAAAACTAAAATAACAGAAAGCACGTGCAGTCACGCGCCGTTGTCTGCTGTAAGAAAAAAAAAAAAAAAAGAGGAATATAATCCCAACGGAATCAGGTAATGATGAGATCCTCTTTTACCCTCACTCCTCACAATCTCACACTTTTTTGTATTTTCTTTTTCTTTTTATATTACATATTAATTAAATTTATATTATGATTGATTTTTTAGATCTACTCCCCGCTTTTTTTTTTCCTTTTTTTTTATAACATTTTAGCAATAGTAAACAAATTTTCATAAGATTATTGTAAAAGTAGAAACCATAAAATACTTATCATTCAAATAAGGAGTTTTCACTTCTTTTCAAGAAACTTAAAACCTTAAACAACTTAATAAATCCAAGAGAATAATTTTCTTGTGCACAAGTGCTTAAATACCTTAAACTATATTTTAAAAGGTCCTAATTTTACAATACCTTTAGTAAAGTGCTCTTTCTTTCTGTAGTTAAACTCTCTTTTGAAGAGAAAAAAACGTGTATCATTGTAGTGGGGACCCACTCGAAGAATTCAATTTCATCCTCAAAGGTTTTTTTTTCTGAGAAAAATAGAGAAATATATTCATTTAAAAGAAATAAGAGGAATTCATTATAACTATATAAAGTACATACCAACTGTATGATATCATATATATCCATATATGCCATAGTCATACACCGTTTGTGTCTTCCCATCTTTTTTGTATACAGTATATATTTGTGTTCTAAATTTATTGTCTCTATTACCATTATTATTTCAATAAATAATTGTCTAAAACTAGAAAAACAAAACGTTACAAATAAAAATAAAGTACAAACAAACACACCAAGGAAAGAAACAATTTATAAAAAATCCAAAGTGAGGATCAAAACAATAAATAGCTTTCCAAATTCACTCACAATTCATGAAATGCTAATAATGTGCACAACACCAACACTACAAAACTGACAAAAGGAAAAATAAATAAAAAGTGAAACTTTACTGACACAATAATTCCAATTTTAATTGTAACCCCACTTTGTTGAAAAATTCAACAGTTTGCTGAGCGAATTAAACTCAAAATAAAACTTCTAGTTTTTGAAAAATATCGATCAGTTAAAAAAAAAAAAAAATTCTTCGTACGACCAACATAGCAAAAGATAAAATTGCTAAAAAGAAATTGAAATTAGAGGCATGTACAGTGAAATGAGATTTAAAACCTAGCAAATTTGATTCTGATTCAGTCTGTGACAAAACTCACAGTACAACAACGTGTAACTTTAGCATTGTCTCTTCTTATTCTTCTGCTGCTGCTTCTATGGCTTCAGACTAACCCACTGGTACCGACCTTCAAGCGGCTTATCATTGACAACGTCGTAATTGTACCTGTAAAGTGCACGTTAAGGATTTATTCTAAAATGCGCGTGTGCTAACAACAATCTTGATATCTTACGCATTCATCACAAAGAAAAAAACTCACTTCTCTGTGAATCGTTTCTGTTCGTATCTCTCCGCCGCCGAGAAAAAGTCGTCAAGCTCCGCCTGCGTCGGATATTTTTCCATCTTCTTCTCTGGTACTCGCTGTTCTTCTCTCTTCTCCGTCGTCGCCGAGTCCATTTCAGCTGTTTCTCCCAAAATCTCGCTTAGTGGACTTCCCTGTTTTCTGTGAAAAAAACCCAGAAATTATATAGACGAAACGAAGAAGAAAATTGAAAAATCTTTTTTGAACGTTTCATAATATTTAAACCTGAAATTGTTGGTGCTTAACGTTGAGATTTCGGTTTCGGAGATTTGATGAGCCTGAAACGGAAACAATCAATTACAAAATTAACAACTTCAATTAATTTGTTCGTGAAAGCAAAAACGTCTTAAGATCTTTCTCTGAGCATTTATTAAGTATCAGATGAAGGAAACAAAAAAAAAAAAGTAAATACCAAAAATAAAAATGACAGAGAAATTCAAAATCAGTGTTTTGAGTTTTTGATTTCACCTCCAGATCTAAAAATGGAAGACGAGTATCTGTAGCGATTTCGTTAGTTTCACTGCTAGAACAGCCAGAGTTGATGCTTGAGCTTCGATGATCGTCTTCTTCAGATAAAGCGGCGGAGAAACCTCCGGAATCTGAAGCCGAGTAAGCTAGAGAAGAAGAAGACGAAGAAACTGTTCTCGTTAGTGAGCGTAAAACGTCAGAATCTACGGCTGAAACATCATCGAGTCGCAGCCTCTTGATGCTTGATCCTTCGAACTCAGAGTTTCTCTTGCATATTACGGAGTTTTCAAGGTTCATATCGCTCAACCTCATTGTTTTCTCCCGGGAGAGTTGTCAGTTGTGAAATTTGGGGTTTCTCTGGTTAATAAAAAAACAGGGGAAGGGTTTTGGGTATTTGGGTGAGGAAGATGAAGGATCAGGAGCCGTTGATTATGTCAACGGCTGAGATTTAATTTTTCCATAGCTATAGCGGATGGGCCGTTGTGTGCCGGTTTCAGTGGGGTCCTCTGAAGTTCCGTTCAAGGGGAAGCAGGTAACGGCGCCGTTACGGAGCTTCGTTTTACTACGTAGATGCCGTCGGGATTCGAAACGGCGCGTCTTTTTGCCGTTTTTTAGCTTCCTTTCAAAGCAACGAGAAACGTCGTCGTTTCCTTTTTAACTGTGGAAATAAGACAAAAAAAAAAAAAAAATTGTTTTTGTTTTGGGTGTAAATGTTAAGTAAGCCAAAACAAATTTCACTATGGAAAATGTCAATTACTGAAATATTTTGGGTAACTACGACTATATAATTTTTATTTTAATTATCAAAACATTCATTTCTTACACGTGAATACATTACTACATGTGAGGGGGGAAAAAAACTTTCTTTTTGGGTGATGTAATAAATCTTTGATACTATTACTGGATACATTCTGAAAAAAAAAAGAAAACATTACTGGGTACTATTATAATCTTTGATCTTATAACAAAAAAATAACATTGTTAATCATATACTAAAATATTTGTTAAGGTTATTTATTTCTTATGGTGCTATTGCTTTGTTTTTCCTCTTAAGTTTTATTGATCAAACTTAATACATATTTGATATTTCTATAACAAGCTCTAAATAAATAACGCAAGAATATATAGATTAGAATGCTTTAGGATAACCTGATGGCTGCTGATACATAGAATATTAGAGCCTAAATCCCAATTAGTTATTGTAACTTTAGCCGTCAGGTGAGCCTAAAGCATTCACTTTTCTTACGAGTGCCACTTGGAGACGACACCAAGTACAAAATAAAACAGTATTTAAATGACAACAAAAACTATCTTATAATCCCAGCTCTACACGGAATACTACTTGTACATACATATGTCCAAAATGGGTTAAGAATTTTACACCTACAACATGCTTTTTCCCCTTTGGATAAAAATGGGACCATTTTAGATAAATGCGGTAGTGAAATTATGAGTAATAATAATTGACCGTTACACACTGTTTTGGCTAACAAGCATTTACTTTGGGTGAAAATAAAAGGAGCTATTTTTTCGTTGGTTATTGAAATTCGAAAATACGAAATCTTAGAATTTATCAAAATATGGATTTGAATTTCTAACATTTATTGCCCTTCATTAAGAGGAAAATAAGCTTTTTTTTTTTTTTTTTTTTTTATTACCAAAAATCAAACAAAAACTGAAAATAGGAAGTATTAGAATCTTTCAAAATGTTTGATTTGAATTTTTATGTTGCTGTTTCACTGTATTTGTTACTGATCGAGGGAATAATGAATCAACTAGATTTGTACCCGCGGTATACCGCGGGTCAATTATTTTGATATAAATTATATTTATTTATATTTATATTGTTAATAAATATTTTTATTTTGTTTATATAATTTTAACTTGATTTTTATAATGTTTATAAATATTTTTATTTGTTTTAATATATATTTGTAATTTTTTTTTTTATAATATATCTAACGTGCTTTCAACATCAAATTGTTTTATTTCTCCGTAACAATAGCAATTTTCTTTTATTTGAATCAAACATACGCCAAATGAATGATGTTCAATACTCTAATTCAAATAATTTAGACCAAATCGTATAGAATTAAATATTAAATTAATCTGAACTAAAAAAAACCCAATACAATTGTCAATCATATGTAATTTTCAGTCATATCTAAACCAATTTTAATATTTGGTAAGTAGTTCTAATATTAAAAAATATTGAAAATATTAATTATATTTCTTATTATATATTTTATGATCAGTTCTCCTTGTCTTAAACCTGCCCATTTTGGGACAAAAACCCGTATTGTCCCGTACTTGTCGGGAACTTTCCATCATATAATCGATCATTGTTATATAATTATCCATTTTGGATTGATTATTTTAGAATTTTTAGTCTATTTGTATTTAAAATAATTTTTACTAAATAATTTATTATTATTATAAATATATTATTGATTAGTCGATATTATATAGTTTTAGTATTAATAGTATTTTAAACTTTTAAGAGAGTTTTAAATATTATTAATATTTTAATAGAGTTATACCGAATAAATTTTTAAAATTTTAAATATTATTTTAAAATATTTCAAATAAGTACCGGATTAAACCGAATATTTTTAAAAACATTTGGACGTCTAATAAGTCAAGTTTCTTACTCATTTGTATATAAAATCATTTTGGTCTTTTTTATAATATGAATTTGAACTGTTGCACAAAAATTATTTAAAATAAATTTTACTAAATAATTTATTAGTATTATAAATAAGTAGTTATATATATATATTATTGATTACTCGATATTATATAGTTTTAGTATTAATAGTATTTTAAACTTTTAAAAGAGTTTTAAATATTATTAATATTTTAATAGAGTTATACCGAATAAATTTTTTAAATTTTAAATTATTTTAAATAAGTATCGGATTAAACCGAATATTTAAAAAAACATTTGAACGTCTGATAAGTCAAGTTTTCTACTCATTTGTATATAAAATCATTTTGTTTTTTTTATAATATGACTTTAAACTGTTACACAAAAATTATTTAAAATAACTTTTACTAAATAACTTATTATTATTATAAATAAGTAGTTATATATATTATTGATTAGTCGATATTATATAGTTTTAGTATTAATAGTATTTTAAACTTTTAAGAGAGTTTTAAATATTATTAATATTTTAATAAAGTTAAACCGAATAAATTTTTAAAATTTTAAATATTATTTTAAATTATTTTAACTAAGTACCGGATTAAACCGGATATTTTTAAAAATATTTGGACGTCTGATAAGTCAAGTTTCCTACTCATTTGTATATAAAATCATTTTGGTCTTTTTTATAATATGACTTTGAACTGTTGCACAAAAATTTTAGTCCATGTAGAACTTTTAAATTATTTCAACTAATGAAGTGGATAAAACTGAATAACTTTTTCAATAAATTTGGACGCATGATAAGTCAAGTTTCATTCTGATTATCATTTTTTGTATTTTTATAATATTACTCTGAATCCTAAATAAAAATTTTAGTCAATGCGAGATGTTAAACACACTTTTTCTTTAATTGAGTAATATATGTCCGTTTTTTAAATTTTGAATCACAATATATAGCTAAAAAAAATTAATTTTTTATTAATTATATGTATTTTATAATAATTTTAAATAATTTGAAAATAAGATCTAACAAATGTGATAGGAGGATCATAATTCATATAATTTATGGTATTAATATTGCAACATTAGATAAGGAAATAAATAATAAAGTGGAGAAAGAAAAAAATGCAAATAAAGTGTTTAATTTAATTTTGCTGGAGTTAATATTTCCTTTTATGGGTGTTTGGATATAGAATTAGCCATAAATTTTTTAATTTTATACTTTTGGAGTGTTTGGAAACACCCTCTAAGATTGAGTTTTTTTTAATAGTTTAGTAGATAGATGATGTAGTCAGAATTTTCAAATATTATGTAACAGGAAGAGATGAAAAAGGTTCATCAGTACAATTATCTTTATGGACTAATTTACCTATAAAAGTATCTTTATGAATCGATGTTAACAAAAAAGGAATTCTTTAAAGACAATTTTACTCAAAAAAGTAACCTAGAGATTCTTGATGCCGATGCCCCAAACGGCCAAAAGGCTAAAGGTTTCAATTTCATTTCGAAATGGTAAAAGAGATAATCCAAAAACAAAATATATGAAGCATGAGACATATGAGAAAGCATAACAGTATAACAAGATCAGGACACATGATGAGTTATAGATGCATCTTTTATATAATGAGAAATGAAAGATTGAGACCCATTTGTTTTAACATGCACATGCATGGTTCGATTCCAGTCAATGACGAACCTAATGTCTATCTGACTCATCATTTTCAATTCAATGTGATTCAAACAATACTGGATTCAAAACCTAAAAGGTACAATAAAATCCTGAAGAGCTCGTCCTGATAAGAACATGGAATATAAATAGAACAAGGGCTCTTAATTCTGAAAGAGCGAAAGCTAAATTGAAAGAGAAGCTTTAAAATTACTACCTAAGACTCAAATGCAACATCAGCTCAAGCCTGCATTTTAAGAATTTGGTAAATTTCATAAAGTGAGAGGTAAAAACGCTTCATTTTTAAATCATGATGTTGGCATATAACTATGTAAACACAGTGAAGTAAAACCAAAGAATAAATGAGTTAGAGATTTGATGCATCGTACCGTGAACCTAAGAAGAGTTCTTCCTCATTTGTGACAAGCTACTTTCCAAGAGGGTCTCAGACTCATAGAGCTTTCTTCACCTCAAAAAAGTTTGAACGTTCTTTGCTTGCTGCATCAATGTCTTCTTGTGATGCCACAACCACTGCAACACCTTTATCTCTAACAGAGTCTATCGCCTCTGCAAATTCCTTGAAGTCCTTCAAACTGCGATATCAACAAGGATAATAAAGAAGTTAGTTTTCTAATCTGTTTGAGAATAACTATGTTGAAGAATTGGAATTGGCTATTCAGTTATATTTATTTAAAGAAGTCGTCAAAACTCCAAACAATAAAAAAATTCAGGTTAAAACATTGTCCCCGAGGATTCTATAAACCCACACAGGATATGCGCGGCATATCGCGATGCAGAAAGTGAAAAAAATGTTTGAATTGAAAATATATATATGCTAAACAAAAGCGAGAGAATGATGTTAACCTTGTTGATAATATCTCTTCACGCCTTTGTTGTCTCTCTTCATCGGTTACATTAAGTAAATGCCTCAACAAACTGGTGATAGAAATGAGAAATTAGATTCGGAATTCATTACATTCCTTGCAAAAAAGCCAACAAAGACCAGAGAAGAACCCACAGAAATAAAGATCATACCTGCTATAGCCTTTAGCATCGGGGAGCTGGTATGAATCAACGTCGCCAATTGTCCCAATGATTGCTTTAGTAAGGGTGTCTTCATCGACATCAAGGCCACGTAAGAAATCACCAGTTCCATCATATATGTCTAGTGTTTTCAATAAGTTGGGATCACGGTAAGATAAGAACGAAAATACTCCTGAACAATAGAAAATCCAAAAGGTCAGGTCTGAAGGATAACATGACAACGTGAAAAAAAAAAAATCTCTCCTATCAATAAAAAGGTAAAGGAAGCAGTTTTACCTGAATGTGAATCAAAATCACAGAAACCTCCATATGCACCACCACTTACACGAACACGATCCCATAACCATGTATTACTAATATGCTTTGATATAACATAGGAACTCCCATCAAGCTCGTAGCCACTTTTGTATATATTACCTGCTTTTCCCACATAATTCACCTATTGAAAGGGCATGAATAAAATTGTGGTATAATTAAAGACGGACGCAAGAAAAACAAACTAGAGGACACAGAATATACATAAGGGTTTCATTTTATTTACCTGTGTTGGTATTACTATGGCTTCATTTCTCAAAGGAAGTCGTGCATCCCAAGTGACGAGTCCTCCACAGGGCTTATCGGGGAGTAAATCAAGAAATTTTCCAACAAATTTTTCTGTGTTTGTGAGGGACTTTCCATCAGCAGTCATATTAACAATGCAACCATTCCTGGAAAGGAAAGATCTTCTGATTTCCTCTAGTGAGGATGAGATTCCTTCCCAGTCTTGATCCACCTTCTGTTCAAGAGTGTGTAGAAATTCAAGGTAACTGAGACCACCCATTTGTTCAGACATCCATCCAGCAACGTTCAACATTGCATCCATCCTAGCAGCAGCAATTCCTTGACCACTCCCCCTCAATTGGTTCTGAAATGAACACGAGTTGGTGTTATATTATATTACTACTAACATGTTCTATTTAGAATTCAAAAGGAAGAAAGAACTGCATACCTCCATTTGTGCTCTACTCTGAGAGACAAATTGTTTAAACCGTTGTTGATCTGTAAATCGAACCTCTTGTAGCAAACAGTTCATCTGCAGCAAGGCAAAAGTGAATGAAACATAAGTACCAAACTACAACTTCCATAGGAAATTAACTAGAATTACAAGAATCTCATGGTTCTTCTATCAAACTATAGCTACTTTCTATATCTACAATTTTTTCTACTTTATACTCTAAAGCTAAGATTACTTTCTGAACAGGCATATACAAAATTTCAGCTCTAAATTTCACAAAATCAGTTTTCAAGTAGCGAAAGATTGTCTAGTCTACCTCTATACTCTCTACCTTGACCACACAGAAAAAATTGTATCAGACACTGCTCGACAAATGAGATGAGCACAGGGAGAGATAAAAAGTGAGCATTTCTGCTTTACGAGGGAAGAAATCGGGAGAAAGAAGAGATACTCCATAGACATAGACAAAAATAAGACGAAATCTCGAGCTACATGTGATAAGTTTACGATGTTAAAACAAGTTACCAGGTTAAAAAGGTCTTCAGCGCGTCCAACCATGGATTTTCCACGCACAATAATTTTGCTACATGGATCATCTCTTCCCCACACAGAGGATATAAGGGGATAAACTGATATCCCTCCGGTTTTCCTTCCAACTAACTGATTAAGTTGGACAAAAGTCAAATCTTGAGTGCCCATCTCTAGTAATGATTGACTGCCAAGACAGAAATTATGGAAAGGTTAAAATTATGCCATTGACTTATGCTGACGAAAAATTGTTACGAAAAGGATATATACTGTGATAAACAACAACTGGAAACAATCATCGGTCAAACAAACTTATGGAAGATTGAAAACATAGCATGTGAATGTCTAGGGTGAGACAAAGACAATAGTGCAATGAAGCTACTAAGAAAATTGACAATGAAATTTGAAGCAAACATTAGTAGGAGCAAAAGTTATCAGAAATTGACCCAAAAATCCGAGATAGTGATTTGGTTAGAGATACAATCTAGAAAACAAGGAATGCTTGGAATTCTTTTGTAGCAACATTCTTCACTAAATATCACCCAAAAGCCAAATATAAAGGTTAAATCATCAAATGAAAAAGTCAACAAATTACCAGAAGAGGGGTAACAGAGGAAGAAGCTCATGCTTTAGTGAGCCCATATCAAAGACTACTTCAGTATAGAGTATATCATTTGTAAAAAGATCATGCCGCAGAACCTTCACGCCATTAATATCTCCAACCTATAAAGCAATATATCAGCATCAAGCTCAAAAAACATAGGGAAGCCAACAACAGCAGAGCGCTAATATAATGATCACCTCGGTGGGAACATATGTAGTGTTTTTTGGAATGTCACTCAAGTTTAAACTTGGAACGTATTTCAGTGCTTCAGGAGGGTCAGGAGTCTCTTGCTTTAATCTCAACTCCTCCGTGGCACTCGCTAGTTCTGCAAGATCCTCTTCTGTCATACTTGCTTTAACTTTTTCTAGAATATTTTTCTCCTCCACTTCCTCTTGAGAAGCTTTTTCTGGATCAGGCTGACAAATCGTGTTTTTGGCATAGAATTACAGAAACATTACAAAGCAAAGAGAATCTCGGAAAAGGAAAATACCTGCATTTCGATGGTAACACAATGAGGATTGTTCAAAATAAAATCCTCTATCAGTGGGGAAAAGACAGCCTTGGATCCTTCCTCAGCTATTCTAGCTTTCAGGGACTTCAATGGTTCCTCATATTTTAATGGCTCAAAAGGATCCATGTCGTATATCCATTTCGCCTAAACATCCAACACTAAAATAAGAAACGATACAGAAATAATAGATAAGGCTAACATAAGAAAATGGCAGATAAACTCACAATTGACTGGAGCATAAGTGATAAACCACGAGGGAACGATCCTGTATTGTTTTCTCTCAGAGAAAACTCTATGGTATTCATGGATGCCTCGACAGCATCAGTGTCAAACCCCTCATCTGCCAAATTTTTCAGAGTATCCATGACCAACTCTTCAACCTTTTGGACATTATCATCGGAAACACCTTTCAAACCTATACTGAACTGGGGCTGGAGAAGTTCATCTTCCATCCCACTATTAACAAGAGCTTCTCCTAAACCGCTTTCCAATAAGATTTTTCTCAATGGGGAAGCAGGAGTCCCAAGCATTAGATGATCCAAAAACCCAAGTGCGAGTTGAGTTTGTAAGTCCAGTGGCTTGTCAGAAAGCAGCCAGTTCAGGCACACCATATGCTTCTTCTTTAGGTCACCATCTTCACCAGCAGGGTATTTTTCAACAATCCTGCGAGGCCCAGAGAATAGCTTCTGTGGTTCAACCTTTGAACTATCTCGAGCTGGACTTGCATCAAACATGTCCAAGTATTCTGCACAAATTAGAAAAACAGAGACAAAATCTGTAAAATAGTAACATAATGGCGAACATAAATCACGAAAAGGGCAATCTCCTACAGAAAATACAATATAAGATATGGCTCTTTACCACTCAAGACGCGGAGGCGGTGAAAAGGATCATCATCTCCATAGAACCATATCCTGGCATTGCTTGGGTGATAATACTGACGGTGGAACTCCTGAAATTGTCACCACATAAAGAATAATATATTATGCATCAGAAGTCATACATATCATTATGCTTCTGTTGCAGTATAATATCATATTACTTCAACGTTTAGTTTAATCACATCAAGTACTTAACGAACCTTAAATTCCTCGAAAGTTAGCTTTGGGATATCTTTTGGATCACCTCCACTGTCAACACCATATGTATTTTCTGGGCATAAGGCCTTTTAAAAAAAAAATAGACGAGAAAACAAGTGTACAATTGCATAAGAACCACTGTACCAAAGATTAATGAAAGCAGATTATCTAACAAGGAATTCAGAGCAGATTTTGAAGTGATGTTTTGTGAGAAACTTCAATTACATTTAAGACTGCCAATCAAAGTGATGACCAGTGTAAGAAACCAGCAAAATATGAATGCAGATGCGCACATGCAAAGGTAAATATCTATGTATATACACACATTTAATCAGGTAAGCTATAAAACATAAAAAAAAAATAACAAAAGCAAATTACTCATACACTACACATTCACTCAAAACCTTTACAGAATTTGGAAAGACATTGCTAAAAGAGATTGTTCAAGAAAATCAAGAAACAACCAAAACTTGCCTGTTGAGTAATTCGCCCTAGTATATTATCAGGCTGTGAATAGACACCTTTCATCTCATTAAACACAACGCCTGAAATGTGAAACATAAACAAAGAGAAAGGGGAGAACAAGTTTATAAAATAGTGTTCAAACAAATCAAAAGATGCAAAGCAAGGTATGAAAAAGCTTTTAGACTAGGCAACTGTTAAAAATAGAACCTTTGTAAGATATGTCTTCTGAAGGATCATTAAGCTCATAGTGCCAACCTTCTTGCTGAAAAGTGTGCACATCTTCCACACACTTTGGGAAGAACACAGCGTCCAAGTATACATCGACAAGATTGTAGAAATCCTAACATAGATAGTGATGAAATATGATCAGACCAAACTTGACTATATGTGAACGATGAGCATAGCACAAAGATAGAGGTTGGGGAAGAAAAGAGTACCTTTGTATTTGTGGAAGCAACTGGGTAGCAAGTCCTATCAGGATATGTAAATGCATTAAGGAAAGTATGCAAACTTCCCTTTAATAATTCGACAAATGGCTCTTTCAGCGGGTACTTTCTTGACCCACATAATACACTATGTTCAAGTATGTGAGGAATGCCAGTGGAATCCTTCCTGCATCGAGAACCAAACTATTATCTAAACCAATGTCAACCACTTACAGCGCCTATTAATAAACTGGAGAGTTACAATTAAGTTTTGCTAGCTTGTGGTGCCAATTCCAACTGAAAGTGTAAAACTAGTCAATATGCTAGAATATTATTCAATCAGACCATAAATTCACCTCTTGACCTCAGAATCTCAGAACACTTTTATGAACACCAGCAAAAGCGAGGGAGCCAAGTGAGTTGCAACAAAATTTCTAAGATTAAACACTGTAGTAATCAATTTGACCATTTTGGACCAAGAACCAAGTACTTATACCACTCTCTTACAGAAGGTTAAGAAATCCCGTAGATCAACAAAATAACTGAACAGCTACTCTCAAGTCACCTATACTAAATTCTAAACTAGAAGGACAGATTTAGGGTGTACTAGAACACTTACGGAGGAGTCCTGAAAACAATGCCAAACACCTTGTTCTCATCATCATTTGAAACGGACATCACCTCGCAACCGGTTTTCTTGTGTTTGAAAAGAACAGCCTTAGATTTACACTCTGAGATGAACTGTTCCGAGACTTTCTCAAATCCAAGCTTCTTAGCCTCATCTTGACCTACATTCGAACAAAACCAACCAAAAAACATATAGAAAAAAGTATGAGGGGAAAAAGTTCACATCAATCCTAAATTGGAGACCTAAAATTACATGGAACTAGCGCATCTATGGTGTCAATTCGATCAAAAACCTACAAAATTTTTCTATAAGAGAATACATTAACGTCAACAAAACACAACGGTCACTAACGAGAAACAATTTGAATTCTAACTGAAAGAATAAATGGGAAAAATAGATATAATTGAAAACTTCTTCTACAGATAAAAAGCACAGCATCATCAATTCAGCTAAACTTGTTAGATAATCTCTCACCGGGATTATAAGAAGGCGCGGCGGGTTGTGTAGCGACGGCGCGAATTGATAAGCGAGAGAAATGCCCATTGAGACGGTTGCTTGAGGCGGAAAACAGCTTAAAGCCACGGCGTAGAAATAGCCGTCTTCCAGAAGCTCCTGGAGAATAAAGTCGACGAATGTTGCGGCTGGAGGCGCCGACTGAGGTCGTCGTCGACGATGAGAGAGACAAGTAAAAACGAGGGAACTGGCGAAAATAGCGGAAGACGAGAGAGGTCGAATCAAGGGACGAGGAACAAGTTATCGATCGGAGCATGATTACCGGAATATCTTCTCCGGTGAAGACTGGTACAGTGTGACTCTTAAAAAGAGTGAAAATAATTTAACCCGACGGCTTCAAGTAGTTTTAGATAATTTCCTAATTTTTTATATTTGGGTCAAACCAATTTTGTTATTTTAATAGTTTTTTTTTTTTTCTCAAAAAAACATAAATCATCCTCACCTAATTCATGAATCAGTGTTTTTTTTGGTTTGGGTCTAGTCGGCTTTTCAAAGCAGAATTGTGTTTTTTTGAGGATTGAGATATTTTTCTCGGTTCCATGTTACTTTTGCTTATTACTTTTCTTGATAGTTCAGGATACTTACTCCAATTATATTAGAAAAATCAACAAATAATATGGAATCCAAAACATACATTATAAGTAAAGCAACTTAATATATGATAAATTAGAAAAATCAACAAATAATATGAAACTCAAAACATACATTATAAGTAAAAGCAACTTAAAATAGGAAAAAACGGAAAGGAAGAAAGATGTAAGCGAGCTACATCACATCAAACCAATAATAATTAATTCATAATCAAATAATCAAAGTATATGGAAGATTGAGAACAATGAATTTATAGTTTAAGTAATCCCAGTAGAGCTTCAGAACGTCACCTTCTTGGACATCTAATGAATGCTTCATAATACTCCAACCAGCTCCAAAAATATATTTTGTGTTTTCAATACATCTCAGGGTAACTGTGTACAAATCGTTTTCAACTAGGTCGTGCACTTGCACTTGAATACCATTTTGCAAACTCAAATTTGTAACACCTTGCATCTTCGTGAGGACGGACATCACTTGTGTTTTCGGTAATATTATATTACCGACAACATCAGTCTTCGTTAGCGTTTTTGATATAATCATAGCCGGATCTATAGGAAAATCAGCATAACTCATCTTGCTAAAAATTTTAAGATACTTTTGAAAAGAGTATATAATTTATGTGTATTCTTAGACTCAAATTTATTCATATATATATATATATAAGAGGCTTAACTTAAGAAGAAAAGAAAAATACAAGAGAAAATCGGAGAAAATTGGAACTCTTCCATTAACAAAATGGAAATTATCTAAAATACACCAAATTGTAATATTGATGTAAAACAAAATGGAAACTGTCTAACAATATAACTCTTGCTAGTTTTAATATTAATGCACCAAATTTTATCAAAAATTAGGACTCTTCCGTTAATAAAATGGAAATTATCTAAATATCAATGCACCAAATTTTATCAAAAATTGGGACTCTTCCGTTAACAAAATGGAAATTATCTAAATATCAATGCACCAAATTGTAATATTGATGTAAAACAAAATGGAAATTGTCTAACAATATAATTCTTGCTTCTACTAAACTATTAAAAAAGACCTCATCTTAGAGGGTGTTTCCAAACACTATAGAAATTAAATTAAAAAAGAAATAATAGTATCATTGTATTCAAACACAACTTTCCATCTTTTTCTTTTTTCTCTTCATCATTTATTTCCTTATTTAATATTGCAATATTAATAGTATGAATTATAATTCTCCTATCACCTTTGTTAGATCTTATTTTCAAATTATTTCAAATTATTATATAACATATATAATTATTAAAATTTAATATTTTTTTCTGCATATATTGTGATTACATTTTTTTTAAACAGACATATATTACTCAATTAAAGAAGAAAAAAGTGTGTGCAACATCCCACATTGACTAAATTTTTGTGGCAATGGTTCAGCGTCATATTATAAAAAGACCAAAATGATTTCAAATACGAATGGGCAGGAAACTTGACTTATCAAGTGTCAACATTTTAAAAAATATATTCGGTTTTATCCAGTTTTTACTTGAAATAATTTAAACATCTGAGATTGACTAAAATTTGTGGGCAATAGTTCAGTCCATTTTATATAAAAAATCAAAATGATTTTAAATACGCATGAAAAGGAACCTTGACTTATGAGACGTCCAAATTTCAAAAAATGTTTCGGTTTAATCTGATTCTTTAGTTGAAATAATTGAAAATAATTATCTATCTACTAAACTATTAAAAAAGACTCAATCTTAGAGGGTGTTTCCAAACACTATTCAAGTAATAATGCATATAACTAATAAAAATTTAACTTTTTCTACATATGTTGTGATTGGAATTTAAAAAATGGACATTTATTACTCAATCGATGAAGAAAAAATAATGTTTGTTCAATGTCCCACATAAGCTAAAGAATTTGGGTAATATTTCAGGATCGTATTATAAAAATGACCAAAATGATTTTAAATACGAATGAGTAAAAAACTTGATTTATCAGGCGTCTAAACTTAAAAAATATATATTCGGTTTATTTAATATGTGCCTAATCTAAATTTTATATTCAACTATTACATAGGTTGGAAGAGTGAACCTCATGTGTATAATGGTTTAAAAATTTTGTATTTTTTTCCATTTAATTTTAGCTTACAATTTTTTTGTTTTTTTACTGTTTATAAATATTTTTATTTTTTGTTTATTGTTTATAAAAAATAGTAAGTTAATATCCGTATATGCGGGTCAATTTTTTATATTTTATAAACGGAAAAATTCTATAAAAAAACTTCAAAAGTGGCACATACTTCTACATTAAACCTCCAAAGTGAAAATTTTTCCAGTTTAAACCTTCAAAATAGCGTTTTGTTTCGTTTTTCATTAAAAAAATTATTGGGGATAACTTTTTCGTTAATAGAGTTAATTTTTTCGTTAATAGAGTTAATTTTTCCGAGATCGGAAATGTCGGTGTGAAACAAAATACCACTTTAATTTGAAGATTTTAACTGGAAAAACTTTTACTTTGACTGTTTAAAGTGAAAATGTAATACCTTGAAGGTTTGATGTAGAAATGTCTACTTTAGAAATTTTTTTATGGGATTTTTTCTTTTATAAATAACAAATAAGCAAAAAAAACTACAAATTTTTTTTATTAAAACAACTGACCCACGATGTGTACTAATTTAGAGGATTTTAATGAAATTTTTCGGTTTACAAATAATAAATAAACAAAAACAATTAAATTTTTTTATTAAAACAATTGACCTGCGGTATACCGCGAGTATAAATCTAGTCTTTTAATATTAATGCACCAAAGTTTATCAAAAAAAAAAAAAAAAAAAAATTTCTAAAATCCCATTAACCTAAGAAAATCCATGATCTCATCTTGAAATTGTAAGACCATGATGTCCATGCCTACACTACTCGTTCTACTGTCTGAAACTCATGAGTCATGAGTCATATACCCTACAAAAAAAATAGTTTCTTTCATTTTGGTCTTTTATATAGGAAAAAAAATCAATTTAAATATTGATCGGTTATCTAAATCGATTAATCGAAGTAAGTGAAATAATTGTTGACGTTTTTATTGGCCGATTTTTCAACTGATTTATCTAAAACTGAAATGTCTAAATAATTTTGGTTAGGCGACTGATTTCAGAACAGAGTTTGGTAGACGAAATTCATCAGACTATTAAGTTGATATATATCATAATACAGTAGCTTTGTTTTTATTAGATGATCTGACTTTTCTTCACATGATACTACATATTTATGTTGATCTTTTTGAAATCTAATGATATAGATTTAATAAAGAAGTCATTATTCAAAGGGTTATATCTCCTAATTCCATACTTTGACCATCAAGTGATAATAAACTCCACAAAGCTCTTCATTATTTTGGAAGCATTCTCAGAATTAGGGTTTCCAAGATGGAAGCAGTGTCCTTCCTCTTCTTCTTCCACCACTTCAATCTCTCCTTCCCACTCACTCTTCTCAAGCTTCTCCGCATAAGCCAAACCTTGCCGCCAAAACACATCTTTTCCGGCCACCGCAACTAAAACCTTCTCGCATCCCAATCCGGATATATCCGACCCGGATCCAACAACATTAAGCCACGGATCATTCACTCCATCCACACTATTAGGGCTCACGATTTTTTCCCAAACATCTTCAACTCCGCTTCTGATGTTTCTGTCTTGCACGTCGTCTTCGTCGATCGGATCTTTCCCCCAAAAACCTGGATGAACCATAACAATACCTTTGATTCTAGGGTTTAGCTTCTCCTTACCTGCTCTTATTCCCATATGATGAGATATATTGGCTCCGGCGCTATCTCCAGCGACAAAAACTCTGTCGAAATCGGCGTATTCGTTAATCCAATCATCAGAATGAGCAAAGATCCACTGAACCGCGGACCATGCATCATCATAAGCCGCCGGGATCGGATGCTCCGGCGCACGGCGGTACTGGACAGACACGGCGAGGCAGTTAGTGTTTTTGACAACCTCCGTGATGTAGTTGTGGTAAACCTCTGAGAAAGGGGATTGCATGATGTAAGCTCCGCCATGGAAGTATATAAGCAGAGGTTTTTTGTTGTCATCGATGGGTTTATTGGGGAGAAACATACGAACGGAGAGGTCATGTTTTGGTGAGTATACAACGTCTTTTGTAACGACGTCGTTTTGTGGGTCTAAAGACGCCGGGACAATGTCGTTTCCGCTAAGTCGCTCGACATGGCCGTTTTTGTGAATCCGGATAAACGGAAGATGACGATGATCTGTGGTAAGATCAGATTCCATCTTTTTGAAATAGAGAGTGAAGGGATTGGTCTGAATGAGATTTTTAGTACAAACGATGTGTCTATATAGACCGTTTTATCCAATTAAACACTGACAAGTCACTATTAAAAATATGGGACAAATGATAATATACGTTCAAACAAAATGATGTTAATATATTTGGCGACAAAAAATATCTATAGTTAATAAATTAATGGTGATTCACTATAATGGAATAAGCTGCAGATGTCAAATTTATGAATAATATTATTAAGAATCCTAACTTTCTTTTTTCTAAAAATATTTATAGTTAATAAATTAATGGTGATTCTTTTCTTCAATTTTTTTTTATTTTACCAAAAAAAATAATAAAGTAATGGTGATTCACGATAATGGAATAAGCTGCAGATGTCAAACTCAAATTTATGAATAATATTATTAAGAATCCTAACTTTCTTTTTTTCTAATTTATATATATAGTATATAGTAGGGATAGACACATACTTTTTAACAAAAAAAAAAAAAAAAAAGGATCTACACATACTTAATTTCTTTTTAAAACCTGGATACAGCTTAATATAAATTGGCTATTGGTTATATTTTACGTGTCCACAAGTTACTTATGCTAACAAACCATTATTTTTTGAGGGGGGAAAAGATCATCCCAAGTAGCTTTACTTGGATTGTTTTTCCATATTTGGGTACCAGCCTAACGGTGGACACGATAGGTTATATATACTAAAACTCTCACTATAAACGTATCCTGGTATCTAGACAACGACCTGAACTCAGTAGTTGTTTACATGCATGCACCCGTCTGCCGTCGATACCTACTTCTGTTCGACCCTAAAATTACTAATAGCCACATAATTAAGACGAACGTATAATTTACATGGATAAATAATTCACATGAACATAAAATTAAGGCGAGTATTTCATATATTGACCGTTTCATCCAATTATTTGTTTGGATATATAATTATATTTCGGATATCTATTCGGTTCGTTAATTTTTGGTTCACTAAATATAAGAGTTTAGGATCCATTCGGATATTTTATCTATTTGGGTTCAGGTTTGGTATCATTCTTTTGGATCAGTTCCGATTTGGTTATTCGGTTCCGAATATTTTTCCAGGATAATTACTATGATGATCTAATTACTTTGTTGATCTAACTTGTACTGTCAGTTAATAGAATTTTATATTGTTTCGAAATATGGGATGTTAAAGTCACTGGAGCTAAATGGGTTAGTGATTTCAAACCATTAAGAGCATGTCCAATGGAGAGACTCATTAAGGGTGTCTAAAACAATAAATTATTAAATTTTATGCAAAGTAGATTTTTAGACACTCTTAAGTGATTTTATATTTTGAACCATTTAACGGAGACACCTATAATGTAGGTGTCTAAAAAAAAAAATTAATTGTAAATAAGATTTTTGTTAATAAAATTTTATAACATAATACATTTTATTAAGTCTATTACATAGAATATTATTCATACATAAAACAACAATATTTGAAAAGAAGATATTCAAAGAAGAAATGAAAAAAAAAAATCATTTTTGGTTGTGTTTGAAACGAAACTGTATTCTTCTTGGTTTTGCTATGAACAAAAAGAAAAAAAGAAAAAAGTTCGGACCACAAGAAGTCTCACTCATATGGTCGGAATCAACATACATTACATAACCAAATCGAGAATTCAAAGGACACATCAAATTTATTCATATCACACAACTCTCAACTTAGAAGTCAGAACACAAATAACAATTAAAAAAAAAAACTCTTCAACCTTTAATAAACTCCACAAACCTCTTCATGAATTTAGGAGCATTTTCAGAATTAGGGTTTAAAAGATGGAAGCAATGATCTTCATCTTCTTCCTCCATCACTTCCACTTCTCCTTCCCACCCACTCTTCTTCAGCTTCGCAGCGTAAGCCAAACCTTGCCTCACAAACACATCTTTCCCAGCCACCGCAACCAAAACCTTCTCACATCCCAATCCAGAAAAATCCGACCCGGATCCGACTACGTTAAACAACGGATCATCCGTTCCATCAACACTATTCGGACTCGCCAGTTTTTCCCAGACTTCAGCAATTCTGTTTCTGATCTCTCTGTCTTGCACATCGTGTTCATCAACCGGATCTGTTCCCCAGAAAGCTGGATGCACAATCACAGTTCCTTTGATTCTAGGTTTAAGCTTCTCCTTACCAGCTCTCATAGCCATGTGGTGAGATAGATTACCGCCGGCGCTATCTCCGGCGAGAAAAACTCTGTTGAAATCGGCGTATTTGTTAATCCAATCTTCAGGACCAGATCCGTTATAATGAGAGTAAATCCACTGAATCGCCGACCATGCATCGTCATAAGCCGCCGGAACTGGATCCTCCGGCGCACGACGGTACTGAATTGATACGGCGAGGCAGTTAGCGGATTTGACAACCTCCGTGAGGAAGTTGTGGTAAATTGGGGAGAAAGGAGATTCGACGATCCAACCTCCGCCGTGAATGTAGATAAGTAACGGAAGTTTGTTACCAGCTGTGGATTTGTGAGGGAGGAAGAGACGAACGGAGAGGTTATGCTCCGGGGAGTATATAACGTCTTTCGAAACGACGTCGTTTTGAGGGTTTAGTGACGGTGGGACGATTTCGGTGCCGGAAAGACGCTCGACGCGACCGTCTTTGAAAATCCTGACGAATGGATGATTCTCGTAGACAATTTCAGATGAAGATTGTGAACAAATGAAACGAAGAGTGGATGGAGTGTGTATCCGGCGAAGGTTACGGCCGGAGACGTTGATAGTCGTCGGTGACGAGTAAGAGCGAGGGAGTTGGCGAAAGAAGCGGAGGAAAAGAGAGGGTTGAGCAAGTGAAGACGAATAAGTGATTCTTCGGAGCATAGTTACCGGGAATATCTTCTCCGGCGAAGATTGGTAGTGTCGGAGAGATGATGCAGTTTTTGGATAAGGATTTTGATGAAAATAGATAAAACCGACCGGTTAAAGCTTTTTTATTTATTGAATTCGGTGTTTTGTCAATAACCAAGACAAATGCTCATGTTATCGCACACGTCATGTAAAAGATGGGAAAGGGATTTTAGTGTGAAAATTAAAATTGGACCATAGTCTTGTATGATCAAACTTTGTTTCAATATGATTTTTTCCCCATCATTCAATGAATTATTTAAATTTTCAAAATTCAAGAATTTGAATACCAACAGATGTCAAAAGAAGAAGAAAGAGTATATGAATATGAATAGTTGAATACTAACATTGAAAAGCAAAATATCAATTTGATTCTGCACATTAATGCATGAATCTGAAAACATTAATACACATATCCTTACACTAACATGTAAGACCATTCACATCAGACATATACCCAAATTGACTGTTTAAACATTAAAGTAATAATATTCTTTCCACAATTTAATTAATTAATTAATTATTTATTGATCATTTTTTGACCCATCAATGGATGACATAAGTATATATGAGTATTTTAAGTGTCTATAAGAAAACACTTATCCCTCATATTCCTCCGATTAATCTAAAGACATTCATAAAAGATGTGCAATGTGAATGGTTTAAGCCCTTAGATTTAAGTATTTTAGAGAAAGAGAAAATCATATGTGATAAAAAATAAAAAATAAAGAGAAAGAGAAGATCATGTTTGTTATATTATGCCATGTTATTTCAAGGACTAGTCAATTTTTGCCTTTTATTGTGCTGAAATAATCGAAACAAGTTAAGCTTAGTAAATTTGTTTAAAGACTTTTATTGTTGTCATATAGTAGTTTAGGCCATCTCCAATCAGACTCCAAAACACTATTATAGTGTAATTTTTACACCAAAATTTCTTCAATAGGATTCTAAAAACTACACAATTTTAGTGTTATGCTATAGTATCACACAAAACTATATTACGTTAAAAACATATATAAAATTATTTATGTTTTTTTCTTTTTATATCTATTTTAAATTATTTTGTTCTTTATTTTTATTTTTTTGGTCAAATCATTTTGTTTTTTTTTTATCTAATTTATTATTTTATTCACATAATAAGTGAAGTGTTGGTGTTGTAATTTGTAAAGCTCGGCTTATTCCGGCGAACAAAAAAAATTAAAAGTTAGAAAGTATCTATTGGGCCTTAACAAAGCCCAAATTGTTTTCGTTGTAACAAATCTCAGCTTTTTTTTTTTTTTTTTCAAATCTCAGCTTAGGGTAGAAAGTAAAAGTCATAGATCTAGGGCAATAAGAAAACGTAAGCAGAGCTAAAATCAGGGCGATGAGAAAACGTAAGCAGCATGTCACTGAGGAAAACCTAACCGTATCCGGATCCAATAAACGATGTTCAAACTCTGGAGGAGGAGGCTTCGATCGGATCTCTGTTGATCGCGTCCTCAAAATCTTGTCCAACTTGTCAAGGAAGTCTATGGCTCAGTGTCGTTGTGTATCAAAACTATTGGATATGGGCTTAGTTCTAAGTTTGGGGGTTAGTAATTGGGCTCAGTTTTGGGCTGCTATTTGGGTTAATTAAATAGGATGAGATTAGGAAGGTTAGTAATTAGATTGAGAGTATCGTGACTTCTCTCTTCTTCTTCTTCTTCTTCTTCAGTCTTCAGCATCAAGACCACAAATCTCTTTTGGAGAAAGATTCAATGTTGCAGACGTTATCTTGTTCCAAATATAAGTGATAGTGGGATATGCATCTTTTGTATTATACAACATTAAGCCTCAAAGAATGTATGATCGTTTGCTTTGATGTGTCTGAGAGATATGATTTTATTACCTGGAGATGTTTCACTACTCTTGTAAACTACAAGGGTAAATTAGGTGCGGTTGATGATAACTGTGGGGACAAGGATTTTGTGTTGTGGGTTTTAGAAGATGTCAAAGAACATAAATGGTTGAAACATATTTACAAGACGCCCTTTCAGTTGTGGTCTTGTGGAAATTAAATTCATCAATGCAACGAGCTATGGGAGTGACTGGTAGAGGTGAAGTTGTGTTCTCCCCAAAATATGTTAAACAGACTGCATGTTCGATCTAGACTAGTGAGTTGGGGAATGGATGTTCCTATTAATTATTGCCTCTGCAATATGCTGTCAGAGACAAGAGATCATTTACTGCTTCACTGCAAATACTCTAACTCAGGTCTGGTCTGATACTGGCTGTTGTGCAGGCTTGGCCAAAATCCATGCCTATTTATGAATTGGTCGGTTTTAATCAGCTGGCTCTGCTCTTGATCCCCAAGAGATTAGCTTCTCAGGCTGTGGTAAACATCATTTGGAAAGAAAGGAACAAGCGGGTTCATCAATGGCATCTCAACCCCAGTTGAAGTCATCTGTTCTCAACTCGACTGGACACTCCGCAATACTCTGCTAGCTAGGAGAAGGAAGAAATCCTGCCGGAATCTCCTTTCAATTTGGTTCTCCCACATGTAACTGCATACTCATGCTGAAAATTCTCTAGTTTATCCCATTACAAATTTAGTTCCAACATGTTATCTGAAACCTCAGTCATATTTGCTTTCCCTTGTACAGTCTATATTCGAATATGTTATGATGCGGTTGTTTAGTCCGCGGAAGATAACTTTGATGTTTGTCATAGGAGATCAAACATAAGGGTATGACTTCTTTTCTGTGATTGATTTATACATTCATTGTACTTCAAGACAAATGTTCTTGTTCAAAAAAAAAACTAATTCAGTTAAAACAGAGTGAATTATGTGGTTTTTAAGGCTCATGGAGATGATTCTTGAGTTGGTTATTGTGTAGACGGGAAACAACAATCACTTGTTTTGCTGGTCATGTCAAGCACATTTCTGTTATCTATGCAAGAAAGTGGTGAAGAAGTCTACTCAGCATTATGGACCAAAGGGTTGTAAGCAGCACACATATGGGTAAAAGATTAAAACACAGATTCTGTTTTCCTTCTCAAGAGATTGTCATTTGTTTTTTAAGGTTGAAAGAAACATTGAGAGGTTTGATTCATTCTTCGACTTGGGTTTTGATGTTTATTATAGTCTGTCCTTGTTGTGTCTTCTCATTTCCTTAAGGTCCAATAAAAAAGTTGATGAGTTTGATTATATGTGTAAAAAAGTTTACATATGCGGTTTACGTTGTGTCATTCGTGAGAGGAGAAGATGTTTCTTTCAACAGGTCTTGACATGGATGTCTCTGTTTGAGACCAAACTTGTTCAGAGAATCTTCTAGAAAAGTAAAAGTAAAAACCTTATAGAAAAAGGAAATAAGAAAACAGAAGTCATCAATAATTAACACCATATCAAGTTGAAAGATTATTATATCTTATAAACGTTTTATTACAATGTTACTAGTTGAACCACAATTCTTGTCCAGTTAGGTTTGAAGATGAGACATCCACAAAGATTAATGAACTTCAGAGCAGTGGCAATGTTGAGGTTTAATTTTTTATTTAACTTTGACTCTATAAGTTTTCGTAAGTGATGATCTCAAAGACTAACAAAAAAAGGTAAAAATAGCATAAAAGCAATACCAGAAAAAAATAAATAAAAGTGAAAAATAAAAAACTTTCATTATCTAATTGTGGATCAATTACAATTAGTAACTATTGAGTAGTTACACTCTAAGTTTAAACAAGTCTACTCTAATGGAAAAAAAAAACTCTTAAAATTTATTATCGTCATTAGCTTTGTAGACTCGTTAATCCTCTAGCAGAAAATAAGGAATAGGCACGTGTCTCGGTGATGGAGCTGCACCCATAGTAACCGAACCAACGAAAAATTCTTCTTCTACACTTGGTTCTTGAATTGGCTTCTCAATGATAACCGGATTCGGTTTATATGGCGACTTAACGGTAATAGACGGTTTAGATAGCAACTTCATGGTGACAGACGGTTTAGACGGCGACTTCACGGTGACAGACGGTTTAGATGGCGACTTCACGGTGACAGACGGTTTAGACGACGACTTCACTGTGACAGACGGTTTAGACGGCGACTTCACGGTGACAGACAGTTTAGACGGCGACTTCACGGTGACATACGGTTTATATGGAGACTTCACGGTGACCGACGGTTTATATGGTGACTTCACGGTAACAGACGGTTTAGAGGCTTTCGAGCGGAAGAGTGGAACTACCTTATGAACATATAAATCGGAGATACTAGAGAAGTAGTTGAAACCAATTCCGTACTCTGTTTGAAACGGAACGGCGTAAACGTCTCTGACCATGTAATGGTGTGTTACCATAATCGACATCTTCAACGAGAAATTTTAATTTATCGACGATCTGAGAATTGTTGAGACTCTTCTTCGATGTGTGTTAAAGTGTTTAGAAGTGATTGTGAGAAAATAATGAGTGTTAAAAAGTTATTTATAGTGCTATAGTGACACATACAAAAGGAAACTTACGTTGTGTTTCCCTTTCCTCTTTTGTTTATAAAATTCCTTTTCCTATTAAGCTTCTGTGGTTATTTTTGTGTTATTATTATTTTTTTTTTCCTTTTTTTTTTTTATGTGTTCTGTTCTATTATGAATGTTATTATACGCGTCACGTCAACAACGAAAATTAAAATTGGACCATGCTGTTGTATCATCACACTTTGTTTCAATATGAACATTTTACCTCATTTAAAATTGAAGAAATTTAAATATTTGTAAAGAATATATTGAATACATGACACAGGAATACACTTTTATTTATTGAAAACATGATCACATAAACAAATCAAATTCAAACTTTATTAAAACAGGTATATATTCTCCTAACATCATCATAATCATCATTCATCATCAAGAACATTATAATTTACAAAACATTTATTCAACCAATAATAAACTCCACAAACTTCTCCAAGAATTTCAAAGCTTTTTCAGAATTGGGGTTCTGTAAATGAAAAACATGTCCTTCATCTTCTTCCTCAGTCACCTCCACAGTTCCTTCCCACTCACACTTCTCCAGCTTCGCCGCATATGCCAAACCTTGCCGCGCAAACACATCTTTCCCAGCCACCGCAACCAAAACCTTCTCACATCCCAATCCAGAAAAATCCGACCCGGATCCGTTTACATTAAACAACGGATCATCAGTTCCGTTCACACTATTCGGACTCGCGATTAATTCCCAAAGTTCAGCGATTCCGCTTCTGATCTCTTTATCTTGCACATCGTGTTCATCAACTGGATCTGTTCCCCAGAAAGCTGGATGAACAATCACAATCCCTTTGATTCTAGGCTCAAGCTTCTCCTTACCAGCTCTCATCGCCATGTGATGCGATATATTACCGCCGGCGCTATCTCCGGCGATAAAAACTCTGTTAAAATCGGCGTGTTTGTTAATCCAATCTTCAGGACCAGATCCATTAAAATGAGAGAAGATCCACTGAATCGCGGACCATGCATCTTCATACGCCGCTGGAATCGGATCCTCCGGTGCACGGCGGTATTGAACTGATACGGCGAGGCAGTTAGCGGATTGAACAACATCCGTGAGGTAGTTGTGGTAGATTGGAGAGAAAGGAGATTCGATGATCCAAGCTCCGCCGTGGATGTAGATAAGTAGAGGGAGTTTGTTACCACCGGCGACGAGTTTGTGAGGGAGGAAGAGACGAACGGAGAGGTTATGATCTGGTGAGTATATAACGTCCTTTGAAACGACGTCGTTCGTTGGGTTAAGTGACGCCGGGATGATCTCTGTGCCGGTGAGTCGTTCGATGCGGCCGTCTTTGTAAGTCCGAATAAACGGAAGAAACTCTGACGCAATTTCAGAATCCATTGATTGTGAAGAAATTATTGAAAGAGTGGTTTTGATTTGATTGTCAATGTCAGTGACCCGACCCTTTTATTAAGTCACTTTTTTTTTTTTAAATGGTAAGCAAATATTTAATGTTTATTCGTACGACGCGTATCATTGATAAGGGACACGTAGCCTTTTTTATACTATTTTTATATTTATATTTCTTTTGGTGTGGTTATAATTTTAAAGAAAATGACAAAAACAAAAGTAGAATGGATTATTTATTAAGATTTCATTCCATGTAAGTTACATAATTGATAACGTAACAGCTAATATGGACAGATATTGACAATTCCTTCTTGGACCAAAATTTTCGTGTCTACCCTCTTTTTGAAGCAACAAAAATTCTTCTAGAGTATGTGGCTATGTGTGCACTATTTCCAACACTCAAATGTAGTTCTGAATCTACTTCAAAATTCACAATTTTTTATTTTATAGCTAAACAAAAATATATTTTTATTTTTGTCCTATCCGATTCCAAATATATAAACAAATCAACACTATAATAACACAAGTGCTTCTCCAAAACATGACACATCAGATTTTTTATGAATTGTGGAGGTGACACATTAATTAATGAAAAAACTTTTTAATCCAATAAAATCATTTCAATTGTACACATCACTTAGATAAGATAATCAATCAAATTAAAACAACTAATAAAAATCAGCCTAAACAATAATAATAATAATAATAATATTAATAATAATATTAATAATAATAATAATAAAAATAAAAATAATAATAATAACAATAATAATAATAATAATAATAATAATAATCATAGTAATAATAATAATAGTAATAATAATAGTAATAATAATAATAATAATAATAATAATAATAATAATAATAACAATAATAATAATAATAACAATAATAATAACAATAATAATAATAATAGTAATAATAGTAATAATAATAATAATAATCAATTTTTTATCGATGAAGAAATCAATTGTTGTTTGCATATTTTTTTTTTGTGGGAAATGTTAGCAATATACTTCGTGCTGCAACCCCAACCGATGAGAACTACTTCATTGGGTAGATTTGTGAGTGGTCTTCCAAATTTTAAGAAATAAATAGTCTCTTTGTAAAGATATTTCACAAGGTCGTTAGTTCACTGATGCACAACGGGTATTGTGTTGGATCATTATTTTCTTATACCAATCGTTTTAGAGGTTTTAACAATGTTGATTTGTTTTGTGAATTCTTTTTTTCTTAAAGAACAAACCCTGGATTTTGGAAGATGAAACTGACAAGTTTCAGTACTAAAGACATCTTGATGGCTCTCAGTCTGCTACTTACTATCTCTTAGTGATTCTGAACAAAGAGTTTTTCACCATTCCTGACGGTTCTTGGTGTGGAGAAACAAATTTATATGCTTCTTATGTTGATATGTTTCTCTATTAGAAAATTATGCGGTACAGTACAAACAAAATATTTTTCCGTCTCTTGATTTATGGAAATGTCTTTAGATGGATCAGTTTGTTATTTTTCAGCTTATGTTTTTGTTTTTGTTTTTTTTTCTATTGTGTTAGGTATAACTTTAACAAAGTTGTATAATATAAGCAACTTACGTTGGAAGAAGCAGAAGAGATGATGAAAAATCGTAGAAAAAACGATTGATGGGTTCCAAAGGTGGATGATGAAAAGTTGCAATATAATGGTCCTGCATTATTTGGAGAAGTCGAGAATGATAAAGAGATAGGTGGAAGCAGTGGGGGTGGTGGTAGGGATCGTAAAAAGTTGTCAGGCGGTGATGGAGAAGAAGGGAATGTCTCTGACAGAGGGGATAAAGAAAGTGAAAAAAGAACAAATTACTTAATATAATTGTTTTCACACAAATAAAAAAAAACAGTTTGACAAACAAATAAAAAAAGCCAAAAAAATATCAACATCAGCAATTTAAAAATAATTATTTATAATTAATTAATATGAATATACCAAATATGAAATACCAAATTCATTAAAATTAATAAAAGATTTCTCAAATTGATTACAATATTAAAAAAAAAAAAAACAAACAAAAACAAACAAAAACCAAAAATTAAAAAATTAAAAAATTAATAACAACAAAATACCCCGCAGCGTAGCGCGGGTACAAATCTAGTAGTAATAAATAAAGAAGCTCACTTTTTATTACTCTAAAATATGTTGATTAATCATTTGTGAAAATAAAATAAAATAATGTTGATGTTTTAATAAAAACACCTGCTATTCTTTAGTTTCTTCCTTTTATTTATGTGGTGCCATGTACTTTGTTTATTACAAACGTTTAATTTAGAAAAAAAAAAAAAAACTTTCACCTCCCTTTGTTGCAAGTCAAATTAAGAATTCGTCTTACTAAAACTCTTTCTTGCCTCTGTAGAAGAAGAAGAAGAAGAAGAAAGGGAAAGTTCCAACTGGGTTTAGCTTTGTGGATGTTTTGTTTACAGTCTCGACGTTGTCTGCTCAAACTTGGGATCCATGCAAACGATTACCTACACAAAAATTTTGAAGAACAATAGAGTTATGGTTAACACCAAGCTTTAAATGAAAACATTATAACATGTCATGAATCAATAAACTTGTACTCGTCCATGTAAATTGTGACACATGAAAACATTAGAATTTCATATTTTCAGTGTATAGGGTTCTAGTCCTGTTATTTTTCTAAGGAAAAGATTTATGTTTCTTTTTCTAACTTTTTAATCTAGTAAAAGAAGGTTTTTTTTTTTACCTTTCCGGTGCTTTTACCAGAATGCAGATACTCAACAGCATCTGCAACAGCGTTTACACCTATAAACTTTTTCTGATCAATCCCAACCTATACCAATGGTGCAAAAAGAATGGTTTTTTGAATAGTTAGGGAAGAATCAATTTGGTAAACAAAACTTAATGTAAGCAAAAGAAACTCAGAGACAAATGCGTCGATGGGGATGAATTTACCTTAAGCTTCCCGAGAGAGTAAAGATTAAATAACTTGTCAAGATTTTGTTTCCACACTTGACTATATTGCACCAGAAAGAAACCAGCCTGATACAAATTGGTGTTTGGTTAGTTTATACAATTTAGAGTAAGGAATGTGTTTCATAAATCAACATTCTAGATTTAGCAATTTTGAGTTGGAAACAATATTATCAATAGATACCAATGTTAGTTTGTGATGACCAAAACCAGGGTTGTAAAAGGGTGAGATCAAAGCAGATAACACGGCCGTTTCAACATACCACGGTTTGGCTTTTTGCTAGAATTTTCTCGCAGAGCCCTGGATAGTTTGCGGGTTGCCATCCCTTCTCCCCTTGATACTGAAAATAAGGAATCAGATGTCTGGCAGTTTCAAAAGCTAAATAAACAGAACACTCTGTATAAAGCATATAGAGAGTGATTTGATAAGGAACCTGAGAAATCATTCCAATCACGATGAGTCGTCCGTAAACAGCAAGAGCATTCAAGCACATATCAAACATTTGACCACCTACAGATTCATATATGATATCCACACCCTTTGGAAACTCCTTTTTCAAGACCTGTGAAAATTAGACCAGCATGAATATTCGTCAGCTAGCCGTATATACTAATATATACAAACCTAGAGTTTCCACACGAGACATACCGTCTTGATATTCTCGGCTTTATAGTTTATGACTCGATCAACCCCCAGATCTTTTAATAGCTTGGCCTTCTCTGATCCTCCACAAGTAGCAATCACTTTATTTCCTGCTAACTTTGCAAGCTGCATAGAGAATCTCTCAAATTCTATTTTTAAGCTGGCATAGATAATTACACAAATGAAATAGATATGATATATGATATGGTTAATAGTTTAAATTAACTACAGGACATAAACCTAACATAAGACTCTAGGTTTTTAATACCTGGACTGCGAATTGTCCAGTCCCTCCTGCAGCAGCAGTCACAAGTACTGTTTCACCTGATTTCATTTGTCCTGCCTGTGAATATCATAAGATTATCGAAATGTCAGGCATAACTAAAAACAGCAACTTAAGAATGAGGAACTTGAAAATATGAAATGAAAGACCATTAAAACAGACAGGTTAATAACACTCGTTAGTGGATAAATCACGACCTTTTCAAGGGCGGTTAATGCAGTTAATCCCGAGGTAAGCATCGCAACAACTTCTGGATCTGGTCTTGGGACAGGAAGCACGTGCTTAGAAGAAACCTAAATTCAACAAAAGACAGGATCACATGATAAGTTAAGCCTCGAAAAATCTCAACATTTTGCTCATATGGTTTAGAAGCTCTCATACTATCATGTATTCAGCATATGCTCCAAATGTCATAACAGCAGCTGGAGTCCCAACTTCCAAATTCTTAACAGATTCTCCCACTGCTGCAATTAGTCCAACTCCCTGGAAAACCGAAGCAATTTGGAATTTTTGATGTGAACTTGATAAAGCATGGTTCACCAAAAGCTGTAGAAGAGGAAATGGAATAAAATATACCTCAAATCCAGCATCAAAGGGAAGCTTCGGGGAACCACCACTAAAGTAACGACCTGAACTGAAGTTCACCTGCTCGTGGTATAAAACAAGGGTGAGTTGCTTAGGTCGATAAGTATACCCATAAGAGAGACAACAAAATAATCTAAACAGGGTTGAAAATAATAAATCAAGATATATAGATCTTACATCACTTGCGTTAACCCCAGCATAAATGATTTTCAGGAGAACTTGATGTGGTCCAATGGGTTGTAGTGGTGTGCGGACTATGCGGGTAGCATTTCGGAAATTATGAGACAAGGTGTGTACAATTCTGAAGGAGAGAGTAAGCCATCAGTCTGTGGAGTCTAAGAGGAGATAGATATACAACATTCATCCGCCGATGTTCTGGTGTCACATAGTCACATATTAACTTACATTTTCTCGTAGCTTTGAGGAAGTTCAATCTTTGAAGATAATTTAAAGGAAGGTCTTTTGCTGGAACTTCGATCCACCATGTACTTTTCCTGTTCCGTTGGAGTTGGCCAATACTCCAAACCCCTACGGTTGGTAATCCATAGACATGCCCCGGCTTTAGTCTCATCGGTTATAAGCTCAAAAGCACCTAGACCAAAAATATGACAAACCCATGAATATCATTAATAGATTGATCTCATACTGGTATTATCTATATCAGGAACAACTTGCAATGCATGGTACCTCATATCATATGAACCAAAGTGTTTTGATAGAAGGTAAAGGTGAGAATATATAACAATCCATAAAATAGCGAGATAAATACAGTTAATAAAAATAAGAGCATTCATGTGTTCAAATTCTTCTGCACCAGACCAATTCACCACACTTTACCTAACAAATAAACCATGTCAAACAAAGCTAAAATAAAAATAGTTTCCTTGGTATATGTCAACCGACCACTAATATATCTATGTCTAAGTATAATCAGATATGTGTACACACCTTTAATCAATAAGTCCATACCCATGTAACCGCCTATTGCCTGAAGGATGGAACCATTAATTTTTTCGGCTAGCTCTGTCTTGATAAACTGCACCAACAAAAGTTGCAGAACCATAACTTTAAAAAACGGTCAGCTAAAAACTATTTTACTTGTAATAGACACATTCACAACAAAGCGTTTTGGCGTAACAAGTGTGTAATGAGAGGAAAACGAAGATCTAAACCCCTTTGGCCCACACATGACGCCCTTAGTTCCATGTAGCTGACCAAGCTTCTTTATCAAATATATTTTACTACTTAAATTTCACAATAGAGGGATAACTAAACATTTTGATACTTCTTCTTACTTCGGGGCAAAGCACATTGATGCGGATCCCTTGACGCCTGTGATATGCTAATGATCTAGTGAATAAGACGACACCGCCTGTAGAAGAAATGTAACATTTTGGGATAAACAAAGAAACTATATAACGTATGAACATATAAAGGAAATAAAAAGAGACAAGTAAAAATAAAACCTTTAGCGGCAGAGTAGATAGGATCAATGGGCATTGGATAAAGACCCGAAGCTGAGCCCATGTTAATGATAACTCCAGGATTTTTTTTGGCTTTCATAGCTTTGATCTACACAAAAGTGATAAATTCTAACAATCAGAAGTATTTAGGTTCTTCAGAAATTACAATTCTGACTCCAGGTAATATAAAACCTTTGAGGGAAGTGAAGTGAGGACTTACTGCAAGCTGTGTGCCTTCAATGACTGCAACCATATCGACATTAATGGTGTGTTTCCATGTTTTAGATCCATCAGTTTCATCTTTATCAAAGAGTACAGGAGTGCTAATCCCAGCATTGTTAATGCAAATGTCAAGTGTTCCAAATGTAGCTAAGTGCTTGTCGAAAGCAGTAACAAGATCTCCTGTTCATATAATCTAAAGAATTAGAATACAACACTAAAGACAGACTTTTTCTGTTTCTCATTCTCAGAGAAAAGTTTCATCATTGAGTCTCTAAGCTCAACAACACACTCACCTCTTTTAGTCACATCACATTTGACAAAGATAGCAGAAGGAAAGTTTAAACCGGGATGAAATTTCTCATTGGCCTTTCGAACAAGCGAAGTAGTCTCTTGTCCTTTCTCCTCAGAAAAATCAACAACCGTTACGAAAACTCCTTTCTCTGCAAGAGCTAAGCAGAGAGCTCGACCTATCCCACAAAATTGTAAAAATCTCAATCACCAAAAAGATCACATTTTTATATTTGCTTACTTTAACAATTTTCCAGTTTTCAGGAAATAGAACTAAAATATTAGATAAAGACTCATGAGAAAAAAAAAAAAAATAAAAAAAATAAATGAGAAACGCAATAGTAATGATGTGCTCTGTACCAAATAACGGATTTATACGTAAATCAAAGCAGAATAATTTAGCGTCAGCAAATCTAAACCATTTACTAAAATTTAAATTACCCAGCAGATATAATTAATCACTAATCTTCAACAACCATATAGAAACACAAGAACCAATACTTGGAAATGAAATCTTTACCGATCCCGGAGGCGCCGCCAGTGACAAGAGCGGATAAACCAGGCTTGATCTCCATTTGATTAGACTTGCGTTTCGATTGGTTAAGGTTTTTTTTTTTTTTTTTTTTTTTATTAAAGAGAAGTTGGAGCAGAGGTAGAAGAAGCTGATTGATGAAGATTGAAATGTTATGATGATGAAGATTGAAACTCGAAAAACTAAACAAGTCAGAGTGTTTAATTGTGACACGTCTGCAATGATTGCGCCACTTGGTTTGCCAACCCGGTTTAGCTATAACGCTAAGGAAATTCAAAAGAAATAAAATGGGATACACTCTTATTTATACTACTTAATATGGATGATTTTAGTAGAAATTTCCTGATTTTTATTTCAATAATTCTTCTAAATACGACACATAATTTTATAGACGAATATCGGTTGAACTATCGTTGAATATTATCTTCTTTTTTTAGAGTTTTATATTTTAATTATTGAATTTATTACCTTTAAGTATTGATTTAAAAAAATATTTTAACTTTAAAAAAAAAAAAACTAAATTTACAGGAACCCGTAACAGAAATATACTAAAACAGCTTTTCACATATATATACTAAAACAGCAAATATTACAATGGTAAAACTAAATCTACAAAAATATCGCACCACGCAATTTTTCTATCTGAAAATATGTATCTTTCAACTAATTTGGTTACAATGTACAAAAGAACGTGTCGTAAATTCCTCAACTACAATTACAGACAAACTAAATTGGTTTAACTGATTTTAAATATAGGAGTAATCAGTAGTAACACACACACACACACAAAATCTTCTATAATTTAGTTTCGTTGTCAAAAATACAAAAGAGGGTTGAACTCTTCTTTTATAAAAAGAAAAATAAAATAATCGAAAGCAAAAACTTGCTCCAAGTTCCTTTCCCGAATCAAATCAGTGCCTCTATAGCCCTTTTGATATGCATATCTATAAAAATTTTAGCTTTCCAATTCAAAACTTGGAACCGCCTAGGAACAAAACCAACAACAAGAAAGCAAATGGTGAAAATATTCAAGAATATAGAAACAGGCTCAAGTTGGTTAAATTTCACAGAAAATTTTTGTTACCTAAGCAAATCCATAAAAGATCCAAGTGTTATCGGTGCTGTTGAAGTTAAAATCCAGTCTCAACATTTTTTATTTTTTTTTTTTGCAAATAGACAAATCCAAATCTGAATTACCCCACTAAGTATGAGGAAGCAATGAGGATGATGGTAATAATGTGATGAGACATCATAAAAGTAAAGTCCTTTCTTCTGGTCTCCCAAGCAACGCAGCAACACTATAAACATAGAGAGCGGTTGCAAAAAAAGTGATGGTCCAATTGGAGTCGGCTTATTGGGTCATAGTGAGCTCGGAAGGCACCGGCCCGTTATCCTTCCACCGTCAAGAGCGGGAAGTGGACGCTGCTCTGTGAAACCAGCCTCACGCGGTCTCCTCCGCTCTAAGACACATATGATCCAAGCCTTCGCCTAAACCCCATGCATCAACTCCCAACTTGGAATGGGCAGGCCAGTAAATAGCCCAACCCGAACCCGGCCCAATGAGATCGGCCCAATGTTCCATCACCCTATAGTCTCCACTTGGATCACAAGCCCACGTTACTAAGCTCGACGTTCAATTCATGTTAGCTTCACTTATTTATACAAGATGGAAAAGTTTGTTTCTGCCGATGTGGGACTTTGTGACTTCTATATTACATTACATCTTACACCCTACTATGCATTTTCTCTTCATATAATTAAAAAAAAAAAAGGAAAAAAAGATTGGACTTCAAATAATTTCTTTTGTCGCTAATTTTTCGTTACTGTTTTCTTTCTCAAAATCACTAATCTTTGAAACCATAAAGAAATTTATCTAAAACTCAGATGAGTTTTGTCGTTTTTAATTGTTCACACAAACGGCAGAAAAAAATATCTTTGAAATCGCATTCTAATAAGCTAATAGTAATACATTTTGACGTGAACAAAAACGAAACAAATATAAATATAAATTATTAGCGTCTGAAAATTCGACTTTAATTAAACGATTTCGTCGATTCACTCTCCGATGTTGATTCTTTTCATACGTCGGAGCTGAGCCATTGTTGTTAGTAGATCCATCACCTAATTAGAGAACAACCAAAAAAAGATTCAAGAAACACGATAAATATAATTAGAAATGACGAAATTAGAAATTGTAGTGCCTAGGAAAAAAAAAAAAGTTTGTTTTTTGAACCTAATTTACCAAAAATCTATATTGTTGGAAGCTTCTTGCAGATTTTTGTTTTTGATAAAAAGCTCTTGTTGCAAAATCAGTGTTGTAGAATCATTTTCCTGAGGAGAGTACACTTGTTGTGTGTCCATTAGATGTTGTGGTTCATCATACTCTTTGTGAACACTTAGTTCCAATCTCTGTTGTTGCTCTTCTATATCTAACCAACATTGCAACGTGCTGTCCAAATCATCAATCTCGTATTTTAGACCAGTTGTACAAGGATCTGATAGTGGCGTTGCATCAAACGATGTAAAAGGATCTGATTGTGGTGTTGCAACAAATGATGTAAAAGGATCTGATTGTGGTGTTGCAGCAAAAGGTGACAAATCGATGATACAAGAGACAGTTTCTTCTGTATCAGTAAATTCATACCACTCAGCAAATTCATCTTTATCATCATTGTTAGGTTTCTGCAACTCTGTTGCTACAAGAGACACAAAATTAAACAACCGATGTTTTCTTCATAAACTGATTGAAGTAAATAATAATATTAATGATAAATATAGAGTGGTTTCTCTTTTATTATTACGTACCAGCTGGTGCAGTAGTACTAAGATCAAGTAGTCCAAATTTTTGCATTAGATCTATTTGCTGAGAAAGCAAATCGTTGAAAATAGCTATATGACGAGCCACTTCACATCTTTTATAGTATTCCATGAAGAAATTAGGGTTCTCGCTTTGAAGTTTTTCCCAAACTGGAAAAAAAAGAGAGCTTTTTGAGTTTTATTTTTTTAAGAGCCTGAATTCAATATGATTTTTTTTACTTACTTGATGTAGTGATAGGACGATGAATCTGGTGATTTTCTTCTAGATTTGTTATGGTTTCTTCAAAACTCATGTACTTTTGAATACACACTTCGATTTTTCCTCGGACCTGAAACAGAGGAATTTTTAAAAAGGAGTCATAATCAGAGAAGAGTCACGAATTTTTAAGAATTTAAGGAGAAATAATTAAATCATTCATAATACATAGTCTATGATCTTCGAAACATTATAGTTTCCACTCATGACTTGAGAAATTCAACGAAGAGAGTTTAGTTTTCACAAAAAAAAAAAGAGCTATGGTTTAGGTGAATAATAATGTCTGAGGTTTCTTTCTCTGGAGTCGGAGTCTCCGAAATTGCGCGAAAGAAAAAAATAACTAACTCTGTTGGGTTGTTGAATGAATTTAGAATTTTTTCACTGGTCGGCTAAACGAATTTTATTGATTCTCGTAATATATTATAGATATATGGTTGTTACTTAATGTTTATCCCTTGATTTTTTTTTAATTATAAAATAAAAAATAAAATCAATTAGAAATTAAAATTTTTAAAAGTTAATTACCTATATAACTTTTTTGTGAAATCATTCATACATCATCTATGATTTTTAAAAAGAGTCATAATCACAGAGAGTCACAAATTTTAAAGAACTAGAATAGTAATCCGCGCGTTGCGCGGGATTTTAATATTAAAATACTATAAAAAATTAAATTATTTATGAATATAAATAAATTATTAATTATAAAGTCAATCATTATTTTCTACAAAACTTAGCATAGCGTAAAGTTAAAACCATCCGATTCAAAAATATCCTCAAACATATTTTTTTTCTATCACAACATAGACAAAACCACTTTTTTTGTTTGTTAAAGGGTTTTCATTAAGATAAAAAGTTTTACAGGAATCGAACCAGAACTAAATAGAAACACATTTTCACTCATGATAAAATACAAAGATTATGTATCACCTCTAAATGTATGCTTTATTGTGTAACATTTGAGTTTGTATTTACCGATTCGATATTTGTTATTTTAAGTGTAAAATTTTTGAATCTTTTACTTAAAATACGAAGACTATAACACTTTTAAAATTTTAAAAAAGTGTAGATGTTTTCAAAAAATCCAACATGCAGTATTCCAAAAAATATTGGTGTAGATATTTATATTCTTTCGAGAAAGTTAACTATCATTGCTCTATAGTTTTTTCACACTCAATTTGTTAAATCCTTTCAACACTTTGATTACTAACATTATCTTTAAGTTTTTTAATTCTTACCCATTTTAATTAATTATTTTTTATAAATATTTTTTAAATTTATTTAATAAATATAAATAAACATGTATCAAGTGAATATTGTAAATTGTCTTTAATTCAAAAAAAAAAAAGTTGCTTACATATATTTTAAGTATATTACATTTTTGTTATTATTGTTTTACTTTACATTATACATTGAATCATTCAATTGTAGTGGTTATGGCTATGACTGTCTATAGTTTTTCATTATTTAGTCTTTCATTTCTTTATATTGTAATATCGTTTATATAAATTTTAATTTATTTATCTTATTTTTGTGTTCATCCCCCCTCATTATATTATGTTAGTAAAAATATAAAAAATGTAGTTACAAAGTTTTTTCTTTATAGTCATTTTAAGACTTTTTTTTGTTTTTTCTTTCACTTCTTTTATTTTATTTTATTTTTAAATCTCTTAATACTCATTAACTACTATATTTAAATAATGGTAATGAAAAATTTGTTTTTACAATGTAATTAATTCTTAATAAAAACAAAAAAAAAATTATTTGATGACATCTTTTATTTTTATTGGATGACTAAGATGTTGATGTGGACACTTTAGATGGAGAGATAACTCTCCCATTATATATATGATTTAAGGAGAAGGAATCAAATCATTCATACATTCATCTATGATTTTCGGAACGTTATGGTTTCACTCTTAACTTGAAAAATTCAATGAAGCTTGTTTTACAAAAAGGAAGCTTTGGTTTAGGTGAATAATGAGGTGTGAGGTTTTTTTTCTTGGTTTAAATATGAATAGGAAGATTGCACGAAAGAAAAAAATAACTTTGCTAGGCTTACGGGTGTAGTATTGGAGTAAATATTTAGAGAGATTTAAGTTTTGATGAGTTTTGAGATGATTTGATTAAATTTTGGTGAATTCGAAATTTTGTTATTAAATTCTTTTGAAATTCTATCTAAAAATATGAGAATTTGGTTTTTGTATTTTTAACTATGAAATCCCCTCAAATCTCACATAAAATTTTTAAATCAAATCTTAATAACGTTTTTAATAATAATGGATTTGATTGTATTTTAAAATCATTAATCCAATAATACTGGATTTTAAAAGATATTTTAAAATTCATGTTTCAATAACACATTTATTTTAACTCAAATCTCTCTAAATATTTAGTCTAATACACCTCTTAATTTTAGATGGTTGATTGAATTTGGTATTTTGATTGGTTATTTAAAAGGATTTTCATAATTTTAAATACAGGGTGATTGGCATTTGGTCAGCACTTTTAAAACTTTTTTTTTTCTTCTTGTGTGCAACCAATACATTCTAAAAATAAATATAAGATTTCAAATTCCATTGAACGAGGGGAGGTGTTTGGTACAAGGTCCGTTTTCGCAAGATCATCTGCTACGAAATTAAAATCTCTAGGTACATAAAAGAACATAACAACATCAAAGAGAAGAGATAGGGGTGTCAAAATGGTTTGATTGGGTTGACCCAACCCATTAACCCATTGAGTTTAGAGTTAAATGGGTAATGGGTTGATACATTTAATTGGATCAACTCATTACCCATTTAATTTTATGGGTTAATGGTTAAATGGGTCAACCCATTTAAAAAAATGAATTATTTAATTCAATTAATTTAAGTAATTTAATTTAATTTAATTTAAATTAATTTAATTAATTACTATAAATTTAACTAATAAAAAATGATAATCATCATCATCATCATCATCATCATCATCATCATCGTCATCATCATCATCATCGTCATCAACATCATCATCATCATCATTATCATCATCACCATCACCATCATCATCATCATCATCACCATCATCATCATCATCATCATCATCATCATCATCATCATTATCTTCATCATCATCATCATCATCACCTTCATCATCATCATCATCACCATCATCATTATCATCATCACCATCAACATCATCACTACCATCATCATCATCATCATCGTCATCATCATCATCATCATCATCATCATCACCATCACCATTATCATCATCACCATCATCATTATCATCATCACCATCACTACCATCATCATCATCATCATCGTCATCATCATCATCATCACCATCATCATTATCATCATCACCATCAACATCATCACTACCATCATCATCATCACTACCATAATGGAAAAATTACGGATCCGTTTTTGGCAGGAAAATTGCGGATCCGTTTTTGGCGGGAAAATTGCGGATCCGTTTTTTGCGGGAAAATTGTGGATCCGTTTTTTGCGGGAAAATTACGGATCCAATTTTTGGCGGGAAAATTACGGATCTGTTTTTGGCGGGAAAATTACGGATCCATTTTTTGGCGGGAAAATTACGGATCCATTTTTTGGCGGGAAAATTACGGATCCATTTTTTGGCGGGAAAATTATGGATCCGTTTTTGGCGGGAAAATTACGGATCTGTTTTTGGCGGGAAAATTGCGGATCCGTTTTTTGGCGGGAAAATTACGGATCCATTTTTTGGCGGAAAAATTACGGATCCGTTTTTTGGCGGGAAAATTACGGATCCGTTTTTTGGCGGAAAAATTACGGATCCGTTTTTAGCGGGAAAATTTCATATTTTCATTTGGCGGGAAAATTATTGATTTGCATTTTTGGTGGGAAAATTATTGATTTGTATTTTTGTTGGGAAAATTGAGAGATGGTTAAAATTGGTTTGGTTCAATTGAATTAAATTAGATTGAAAATTGGTTAACTGATTTAAATGGTTTCTAAATGGTTAAAATTAATGGTTAAATGGGTAACTCATCAACTCATCACAACCCAACCCATTCAACCCATTTAACCATTTACCCATTAACTCATTTGACCCATTAACCCATTAGGGTCAAAATTTTCAACATATTAGGGTTGGTGGGTTGAGATGGGTTGGATAAAAACCATTACCCATTACCCATTTTGACACCCCTAAGAAGAGAGATAGATGAAACGTTTTTTCATGAGACTTTTAGATGGTTCTAGAATTTTTTAAGTTTGTTGCTTAATTAAGTATTTTTAAAATTTCTCTCTAAACACATCATTTATGTTATAAAAATAAATTTAAGATAAATGTATAAATTACAGTATGATTTTACAAAAAAAATCCATTATTGTTTAAGTCTACAACTATATAAAAACAACAATTAAAAAAATGAAATATTCAACACAGTCATCAGTTTATATTGAACATTTTGTTAGGAAAAAAATATTGAAAAAACTTTTTTAAATATATTATATATATACACTATTACTATTCCATGAGCAAATTTTACAATTACAAAATTTTAAAATTTAACATTGAAAATAATCAAACAAAACTTTTAGTGATTTATTGTCATATTTTCGCTAATTAGTTATGCTAAAATATTAATTTATTTTGAAGTTTATTTATAGAGAAAATTATATTTACCACATTATTTTAAGTTTGTTAGTTAATATATTAAAGTCTATATATTTTATAGGAAAACAAACTGTATAAAAAAAAATATTAAAAGTAACAGTCACAGTTTTACATCCAAACTCTTTTTAAAACTACTCTTATCTTATCTTAAAATATTTTTAACTGGATGAGGCTTATTTTGTTTTATTAGTTCTTTTGAGATTTTTTTTTGTCGCCACTTTTGAGATCCATTTACTTTTATAAATTGCCAAATTTATTATAACTTTCTAAAATATCTATAGTCACAGTTTCTAAAATTTATCATATCAATTTTTTTTTGGTTTTTCACAAGTCATAAATTAGTAGGGTTTTTTTTACAGCCACCTTTATTAAAAACAATGTAACGAGTTCCTATATAAACACAATAATATATTTAAAATAGTATTAATATATTTTCTGTTTTAGAAGTTTCCACAATTGTTATACGTTGTGGGTTAACATTAAAGAGTGACTTTCTCTTTTCCCAAACTTGCTTATATATATAGGTTGTCTATAGTGTGTCATGTAGTATCATACTTATATTAGTCTTTTACCTTTATAAGTATGTACACTAGTGACTAATGAGGCTAAGTTAAATGATTAGCTCAATAAAAAATATTTATGGAACACATTATATGTTGTTGCATTATTTAACCTTTATTAATTAGTATTTGCACAAATTTTTTCATTAACAAGTTTAAATTTATTATAATTTATATTATTTAAAACCGTAATTTCTACTTTGTAGAGCCATAATATTTATTTATCAATTCCAAAGGTTTTATAGAATAACTCTCTACAACCTAAAGTGATAGTCTTACCAATCTATCAACTAATTTAATTGAGAAATTGAAATAAATAAATAAAAAGTGACAAAGAAAAACTCCAATTTCCATTCCACATCAAATTCAATTGATTAAATCCCAAATGAATCGATGTTCATAAAAACCAACCATTTATCTTCACCTTGTCTAAGCTCAAAGAACTTTAAAAAAGGAGAAAATAATTTCCGAATTATAAAAAAAAAAGAAAAATACAATTTCGCAAAATAATATGATTAAATTGAAAAAATCAACAACGGCGACTTCTTAAACGAGTTTGATCGCAACAAACTCTCTTCTCAATGTAAATCATACACGTTTATAGTCTTTATCAACTCTTCTCACGCCCATGAACTTCCATGCGTCAACTCTTTATTTGTTCACTATATTTCAACTAAATTCAGCTTTGATCAACTGTCCTCTTCAACTCTTTTATGTAAGGGTGATTTAGAAAATAGGATAATTTTTAAGTTTTTATAGGAAAATTGAGTAGTTTTAAGTTTTAGTTAGGAAATAGGGTAGTTTTTAAGTTTTTAGGATAGTTTTTAAAGGAAAATAGGGGATATTTCTTTGACAACTATTCTAAAAACTATCCATTTTTCTAATTAAAACTTAAAACTACCCTATTCTCTAATTAAAACTTAAAAACTACCCTATTCTCCAATTTTTCCTTTATGTAATTCTATAATACTCATTAAAAAAAAAAACACTTAATGAATTGGAATATGCTTACAAATTATTCTCCACAATTTTAAAATTTATTGTAGCATTAAATTACTTGAAGTATATAATTGAATCAAACATTTAAGTACTCATCCATGTATATAAAACTTGGAAAAATTGACTATTTTGGCTAAAATTTTAATGGAATTTTGTTATATACATATACTGTCGAATTGTGTGCATATATACCTAAACTCTTGTAACTTCAAAATTTCATGGGCTGACGAGCCACTTCCTCATCGGAACTATCATATACTATCAGATAGAGCCCAAAGTATGGCTTAGATGTAAATATCTATCCAATAACTTTCACAAATCTATATATCCATAAAATCAAATTTCGAAACTTAAATCTCCAAATACCAGCAAACCATCAAACCATCATACGAAACCATCAAATATCTGTACCAAACCGATTACCATACCGAATTCAAAATAAAACCCGACAAAGCTTACCCGTAAAACCACGATAAAAACCCGACCCAACCCTCACTCTCAACGGTCTTATTCCCAAAAATCAGAAATCGAAATTGAAACCCTAAAACCCCCAAAATCTCAAATCGATCGATAGTTCTTCTTGGATATCTGAAATTGATAGTAAGTGTTTATTTTGTTTCTAATTTCGTAACCTCTAACTTGTGTTTAAGCTAGAATTTTCGATTTCATGGCTCGAAATTACTGATTCTTAGTGTGTTCTTAAATTCTGGGTTTTGAATAATCATTTTCGTTTGATTTGTATCCAAAGGCATGAGTAATGTTTCTGGAGCTTCGAGTGGATCTTCGAGTGGCCGAAGAGGAAGAGTTATGGGTGTGCCAAAGATATGTAGGTGTGGAGAACCAGTTCTTGGTTTAATCTCGCGCTCCGTCGCCAACCCTTACCGGCGTTACTATCGTTGTCAGTTTGCTGCATCTCAGAAGGTAATGAGATGGTAATGTGATGCTTTCAGATTTTGGATTTTGGTTTGTGATGCTTGTCTAATTTGGTTTTCATTGTTATCGATTGTTCATGTTATAGCTAGAGAATGATAACCACACATTCAAGTGGGTTGATGAGGCTTTATTAAACGAGATTGAGATATTACAAATGAAAAATGCGAGACTTGAGGAAGAACTAAAAGAGATTGCAATAGAGAGAGATGAGTTTGAGAAGTTGGTGTTTGATAAGGTACAGAAGGAGATATTTGAGAGGGTTGAAGATGTGCTGGAAGAATCATCATCTCGTATGAAAAAGATGATGATTGTTGTAGTAATTGGGTGTATGATCATGGTTGGGGCTAGTAAAGTACTTGATGTTTAGATGATATGTGTTTTGTTGTCTTGTTATGGTAATGAAGTTTAATTTGAGTAATGTAGTTTCTACTTTGATAATTGTTGTGTTTGAGTAATGTAATATGACTAATGTTATGTTGTTTTGAGTAATGTAATATGACTTATGTAGTTTCTACTTTTATTATGGGCTTGTTGTGTTTGATGAATCTTGTTGTCTTATTAGGAGTTAAAATGAAACAAATTAAACAAAAGAAGAGGATCAAGTAAACAAGGTGATAAAAAGAGCAATATTGGTAACCAATATTCATAACTAACAATAGGTTATCCGAATACAAGAGATTATCAAGTGACATCCAAAAGATTACCCGATACAAAACCAAAAGAGGATTTTATCACTACACCGATACCAAAAGAGGATTTTACCATCCAAAATATCAAGTTTTGGTCATTAACCGATACAAAACCAAAAAAAAGAGACATCAGTTCCTACAATGAACAATCTTCAATTCCTACATCATCATTAGTCCTACATCATCATTAGTCCTACATCTTCATTCCTACATCAATAGAGATTAAGCTTGAGAGAGAGTGCCTTGAGATGGCTCGATCTGAGAAGGTTGATGAGCTCGGGAGTGAGTGCCTTGAGATGGTTCAGTTTGAGAAGGCTGATCTTGAGCTCGAGATTGAGTGCCTTGAGATGGTTCAGTCTCAGAAGGCTGGCCCTGCAACAAAAAAAGAAGAAACACACATAAATGATCTTGAGAATCAATGAACCAAACTAATTCAAACTTAAACTAAACTAATTCAAACATCCCAACATAAACTAATTCAAAGCTTAAACTAATTCAAACCTAAACCAGCAATACAAGATGATAAGCAAACCTGTGTGCCTTTCTTCTTATGGAACCTCGAATTGTGATCAGGTTTACCACAAATGCCACAGTGCATAATCCTTTTCTTCAGTTTTGGTTGCTGCTTGGTTGGAGACTCATTTTTACCTCTTTTTCTCTTCTTGTCAGCCTTAGTCTCTTTCTTCCTTCCTGTTTGTGCTGGTTCAGGTGGAACATGCACATTTGGTCCCTCTGTTGAAGGCCAGAACCTTGCACCTCTCAATGGAACAAGTCCCTCTGTGTAGTTTCTCCTCCACATAGTTGTCCGGAACCAATGACATACATAGTCTTCAGGTACAAGCTTCTTTGAGAGAATTACTCCATATGCAAGTTCACAAGGTATCCCGCATATCTCATACTTCATGCAGCTACAAGTCCTCTTCTCCAGATTAACCCGGTAAGAACATCCACTGAGTATTGCTTCATACATCCCATTTGTGCTTCTTGTCACCTTGCAAGCATAAGCTTTCTTATGCTGTTTGGCAAGAAACTTTGCCACATAAGGTGTGCAAATTCCTAAATGTACATAAATAAAGACATACATTAATATATGCAAATACAAAAATATAGGATCATATACAAAAACTGAAATGAAAATCTCACCTTTGTGAGCATGAGATATAGCAGATCTTTTTGATATACGTGCCATAGCAAGCCTTCTTATCGTCTCCAGCATAGGCACAAATGGCTTTTTTCTCGCCTTCTCTATTGAGCTATTGAAGGACTCAGTCGAATTGTTCTCAACATCCTCACAGTAATTACCCATCTTGTAGAATGCTCTACACCAAGTCCTTGGTTTCATCTTCATAACATCATCATAGACCCCAGTATCATAGCAAAATAACCTCTCCAAATGTTGGAGAAACTCTGCTTCATTATAGCTCCATGCAAGATTCCATACAAGAGGCTTCATTTGGGTTTTATTCCCATGGTTAGCCTTCAGGTTTGCATAGATGTGCCTCACACACTTTCTATGCTCCACCTTTGGTAACTCCAACTCCACAGCTTTGATCAAACCCTACCAAAAGTCACACAATTAATGTTACAATTTAAACAAAATATTACTAAACCAAATAAACCAAACAATCAATGAACCATTACCTTTTGCCGATCAGACACAATAATGTATCCATCACCATCCTTTAAATCCAAGTCAGACTTCAACTTCTTCACAAACCAAGTCCAATTGTCTGTGTTTTCTACTTGAACAACAGCCCATGCTATTGGATAGATAGCATTATCTGAATCTCTACCTAAAGCAACCAACAACTGTCCCTTTACCTTATCATCTTTCAAGAATGTACCATCAACTCCTATTAGAGGCCTACATGTCTCTTTCCAAGTCTTTCGGAGAACATCAAAGCACACATAGAACCTATTGAATAGATCTTGAGCAGCTTCATTCGGAATTGTATCAATCTCCACAATCGACTCCTTATTGCTAACTAGTATCTCAGCAGCATAATCTCGGAGACGAGCAAACTGGTGATCATATTCAGTCTCAATCCATTTCAATGCCTTAAGCCTAGCAGCTTGACATTGAGGCCTAGATACAGTGACTCCAAATCTCTCTTTAACCATTTCTTCTATCTTCATTGGCATGTAATACTCAGGTTCCTCTCTAATCTTGTCTAAAAACATTCTAGCTATTGCAGGGACCTTAAACATATCAACAGTGCCATTAGGTATGCATGAATGCTCATCTACAAACTTAGTAATCCTCCACATTGAATCTTTAGGAAGGATCGAAGCATAAACCTTCCAAGCACAAGCTGAACCCTCTTCATTACCACCTAAACACTCAAAACCTATCGTATCCTTATCATACATGTACTGAGTCACATTCCGGCCAGTTCTCAGAGCATAGTCGAGCACACACTCCTTGAAAGCTACTCCATTGAAGAATGTTTGCTTCCGGTACAATCTCCCATCACCACGTCTTATATGAACGTGCTCTCTCTTTTTTGCATCTTTTGGTTCTTCAGTATCACTCTCAGGATAGACATCGTGCTCAACTGGATCTTCATTTCTGAACTCACGAACCACCTTATCGATGAACAGCTCATCGCGTTCAACTTCTTCTTCGTCGAAATCTTCTCCGTTTATAGCATCCCTACGGATTAAAGCCATCGAAGCTTTTGATTTTAGTAGCGACGGCTTTGATTTTCGGCTCTGGATTTCTCGATTTTGAATTCTGGGTTTCTAGGGTTTGTTCTTCGTGTGTGTTCTTCGAATTGGGAATTTTCGATTTGGGGGAAACAAATGAAATGGGTTTGGGTTTGGTTAGTTAGGTTTCTAATTTTTAATCGGGTTGTAATTCGGTTTAAAATTTCTAATCGGGTCATAATTCGGTTTACAAATGGTTTTTACTGGTTAAAACATGATTCGGAAATAGTGAACCACCATAAACCCAGGTCAACCCAGGTCAATGGAGTCTTTGGTTTCGAACTTTAGTTGAGTTGGAGATTTAAGTTTCGAAATTTGATTTTATGGATATATAGATTTGTGAAAGTTATTGGATAGATATTTACATCTAAGACATACTTTGGGCTCTATCTGATCGTATATGATAGTTCCGATGGGGAAGTGGCTCGCCGGCCCAAATTTCATACATAAACTATGAAAGAAAGACTTATTCATACATTAACCGCAATATAATTTGTCCGGTCAGCAGAATCATCAATTCTTGTTGAGTCATATACTATCTCATTTGCCATGTCACTAAATAATTAATTTCCATTTTTGTTTTAAAAAAAAAAAGTCATGAACATTTCTTTTTTGATATTTTTTTCACTTAACTACGTTCAGAATTTAAATATGGATAAAATAATAAACATAACATAATTAAACCGAAAATCATCAATCTAAAGCTAGAAAAAAATTTACTTTATTCGAACACTATAGAAATTTATTTTAAATAACCAATATCTGGTTTGGTTTGATATTTTTACCAAAACCCGATTGGTTAAATATGTAAATACCAAATTCGGTTGGTTAAATCGGTTAAATCGAAACTAAACTATTATTCAATCTTGAATTTCCAAAACTTTATTAAAATCATGTGTTATTGGTTTTGGTAGTTTTAAAATTTTGTTAAAGTCGTTTAAAGTTATGAGTTATTGGATTAAAGTGTTTAAAAACTCAATTAAAGTCATGTGTTATTCAAATAAAAAGAGTTTACATGACTTTACAATTAAATTAAAGTCTAGTGTTATTCTTTGATTGAATATAAAGTTTTTTATTCATAAAAAAACTCTTTCAAAATATTAGGGGTTACCCTCAGATTCTCAAAGTTATGTCAATTTTTTTTTTTTAAATATTTGGGTCGTCAATTTCTTTTGTCTATTTTTTAAAAAACCCAGGCAGCTCATCAAAGTCGATTAGTCAACTCTCAATACCTTCCAGAAATGTGTTGTATTTTTGTGATGATCTTTTCCTAGTCAACATATTATCGTGCACCTATGAATCACAAAACCAGTTGGTGATGATTAATGAATGAATTGAAAACCCTAAAATAGAAAAATTGGAATAATAAAACCTTTTTCTGCCAGGAGAAAGTTTAATTTGAGACGAGGGGAAAAAATGTGTTTCTAGTTTGCGATCCCAAGAAGGCAATTTGTCAGTTTGTAGGAGTTTTTTTTTTGTATTGACGCACTATTAAAAATTTGTTAGCTGAAAGTTGAAATTTCATGTGAAGTTGTTGAAAGTTTGAGAGGGATGAATATATAAAGTTAATCTGCAGAGAAAAATATAAATATTTCATAATAAAAAAGGCAAGATAATATCAAACAAATATCAATGATAACTCCAAAGTTAACAAAACTCTATCAAAAATATATTTTAAAATCTTTGAGAATATAGGAAAATCTCCGATGTAATATTTACATGTGTTCAAGAATATGCAAGAGTGAATGATAATCTCATATTTTTATAGTCATAAAAACTCTTTTTAAATCATAATTGAATAAACCTCCTAGATAATAATTTAGGGATTTTAACATTCGTTTGTTTAGTAGTTTAATAGTGTTACCCTTTGTTTCAAACTGTGGCATAACTAATTGGCGATTTGGCGTTCCACGTTTGGATTGTTTAGGCATAACTAATATATGTATATATTAATTTAGATAAACATACAATAATTGGGATTTTGATTAGTGCCTTAGGTAATAATCTGGATTCGGTTTGAGATTGATATAGAAATTTTTCTAGATTGTTCGGATGAAAATAAATTCTTTTTTCGGGTTTGGATCGATGACTTTTAGATTCTGTTCGTTTGTTGTTTTACCAAATTTAAATATTCTGAACTTAATTAAAGGTAAAAAAATACCAAATAATAATTGTTAATAAATATAAATGAAAAAATGTTATTTAATTTTTTACTCATAGTTCAGATTTGAGTTCGGGTATGTGTAAATTTTAACACTAATAGGAAGAAAACTGTGTTCACCAATGATTTAGAGGTTTATTAACGAACTCTCGAAAGAGCTAAAACTACACCAAATTCCTCAAAATCTTCAAACATCGTTGCACGTAGAAATCAAGAACACAAATTCACTGCAATGTCAAAACGGATATACACAGACCTCTGTCCTGCCTAAACAAACTGCATTCACCAATGTCATAACTAAATTAACATCTCGTTTCATTTCATCAAATCGGTTTCTTGAACTTCGCGATTCTAGCTCAGAGAAACGTCTTCATAGTTGCGATGTAACCTGAAACAGATCTGTAGGAATGAAACTAGACGAAGACAACCTCAAATTTAGCACAAGGGTTGTTTTGAATGTGAGTACTTAGACTCGAGCTTCCCTCGAATTTGAAGTTGTACAAAGCCTGTCGTTGTGTTAGGCCAAGGGGGTAAATCCGGTATATTTTAAGCTCGTTGTCTCCTTTTAAGCTTCCAGGCCTTTCCTTCTTCCACACTGGCTCATATTTTAAAGAGTTGAACTTGGCTATAACCGCAGATTCTAGAGCTTCCTGAGTCAGATTTCTACCCCTGGATTGGACAAGGATGGTATGCGAAAGCGATATTCTGGTTAAAACACAACTAAGTGTTCGATTAAGTGGTGAGATAGGTAAGCTTTCTTACCTCAAAAAGATGGATTCCATTTCAAACCGGCCTCTTTCTCTGACATATATATGATAAAGTGTGTCTGATCCTCCCCTGGAGCACTTGCAAGGTCGTTTCTTGAAATTAGGGCTTTTTTCTTCTTGTTCTCGGACCCTTGTCGCCAGGAAAATGCAAAGACGACAAGAAGAGTGTACAGCAGCCATATCAACAAGTGCCTTGAAAGAATCTGAAGGTCCCTCGTACTTCCATCTAAATCAAAACAGAAGCATGAAGCTTTCTAGAAGAAGTTATTATTACTCACAGTTACAATCATTTATGGAAAAAAACCTGACCTTAGTGTGTGATTATAAGCAACAGGGTTAGCTGCGAGATACTTCATTCTTTTTGCAACTGGCTCCACATCTTCCATTCTCTTAATGTGAAGGAATGAGTCTGAAGTAGGCGCAAATTCTTCTATATTTGGAGCACCAACAACCACAGGAACGGATCCTAAGAGGAATTGTTGAACAAATTGCGTAAGTGTATATCTAACATTCAAATTAAATACTTATAGAAACAAACACTTCCTTTTCTAATGAAATAACCAACAAGAATTTGTAAGATATGCTCAAAGAGAGAGAAAGAGAAACAGAATCTAAAACATACCAGCAACAAGGGATTGGAAGAATTTCTCGGTGACATAATCCTCCTCATTAGTATTCTCAAAAGCTAAACTGAATTTGTATCGCCTAAGAGCTTCAACCTTGTCAACTATATGAATTTAATTAAAAAAAAACGAATCACATCAAACAGACAGCTCATTGATCTTCCAATATTTAGTTTAAACAATTTAGCTATTTTTTTATGTTACCTTTTCCATCCCGGTTTCGATGACAACCACCATAAGAATCAATCTTGATGTTAGTCTTCATCAAAGCTTCAAGTGCTTGCAAGCGGAAATTCCGAGCACCACAATTGGAAATAAAAGCAGCTGCGATAGCTCTCTCGGTCTTAGGCTGTACTGGAGCCATAAAATCATATTCCGCCCACGAAAAATACCCAACAGGAACATCTGATGAAAGACTAGTAGTCATCACTATATCATAACCTCTCCTGATGAACAAGAACACAAGTAAAAAAAGTCAGTAAATTTATATACATTCAACCAAAACAAAATGTCATGAAACACATTTCTAAGTACTGTTAACTGTTAAGATTGTGCTTACCCACCGTCGTGCATGTGCGAGATCATTTTCAGGATAGTACTGAGCTGATTCCATAGAACGGATTATACCAAGAGTTCCAGGTTGATGACCTAATCCAAAAGCAGCATCTGGTTTTTTACCTGAACTCTCTCCAAATGTACAATCCACAGAACACGATTGAAAGTCCTAACAATTGAGAAAGAACTCAAAATCAATATCACAAGAAAGTACTGTATACACATTCAATAAAACCACATCTCTGCTCATTCCATAATTCACAGTATGATCATCAGGAAGAAAAAAAAGCCTAAATCTTGTTTATGCCCAAAGTTAGAAACTTTAGTTCTCTTGACTAATCAATCACTCACCCATCTATATGAATGATCTCAAACATAAGATTAGCTAAAGTAAATGAACAAATCCAATCTTCCAGAGAAATTGAAAATTGAAACATAAATGAAGTCTCTGTGGAGTTTAACCTTTTCAACACCGGAGATAAAAATCGGATCTTTAGTGAAATCTCTAGAATAACTCACTGAATCTTCTCTCGTTAACCACTCCTCGCAGCTATCCGTATGCAATCCGATTTTCCGATTTTCCGATCTACTCGGCGGAGACAGCAAGGAGAGTGATGGAGACTGAGTGAAGAAATCAGTCAACGTATCGACTAAAGCGACTTTATCGAGTCGACCCAGAAACCCGATCTCGGCGATAACTACTAAAGCCACGCAGAGTGGTAACAAATTCGACAATTTTCGCTTGATCGATGAAGACGGAGACGAAGAAGAAGAAGAAAAGCCATTGACTACTGGCAATTCGTCGTTGGTAGCTCCAATTCTGGGTCCTCGAAGATTCGAGAAATCACCCATGAATCAAGATGAAATCACGGTGAAGAGAAGAAAAAGTTTTATGCTTTTTTTGAGGTTTCAACGAGAAAAATATTCTCTTTTTAATTGATTTTTTGGGATTTAAATGTTTTGTTTTTGATTTTCCAGTGAGAGACTTTGATTTAACTGAATAATAAAAATAATATATTTATCTGATTATGAATTTTCAAGCTTAGCTTCAAAGTCAATGCTCAAGTTTTTTATGGTCAGCGACGGAACTATGAATTAGCCAACGTATTTGAATTTTTAGTATATAGTTTTTTACGTACATTACTGGAATTTGTATTTTTATTCTTTTTAGTCAAACTAAAATTTCATTAACGTAATTAATACTCTCCACTAAGGAAGAACACAACAAACAAGGAAGAGCTGAAACTACCAACACAAGGCAACAGATTTGATTGAGCAAGGGGTCGTATCCCAGTGGTACTTGAGGGAGGTAATTCCCAATACAGTCCCGGGTTCGAAACCACTTGGCCACCCGGGCTAGCGTTAAATCGCAAGAATACGTGGACTGTCGTGGGTCTCGTGGGATTAGTCGGTTGACCTCGGTCGCCGGATCCCCACGGTTAACAAAAAAAAAAAAAAAAAAAAACGGGGAACAACATTTAATTAGAGGCTTAGTGATATAAGCAAACACTTTAATTAATTCATAGTATTACCCCTAAGAAGGCCTTCAAAAACCACTAAAATGTCCTGACCGAAACTACCAAGAAGAGACATGGGAGAGACATCAACAAAAGTCTCAAGAGCCATTATGGTCAAAATGTTATCACCAACAATTGTTGATCGAGAAGCTGATACATAAATTAACGATGTAGAGAAGATCTTGGAGTTCCTTGATCTCACTAATGGTGATAGGCAGTAACGGAAGTAGGAAATTGATTTATAGGGTTAAAATATAAAATTTTGATTTTATAGGAGTCAATATGTAAATTAGAGTAAAATTAATATCATTTTTATAGCAAAATTATAACAAAAATATCATAAATTTAAAAATTTATGGGTGTCAGATGACCTCATAATGCTTAACTAGCTCCGCCCATGTAGATGGGGGAGTAACATGAGAAGGTGAAACACCGAAGACACATCAAATTCCATATTTTTTTAAAAAAATTGCTTGTTTGAAGAGATTGTTTAATCTTTGAGAGTTCTTCTTCTTGCTTGGAATGTTATCTTTCCATTGGTTTGTTGCTTTTTTTATTTTATTTTTAATGCTAGAATCGATGGTTTTGGACAAATTAGTTTCTTATGGTGAATGTTTAACATCTTAGGAAACCGACACTAATCCAGGTCGAAGAAATTGACCGTTCATATTTGATGAAGAAGTTGAATCTAACTTTTATGGGCAGTGTTGAATGTCGCTAAATCAGAAAACCATTTATATACTTTGTGTGAGTCACTGATGAGAGACGAATAATTAAGTTAATTACATGGCAATATGTCACACATGGAGTAATTAGCAAATATCTGAGGTAGCTCAATCTACAAGATAAGTATCTCATTAAATAAATAAGTTGCCGACATATGTAGAAGAATTAAGTATTCAATAAGGACAGAACAATCCAACCTGATCTGAATTCCTAACTCAAATCATTTTATCTTAAATAATTTATTGAATGAGTTAAATGAACTCGAATAAATAAAGAGATTAGGATTTTGAAAAATTCTCGATGTTTTATATAATTTTAACTTTTTTGTATCTTTAATGAGTAACATTAGGGGGGCAAACATTTTGTAAACAATTACTTATTTTTGTACAATGTTGTTGAAAGGTAATCGCGAAAGTTTATAAGAGATTCAAAATTTGGCATTACAATACCAATGATCACATACATGATACATATATATATATATATATATATATGGAGGTGGACTCTATCATGGTTTGATGCTCATTCTATACGTTGGTCCAAGGTGACACACAATTACATATAACTTGTTAAAGGGATAAGTCATCAAACTATGAAGTAGAATTCAACATTGTGAGAGTGCTCAATTACAACCAAGTGAGGAGATGGCAAATTTCCAATTTTGGAAGGAAACAAATAAAACAAAAACAAAATTCCAAATTTGGAAATGAAGTGTATTAAACTCGACGCAATAGTCTTTCTTTTTTGGGTTGCTTAGATATATATATAATTATTGCTTGAAATAAAGATTTGCACAACATGGGACCCAAACTAATCACTACCCATTTCTGCATTTTTTTGTTCTCTAACACTTATGTATAATAAAAGTCAAATATTGATATTTATAGTTTTTATGGTTGTATATCTACTTCATGAAATCATATTTATTTAAAATGTATAAAATAATACTATGAAAACAATTATATATAATATATTGATTGAAACTTTTATAATTAAATTTGATTAGTAAATATCATAGTTCCAAATATATATACGTGAAAGTGTACATGTGCCAAAGATGTCCTTGTCCATGGATATGAGCCGCAAGGATCTATTCGACTTTGTCAAAGCTTTTGATATTTGATATCAAACAACATCCACATAAAATCTAATTATCTACGACTAATCACAACCTGACCTAACAATCCAGACTTTATTTACAAATATTGATCAATTAATTCTTATAAAAACCTTTTATAGATGACTTCCAAGAGATGTAAACCCTCATGTTAGATAACAAATGTTATTTTTCTCTACAAAATTATGGCCTAAATATTCATTTATCTAACTTGTATATGTTTATACAAAGTCGATTACCCTTTAATTTCTTCTACAATATAATTTTATTGTGTCTTGACTCGAAACTCATGATGTCCGTTAAAACGGATCATCCGAATTATAAAAAAAAAAATATAATCTCATTCTCTTGCTACTAAAAATGGCTCACACTACATTATCTGATTTTTTTTTTCGAGTTAAAAATTTTATTTAAAAACAAATATCAACTATTTTTAACCCTAAAAATGTTACCTCTGCACTTTTTCACCGCAATTCAACTCTAATAAATCTTATTGTATCCACAAAATAAGTTAGCTATGCATAGGATTTTGTCGATCTAAAATATGACAAAAAAAAAAATTAAAAATAAGAAAGGACCAACTCACACGTTTTAGCTTCTTATTGGTTACTAATCAACGTGGATGTCAGCTCAATTAAGTGACTATTTCCAACAATTTAATAACAATTAAAAAGATATTTATTACTTTATTCCAGAAAATGAGAACAAAATATCTAAAAAATAAATAAAGGGACAAAAAAAACCTATAAGAGGAAAAAGCTTCACACCCTTAAAATGGCAGTTCGTGTCAAAGCAGTAGAAAGCACACTTGTCGCCTCTCTCCCACACCTCTTCTCGATTTTCCGCAGTCTCCAATCTTAAATTAGTTGGTGAGAAATTTCAAGCTTCCTTTTTATAAATATTTTTGATTTATCCGTGTTTTTTTTTCTTTTCTTAAGATCTGTCTTTGTCTGATTATTCTCTGAACTGTTATCTTTTTTTTTTTTTTGGTCCGATTCACAATATCTGACCTGTTCTAAATCAACTAGTTGTAGTGAAGAAGTAACTATTCGTAGTAGAACTAGAGTTAGGACTTATTCTTCTCCAAGACCTTTTTTTTTTTTTTTTGTAGATCTCATGTTCTTGTTGGGTTCTTGATTTATATTTTGAATTCAAGAATGGCCAGAGCTATGGATTTTAATCTTTTGTTAGGAACTTTGTTTTGATATGTTTATGATTGATTGCTTCTGGCTAAAAATTATATACAGTGTACAAATTTATATGAAAGTTTCTCCCTTTAGCAAGTCTACATAAATACAATGTGACACATAGATGTGTGATTTACTCTTAAAACCGGATTCTAATTATCTGGTCTTACTTTCTCTTAGGTAAAGCAAAAAAGGGTTCGACTCGTTTGTGTTTTTGACTGAAGAAGTAATACAAAGGAACTATGGGTACTCACATCGATTTCAACATCTTAGGCGGTGATGCTTCTGGAGAGAATGGCAATAATAATGATAATAATGAGTCAAAGCCATTGGTGAGGCAGTCTTCGTTATACTCCTTAACGTTTGATGAGCTTCAGAACACATTAGGTGAGCCAGGGAAAGATTTTGGGTCAATGAATATGGATGAGCTACTGAAGAACATATGGACTGCTGAGGAAACTCAAGCCATTATGACTACTACATCTTCGGTTGCAGCTACTGAACCTAGTGGTTTTGTTCCGGGAGGGAATGTTTTACAGAGGCAAGGCTCCTTGACTTTGCCTAGAACACTTAGTCAGAAGACTGTCGATGAGGTTTGGAAAAACTTGGTGTTGAAAGAAGATGATGCGCCTGAGAGGGAACAGACTTTAGGAGAAATGACTTTGGAGGATTTCTTGCTCCGCGCTGGCGTTGTGAAAGAAGATAATGATTATGCTCAACAGAACGAAAACAGTAGTAGCGGGTTTTATGCTAACAACGGTGCTGCTGGTCTGGGATTTGGATTTGGTCAGCCGAATCAAAACAACATAGTGTTCAACAGCAATAATAACTCTATGGTCTTGAATCAAGCACCTGGTTTAGGCCTCAAAGTGGGTGGAACAATGCAGCAGCAGCAGCACCAGCAGCAGCACCAGCAGAGAATGCCTCCAACTATTTTTCCAAAACAAGCTAATGTAACATTTGCTGCGCCTGTAAATATGATCAACAGTAATAGTGTTATGGGAGGAGCAGGGGTAACTGTTGCAGCTACTTCTCCCAGGACAAGCAGTGCAGAAAACAATACTTGGTCATCACCAGTTCCGTATGTGTTTGGTCGTGCAAGAAGAAGTAATACGGGCCTGGATAAGGTTGTTGAGAGAAGGCAAAAGAGAATGATCAAGAATCGTGAATCAGCTGCTAGATCAAGGGCGCGAAAGCAGGTAAAGTATTAATCTAACCAAACTCTCGTAACTGTTTTCTTTTCAAGAAAATTGATATTGATTTCGATGTTCTGCTTAACCTCAGGCTTATACCTTGGAACTGGAAGCCGAGATTGAAAGTCTCAAGCAGACGAATCAAGATTTGCAGACAAAACAGGTTTTTTTCCCTACTATTATTTTGGCTTTTTCATTGCTTCTCCTTGTAGAATCTAGCCAGCTCACTTCTTTAACTGATGTTTTCGTATATTGCAGGCTGAAATGATGAAAACACAGAAGAATGAGGTAAACAGTTTTTCCTTTCTTTATTTGGTAATACTTTTTAGTTTTTCTTTTGTTATTCATGTATTACAACAACCTTGTCTCCACACCACCACCAGCAAAAGATTCTTCCCGTTTCCAAACATTTTGTGTCTGTCTAATATCCTCTCTTTGATGGCACTGTTCACTGATACTGCTTCTTGAATTTGCAGCTGAAGGAATCATCGAAGCAGCATCCATGTCTGGCTAAAAGACAATGCTTGAGAAGAACACTTACTGGCCCTTGGTAAGAAGGCGAAATAAAAACAAATAGAGCCTGGTATTGTAATACAACAGCTATCAAATAGAAGACTTTGGATTTTAACTTGGGACTTGGGAGACTAAAATGTAATAGAAGATAGTGCTACTGTACAGGAGAAATACAGAGACGCTTACAATGTAGAAATCTGTTTGAGCTGAATCTACTAAGAATGCAGTGTATGAGAGCTTTCATTATGAATTCATAATTTTTATATATATATGTAAACTTTGAGATTCAGCTATAAAGTAGAATTGACTAACTCAGAAAGAGAGTCCATTTATTGGAGAATGAGGTAAACTCTGGCTGTAATTTGACCTGGAAGCTGTACTAGACGATGGACCAAACTTCCGGCTATCGCCTTTTTGAAATCTCAAGTTGGTTCTCTTCCTACTATCCCAGCCTATCTCTTCCTCAACAGCTTTAGCAAATCCGCTATGCAACGGATCATAGCTTTCACACAACATCCTCAAGACTTTCTTAATTGATGGCCTAGACTGGCCTTCTTTCTCAGTACAGCATCTTACAACCGCCACAACTGCTTCAAGTTGTTTTCCTCCATCATCATCAATGGAGTCTTTGATCCTCGGGTCTACCAAATCCCGGTGTCTTGATTTCGTCACCAAGAAACGCTGAGACATTTCCACAAGGTTTTTACCTTCATCTACTGCTCTTCTCCCGGTTATTATCTCCAGCAACACCACTCCATAGCTGTACACATCACTCTTATCCGTCAGCTCTTGCGTTACTACATACTCCGGATCTACATAACCTGACAAAAATAACACTGCAGATTTTAAAACTCAGTTTGCATTATAAAGGAGTAAAGTTGTTTTCTTCTATCTCTCTCCCTAACCTGGAGTACCACGGATATCGGTATTCACAGGCTCAAAGCAAATAGAGCCATCTCTAGACGAATGTGCAAGGCCAAAATCTGAAAGCTGCACCAAGAAAATATTACTAATTATCCCAACTCAAAACGTTTTTGTAACAAAGATGACACAACATGAAGGTACATACTTTAGCAACGAAGTTCTCGTCGAGTAATATATTGCTTGTTTTAATGTCTCTGTGACATAGCGGAGGATCACAATAGAAATGAAGATATTCCTGGAGGAGAGAACAACGTGCAGCCAAGAACCAAAAACTGTAAAAGGTATATATAATCAATCAGTTTACAGAGAAAATGTAGATGAAAGACTTTGGAATATTTACCAAAGCATTAGCCACATCGATTGCGATTTTCATTCTTGTTTCCCAACTAGGTGGAGGCTTTCCAACGGCTGCAATGGAAAAAAAATTGAAAGAAAATAAGTTCTCAACGTTGTGGATTTTTAAGCTTAAGATAGAAGCAGCATTTCCATACAATGTAAATGATCTTTTAAGCTGCCATTTCGCATATAGTCATAGATCAGGAACCTGTATTATTGGAAAAAACAAATAGGGATGAGAATACACAATGCAGAAGGCGAAAAAGCAATGTATGATTCTTCACCTTTCTTTCTTGTTAATGCAAAAGCCTTTCAAAGCAACAAGGTTACGATGATGCAGCTTAGCTAAAAGCTCTATTTCTCTGCAAAAATCTTGTTCAGCTTGTTCAGAGACTTTGTTCATTTTCTTTACCGCTGCAATCAATCCATCGTTGAATTCGGCTTTGTAAACAGTTCCAAAACCTCCATGACCGATAACCGTGTTGAAATCATTTGTTGCATTTATCAATTCCTTGTAGCTGAATTTTCTAAAAGCTGAAGAAGAATCATCTGCAGATAGAACATTTTTCAAGTCTTTTATTTTTGGTATGATGTAACTAAACAAAGAACTCTTTATTTTATTTTTCCCACCTTCATGAATCTTGAATACCGGCAGGGAAGAAGTAACTCTTTTTATTGACTTTCTTCTATCCAAGCTTTCGGATTCATCGAGTTCCCGGCTTTTTCTACGGATAAGAATTACCAGGACTACGAGCATCGTAAGAGCAACCGCTGTCACCACAATCCCAATGGTTGGAACCAATGTTAAGTGATATGGATTGTTGCTTCTACTTGTAGTCATTTGAGAGTCACTGTTGCTTGGGCTAATAGCACCAGCCGTGCTTGGAGAATGTTCTGGACTTGCCAATGGTGGAAATGACTCTGTCAATATGCAAATGAAATCAGACAAAAAAAATACAAAAACTGATGTGACACTAAGAAAATTTGCAGTCATATATGTGTCTAACCTGAAGGAAAGCTAAGCTCAGTCACTTGAAAGAAACAACTAAGTAGTTCAAGAGCCGACACATCGTCAACTCGGCTTGCTAAGGTGGCGTAAGTCGCGTCACGACAAGTACTCAATGTAACATTATTAGTCTCAGCACCTATGAGATTACGAAGGTAAGTGATACCAGAATTCAAACACTTCCTGCATTGGTTTCCCGGCGAAAATGGTGGTTTACAATTTCTTGAAACATGTCCAAACTTTGGAGACTGATGCATTTGTGTTGTAGTGGTTCGGCCTCCGCAGTTGTACTTAACAAGGATCTTGGTTCCTAAACCGCAAAAACTAATAGCATTCCTCGAGACTCCATAGAGCTCCATGGTTCTAGAGATTGAACCAATGCAGGTTTCGGATAAATCTGATGTAACTCCAAGATTAGTTGATAAGTTAGCGTAACGAGCCACTGATATTGCAACAAAAGCATTCATGTAACGGCAACATTTGCCTCTGTTGGTTATGTTGGAGCATACAGAAGCTACTAAAGTGAAATTTGATGAAGTAAAATCTAATGGACAATCTGCAAAACACACACACACACAACAATGCAGCATTAGTGTGTGAAAGAGAGAAGAACCCACTTGCTTTAAAACCTAGAAAGCTAATCCAAAAGTTTCAAGCTTTTAACTTTCTAACCACAATAGCTTAAAAACAGAAAAAAGTTTGAATTTTTATGCTTTCTCAAGATCTGATTTCAGTTCACAAACAGAGTATTTGCATGTAAGCAAACTAATGAACCAGAATTATGTGGATTATCCATCTAGTCAAATAAAGCAACAAAATTTGCAAAACCCAGAAGCTAAAAAATCAACATTTAAGTCAAATTCAACATCATTATATCCTGATTCAGGCATTTAAAAAGAAGCATTTTTGAGAGAAGGAAACAGAGGAAAATGGAAAAAGAGAGAAACCAGAAGCCATTAGTGAAGGCAATTGTGTCGCAAGTAATGCAATTAATGCCAACAAGAAAGCTTGACTATTCACCACCATTGCTAAGAAGAGAAACTCGACAGACAGAGAGAGAGAGAGAGAGAGATTATAAAAGGGTTTAATGGGAAGGTCCCAGCCCTGTGAATTTGACATTCGAGGCTCTGTATTACTCACTGACAAGTGACAAGGAAAGAGACAAATTCGTAACTTATCACTATTCAATTCGTGATTCAAAAACTACGAAATTGTAAAAAGGCCCCTTAACTTATCATTTATTCTCGTTTGTAAACCTGAAGGTTCTTTTGAATACATGATCAATCAACACTAAGACTTTGATTGGTAAGATGCATAATCGCCTAATTGCGTTTTCTAATGTGTTTATGTAATTTTTTTATCAATCACAAAAAATTGCCTAAGGATAGACAATTAGGCAAAAACGCAAGATTTATTTTTTGCCTAAAAAAATACAAGTAAAAATCTATTATGCAAATATACATGCTTTTAGTGGTTTATTCCAATATGTCATTCTGCAAGTTTTATCCAATCATACAAAATTTTATTATGCAATTTTTCATTCTGCAATTTTTTATTCTGCAATTATGCTATTAAGTAATTATGCATTGTTACCAATCAGAGTCTAAGTTGTGAGAAAAATGTTTAAATATTCGGAAATTGATAGTATTAAATTAGTTTATTTCATGTGAAATGATTAGGACCAACACAACACAAAACAAATGCATGATTAATAGTAGGATTAAAAATTTCAAAACAAATCAAAGTGGAGCTCGCATGTTTCTATCATGATGTCTCTCCTTAATTATTCAATTTTTGTTTGTTTTCATTCGTTTTTAAATATTATAAAAAAAGAATACATACATCCATTTGCTCATAATTAACAGCTGTTGTATCTATATAACCCGTTAATGCAATATTCAATTTCTAAACAAATTTACTTTGTGATAAAAATGAATAATTATACTTTTGTCCCTTTCTTGGAGGATAAGAAAGGTATTGCTTTTTTTTGTTCTTTTTTTGGTTAAAGAAGAAAGGTATTGTTTGTGTAAAAAAAAAACAAGCATTTATGAAGTGTTTGGTAAGTGAAAGCGACAGAGGGAGGGATAAAACGGGGCTACTTGGTTTGAGGGCTTTGGGAATTGGGATTGATCCTAAATTATGAATTATCCTAATTTTAGTTTGGAAATAAATTATCTACATTGAATTCAAAAAATAAAAAAGCAAGAAGGCAATGTCAATGTGAACCCCAAATGCTATACATAACGTTGGTGGGGTCACTCACATGTGCACACCCTGTCATATCTCAGGCCTCAACTACAATATTTTTTGTTAGGTTTAGATTTTATTGTATGCATTTTGAAATGGCATCTACAAAGCGTTTACATGGTCACTGACTCATTGCAAGGTGTTAACTATTGAAATAGTACATGTGACACTTTGTAAGGCCGTAACTATTGAGTAACTAATAATAATGTAATCATTACTCTTACCAATCTTAGGCCGGTCTTTTTTACATGATTTATGTAGATTGTCTGTTAGTACAAAATTATATACAAGTTATTGAGTTTGCAAATCCATAAATTGTTAAAGAAGGGAAAAAAAGAAAGTATTTACGAGTTGTTGCATATATACATGTGGATTAGAGCTGAAGTTTGGGTCCCTACTGCTGCCCAATAAAAACAAGATTTATACGACCGTTTGAAAAACAAAAATCGATATTTTTCAAAGTATAACATAATTGTTCGTCCTTGTGCCAAATTTTCATGATTTTATACATTATAACTTCGAGTTGGATTCATACCTATCCCAAATTGTTCGGTGCGGGACTCAAAACCAAAATCTTTTTGACTTTTTGATAAATAAAAAGAACAGACCAAACTATTTTATGAACTTGTTATATTTGATTTGGTTTAAAAGTTCGTGGCAAACTGGGCTAGATTGGGCCGGTTGGTTCTTCTAGTTGAATGGATCAATGGTTTTTAAGGGGAAAAAAAAATTATGATGGAAAAAAAAACACCAAATTTTAAGGATTGTAAAAGTAGTTAATGGGACAATTGACGTGTGAAGCTCTGTTCGAAGAACTTGAATGTGATTGCGTGCAAACTTTACAAAGTGTTTGGGCTCATGCACCATATTTTGCCTATTTCGTCAAAGACTCTCCAAGCTTCAAAGCCGTTTCCTCTTTCGCTACCTTTTAGTCTTTCTTAGAAACAAAAACAAATTAACAACAAAAAAAAAAAAAAAAGCGTATTAACAAAGATACGTTCTCCCAAAAATAAGAATATATAAGATAACCCACATTATTTTATGGGCAATTCTCAAAAATAGCACAAATTATAGTTTTTGTGACATATTTAGCACATATTCTCATTTAGGACAAAAATAACATTTTTATTAAATGATATTTTTAAGTTCACTTTTTTAGGTTTAGGGTTTAGAAAACTCTAAACCCTAAGCCCTAAACCCTAAATCTTACTCCCTACCCCCTAAAAACTATATTCTAAATACTAATATAATCAATCCAAACAAAACAAATTAAATTATGAACTTTATAAAATACTATTTTTGTCCTAAATAAAAATGTGTGCTAATTATGGAAAAAACATCATTTGGTGCTATTTGAGCCTGTAATTTCTCTTATTTTATTACTACCACTGCTGTATCTTTCCTTTATCATTGTTGTATGTAAATACTTGCAGTTGGGGAAAAAAAGGGGTATTCTCTCTGTTTCATAATTATTGTCACTTTGAGTTTCTATACGAACTAACCAAAGACAAATGAAAAATTAACTGACACAAAATCTACTTTTGGCTTGTGTAGAGACTTAATTCACAATTCTAAATTAGCATTACCCAAATATGGAAAACAAGAACCTTTGTATAGAATTAAAGCTCTTTTAGGGTTTCAATATAAAGTGAAACATATATAAATTAATATTTCATTAAATTAATAAATTTTTCCGGTTCTTAATTGATATTTTGACCTAAATATCATTTCTATAAATTAATAAACACGATAAATTAATAAAATTTTATAAAATATATAGATTTTAATATTATTAATTTATAAAAAATTTACTGTAGTAAGGCATGGTTGGTACTGTAAGTAAAGTCCTTCCGAGTTTTACTAATTTGGAATAGTGAAAATAATGGGAATATAAATTAAGAATGTGAAATAAAATAATCAAAGAAAGAGTCCGTGAAAAAAGAAAAGAAAAAGAGGCAAACAAACAAACCCACTTTAGCAGCTTTTATTATCATCATGTCTTGACCGACACGCACGCACTTCCGTTCACTCTATTCGTATCCTTAAATTCCTCAGATTATTATTATTTTATTTTATTTGTTTCTTCCTCTTTTGAGTTCTTTATGCAAATGCAAACCACCAATTTAACAGTGATGATGATGAAGTAGCTTCTTGCTTCTTCTTCTTCTTCTTTAATTTTGGTGTTTTCTTACATTTCGGCGATGATAACTATGTTTCACAGGCTCCTCCTTCTCATAGCTCTTCTGATTCAATCTTTTTTCCTCTTTGAGATTTCCTCTGCTCTCAAGGTAAAGCAAATCTCATCAAATTTACAATCACGCTCGAATTAGTTGTATATATATATAACTCATCAATTTTACAACACGAGTCTCTTGCCTTGGTGTATTATATATATCCTCTGTTCTTAAACAAAACATAGGATCTTTGTTGTGTTGGAGAAACATGTTGCTAATCATCGGGAACAAAGAAATGGATCTTATTTTGAATCATCAGTCATTTAAAGATATTATTAATTTGCATTTTTAAAGATTTTACATTGAATAATCAAAATTATTAACCCCTTTTTCTTCTTGATTTATTTGTTTTTGGATCATAGGAAGGAAAAACATGTTTAGTAAACAGAAACTGTGACGCTGGATTACACTGTGAAACATGTCTATCCAACAATGCAGTCAGACCCAGATGCTCTCGAACCCAACCCATCAACCCCATCTCCAAGGTTCTAACAATTTTTTTTTTTTTAATCAATATAAATATTTTGACCACTTCTCGTTTTAATTGATAAATAAAATCGATTAAATATATATACAAAAAAGGTAAAGGGATTGCCTTTCAACAAGTACTCATGGTTAACAACTCACAACTCATTTGCTCGATTGGGGGCAATTTCAAGCACCGGTTCTTTGATTTTGGCGCCTACTAACCAACAAGATTCAATCACAAGCCAACTCAGTGTAAGCTCTTCCTACAAATCAATACAAAGTTTCAAACTTTAGTAAACCCTTTTAAGATTTCTTTCAAAATGTGAATCTTTTTTTTGTGTGGTTTTGTTGGTTATTGTAGAATGGTGTAAGAGGGTTTATGCTCGACATGTATGACTTCGAAAACGATGTCTGGCTTTGCCATTCTTTCGGCGGAACATGTCACAATTTCACCGCTTTCGTAAGTTTTTGATACATTTTGTTTTGTTCGTTATGTTCTGTAAGATCGGTCCACCGAAGAGATTTAATTTGTGATTGTTTGTTTTGTGTACAATGTGGCAGCAACCGGCGCTTAACGTTTTAAGGGAGTTTCAAGTGTTCTTAGAGAAGAACAAGGAGGAAGTTGTGACGATTATCCTCGAAGACTATGTGAAATCGCCTAAGGGTCTAACAAAAGTGTTTAATGCGGCCGGGTTACAAAAGTTCATGTTTCCCGTAACTAGAATGCCCAAGAATGGAGGGGATTGGCCAAGGCTTGACGACATGGTACAACAAAACCAGCGGTTGCTTGTTTTCACATCCGATTCAAGTAAAGAAGCAACCGAAGGGATTGCATATCAGTGGAACTATATGGTTGAGAATCAATGTGAGTCCTATATATGATGCAAATCATGTTATATGTAAAAAAAAAATTATGGAAGTTTTTGTTGTTAATGAATGGAAATATTTGCAGATGGAAATGGAGGGTTAAAGGTAGGAGAGTGTCCAAATAGGGCTCAATCAAGACCGATGAGCGATAAATCGAAATCTCTTGTTCTTGTTAACCATTTCCCTGATGCTGCGGATTTGATAGTAGCATGTAAACAAAACTCTGCTTCTCTTCTTGAATCCATCAAGACATGTTACCAAGCCGCGGGACAGCGATGGCCTAACTTCATAGCAGTCGATTTTTACAAGGTACTTCTACATCGGTAGTTGTAATTAGTTTCAAAAATAAGTCTGGATTTTTTCTTGTTACATTCCACTCTAGCTAATGTAACATTTGTGTTTGTGTGTGTCGGTTTAGAGAAGCGATGGTGGAGGAGCTCCTCAAGCGGTTGATTTTGCAAATGGCAATTTGATATGCGGTTGCGACAATTTTGCAGCGTGCAAGGTTGTTTATATGTTTTGAATCTAAAAGTTGTTATGTAAATTCTATGGTTTGTTAAAATTTTCAATTTAATTTGCAGGCGAACGGCAAGTGTGGATAGTAAAAAAGACTGAGGCACCGGAGACAGCTCGAATAACCAAAGGCTTTGGTCAATGATTCACCAAACCGACCCAAATTTGGGCTTTCTATGTTTGTTGTCACCTTTGTGTCATCATTTCTCTCATAAAGCGTTAGTGTATGGTTAGTTTTTTCTTTCGAGATTAGTGTAATGGTTAGTTTTCTTATCCTATAAAAGTTTTATCGTATACAAATTTATCACTTAGTGATCTATATTATACACAAGTGAACAAGAATGTTATGTAATCTAAATTCTTACTAATCAAATATATAAAGCATAATCATTTCCTTACATATAACAATATATAAAAAATATAAAAATAAAATGAATAAAATTTAGATATAGAAACATTAACAAAAATTTAATTATCTTCTATTTTTTTCTACATCATCTATATAATGAAAATACAAGTAAAGAGGATATTAAACGAAACTAATATGAGTTTTGTCTAAATTTTCTATTATAGTTAAAAATGTTAAGTTTTTTTTTTTATTGTCAACCAAACTTTTATGCTAGAACGAAATCTTTTGGTCGGTTGATCAATCTGGAAAAGTTTACAAAGAAAAAAAAAAGTTCTGGTTGAACGATCTAAACAATCATCAGTCCTAAAATCCAATGGACAAGAAATCAGCCATGTCAACTTCAAATTTTTACATTCTAGTATTGTTATTTAGTTTTTATCAATACTATAATCTTATAAATTAATTAAATATAAATATAGTCCGAGTAAGATGTGGGTAATTAAAACATCAACATGGATTTGAAAATCTGGATTCGATTTGAACCAAAACTTATAGCTTACTTATTTTTAAGTATTGTTGTGTCAGTATTCAAATTAAAACCTGCAAATTACATGTTGAAAAAGTCCGGTTTTGGTTATTTTTATCATTTAAAGTCACTTCATTGTGACCAACAATATATAACTATCAATATTTATTTCATAGGTCATATATAATATCTTAACATGATTGGTGAGAAAAATATCAAAAAATTTCTTAAAAAACATACTAGATAATATTAGAAATTTGTTAGGAATTATTAGAATTGAGATGATACCTAGATTAATAACATATAAAAAACATGAATAATTCAACCATTCCCAGTTAATTTTGAGTTAGAAAAGTTAGAAACTTGTAAAACTTTGACTAAAGTAAGTATTTATAGAACTTTTAGAAATTGTAAAAAGTTGTTGGAGATGTGTTAGTTTAGCTGGTTAATCATTAAAAATTGCCAAGATCATGCATAATACGTTAAAGAATAGTTAACAGGTGATCAAATCAAGAAAGTGAGTTAGGTAAGTAAATCTGTTATAATTTTTTTTTTTTTTTTGGTTTTAAATCTGTTATAAACTTATTTGCTATTGCTCAAAAAAACATATTGAAGTATTTAATGACAAGAGAACAAATGAAAGAAGGGTAAGCTGTCACTTTGTGTGCCCTTTAATTACAAAAACACATGGTTCAACTTGTTTCTTTTTATACTAGTTGCCAAATATTGGAGATAACAAGATTTCCAACTCATGTTCACGGAGGGGAAAAATCACAAAAAGGAACCACATAACTTGAGTAGGTCCATTTAAGAAGCTCCAAAACATAAATAAAACCACTTAGCTACTTGCTAGATATCGATTATTTGTGAGTTTGACAATTAAGAATTCTATCTAAAAAAAAAAAAAAATTCTATCTATACTACTTGCGGCCATTAGATTTCATTAATAATTCACTTTTTGTTGTTGTTGTTGTTGACACCTATGTATATATCAATTAAGTTTGTTCCAAAACTAGAATACCCATTATATTGCTCTTATTTTCTTCAATGTAATCGAAATATCTACTTAGTCTAGATTCTAGGTGTTGGATACTATAAACAAAATTCTTGATGACTATCGAATTTTAGATATAACATTGATTAATTTATAATATTTAAAAATATTATATGGAGTGGATAAGATAATGGAGGATTTGCATGGTTCAAAAAGAATGAGAATCTCTTAGATTTAAAAAAAAAAGGATGGTAAGTATTCGAAAAACTCATATAATATTCTGATTACGGTTTTGGTCATGATTACTATAAAAGATTAGTCTGAAGTCGGCTTAAGATTCCTCAGGAATAATAGAAAACATTAGACGAAGTGGACTACAAAAAGAGAGGTGCATATAATGTAGTGAAATAGTGGAATTATTAAAGCTTAAAGGGATAATATATAAAAGAAATAAAATGGAGCAAACACCAATTGAAAAAATATATATATATTGATGATTTGATGAAACAACACAAACAAATGCATTTATTCAGTCATAATAATATTAAACCCCCCACAAATGTAGTTATAAACAACTTGGCAATATAGTTTTTCTTCAAACATCATAATTAAAAAAAGACAAGGTTACAGATTCCGTATCCGATCCGGGTTAAGTGCGTTGTAAGAAACCGGATGGGAAGCTTGAACTTGTTCCACCTCCAATCGTTCTTGATCCGGTTTAACCCGGTTTGGATCCTTACCACAAGGAACCATAAAGAAAGACTTGGAATTAGGACAAATCTGTCTCCGCATGAAGAAGTCAGCACAACTCTTTGGTGTTTTCTGATTTGGAAGATCGATTATACAATTCATACGAACGTCGAGAACGTTGCGCTGGATGAGTTTTCTACACTTGGGACCAACCTGAGTGAAGTAATTATCGGAGAGGGAAAGGTTTTTGAGAGAAGCAATCTCGCATACGATCTCTGGTATGGTTCCATAGAATTTGTTTCGAGCTAAATTGAGTTGTTCCATCTTGTCTAAGCAACCAAAAGAATACGGTATTGGACCGGTTAATTGGTTACGCTCAACATCGAAAACAGTGGCTTGGTTTAGTTTTCCGATTTGGTACGGTAAGCATCCGGTTAACTGGTTATTTAAGAAAAGAACTTCTTGTAGGTACTTGATGTTGCCTATACTGGGGGGAATTGAACCCGTGAACCTGCGTCACATCACATAATAAAACAATTTAGCTACTCAATAATCTCACATTCTAATAGCTGTAAGCAGCGGCGCAAAACACAAACAAAAATGTGAGGATCATTTATATTGAAGTGACACAAAGAAAAAAAGAATTATAAACCGGTAAAATAATTATTAATTCAGCCTAGTAAAGTATTATAATGATCATAACTTACCTCCCTCTTGCTAAATTATATGACCAGTTATCTTGATTTATCTTATGTTACAATTTATACCCAATTATTAATATATAGAAAACCCATGACCCAACTCTCGATTAAAACAAAAAAAAACCTAAATGTTTGGTGTTTTAGTATTTGAAACACTAAATGTAATTATCACAGAATTTTTACTAACTTAAAAAAAAAAAACACTACTTTTTTAAACATTAAATATAATTATCACAGAATTTTTACTATTTAACATCGTACATCAAATTAAGGTTCCTATCGTTTAAATATATATATATATATATATATATATATAATTCGATTGACCCTTTTGGATATCATTAGACAAAACGACGTTAAGACATTAATTATTTACCTTAAAAAGAAAAGAGTTAAAAAAAAAAACCAAACCTGTTGTTGGCAAAAGTGAGGTAAAGAGCAGTGATGGATCCAAGATTGGATGGAAGCGTCTGAACAAGAAGATTGTCGTTGATGAACAAGACGTCGAGATCAAGATTAAAGACCTGAGGAGGAACAACACCTGTGAAACCATTGAACCTGAGATCGAGAAACGTGAGTTGCGTTCCTTCCAAGACATTAGTTGGGAAATCTCCGCTGAGTTTGTTGTTGCTTAGATCGAGCTCATATAAGTATTTCAAGTGGCCTATTTTAGGCACAGAGCCAGTGAAGTTGTTGGAGTTTGCGTGGAAGATGGTGACTTCTCCTAACTTGTCCTTGCCGAGTAAACTATCTAAAGTAAGTTTCTCGCCGCAAAAGCCAAACTCGTTAAACTGGATGCTTGCTACTGCGCGTTTATTTGTGTTGGGGTATGTCGCGCATACGATTCCTTTGTATTCGCAAACGTTGGGGCCATTCCAAGAATTAAGTATTCCCTTTGTATCACATTTTACTAATTTCTTGAATGCTTGGAGAACCGTAAAGGCTTTCTTTAGATATAGGCTATCACCGAGTGACGGCAGCGGCGGCGATGGTGGCTTCGGTTTAGGAGGGCATGGAGGAGGAGGTGAAGGAGGAGGGCATGGAGGAGGAGGTGGAGGAGGGCAATCTGCAGGTTCTGGTTCAGGTTCCGGTTCTGGTGATGGTGACGGTGGTGGATTGTAACCGCCGCCGATGACGATTTCTAAGGATTTTCTGTCGGTGATGTGGTTGTATTCGGTAGGTAGAGAGAAGTGAAGATGTGAAAGTGAGAGAAGGAGGAAAAGAATTGAGTGAATTGAAGCCATTGAGATTGTGGTGAGTTTTGAAGATAAGTTTGGGACTCTATGTATATAGAGTTTTTAGAGCATTGATATAGAGAAGACTAAGAATCTTGAGAAGTCAATGGACATTTTCTTTTTGGTAGTGGGAGGTACCAATAATTATTTATTGTTTTCTAAATATCTTTTTAGCATTATACGGCTGGATGGTTTAAAGTTTAGTCTAGATAAAGATTACGAGTCGTATGAATTTTGAAATTGGAAAAAAAAAAAGAAGGTGAAATATAGCCCTCCAAATGGTTTAAAACAAAATTTGGAATGATATTTGTTTTAAGTTTTTTTTCTTTTAACATTTCAATTGTTTTAATAGTAAACAAAATTTGGAATGATATTTGTATTAAGTTTGTTATTCCATATGTTCAATTTTATTAGATGTTTTGAGTAAAAAGGAGCTTATTGATAAATTTACTTTTTTTAATAAAAGTATTATTTAATATTTTATTTTAAATTTATTTAACCAATAAAAATTTAAAATTTTCATAAAAACTTGCAAAATATATAATATACATTATTTGATACATGCAAAAGCTTTGACAAAAAACAATGAGCAAAAGACAAAATTTTGCATTATTAATAAAATATATATACTGGTATGTTTAATTGTGTTCACCATGTAACACATTCGTCTGAGATAAAAAATTAATGATCTCACATTTGGCTGACTAACACACACATTTCGCTGACCCAACTTTCATTAGAAATTGTCTGAGGGTGGATTTTGTGAGATTCTTTGGATGATTAATTAATAACTGGAAGCATTCATTCGTCTGAGTTCATCAAATTTTGCTAGGTGTTGGTGAATTCAGTGAGTGAGTTTGACCATTGGCCATTTGGGAAAGCTTGGCAATCATGGAACTACATCGTGAATAAGCCTAATAAGCCTTTGCTAGAGTTTGTTGAGTTTTTTTTTTTTTTTTTTTTTTTTTTTTTTTTTTTTTTAACCAGGAAGTTCTGAGCTGAGGCCCATAATCTCCCCAGAGCGTAGAGAAGACCATATAAATGCCCCTGACCAAATGGATCTCGAGGGTTGTATGCGATTTGTCACGAGAGAGACAGACGAATAATGTAATCTTAAAACAATGACATGGTCAAGAGGTAATCCATAGCTTATTTTACTCAGATTCAGTTTAGAACTCTTCACACTCACTATTTCTCCTTCGGATAAGTCCAATGATTTTTATTTATTTATTTTTACTTAACCATATATAGATGATTTTACTTAACCATATATAGATGAATCATCAAGAAAACGTTTTTATTCGAATATCGCTAACCGTACAATAGTGTAAATTCGAGTTTTGCCCGTCAGATTTAACTTGCTTTCCAAGCTAGTTTCACCATGAAAATATGACACTCGTTGACGTTATTCAAAACCACGTCGAAAATATTACTTCGAACAAAAAGCATATAATAAAGTCAAGAGCAAATAAATGGGAATGTAAAGATGTAGGAAGGAAGAGATCAAAGGAAATTATACTGGGCATATATAATTCCTATTCTATATAAAATAACATTATTGGTGTTGTAAACTAGAGAGAAGAATAAGGGGAATTCGTATTGTATTGTATTGTTCTGATCTGATCTAATCTGATCATGAATGAGGTTACATTGGTTCCTTTATATAAGGATGAGTACATAAGAGATAAAAGGAAAACCTAACAGGAATAGGAAAAGTATAAACCGCCTAACTTAAGTCTTGGGCCGGAATCTCCATGGGCCAGGCGGACAGAACTAGAGTGTGGCAAATCCACATATGATTTATAACACTCCCCCTTGGATGCCACAACTCTAAGAGCTCGTAATGCGCTTTGGATGTTGCCTCGTTAAAACCTTTCCCGAGAAAAACCCAATGGGACAAAACCCGAGATAAGGAAAAAGAGTACAACACGCATTACTCCCCCTGTTCTGAACCTCACTGAATGTCTTTCAATCTTCGCATTCCAATCTGATGTATGAGCTTCTTGAATGTCGAGGTCGGTAGAGACTTGGTAAATAAGTCCGCGGAATTCTCACTTGAACGGACTTGCTGGACTTGCACTTCTCCATCTTTCTGTAAGTCATGCGTGAAAAAGAACTTTGGTAAAATGTGCTTCGTCCTGTCTCCTTTTATATAACCGTCTTTGAGTTGAGCGATGCATGCGGCATTGTCCTCGTATAATATGGTCGGTTCCTCTTTGCCTTCGGTCAATCCACAATCTGTTCTAATGTGTTGGGTCATTGACCTCAACCAAACACATTCACGGCTGGCTTCATGTATTGCCAAAATCTCTGCATGATTGGACGATGTAGCAACAAGAGTTTGCTTCATTGATCGCCAAGATATAGCCGTGCCACCATGTGTAAAAACATAACCTGTCTGTGATTTAGCATTATGTGGATCTGAAAGATAACCTGCATCAGCAAAACCAATCAAACTATCTTTGTTTTGGTTAGTATAAAATAAACCTAAATCTTTCGTTCCTTGTAGGTAACGAAGTATATGCTTTATCCCGTTCCAGTGCCTTTGGGTTGGACATGAGCTAAATCTTGACAGTAAGTTCACGGCAAAACATATGTCTGGTCTAGTGTGGCTCGCTAGATACATTAAAGCTCCTATGGCACTTAGATATGGTATTTCGGGACCAAGGACTTCTTCATCGTCCTTCTTTGGACCAAATGGATCTTTATCCAAATCTAATGATCTCACAACCATGGGGCTAGATAACGGGTGAGATTGGTCCATATTAAATCTCTTGAGTACCTTTTCTGTATATGCCATTTGATGCACAAGGATTCCATTGGACATGTACTCAAGCTGTAATCCCAGACAGAATTTTGTTTGTCCTAAATCTTTCATCTCGAATTCTTTCTTTAGATATTCGACTGTTTGGGTAATCTCTCCAGATGTTCCTATCATATTCAAGTCGTCTGCATACACCGCGATGATTACAAACCCCTTTTGCCATTTCTTTATGAATACACACGGGTTTATGGGGTTGTTCTTATAGCCCTCCTTGACGAGATATTCACTCAGTCTATTATACCACATACGACCTGATTGTTTCAATCCATAAAGACTTTTGTTCAACTTTATACAATATTGTTCTCGATAACCTTCTTTGTCTTTGAGCTCAATACCTTCTGGAATTTTCATATAAATCTCATTATCCAGTGGACCATATAAGTATGCGGTTACAACATCCATTAACCGCATATCCAAATTTTCTTTTATAGCCAGACTTATTAGGAATCTAAAAGTCGTTGCATCCACCACAGGGGAGTATGTCTCCTCATAATCTATTCCTGGTCTTTGCGTGAATCCTTGTGCTACAAGCCGTGCTTTGTATCTCACGATTTCATTATGTTCATTTCTTTTCCTCACAAAGATCCATTTGTGTCCAACTGGTTTAATATCGAATGGTGTCCTTATGATCGGACCAAACACATTCCTCTTCTTTAAAGAGTTTAACTCCACGTTTATAGCTTCTTTCCATTTAGGCCAATTTTCTCTTTGAGTGCATTCATATATTGACGTGGGTTCTAGATCCTCGCATGTGTCCATTATTTCAAGTGCTACCTTATATGCAAATATTTCATTGATGTCGACATCTTTTCTGTTCCATTGTTTTCCAGACATGACATAATTCGTTGAGATCTCATTATTGTCAAGAACTTCAGGACCATGAGGCTCGGCGTCCCGAGCATCATTGTTTGGCTCCTTTGGTTCACTCATGTCTGGTACCACGGGTTCATCTAATGCACCTTTCTTTGATTTTCGAGGGTTTTTATCTTTGGAACCTAATGGTCTCCCTCTCTTTAAACGCGTTTTAGATTCTGTAGCAACTTGATCGTGTCCCTCGTGAACATCGATTCTTATAGGTGCATTAGCGGCTGGTATATATGACTTAGTCACTCTTTTCGGGTCAGCAAAGGAATCTGGCAATTGATTAGCTAGCTTTTGTAAATGTGCAATCTTTTGGACTTCAATATCACATTCTCTGGTCCGAGGATCTTGCCATGTTAAGGATGTTTGATTCCATATAATTTTCTTTTGGTTCCATGCATTTTCTTTTACCAGCCGGTTCTCCCCTAATGTTGGATAGTTACATTCGTCAAAATGACAATCTGCATACCTGGCCTTAAATAGATCACCCGTGGTTGGCTCGAGGTACTTAATTATTGTGGGAGAATCATATCCAACATATATCCCCATCCTCCTTTGAGGTCTCATCTTTGTTCTATGTGGTGGTGCAATTGGTATATAAACGGCACATCCAAATGTTTTGAGATGGGATATGTCTGGCTCATGACCCGTTAGTAATTGTGATGGGGAATATTTGTGTTCACTAGATGGCCTGATGCGAATTAGTTCTGCTGCATGTAAATCTGCATTTCCCCAAGCTGAGATCGGGAGTTTTGATCTCATTAGTAATGGTCTAGCTATTAGCTGAATACATTTTATAAATGATTCTGCTAGACCGTTTTCTGTATGTGCATGTGCCACAGAATGTTCAACACTTACCCCCATGGACATACAGTAATCATTAAAAGCTTGGGACGTGAATTCACCAGCATTATCTAGACGTATAGTCTTTAGTGGAAAATCTGAAAGTGTGCCTTTAGACGGATTATTTGTGCAAGCAATCTTGCAAATGCTAAATTCCGTATGGCCGGTATGGTTTCAAGGATTTTCTTATGGTTATTGGCGAGTTCATATATCATTAGGAATTCTCTATTCCCATCGCCTTTTGTCTCAATATGTAGACCATTCATACGAATGTCTTTAAAACTCAATAGGCTCCTCTTTGAGCTCGGTGAGTATAGTGCATCAGAAATTTCTAGATGTGTACCCTTAGGTAATAATATATTTGCTTGACCATATCCTTCTATTAGATTTGCCACACCGGCTATGGTACATATATTGGCACTTTTGAGTAATATTCTCTTATTCAAATCGAAATAATATCATAAATTCAAAACATAAATCCAAAAGAAAAAAATAAACATGCAATTCGTAAATCATAAAGAAAATAAAACACCAAATCAAAACATAAAACTCAAATGTCGAAATCATTCTATTCTTTGAGACAATCAGAAGTCTCGTATTCCATTAAGTCATCTTGCTCGTGATCCAAATCATCGTCATGGTCCTGATGGACTAAGTTAGCTTTCGGATTCTTTCCTTTGAGGCTCTCTTGATAGAGATCACATAAATACTTGGGCGTTCTACAAGTCTTTGCCCAATGGTTCCCCATTCCACATCGATGGCATCCAGATTTATTGTTTGAATTTTGTGGCTGTGGAAAATTGCCACGGCCTCTTCCTCGGCCTCGGTTAGATTCGGGTTGATACCCACGGCCCCTACCTTGTCCTCGGCCGTATGGACTGTAGCTGCGGCCACGTCCTCCTTGCCATCTCCCACGTCCATTGCCTCGGCCTCTTCCTCGGCTATTAAAACCTTGTTGGGCGTGGTGTGTTTCTTTCTTTTCCTCAGCGGCCACATGGGCTTCAGGTAATGGGGTTGATCCGGGAGGTCTTAACGAACTATTTCTCAGCAATAGCTCGTTGTTTTGCTCAGCTAGCAACAAACAAGCGATCAGACTTGCATATGTATCAAAGCCCTTTTCACGATATTGCTGTTGGAGCAACACGTTACTTGTGTGGAACGTGGAGTATGTCTTTTCAAGCATCTCCTTATCAGTGATTTTCTCACCACACAATTTCAATTTTGATACGATTTTAAACAGGGCTGAGTTGTATTCATCCACGGATTTAAAGTCCTGGAATCTCAAATTCCTCCAATCATACATAGCCTTTGGAAGCATCACCGTTCTGTGATGATCATATCTCGTTTTCAATTCATTCCATAGTGCTAGAGGATTTTCGATAGTCAAGTACTGATCCTTTAGACCCTCAGCAAGATGATGGCGAATTATAGAAATTGCCTTGTATCTATTTCGCTCATTCTCATTGTTATTATCAATGATACAATCGCCAAGTCCCTCAGACTTTAGGGTTATCTTGGTATCCAACGCCCACTGTAAGTAATTATCTCCCGAAAGAGTGAGGGCAGCATATTCCAAACTTTGGATGTTCGACATGTGAATTTTATTCATTAAATTCTCTTAATAATCACAAAACTTCAATGTTCATGCATGGTGTAAAACGATTTATGCGATCATAAAATATTTCTAGCAACTTAGCAAAATCGAGTTACATGATTAATGATATGCAACCTAAATATATATATATATTGATCATATTTTAGTTTGGTGACAATTTTTATGCTATCAAATTTCAATCAGTAGTATTTTCTAATGCGGATTCTATCAACCTATGTGCATGCTCGGATTCAATATTTAATGATCATGCATCATAAACATCAATCAATGAAATCAAAATTTCATGCGGAATTAAGGTTAGGGTTTATGCGCAATTTTCAGGTTAGGGTTTCATAATTATTTAACCAGATTTAAGATTTTATCGTGAAATCATCAAACAAGTATCAATCAAATTTCAATCAAGAATATCCGGGTCTTATGACCCTCCAGCAAACATGCAATAATATTTAGAACATATATTTAGATTTTAGAGTTTCCTAGTTTGACTAGGATTTACCGATTTCAGGGTTTTAGGGTTTCCTAGTTTGACTAGGATTTACCTTTTTCAGGGTTTTAGAGTTTTAGGGTTTATAGATCTTACCTTTAGAAATCTGATTGATGAATGGTGCTTGTCTTCTTCTAGTTCGCCGAAACCTTGGTAGGCTGTATGAACTTTGCTTCAGGCGGCGAGATTAGGGTTTTAGGTTCGCCGGTTTCTAGCTAGGGTTTAGAACAATCGCGTTGATAACGTGTTGTAAACTAGAGAGAAGAATAAGGGGAATTCGTATTGTATTGTATTGTTCTGATCTGATCTAATCTGATCATGAATGAGGTTACATTGGTTCCTTTATATAAGGATGAGTACATAAGAGATAAAAGGAAAACCTAATAGGAATAGGAAAAGTATAAACCGCCTAACTTAAGTCTTGGGCCGGAATCTCCATGGACCAGGCGGACAGAACTAGAGTGTGGCAAATCCACATATGATTTATAACAATTGGGTATATCTTCAGCCTCTATATCTATTGGCGTCATCCTTCCATTTCCATGTGTATATACTTTTTAAATAAACTATTTTTTGTTTTTTTTTTGTTTTTTTTTTGTACTCAATTTGGGATCTTTTATTCATTTTAATGAATTTGGTGTTTTATATATGGTATATTCATATTACCGCCTCAGATTCATTCAGACTAACATCAATTGACTTAAACGATCAGCTTAACAAAACATTCCACTTCAGCCACATGATCTAGAACTCGAGTTGCAGAGGGAATCACTCGAGTTCCGAGATTGGGAGATTGATTTATTGGGTCGTCATTGATTTTTTTGTTATTTTTTTAGTTATTTTTGTTTGTTTGTCAAACTATTTTTTTTTTTTTGTGTGAAAATAATCATATTAAGTAATTTGTCCATCTTTTCCTTTTGCTTTTTTTTTTTCCTTTTTGTTCCTTTTTTCATTTTTTGTATTATCATTATCATTATTATTATTATTAGTATTAGTATTATTATTATTATGATTATTATTAGTATTATTATTATTATTATTATTATTAGTATTATTATTAGGACTATTATTATTATTGTTATTATTAGTATTATTATTATTATTATTATTATTATTATTATTATTATTATTATTGGTATTATTATTATTATTATTATTATTATTATTATTACTATTATTATTAGTATTATTATTATTATTATTATTATTATTATTATTATTATTACGTACTATTATTATTATTACTATTATTATTATTATTATTATTAGTATTATTATTATTATTATTATTATTGTTTAAGCTGATTTTTACTTTTCTCCTGTATTCAGAAGCTTTATTTTTGGATTATCTTAGTACTAGGATTTGTTCTCTATCTAAAGTATGAATCTTTTTTTGAGTTTGTTTCTTAGTTGTAATTTATAATTATCTATATTTGCAGTTAAAGATTGAGTTGTTTTTCTGTTTGGTTTATCTTAAGGTGTTTCTTTCTTTGTTTATGCAGAGAAGGAGAATTTGTGTCTCCATGGAGTTCCAAATGAGACATGGGAGGTTAATCTGCCCATTGAGGAAGTTCCTCCTGAGCTTCCTGAACCAGCTTTAGGAATCAATTTTGCTAGAGATGGCATGCACGAAAAGGATTAGGTATCTATGGTTGCAGTTCACAGTGATTCATGGCTGCTTTCTGTTGCTTTTTACTATGGTGCTCGTTTTGGGTTTGGTAAGAACGAAAGGTAAGGTCCCTTCTCTGCCTCAGTCTTTTTGAATGTTGCATGTCAGATGTGATAATATCGCCGGTACTCATGTGTGATAAGGTTATAATGACCATTCTAGCATCTTCTTGTGTTGTCTTGGGTTCTGACATCAACAATCTCTCTTTATGGGTTTTTATTTGTTTAATTCACTTGTTCTTGGATTCTGTTTAAATGTTTTTGTAAGTGGTTTTCTGTTTATATCTCTTGCTTCACGTGACAGAATTGAAGCGACAAGAGTATTGAATCACACAAACTGGATCGATATTATCGAGATATATATAGGATTCAGGTCAATAGATGTGATATGGGGCTCTAAATTCTCAGCTTAGAAACAATCATTAAATCCGTTAGCTGATAGCTAACAGGTTAAAAGGAAGTTTGAACATAATGAGTTGGTAAGATATATTGTTTCACTTTTATTTTTTTAGTGATTACTGGTGTCAAATCGTTCATCTGTCCAAGCTATTCGTTTGTCTTTTATTTATCATAAGGGATCTATAACTGGGTTGTTTTACTAAATGGGTTTCCTTCCTCTTTTGAGATATTGTTTTACTCGCAATTTGTTTGGCTTTAATTTCTTTAGATGTAAGCTCATGATATATATGGAAACGATTGTGCTTTTGAAAACTATTTGAGGTTAGAGGTTCCTAAAGATAATAGTTGTGTTTGAGCTTCTTTAATGGTACTTTTTCCCGCTTATTTCAGGTTTGCTTATCTTATATCTTTCTATTGCATTTGGCTACATGCTAGTCCACTGATGTCTGTAGCTGGTTCCCTTTCTGGCCATCTGTAGAGTTAGAGCAAGTGGAACAAGACCCAGATTTTGTAGCACTGTCATGCCAGTTTAAGACCACTGCCATGGAGCTGGTTTCTGTGCTTGAGCAGGTAACTTAAGTGAAACTGAGATGACTTTCTGTTTTTGGTTCTTCCTTTCTCAAGTTTCGTTGTTACTTCAGCAGTATAGTTTCCAAGATTAAGTAACAACTTGACAACATTGAAGTTAGATGTATCTGTTTTTATGAAACTGATTCTTCTCTTGGGGATTTTTTGGTTCTGTCCATGGGAATAATTGTTTATTTTCATCTGATGAAATCTGGGTGATTCTTGATTGAATTAGTACTAAGTAAAAATTTATTCTTGTTTCAGAAACAAAAAAACTGGTGGAAGGATAAAAGTTCTTTTGGAGACATACATATTTGTTGCTAGCTTTGAGATGAGTTGCAAAGGTTCGTGAAGCAAAAGTGTGGAGGCCAAATTCAGAAATTGAAAGAATAGCCGATGCAATAGGTACTATAGTGGCTTGGCCAAATGATAAGATCGTCTTTATCTGAAACTGCTAATGTTATACGTGGTTAGGTTTTGTTGTACTTTAAGTTTGAACTTGTGGTTGTGTGAAACAAATGTTGTTATTTCGGTTAGGCTTTGGTTGAAGTTGAATATAATGTTGTGAAACCTTGACATGGTTCATGTTTTCAATTATTAAGGGTATTTTCTTTATCGTTTTTGCACTATCTATTGTGATGAGTTAAGATTGTAGAACTAATTGTGAAATAGGTACTGGAAAACAAAGCAAAAGATATAGCAAAATACATATGCTATTTTAATAAAAAACATTGCATAATACATGTGCTATTTTATTTGAAAGAATTGCATAATACAAATGCTATTTTAGCGTACTTAATTGCATACGTAAGATGCTATAATAATATTTTTAATAGAATATTAAAAATGTTGTATTTAAACAATTAATAACAAAAATGACTCGCTATTAAATACTATAACATTACATTAAAAAGACGCTATAATATATGACAATATAATAGCACACAAAAAACCGCTATCTAAAACCGTCGACCTATTATCATGGGTCATGTCATAGCGTTTTGAGATTTGCAATCGTATCTTTACATAGCGTTATTCTGGCGCTAAGAATACTCGTTTTTCTTGTAGTGTACTATTATTATTATTACTATTATTATTATTATTATTATTATGAGTATTATTATTATTATTATTATTATTGTTTAAGCTGATTTTTATTAGTTGTTTTAATTTGATTGATTATTTTATTTAAATGATGTATACAACTGAAATGATTTTATTGGATTAAAAAGTTTTTTTATTAATTGATGTGTCACCTCCACAATTCATAAAAAATCTGATGTGTCATCTTGTATAGAAACACTTGTGTTGATTTGAGCAAGGAGAAAATCACTGAAAATGAAAGACGTCGTTTACCTTTCTAATTTGTCTACATTTTATATTATTTTATTCTTTAACTAATAACTAATATTTCCAGAAACAAAAAAAGGAGAAGAAAATAGATAGCTTTATCAATGAATTGACAGAAACTTATGTCGGTAAGTTCAGTTTCACGTATGAGTTTACATGATCGTATCTCTGTTAGCACAATTTATATTTTGAATAAAAAGAAACTTAATTTTGTATCCTTGTGTTAAGTGTTAACATGGCAATATATCGCAATAAAAAGTAAAGGATGAAGGCAATTTTCTTCATAAAACGAATCAAAGAAACTCCTTTACTAAAAGCCCCTGTGGTATTTCAGCAAATTAAAGAGGGGCATCTCACCTCAATTTCTCTTTAGGCGATTAGATTTAAGTATAAGGCGGGTAAATTATACAAATACGTACGTTATATTGAATTGTAACCTTTAGAAGAAGACATATGCACAGACGTTGGCAAGATAATATATTAGCTGAGTTTAAGAACAGGTTCTACTATTTTTGAGAACCCCTTATTATTTTTTGTTAACAAAACACTATATTATTCAGGATCTAGAATCCGTTACGATTCGATTCGAAAAACAAGATATCCAGCGATCCGGTCCAGAAAACAGGATATCCAGATAGATCGGATATGGATCTAGGTAATAGAATTATGGATTTAGCCAGATACGGATGCGGATAATAGAAAATAAAATTAAATCGGATATCCGGATTCGTGATATTTATATTTTAATAATATTTTATTATTATTTATATTATATTAATATATTTTTATTTTTTTCCTCAGATTTTGTATTATTATAATAATATTTTTCATTATTTTTATTATATTAATATTTTTTTTTAATTTTATATAATAATAAATTTAATTATTTATTAAAAACGGATCCGAGTATCTATGGATATCGAATTTTTTTTCACGGATATCTGAAATCTGGATATCCAAAATAATTGGATCTAGATCTAAATATCAAAATTACGGATACGGCCAAATCCATATCTCCAAAAACTCTAGATATCCACATCCGGCCCACCTCTGATACAATACAACCTCACATAAAAGAAAGCACAAACCCACAAACAATTTAATGTAAGCTCTATTTAATGAACCGGAAGAAGAACGAGATGATGATGATATGTAGCCCTGGGCAGAAATATCCGTATCCGGCGGATATCCGGTTCCGTATCCGGATTCGGATCCGAAAACGGATATCCGGAGAAAACGGATACGGATAGTAAATTTCTGGATCCGCCGGATACGGATATTGGAAAAATATTGGAACGGATATCCGTATCCAGTTATAATTTTTTTTTTTTTTTTTTTTTTGTCTTTAATATTTTTTTTTTGTTTTGGGCTTTTAAATTTAGCCCATATTTTTTCATCAAACTTAAATCTATGTTTTTATTCTTTTTTTTTTTTTAATTCTTATTTTCTGATTATAATAACATTATTTTAAATTTTTTTTATTAAAAAAATAAATATAAAAAAAAAATCCGGATACGGATATCCGATTTTTCTACGGATATCTGTAATTTCCGGATACGAATACATATAGTAGAATAACGGATAATACGGATACGAATACGGATACGGATATCCTGAAAAAGCTGGATATCCGTATCCGTAACAGGGCTAATAATATGTGCTTTATTTAATACTGTACATAACTGCCAAGTCTGCCATGTTACATACATATGCACAACATGCTAAAGTTTATTTATTCTCAGAGAAAGCATGACGTAAAGTGGGAAAAGGGTCAAAATAATAAAAAAGGTGAAAAATCTACGTGAAAGATGACTCAGCAAAAAAAATGCCACGTAGCATATGACTCAGCAGAAATATGCCAGATGGCATCTGATACATCAGTTTGACTAATATTATTTTGATCAAAATTGATTTTAGCACTCATATAAAAATTCATGTTGATTTTTTAAAAATTTTGAAAGTTCAAATTAAAAAACGCACCAGATCTTAGTGGCTTTTCTTCCGGTTCGACTACTTAAAAAAACACATTTATTGGGCCAATAACTAACTTTGGGTTTCCGTCCAGATATTTATTATGTTATGTTTGTAAGTTGTACCTAACAAACAAGTTCACAGTTCGGATTAATTTAGATTATGCAAGACTGGGCCCAATATACGGTTTAGATGTTCGGTCCATATTTTTCCAAGATCTCAAGGAGCCGGTTCACACAAATACTTGGGCCCATGTCTTAATTTGGTTTGTATAAATTTAGTTCCATGTATTACTTACTTGTAAACAAGTGGAGAGAGATAACCCATATCGTGACAATTAACTAAATAAATACATAATACTTTAGAAATATTGTGTCACCAAATAAATATTTTAGTGATATTTTATATAAAAATTATGTTGTTTAGAAAAAAGAACACCATTTTTGTATTTTTTTCGAAAATAGTTTATAACCATTTACTGATATAATAAAATTTTATGGTCATTTAGTGGTATTACCCATAATTAAATTTGTCTGAACAAAAAGATTAAAAATTTTACTACAGTAATTGAATATTTTAGTTCTTTCTGTATTTTAATAAGAACTAATTAAATTTTAATTTATTTTACTAGTATTACTTGCTTTTTTCAAGATTTTCTAATTAATATAATAATTTTACAAATTTTCTTTAATAATGTTTATATATCCAAAACATCACTTACAGACTAATAATAGTGAAGCATCACTAATCAATTTTTTAGTTCCAAATCTCACTATGCCTCTTTTGTCTGAATACAGTTATAGTTTTTGAAGACAAACAAAATAATTTACACAAATAATAATTATGCTAAGTAAGTAAAAGCATCCACAGGTATTTCGTAACGCAAATATAATCAAAGTGGGACCCAGAAACACGACACGACAGAGTAAATCCAACGGCTGAGATTTCTCCATTTCCATCAAAGCTTTTAGGGTTTGGTGAAATCTTCCGTATATAAATATCGAAAACCTCAAAGTTGTCTTTCCTCTTTGCAGTTTTTTTTTTTCATTTGAGCTTCTCTCCGATAAGGTCACTTCCTCCGACCCTTTTATCAAAGCTCAACACTGCAACCCTCGCCGCCGGTCTCTATCCATTTTCAATAAAAAGTCTCAATTTTGATTTTCCGGCGTTGAGAATTTATCTCCTAAAACTATCTGATTTTTTTGCTTTTTGATTGAGCTGATTCGGTGAGAAGAAGGAGAAGATAGATAGGGAAATTTAGAGTAATTTCTTGAAAAAATGGCTCAGATTCAGCATCAGGGTCAAAATGCCAACGGTGGAGTAGCTGTTCCCGGTGCTGCTGCGGCGGCTGCGGCTGCGGCTGGAGCGGCTGCGGCTGCGGCGGCGCAGCAAGGGACGACGTCATTGTACGTCGGCGATCTGGACCCGAGCGTGACGGATTCACAGCTGTTTGAGGCGTTTAGCCAAGCGGGTCAGGTGGTTTCTGTTCGTGTTTGTAGAGACATGACGACTCGGAGATCTCTTGGCTATGGCTATGTTAACTATGCCACTCCTCAAGATGGTAACTTTCTTAAGGCTTCTCTAGATTTATCTGATTTGGGATTTAGTCGTTTTATCTCATCAATTGAATTGGGGGATGTGAGTTGAATCGTGTCTCTGTTTAATGAATTTTGTATCCATTGATGTGTTATATCAATTGCTAATCTGAATTTGGAACTTTGTATTAAAAAAGTGAAAGCTTTGAGGTTAATTTAGAGAGGGGTCACATTTGATAACGTTGTGGGCTTTTAATGTTCTTGACTATGTGGGAGTTTAGTTTTCCTTGATGTCGTATCTGTAACTCTGAGGTTTAATAAGTACATTCAATATGACATTTGTGTTATAGAATTGAATGATAAGTATTGTTTTGATGTTAATATTCCTGATTGGTGACAGCTTCCAGGGCACTGAATGATCTGAATTTCATGGCTCTCAATGGAAGGGCTATAAGAGTTATGTATTCTGTTCGTGATCCAAGTCTCCGTAAAAGCGGAGTTGGTAATATATTTATTAAGGTACAGATTTTTAATCTCTGTCCATATTCTGACTTTTCTATGCTGTGTTGGAAAGAAATCTTGGCTAGTTTGATTTCCTATCTCAAAGTTTGTTTCCATTGATGTCTTATTTGACATTGTGTTATATGTGTCTCAGAATCTTGACAAATCAATCGATCACAAAGCACTCCATGAGACGTTTTCGGCCTTTGGTCCCATTCTATCTTGCAAAGTTGCTGTTGATCCCTCTGGTCAGTCGAAAGGCTATGGGTTTGTGCAGTACGACACTGAAGAAGCAGCTCAGAGAGCCATAGAACAGTTGAATGGCATGCTTCTTAATGATAAGCAAGTATATGTTGGACCCTTTGTTCACAAGCTGCAGAGAGATCCTTCGGGTGAGAAGGTGAAGTTCACCAATGTTTATGTCAAAAATATTTCTGAGTCCATGAGTGATGAAGAGCTGAACAAAGTTTTTGGGGAGTTCGGAGTGACTACAAGCTGTGTCATCATGAGAGATGGTGAAGGCAAGTCTAAAGGCTTTGGATTTGTCAATTTTGAGAATTCGGATGATGCAGCCAGAGCTGTTGAGGCTCTAAATGGAAAGACTTTTGACGACAAGGAGTGGTTTGTTGGGAAAGCCCAAAAGAAGTCTGAGAGGGAAACCGAACTCAAACAAAAGTTTGAGCAAAGTTTGAAGGAGGCTGCAGATAAGTCTCAGGGGTCGAACTTGTATGTTAAGAACTTGGACGAGAGTGTCACAGATGATAAGCTCAGAGAACATTTCGCTCCCTTTGGAACTATTACATCATGCAAGGTCTGTGAACTGTTACAATAAAAACCACTGCTTGTCATTCTTTTTAGCAAATTTGATCATATATTTCATTTGAATGTGACAGGTGATGCGTGACCCTAGTGGAGTGAGTAGAGGATCTGGATTTGTTGCATTTTCAACTCCCGAGGAAGCATCTAGAGCTGTAAGTGGCTAAAATATAAAGAAGACTTGGTGAGTTTTATTGGTCTCATTTTCTCCTGAAGGATCTCATTACCTTCTTTTCCTTGGTTCAGATTGCAGAGATGAATGGCAAAATGATAGTTACCAAACCTCTATATGTTGCACTTGCACAGCGGAAAGAAGACCGCAAAGCTAGGTTACAGGTCTGGTTAACATAACCCTGTTTTTAATCTTAGAAAAGGATTAACATAATCCTAATCACATCATGCTCAATTTTCCCTGTCTGGCATTTTAGGCCCAATTTTCACAGATGAGGCCGCTTAATATGCCACCTCCGGTTGGTCCTAGGATGCCAATCTATCCACCAGGTGGTCCACCAATGGGTCAACAACTCTTCTATGGTCAAGGACCTCCTGCTATGATTCCTGCTCAGGTAAAACTCTCGAAGCTTTTAGCAAAAAAATGTGAGACCAATCTTATAACTTTCTTCTCCAACTGGTTATCGAACAGGCTGGATATGGGTATCAACAACAGCTTGTTCCGGGTATGAGACCTGGTGGTTCCCCAATGCCAAACTTCTTCATGCCTATGATGCAACAAGGCCAACAACAACAGCAGCAGCAACAACAGCAGCAGCGACCTGGTGGTGGTAGAAGAGGAGGAGCTCTTCCACAACCACAACAACCTTCTCCAATGATGCAGCAGCAGCAGGTTAAGTATTGTTTGCAGCAATTGTTGTTGCTTTGGGAAACATTAGCATACTTACATTTTGCCTATATCCGTGTTTAGATGCATCCAAGAGGTCGAATGTATCGGTATCCACAGCGAGATGTAAATACAATGCCTGGTCTTGCTCCAAACATGCTTTCTGTTCCATATGATGTGTCTGGTGGTGGTGGTGGTGTGCATCATCGTGATACGCCTGCTTCTCAACCTGTCCCTATTGGGGCTTTGGCTACATCACTTGCAAATGCAACTCCAGAGCATCAAAGAACGGTGAAATGAAATAAATTTTTTTTTTGGTTAATGGCGAAAACGTATCTGTTTTACTTAAACCTGTTCTATTTTTCTTACACAGATGCTTGGTGAGAATCTATACCCGCTTGTGGAGCAGCTCGAGCCAGAATCCGCAGCTAAAGTCACGGGAATGCTTCTCGAAATGGACCAAACCGAAGTACTTCACTTGCTGGAATCACCTGATGCACTAAAAGCTAAAGTTGCTGAAGCAATGGATGTTCTGAGGAGTGTAGCTCAGCAGCAACAGGCTGGTGGTGCAGCTGATCAGTTAGCTTCTCTGTCTCTTGGAGACAACATCGTACCTTGAGTTCTTAGTTATATCCGAAAGAGCTCAGTTTATATCCAGCTTATTTTGTTCTTTTTGGAGAATCATAAACAAAGAGTTGTTCTTGAAAGTTTTGGATTTTGAGTTTTTGATTTTGGCTAGAGTTATTTACATTATCCTTACTGTGTTTTTTATTTTCTTAATACTTTGGGAAGTTTTGGATCGTTTCTCTCACCCTTTTTCTTTATTCTACACATTGCTCATTGGATAGCTTGTTTTGTTGTTTAGTATTTATCTAGAGCTTATAGCGTTTTAAGTTTCTTCGGTATTAAACGTTTGGTTAAAAGCGTTTGATGATCAATGTTACAAATGCAGCAAAACTAGCTGAGAGTTGCGTTCACATTCCCGCGTTTGAATATTGCAGTAAATGGACTGCATATAGCAGTAATAAGTCGCCTCAATGCGAGATACGGACCGACCAATGACCTCGCCTGATTAACCTAGCAAATATCGGATATACAATCTGGAATAGCGGGAGAGGAAGGGAGAAGGAAGTGTTGTGTGCGATCGAGCAACCCACTTTGATACTAACTCCCGAATGTTGCACTTTGGTAAGGTATCTATGTCCAAAACGTCACAAAGGAACATATACTACCATCGAACACCTATTGAGTATTGACTCGATGAACATGGAACATGAGCTGCATTTTGCAGAAAGGACCCCCACCAAGACAGTAAGAGAGCCACAAGAGGACCAAAGCTTGGAGCCAAAAACATCTGAGGGAGCGGGTGAGAAAATGTGGAAACATAGTTTTGTGTATTTCTTATACAGTTTTTACATTAAAATGTGGAAAATTACCTAATAATGTGTATTTCTATACATAAAATGTGTTTTTTTGTTTCCTATACATAACATGAGGAGGACCAGCATGTCTACAAACAAGTATTGAAGCTGAAGAGATACAACTAATGTTTTTGATTGACTTGTGCTGTGTTGTTGCTCTTTTTTGGGTCGAAAGCCCTTGTTTGGTTTCGTTTTTAGTCGAAAGACTCTCTTCTGAACTTTTGTTTACAACATTGAATGTTTTGGAATTTAATCAGATGACAAAATAAAATAAAAATGTGGATAAAACTGATATGAAAAGGAAAAAAAAATGTGAATTACATAACAATGGCTTTTAATTTCCCTCTTTAACAAAGAAAAATGTTTTTCCCCCTTCTCGATCGACTCAGTTGTGATATGTAAATGATTGCCACATTACGTAACTCAAGAATTCCCAATTTTATCTTTTATATGTACTTTTATTTACGTACATTTGGTAAGGAATAGTTCAAAAACTCGTAAATTAATATGAATAGATTTAAACAACGTTAATTTAATTCACAAATAGTTTTCTTACGCAAAAAAAGAAAAGAAAATGACACTTCAATCTCTAGCTATCAGTGATTACTACATGCATCAAAAACTGTAAAGATAATGCTCACTTTACCACCCCGTATTTATTACACAGTTAAGCTAATCACATGTTAATTAAAGATCACTAGATTCGGACTCGCACATACGTGAGGAGAAATGTTTATAAAACTATTTAAATATTTTTGGGTGTCCGAAGCAATATTTGTATAAATATTTGCTATAGTATTCATAACTTAAACTCATACCAGTTTGGTATTCAATTCGGTTTTATAAATGTTTAAAATAATAATGGTTTCACCGGTCAGACTGATCCGGCGGTTGGACTCGGATCGATCTTGAACTGGATTAGTAGTTGATTCCATTTCAATTAAACTTTTAAATTATAAAACCGGATATAAACCGCTAAAAATATTAAAATTTCGTAAACCTGATGACCTAAACGAATCGGTTAGATTTCAGCTCAGTAATTAATTTTTCCTAAACTTTTGAACATACTTTTTGTAACATTATTGAAAAACTCTATAAAATATTTTAATATTTAATAATAGGCATGTCAATTTCGAGACGAAAACCTAATTTCATCTAGGCAAGTCAAGCGGGTCAAACCCGCGACCCGCAATCCTCCTTGCAGCGGGTTATCATAATTTTTGACCCGCATCAACCCGTGATCCGCCAAATAAAAATAGTTAGCCCGTACCCGTCCCGCTTAAATTTGCGAGTACCCACGGGTAACCCGCAAATATTTAAAAAATAAAAAAATTAATTGCTAAAAATTTTAGTGAAAATAATATTTATTAATAAACTTTTAGTAAAAACATAATTTTTTTAAATAAGTTTTTTGGGATAAATATATATATATATATATATATATTTTAAAAAAAATTTAACTACTAAAAGTTATAAAATAATAATAATTATCTTTTTTTTTAAACGTGGGTACCCGCAAACCCGCATAAAAAATTTAAATGATGATCCACACCTGTCCCGCCAAAAAATCTTATGCCCCGCACCTACGACCCGCCAAAAAATCTTCTGACCTGCATCCGGATCTAACAGGACGGGACCCGCGGGTAATGACTCAAATTGACAGGGCTATTTTCATCTCTATCAATTGGAAATTCAAATGCAAATATGGGTATCACGTCCGATTCTCTTACCCAATCTCTTATCCGTTGGACGAAAATACAAAATTTTACAATGAATAATCGGATATGTTTCTGTTATAATTATACACAAATACATAAAAAATGAAAGAAAGTTAGGCATGTCCATTTCGGATCAGGAAACTCATCTCATCCCGTATCCGTTCAGAATTTCTCGTTGCCATAACCATTCTTTTTAAAATAATTATATTTGCCAATCTTTATTTTAGTCCAACTGATAAGAGAATGAATAAACAATTTAGACGGGATACCCGCATTTCCGGTTTGGACATTAAATGTTTTGTAAAAATGAAAATTGCTTAAATTTGCTTTATATTTAAAAAAAGCTCTCTAATTTGTTTTTAAATACCATAATTTTCTGAAATATCCATCATAAAGCAGACTCTTACCCATTCCCAAGTTGATCCTTACCCAAATTAGTAAGAGTTTGAGAGCTGAATTTAGATACCCAAATTATTTTAATCTCGTCGCGTTATCCGCAATTCTCGTAACGTATTTTATCGAAAATAGTTCGGTTAGTATTTTTCATTATCTGAATTATCTATTTTCGTCCTTTACTCGATATTTCCCGTCCCGTTATTTTTTAGACAAAAAATAAAACACGGTCTGTTGGGCTGTAATAAAAAGACATAAAATGTAAATCTAATGTGTTGTTGTTTTCAACATACAATTAAGGTTGTTATGCCATTTGAAAAATAGAAAATGACATACATGTTAACCCATGATTCTAAAGGTATTCAGAATTTTTGTTTTCCAAACTCTAGGGTTGTGGAGGGAGAAGAGAGTTGTCAAATTTTTAAGAGTTTTTTTTCATAAAATATTAAACTGATATTCAATTTAAAGTTAAAGCAAAATAAAAGAAAATGTTACAGAACAATTATGGCCCAATACAACATAAAGCCCACACATAATATTTTATAGAACCAATTTTGAATCAAGAGAGGAAGCCCAATTAAAGAAGTATAGTCTTAGAAAGAGGGAAAGGTCCACATCACCTTCACGAAGACGAAGCGAACGGAGAAATCTGGAACATTGACGAAGCTTTTGTTGGGTTCTGAATGATTCAACTTATAGATTTTCTGAATGATTCAATGCAAGAGTTTGTCAGAGAGCCAAATTTGGTAAGAGAGTTTGCGATTTTGGAAGAGTTTGTGATTTCAGTTTTATGTTTCTTTCACCCCTCATCTTTGTCATCGACTTTACTTTGACCTCAATTGTAGGAAATCGACTGATTAGTTGAATCTTTGATTAATACTCTCATCTTCGTCACTCAAAAATTTCAGATCGGATAGAAACTTTAGTTGTAATCAATTGAACCGAATCCATGACATGCAAGAATTGTTGCTTGACTTCAAACTGATATTTTTCTTATGCTTTGATTTCCAGATTCCGGGCCAAAGTAAGCGATTCTGATTTTGATTTTCTTTTTTAAAAATCTTTTTCAACTATTTGTTAATTAGATTCATAATCTCCTCGATATAGTTAAAAAGAAAGCAAGGTATCTCTAATTGTATTTCAATATTTTCAAGTATAGATCAATAATTTTGAGTTTCTTAAAACTTTTCTTTTAACATTTGCAGATCACTATCACAAGTTATGTGGCAATCTCGGGACTGGATGAGTAATCACATTCTTCCAAGGCATTTTGCTCGATTCTCCACTTTCAATATGGCCAAAGTAAGTGTGTACATTTCCTCCTTTCTGTATTTTTCCAAGTATAGATAGATACTTGTTATGCAAATTTCTTTTTGTCTTCTTAAGTTGATAAATATTTGTTAATATACATATCTTTAGCATTTTTAGAGATTTGGTTATTGATAAACAATTCTGAAAATTTTCAATGTTGGAGAATTATTAGCATCAAATGAAATATTGCAAAACGATTTCAATGAGATGGATAGAAGCAACAATTATATCAAAGTTTGTTGTTATATTCCTCTACAAAAACGTGTATTTAGAAAGTCAAGTATGTTTAGAAAGACAAAAGGTAATAGTAAATATAACACGAAACATGTGAGAGTTCTTTAACTCATGAAATTGCATGATCATTACATTATAATAAAAATTGAATTAGACCGGAGTTTTCTATGGATCAACTTGTGTTATTTGCCTCTCTAAACGGATATATGTTCTTTTTCACACAATCTTTGCCTCCTACAAAGACAAATAAAAAGAGAAGTAATGTGATTGTTGTTTTCCTAACATTTACATCGAAAATTTTGAAAAACATACCTTCTTATCTGCTACGAAAATTTCATTAGTCTTTCTTTGTAGGTATGCAAGATCTTCAATTCTTCAATTCTAAATTCTGCAGTTGCCCTACACACCAAAATCTGAATTAAGGCTTCCTCTTTTTTGACATCTACTATGTTAACTTTGAACCCTACACAAACAGATAATAGTTATCAACTTATTTTAATAAAATCAAAGAAAAAAAACTGTAAAGCAAAGGAAGAAATTTTAGCATAACAACTAAAGATCATAAACTTCGAAAGAATGTTTGAGGTCATGAATGTTTGCAAGTTTTTCATTGGTTTTTGGATTATAGTTTTTGGTTTTTAGTTTTTGGATTCTGGATTATGGTTTTTAGATTTGTATTAAAAATAAAATTAAAAACTAAAAATATAAATAAATAAGTCAAGTCACGTTAAAAATGAAAAACTACTCAAACATAGATTTTGGATTTTCTTTGAAAATTGACAAAAACTAACAAAATCTGGATTCCCTATTTTTTGGGAAAACCACTTTTCTCATAATCATGATTGGCTATAAAGTAGATTTTATGAAAAACTAAAACTAAAAACCACTTCAAAATCTACAACCATTCATGGCCTGAATGAATTGTGAGTTTTGAAAATGAAAGTCGTAGGGCATTTATACTATTAAGAAAGTCGGCAACGGTTGTGAGGAAATATTCCTCGTATATTCCTTCGCAAGATTGTGTATATTTTGATTTTAAATTTTGAAAATTCTTAATTTTAAATGTAGATTTGTAGTATAATTCAGATTTGTTAAGAGTAGATGATTACGTATATTCTAGTTAGATTTTTTGTAGTGTTTGTTAAGTCAATCTTTCTATATTGATGATTAGGTTTATTTGTTTTGTATATATTTCCGAAATCCGAGGGTCCTAGCGCGTGAGAGAACACGTGCCCCTCTTTTTTCTCCCAATCTTCTTCCTCCGCCGTACAGATCTAGTTTTCGTTTTTTGGCCGGAGTGTGGTGGCTTCCACCGAGCACCGGCTCCGGCCCTCCTCTTCGTCCTCTTCATCTGATTGCTTTCCCCCTGTTCTCGTTCAGCCCCGTTGGTGGAGATTTTAGCCTCGTTCTGGCTCGTGTGTGGTCTCGGGTGGTGTTGGGTGTGGCTGAGCGTCGCTCGACGACGTTGGCGTCTTCCACCTCAAGATCTCCGGTCACCGCCTCTCGCCGGTCCAGCTTCTCTCCTCCTCTGTCGCCGCTCTCCGAAGGATCTCTGTCGAAGAAGGTGGTTGTTTCGTCGGATTTTGAGTGTCTCTGGTTCTAACGACGACGAGGGTCTGTTTGAGGCGTTTGAAGACGGCGGCTCTCCGGTCTCAAATTCAACGGTCCCTTTTCTCTCAACGGTCTCGTCGACTCTCCCTTTCTATCCCTTGGTTGCGGCCCTGTCATCAACGCGGCAAAGACTCACGCGTCTCGTGGTGAAGTTCTCCTTTCATCGGCGGTTTCTCTTCTAGCCTTTTGGTGGTCCTTCAATGTTCTATTGTTTGGATCTGGTGGGTTGGCTAGAGTTTGGCTTGGTGTTTGTGAGCTTCTTCGCGTTTCAAGGTTTGGTGGTTTTGCTTCCGGATCTGTGAGTCTCACCGCCAGTTTTGGCTTGGGGTTCCGAGTTTTGGGGGTTTGTTTCTGTCTCCTGTGATTAGAACATCGGAGATCCTTGTCGCAGCTTTTGCTTTGGTGAATATGTGCTTCTAGGGACTGTTGCTTCGGTGGCTTCAGTGGTAGTGTCGCTATCGTGGCTCGGTGGTGTTGGCCTGGTAGGAGTCACCTTCTTTGTGTTTTTGGCTTTGTTTACTAGGTTTTTCATCGTCGGTGGTGGCTCGGTGTCAGCGAGCCTATGGCGTCTTCGTTTAGTTTGTGTGGTTGGTCAAGGGTTTAGCTGTCGTGGTCCATGGTGGTGGAATGGTCTTCGTATGCTAGGCCTCTGTTGTGGCTCAATCCGTATCCTCCATTGCTTGATGTTGCTGTGCTTTGGTTTTGATGAGTTTTTCTGTTTGCTGCCTCGGGAAGTTGTGTATGTGTTGGTTTGAGCTTTGTTTTGGGGATTCATTAGCTTGGTGTTGGGAGGAGCTAGTAAGACCTTTGGATGTTAAGCGTTGTTTCGGCTTGGTGAAATCTGCTCTGTGCTAGCCGACCTCGGGTAATGAGCTTGGTAGAGGGAGCTTGCGTTTTTCGTTTCCTTGGGTCCGTGTGGTTCCGCTCTGAGTTAGTTCTTGGTTAGTTCGAAGTTCTGCTCTCACATGCTAGCCGACCTCGGGGAAAGAGCTTGGTAGAGTGAGTTTGCGTTGCTTGTTCTTAACTGTTGACGATTCAGTCTTCTCGGGCTACCGGTGAAAAAGCTTCCTTTCGTTTGGTTTTTGTTGATTCGATCATCGCCGTTTGTCATCATGTAACTCTTTCCCTTTGGTGGTATTTTTGAGAAATCTTCAAAATCGGTTATCACTTCATTGTTTCTGCAAACTTCACTGTTTTTGCTTTGATGTCAATGGACTGATTGTTCTTTGCTTTCATGTTTTTTATTCTTTTTTGGCATGAAACCAATTGTAGGAACTACTTATGTAACTCCTAAACTTTTCATTTTTAATGAAATATTTACATTTTTATCAAAAAATATATTTCCGAAATGGAGGGAGATTTTTATATAGATTTTTTTCTAATTTTATAGATATCAAGATCCGCACGTTTGCTGCCAAGATTTGGGTGAAAATATTCTCAAAAGCCTTTGTAATCGACATTTCTATAGATGGGCTATTGGGCCTACAAAACCAAACATGTCAAATGACATTTTCTAGAAGATCTGATATCAAAATCCACTAACCCAAGATTCGGCTCCTAAAATGAGAAAAAGATCCGCATCCTTTTGATTTGTGCTTTTCCAAAAATGCCCAACACTGACTTTTTTTTTTCTTCGAATGATTTTATTCCAGTGGCATAATATGTAATTCTTTACAAAACAAAGATTTCTATCCAAATGTCTGTATAGATTTACCTTGGTTCTTTATAAAATCAGAGTAACAACTTCTTTACTAAAAGTTAAAGACAAATTATAATAATGATAAATTTTTGTATGTATCTTATAACCCTACATTTCTACTCAGTTGTGATATGTGAATGATTGCCACGTTACCTAATCAAGAATTCCTAACTTTATCTTTATATATATAAATTTATTAAAAAGACCAGTCCGTTTCAATTTGGTAAGGAATAAGTTAAACAAACTCGTAAATGAGTATGAACCAAATCATAAATTTTTAATTTTGTTTAAAAAGTACGCAAAAAGAGGAAAGAAAATGACACTTCAATCTCTGACTATCAATGATTACATGCACTGAAAACTATAAAAATAACGCTCATTTTTACCATTTCGTAATTATGAGACAGTTAAGCTAATACAAGTTAGTAAATTGATACACAAAATTTTAATTCTATATAAACTACTGTAAGTGCTCATCAAATGTAGATTGAACTGTAGTCTATTGGTAGATGGCAATATCAGTTGCAATTTTAAATATTTTGTTCTAAGAAATTTGCATTATAAAAAATTTCTTTCATACTTTATTTTGAGTTGTTTATCTATTTGTTTTTTGTGTATTTCTTTACATTAAAAATGTTGAAAATTACCTAATATTTTGTATAGAAATTAATGTATTCTTCCTACACAAAAAACGTGGACAAAACTGATGTAAACGGAGAAACGGTGGGAAACTACATAACAATGACCTTTTGATTTCCTCAATTTAACAATACTTATACTAAATGGACAAAAATAAGAAGAAGAAGGAATAAGTTCAAAAACTCGTAAATGAATATGAACGGTTTTGGATAATTTTAATTTAATTCAAAAAGTTTTTTTTTCTTACGCAAAAAGAGAAAAGAAAATGACACTTCAATCTCTGACTATCAATACATGCACTGAAAACCATAAAAATAACGCTCACTTTTACCATCCCATAATTATTAGACAGTTAAGCTAATCACAAGTTAATTAAGGATCTATTTTACCTTTTTGTTCTTTATAAAATTAAAGTATCATATTTTTTAATAAAAGTTAGAAACCAACTTAAATTAATCAAACAAAATATCACATAAACTATATGATTAGTGAGATAATATAATTTGGCTTTGAGTTGTAAATATTTTTAAAATTTCATTTTTTGCTATATAATTATTATCCATTGTTACATTAGCCAAATAAACATTTATTACTATGAATTTTCGTAACGGTTTGAAATTTATGTACAACTAGGTGCTTGACCTCTCTTTTGTACATATATATAAAATTGATAGATAAAAAAATTAGACTAAATGATTCAAATATTCATTATATATGAATTTAGTTTTGTAATTAAAATTTTAGAAATGAAATTTTGGTAAGGAATAAAAATTTATAATTTGAGATAACAACCATGGCCATAACTTACTATTCATGTGTAATTTTAAATATCGATTTATTAATATCTAAAATATTATATATATATATATATAAACTATAAATAATTAATGTATGTATCATATTACTAACACTTTTTTTTCTTTTCAATGTTAATAAGTTTTGGTAAATTTTTTGACCGGTAAAAAATTTTGATTACTTAATTAAAAAAAAAAAACCTTTTCTAAAAGTTTTAGTCCAACGTATGGCTTCTTAAATCATATTTTTAATAATCATATTTGTTTAATATAAACGATACCCATAATATATTTAATTGAATGTATTAGAAAGACATTTGTATATTGAAGAGATTCTTCCTCTGTTTAATAATAAGTCTTGTTATATGGTTTTATTTTGTTCTATTAAATATATATATCTACTCATATTATTTAAAACAAAGTCTCATATGGTTTTCTTGAATGTATATGCTTTATTTTATTATTGTAATTTACGAAGTATATAAAAAAAAAATCACTAACTAATGCGTTAATAAAGGTTTACTTTATAAGAAAAGGTATTTTATATACAATTATTATTCTTATCAATTAAAATATTTACTAAATATTTTTATATTTTTTAAACGGTTCTACAAAGTTTTCGAACGTTGAGAACTAAATACGCTTAAAACAAATTAGGATATGGTGGTATAATACGCGAAATGTCTACTGCTAAATTTTATCTTTCACTGAAACCATATTTCAATATTATTATTATTTTTATTTTATTTTTTCCATATTTCAATATTGTCTATTTGTATGTTGAAGTTGAACGTTAATACGTAGCATTCTTTTCTTTTTCTTTTTTTGTTTGTTTGTTTGGCTACAAGGATTACCTAGCATTCTTTTTTTTTATATAAAATTAAAATATATTTAATAACTTTCAAAGAGAGTGATTGGAAAAGTTTAGTATGTCCCGAAAAACGTTATAGAATGACCGGCAAATAAATGTTCAGCGCCAATACGTAGCATTCTTTTCTATCGTAAAGCATGTTATCAGTTATCTTATATTCCTGTATTGATATAAATGTGGTTTTTACATAACAAACTTTGTAATTTGTCATCATTATTCTTACTAATTAAATATATTAACATCTTAAATTCTCAATTTGATCATTTGAAGTGGAGGTTATAATTGGTATTTTAATGTAAATGATATATTGAAATTCGATAACGACACTTAATTTAGGGAAAAACACTTTAAAACGACAATTATAATTTCTGCTCTGGTTATTTATAATTTATGCTCTGATTATTGTTGTCACCAAGATATGCTGAGTTTTTGGGAGCTATGAATTTCATACTCCATTGTATTATTAACCATTTAACAAAATAGAAGAGTGTATTTTTCATTAACCTATACTTTTTCTAACTGAATAAGGATAGTGTATTGCAATGTAATTTTTAATAGCATGTAACTAACAACAAAATCACATAAAAAGTTGTGGTGGTGATTTGAAAGGCTGGTTAGCAAATTCTATTAGCTTTCTAATAAACCATCCAATAGACACAAGACTAGTGTCTATAGATCGCAAGTAACGAATGGTCTGGCACTACAAACCATACTCCCTTTGTTCAGAAAATCTACAATATTTCACACATATTAACAAACAATAAATGTTTAATAATAAATACATTAATTTTGTTTATTAAATAATTTCATATATATATATATATATATATAAATCAACAATAATGCAACTATTTAAACACTCTCAGTTAATATTTCTTGAAATTTACAATTTATTAACATTAACTAATAAACATATATAAATTTTTTTAGAAAATTAAACTTTCTAAAACAGAGGAAATATATCTTAACAAAAAGGTATTTCAAATTACATTTATTCAACACACAGATATTAAAATTAGACATACTATCCTGTTAAGTAAAAACTAACATAAATTTGCAACTATCAATTTAAAACTATACAACTGATCAATACACCGTATATACATCAAATTACATGATTTATATTGACATGTTCAACATGATTTTTAACGATGTTCATATATGTCTTATCAATTTTTGATGTATTTATTGATTTCTAAATAAGTATTTATTGATGTTCATATGTTTTATCAAATTTTGATGTTTTATTAAGTATCCAGTAAAATACCAGTGTACTAATAAATGGTCAATAAGAAAAATTTATTTTTCCAAAAAAAATTTATTCTTTGATTTAAGAAAAAATAATTCCATAAAATTTTCATAGAAAGGAAAAAAAGAAAAGGTTTTTTTTTTTTAACATATATCCTTCTTGATTTTTATGTGTTAGTAACGGCTTCTCTTATGATTGTATTTTGGAGTTTTGCTAATGAGCTCACCTAACTCTTTATATATAACTCTTCTCCTATTTCTCTTTCTTTCACCATCCTTAAACGTCTCTTTCTATCTTATTTTTTTTTAATATAAGACATTCATAAAACCAGAATAAATCTAACAAAAACGATAAAATGAGCATTCAATTCAATATGCCTTATGCTCAAAACTTGGCACAAGAGGGGTTTGTCTGGGGCATATCCAATTCTGATGGTTCTGGTTCTGGAGGCGGCTGCAGAGAAATCGAGAAGCAATTGCCTCCACCACAACCTGCGTATCTGTTGGAAACTCCGACTGCGAAAGCTGCTCAAGGGAAAAAAAGGGCGGAACGAAATGATAATAATCATCCAGAAGAATCACATGATCATGAAATACATATTTGGACCGAAAGAGAAAGGAGGAAGAAGATGAGTGACATGTTTTCTAAACTGCATGCTTTGCTTCCCCAACTTCCTTCTAAGGTATGATTTAAGAACAAATAATTTTTTTTTTTTTTTTTTTTTGCTAAATACACAAATATAATTAGATGACTTTATTCTAGTCAACAATAAATATATATATTAATTACGCTTGTATTTTCTGATTGATAATTCACATCTGGAAATTTGTAATTAATTTTTATAACAAGATTTTGCAGATGAACAATCAGTCATATAAAATTACATATATGTGTATATATAACTCAAAATATAATTTCATGAGGAAAAAAAACATTTGATTTGGAGAATCAGGGTTTAATCTTATCCTACTGCAAAAGAAGGATTTTTTTTTATAGTCTCTGAGAAATGAAATTAAATAAAACCCATCGTATTTCTTTCTCACGCCGATTGCTATGTTTTAGATTTCAATTTATTTAACTGCTTACGCTTGTTCCTTTTCAGATTTTGTTTCACATATTTTCGCTTTTTATAAGAAATTATTCCAATATATGTCACTTAAATTTGGTCTACTTTGGAAAAGCCATCAAGATTTGGAATTTTTGTTTCTTGTTCATCTTAATTCCATTATCCCCTTTTTCCTAATTCTTTTCTTGTGGATGTTATGTATATATATTATAGCAAAACTATCTAAAACTATTTGAAAACCCTGCAATTTTTTTCTATAAAATGTATATATGTATATTATATTTTTTGGCCTGATGTATATCTTTTATATTTTTCTTAAAGATTATAAATCTTCATTTATATACAAATATGCATATATATATATATGTATATTGAACCAGAGTCCTATTTAAATCCACGAATCACCATGGTAAAAAAAAGTCTTGTATTATAAAATAGTAAATGAAAAAGAACTAATATGTACATTTCTGTATCAGATATCTTATGTTAAGCAGAATCATATATTCGAATATTTTAATTTTGTTCCACAGGCAGATAAATCAACAATAGTAGATGAGGCAGTGGATTCCATTCAAAAACTTAAACGAACTTTGGAAAAACTTCAAATGCAAAAGCTTGAGAAACTTCACTGTTCTTCTGCCTCAAACACAACTTTTGCTTACGCTCCATCTTCATCCTCTTCTCCAACAACTCTCCTCACACCAATATCAAACCATCCCCAAATGCTTACTGTAGGCGCCACCGCAACAGATTCTTACTCCCGTGAAGCTTTCTTGGCCGATCAAATATCTTTTTCCAATGCTGCCACCATGAACCTGCCTTACCCTTGTAATGACCAGATCATGGCGTTTGATACTTGGTCCTCACGTAATGTCGTGCTGAATATTTGTGGGAATGAAGCTTTTTTCAATTTCTGTTGCCCTAAAGACAAATCAGGGGTTTTCACTTCTGTTTGTTACTTGTTTGAGAAGTACAACATTGAAGTTTTGTTTGCTAATGTCTCCACTAATGTTTTCCGAAGCACCTACATCATCCAAGCTCAGGTACATATTTTATATAAAAACATATTTTTTTATCATAGGATCCTCCATGTGGTGGTATTTAGTATGCTTTTTTTCTCTCCATGAAACAGGTAAATCCGACTTATGAGAGTCAGATATTGGGAAATGGATTTGGAGTTGGGGAAATCTTCAAGCAAGCTGCTCAAGAACTGGTGTTATATGTTTCATCTCCTTGAATCTGGGTTCTTCGGTTTGAGTTTTAAGTGTTCTCTAGGGTTTTCTTTTTGTATTTTTCAAAGTCCCATCTCTTTGTTTAGGCAGAGAGATTAACTTGGAATTTTCACTTTAAACCCCATTATCAAGAAAAAGAAAAAGAATGAGAATAAGAGAAGATGCTTGTGCGAACATTGTTGTAGTGACTTTCTAATGATATTTCTTTATCAATGTATTGGCAAAATATTGTCCAATGAGACATTTAACCGCAAAATTTCTTTAAGGTTAAGATGCAATCTATTTTCCAGGTTCTAACCAATTCTCAAGTTTGGGAGTGAACAAATTTGTCATCCCACCTTGTCCTAAACTTTTTATACTGTAATGATTTTGAATTCTATATATTAAGGATAAGATAACATATGGAATAAAATGAAAAAAAGAATTTTCCCCATCAAAGAAGAATTTCATTAAAGAATACAAAAAACAATAAAGTTCACGGGAAAGTAACAAAGCAATCATGCGAAACCCACTTCCAACAAGATGATAGCAAAAGGCGAGCAACACAAGGGAGAGGTTTCAACGGCAAACGTGAAAACAGAGAGGCTATATTCACAAAGAACGAAGGGATCCAATTACACTATGTTATATTGCATAGATCTTCAACCACCTTAGATATCTTTGAGAAGATCCGGCCAAGAGGACAAATGGGATAAGGAATCGATTAGAGCCAACAACTTATTTTATATTTTTCAGGGCCACCAAATTATACTTTTTATGACGATAGGTATCTTAAAGAACACACACTTTTTCACTAATTTTTTTAATAAAATATTTAATACAATTTTCATAATTTTAAAGCTAACAATATTTAAAATTTTAAATAATAAATACAAAAATTACAACAATTTTTTTTTTTTTTTGGTCCACTAGTTTCAATGAACCGACCTTGTCCTTAACAATATATGAGGATGATCTCATATCTAGGCATCATAACACTTCTCACTATCTCAAAAGCTCTCTTATTATATCTTGAAGTTTCAAACAGAGCAAACCAATTTGGCCTGTCCTTTGTGAAGGATAGAAGTTCTAATATGAAAACCCAAAATTGCTACCCAAATTTTTAGATGAATGTAATGGTTTGATAACATCCATCTATGAAGCTCCAAATGTTACATTTTCTAGTCGCTTTCTAAGCCCACTACCAATTCTTTACATGTAAATTCATAGGAGTTTTATTATATACTTTAAACTCTGTGTTATGATGTTATCCATCCATTTATTATATATTGTTAATTTGTGACAGATAAACTATCGAGACATTAGAATATGTTTAGTTCTAAATGGTCTTAGAATTGCAATATCGAGATTAATAATAAAATCATTAACTAACTTACAATTTTTGTTGGAAAAAGCATGAAATTATATGTAAATATAAGAAATTCATGTAGTCCAAGGGAAATATTAGTGAGCTAATCAAATTCTAGAGTACATTATATTTGTAAGTTCAATTATGAAATCTTATTTATTTTCATTTGGTTTGGTTGTGTGTACCATATATTATATCCCATTATATATGCGCATATAATGTAAATATAATCAACCTAATACTTTTTTTTTTTGTTTTTGAACTTAACTTTTAACATGTGGTAGAAATTGTTTTGAAATCTATACTCCAGTCTAAATAATCCTCATATTTTTGTTTGTTTTTGAGTTTTAAGGTGATTGGACTGTGAGTTTTAAGTGTTCTCCGGGTTTTTTTTTTTGAAAAATTCCCATCTCTTTGTTTAGGCAGAGAGATTAACTTAGATTTTTTTTCACTTTAAACCCCATTATCAAAAAAAAAAAAGAAAAAAAGAATAGAAAAGATGCTTGTGCGGATATTGTTGTCTAGTGACTTTTGTTGGACCTCAAAATCCCGGTCTGGATTTTTTGGCAACAAAGTAACTTGAGGTTCAGAGACAAGAAGCTTCAGCCCAATTGATGACAAGAAGGATTAGAGTTTATGCCGTTGTCGAATTGGGATTTAGGGTTTATGTTGATGGGATAGCTGCGCCTTGTTGAAAGGCTGCCTACGTACCCTTGAAGAGGGATAAAGCCATTTGTAGTTCATATTAGGAAGACGATTTAGATCTATAGATCGGTTCTCAGAGATGTGTATTATTCGAGATGATTCGAGATGATCTTTGGAGAGGAGCGTAGCTCCTTATTTATAGTGATTTGAGGAGGTTGAGGTCCTCCTTTTCCTTGTTGAATTAGAGTTGCCTTTTCATCCAAGGTTTCCTTTTCGATTTCGATTTCCTTTTCTGTATTGATTAAGTCGGTTAAATCTTCATGGGCCAATCCGGTTGGGCTTTCAGAGAAGTCGGTCTTGATTTAGATCGGGTTATGGTAAGGGTGCTAAACCCGGTACCAACAGTAAGTCCCCCCCCAGTTCGTTCAAATGAGAACTTGGTCGAGTTTGGCGAATTTAGAAGTAGATGACCTGATGTAAATCGAGAACGACTTGTATCCTTATGATGTGAGACTTGAACTTGATGAGGATGAGAACTACGTCGTAGAAACTTGATGCGAAGATGAGCTCAACTTTAGATAACCGACACAAGGTGAAACTCGACTTTAGAAAACCAATGCAAGGCGGAGCTCGACTTACTTTGCTGAGATATTTGATGTTGAAGAGACCAGCGCGATAAGCTTGTTTTGATGCCCTGCAATTTAAGTAGTCTTGATGATCCTTTGAATTTCTCTTCTAATTGCGAGCGTAGAGCTCGGCTTCTCGAATGATGTAAAACGAATGTGAGGATGGTCGATGTATTTGTTCTTTCGGTTGCAAGCGCATAACTCGGCTCAATGACTCGTTTGAGTTCGACTTGTTTGTGAGCGTTTGAGCTTGACTCGTTTGTGAGCGTTTGAGCTCGACTCGTTTGTGAGCGTTTGAGCAAGACTTGTTTGTGAGCGTTTGAGCTCGGCTTAGACTTGATGCGAAACTGGGTTCGACTTAAGTTGAGAAGGTAAAATCGATTTACGATGCGACATTGAGATTTGCTTAAGATGCGAAGCTAGGTCAGCTTAACTTACGTAATTGAGATCGGCTTATGATGCGAAACTAGGTCGGCTTATACTGTGAGTGACGGTGAAGTCGACTTGTTGAAAAGAATAGATCGAGGAAAAACGGAACGGCGAGTAGAGCGAAGCCAAAGATTCGCGTAGGTCGGAAACCAAAGCGTCGCATCTTCTTTATAAATATGAGATCCGCATTGCTCATTCTTCACTCTTCGTTTAAGACAAAAGGTAGACTCTTTCTCTCTGATCTCGAGCTTTTCTTTGCTTTATTATTTTCGTTTATTTTCCGGGAAAGTCCGCAGCTGTATCGACAGTGGTTGCGAATGAGGAAGAATGGTCTGAAGAGAACTCCCCAAACTTCTCAAATAGGCGAGTTGAAGAAGCTGAGACTGTGGAGGAAGAAGAAGAAGAAAATGTTGAGGTTGAAGAGGACGAAACCGAGGAAACAGATGCAGATGAGAGTCCTATTCCGAGCTCATCTTGGCGGGCAAAGGGGAAAAACAGAGAGGAAGACGGCAGAGGGGACCTCGGAGGCCGAAAGCCAAAAGAGGACCTGAATTCTTTACTTGTGACAACCAGAGCGATATTTTACCGAGCTGGAGTGATGCCAACTCGATTCAGGCGATGAGGTCTTGGTGCCATATTTCTGATGAGGCCGAAATAATTATTATAGATTTTAACGAGCGTCCCTGGCACTGTCCCCGTGGATATGCATCCCTTTACGAGTCGTTCTTCCACGAAGGATATCTCTGGTTTCCTCTACTCGAGCTGTTGGTCGTCTATTGTCGAAAAAGAGGACTGGCCTTATCTCAATTGACTGCTAAGTCGATCTGTCACATAATCGGTCTGCTTGTTCTTGCGGCGGAGGCGAACGTCGGCATTAGTAGCCAGTTCTTGGAGGAAGTGTGTCAGGTTAAACGGGTTAAGGGGGCACTCTTCTATGTCTCTATGAAGCCGAAATTCAATCTCATTACTCACGAAAGGGGTGATAATCTGAAAGGATGGCAGAGGCATTACTTCTTCGTGAAAATAGACGACCTAACTTCCTCCCTTCCTGCTAACTTTTTCTACAGGAGATGGGTCGCCGGATATGGTAGTCTTCAGTTCGGCTTTCATTTCAAGATTTTTGTGTATTTTTGATCGAATATATGCTCTGTTTTGCAGCTATTCACGATACATTTCGGGCTCAACCAGTAGATTTCCCTGAGAAGGTCGCCGCTATAAAGAGGTTAGGTCTTCAAAAGTGGCCGGAAATTCACCAATCGAGGATTACTTATGCCCAATCTAAGCTTTTATCCGGTATGTGACCGATTGTTATTTTGCTCTAAGTCTTTTTGTCGATCTGACTTTCATTTGCTTTCTTCATTTTAGGCAAGTGGGAAGTGTCTCCGGATCGTGTCGATCCTATTACTGAAGAAGAAGAAACAATGGCTCTAATCGACCTTGATGATGGTCCTAGCTTTGCAGGCGAGCATTTCTTGTAATGGCGTCCTGATCCGAGCTACGTTGTTGTTTGTAGGCGGGCCGAGTAATGAACAATTTTTATGAGAAGTTAAACTTCAATGCTACTCGAGCTGAGGAGGCACTCCTAGAGGCGTCGAAGATAGATCCCTTGTGAATGCTCAACTTGCATACAACCAGGAGCGTGAGCGAGTTAAGGAGCTTGAAGCCGAACTGGAGCAAGTAAAAATCGAGCACAATGACTACCTGATAAGGTGTATCAGGGCAGAGTCAGAAAATGAGTCTCTTAAGGGCGAGCTCGAGGTTCTTAAGAAGGAGAAGGCTGAAGCCGCGAAAAGAATGGAGGAGGAGTGTGAGCGACTTAGGACGTCCAGGGCGGCTTGTATTTCCAAAGAGCGTCTCATTAAGGACGAAATTGTTAAGGGCTGTCAGAGTATTTTTGACAAGGTAAAGGCGTTCCTTGTCGACATGGAGAAGGCTGTTGACGTTACGTCTTTGTATAGGCAGGCCAAAGGAACTCGCGAGGCTTTGGAAATGCTCAATGAAGATGGCGAAGCGATTCCTGATGCAAGGATTGCAGAGTTTGCAGAGTACGAGAAGCAGTATAGAGAAGAGGCTTTGCAAATGAGCACTGTCGAGCTGCAAGAAGACGAGTTGGATGTGCAGAGGGTTATTGGCGGATTGCCGCTTGCTGATCAGGCCGATGTGGGTCCTTATGGTTCAAACGATGGTTTGACAATCAATGAAGTTACTTTGAGCATTCCTCCTCCGCAATTGCCTGAAGACTCCTCTGCTCAGAAGACGGCCTAAATTTTTTGTGGTTTTTGTTTTTGCTTTCTCCTGACCGGATGTGGTCTTTATTTCGGAGGTTGTATTGACATTGCCCGGAGGGGTTTTTTACTCGCTCTTTTTATGGTAAGTATTTATGTCGACCTCGTCGTTTGTCTTGTGTTTGGAGTTTGTGAAGACATTTAATCGACTGTGTTGATAGCTTAAGGCCGAGATTAAATCGAACTGATAAAGAAAAATTGTTTAAGTACCTCAGCCGGATTGAGCTAAACAACTGTAGGAGTAATATTGGATAGATTGCTGATCTGAAAAAGTTGAAGAGTTTCCTGAATAGGATGAGTGAGAAGCTTGTGTAACGTGGATCGGCTTACTGTGCGAATCTAGGTCGGCTTATTTAGCGATCATATTCTTCATTTGGTAAATCCGATCTAGCGCAGAACGTCTTCTGCCTTACCAAGATTAATTTACCTGGTGGCAAACTCGAAACTTGGCTGGTGGCAAGGTTGTTTGGCTTACTGCGTTCCAAGTGTTTTGGTAAGAAAGGTGCGGGACTGGCCCCATCTTTAGGTTTTTTTGGATGCAACTTTAGAAGAAGTCGACGTTCTTTCTAAGAGGTCGACTTATACTCTTACCTAGAAAATGTCCAAGTCAGGCCCTGATTTCGCGAGATGTGTTCGACTTAATTTATCTCAGGTGACTTGGAGCGGTAAAATGCGGGAACTGGGCCCGGCTTTTAGGTAACAGAAGCGAGTTGCGACCTCGACTTATACTTCCCCCTTTTAGTTGTCTAAAGTCTGGCCCCGATTGTGCGGTTGTCGACATATTTGTCTCGGACGACTTGATTATTTTTGGGACTGGTCCCGGCTTTGTTTGGATAATGTTCCGAGAGGATCGAATACCTGGCCAGAGCATCGAACATCATGAACAACTACCGGTTTTAGGACATTAAGTCGACATAAAGGACTTAGGAGTAGATTCCGAAAAAATAACCCGGCTTTTAGACTGATGTTTGTATGATGGAGATCGACTCTTTACCAAGTAAAACGAGATATGACTGTGGTGAGAAACAGAGAGGCGTAGCTCGATCTTTTTATGTGAAAATTTAAATTTTATGTGGCCAGGGTGTCGACGTAGGAATGCGAGATTGAGCTCGGCTTTAAGTAATGCGACGCATGATGCTCGACTTAAAGATATATGAGGCATGATGGTCAGCTTAGATAAATGTGCAGCTAAAGTAAATGTGTAGAAAATGTGAATAATGATTAGAAAAACTTATCTTAGTGGGAGATGGTGTGAACCGGAGGTGATGTCGTAGAGGCTTATCGTGATGAGTGAACAGAGATGATGTTGCTTAACTACTTGTTGATGTAAAACGCTTATTTTAGCTGCCTTGTAGATGCACGAATAAATTCGAAATGAACCGTTAAGTTTTCGATCCCATCGTTGAATCTCTAGCCAGTAATACCATGAATCTCTCTACCAATTTTCAACCAGATCTGAGTTCGAATAAGCTTCCTACGTCTTTTTGAAGATGCTGCAACAGACCAGTTTTCTGCGTTTCTGCAGGTTTGAATGATTTTGGGCCAACTTCCAGGTCGATTTGTGAATGGAGCCTAACTCTGGTTCAGACGACGTTGGTTTCTGTAGATTGCTTGCAGCAAGATCTTTTCAAAGACACATTTATGGAACTCTAACTTCTTCTGAACCGTCGGGAAAGTATCTCACAAAACCTCTAGTCGCATATTGAATCTCGGTTCAGACTTAGCACAGATTGAAGACAGTTTCTTCTGTTTTTTGCGCTGGAAGTAACGCTCATAACTTGTTGAGGATAAGTCTGAGTAAAGCTTCGTTGATTAATATGAATTCTTGAGTTGATGATAGTCATGTTGGTGGATTCTTCTTGGCCAGTCGGCGTTATCTCCAGCGTTAAAGAGCCTCTAAAGTTGCCTCTTCCACACTTGCTTGAGTGCTATGAATTTTTTTTTTTTTTTTTTTTGGTTGAGTGTTCTTTTCTTGTTTAGCTCGTCATACTATCATCTTCTCGTAGCTCGAGCATGTTTTTGTGTAGCTTGGTTGATTGAGGAGTGTTCTTATTGTTGTATCTTTCTTTCATTTAGCTCGGTAGCTGTCTTCTCTTAACTTGAACGTTTTTCTTTTTCTATGATCTGTTCTTTTTCCTAGCTGTGAGTGATGAAAGCATTGACAAGAACCAGTATCTTCTTCTTTTAGCTCGGTAAACGAGCGTCTTCTCCTAGCTTGGTTAGTGAGCATGATGGCTATGGAGGCGATCGAAACATGATAGGAGTGATGGTGTACTCCGACAACAAAAACGATGGTTTGGATTTGGAGGCAGTGATGGTGTGCTCTGACAACAAAAATGATGGCTTGGATTTGGAGGCAGTGATGGTGTGCTCCGACAACAAAAATGATGGCTTGGATTTGGAGGCAGTGATGGTGTGCTCCGACAACAAAAACGATGGCTTGGATTTGGGCGACAGTGATGGCTTAGATTTTTGCTATTCACAAGTCCTCGTGCCGAGAAGTAGGTCAATGAGTTGCCGGACCTGTCATGATGAATAGACAAGCTCGAATCTTGACTTTGTGTTGTTGTGTTTGTGTTTGTGTAAGCTTCCAACTCAGAAAACAATCGTTTTGGTAGCTGAAACAGAGGAGCTGAATAAAGTTGTAGATAAAGCTTGTTCTGGGCGGATCCAAGGAGTTGATGAGATTATGTTGAGCTTCGAGAAATCGGAGCTGACGGGTTCAATGTAGACTGAATTGGACTTTCTTCTCATGATAGCGCGTTTTCGCTCTAGTCACCCACGAGATTTTCACATATTTCTGTTGTAGGTTTTTCAGCAGTTTCTTGTCTAGGAATAAAGTATCACCGCGGCTGGAGCTTAATAGAGATTAATGAGCCATCAAGTTCCGTGGATTCCTGAGTGGATGATTGGTATGCTGATATATTCTTTTTTCGTAGACGGCGTTATCTCTTGTACTAGAGAGCCAGCATCTTCAAAATTTCTGCTTCAACTGCTCTGTTTTATTGTCTTCTTCTTCCTTATTCTTTTGGTTATGTTTTGCTTTGCCTGAACTTCTATATACTGGTATTATTCATCGTCACTTCTCTATATTTTCATGAAAAATATCTCTCTCAATGCTTCGCCTATGTGATGATTATGATGGCTTCTCATTTGTAATGTTCCGACGACGATTATCTTCATCTTTTTAGTTTCTTCTTGTTTCTGTTATTCTCAAAGAGTAAGCTTCTCTGTAAAGCCTGCAGAAGCTTTTGTGATTGTTTCAAGTGATTGAGGTTTTGAATGTATTCAACTGATGTGAGCTTTGTTTTGCCTTCGTAAGTTGCTTCAAATCACGTTTGGGTGCGATCCTTGATATCACCAGTTGTTCGGAGCTTCTTCTTTAACCTTTAGATTTTTCTTTCTTCTCACAAGTTGATGGACGTGGCAGAGCTCTCTCTTCTTCTTTTTTTTCCTTTTTTTTTTTTTTTTTTTTTTTTGGCGATGACGAAACTCTGTTTTTCGTAGAATTGAGTTGAGAACTCTCTTGTGTTGGTGGAGCTAAAGCGTTGTTAATATGCAATCTTGGTCTTGGTAGAGCTTGTTCTTGACGAAGTTATGCTCAATTGGCGATCTAATGAAATTGTCGATCTCGAATATATGTGAGGTTTGATCTTGTTCAATGGTGTTGGGATTGCTTAGAAGTGAATACGCAGATGCAGTGATACAGAGCGGATAAATTGCATGATGGAGATGAGGTCGGTCTCTGTAGAAAGATAACTCTTGGGGCTTTTCGTTGATATGTTATGGGTCTCGTGGCTTTTTGTGGTTCATCGGGAAACTTGTTTAGAAGCTGGGTGATTAAATTGCAATGGATCTGCGTTTTAGGGTTTTTGACAGATTGTGTCGGTCTCACGAAAACGGCGATAACTCTCATGTTACAGCTCCGATTGAGGCGAGGTTGGGTTCTTTAGAAAGCTAACTCTCGGGGCTTTCGATAGATAGATTATTCGTCACTTGGGTCGTCGTACTCCCTCGGGAAATCGCTCCGAAAGTAGGCGGTCTGAATCTGTTGATCTCTATAACGAATTGAAGGTTGTGTTGTCATCATCGTCGAACTGTTGGGTTTCTTGCGTGAAAATCTCTTTAATCCCCACAGACGGCGCCAACTGTGGGAGCTCAAAATCCTGGTCTGGATTTCTTGGCAACAAAATAACTTGGGGTTCAGAGACAAGAAGGTTCAGCTCAATTGATGACAAGAAGGATTAGGGCTTATGCCGATGTCGAATTGGGATTTAAGGTTTATGTTGATGGGATAGCTGCGCCTTGTTGAAAGGCTACCTACGTACCCTTGAAGAGGGATAAAGTCATTCATAGTTCATATTAGGAAGACGATTTAGATCTATAGATCGGTTCTCAGAGATGTGTATTATTCGAGATGATCTTTGGAGAGGAGCGTAGCTCTTTATTTATAGTGATTTGAGGAGGTTGGGGTCTTCCTTTTCCTTGTTGAATTAGAGTTGCCTTTTCGTCCAAGGTTTCCTTTTTGAGTTCGATTTCCTTTTCTGTATTGATTAAGTCGGTTAAATCTTCATGGGCCAATTCGATTGGGTTTTGAGAGAAGTCGATCTTGATTTAGATAGGGTTATGGTAAGGGTGCTAAACCCGGTACCAACAACTTTCTTTTGGTAATTGTAATGATATTTTTCTTTATCAATGTATTGGAAAATATTTTGCAATGACCCATTTAAGCGCAACATTTCTTTAAGGTTAAGATGCATTATATTCGTTTGGATAAATATAAGTACAAATGCAATCTATTTTCCGAGTTCTCACCAATTGAAGTAGGCAGTGAACAAATTTGGCATCCCACCCTGTACTAATTAAACTTTTCATACTATTGTGATTTTGAATTCTATATATCGAGGAAAATATCAGATGAAATAAAATTAAAAAATATTATTTTTTCCATTAAAAAAGAATTTCATAAAAGAATGCAAAAATAATAAAGTCAGGGAAAAATAACAAAGTATGCATGAAAATATCAGTTGAAAAAATCATAGGCAAATTACTAAACTCACTACCAACAAGATGATAGAAAAAGGCGAGTAGCACAAGGGAGATGTCGCGATGACAAACCTGAAAATATAGAATAATTTGGTAGGGAGTAAGCTCAAAAACTCGTAAATGAATATGAACGGTTTCAGAAAATTTTAATTTAATTCAATAAGTGGTTTTCTTACGTAAAAAGAGAAAACAAAACGACACTTCAGTATCTGGCTATCAATGATTACATGCACTGAAAACCATAAAAATAACACTCACTTTTACCACCCCATAATTATTAGACAGTCAAGCTAATTAAAAAATAATTAAGGATCCTAATTTCACCTTCATTTTTTTTATAAAATCAAAGCAAAAGCTTCTTTAATAAAAGTTAAAACAACTTAAATTAATCAAACCAATGATCACATAAAAAATATCTGATTAGTGAGATATTAGAATTTGGCTTTAAGTTGATATAAATTTTAAAAAAATTATATTTTCTTTGTTATAAAACTATTATTCATTGTTACATTAGCAAATAAAGATTTATTAATATGAAGTTTTGTATAATGGTGTGAAATTTATGTATAGTTAGGGACTTGACCTCTCTTTTGTGCAGATATATAAAATTGATAGATAAAAATATACTAAAATGTCTTATTATTGATGACTTTAGTTTAGTAATAAAAAATTTACAAATGAAATTTTGAGAAGGAAGAAAAGTTTATAATTTGAGATAGTAACTATGGTCATAGCAAACAGTAGATGTGAAAATTTTAAATATCAATTAATTAATATATATATATATATATAATATATGTATGTGTGTGTGTGTGTTAGAAATTATAAATAATCAATTTATGTATGTATCTTATTACTTACGGTTTTTTTGGTCAACGCTAATAATTTTTGGTTAATTTTATAAATAGTACAAAAAAATTTATACTTTATAACAAGCCACTACAAAAAAAAAGAAGAAGATATATTGCATCATTTAAAATGAATCAATCAAATAAATGGTATTAATTTGAGTTACTTATTAATGTTAGATACAAAATTTATGAATTTAAAATATTTACAATAAGTGATGTCATTACTAATATATATATATATATATTAATTTATCTTAATTTATAAATGATGTTAATTATATATTATATATATTAATTTATATTAATTTACTAATATATAATATATTCTTAATTTACTAATATATATACAATAAGTTATCTTAATTTATAAATTATACAATATGTAATATTGTATATATTATATTAATATATAAATTATAATATAATATATAATATTATATACAATATTTACAATATTATATGTAATATTGTATAAGTATATTACATATTTAATATACTATATTATATATTATATTATAAAATATATTATATTTATAAATATCTTAATTTATAAATTATACAATATTTATAAATATAAAATATGTAATATATTCTTAATTTACTAATATATATACAATAAGTAATTTATCTTAATTTATCTTAATTTACTAATATATATATATATATTAGTAATGATGCAATATATATATATATATCAATTAAAAATGATGCAATATTCAAATACATAAAATAAGTGATGCAAATACCTTTTAGTAGTATTTTATTTTCTAAAGGTTTTAGTCCAAAATACGGCTTCTTAAATCATATTTTTAATAATCATATTTGTTTAATATAAACGATATACAAGATATATTTAGTTGAATGGTATTAGAAAGACATGTGTGATCATCTTGAACGTCATAATAATTCTTGTTATATGGTTTTATTTGTTCTATTAAAAAATACCATTTATTTCTATTATTTTATAAAAGAAAATCATATAACTTTTAAAATGTATATCTTTTATTTTTATTATTTTAATTTACGAAGTATATAACAAAAAAAAACACACTAACTATTGCATAAGTAAAGGCATAATAGACCAATTTTATATAGTTTTCTTGATATATGAAAAAATGTTAACAACAGTTATAATTAAATGGAGATAAAATCTGATGGCTCTAATGACATAAATGTAAAACTAATTTGATGTTAGTTTAAACTTTAAAGTATCATTTTATGAGCCATAGTTTTTTTGGTTCATTATATATTTTTAAGTTTCTCTTTCAATTTCTCAAGTAATCTACAAAATGATAAAAGATGTGAAAATATATGTATATATATAAAGTAGTAACATTTGTTTGGAAAAACCTCGATAAACACCGAGAACACACTGAAAAAAAAGAACTGTAAAAATCCCAACAAACCACATTTTCCATCATTTCCTTTAAAATATTGGTATCACCCTCAACTGTAGGGCATCCCACTTCCCATTACTAGCTTATTCATACACCAAATTAATATTATAATCATTGATTGTTTTTTGAGAAGTTTTCTTCAGATAATTCGATCATGAATAACTCCTCTTCCGACCACCAGTGAATTTAAATCTTGTTTGTCCCTTAGAGATAAAAAAAAATTTCACCCATGAGATTTTTGAAACCATCAAATTCGAAGCTCTTTAAAAAATAATTCTCCTCTGAAATAGATTACAAAGCTCCAAACTGTTATTATACGTACAAATATATGAATTGTTGGTGATATATGAATTTTATTTCTAAATATTAAAATTCGAACTTGCATGGATTTTTAATTAAAAATTAAATTTCAGAATGTAAAACTAAGACAAATATAAATTTGGAATAAAGTAATAGAAAGTTAATTACTTTTTGGAATTCTTTTGTCGGCATTTTCAGTGGGGAAAGATTATCTTTAAACATTTTCTTAAGAAAAAGTACATCATATACAACTATTATTCTGATCAATTAAAATGTTTTATAAATATTTGAATATCTTTTAATTTTTAATACAAGTTTTTCAAACGTTGAGAACTAAATACGCTAAAAACAAATTAGGATGTGGTGGCATAATACGTCAATCAATAGTCTTTTATGCTAAATTTTGTTTTTCACTAAAGCCATATTTATGTATTGTCTATATGTATGTGAAAGTTAAACGTTAATACGTAGCATTTTTTTTTCATTGCAAAGTATGTTGTATTTAAGTATTTAACTATATATATATTCATACTAATATTATGGAAGTATAATTATAAAAATAACTTTGAATATATTAAATAACCTATGCAACGAGCCAACGATATTACTAAATAGCAATAATAAAAATTAGATTAGAAAATGGTAGATTTTTCTTCTGAATGAACTAAAAATATTTGATTTTATTAATTTGTTATAAAATATTTTAAGGAGATCTTTTGAGATTACAATTTTATTTTTCAAATCAATACAATATTTTTGACAAAATATTTAGAAAACATTTATTCTAAAACAATTATTTTAATGGAAAATTAATTTAGATAAATAAAATTATATTAAAATCCCACGTATTAAGTATCAAATTATAAATAAGTGTGTAAATTTTTTTAAATATCAAATTAAACTTAAAAATAGGCTATGTATATAAATGTTAAAAAAAACAAAAAAAACACTTGTCGATATTTAGTGTTTTGGTGACACTTTGTTGAAAAACTAATACAACCAAAATTTTATAATTACAAATACTACACAACAAAAAATAGTCTAACTCATATTTTTAATGGAACCAATATTTTTTTAAACGGAAAACACTTATTTTAATGGAAAATTAATTTAGATAAATAAAATTCTATTAAAATCCCACGTATTAACAAATTATAAATAAGTGTGTAAGTTTTTTTAAATATCAAATTAAACTTAAAAATAGGCTATGTATATAAATGTTAAAAAAAAATTGTCGATATTTAGTGTTTTGGCGACACTTTGTTGAAAAACTAATACAACCAAAAGTTTATAATTACAAATACTACACAACAAAAAATAGTCCAACTCATATTCATACTACAATCACTATTTTTAAAATATATAATATTTTTTGTGCGGGTTAGAATATATTCTATACTAATATAAAGGAAATACATTTATAAAAATAATATACAAATTATAAAGTATTACAAAAACGCCTTTAGAAAAAAAGAAAATTTTAATCAAAATTCATTACAGGTAAAAGAGTCAATCAAATTTAAATTAATCAATACAAAAAATACAATATATTTTTATATCATTTTATTTTAATTTTAGATACTGAAAAACTCCTCTCTCAATCTTTAATAATCTCTTTAAAATTTTTAATATAAATAAATAAAACTTAAAACTTTACTAAATCAAATACGGTATATATTTTGATATCATTTTTTTTTGTCCACCAGCATACAATGCAACATACGTTAATAATTTGATACCATTTAATAATATTTATTATTATGAAGATTTATTTTCTAGATCTTGAATATGTGCTAAGCGCGAGATATAACCTAATGTATATATATTCATGCATCGCTTCATGAATTTTGATGGTGGTAGTTGGAAAGAAATTTATGAATTTTGAGAGCTCTCATGAATTTCAGAGTCGGTAGTATCATTAACCAGTTAACAGAAAAAAAAAAAAAAAAAAAAAAAAGAGTGTATTATTACCCTCTACTTTTTTCTAACTGAATATGGATAGTGTATTACAAAGTAACTTAATAGCATGTAACTAACAACAAATTTTTTTAAAAAAAAAGAACAAAAAATTTGTGGTGATTTGCAAGGCTAGTCAAAAAAATTCTATTAGGTTTCTAAAAGTTTGTGGTGATTTTTCTTAAATTCTTTTTTTTTAATCATCAGTTTGTTTCATAGGACTCCTCTTAAAAAATTATTTCAAGCGTTAGAATATGTTTAGTTCAAAATGGTCTTAGAATTGCAATATCAAAATAAATAAATAAAATCATTAAATAATTTACATTTTTTCTTGGAAAAAAGCATGAAATTATATGGAAATATGAGAACTTGTTATAAATCATATGTGGATTTGCCACACTCTAGTTCTGTCCGCCTGGTCCATGGAGGTTCCGGCCCAAGACTTAAGTTAGGCGGTTTGTATTTTTCCTATTCCTATTAGGTTTTCCTTTTATCTCTTATGTACTCATCCTTATATAAAGGAACCGATGTAACCTCATTCATTATCAGATCAGATCAGAACAATACAATACAATACGAATTCCCCTTATTCTTCTCTCTAGTTTACAACACGTTATCAGCACGATTGTTCTAAACCCTAGCTAGAAACCGGCGAACCTAAAACCCTAATCTCGCCGCCGAACAAAGCAAAGTTCATACAGCCTACCAAGGTTACGGCGAACTAGAAGAAGACAAGCACCATTCATCAATCAGATTTCTAAAGGTAAGATCTATAAACCCTAAAACTCTAAAACCCTGAAAACGGTAAATCCTAGTCAAACTAGGAAACCCTAAAACCCTGAAATCGGTAAATCCTAGTCAAACTAGGAAACTCTAAAATCTAAATATATGTTCTAAATATTATTGCATGTTTGCTGGAGGGTCATGAGACCCGGATATTCTTGATTGAAATTTGATTGATATTTGTTTGATGTTTTCAAAATAAAATCTTAAATCTGGTTAAATAATTATGAAACCCTAACCTAGAAATTGCGACCTCCCGGATCAACCTCATTACCTGAAGCCTATGTGGCCGCTGAGGAAAATAAAGAAACACACCACGTCCAACAAGGTCTTTATGGCCGAGGTAGAGGCCGAGGCCGTGGACGTGGGAGATGGCAAGGAGGACGTGGCATCAGCTACAGTCCATACGGCCGAGGACAAGGTAGGGGCCGTGGGTATCAACCCGAATCTAACCAAGGCCGAGGAAGAGGCCGTGGCAATTTTCCACAGCCACAAAATTCAAACAATAAATCTGGATGCCATCGATGTGGAATGGGGAACCATTGGGCAAAGACGTGTAGAACACCCAAGTATTTATGTGATCTCTATCAAGAGAGCCTCAAGGGAAAGAATCTGGAAGCTAACTTAGTCCATCAGGACCATGACGATGACTTCGATCACGAGCAAGATGACTTAATGGAATACGAGACTTCTGATTGTCTCAAAGAATAGAATGATTTCGACATTTGAGTTTTATGTTTTGATTTGGTGTTTTATTTTCTTTATGATTTACGGATTGCATGTTATTTCTTTGGATTTATGTTTTGAATTTATGTTTTGAAAGTGCCAATATATGTACCATAGCCGGTGTGGCAAATCTAATAGAAGGATATGGTCAAGCAAATATATTATTACCTAAGGGTACACATCTAGAAATTTCTGATGCACTATACTCACCGAGCTCAAAGAGGAGCCTATTGAGTTTTAAAGACATTCGTATGAATGGTCTACATATTGAGACAAAAGGCGATGGGAATAGAGAATTCCTAATGATATATGAACTCGCCAATGACCATAAGAAAATCATTGAAACCATACCGGCCATATCTACAGGCATTTACTGTGCTAAGATTAATATGATAGAAGCAAATGCTTCGGTAAACAAGGAGTTTTCCGAAAATTTCACTTTATGGCAAAACCGGCTTGGCCATCCCGGTACAAACATGATGCGAAAATTATTACTAAATACTTATGGGCACACATTGAAAGAAAGAAGAGTTATCCCAAAGAATCTCACGTGTGAAGCATGTTCACTAAGGAAACTCATAGTAAGGCCATCACCAGCAAAAGTAAACAAAGAAACTTTGAACTTTCTGGAAAGAATACAAGGTGACATCTGTGGACCAATTCACCCACCATGTGGGACATTCAGATATTTTATGGTACTTATTGATGCATCCACGAGATGGTCACACGTTTGTTTATTATCCACACGGAATTTAGCATTCGCAAGATTGCTTGCACAAATAATCCATCTAAAGGCACACTTTCCAGATTTTCCACTAAAGACTATATGTCTAGATAATGCTGGTGAATTCACGTCCCAAGCTTTTAATGATTACTGTATGTCCATGGGGGTAAGTGTTGAACATTCTGTGGCACATGTACATACACAAAACGGTCTAGCAGAATCATTTATAAAACGTATTCAGCTAATAGCTAGACCATTACTAATGAGATCAAAACTCCCGATCTCAGCTTGGGGACATGCAGTTTTACATGCAGCAGAACTAATTCGCATCAGGCCATCTAGTGAACACAAATATTCCCCATCACAATTACTAACGGGTCATGAGCCAGACATATCCCATCTCAAAACATTTGGATGTGCCGTTTATATACCAATTGCACCACCACAGAGAACAAAGATGGGACCTCAAAGGAGGATGGGGATATATGTTGGATATGATTCTCCCACAATAATTAAGTACCTCGAGCCAACCACGGGTGATCTATTTAAGGCCAGGTATGCAGATTGTCATTTTGACGAATGTAACTATCCAACATTAGGGGAGAACCGGCTGGTAAAAGAAAATGCATGGAACCAAAAGAAAATTATATGGAATCAAACATCCTTAACATGGCAAGATCCTCGGACCAGAGAATGTGATATTGAAGTCCAAAAGATTACACATTTACAAAAGCTAGCTAATCAATTGCCAGATTCCTTTGCTGACCCGAAAAGAGTGACTAAGTCATATATACCAGCCGCTAATGCACCTATAAGAATCGATGTTCACAAGGGACACGATCAAGTTGCTACAGAATCTAAAACGCGTTTAAAGAGAGGTAGACCAGTAGGTTCCAAAGATAAAAACCCTCGAAAATCAAAGAAAGGTGCGTTAGATGAACCCGTGGTACCAGACATGAGCGAACCAAAGGAGCCAAACAATGATGCTCGGGACGCCGAGCCTCATGGTCCTAAAGTTCTTGACAATAATGAGATCTCAACGAATTATGTCATGTCTGGAAAACAATGGAACAGAAAAGATGTCGACATCAATGAAATATTTGCATATAAGGTAGCACTTGAAATAATGGACACATGCGAGGATCTAGAACCCACGTCAATATATGAGTGCACTCAAAGAAAAGATTGGCCAAAATGGAAAGAAGCTATAAACGTGGAGTTAAACTCTTTAAAGAAGAGGAATGTGTTTGGTCCGATCATAAGGACACCATTCGATATTAAACAAGTTGGACACAAATGGGTCTTTGTGAGGAAAAGAAATGAACATTATGAAATCGTGAGACATAAAGCACGGCTTGTAGCACAAGGATTCACGCAAAGACCAGGAATAGATTATGAGGAGACATACTCCCCTGTGGTGGATGCAACGACTTTTAGATTCCTAATAAGTCTGGCTATAAACGAAAATTTGGATATGCGGTTAATGGATGTTGTAACCGCATACTTATATGGTCCACTGGATAATGAGATTTATATGAAAATTCCAGAAGGTATTGAGCTCAAAGACAAAGAAGGTTCTCGAGAACAACATTGTATAAAGTTGAACAAAAGTCTTTATGGATTGAAACAATCAGGTCGTATGTGGTATAATAGACTGAGTGAATATCTCGTCAAAGAGGGCTATAAGAACAACCCCATAAATCCGTGTGTATTCATAAAGAAATGGCCAAAGGGGTTTGTAATCATCGCGGTGTATGTAGACGACCTGAATATGTTAGGAACATCTGGAGAGATTACCCAAACAGTCGAATATCTAAAGAAAGAATTCGAGATGAAAGACTTAGGACAAACAAAATTCTGTTTGGGATTACAGCTTGAGTACATGTCTAATGGAATCCTTGTGCATCAAATGGCATATACAGAAAAGGTACTCAAGAGATTTAATATGGACCAATCTCACCCGTTATCTAGCCCCATGGTTGTGAGATCATTAGATTTGGATAAAGATCCATTTGGTCCAAAGAAGGACGATAAAGAAGTCCTTGGTCCCGAAATGCCATATCTAAGTGCCATAGGAGCTTTAATGTATCTAGCGAGCCACACTAGACCAGACATATGTTTTGCCGTGAACTTACTGTCAAGATTTAGCTCATGTCCAACCCAAAGGCACTGGAACGGGATAAAGCATATACTTCGTTACCTACAAGGAACGAAAGATTTAGGTTTATTTTATACTAACCAAAACAAAGATAGTTTGATTGGTTTTGCTGATACAGGTTATCTTTCAGATCCACATAATGCTAAATCACAGACAAGTTATGTTTTTACACATGGTGGCACGGCTATATCTTGGCGATCAATGAAGCAAACTCTTGTTGCTACATCGTCCAATCATGCAGAGATTTTGGCAATACATGAAGCCAGCCGTGAATGTGTTTGGTTGAGGTCGATGACCCAACACATTAGAACAGATTGTGGATTGACCGAAGGCAAAGAGGAACCAACCATATTATACGAGGAAAATGCCGCATGCATCGCTCAACTCAAAGACGGTTATATAAAAGGAGACAGGACGAAGCACATTTTACCAAAGTTCTTTTTCACGCATGACTTACAGAAAGATGGAGAAGTGCAAGTCCAGCAAGTCCGTTCAAGTGAGAATTCCGCGGACTTATTTACCAAGTCTCTACCGACCTCGACATTCAAGAAGCTCATACATCAGATTGGAATGCGAAGATTGAAAGACATTCAGTGAGGTTCAGAACAGGGGGAGTAATGCGTGTTGTACTCTTTTTCCTTATCTCGGGTTTTGTCCCATTGGGTTTTTCTCGGGAAAGGTTTTAACGAGGCAACATCCAAAGCGCATTACGAGCTCTTAGAGTTGTGGCATCCAAGGGGGAGTGTTATAAATCATATGTGGATTTGCCACACTCTAGTTCTGTCCGCCTGGCCCATGGAGGTTCCGGCCCAAGACTTAAGTTAGGCGGTTTGTATTTTTCCTATTCCTATTAGGTTTTCCTTTTATCTCTTATGTACTCATCCTTATATAAAGGAACCGATGTAACCTCATTCATTATCAGATCAGATCAGAACAATACAATACAATACGAATTCTCCTTATTCTTCTCTCTAGTTTACAACAGAACTGATATTGTCCTAGGGAAATTTTAGCGAGCTAATCAAATTCTAGAGTATATTATATTAGTAAGTTCAGTTATGAAACCTTATTTTATTTTGATTTGGTTTGGTTGTGTGTACCATATACTTTATTGTATCTCATTATATATGGCCATATAATGTAAATATAATCAAACTAGAAGTTTTTGTTTTTGTTTTAATTTTTGAACTTACCTTTTAACATATGGTAGAAATCTTTTTGAATTTTATACTTCAATGTAAATTATCCTCATATTTTGTTGTGTTTGTGCCACTTATTAGTCTAAAGTTTGTGATTATATATATCGTAAAAATATTTAGAGATAGAGAAACCTTGTATGAAAAATTAGGAAACAAATATGAGAAAAAAATAATTTCCATTAATTAGAACATCACAAAAAGAAAAAAGAAAGAAGAAAAAAAAACTTTTTTGAACATATATCTTTTTTTTTTCTTTTTTTTTTTAATGTTTTCGTAACGGCTTTTCTTATGATTGTATTTTGGTTTTTTACTAATGAGCTCACCTAACTCTTTATATATATTTCTTCTCATATTCTCTTTCTTTCACCATTCTTAAACGCTTCTTTCTCTCTCTTTTGTTCTTTATACTCCTATAAAACATTCATAAAAGAATAATAAATCTAACAAAGCAAAAAAAAAAAATGAGCATTCAATTCAATATGACTAATGCTCAAGACTTGGCACAAGAGGGATTTGTGTGGGGCATATCGAATTCTGATGATTCCGGAGGTGGCTGCAGAAGAATTGAGAAGCAATCGCGTCCATCACAACCTTCACATATGTTGGAAACTCAGACTGTAAAGGATGCAAAAGGGAAAAAAAGGGCGAATCCAAATGATAAAAATCTCCCAGAAGAATCACATGATCATGAACCACATATCTGGGCTGAAAGAGAAAGGAGGAAGAAGATGAAAGATATGTATTCTAAACTACATGCTTTGCTTCCGGATCTTCATCCCAAGGTATTAATTGATTTAAGAATACATCATTTCTTTTCTTTTTTTTGTTAAACACATAAATTCAATTAAATGACTATTTTTATTCTAGTCAACAAAAAATTTATATATTAATTACACTTGTATTTTTCAACCAATAATTCACATCTGTAAAATCAAAATTAATTTTGATAAAAAATATTTCACAATTGACCTATACATCAAATAAAATTGCATATATTTATATATATTACTCAAAATAAAATTTCATGAGGAACATACTTTTGATTTCGAGAATCATGGTTTAATCTTATCCAACTCCAAAAAGAAGGTTTTTTTTTAGTTTGTGAGAAATGAAATCAAATAAAACTCGTCAGGTTTATTTAGTTCAGCAGATTTAGTTTTTTTTTTTTTTTCTTTTTTTCCATTTATTACCAGTCAAACAAATAGACGGTATTATAATATAGAATTTATTTTATGCTACAGTAGTTAAAATAAGATTCTCGTATTTCTTTCTCTTGCCGATTTTCATGTTTTAGATTTCAATTTTTTCAACTTCTTATGCTTGTTCCTTTTAAGGTTTAGTTTCACATTTTTTTGTTTTTTATAAGAAAATATATCCAATAAAGGTCACTTAAGTTGGGTTTAATTTTGCAAAGCTATCAAGCTTTCGAGTTTTCGTTTCTTGTACATCTTAATTCCATTCTCCTCCCCTTTCCTATTTTTTTCCCTTGTGGATGTTATGTATATATTATAGTAAAACCGTCTAAAACCATTTGCAAACCCTGTAATTTTTTCTATAAAACGTATATTTTTTATTTTAATTTTTTGGCCTGATGCATATTTTTTTTTTATGTAAATTTTAATATATAAACATATATATATATATATATAAGATTAAAATTGAATCGGAGTCCTGTTTAAATCCACCAATTACCATGGTAAAAAAGGTCTTGTATTATAAAATAGTAAATGAAAATGAACTAATCTGTACATTTCTGTATCAGTGTTATGCAGAATCATATATTCTAATATTCTAATTTTGTTCCACAGGCAGACAAATCAACAATAGTAAATGAAGCAGTGGATTCCATTCTAAAACTTCGACGAACTTTGGAAAAACTCCAAATGCAAAAGCTTGAGAAACTTCAATATTCTTCTGCCTCAAACACAACTCCTGCTACAGCTTTTGCTTACGCTCCATCTTCATCCTCTTCTCCAACAACTCTCCTCACACCAATATCAAACCATCCCCAAATGCTTACTGTAGGCGCCACCGCAGCAGATTCTTACTCCAGTGAAGCTTTCTTGGCCGATCAGATATCTTCTTCCAGCGCTGCCGCCGTGAACCTGCCTTACCCTTGTAATGATCAGATCGTGGCGTTTGACACTTGGTCCTCACGTAACGTCGTGCTGAATATCTGTGGGAATGAAGCTTTCTTCAATATTTGTTGCCCTAAAGACAAATCAGGGATTTTCACTACTGTTTGTTACTTGTTTGAGAAGTACAACATCGAAGTTTTGTTTGCTAATGTCTCCACTAATGTTTTCCGAAGCACCTACATCATCCAAGCTCAGGTACGTATTTTATATTAAAAACATTTTATTTTTATTTTTATCATAGGATCCTCCATGTCGTAGCATTTACTATTCTTATTTTGTTATACATAATGAAACAGGTAAATCCGAGTTATCAGAGTCAGTTATCGGGAGATGGATTTGGAGTTGGGGAAATCTTCAAACAAGCTGCTCAAGAACTGGTGTTATATGTTTCATCTCTTTGAATCTGACTGCTTCGGTTTGAGTTTTTAAGGTGATTGGACTAAGAGTTTTAAGTGTTCTCCGGGTGTCTTTTTCTTTTTCTTTTTTGCAAAGTCCCATCTCTTTGTTTAAGCAGAGAGACTAAGTTGAACTTTTTACTTTAAACCCCATTATCATAAAAAAAAAAATGAGAGAGAGAGAGAGAATAAGAGAAGATGCTTGTGTGAATATTGTTGTCTAGTGACTGTCTTTTCGTAATTGTAATGATATTTTTCTTTATTATTGTATTGGAAAATATTGTCCAATAAGCCATTTAAGCTCAACATTTCTTTAGTTAAGGTTAACATGCATTATATTCGTTTGGATAAATATAAGTACAAACGCAATCTATTTTCTGGGTTCTCACCAATTCAATTAGGCAGTGAACACATTTATCATCCCACCCTGTACTAATTAAAATTTTCATACTATTGTGATTTTGAATTCTATATACCGAGGACAAGATAAGATGGAATATGAGAAAATATTATTGTTTCCATCGAAAAAAAATAATTTCATTAAAGAATGCAAAAAATAATAAAGTCAGGGAAAAATAATAAAGTATACACGAAAAAATCATAGGTAAATTACTAAACTCACTACCAACAAGATGATAGAAAAAGGCGAGGAGTAGCCCAAGGGATAGGTCGCGACGACAAACCTGAAAACATAGAATACTTTGGTAAAGAATAAGCTCAAAAACTCGTAAATGAATATTAACGGTTTCAGACAACTTTAATTTAATTCAATAAGTGGTTTTTTTACGAAAAAGAGAAAACAAAAAGACACTTCAGTATCTGGCTATCAATGATTACATGCACTGAAAACTATAAAGATAACGCTCAACTTTACCACTCCATAATTATTAGACAGTTAAGCTAATTACAAGTTTATTAAGGATCCTAATTTCACTTTTTTTATTTATAAAATCAAAGTAACAGATTCTTTCATAAAAGTTATAAAAAAATTTAATCAAACCAATGATCACATAAAATATCTTATTAGTGTATTAGAATTTGGCTTTAAGTTGTAACAAATATTAAAATTTTCCATTTTCTTTTTTATAAAACTATTATTCATTGTTACGTTAGCAAATAAAGATTTTTTAATATGAAGTTTTGTTTAATGGTTGAAATTTATGTACAACTAGGAACTTAACCTGTCTTTTGTGCAGATATATGAAATTAATAGATAAAAAAAAATAGACTAAAATGATTCAAATTTTTATTATTAATGACTTTAGTTTAGTAATAGAAATTTTACAAATGAAAATTTGATAAGGAACAAAATTTTATAATTTGAGATAATAACTATGGTCATAACTAACAGTACATGTGATATTTTTAAATATCAATTAATATCTAAATTATTATATTTTAATATATATATATATATATATATATATATATATATATGTGTGTGTGTGTGTGTGATCAACAAAGAAATTTAATTTGCCCAAAAAAATATTTATTGTTTGATTTAGGAAAAATAAAATTATATACGAACTTCATAAAAAGAAAAAAAGAGAAAAAAATATTTTTTTGAACGTAAATATTTTTTTTTTATCTCTTTGTAACGGCTTCTCTTATGATTGTATATTGAGTTTTTGCTAATGAGCTCACCTAACTCTTTATATATATATATATATATATATATATATATATATATATCTTCCCCCCATTTCTCTTTCTTTCAACATCCTTATTTCTCTCTCTTTTGTTCTTTATACTCCTATAAAACATTCATAAAAGCACAATAAATCCAACAAAGCAAAAAGGATAAAATGAGCATTCAATTCAATATGCCTAATGCTCAAGACATGGCACAAGAGGGGTTTGTGTGGGGCATATCAAATTCTGATGATTTCGGAGGGGGTTGCAGAAGAATCGAGAAGCAATCGCCTCCATCACAACCTTACATATGTTAAAAACTCATAGCGCAAAGACTGAAAAAGGGAAAAAAAGGGTGATTCAAAATGATAAAAACCATGCCGAAGAATCACTTGATCATGAAATACATATTTGGGCTGAGAGAGAAAGGAGGAAGAAGATGAGAAACATGTTTTCTAAACTTCATGCTTTGCTTCCCCAACTTCCTCCCAAGGTATTGAATTAAGAACACATAATTTCTTTTCTTTTCTTTTCCTTTTTATTAAATACATAATTGGATGTCTATTTTATTTTCGTTAACAAAACTTTATATGTTAATTACTCATATATTTTGCGATGGATAATTAACATCTGGAAAATATAAATTAATTTTTATAGTGTTTCGCATATGAAGTATCAGTCAAATAAAATTGCATATATGCGTATATATAACTCAAAATACAATTTCATGAGGAAAATACTTTTAATTTAGAGAATCATGGTTTAATTTTATCCAACTCCAAAAGAAGGTTTTTTTTTAGTTTGTGAGAAATGAAATCAAATATCCAACTCCAAAAGAAGGTTTTTTTTTAGTTTGTGAGAAATGAAATCAAATATCCAACTCCAAAAGAAGGTTTCATAAGGTTTATTTAGTTCAGCAGATTTAGTTTTTGTTCCTTTTCAGGTTTAGTTTCACATCTTTTTGCTTTTATAAGTCACTTAAATTGTTCATCTTAATTCCATTCCCCTCCCCCCTTTTCCCTATTTATTTCTTGTGGATGTTATGTATATATTATAGCAAAACCGTCTAAAACTACTTCCAAACCCTGAAATTTTTCCTATATACATATATTTTTATGTTTTCTTAAAGATTATAAAATATAATTTATATGCATATTAAATATATATATATATAGATAGTTAAAATTGAATCGGAGTCCTGTTTAAATCCACCAATTACCATGGTAAAAAAGGTCTTGTATAATAAAATAGTAAATGAAAATGAACTTATCTGTACATTTCTGTATCAGATATCTTATGTTATGCAGAATCATATATTTTAATATTCTAATTTTGTTCCACAGGCAGACAAATCAACAATAGTAAATGAAGCAGTGGATTCCATTCTAAAACTTGAACGAACTTTGGAAAAACTCCAAATGCAAAAGCTTGAGAAACTTCAATATTCTTCTGCCACAAACATAACTTTTGCTTACGCTCCATATTCATCCTCTTCTCCAACAACTCTTCTCACACCAATATCAAACCATCCCCAAATGCTTACTGTAGGCGCCACCGCAACAGATTCTTACTCCCGTGAAGCTTTCTTGGCCGATCAAATATCTTTTTCCAGTGCTGCCGCCATGAACCTGCCTTACCCTTGTAATGACCAGATCGTGGTGTTTGATACTTGGTCCTCACGTAATGTCGTGCTGAATATCTGTAGGAATGAAGCTTTCTTCAATTTTTGTTGCCATAAAGACAAACCAGCGGTTTTTACTACTGTTTGTTACTTGTTTGAGAAATACAACATCGAAGTTTTGTTTGCTAATCTCTCCTCTAATGTTTTCCGAAGCACCTACATGATCCAGGCTCAGGTACATATTTTATTTTTTATATATACATAGTTCTTTTTTTTATCATAGGATCCATTTGGTGATATTTACAATGGTTATTTTTATTTTCTTTGGTGGTAATGGAACAGGTAAAACCGAGTTATGAGAATCAGTTATTGGGAGATGGATTTGGAGTTGGGGAAATCTTCAAGCAAGCTGCTCAAGAACTGGTGTTATATGTTTCATCTCCTTGAATCTGGCTGCTTCGGTTTGATTATTTAAGGTGATTGGACTAAGAGTTTTAAGTGTTCTCCTGGTGTTTTTTTTTTCTTTTTTGCAAAGTCCCATCTCTTTGTTTAGGCAGAGAGATTAACTTGAACTTGAACTTTTCATTTTAAACCCCATTATCAAAAAAAAAATGAGAGAGAGAGAGAGAATAAGAGAAGATGTGTGTGCGAATATTGTTGTTTAGTGACTTTCTTTTCGTAACTGTACTGAATATTTTTTTTTTATCAATGTATTGGAAAATATTGTCCAATGAGCCATTTAAGCGCAATATTTCTGTAAGGTTAAGATGCATTTTTTAAATGCATTATATTCGTTTGGATAAATATAAGTGACAATGCAATCTATTTTCCGGGTTCTCACCAATTCTCAAGTTTGGGAGTGAAAAAAAGATTTCATCCCACCTTGTCCTAAAATTTTCATACTATAATAATTTTGGATTCTATATATTGAGGATAAGATAACATGGAATAAAATTACAAATAGATTTTCTTCCCATCAAAGAATCATTTCACTAAAGAATGCAAAAACAATAAAGTTCAAGGGGAAATGACAAAGTATACACTAAAATTTTAGTTGAAAAATCATGGCTAAATTTTGGAAAATCATGACTTTCGGTGAGACTTGTAATGATTATTAGGTTTGTAGAATTTAAGAAATTTTTATAGAGTCTTACCAAAAATCTCTGAGAACATCATCCTGACATGTAATATTTTGAAAATCTATAAAAGTTGTTTCAGATGAACAAAAAAATTTTAAATCAATCAACCAATAACACTAACATTTAATAAACTTTAATCCAATCTAAAAGTTAGTTAAAGTTTTTATTAATCGAATCATGCATGACTTTTAAGAACTTTTTATTAATATTGAACCAATAACATATGATTTTCATAGAGTCTTTGTAATTCAAGAATGAATAACACTAAACTTTTTAAAAGTTATAACTCTTTAAAAATCACAAAACCAATAACACACCCTATAAAAAATTCTTAAATTCTACAAACCTAATAATCATTACAAGTATACATAAATTTCAATCCAATAACAGCCCCTTAATACAGCTTTACATAATTTTAAATCTAACACTATTTACGGTTTTGAACCATAAATATAAAAAAAGGTGCATACATTTTTTATTGATTTGGACCACCATTTCATTGTACCGGCCTTGTCATTGAGCAATATATGAGGGCGATCTCATATTCACCCATCATAACACTTCTCGCTATCTTAAAAGCTCTCTTATTACATCTGAAAGTGCGAGTGAAGCAAGATAAAAGTGTAGAAAATAAACACGACAATAACTTTGTTAACGAGGTTTAGTTTTTTCTACTCCACGGGACCACGTCCAGATTTCAAATTCACTAGAACAAGAAAGCAAATACAACCTATTCGCAAACGCATAAATCAAGCACAACCCTCTTGATTCACCGTTCTGTTCTATAACATGACCTCTTAAGGATATAACTCAATTCCTAACTAAACTCTCCTTGAGTCTAGATTTCAATCCAGAATCTATAGAACACGTCACACCCTTACGTTAACACTAACGCACACCAATGACGCTAAAGACTCCAATGCTTGATCACACAAACTCAACCAATATTTCAGAAAGCTCTCTAGGATTTTCTTTATGCCTCTCAGCTCTCTTAATCCTCCAAGGATAAGGCCAACATGATTTCCTAATCACATGAGAGGAAATTTCCATTTTTCTTTTTTATCCTTTTCATTTTCTTTGTCAAACTCCAATTTCATCAAGTCTTCCAAATCTCTTTATTAGTCTTTTTTTCCTTTTGCATCCTCAACACATACTCTAACATTATCTTCTCAAATCTTCTAGAACCTAGACACGCACACAAAACAGCATCATCATGTATGAAATAACAATTGCATCAGACATAAAAATTACATCTTCAACGTCTTGGCTTGATCTTTGCGAAGGATAGAAGTTATGATATGAAACGTACAATTGCTGGCCAATCTTTAGGTGGATGTAATGCTTTGATAACATCCATCGATAAAGCTCCAATTTCTAGTCGTAAGTTCACCATGCTTTCTGAGCTCACTCCCAATTTTTAATATATAAATTCATAGAAGTTTTACTATATATACTTTAAACTCTGTGTTACGATGTTAGCAATCCATTTTTTATCTAATGTAAATTTTCGGACAGATACAAAATATCAATTGTGATTGCAAAATTTGTTGTCGTATAGATTACAATCGGGAACAAAACTGGATATTTACCCTCTATATATATATATATAGAAACTGGATATAGTTTAGTTTCTTCATGTTTCATTTCTGTTTTGTTTTCATAATTGAAGAAAATAATGAAAACAAACCCAATGTTGTGGCGTTTTGAAGAATCTCCACGTGCATAAGAAACTTCTCAAGTTCTCAAAATACAAGGAGCCTCTAACTTACCTTATTTGGCTGATTTTGTCATTAAATCCCCAACGGTTCTTTTTTTTTTTAATTTGCACTATTTATTTCTTGTTTTACCTCTTTAAGACTGTTGTCTACTAGCCTTTAAAATCACAATTTTATTTTCATTATAAATCACCATTGATCATAGATTTTCATAAACAACATGTTTTCTCTTCAAAGACGAATTCTTTATGGTTTTTTTTTTTTGATTTTAGTGTGGGACATACTCTTCTCTTGTGAAGTCTCGAATCAGTTTGTTCATTTGATTAAGTGAGTCAATCACTTCTCATCTTAGTCTCTACCTTTATTTCATTTTCCCTCATCTCAGTCTCTACCTTTATTTCATTTTCTCATGCTTTAAGTTTGAAATCTCTTGATCATGTGATTATAACATTGGTTGATTTCAGTACTATGTAACAACTATTTGGAATTATACATGTGGCAAAAAAAAAAATTGATTCTTAGAATTATCCTTTAGAAGAGGGTAACGATGTGTAAGCTACCAATTCGATTGCCTGTTTAACAAGTTTGCCAACAAAGAAAAATAATTTTTAGAAACAGACTATTGATTGTTTTTTTTTTTTTTTTTAAATTAATTACATAATTAAGACTACTCTTAAATTTCTAACAAAGAATAAATAACTTGTTAAGAATAAAATAAAAAAGTTTCAAAACGGCGCCACTTCGCTACGACCGAAGTCGTCGGAGTTAGCGAGAGAATCGTCAGGCCAAGAGTCTCTGAGAAGCTTCAAAAGCATCTGAGCTTTCCTCTTCGCTCTCTCCGTACAATCACTCTGCACCAATAGCAACAACTGCGTCACCAATCCCGCCGCCGCAGCCTCATCTCTACACCGTTCCTCCGCCGTACACAGAGCCAGCAAAGCTCCCGCCGCATACTCCGTCGCTCTATCCGAAACTCTTAATATCGTCTTCACCATAAGCGGCACCGTCAAAGCGTGCTCACTCAACGCCGCACATCCTTCCGGTAACCGGCAAAGAAGCTCCACCGTCGCTAAACCTCGCTCCGTATCGCATCTGTCGAAATCCGCCGCAAGACGGTCGATAAGTATCCCCGGAGCTCCGGCGGAGATCGCGAGGTGTCGCGTTTGTTTCACAAGGCAGAGAGCGAAAAGCGCTTTGATTCCGATTTTCAAAGCTCGTCGTGATGAAATCGGATTCTTGAGAAGCTCGAGAACGCCTTCGAAAATCGAATCGGATCCGGAAATTATCAATTTCAGATCCATCGATTTCGATCCAGTCAACACCATCTCTATCAACGCGGCGGCGTTTACCCTAATTTCAATCGATGAATCAAATAGTAAGCGGGTCATAAACCCGACCCGACCAGGATCCGACGCGATAGACTCACACTCCGTCTCCGTTATATGCAATATAACCAAAAGACCAAGTGATTCAGAAACAAGCTCCGACGACGACGTTTCACGTTCGGCGTCAACGTCACCAAACAAAATCCTCACGAGAATCTCCCTGGCGTTATGACCGGCGATCAAAACGCGATTCTTCTCGCTATCTCTAGCCAAACCTCTAAGACGACGAATCGCGGCGGCGCGTGAGCGAACAGAGACGTGAGTTCCCGAAATTGCGGAGGCTTGACTGAGGAGTGACCTAACGGAGATTGGATCCGCAGGTTGCTTCGGTGTAGGGATCCGTTCAACGCCATTAGAGCGGTTAGCGACGCACCATTCTTGGATAAGACGGCGGAGAGTGTGGTTAGGGATGAGAGTAAAGTCGGAGAGAGGGACACGTGTGACAGGGCAAGTGGTGTTACCCATAGCGATCCATGAGTCGATGCTGGTGCGGTCGTATGTTTGGCCGGTGGAGACGGTTACTGGATCGGACATTAGGTCTAACGAGATTGGGCATCTGAAATGGTATGGTATTTGGATTCCAAGATCCAACGGCTCTAAATTCCCCGGCATTTTTTTTTTTTTGGTAGGATTTTTTGTGTAACTGTTATTTTTATAAAAAAAAAAAAAAAAAATCTGAGCTTTGAAGATTTTGGAATTGAGAGAGAAGGAAGACGAAGGACCTTATCTGTGCAGGCTATGCTCCACACGTGTGGCTTTTATAACTTTGTTACTTAGTTCAGATGGCAAAATTATATTAATAATTAGTTATCTTACCAAATGTTGTATAAAAATTAGTTATTTTACAAAATGTTATAAAAGATAAAACAAAAAAAAAATTTCTGATAACATATAATTGACTTTCATGAAGATTGATGTTTTATAATTTATATTCTCCTTTGTTTTTCGGTGTAATTTATATTTTCCTTTTGCTAGATTCATCAAAAGATTCAACACCAATATTAATGAATGATATTTGGACTAGTTTAGTTATAAATATTTTTAAAATTGAGTACAATAATCAGAATTTATGTTTAACTAAAAAAATGATTAAAATTTTAAATATGCGTAAATATGATGAGGATTAAAAAAAAAAAACTCTTCTTAAAATAGATGAATAGTATTTTATCTCTTTCATAGTAACTAGTAAGTGACGTTTTTATGTATTGTACACATATTGAAAGAAATTGTTAAAAAATTTATATAATTTTATTTTGTATTAGTTATCATTACGATAATTGAAAGATAATTTTGCTATACGGTTCATTAGAAAAAAATACTATATACACTAAAATATAAAAGCAATTAAAATGAAACAAAATTAGATTGCCTAAAAAGTAAAAACATACTTAAAAGTTAAAACTATACGGAAGATGTATTACATAACGCAGATGTGTATTTATAGAACAATTTGTTGAGATTTAGACCCGCACAAAACATTTTGTTAGGTCATAATCCTTTATTCTGTTTTTGTTTATTCCCTTTTCATTAATACTAACATTATTTATTGCGTTTGCATTATTCATAGCCTGAGGTCCAATATCTTCTTTTTTTTTTCAATATACATGGTTGAGAAAAACCACAATTTTTGTTGGAAGAAAATATCTAATCTTAGAAGTAAAGCTTAAGGCATCTATATTCAAGTATATATGATTTCGGTTTCGTAAACAGATATTGCAAACAATGAATTCTGTAATATATGTTGTCATATATAATTTATTTATTAAAAAAAAATTATTTAAATCTATCTATCACCCGTTGTATACAACAATAACCACAACTACCGAATTTATTATTATCTACCGTATTTATAAGAAACTTAAATAAAAATCAATAAATTTGGTCAAACTAAATTGCAAAAGACTGGGAACGAGATTGGGACCCACGAGACAGCTCCCACTCACTTCTGTTACATCAGGCGTATAATCATATAACCAAAATAGATCATAACAAGACCAAATAAATAGTTTGACTGTTTTGTCTTTTATGGAAAAACTTTTGACTGTTTTTAAATTTACGTCGCCGATATATTACTCTTTTTATCTTGTTTTCACTTTTTACAATAGTTTTTCCTTATTTAACAGTCAATCCTCCTATAGGTCAATGTTTATTGTTTAGGTGTTAATAAGAATTTAAACTTCAAAAGGTATCTTTGTCTAGACTTTGACAATATTGACATCTAATAAGATTTTCTCAATTTAAATAAAAAGTAGCCACTACATCCACTGGCAGAGGTAACGAATTTTTATTGGGGTCAAAATTATATAACACCAAAAGAAAACTAAAAATGTATTTTGTAAGTGAATTTTTTATAATTATAAACCCAAATTTTTAAAAGTTTCCATAGTTTGAATGATTATATTATACATTTGGATTTAATTTAGAAGGATCAACTATATTTTTAGTTAAAGAATATGTGTTTTATGTCTTCATTTTAAACTTTAGTTTATAGGGGTCAATGTAAAATTTTTAATGGGGTCAATTTTACAACTTCTTAAAAAACTTAGAGGATAAATTAATTTTGTTGGGGTCAGTTGACCCCACTCCAATGAACAACAATATAATAACAAGTCTCTGAGAACATATGTAGTGGTGAGAGTCTTTCAGATATATTATTTTAATAATTTTGTAATAATTAAATTATTTAATTTAAATTTAAATAATAAATAAAATTTAAAACCAATTATATGTTGACATGTATATAGAGAGTCTCTAGAGAAATTCTCAGAGGTTCTCAAATGAGAACCGATTTTCCATTCTCTCTCCTATTTATTATTTTTTCTATTTTTAATTGCTCAGAGATTATAAAAACCTCTCACTGTACATGCTCTGACTATATCATGAAAAAATAAACAACAACATAATAACAAGAGTATATATAGACTAATTAGATGCTAAACAAGACATGCATGGATACATATATATTTCATCATCTAACCTACATGAATTGTTGATAATTAATTTAAACGAATACAAAATTCCAGACCGTAACTTTAGTTGGAGTTTGAATTTGCTTCTGGTAATGTCGGGAAAGTACAAGAATTTACAGAACTATCTGAGATAAATAAATCATCGAATGAAGACAAATATTCTAAGACAATAATATCGAAATCAAATAAATTCGGGAGGAGGGATGAGATCCATGGACTTGGACCGTGTTATTGTCTGTTTTCTTTCTATGTCTTCTGTTTTTGTTTTTGTTCTTTTTATTTTTATTTTTATTTTTGTCTTGAATAATGATTTACTTATATTAAATTGAGTGAAGAAGAGAAGAACAGGATCTGCTGTCATTGGCTTGACCTCATGGGAACAACTAAAGAAGTTTGTGATTATTGTCTATTGCTTTGTCCACCTCTCGTCCTGTGAAAAGGATAACTAAGAGAAATATTTTTAAAATTATATAGAAAATCAAATAATTTTTTATTATGCATAAATGGTGCATTCATATAATGATATAAAGTTCTGATGCTAAATAATATATTTCTTAAACTTTTCATTAATACGAATACAACTAAGATGTTATCGTCTTAGTTGTGTTTGTGTTTGTATTTGTGTTTAAACTTTTTTAAACAAATATTCTAATACAGCTAATTCTTAAACTTTCACCAATCGATCCCGTTTAAAGTGGTTGTGTTTCATTAATTAAATCACAAGCAACCATGGATCGATGGTATGCTCAACAGAAAAAAAAGGTTAACAAAAAAAAACTAAAAGATCCCTCTTTTCTTACAGCATTTTTTTTTAAATTATCCTGATGATTTTCAAACTGTTTAAGGCTATTTTAAATATACAGATGTGTCTGATGAGACATCAAAAAAATTATTTATTTATTTATGATATATGATATGGTTTGAAACACATTCCAAATTTTGAACTAGATATTAGTATGTATTAATCAATATATTTTCAAAAATATTTAGATAAAAAAAATTGTGATTAATTCTGACTATTTCCGTAGCAATATAAAGTTGACGGTTGATGTTTTGTTGTAATTATAATTTACTATAGTTTATTGGTTTGGCTTTAATTAAAAAAAAAATTGGTTATTTTTAAAGAAAAAAAAACAAAAAAGTTTTCTAATGAAAATCTTTATATCTATAAAAGTAAAACTGTAAAAACTGTAACGGTGTTGGTAATACTAATTAAACCTCAGCTGACCAATCAAAATCTTAAACTAACGCATTAATTATACACCAAACGAATGTAATTGGAGAGGAGGGGCACTAAAATTAGTATAGCTCCCACGACCGTGTCTTTAATTAAGTTTTATATACCAAATTACCAACCCATTTTAGACAAATACTGTATAATACAATTGAGCTACAAAATAGCAGAATATGACTGTTTGTACTTTTCAGAAAACAGAAACGAACAAAATATAATTAATATATTATATATGTATGTCAAGCAGTATTAAATTTCCCTAGTAAATCCAACCATTAGAAAAACGATTTTAAATGGTGGAATTCGCCAATATAAAATAAAGACTTACAGCCAAAAAATTGGATGAGTCAAAAGGTCAAAGAATCTTAATGAACAGTGAGGACATGAATGTTTATAATTGGGTCCAGCTTGGTCCAAGTGTTAAACTATTACAAAAGAGGTTGGTCCATTATTAATATATCTTCTTTTATCATGTATTTGTTTTTGCTATACATCTTTAATCAACTCTAGATCACATATATGATACAAATTGTTTTAGATCTTACTATAATCAATTAAGTTTAGGTATTTGCCATTAGTTAGCTATTGGAATGATTCATTCATTCATTTCAAATAATAATGAAATTCTTTTTTATTTTATCTTCTTAGATAATTTTATATAAAGATGGTGTACCAAAGCATTCATACTTCACTCATGGATTCTCTATCACATAAAAAAAAATCTTTCATGATCGAAAAAGTATGCATTTATCATGTAAATTTTTAACATCTGTTTATTTCTTTTACTACGAATGAGATTTTGTAAGATTGATACTTAATTTTTTGGAAGAATTCCAAATAATCCTACAGCAGTAGTTTACTGTCGAAAATATATTATTTGAAAAAATTGGTTAATAAATTCTAGTTTTTATTGTCTATATTTTTGGATCAACAAAAACATATGTATTTCCAACAAAAATCTAGATGTAATATAATGAAACTTATGAAATCGATGATTGAGCGGAAATAAAGCAAAACGAAAATTAAATATTTTTTAACAAAAAAGTAATAATAATATATCATGAATAAATCTCAAAAACAGGCCAAGAAAAGATAAAATACCATAGATCAAGAAAGTTAGAAAATTCCAGAGATAGAAACAAGAGATACTAAACAAAATAAAAGATTCGACCATCGTTACATTGATGGTGGCCACCAGTAAGAAACACAAACTTTTTTGAGAGAGGAATAAAAAACGATAGTTAAAGATCAAATAAATAATTTTTGGATTTTCCATATAAGCAAATGCAAAACGGCGTCGTAAAAGGCGTGTGTAGGGGACAGTGCGTCTCCCACTTATCACGACCCTACGGTCTCCGGTCAACCCTGCACTGTCTTTGTTGCACGTGCTTCTCTCTCCTTCACACGTGCTTCCCAGCTCATCCTTCTTTTGTTGTGCGTCTTATTTAGTTGTTTATATTTATTCATAAAAATAAATATTCCAAAATAAAATATGAATTATTCCCAAAATTCCTAACAATTACTGCCACTGTCGGATGAGTTCCAGGGTTTCTTTTGTTTTCCAGTATTGGTTTTTTTTTTTTTTTTAGTTTGATGAAACAAGACGACGTGTGCATGCATGTTTATCTTGTAATTATAGTCCAACTAATAAAATAGTTTTAAATAAAGGCTAATATATTGATTAATCATGCATCACGAGAAAAAGTTAGTTGTCGTTATTTCACGAAAAGAAAATTCGGGTCAAAAGCTTTTGAATATTAAATTTAAAACACACATGAGAGGGCTTTTGGTGTACCTATGTGGGAGGGACTAATTTGATTTAACCAAAAAGTCTAAAACCCTAATTTAAAAGGTTTAGAGCCAATTGCGAAATGGTCCAAATCTACTTACATACATTGCCAGCTAATTATATAACCACATATAATATATATAAGGCATATAGTGGGAGTCAAGTATACAACGCCGTTGCGATATTGATAAAAAGCAATCGAAGATACAGATCGCACTACAACAAATATGGGCATTGATAGCACACGAATACTGTCATCATAGAGGTATGATAGCGTTTTCATAAGCGCTATGTTTGCCGCAGTTATAATAGGGTCACTCCATACGATAGCATTTTTTCCGGTGCTATCATAGGTTCTTCTATCATAGCTTTAGTTAAATGCTGTGAAATATGCTTTCATATCTCAAGAAAATTGCTGTTGTAATTTATGTTATAGCTCATTTATACCGCTAAAATATATTATGTTATAGCTTATTTTTATTGCTGTAATATGATAACATAGCATATTTAAATTGCTATAATATCTGAACCGTATTTTATTTCATTTATTTGAATCGTATTTTACACAATATATTATATTCTATATAATTATATAATGAATAAATTATCCAAAAAAATTCATAAAACTTTTATATTGCATAAATTTATCTCAACTCTTACATAATATCAGCATAAGTCTTAGACTAACAATATTACATACAATCAAACCAAGTCTTAGACTAACACTAATACATAACATCAAACAAAATCTTAGACACACTACTACTATATACCATCAAACCAAGTCTTAGACTTACACTACTAATCCCTTCTCATCCTCTCATCCTCTCAATATCTCATATTCCTGTTTCTTTATCTGTTTCCTTGACTCACTCTCTTCCTTCTCTTTATTATTCTCATCACTTATTGAAGATAAAAAAAGCCAATGTGGTTTTTCCTTTTGCGGGCTTCACCATCTGTAAAGCTTCTTTTGGAAATCCATCAAACTAAAACCCACACAAAAACCAGCTCAAAATCAGAAGACATTAACATGAAAAATTCACCCACAATTCTTCAAATCACGAAAAACAAAAAAAAACTCACATATGTTGCTTTTTGAACTTGACTTGACTTTAAAAGAACAAGAACTTGACCTTCTCTAGAGTTCTCTTCATGGCTAACGCTATTGATATAAGAAAGAGACCTACAATTGAAGTTTATTTTAAAGATCTTTAGATTACTTTTAAAGAAAAAAACAAACATCTACCGAGATGTGTAACTGGAAAACTACCACCTGGCCTTGTTTCTTATGTGATGGGTCCTTTTGGAGCCGAGAAAACCACTTTCTTGACAGCTTTGACAGGCAAAGCACCAGATTGCACCATGACTGGAATGATTCTCGCAAACAGCAAGGCTAAATCAATTCAATCCTACAAGAAAATCATAGGTCTTGTGCAAAACAATTAACAGAGGATGATTATTGGGTTTAGGTATGATTACCGAAGAATCCGTGGAAACTTTAATGTTAGCAGTGAAGTTCTTGTTCTTCACGTGGGTAGCTACATCCCAGTAATAAGTCTCCTTTGTGTGTTCATGTTGTAGTGATCACCTAAACATTATAAAGGTTCAACACAAGAAAGAGTTAAGTTCATAATGAAACAAACACATTGAAGCATATACAGTTAGTGTCAAGAAAGAAAAGTCTGCTTCTCCTAATCTGTTGTTATACTTAGATAAGTTTGAAATACTTTAAAAGAGCTAACAAGGATAATGTACCTGTATAACTTTCTGCACCTTCTGAATATCCTTATGCAAAATCTAGTTTACAAAATTCTACATTTTGTGAAGGTTCAAAGCAGTAATACTTAGAAAAATATTATCAAACTTGCATAAAGATATTAATGAGAAATCAAAAGAGACTAACTCGTCGGTCCCAAGCTTTTCTCTGAAATCGTACACAGATTGGTGAGTGGTTACATTAGTCCATAAACCAGAAAACACAGAAAAAAATGGACAAGAAACCTACAATGCAGCAGCATTCTCTTGACAGAGACGTAAAATGCAGGTCCATCACCCATCTTTTCCATTTCGTATCAATGATCCCAAACCCAAATTGTTCTTTTATCATAAAAGATCACAAATCAAAAAGGAAAGACCAAAACCGTTTTGATTCTACGGTTTCTACCCAAACAAGGAACGGTAACGACATCAAGAAGCTCCATAACAAGAAAACATATTCAGAAAAACCAGTTGTGCTCTATATGTTTCTATGAGAATCCTAAGATAAGGTAACACTCACAAAGAGGACTATTTAGTGATTTTGACAAGTGCGTTGGAAGGTACCGTTAGACAGCTCGCAGAAAGCTCGCAGATTAACATTAAGGTGAGATGTGAGTTGAGAAGCAGCCACAACATTGTACAAAGGCAAGAACGATTGTGTACAACCAAGTGCTCCTAGATTCCTGAAGATTCATTCACAAATACAACAATAAAATTCATCAAATTCAAAAAAAAAAAAAAAAAAAATCTAATTTAGAGTTAACAAACTGTAAAATCAAAGATCAATGAAGCTAACGAATCTCAAATGTTCCTGAATTACGAAAAATCAATCTAATGTTGATACAAAAATGTTCAAATTCCATACAAATCGATCTGATTTTGAATCGAAAAAAGCATAAAATCAAAATCAATGAAGCTAACAAATCTCAAATGTTTCTGAAATTACGCAAAATTAATACGAAAATCTTCAATTTCCCGAAAACTAGTTGGATTAGATTCTAATTGAGAACCTAAGACGGAGTTAGGTTACAACCCTAGAAGGTGATGAAAAGGTGAAGCGACGGGCAGGTAGAGAGGATTGGGAAGGACAGAATCAGAAAAAAAAACTTTAAAGGAGAATTGCTAGTCCCTCCAGCCGAACTAACCATAGAAGCATCCATTGATGAAGAACATTGAATCGAAATTCAAAAAACCTAAGGGAAATCAATCAGATCGAATTATTTTCAAGCAAGAGATAGAGACAGAGATTAGGAAAGAGAGGAGAAAAGCCCCATCTTTCTGATTGAAGAAAACTAACCAATTCGTGAGAGAGAGAAGAGAATAAATAGACTTAGAAAAAAAACCCTAAGATACAAATCTTAAGAAAATCTGATTGAAACTAGATTTGATAAGTCTCTCCATATTGAGAATTTTGAGATGGAGATGGAGATGAAAAAAGATTAATGTTGAGAATTTTGGATCTAAGGATTTGGTTGAAGTTTTAGGTTTTCTTTGATAAGAGTGGGTGGGCAAAAGGGAAATTTCTAAGTGTTTCACGTAATTAAATTGTTTCCGCTTAACTGAAAATTTTGTTAAGTGTTAGCGGAATAAGAGATTTTACCTTCTCGTTTAATAATTTTCTATTTTAGCATTTTTAAAATGCTATTATAATCTTAGCGTCTTTCAAACGCTATTATATAGTAACAAAAATTATGAATTCATCTTTAATAGCGGTTGTGAAAAGAGTGCTATCCTAATCTGCTATCAATTACGATAGGTATATCGTAATTTTTAATATACATATCGTAAACTTTAGTACGCCAAGAGAGGATAATTAATCAAGTTTTATAAGGTTTCTCTTATTATTAAAATGTATGATGAAGAGTCGTCCACCAGGGTTTCACAAAAGGCCCACAGATATAGATAGAAAAGTAGAAAACTACTAAAACCCATTGGAGAACAAAATTTGAACCAAATACACAGATTGAAAAGAGAATAATAGCTCACTTAGCCCACTACCAAAGAACCATGAAAATTTCAGCATTCACATCTAGGCAATAAAAAGTATTGAAGTTATAAAACACTTGAAGAATGCATTGGACACAGCTGACTGATCCACAAAAGAATATTTAATTATTAGGAGATCATCAACAATTAAAGCACAAATGAGTAAGTCTTGTTTCTTCACATTAATTTGCAGTGGGAACCAAGTACTTCATTTTATGCCGCATCATTTTAGCATCTGAATTAAGATATTCATAGCCCTCTACTCCCTCTAACCAAGGAAAGAGAGGCTCTTCGTGTGCCTTAGCCCTCTACTCCCTCTAAAGTATCCATGAGTAACTCCATTCAGCCCATCTAGAAGTTGTGCAAGCCCTTAACCAATGAGTGTATTTGATTAAATTCATTGCACTATCAGTCTATATTAGATATAGTAGGATTGTTTGGTTAAATCCGGTTTAGCTGCAGGTTTATTTATCTCACATTAATGTTGTATATAAGTTACATTTGTGAATCATTTGATCATTAATGAAGAGAACATTATTCACTTATGTTTCCTAATATGGTATCAGAGCAAAATCTTCTGCTCGCTAACGATCTGTAACAAACTCCGATCATCTTCACCGATCACCTTCAAACTCCGATCATCTTCACCGATCATCTATAATGAAGTCCCATCAAATAGTATCAAAAACCGTAGCAATATCAACTTCGAGAGTCAAATCCTTAGGCCATCCTCGTGGTATCCATGAACAATTTTTGAAGCTAGCATGTAGTTGTCAATAAAAAAAATTCCTTTTATGAAAATTGTTTAATTAATTAGGAAGACTGATTTTGGAAGCATTCTAGAAACCAACATGTTAAAATATCATCTTGTATATTGTGTTTAGATTAGGATATCGACCTATAATCTTTGATATTTGCATGGTAGATACGAATGGAACTTAGAAAATATGATAAGAATGGTAGATTTAGCGGCTATCTTGTGACTTTCTTCTTTGCATTGACTCTTGAGACTCTCTGTTTCACCAAAAGTCTCTTCAACACTTGTCATTTTCTCTTAGTTGTAGATCATCATGACTATATACATTCAACTTTAATATTCTTTTCTGATAGCGATTCTGAAAATTCTATTGGGAGATTCAGAACCCGAGATCGATAAAGTATGTAATGTGTTCATTGAACCATAAAGTATGTAAAAGGAGGTTTTAACTAAAGAAACATTCGCTTGGGCCAATTAAGTGCATCTCGCTGTCAAAACTCGTGACTTTCCCTGTCTTTTGGAAAGTTGTGAAAATATAAGTAGAGTCGGATTCGGGTCGGGTTTCTCGGATTCGGGTATTTTCGGGTCTACAAGTTTAGGATCCGTTTGGATTTTTAAAATTTTGGATCGGATTTGGTCGGATTCGAGTTTACTTAAATATCCAAATATCGAAATTTTTTTAATGCAAGTTTACCAAATTATTTGAAAATATCCAAAAGTAACTAAAATACCCAAAAAAAAAATTACCTGAAAATTCTAAATATTTTGGGCACATGGCTTATTACAAATATAACTATTACTAAATACTATTAGTATGTACTTATATTTCGGGTATGTTTGGGTACCTATTTGGATTCAGGTTCGGGGTTCATGCTTTTAGTTCTTGAAATTTTAAGACATGTTTGGGTATTTTAAAGTTTCAGATTCGGATCTAAATTTTCGGATCGGTAAAGGTTCGAGTTTTTGGGTACGGGTTTTTTGCCCATGGCTAGATTTGACTAATTATGAAAGACTTGAAATTGGCAAAAACAAGGATCATGGTCTCCAGTCACCTTTTGTAACTCAAAGTAAGCCTTTGATTAAATGATTATTATGTAGATACATGTGATTGTGAAGTAAAGGAGATAAAAAACATACAAAGTGGAAGAAGATTACATCTTAGAGGCTATTAAACATGGTAAAGTTGTTACATCTGCATTATGTATAATTTTAATTCATGAGGTTTTTATTATATTTTAGTGTCCAACACCAGGACTAGGACCAGAATCTTTGGCTCGTCCAAACATTTTGTAGCCATTGGCTCGATGATGCCCGACCCCTGGGCTTGGCCCGGATTGTTTCACCGTGGCTAGCCACGACAAACCTTGTATAGGGGACTTGACTGTCTTAAACGAAGACATTACGCTTCCATTGAACACAGGTGAATCTCTTAACTGGGTCAATGCTCTCGGACCATCCTTGACCAGTCGCCCTTCAGTGGCTAGTAACACCGATCCCACCATTATCATAACAAGGAGAAATGCTACGTCGAACTCGTTGCGGTTCTTAGCCATCACCATGAGGAAATGATTTCTGTAGTTGTAACACGAATTTGTTAATATCGATATGTAGTTAATATATATGATGGTCATGATAAATTTAGTGTATGGTTTTAGAGTATTTATAGTGTATAAGAAAGATGAGTGCAAGGAAAATACCAATATTGGATGTATAGTTTTTTTCTCTTTAACTTTTTGGAACTGTTGATTTGCCGCCACCTCGTTAAATTCCAACAACGAGAGATCATATTCACGTAAACTAAAGTATTAGAGTTTGGCTCACGTAAACTAAAGTTTTGAGTTTGGAAAATTTCACATTACACATGTACTGATGTACGTACGTATTATATCCAACTATATATTTTTAATTTTATTGATAAAATTGTGCAGTAACAAAATTGTGGAGAAAAGGACGAGTGATGTGCCCGTCCATTAATAACATCTTGATTCAACTAAAAATCTGTCCAAAAAAAATTGTGACTAAATTTACTGCATGTAGTTGAATATAAAATCTGCATTTTATGGAAATGTGATTGGTAATAATCTGAAAATTCACATAATTATTTCGCCATAATGCAAATACTTGATCAAAAGCTTTGACTATTGTTCAAGTTTCAAGCCATCAAATAATGTGTACTGTTCACTATGACATTTCATTCATTGTATCATTGTCGCGTGACTTGGGAGCATTGAGACTTTGCGCTTGAAACCTCACACTTGTAAACTACTTTAACTAAAGTTTTGTGATTTGTGGAAATAATGAGATTTTTCTAAGAAAAAGGGATTTAAATTTATGACTTTAAATAGTCAATAAATTTAGATGAGATTTGTACTTGAACCTACCTTACTTGCGGTTCACAGATTTTTCAGGTAAGCTTCCATTATTTTCAGATCAAAGAATCTCTTTCGTAATCATAAATCACAATTACTTGGCATGTCTATATATATGGACGATATTAACAATTGTTGTTCATCATTTTTACTTTTGGTCACAATTTTTTGTTGTAATAAATGCTAACGATTTCCTTACAAAACTAATATAATTATATCAAATATTTTTCAAAACATCAAATTAATATAATAAATTTGTTTTAAAAAAATTGTTTCTCCAAATCTACCAAATATCAATATGTCATAGTTATTCTACAATCTGAGATAAGAAGAAGAACAAGTTGGATACAAATATCAATATGTCATAGTTATCCAGAATTCTCAAAATAATATAATAAGAACTCAGATTATCCCAAATGGTTAATTGTATACGCCTTTAGTCATTAACCAGTTAATACAGATTCATGCCAGTAAAAAAAACCTAAACTAATACAGATACCTAATACTCCCTCTATTCCAAATTAATAGATGTTTTAGTTAAAAACACACATATTAAGATGAGAAATTCCTTCAAATAGCACCAAATGATGTTTTTGTTCCATAATTAGCACATATTTTTATTTAGGACAAAAATAGCATTTTATAAAGTTCATAATTTAATATTTTTTGTTTGGATTGATTATATTAGTATTTAAAGTATAGCTAGTTTTTAGGGGTAGGGGGTAAAATTTAGGGTTTAGGACTTAGGGTTTAGGGTTTTCTAAACTCTAAACCCTAAATTCTAAACCTTAAAAATGTGAGTTTAAAAATATCTTTTAATAAAAATGTTATTTTTGTCCTAAATGATAATGTGTGCTAAATATGTCACAAAAACTATAATTTGTGCTATTTTGAGAATTACCCCTTTTTTTTCTGGTAAAGTATTTCTAACTATTTTTCTCAACAATAATTGTTCCGTTTAGTATAAAGCAAATCTGAAGTCAAAGATACATCTCAGTCATATTAATTAATTATATATATGGAAAAAATCATATAATTCTAAGATTATTTTGTAAAAATAGTATATCTTTCCAATCATTAACATATAAAACAAGTAAACAACCCGAGTAGTGCAGGAGAATCCGTAGAATTTTTTCTGTTTTTTTGGTCAACAGAGAAAATCCGCAGTAATTATAAAACTTCTATATATACTACTCCCTCTCTTCAAATTAATAGAAATTTTGAGCATTTGGTGCTATTTGAAAAAATTTCTCAAAAAAAAAAGTTAGAAATTAGGGATGAATCAAAAAAAAAAAAAAAAACTAACAGAACTAAATCGGAATTCATCTATCCGAAACAAAACTGAATTTTATAATAACTCGAATGGTATAAAGTTTCTATAACGAATAATAATGGAATGATATTTTCCAATGCAGTTCCACTAGTAGTTTACCAATGAAAAAAGTTAGATAATGCTAAATAAATGCAAAAGCGTAAAATTTGTGTTTTGACTTAAAAATTATGTAAACAAAAATCTATTATGCAATTACTAAAGTGAATATTTAGTAGCTTATTTCACTTCACAATTTTATAATCTGCAGAACTGTCAAAAAAAAAAAAAAAAAAAAAAAACCTTCTATATATACACTTACGAGAGCATTTTTTTTTTTTTTAAATAAAACTTTTAACGATAGCATCTTCTTGATGTCAAGGCTGCGTTATCATACATAATGTTTTATTATAGTTCTTCAAACATCCAGATACAAACTAAAACAATCTTAATGTTTTGTAGCCTATGAATCATTGAGCAAAGGGATCTAAACTACATTTGTTAGAAGCTCAAAAGGATTATTGTGAAGCACGAGATAAGTTGCGACACCAGCAGCATAACCAATAAAAGCAAAACGACTCACCTGCATGAAGAATAAGAAGAAAATCTTTAACAAAAAATAATAATAATTAAGAAGAAGAAAAAACCCCAAACTTTGTTACCAATATATCAATCATGTTATGTTGAACTAAGGACATGTGTATGTAACCGTACCTTACGCAAGTACCAAAAGAAATTGACTTTCTCCATACCCATGAAGGCTACACCAGCAACAGATCCAGTAATAAGCATTGAACCACCAGTTCCAGCACAAAAGGCAATAAGCTGCCAAAACTTAGAATCTTGAGGATATGTTGAGAGATCATACATTCCCATTGTTGCTGCAACCAATGGTACATTATCTATAATGGCTGATACAATTCCAATAACACTTGCAATGAGTTCAACATTGTGTAATAATTGAGCATCAAGATATTTTGCAATCTCTTTGAGAATCCCAGCCGCTTCAAGACTGAAAAAAAACACACACACACACAAACGTTATCAATCTCTCACACATCGAAAAAAATGTTACCGGTTAGACCGGTTTTTTTTACATTCTCAAAGTTTACCTGTTGATAGATAACAAAATCCCAAGAAAAAACAGAGCTCCTTGTATGTCAATTTTAGAAAAAGCATGTGGAACAGTGAGGTTTTGTCTCTCTAAGTCACCATAATGGATCACATCTGTCAAAATCCAAAGAACTCCAAGACCCAATAAGATACCCATGAAAGGAGGCAATCCGGTTAACGACTTGAAAACCGGGACAAAAACCAAAGCTCCAAAACCAACTCCAAATACAAGTTTCCCTCTTGGAGCAATCTCTTCAGATGCTAGTAATGGAGTATTAAGAGTGTTATGAAGAGTGTTCAGTCCCATTTCATTTACCTCACTTATAAAGAAGAAAAAAGAAAGTGGGAAAACGCATCAGCTTCTGCGATTAAAACGCTAAACCTCTGAGAAGTTTAAGAAGAGTTTATATATAACCTGTTCAATGACATGAAAGCCAGTGGAACAGCTAGAGAAACCACCGAAGGTAAAAAAAGATTCTGAAAAAAAGATAAAACCCTCCATCATCAGTAATATATAGTTACATTTTCAAGCTATATTATCTTTAATTAAAACATTGAAATCGGAAATTCATAAAGAAGAACCTTTATAGTGGGAAAAGTTGATATGTGGCCATGCATCCATAGCATAGTTGTAGTAACATCGCCAATAGGAGTCCAAACTCCTCCTGCATTTGCTGCTATAACCACAACTGCTCCTAAAAGTCTTGCCATAGGTTTTTTTGTTTTTGATAAAATAAATTAAAAAATTAGATAAAAATAAAATAAATAAATGTGGATAATATACAGTTTAGAATAAATCATGTAACTACACCAAATAGATAATCTACTTGGAACAATGTGGATAATACTAGCATTGTCAATTCCTCGTAAACCCAAAAAATAACTTTAAAAAAAAAAAATCGTTTGACTAATAATACCAAAAATAAAGGAGATAGTGGAAAATAAAAACCCTCAACTTTATTAATCAAATAAACATAGATCTAAAAGTAAAAAACCATACATTCGTATGAAAATCTTGATTAATTAATAAGACATCAATTGTAAAAGATACTTCGATGCATTATAGTTTATAATCTCTTTCATGAATTGGTGTTTCCTTGAGATTCACTACAGAGACAAAACTATTTCCCCATCACGAGTATCTTAAAGCCTCAAACCCAAAATTAACTAAAGAGAAGATATAATACAAATGTTAGGTTACCGTACTTGCGGTATTCTGATGGAGCAATCAACTTTCTCAGTAGAGAAACCATAACAATAGTAGTTGTTAAGTTGTCAAGAACCGAGCTGAGGGAAAAGGTCACAAAACCAATCTGAAAACGAAATAAAGCCAAAGTCAAGACTCAAGATGATGTGAGAGCAAGAGGAAAAGTGAAAACTCATTCCTCAAAGAAAAAGACTGAAAGCAAAAAAAAACACTTTAAAATCAGAAACAGAATAATTAACATTAATACCATCCATAAAAGTATTTTCGGTTTTCGGGATGTTATATAATCTGTAACCAGCTTAAATCCTTGGTGAGCATCAATGATCTCCACAATGGTCATTGCGCCGAGCAAATAGAAAACTATTTGACTAACTTCAACTGTTGAGTGTTGTAGCTCTAAAACAACATTGTCAAGAGGAGTAGCCTGTAAATATGCTATTAACATTATTAATCACATTAACATCTTTAAGCTATTTTTCACCATTGCATAAACTTTTGAGATGAAACACAAACGTAGAAGAGTCATTTTTTATCTCGATGAATTTCTTACCCCGATGCTTCGCACACCCCACAAACTCACGGCCATCAAAAGTGCTATTCCGCTTTTGTTGAAAGGTAAGGACTCCTCCAAGATGATCACAACATATCCTATTCCAAACAACAATGCCATAACAATATTTTGTATCATGATGTTGTGTTCAAATAGCTATAGAGACTATTCTCTGCACTTGGTATCTCCAAAAACCTGTATGTTATATAGATATATATTCTTAAAGGCAAGATTATGAAAGAGAAAACTGATCAAATTTCTTCAACAAAATTTACATGTCAATATTTTTTAATTAGCTTTCAATATTTAAATTATTTAACTAAAGAAACAATAAATACTCATAATTTTAAACACACAATGTAAAAATGACCCCATAAATTTTGTTCTCATCCTATTTAAAACAGAATCTTTTCTAACATCTAAAAATGATATAAAAGTTCTGTTTTTTTTTTTAAATAAAATTTGTCTGTTTAGACGTAATTTTATATGTACTAACAGTATCAGTTTCCTAAACTGTATTAAACTTTGTTTTTTCGTTCTCTCTTTATAAACGTCTTAACATGTCATTTTATATGTACTAAAAATATCAGTTTCCTTCATTAGAAATTGCACTCCAAAGGGTTGTATATATTAGTTTTGTTTTTATCAAAAATTGTTTCTAAAACTTAAATCATACAGGCTGTTGAAAAGAAGAAAAAATATTAATAATTAAGTTTTGTAAACATGTGGGGACACATCTTCAAAAAGTATTTTAGGACGGGTTAAGATTTTGTTGGGAGTGATCTTGTACCAACTAATCATCTGGGGACACATCATCACTAAGTAAGTCCACGACATAGTCTCTAGTCTCTCTACCAAACTGACTAACATTAGAAGTACGAGTCACCACGGTTCTACTATACTGTAAACTGAATAATTTTAAGATAATAATACAAAACATAACTAAGATAAAATAAATAATACCAAATTTTGATGAGCGAAGAATGGTTTATGCGGAGTCGAGATGAAAATCTTCTTTCTCAATTCTTTAATTGCCCGCAGTGTGATGGTTTTACACAACCAAAATTTCATAATACAACCACATCATCTTTTGTACTCAAAATCAAAAGTCTAACAAATATTATAGGTGTGTTGTACTGTGAGACACAAACTAAGAAAAGAAATACATAAAGAAGATTGATTTTGATTGTGCTTTATCCATCATAATCCTCTAAATGAGAAGAAAGATCTTTGCTTATAAAGACAAAGCCTTAATATTTTTGCTGGAGCAATCAAGGGGAGTTATGAGAATTATTCTCAACATTTAAAGTCATTATTTCATCCTTTTATGAATTGATTTTGCTGTTACCAAATTCATAATTAATAAAAATAATTGTTGACTTTCAGCAATATGACTTAAATATATTTGAACAAATAAAAATAATCATTTGACTTTTTATCCAAATTTAAGTCAATCTAGTCATTTCTGACCTCTATTTCTCATTGAAACTAACTTTGTTGTTGACATTCTAGTACACCACCACGTAGTGTTCGCGGCTACAATTATATCGTGTCCAACAACCAGTCATTCCGATGAACATAAAATCCATTCGAAAAATGACCATAGCCACTTCGTCAACCACCAATTATGATTAATACAATTTAGAATATTAAAATTACGATTAATTACAGTTATAGGTTATTTAAGAATTATAATACAGTTAATTAACATATCCATAAATTTATTTAAATTGTTTAAATATTGTAGATAATAATTTATCAGATATTATTAATTAAACAAACTATTAGTGATTTGACTAGTAAAAAGAGGTAATGCTTAGAGCAACTCCAATCGCTATAACACTAAAGATGGTGCTATAACACTAAAGATGGTGCTAAATGCATTCCAACCGAACGGCATAGTCAGCACCAAATTTTTTCTTCTAGTGTTTTATGAACAGTATCACACCATATTTGGTGTAACACTATTCACAAAACACCAAAATATATATATTATTTTATTTATATTTTTATTTAGTAAAGTAATTAAATGATAGTGTATCAACTATAAAAAATAATTATATCATCAATATTTGTTTTATCTTTTTACTTTTAATTATATAAAATTGTAATTGTAATAAATTATAATTGTAACTAATATGAAATTTAAATTTACTCAAAAAAAATCTTTTGTCTATACCGATTATAATCTTATATTTAACTTATGATTAATAAGTTATAAAAATAATTAGTATTTATCAAAGTATTAAAATAATTAAGAAAATTATAAATTTAATAATATAATAATTGAAAATATTAGTTTTAGTGTTAAATTTGGTGTTGTGGTTGGAGATGAAAACTTTTTTGAAACACTATAACACCAAATTTGGTGTGATTTCAACACCAAATTTAGTGTTGTGGTTGGAGTTGCTCTTAGCGGTCCTCCAAAGAATTAGATCTAGTGGGATTTTAAACCATTTAAATTACATTTTTATTGAACAGTTGCACTTTTATTGTGACTAATATAATTTACTTGTTTTAAATATTTTGGATCAGTGATTATTGATTATATACCATATTTATATTTATATGCATATCTATTATATATGATCAATTATTAGTACATTTTATTATATTTTAAAAATGGTAACGGTTAAATTTTAAGATCTTAACCAGTAGTTTTGATATGGTTACGATTTATAAATTTATTAATCGTAACTAATATTTTTAAAGTTATGGATGTTGGTTTTAATCATTTTATACGGTTACCGTTAGAAATATGATTACAGTTTGATAATCATACATACACTCGAGCAGGCTCGGTCCGGATTATATGGCAGCCATAACAAAATATCAAAATTGAACTCACTACCTTGGGAGGAATTAGCAAAAAAGCTTAACCACTATACCACCATACTTTCCTATATATTGATGCCCCTAAATTGTTAATAAACTTTATGCTGTCTAAAACACTTGCTTTATGGGCTAAACCCAGGGTCGGGCCTCCACTCGAATATATCATAGGAACTCAAATGAAAGTTGCAGCATGCCACCACCTACTACGCCAACCATTCGGGATCATAAGGAGTAGTTGATTTTTTTATGATACACAACAACAATGACATGATGGAACATAACACAGGTAAAACCAACTCTACGTAGAGCTCCATGATACTCTTTACAAAAGCTCTTCAAAAAAGAGAGAGAGGAGGTTCAATTCGATGGAGATGATTCACAAGTTTGGGAGATACGACAAGCCCTACATGCCCAGTTTCGACAGTGTATATCCAACTATGATTATAACAGACACATTCACCAAGAAGATCCATCGTATGAGGTAATCAATGATGATTCCGCACCCATCATTAACCCATACATGATTCTTCATCTGACATCTCTATACATTACTAAACCTACAGAATAAGCTGAGTGACCAGACTATCTCTTAGGAGAACATCCCATCCAGTTTAACATATAACATTATCCCTCATCTTTCACTCGGATCTCTCCTCCAAACCCAATTACCAAAAGCTATAATATGTCTTTCTTCCAAACCCTTTTATCAAATATCAGATTGGACCTCAGATCGCTTCTGGCAAAAACCCAGTACTAAACCTCCACATTCTCTCCAAAAAAGACTCTTATTCCAGTTATGTTGACCATCCAGACTTGAGAGTCGAAGAATCTTGAGAAAGATAAAACCCCATCTCCTGTTCCAGCGGCCCCTTTGACAACATTGTTGAGTTAAGACCAAGGCATGAATACTTGTATGCGGACACTAAAACTAGATACAGCGGGCCCAAAAAAGAAGCATAAGTTTGAGCCTCAATGGATGGATTTCCCCTTTGTTCCCAGTCATTCTCAGCAAACAACATTTTCATTGGTTCATCCGCAACCACCCGCAAACGTGGAGGTTGCAGTTTCAAGCGTTTAATAACAATCACGGAAATCATTATAGACCGCTCTGGACTACTTGAAACTGCTAGATTTTAAAAGTTACTTTTAGCCAGTGTTTGCAGCTGCGAGTAGTTGTGATTGGTATTAAAGAATTTTTTTTTGTTTTCTATAATAATAATAAAAATTTACAAATTCCAAAAAAAAAAAAATCTTTTATCAAATATTATCATATTAAATTTTGAACTGCTTTTTTTTTTTTTTTGAACGTCTTATTTAGTTATAGGGAAATCAAAACGTAGATACATAATCGTTATACAAATAACTCCTTAACATTCTTGGAGGAAAATAGTAAATACTAACAGTAACAGCTTGTGATTGTGCTACTTTAACCAATTTATCCGCTATTTGGTTGCTTTTTCTTGGCACCAGAGTAAAGGATATGTCGGTAAAACGATCCGCCCAACTGCGGATATCAATGAGTAGTGGTTCGAGGTTTGCATTTTGACATCGGCCTAATATGAGGTCATGTAGTTCTTTGCAATCTCCTTCCATTATGACTTGTCGAAAACCCCTACACCATAATGATTGTAAGGCATGTAGTAGAGCCATACCTTCTGCTTCTAGTGGATTACATCCTTGCTTTAGTCTTGATGAAGCTGATAGTTTGTAAACACCATTTTCGTCTCGCAATATCCATCCCACGCCTACTACCAAAGAATTGAAGTGGTAGCTTGCATCCACATTACATTTTAACAAACCTGTAGGGGGTGGAGCCCATTGCCTCGTTGTTGTGGAGGATGCTTGTCGTGGTATGTTTGGCTTTTGAGGGTTTGCATCTAGCCATTCTGTAACATTTTCTGTTGCCCTGGAGACTACTTCAGATGGTTCGAGATGTATCCTATTGAATATTAAATCATTTCGTGATTTCCATATTTGCCACAAGAGCCAGAACGGGCTGTGCCGAATTGTTGGTGGTGTATTGGAATCATAAATCTCCATTAGACTTTTAATGTTCTCTTCCAGGGAATCAGACGGTGAGTGAGTAGCTTGGCTAGGGAAGTTAGCTGCCCTCCATATCGTCTTTGCATAATCACAATGGAAGAGAAGATGGTTTGTAGTCTCAATGTGTCGACAACACCTTTTGCAAGAAGCATCAACTGGTATTCCTCGTCGGTTTAGTTCGGCTCCGGACCCAATAGGTGAGGAAAGAATACGCCAAAGAAAATGCTTAATCTTGGGAGCAGTATTCGTTTTCCAGATACGCATTTTGAGAGTCGTATTTCCTGTAGGTGGCTGTGGAGGTGGATTAGATGGATCCGGACAATGAGTGGATACCCAGTACCCAGACTTCACCGAGTAGCATCCATTTTTTTGTATAATGCCATAGAAGCTTATCAGCCGCCTGATGCTGTGGAATATACATACGACGAACATGTTGAACATCTTCATCACGCAAATAATATCGTAGTTTACCCTCATCCCATTGCTTGCAGTTAGGTTGCCATAATTCTTTCACCCGGATTGTGTGGTTTATATTGTTGGCTAAGGCCGGTCTAGGTGGGTGCGTGGGGATCCAGGGATCCTGAAACGGATTAATGGTATTACCATCTCTTACTTGAAAACGTAGACCTTTGAACTGCTTTATATATGTATTCTCTAAACTGAAATATTGTTATAAGTAAGAAAATATTCTTTTTTAATTACTATTGTTGGCGATGCCACATTTTCCATGGCTCTCTGTGAGGTTATTATATGGGTGATTATAACTGCTTCACCCTTTCTCTTACAAACACAACGGTTCATCTTCATAAATGTTTCTTCTCCCCTTTGCGAAATACTTCTCCGGCGATGGTGTTCATTTTGACTTTTCTGCCGGTGCTCATTACCGAATATCTCCGAAATATCGATATATTCAAAGATCTTATAGGATCTAAATCCCAAAAATGGTTTTCCATATCCTTGGATATCGAGGCAGTCTCCTCTGATTATTTAGTAGCCGTTTCATGAATCTTCCTGAAAACTATCGTTTCACCAGAATCTTGGTATAGATCTAGAACAAGGTGAATCCGCCATACCTTATGAAATTCTAAATGTTGTAATGCACTCCATTAGTTACAATTCTATACGCCGGATGAAGTGCCTATGCCAAAACCTTCATAACATTATATTATTCACGTTCTTTGAAGAAGCAGTGATTTTTCTCCTTAGGGAAAATTTATGGCACAATTTAAGTCAAATTTTCACTCTGGTTCTCCACAAAAACAAGCCTAAAAATACTAATGATGAGGATTCAAAATCTCAAGCGACTGTTGCAAATACTAGCAATCAGTTTGTGAATACGGACATACGCAAGGATATACATAGTCAAAGTGGGAGAAATATGAAGCCTACATTATCATCAAGAATATGAATACAGACTAATTGGTATCATGTCGACATTTCAAAACGTGTAACATATGCAATAGTTTTTTTTTTTACTATTTGAAAAAAAAAGCAATGTTAATTTGACTTACATATCGTATCAAAGTGAGACGAATAGAAAAAAATAAATAAATAACGGGCATATATATTAGCATGTAAATCTTATCTCGAAAATAAATTAATGTTAAAATATCATTTTTATTATTTTATTTTTAGTGTAGAGCGCATCACACAATTACTTATCCAATACTTTATATTTCAATATTGGACTCAATAATTTTTTTTGTATTTTGGTATTTTAATGGAACTTAGATGATAAAATTTTTTTTTGTTTCAAACCTCTTAGAATAAATAAAGTTAAGTGATTAATGTTTGGTTTCGATTAAACCTAAAATTAAGAAACGAAATTGAACGATTAGGTTCGGCAACACTAACGATTTATTGACGAATAGTAGAAGGCGTGAGGCGTGAGTGTCTGAACAAAGAAGAAAAAAAAACGAAAAAAATAGAAGGCCTGAGTGTTGCCGTTTTCATTGGTCACTAAACCCGAAAAAAAAAATCGAATCTTTGAAACTCGATTTATCATCACAAAGCTGCTTGAAACTGAAGCAGAGAAGCAAAGATGTCGTTTGAAGAGTTTGTGCCATTAAACGAGAAGTCTCTTGTAGAGTACATTAAGGCAACTCCTGCTCTCTCTTCCAAGCTCGGAGACGACAAGTTCGATGCTTTGGTTATCAAAGAAGTTGGAGATGGCAATCTCAATTTCGTTTTCATCGTTGTCGGATCCTCTGGTTCTCTTGTCATCAAACAGGTTCACTTCTTTTTTTATCTTAGCATCACAAAGTTCATATCTTTTTTTTTTGTTTCAGCGGAAAACTATGGAAAGTACCTATCGGATTAGGAATTAGGGTTTTATCTTTCTGTAAATCGAATCACCAATCATACCTAATGTTGAGTTTCAGATTTTTCAATTTATATGTCTCTTTGTGTCTGCAAATTGTTATCTTTGACCTAATTTTGAAGAGACTGTAACTCAAAATGATTCTAGTTTTGTCTTCAGATTTCAAGGGTTTTGCTTTACTCTGCCATGGCTTTGATATAGAGGATAAAATGAACAAGCTTTGATTTTTCAAATTTGGATTGTTGATGATTTGTCTCCATATATATATGTATAGGCACTTCCATATATTCGCTGTATTGGTGAATCATGGCCAATGACGAAAGAAAGAGCTTATTTTGAAGCAACAACTTTGAGAAAGCATGGAAATTTATCACCGGATCATGTTCCTGAAGTCTACCATTTTGACAGAACAATGGCTTTGATCGGAATGAGATACCTTGAGCCTCCTCATATCATTCTCCGCAAAGGACTCGTTGCTGGAATTGAGTATCCGAACCTTGCAGACCACATGTCTGATTACATGGCGAAAACTCTCTTCTTCACTTCGCTCCTCTATCACGATACCACTGAGCACAGAAGAGCAGGTTCTAAATAAACTCTTCACATGTCAATTTTTTTTGTAATCAACATTTTTGGTGTTACCTGTAGTGAGTGTGTTTTGTGTATGTGTAGTAACCGAGTTTTGTGGTAATGTGGAGTTATGCCGATTAACGGAGCAAGTTGTGTTTTCGGACCCATATAGAGTTTCCACATTTAATCGTTGGACTTCACCTTATCTTGATGATGATGCTAAGGCTGTTCGTGAAGATAGTGCCTTGAAGCTCGAAATCGCAGAGCTAAAATCGATGTATATGTCTACCCATTTCCCAACGATTTTTATTACAACTTGCTACTATCTCTTTAAACAACCATTGTGCATTCTGTTGTTAGGTTCTGTGAAAGAGCTCAAGCTCTAATACATGGTGATCTTCACACTGGTTCTGTCATGGTTACCCAAGATTCAACACAGGTTATAGATCCAGAGTTTTCGTTTTATGGACCGATGGGTTTCGATATTGGAGCTTATCTTGGTAACTTGATACTGGCTTTCTTTGCACAAGATGGACACGCTACTCCGGGAAATGATCGAAAAGTAAGCAGTATATTTAGATTTCTGATATGCAGTTTTTTTCTATTTTCTCATCGTCTACACAGTTGCAAGTACATCGGTTTAAACCAAACTAACTCTTATGATTCAGGAATACAAGCAATGGATATTGAGAACCATTGAGCAGACTTGGAATCTGTTTAACAAAAGGTTCATCGCGCTATGGGATCAAAACAAAGATGGATCCGGGGAGGCATACCTTGCAGACATCTATAACAGTGACGAGGTTTTGAAGCTTGTTCAAGAAAACTACATGAGGAATTTGCTACATGATTCACTCGGATTCGGCGCTGCAAAGATGATTAGGTGGGAGATTGTAGATTCATAAGATTTCTTTGTCTGATCATATAAACTTGGAAATGTTGTTTGACAGTTTTGGTTTGGTGTTGACAGGAGAATTGTGGGTGTGGCTCATGTTGAGGACTTTGAATCGATTGAAGAAGATAAGCGAAGAGCGGTTTGCGAGAGAAGTGCGCTCGAGTTTGGGAAGATGCTTCTCAAGGAAAGGAAAAAGTTTAAGTGTATCGGTGAAGTTGTTTCAGCAATTCAACAACAAAGCTAAGACATTTTGTATGTTCTTTCACTGAACTTCTTGAAAGTCTCTTGTTTTTTTTTTTTCTTGGGAGTTCTGAAACAATGCAATAATAAGATGGAGTTTAATAATAAAGATCACAAAATTGTCTTCCTTTTTTATATTTGTCATGAGTGTAACTGAATGTATATCCAAAATTATCCATGACTTTTATCGAGTGTACGTGTTCTTTAGTAGTTTGTGGTGATGACCGGTTTCAGATCGGTATAGTTTTAACAAAATTAACTTTGTATTTCGTTTAAAAAATGTTAACTATGTCTTTTTAATGTAAAAACACTAGATTGGATAGTTTAAAAATAACGTTTTATTTTATCAAATGGTAAGGAAAACATATTAGTTACAAAATGGTTCATACATTTGTCAACTGATATTATATTTGTAAGTCCTTAACATGGTTTATACATGTGAATTTGAAATAACATGGTTTATCCCATGGATTTGTCATTTGAGTCCGTCTATTTTACACCTCTAAATTCATCAAATCTAAATCAGTAAATGAATAACATAGTTTCAACAAGTATTTAAAATATTAAACCAATAACACATGATTTTAATAAGGATTTTAAAATCAATGATTCAATAAAACATGATTTGACTTAGATTTCTAAATCCTAAATACATATGGCAATATTTTATGTAAATAAAAATGGTTATTTACTTAATAAATATTTTATTATTACTTAGCAAATCTATTCTATATATATCTTAAATTTAACTATTTTTAAATAATAATTATTACAGAGTGACCATATCATCAATTTTTTAGATATTTGATTATTAATTTACTTCTTAAAGCTAATATTTTCTGTTTTTCAAAAAATAAATGATATTAAATATTAAATTTAGTATATGCACAAAATAGTTCAATCTTACTAATTGCATGCGGATTTTTACATTATGTGAATTTGAAAAATTAAAACTATTTTAATACTTAATGTTATATAACAAAATCAAACTGTATTTACAAATCAACAAAAAAAAATATTAAACAAACCGGGCGTCACGCCAAAATTGATCTAGTAATTCGAAGAAGAAGAAAAAAAAGGTTTGACAAGATATATTCACTTTTGAAGGCTTAGATTTATTATATGATTTGGCTTCCACAGTTGACTACTTTATTGGTTCACTGTCGGTGACAAGTTTGCAGGTGACCATAAATCAGCACCGTTGGTATTAGCCACGTGTACGGTCCAGGCTAATGGTACAAGACATAAACCATTGCTTTTCAACTCTTTCACTTTCATCATCGGGTTTACGTCTCCGGTTTCTTCGTCGTCCTGATGAGACATCAACTATTCATATCATAAGTCATCACACTGTCAAAAGAGTCGTCTTTTTTTTTTTAAGTTTTAAACAGTTCTTTTCGAATAATGAAAAGATAAAATATCTTCCCTATTTATTTTGATAGACGTGTAACAATAAATAAAACTAAAAATCAGAGAATACAAAATGATGACTTACAAGAGGGTGATGTTTCAAGTAAGGAGAGGAAAGGATTTGAACTTGGTCTTGTAAGAACTTTATATAACCCATTGCTTCATGTAACACTGATGCTGTATCTGTCTGTTTCAAATTACCCCATTTTTGTATATATTAAAATGTAGATGATAAACTAACTAGGGCAATTTCGGTTACAAAACCACATACCTCCAATCCAAACACAGTATTAGTTTAATCCGTGATGTCTAAAACTAGGGTTTCAAACTTATGTCAAATGACGTATCTATAGTAAATGTTTCAAATTTTGATACATCAAACATTTAAACATGTTTCAAATGACGTTTGCTGCTTTGAACCGACTTTTTACAAATGCTGTAACAGAACTAAATACAAATATGGTTCACGTAAATATTAATCTTAAAAAAAAAAAAAAGTATGTTTATATAACTTGTTTAGTAACTCACCTTGCCATATGGAGAAACCAACAGCTGCAACGAAGTGATTTTTTCACTAAGCTTTTCTTTCCTGACCTATTTTTATGAGTAACATTCTTAATTCTACAATATAATTCACTTAAACAGCTAATCTATTACATAATTACACACTAATATGCATACATATTCATAACTTTTTAGCCAAACCTTAGCATTTTTAACTGGTGACTTTTTCTGATCTCGCTTGCATCTCTTACCGAGTTTTGGATCGGAGACACGGTCGTGCCCATCACCCGGCCCGGTTCTCATATTCTACCAAAAGAGACAAACATGAAATTAAACTAAAAATTTATACATCTGTCTTGTAAATGCATAGAAATTTTCTTTTGGTTTTATACTTTTATCATGGAAACAGGAAATTAATCATTAATTCACCTTAAAGCTTGACTAAAAATTCCAAGTAATACTTTATCAAAAAAAAAATTCCAAGTAATAATAATTGTATGAATGTTTTATATATATAAAAACTTACGTTGGATCTAGAAGTTTTTTTATCATCGACTACACAAGCGTTATTGAGGGAAGAAAAAGGAGGAACAGGAGAGTCTCTGCACAGCAAAGAGGGTTCTGAGAAGAGCAGTTCGGTGTCGTTTTGGTTTCTTCCGGCGAAACAGAGCATTTGAGGAGTATGTTTTGCGGTGAATCCGAAACCAAAGCTGTCTTCTCCAACGTCGCGGGAGCTAAAAATATCATCAGACAGCAGAAGAACATCAGAGAGGCTTGTAACTCCGTCTTCTTCCTCAGCTGTTCCTCTCATCGTATAGAGTTATTGGGTTTTTGTTCTTGCTTAAGCTTATTCGTAAACAAGTGAAAAGATGGGAAACCAGAAGAGAATAGTACTATAAATACTTATTAATAGTTTCAATAATATTATATACAATCGCAAAAACCGTAAGTCTTTTTTTTTTTTTTTTTTTTCTTAACATCAACAAGTGTAAGTTCTATACTTATTATGTACTGTCCTGTAGACTGTAGTATATGAAACTATAATGTTATAAGTGATAAACAAATAACATTGCTATTTAATTGATGACACAATATCTTACTATTTATTTAAAATACAGACCTAATGACGATTTCATCACCGTATATTTTTAAAATCGTATGATAGCAAACTCATCATATAATTTATAGACTAAATATATTGCATTCTCTTGAAACACTATTGATAGTGTTTTTTTTTTCTCCTATAGTTTGCTATCTGGTTATATCATCGAGTTTATAATTGTAATTTTTGGATAATTAGATTATACCAAATCTATATATAATTAATATTTTAGGATATATAATTGTATTTCTGATATATTGACTACTCATTCGGTTCTCGATCTGGTTATGATTCTTCAAATATAAGAATTTAAGATACACCCTGTATTTTATAGGTTTCAGATTCGGTTCGGTATCCTCTTTTTGATCAGTTCCAGTTCAACTCTACGGTTTCGGATATTTTGTCCATGTCTACATAATTTTACATGCTCTTATATTTTTACAAATCTTTTCAAAATTGCGGTATATTTGAAAATAAAACTTGCTTTTGTATTATTTTATGACATTTCTGTTGGTTATATATGTATTAAGGAAATTTCTGCCACTTATAAGTGTAAGAGCATGCTAAATTTTAAAAATGAAACAGCCACACAAACTAAATCTCATTTTCTACGTATCTAAAGAATTTGAGGACTTAACTGCTTGAGGTTTAGGTTTATAGGTTTCGGACCAAAACAATGTGTGTCGGCTTGTGTTCATATCAATCTTTACATTGACATCTAGACAACAACTACACCCTACAAGGAAGAAAGGACGTTAGTTTGGGTCTCTTAATGGAACGGGCCATGTTATTTTGTAATAAGGCCCATTGAATACCTTAGGGAAACTATCCTGGTTAACAAGTTAATAGAATCAATAACACTAATGTCCCCACTAGTTAATTTCTGGTTCTGGGGAGACACATAGTACTGAGTATTTTATTGCAATAGTATTCATCCATGGACCAAAAAGTTATATATTTTGAAAAAAAATCATAACTTAGCTGTTTCAACCGAAAAGAAGAAAAAAAAAATCATAACTTAGCTGTCATCACTTTAATAATAATTTGAAACGATTAACGAGTCTGTTATAAACGATCATAACTTATTTCTTCTTTTTTTGGGGGTCTCTGCTCTTTTGACCGTTATAAGCGAGAAACTCAAAAGGCATTCACATGGTGCCTTGTTTAAGGTTAGTTAACTTAGACCATACAGATTGGTTAGAGACTCAAATGAGTATTTTCTTATTAAAATATTAATATTTTTATATAATTTAATTATATATTTAAAGTTAAATTTAAAATAAATATGTAAACCAATAAAAATATGACAAGTGGCTAGAAGGTTTTTTAATAAGAGACTATGGTCTCTTCCTTAAGAGACTCTCTCACATTCTTTTTCTCACTTTTCATTTTTTTTTAAAATAATTTAATAGAGGATATCTAAAGTAGATACACTTGATGGAGATGCTCTTAGTTTTCTATCACGTATCAAGTTTTCAAACTATGATTAATTATTATTATTATACTTATTGAAAACTTCTCGTTTTTTTTTCTTTGACATCAAACTTCTCGTTTTATTGTAACCTATAGTTTCAACATTTTGATATTATTACGATCACTTGAATTTTAATATCTATCCACTATTCTGATTTGTGCGTATATATCAATTGCATCAAACACTTTATTTAACATTGTATTAACTTATAAGCAATAATATGTATTTATGTTTCACAAACTATATGTATTTATGTTTCATTACTTGACGTGATTATAACATTCGCAAATGAGTTTTGATCGGTAACATTGTCCAATTCTAATAGTTTTCAGTTGGTCTTAATTAAAAGGGAACCAAATACATGGAGTAGTAACACACATGCAGACAAAAGAGAGAAGATTCAGCTAGATCTATTGAACAATGATAACTTGCAAATATATATTTGACAAAAAAAACTTGCAAATATATTATTATAGAATAAAACAACACATGCATGTGGTATCATAAAATCGTAAATCGAAAGCTTACTTGTACACTTTTAAGCCCTAAAAGCGCATGTCAATCTAAACGACCAACGACGAGTGAGTCCAATGATTAGCATAAAGTGTAGTGTGAATTAAATGAATAGTATATATTATTTATTCAAAAAGTACATACGCTTATTGTAGTAGTGTTGAAATAGTTAGATAAGTTTTTTTTTTTTTTTTTCAAATCTAACCTAGATACTGTACTTGTTTCAATAGTGAATTAGCGGCACTAAATTAGTCATTAATTTCAACCAAACCGTCGTTTTTTGTTCTCTGTATCTTACTACCATTCTTTTTTATACCATTAATTCATAGAGGTTTCATTCTTTTATTTTATATTTGTATGTCTAAACGCAACAAAACAAAACAAAAAAACAAAAAAAAATCGTCTCGAAAAATATCGAGTAAGAAGTAACGGAAACGGTTGGAAAAGAAGCATTAAAATGAAAGAATGTCTACTACCATCCTTAACGGCGCCAGTAGGCAGTCCCAACACTTAAATACGAAAGTGGATATTTAACTACAACGCATTCATCCTCAATTAAATGGTGAACACGAACATATTATCTTTACATTTTTCCTTTTCTTCTACTCACGATTTTATACTCTCCACCTCATTGACAATGACAAGTGTTCCTTTTCGTGTTCCCACTTCTAAACCCTCCTTAGTCGCGTTTTAATGTCGTCTCCTAATCAAAAATTTATTACGTCATTTTCTTTCCCTCCGTAAAATTAGCAGAGGGCAAAATAGTCATTTCACTTCTCCCTAATGGCTAATACTACTCTCTCTTTCTCGCTTCTTCACTCCCTTCGACTCCCTTAAATTATTTCTCTCTTCTTCTTCTTCTTCTCCGCCGCGACTCCTCCTTTCACTTACTTTTCTCTCTATCTCGGCGACTCGGCGTTTCTTATTATTATTTTTTTTTTTTTTGTACTTTTGGTTACTCGGTTACAAGGAAGAAGAAGAAGAAGAAAGGAAAAAAAAAAAATGGAGAAGAAGCAAGGATTTTTCTCATCACTCAGAGATGAAGTCGTAAGAGGTTTATCTCCATCTCGTTCACGCTCAAGACCACGTTCTCGTTCCGCAAGCCCATCTCGTTCAAATTCACACATGTCAGCTCTTCTCTGGGGAAGAAAAAAACTAATCGCAAGCTCCGGCTGCAGCGGCGGAGGAGGATATTACTTGCCGCAACCGATTGGGAGATCCGGAAGTTTAAGACCTGTAATGGAAGGTCCTGACCCGGATAATGATGAGATTTCAGGGGATTCGAAACGACCCGGGTCGGGTTTAGGTCATTGGGTCAAAGGTCAGTTGTCACGTGCTCCGCCCGTGACTGCTACGCCGGCTTATCGTAGGTCTGATTTGAGACTTCTCCTTGGTGTTATGGGAGCTCCTCTCGCTCCCATTCACGTCTCTTCCTCTCATCATCTTCTTCACCTCACCATCACAGATTCTCCCATTGTTAGTCTTTCTTATTATTCTCTTTCCATTCAAAAAAGTTTACGTTTTTATGAATCTTGCACTCACACAGATCTCACTGGTCGACATTTTCGATTTCATTTCTTGTTTACGATTCTTTCTTGTTTTGTTTTTTTAGTCAAATTTCTAATTTTTTTGGATTGGTTGGTGGAGTATTGTCATTATCTGGTGTGGGTTTTGATTGATATAAATATTCAAGATTTTAAAAAAAAATTTAATTAGTTTCTTAAAAAAATCGATTTTTGTTTAGTTTCCAATTTTTGTGATATTGTTGGTTTTTGCAGGAAACATCATCTGCTCAGTACATTTTACAACAGTACACGGCGGCTTGTGGTGGTCTGAAGTTACAAAACTCTATTAAAAACGCTTATGCTATGGGTAAGCTCAAGATGATTACTTCAGAGCTTGAAACTCCTACAAGAGCTGTTAGAAATCGTAACTCGACAAAGTCGGAAACTGGAGGGTTTGTTCTTTGGCAGATGAATCCTGACTTGTGGTACGTTGAGCTCTCTGTTGGTGGTAGTAAGGTTCGTGCTGGCTGCAATGGTAAGCTCGTTTGGAGACATACACCTTGGGTTGGTTCTCATACTGCTAAAGGACCGGTCAGGCCTCTTCGTCGTGCACTTCAGGTTAAACACTGAATCGATAAAAGTTTACTTGGTTTTGAAATTGATTCCAAATGCTGATTTTGTATGTTGAATGATTAATCAGGGACTTGATCCGAGAACTACTGCTACTATGTTTGCTGAATCTAAGTGTGTTGGTGAGAAGAAAGTGAATGGTGAAGATTGTTTCATTTTAAAGCTATGCACTGACCCTGAAACGTTAAGGGCGAGGAGTGAAGGACCAGCAGAGATCGTAAGACACATCCTTTTTGGTTACTTCAGCCAAAGAACTGGACTTTTAGCGCAAATCGAGGATTCTCAGTTGACCCGGATCCAAGCTAATGGTGGTGACTCTGTTTATTGGGAGACCACGATCAACTCGTCACTAGACGATTACAAACAAGTCGAAGGGATCATGATTGCTCACTCTGGTCGTTCTGTTGTTACCCTATTCAGATTTGGGGAAGTGGCTATGAGCCACACTAGGACTAAGATGGAGGAAAGATGGACCATTGAAGAAGTCGCGTTCAATGTTCCTGGTCTGTCTCTAGACTGCTTTATCCCACCGGCTGATCTTAGGTCTAGTTCGTTAACCGAAACCCCCGAGTACCCTGATCAAGAGGAGAAAGGGAAGAGCTCGATCGCGTTGGCTACAACAGCTCATAGAGCTAAAGTTGCAGCCTTGGAGAAAGGAAGGTTTCACGATAACCCGGTTTGGCATATCGATGTCTGAGTTTGGTAGGGAAGATGCAAATCTGTGCATAGTAATGCTTATAACAAGAGTGAAGCTTTGAAATCAAACTAACTAACCTCTTTTGTTTAGGAGAGCTTACATATTAGGAGTTTGATTACACGGTTGTTTTATTTCAATTTCGTTTTGTCTTTTTTCTTCTTTGTCACCTTCAATATTTTTGAGTAAGGTGATGGGATTGATTTGAAAAAAATGGTGGCGGCAAGAGAAGGAGAATTGCTGCTTACATGTTGAATTTGATTTCTATGGATTGTTAGTTTGTAAATATATCTTATCTTCTTTTATTTTTCTTTGGTTTTAATTTTTAAACCGAACTAAATCGGTTCAAGTTGTGTGAATTTGAATCATATTGTTGAAACATTCTTAATGTATGTGTTGTTGATTTTAGTGGTTAGAGAGTAAGGTGTGTTAGGTAACAAAATAGAGAAAGTGATTGTTAAGAAACGATAAATGGGATTTTATGAAAGGAATTGAAGATATGATGATGTATGAAGAAAGGGGTCCATTTTTTCAGCTTTTGTAGCAAAAAAAATAGCTTTTTGGCACAACTGTCTTCTTCTCTTTTCTTCCTTTAACTTTCTTTTAAAGTTTGTTATATGTTGATTGCATCTTTTGATATTAGACTTCGATATATGTGGCATACATGGATGTATGATAACGACATCGTTTTAGAATAAAGCTTTAAGCATTTCCGGATTGAGAGACGATCAAAATTTTCTGAAGATGAAAACGTTAAGTTGTTGAGCTTTAGACTCTAAACTTAACCAAATTGTCGATCAAGATTTGGGAAAAAGTCAAGAGATAACCAACAAGACATAAAGAGAAGAGATCATTGTGAATAAAACTAAAAAGATTCACACCATACAATATCAACGCTTCAACTACTCAATGGCACACAAAAACGGTTACAAACACAAACACAAACACGTGACAGAAAAACAAAACAAAAAACACTCAAAATGGGCGACAAAACTCGAAGACCGATTTAAGGTTGTTGTCTAAAAGCAAGTAGCAAAAGAGAAGATGTGCGTGGGTATGGTTAGGGAAAAAGATTCTATTTACAAGTATCTATTGCTTAGCTATGGCTCTACGGCAATAAGGACAATCTCCACAAGCTCTAAGCCAAGGGTTTAAGCAAGAAGAGTGGAAACTATGAGTACAGGGTAAGGATATAAGGTTGTCGCCTTTAGTGAAACTCTCTAAACATATACTACAATCTCTCATCTCAGTTTTAACCTCGGCTGAGCTAAAAGTTTGCTGGTGTAAACAGTTAATGGCACCTTGTGTGAGACCTTGTGGTTTCTTGTTGCATTCATATGACACTTGAATCCCTTCTAGCTGAAAAAATGGATCTTGAAATGATGACTCCCTTTGATCATCTCCAAATGAAACTCTGTTGCTTCCACTGAATCAAGAAACTAAACAATTTCAGCACCCAAAATTGTTAAAAGAAAGATCTTTAAGAATCTTTTAGGCAACATATGAGAAAACCTTCTAATTCTTGAAAAACAAGAATCTCTCTTTTAATTTTCTATATCAATCCTTTAAATATAAAGAACCTTGATGATCTGAATCACAGTAGAGTGTAGAGCAAGTAAAGATGTAGGATTTTGTTGAGTGGTTTTAAGCAACAGACCTGTTACTAGACAAAGAAACACCTCTCAATCTTTCGAAAAGTCTTGCCCTTGCGAGCAGAACAGCTCCGGGAAGCCTCTCGGATCCATTTAAGTTTCCCAAACTGGAACTTTCAGTTTCCGAATCAGTACTATTCGTGTTCAAATACTGAGCAGTGCCTTGAACATCACGAATAGGTCTACTACGTTCCTGAATTCAACAAATTAGCCTAAGATTTTAAATTAAATGGGATCAGATTCGTGAAATTACTATTTAAGGAAAGAAGCTAACCGGATGGTGACAGAAGCGACGGAGACGTGGTGGGGCTCGTCGGAGAGGATCACAGCCGTCGGAATCATGACGTTGGTTATGATGATGGATACCGTGACGGCGATGATGATTGTGTGAGTGGTGTCGATAAGAAGAAGAGTCGGATTCTAAACCCGGGTCAGATGATCGACCCGGACGAGATCTTCGTGTGGAGAAGAGTTCGGATGCGCTCGTCATGCACCGATCAACGAATTCGTTTAATGAATCTGAAAGGAAGTGCAGAGACGATGAGATAAGGAAGAGAGAGATTTGCTTAGGAAAAGTAAAAAAGGAAACTGCAGTGAAAAGCTGACGTCATCCCCACTCGTTGTTGTCGGAAGGAAGACATCTTTGAAAACGGTGTCGTGTTTGTGTTAACAACTAAGTGGAGAAGCCCAATATTTTTGGGCCTGTGAAGTCTGTTAATTGGATACCGTTCTTTACGACACAGAAATGATAAGTGGTTTTGGATGCCTGCCTATAGTTCAGTTGATGATAAAAAGTGCAAAATTGACAATTTTTTATTCATTAAGTTTGGTTCTAAAACAACTTTTCATCATTTTATCATTTATGGTAGTCATAATTTTAATTTTAATCTGGATCAAATCCAGATATCCGAAATTTTATGAATACCCAATTTAAGTATTTTGGGAATTTCTAATCTGAATGATAAATTATGGATCTGACGGATCCGATACCATAAAGATGTCGGATATCCTATATGTGTGTGCACATAGTTGCTATAAACCTAAATGTTATGTTGATCTTGTAAATCAATCCATTACCAACCACAATGAATTGAGTTCTTTTCTAGTTCTCTTTTTTCCTATAATTAATGGTAATAGGTTTTTAATTCAAATAAATTATCTTCCAAATATGTATTATATTAAAAGTTACATAAATTTAGATAATAGAGTTATTCAATTTTATAGATCAATTTTTGAAAGAAATTCCCACTATATCAGTAGTTAGAATTGTCCAAAATCAGGAATTAGTAGATATGTGAAGTAGTATAAATATAAGGTAAATGAGCTTCTTCACTTATTTTTAATTGATTTTGATTTAGTAGATCATAATTCATAGAATAATAGTAGAGTTAGAGTCCATAGGACCATAGTTCCGATTTAACAATTGTAAAGTTATCTGTAGATGTTTAGTCCCACAAACTTTACGGTTTAGATGTCTAATCATGAACTTGAGAGGAGTGCCTTAGAGTTGTAAAATAACTATCAACTCACTTTGCCAATTAATTTTGAACAATATCGGAATCCTATAATTCTAAAAATCAATCACATGAATTCTCACTGTTTTTTTTGGAAGAATCAAAAAAATCAAGAATGAAAATATACATAATCCTTTTAATCGACAGAAAAAAAAAGATGATTTACTTTTTTAAATCATGTTAAGATCCTTCACTTGTACCTGTTACCCGTTATACAATCAATTACAGCAAATAAATTCATTGGAGGTATGTTTTAAAGTTAATAATTAATTACTTATCACTCTTTCCATTTCACAACATTTTTTTATGTTAATATTTCTTTAAATAAGTTTAAATTTTAAAAGTTAATAAAAGAATACCAATTTATTGTTTGTAAGAGTATAATAAATTAATAATATTAAATGAAACTTGTATCTAATTACAAAAAAAAAATACATTCCCTTCGTTACAAGTACAACAAGTCAAAAAGTGACTGATATATTTCACACAAATAAAAAAAAATTTAGTTTATTCAATGACTTAAATTCAAAGAGAAATAACTTTGCCTTAGGAGGAAATTAGAAAATTAGTTAAAAAATTTTTTATAAAAAATATAAAATGATATTATTTGTAAAACAAAGAAACTCCAAAACCATATTTTTGTAAAACCAAATAAGGAGTGCAAATTAAAACATTAAAAATAAGTAAATGGAGCATATTAGTTAGTTACTTAACTCAAGTCCAATAGTCAATGTACTAGTTGCAGTATACTAGTAGTACTTAGTTCAGTTGTAGATAAAATTTCCTTCTTTTAATTCGTTTTTATTGCCACTTAACTCATACTTGGCCAGTTCACATGTCGCTATATTATTGAGTTAATTTACCCAATATTGATCATAAAACTAATGAGTCTGACAGGTATCTAATACCTAATCTAACTATATCATTTATCCATGAACTCTTAGAAGCCCGAAAGGTTAGTTGAAAAGAAAAACAAATTTATACTTTTGCAAAGAAAGTGGACGAAAACTAATTGCTGGCAACTATAAATACAGAGACTGCAATGGGACTCTAATAACTGATCCAGTAAATAGACAATGGATGAGTCGAAGATGAAGCTCCATTGTGGCTGGATCTGGTTAAATTCAGCAGCTATCTTTGGTCTCCATGAGAAAGATCTTGACTTTGAGCTTGTGTTCGTAGATTGGGTTGCTGGTGAATCCAAAACCAAATCCTTTCTCTCTAATCTCAACGTATATATAACTCTCTTACTTAAAACCTAAAAAAGCATCTTAACTACTAATTATATATCTTTGATCTCTTACAAATCCACTAACTGTTGCTTCACATGTGTTTATATGACGACCATCGTTTTCCTTTTTTTTTGCAGCCATTTGGTGAAGTCCCGGTTCTTGAAGACGGAGATCTCAAACTATCCGGTATTAAATTTGTTTTCACATATGCTGCAATTCCATATATATATATATATATATATATATATATATATATATATATATATATTTTGGGTTTGAATAGTCACAAGTGTTCAATTCCCATACAAAATTACAAATTAATGCAGTTGCAGATTCTAGACTAATAACAATAATTCACTAGAAAAAAGTTTTATCAAACTTTTAGTCTAATTCAAGTTAACTATTATCGGGACCGGTTTAACGTTTTTTGAGGTCTTGCACAAGATTAAATGTATCCCGTTCATGTGTGACTAAGGTCTGAAACTGTTTTGCATGTGTTCTTAGCCTGAATATTATCAAGTGTTACATTGAACGTAACATATGAAACTTATTCTTTGTCAATTGGTTTGTTTGGAGATGGAATATTTGTCGAATGGAATTATGTGAAAGTTACGTTAATGGTGTCTTAATATTTTTTGCGTATAGAATCAAAGGCGATCACACGATACGTAGCGGAACAATACAAAGACATTGGAACAAAGCTATTACCCGATGATCCCAAAAAGAGAGCAATCGTGTCGATGTGGATGGAGATAGATACCACTAAGTTTCTTCCTATAGCATCAGCACTCATTAGAGAACTCGTCATGAAACCATATCAGAGTTTAGCCACAGACTTTGAATCCGTTGAAGAAAACAAAGAGAAGTTATCAGAGATTCTAGATATCTACGAGATTCGTTTAGGCGAGTCTCCTTACTTAGCCGGTGAAAGCTTCACTTTGGCGGATCTTCATCATCTTCCACCTTTTAATTACTTGTTGAACACGAAAGAAGAAGAACTGAAAAACTTGATCTATTCACGTCCTAATGTATACGCATGGGTCGAGAAAATGAAGTTGAGACCCGCTTGGCTAAAAACAGTCATCATGCAAAAACACATCGTTGACTTGATGAAGCGACGTCGTTTGCCTATAAAGTTAGATTCATTGTGTCATGAGGTCAGCGTCATGGCTCAGAAGACAGCGATGGCGATTGGGAACAATTAAAGTAAGCACTGATCAGTCGTTATATATGGTTTACTGTATGGTCAATTTGTAATCGGATGATATCATTTGTGTGTGTGTGTGTGTGTTTTATATCCAAAAATATCATGTTGTTGTTATGTGTGTTTTTTCTTTTTCTTGTTTTCATCGTCATGTTGTTATGTGTTTGTATTCAAATAAGTCAACATAATTCAAGTTTTTAAAATATTTGTAGATTTGGGAAATATGTAACTGGTGTCACACATTCTCTAAGTGTTTGAATGGCTGCAAAATAATGTATATCTTTTTCATCACAATTCAAAATATATGATGAAGATACAAATTTTCTAATTAATTAATAACTGAAATTAACAGATCTACAGTATACATGAATAATAAATCAGTCATACTCGAAACTAATTATGCCGAAGTGGAGGCTTATATTCCTTCCCCTAGACGTAGCTGTAATTAAAATTTGTTGGTGTAGATTAGATATATTAAAAAAAAAAAAATTAATTAAAATTACGGGATTTTGTGTGTTTTAACAAAATTCTGACAAAATTATAATCCATATTTTAGATATATATGGTAACTGGTATTAATGTTTTAGGAGTTGAGTTTATTTGGTTGTTTGTTTTTTCCGTCAACGAATTTATAAAGTTGAAACAAATCTACGAAAAAAAGTGAGACTAGAGAGGAGAGGATATTGTTCTGAAGCCACGTGTCGATGTAGAAGCATTTAAGACTATCGTTACTAATGTACACCTGCACACATGAGATAATATATCATCAAACGGCCCCAAAACGAACCGTTGAGAGAAAAAAGTGAGAGAAGACTAGCAAAAAAAAAAAGAAGCCATATCCCACTTTGTAACGGCTACTTCCCCCATTTGTATATTTCCCCCAAAAACTCAAAAACGATAAAAATCTCAACTCTCCTCTCGTCTTCTTCTTCCTCTCTTGAATCGAATCAAAATTTTCTCCAACGATTTCGCTTCTCTGAATCTTGTTCGCTAATTTGATACAACAAACCTGAGGATATGATAAAGGCTGCCATGGATCTCGGTTGCTTGGATTTGGGATGTCTTTCAGTCGCTGACAAGTCAAGTGGCGTCGGAGTTGCCGATCCTCTTGAATCTTCGTCTTCAGCTTCCAAATCTGGGAAGGTACTTTTCCAGTTTTCGATTCCAAATCTAATTTCATTCCGGTTTAATGCATTTTGCTTTTAACATTGGATTTGAGTTTCTTCCTGTTGAAATCAAATTAGGGTTTGATAATTTAGGCTATCGTATAGTTGAAATTGAGATTTAGTACTCGGATTTTTAGGGTTTTGGGTGTTCGCTCATTCAATTTACACCAAGACGTTAGGGATTTGCATAAACATCCAAACTTAATTGAACTTTTGATATTGAATGTCCTTAATCATGGTGCTTCAAAGCTTTTCCCACTTGATTTAAGGTGGTTTATGTGATTCTGCTGTTAAGCTTAGCTGTATTATCTACTGGGTTCTTAATGGCCATGTCAATTATCTCTGGAGAAATGCAGAATAAATCATCACCAAGAGAGACATCAGCTCTTAGAAAATCACAATCAAAGAGGTCCTCTCAACGTAAAACCTCACCTCTTGGCTGGTTTCCGCGAAGAAAGCGAGATTCATTTTTGAACAGGAAGATAAAGAAGCTACAGGTGATGGTTTTTTTTTTTTCATTCTAGTTTATATACTCTCATTGATTGGGTAACAAACAACTATTTCAGTTCTGTAATACTGAATTTGTTGTATGGTGTTGTTGTGTAGGAGGTTGGTGGAATGAACCAGACTCTTGATGAGACTCTTGGCGATTCAAATCTACACTATTGTAAAATTGTAAGAGAACAAATGGCTGTCAGAGAGGCTGCAGGTAAGGCCATGGAGCTTCGCAAGGCTGCTCTCGTTGAAGCTTCCTGGTGTAGAATACTTCGAGCTGCTAGGTAATTTAAAGGTTTTAAACATGTAGTAGATAGATTGTTTTTGTGGTTCCTCTTTAGCTTTTTAACTATAAGATTTTTCTGGTTTGATAGGATTCCGAGTTTAGAAGCAGAAACTTTGATGGAGAATGCAGAAAAGGCTGCGGTTGAATCTTTTGAAGCGGCCTCTGCGATGGGAGTGATAATGCATGACAAACCAAATAGCTCAAGGAAACAATATCGAATTGAAACATCTGGAACACATGGAAGGGGATCTCCTACTCATACCGTTACAGCATCTTTTGAAACTGCGTTTGATGTAGATAAAGAAGTAGCAGCTGCTGTTAAAACTGCATTTGCTAGGCTTGCAAATTGTCCCTCTCTCAGTAAAGCTGATTTTAAAGATCTTCTGAAGAAAATCAGCGAGAATCCTGATGTGCGTGATAATCATGAAATCACTGAGATGTCTTCAGAATGTGACACAGATTCCGATTCTGAACTAGGTATTCTACACAAGGTTGATGAAGAAGTGGCTGAATGTGGGGAGACTTCAGATTTCAAAATGAGACAGCTAAAAGTCAAGAGGCGGCAGTCCTTTGGAAAGTTTAGCACGGAGAAGCTAGTGGATATGATGCTTGAGAGGCTTCAGGGCTTACAAGAAGATCAACTTTCAAGTCTTGCCTCTGTCGTTGCAACTTGTGGTTTAAGTGAGGCCTTGGCTGAAGTTGGAAACCCGAGGGTGCAAACCACAGGCATTGAACCAACTGTTTCAGACCAGGGGAATTCTTCTTCAATGGATACAAGATCAAGACGAGATTCTAAAACAACAAGGGATGGAAAAGAGACAGAGATTCCGAGTTTGGACAAGTATCTAGTCAAGCACATGACCAAATTAGAAAGAGAAGTCTTTGAAGCCAAAAGGGTTTCTTTGGCTTCAAAGGACATATCTGACAAAGACAGAAAGGTTTCTCAAGGTGATGCAGGTGATAATACTGTTCCAGAGTTGGGAAGCATCCTTGTGAAACATTATTCAAGGCTTGAGAAGGAGATTGAAGAATCCAAGAAGAACGCAGGAGTCAATTTTGGAAAGTACCAAAAGAACTCAAGCAGGAACAAAACACCATTGGATCCAATCCCAGACTTGGAAAGTTTGCTAGTGAAAAAGCATGTTTCTGGATTGGAGAAGGATGTCCAAGAAACTATAAGGAACTGCGGAAAAATGTATGAGACCGTGAAGAAACCGGATACTCAAGCAGCTAGTTTGTCTGGAGTTCCCAGCCTGGATAGTTGTCTGGTAAAGCATGTCTCAAAGCTAGAGAAAGAAGTCCAAGAAGCAAAAAAGAGAAGCAAAGACGATCTTGAAGCAAGAAATTTAAAAATAGTTTCAAGTGTGTTGACAGATGAATTGGGAAAAGAAAACGTAGACTCAAACAGTAAAGCTGAGGGTCAAGAAGAAAGCCTCGAGAAGATCTTGGTCAAGCCGGTTAACAGATTGGAACGAGAAAAAATTGCATCAGAAGCAGTTTATGGAAATCGGAGGATTCAAGAGAGAAAACAAGCAGCAAAAGCAGAGTCAGATTATGAGAGTTTGGACAAAGTTCTGGTGAAACATGTTCCAAAGCTAGAGAAGGAGAAGCTTAGGTTCAAAGCTAAATTTGAAGAGAATGAGAACTCTAATAACAATGATGAAGGTGGCTTGAACCATGGACCTGAAAACACGAAGATGGCAAAACCGATTCTCACCAGACAACAAGTGAGGGATAGAGAATTACAAGAAACTTGGGGTGGTCTAGGCCTTGGGGAGTCAAAGAGCAGTAACCAAAAGAGACCTGAAACCAAGAAAACAGAAGCTACTGAGCATTTGGGAGAAGAGACAAGACCGATACTAACCAGACGACAAGCGAGGGACAAAGAAATGTTAGAATCTTGGGGTGGTTTAGGACTTGGGGACTCAAGCATGTACCAAACAGTTAATAAGAATAAAAGGAAACCAGAAACTGAGAAGATGGAGACAGAAACACCATTGCTAACAAGGAGACAAGCAAGAGATAGAGAAATGCAAGAAGCTTGGGGTGGTTTAGACCTCGGGAACTCGATTCGACCGAGTCTGTCAAAACTTGAAAAAGAAAAGGTTAGAGGCTCCTCTTCCTACAAAATCAAATTTACAAACAAAATTTCTTTTTTTTTTCCATTAACACAACAATTATTTGAGCTGGTTTTTTTTTTTTTTTGGTTATCTCATTTGCAGGCTGCGTGGATTAAGGCCGAGAAAGAGGAAACGACTCGAGGAAACTAATGTGAAATGGAACAGAACATAGGACAAATACATTTTTTGTCAATAATAAATGAACAAAACTATAACATTGATAAGGAGTAAGGACTAAGCCTTTCAATGGGATCACAAGTAATGTAGCTAGTTTCAAGAAATATTGTGTAAATTTCAATCGGTAACAGTGGTATAATATGAAGTAAAAGTTTCTTTTGTTAAGGACCAATTTGAAGAAGATTACATTAAGGAATGTGTTTCTTTTATGTGCAAAATAATATAAGATTTTAGACAAGATAGAACATCGAAGTTTACATTTTGGCAAAACTACTAAACTAGGACTCCGTCAATTACATTATCAGACGTATTACATATTCTCATTATATTGATCGAACTAGAAATAAATTAACAAATTCTACTGAACTAAATCATAGCGAAGTCTAATAATTGTATCCTATATTATGGTTCTCATTCCGATTGGTAAACAATGCATAATTGCTTAATTGCATAATTGCAGATTGAAAAGCTGCAGGCCCGTTCGTTTTTGCATCTGCATTCAACATCTGTATTCAACATCTGCATCCAGCATCTGGATTCAGTATCTGGATGCTGCATCAGTGCATCAGATGATGTTCGTTTATGTATCTCGTTTTTGCATCTAAATGTTGCATCTCGATGCAAATTTGTTCGTTTTTGAGTTCGTAATTGCATCCGGATGCAACTAATTAAAAATGACTAAAAAACATGTTTTTATATTCATATATATTAAATGATTTAATTTAAGAAAATTATTGTTTTCATAAAATAATTTTTTTATTACGTTTTCTAACCAACAAAAAAAATTTGCCGATTTTTCTAGTAGAAAATTATGTTTCCGTGTGAATTTATTTTTTGGCAGAAATTTATGTTTCAGCATTTTTGGCGGAAAAATGTGTTTCCACGTTTTTGGCGGGAAAACGTGTTTTCGCATTTTTGGCGAAAAATGTGTTTCCGAGTTTTTTGGCGGGAAAAATGTATTTTCGCGTTTTTGGTGAGAAAACGTGTTTTTGTGTTTTTGGCGGGAAAATGTGTTTCTACATTTTTAGCGGAAAATGTACTTCTGTGTTTTTGGCGGAAAAACGTGTTTTCGCATTTTTTTTAGAGAAAACGTGTTTTCCGCATTTTTGGTAAAAAATATGGTTTTATGTTTTTTTGGCAGAAAAAAACGCGAATTCATATTTACATAAAAATATTGTTTTACATTTTTAATTATTTTTAGCCGGGAAATAAATTTTTCAATTTTTATAAAATATGAATTTTTTTTCTTTTATATATTTTATTAGAGTAAAAATATTTTTTAATAAAATTTATGATAAAATATTGTTTAATAAAATGGTTTTGTTATAATCTAAGGGCATTTTAGATTTTTGGATTTTGAGATGCAGATGCAGGATCTGGAAGCTCATTTGTTCAGCATCTGGATGCAAAACTAAAAGTAATAAAACGAACAACATCTTGCATCTGCATCCAGATGCAAAAATGAACAGGTCCATAATCAAAAATTTGTGTGATTGGATATCATGTATAATGAAATAAACTACTAAATGCATGTTTATTTGCATAATGCTTTTTTACTTGTATTTTTTTAGGCAAAAAAATAAATTTTGCGTTTTTGTCTAATTATATATCATTAGACAATTTTTTATGATTGGTAAAAATTTAGCATAATCGCATTAGAAAACGTAATTACGCGATTATGCATGTTACCGATGAGAATGAAACGAATAGAGTTATCAATTATTAATTTTTTTTTTCTTTTGACAGCATTAATTATTTAAAATTGTATGCAGTGAAATATTACTACGATTTCAATTTTTCTACTAGATTTGTACCCGCGGTATACCGCGGGTCAATTATTTTGATATAAATTATATTTGTTTTTATTTTATTGTTAATAAATATTTTTTATTTTGTTTATATAATTTTAACTTGATTTTTTTATAATGTTTATAAATATTTTTATTTGTTTTAATATATATATTTGTAATTTTTTGTTTATTTATTTTTATTATATATCTAACGTGCTTTCAACATCAAATTGTTTTATTTCATTACTACGATTTCAATTTTTCTATTCCAGACAAAACGAAAGCAAACGGTCTCCAAGTCTCTCTACATTGTTTTTTTTTTTTTTTTTTTTTTTTTTCCTACATTGTTTTTTTGTTTCTTCTGTGATTTCTCTGATAAACAAAGAAAATGGCAGAGAACCCATGGCAGCCTCTTATCCAGACCTTTGAGAAACTATCAAATTGCGTCCAAACTCATCTCTCCAATTTCATCGGTATCAAAAATACTCCTCCTTCGTCTTCCAAAATCCAAAACCCAATCTCCTTGGACTCATATCCACCAATCGCAACCAACAGTTCCAGTCTTCAAAAGCTCCCTATCAAAGTACAAATCTTTTCTTCAAATCTATTATGGGTTTCAATTAGTTTTTCGGGTTTGTTTTGCACTTTGCAAAACCTTGTCTTGCTTATCATCACCAAAGTGTTCGATGAAATTCCCCAATGAACTCTTTATACCCTTTTTTCTGGGTCATAAATCGTCTCTCTTCGTTTTGTTACCAAACATGTGGTTGAAAAGTTTTCATTTTTAAGCCCTCATTGATTTGAATTTGGTGAATGTTATGCGACCTTTTTTCATTTCAGCAATTGATTTTGGTTGATATGAACATGTGTAACCTTTACACCAAACTTACTCCATATTCTTTCAGGACAAGTCAACAGGTCCTGTGACTAAAGAGGATCTTGGGAAGGCTACTTGGACATTTCTGCACACTCTAGCTGCGCAGGTTGAAGTTTTCTTTGTTTTTTTTCTCAGTAGAATCGTATGTCACACTTTTGTTGAACACTCGTGACTCTTAACCATACTTACCATCCATTTATTTTCCTTGATACTTGAGGAATGATGAACAGACTTAGACGGGTTTCTTGGGTGTTGGTTGTTTATTGGCAAGCCTTTGGGTTTAGGGAGAGTTGAGAGTGCTCTTTGAGTCACTTTTGCATCTTGCTTTGGGTTTTCTATCTTCATTAATATTACAGAGTTAAATAAAGGATTCTGGTTCATTTCCTGTCATTCTCAAACTTCTTTTTTTCACATTTATGAGACTTCTAGCAGTTTCTAAGTAGATGTTTGGTGAATTGGTTAAACTCAAGTATGTATTCTGAATCTGATGTTTCTTTTTGTTTTCTTCTCATCAGTATCCAGAAAAACCAACAAGGCAGCAAAAAAAGGATGTTAAAGAACTGGTATGCCCTTACTCTACTATCTCTTATAAAACTGATAGACCTTAGTTTATTAGATGGACATGAAATTGGTAGTGGTGAAATCGGAAGCTAGAACTCTCAGCTTGAAACCTCTCACAAGGCTTGACCTTTTCAATCAGTCATTCACGATAACCTGCAGTTGGGAATGTGAAAGCTAATAATACTGAACATTTTATTTTCTGTAGATGGCCATACTTTCTCGAATGTACCCTTGCAGAGAATGTGCAGATCACTTCAGAGATATCCTAAGGTAATGTTATCTTGTAGCTCATTGCATCTTACTGGAGTTGATTTTGATCACACGTTCTCTATCGGTTCTGTACTTGTGTTCATAATAGATCGAATCCCCCACAAGCTGGATCTCAAGAGGAGTTCTCGCAGTGGCTTTGTCATGTACACAACACCGTAAATAGAAGGTAAACTGAAAAGAACAGTAGTAATGCTAGAGTAGTGAGCTTATTAGGGGGTCATTCTTGCACATTTCGAAGTTATAAGGAATAGTTAAAAAGGAATTGAAACTTAATGAGGATCTGAAATGGAAGAATTAAGAACTTAGGATTGTATGTGTGTGTGATTCTAAAATTGTTTTGCAGTTTGGGGAAATTGGTGTTCCCTTGTGAGAGAGTGGATGCAAGATGGGGCAAGTTAGAGTGTGAGCAGAAAAGTTGTGATCTCCATGGAACTTCTATGGACTTTTAGACATTATGTACAACCCATTTATTAACTAATTACAGTATATTTATTTGGAATTTATCTAATGAGATTTAAAGAGTGATAGATAGCAGATAAAATTTAGCTCGTGCTCAAAAATATGTTCCTTTAGTTTTCATTTTTTCTGCCTTCAATACTTTTTTGTGCTATATATGTGAAACGTTACCTCTAAGAAACTTGGGAACAACCAAAATCAAGTACTTAAATCACATCCTGCTTTTGATTCAAGGGCACGCATAATTAGATATTATACTAAATTATTACTTAATTATGTTAAATAATTTTATAATATGTTTACACCAACTCTCCATGTGTATCATGTTTTGTGCAAACCACATATTTCAAATAAACGAGTAAATTCAGTATCGAATTTTGAGCAAATAATCTCATTCTCAAGAACTATGCTTTCAATTAAATATAGAGGATATTCTATTTGGGGATTAACTAAATTTGTATCCCTCCATTGCACTTGGTAAAGAAGCTACTTTTTTCGAGAATTATTGAAATGTACTGTAATTTTGTACATAGTGAATGTAAATTATGCCAGAAACAAATACACATTATCTAATAGTAAATGCGAAAAATCCTTGAAAAATCGGTATGGATGCGAATTTTGTTGGTTCAGAGGTTACTACTGCATGAATCACAAATACAAAGTTTATCATATATTTAGAATCACGAAAACTATATTGAGAGGAACAGAAAAGTAGGAATAGATAAGATAAAGTGATTATGTAAGAAAAAAGAATTTGAAGAAGAATGAATGTGTTGGGATTAAGTGGAAAGGATGTTCTAAGTCTGGAAAGTAGAAAGGTGACAGTATTAAATTATTAATAGTATTACTTTATTATTATTCTGTCAAAAAGGCACTAATTTAATATTTTAATTACTTTCAAAGTTGGCTAACTAATATTGGTTTCTCAACTGAATATGTATCTGTATATATAATTATATATAAGATTAAACAAAAATGATTAGTCAATAATCTATGGAGTATGCTTCAAGTCACATGATCTTAAGAAACTTGACTAATAAACAAATATTTAATCTATGAATATGATTAGGAAAAAAAAACCCTTTACTTTATATAGTAATGGATATGGGTATAGGGTCTTATAAAAACCTACCACAATAAATACATGCGTGTAGATATATTAGACCTAACGTAAGAATTTATAAATATCTTTTTTTTTTTTTTTAATTTCATCTAGTACCCAACAATGCTATCATCTATACAGTGACATCTAACGAATGGTGTAGTTTGCATCGCGATCATATTTTTCGCATTCGTTCACTGCATTTTTGGTCTAATATTTTTTTTTTTTTTAACCGACCTAGACTTACATATTACTTTTTGCTTGAGAAGTTGCTTCATCCAAATAATAGTAATACATTTTTGGTAGAAACTTGACGGAGCATATAGTTTAATGGTTAGTTTATTACCATCATAACTTATGTACAAATCTGATAGTGTGTTTAGGTGAGTTATAGAAAAAAAATGAAAATGAAGATGAAAACTTAATGTGAATGAAAGGAAAATCATTACAGGCACGCTATTGCTTTTTTAGTGTAATGAAGTTGTCAAAGTAGTTAGAGAGTGTTTTGTGTGTGTGTGTGTGAGCGAGATGGTCTTAAAGGCCTTTTCCCTTTTTCCCAATTAATAAACAATCAAAGAGATGTCATCCCCACACCTTAATTAATATTCAACATTTTGGTTTAGTGGTTTAACTATAATTTATATTCTATTTATACTTCAGTCATAAGATTCAGAAGACTTTTAGTTACTACATTTTATTAAAATACAATATCCTTCGTTCACGTATACACAATGAACAAAAAAGCTACGAGCTTATTATATACACAATCCCAGAGTTTTGGGGGTGTGCCGTATTCTGCATTCGAAACGATTAAGGTAAAGACTTATTGGAAAACTAATTGTTATAGCTATTATGCTATTGGATGAAATATATTAAACCTTCAGAACAAATTACATCGGGTGAAATATTGTATATATTCAGACAAAATTATAAACACGAGTAGCCAGTGATCATGCTCGTATAATCATCAATAGAACATTCACACAATATTTTAAATTTAATAGGACTATATTAAAAAAAATTAAAAAATAATTCTCTTAATATATTATATATATATATATATTAAAGAGATTAATAATATAAGATAATATCATTACCATTTGTTGGATTAAAAATGTTATTTATATATGGAAAACTCATCAGATATATAATCTCTATATATGTTGTTCTTTTTTTTTTTTTTGATAAAATTCTATATTTGTTGTTAACAGGTTAGAACTTATATTGGAATTAGTGAAAAGCTTTTATAAATTAAGACGAGCATGATCATCGTTAGCATATCACTATTACTACTTATAAATATGATTTCGAGAAAAGAACGTAAGTGATTAACGATTTGATCAGTTCTGAACTTTGGTTATGTTCTTATTATTTTTAAGAAAGTTGTTTAAGAAAGCTTTGACTCTAAGCAAAAATGACTAAATATGGACTAACTAATACTCACTCCAAAGCAAGAAAAAATTAATGGAAGGTAAAAGTGACATTACATCTTTTAATTGATTTCTATAAATATTTCCTTGTACTAATTACAAAATACATTACTTTGCTTATAGTGATATTTATCTCACACACACACCAATTTCTTCCATTAAGAAAAAAAAATAGGAATAAATAAACTGACCTATATTTTCTATTTAGTTGACTATATTATTGACCGTAGACGACCAAACCAATCAAGAGAAAACGTATTTCTTTTCGTAGTGAATGTTTTTTATTACTATATAATATAAATCGGTATGTATCTAATTCATATGTACAAATCATTATCTCTTTAAAAGCGTAAATTTGCATAATTTCAACAAAAAAATTGCATACTGTATTTTTTTAAAAGAAAACTTAATTTACATTTCTCATTGACATATTTGGGGTTGATTCCTTATTATACTCGAAACGTAAGAATTAGATAATGCCGACTACATCTTTTAATAGTCAGATTCCATGGTTCATATATTAGAAATTAAGAAAGTATTATTCATTTATTTAGATATATCTTTTTATTCCATCTACGTTTTTTTGTTTGCTTAATAGTTAGAAGTAATTTATTTGTGTGTTAAGATATGCTAACTATTTAGCGGTGGTAACTTCGAAAGCCAAAGAAAGCTCTTAAGTAAAAGAAAGCTAAAAGTAATCCTCAATGACAATTCTAAGAAAAGTATCAATTTCAGCACATGCAAATATTCAATCAACTTTCCCAAAAGCATAAAGATAAACCAAATTTTCTATAAACGGTTTTTAAAAGATTAAATTAATCTCAAGAATCATGATAGAAATTATATCTGATACTAGGAAGTAGGAAACAATCTCGATTTTGGTTAGTTATGTGAGTTCATTTTAAACAATTATAATTGAATTACATAAATCAACCACAATAACTCACTCAATCGATAGCTGGAAGAGAAAAAATATCTACACAGATTCAATTTTTTTGAATTATGGTTAGCTAATGGCTCCACTTAGCATAATAAAGATTCACATATTCTGACAAGACGGGAAAAGTAATTAACTAACTAAAACTTTTGAGTTAGTATAATAATTTTAATAAATAATTAGCTTAACCCGTATAAATTTTTACTAACATTTAACAAAATTATGTGGATGACTAGACGTCTTAAATGTAATAAATATCCGATTGGATATTAGTCTGAACTTCAAGATGATATATTCTAGTTATATAATTTTCAAATTTATCAAATTCCAAAGCGTAGTCTCAGAGGGGTATAGTCGAGGGGTATATTGGAGTGAGTATTTGATGAGAATTGAGTTTTAATGGATTCTGAGAGGATTTGATTAAATTTTGGTGAATTAGGAATTTTGTTATTAAATTCTCTGAAATCTCAGCTAAAACCATGAGAATTGAGTCTTTGTATTTTTAACTAAGAATTCCTCTCAAATCTCAGCTGAAACTTTTAAATGAAATCCTAATAACGTTTTCTATAACAGTGGATTTGATTGTATATTTTAAAATCATTAATCCAATAACAGTGGAATTTAAAAGATATTTTGAAATTCATGTTTCAATAACACATGATTTGCCATTAAAAGTCAATTCTCACCAAATACTCATTCCAATATACCCCTCTCAGTTTCCTCATCAGATCCTCCAGTTATATTGAAGAAAATTTTAGCAAAATTATTGATTTTATAAATACACAAAAAAATTTGACCGTGAACAAAATACTCATGCATTTTAGTTTTGTACTTTCCACCTAAATTAATTTTTCATGCTTCTAATGTCTGAAACTTGAAAGGGATTTAAAAGATCTTATCTTACTTTAGGAACTAGGAAAGGTCAGAAACGAAATTAACTTCTGATCTTCCATAAAAATAAGAAAGAAGATTAAGAATAAACATCCAAAACCAAAGAATTAATTAAATTTAAATACATAGTTTAGGGCAAAACGAAGCCTTTAAAGTTTGATGTAAACCTCTGAAAAAAGCAAAAAAAAAAAATAAAAATAAAAAAAAAGATTATACTAAGAGACCTTTAAAGAGCTCTCTCACATAACAAAAAAAAAAAAAAAAAAAAAAAGTTTCCAGGAAACCCCAAATCCACAAACCCCACTTGCAATTTCTTCCCCATCTCCCATCGCTCTCTCCTTGGTTTTCTTCGGCTGTGAAGCTAACCCCAATTGCTAAATCCTTCTTCGATTTGCTCAGAAACCTCTGAAAAATTCATACTTTTTGGTTCAGTTTAGGGGGAAGAACAAGACAAATCTCTTGAATGCAATGTGAGGATCATCACGAAGAAGAAGAAGAAGTAAAGGAACAGTCTTTTTCACGAGAATGGTGGCTGCAGCGATTTCATCAACTGAACCAAGAAACCCACCTCGAGATCGACCTCAATCTGTAACCAACAACAATGGCGGACAAAGAAGACCCAGAGGCAAACAAGTTCCTTCTCGCTACTTATCTCCTTCTCCTTCTCACTCCGTCTCTTCCAACACCACTACTACAACCACTACCACTACCACAACAACAACATCTTCTTCTTCGTCTTCTTCTTCATCTGCTGTTCTCAGAACAAGTAAACGTTACCCATCTCCTTTACTCTCTCGCCCTTCAACGAATTCCGCTTCTAATTCGATAAAAACGCCGTCTTTGTTACCTAAACGGTCTCAATCTGTGGACCGTCGTCGACCCTCGGCGGTTCCGGTCACTGTAGGCAGTGAAATGTCGGCGGCGACGAAGATGCTTATCACTTCCACTAGGAGTTTGTCTGTTTCGTTTCAAGGTGAAGCCTTTTCTCTTCCGATAAGTAAAAAAAAGGAGACTACTTCTACGCCGGTTTCTCACCGCAAATCTACTCCGGAGCGGCGGAGATCGACTCCGGTTCGAGATCAGAGAGAGAACTCTAAGCCATTGGACCAACAACGGTGGCCTGGAGCTTCTCGTAGAGGGAATTCTGAATCTGGTGTGCCTAATTCGCTTTCTAGAAGCTTAGATTGTGGCAGTGATAGAGGAAAGCTTGGATCTGGGTTTGTTGGGAGGTCAATGTTGCATAATTCTATGATTGATGAGAGTCCTAGGGTTTCTGGTAATGGGAGATTGAGTTTAGATTTGGGAGGTAGAGATGAATATTTGGAAATTGGAGATGATAGCCAGAGAAGACCTAATAATGGTTTGACGTCTAGTGTTTCCTGTGACTTTACTGCTTCTGATACTGATAGTGTATCTTCTGGTAGCACTAATGGTGTTCAGGAATGTGGCTCTGGTGTTAATGGAGAAATCTCTAAATCAAAGAGCTTGCCTCGTAATATTATGGCTTCTGCTAGGTTTTGGCAAGAGACTAATAGCCGCTTAAGGCGGTTGCAGGATCCAGGTTCGCCTTTATCCTCTAGCCCGGGTTTGAAAACCAGTAGTATATCATCAAAGTTTGGTCTTTCGAAACGGTTTTCTAGCGATTCTGGACCTTTATCATCTCCTCGTGGTATGGCTTCTCCCGTAAGAGGTGCTTCTATTCGCTCTGCTTCACCAAGTAAGCTTTGGGCGACAACTACGTCATCTCCAGCTAGAGCACTTTCGAGTCCTTCTCGAGTGAGAAATGGAGTTTCTGATCAAATGAATGCTTATAATCGTAACAACACGCCTTCCATTCTTAGTTTCTCTGCTGATATTAGGAGAGGGAAAATCGGGGAAGATCGTGTTATGGATGCACATTTGTTGAGGCTTCTATATAACCGTTACCTACAGTGGCGGTTTGTCAATGCGAGGGCAGACTCTACTTTTATGGTGCAAAGATTGAACGCAGAGGTATGGCTTAATTATGAGTTTTTCATTTTCTTTTGTGATCAATACCTGTAACTGTTTTGTGTCCCTTCTGGGTTGTAACTACTTTTAGCCACTGATGCAGATTTAGAAAGGGTATGATTTAGTCATCTATATTCAGGATCTTGATGCAATTAGTGAGCACTTATGGAAACTAATCTTTTAGGCTTGTTCTAGCCCTCTAGGTACCATCATCCCAGATAAATCATGACATTTTGGAGATTAGGCATGAGTTTCTTAATCTTACTGAATTAAAACAGTGAAAAAGTAGTAAGTTTTTCTGCTTAGAAAGAAAGAGTGATAGTGTAGTTAGTTCAAATCTTGTAAGAACATGGTTTAATTATAAACCAAAAGCCTTTGTTTCTAGCGGTTTCTTCTGGCATAACAAATAATGTAAATTTGCTCTCTTTTTTTTTTCTCTTTGCCAGAAAAACCTGTGGAATGCATGGGTATCAATCTCGGAACTACGCCACAGTGTCACTTTAAAACGAATCAAGTTGCTTTTGCTAAGGCAGAAACTGAAATTGGCTTCTATTCTGAGGGGACAGGTAAGAATGTGAACTCTTTTATGTTTTAAAGATTTCTTACTTTAAAAGGGTCAGTGCCCCCAATTAAAACGTTTTTCTCTTTACTATATTTGAGAAATAAGACAGATATTCTATGGAATTTGGCTCAGGGATTCCTTCTTGCTTTACTAAGAAAAGAAAGTTTTGGATATAACTCAATTAAATCATAGCAAATGAATCTAATTAATTATTGATGTATATGGTAGGTAGAATTTTATATCTACCCTTGAAGTTGGTATACTTACTTTCTTAGAATCATCCCACAAAACATTTTGAATCTTTGACAAGGAATCAGTATAGGAAAGATCATGTTTTACTTAGTTTAAAGTACACCTCTACAGGAGAAGCATATAAGAAAGAATAAAGAGATTATGAATGTTGTTTTTTGTATTAGTAATAATAAACTCGGTCACTGTATTTATTAAACTGTAGATGGGTTATCTAGAAGAATGGGCTCTTCTGGATAGGGATCATTCAAGTTCTTTGTCAGGAGCAACTGAAGCCTTGAAAGCCAGCACGCTTCGTCTACCGATAGTTGGAAAAACCGTGGTGAGTACATCTATGATATAAACCCTGATATGATTAATTTGAAAACGTTAGGCTATCAAAAATTTAATATGCTTCTCTTGTTGTTTAGGTTGATATCCAAGACCTCAAGCATGCTGTTAGTTCAGCCGTCGATGTAATGCAAGCAATGTCATCTTCCATATTCTCTCTTACGTTGAAGGTAAAAATGCTCTCTCTCTCTCTCTATCTTTCGAAGTTAAAACAATTGTTGAGAATGTAATCTGTTTTGGGTTATTCTATACAAAATTTGTGTTTAAGCTCATTTATATCAATGTAGGTGGATGAAATGAATTCTGTAATGGTCGAAACCGTGAATATAACTGCAAAGGAAAAGGTTTTGCTTGAAAGATGTCAAGGTTTCTTATCAAGAGTAGCAGCTATGCAGGTAAAGAATCATTATCTTCATTTCTCATTATCAGCATCTTCTTGTTATAGTGGGGTTTAGATAACTGTGCGATGTCCCTATTATCTTCTGATATTGCTTTGGGGTAAACGCAACAAACCAGGTAACGGATTGTAGCATGAAAACGCACATAATACAACTAAGTCGGATACCAATCACAAGCAGCTTGACTTCACAACTGTAGAAACTGATCTTCCTCAAGAGAACAGATTTGTTCTGTTTGACTACACAACTCACCAAGAACAGATTTGCTAACACTGGCCTTTTCCTTCCTCGAATCCCAACCTTATCGTTTTCAAACCAAGATCAAGGTGAGATTCGCGGATTATCCTCTCTCTCTCTCTCTCTCTCTCTCTGTATTTCTTTCTCTATTGCTCTTCTAGTTGTACGTTTGTTATATGTAAGATTGCAGGTAATTCCACTAAAAGTAAGTAAGCTTAGTTTTTGTAAACAGAAGTTTTTTGCTAATGGTTCTTTGGCTTGTGTACATATAAAGATGTAGTAAGTAATGTTTGATCTGATGAATCACTGATTTTGTCATTTTTCTAGTTCTAGATTTGTTGCCGTTTTTTTTTCATATTAAGATCTCTTGTCGTTTCTAGTTGCCTTGAAAAGAGAGTATCAAGCAAGTAACAAGTTAAAGAGGACACTCTCACTGCCAACTATAATTGTTTCTCGTGCTTTTTGGGAACCTCCAAAGTATTGTATAACACTTCTCTTCTATAAAAGATCATAACTATCCAACATCAGGGGATAAGAATAACAAGAAGTAACATATTATCTATATATGTGTGTTGAACAATAAACATACAGTCAGGAAAAAATTAAAATCCTATTAGTATTGAAAATTGAAAACCTCCTTTTTTCTTGTTGAAGCTTTGTTCGCAACTTTTGCACTTTCAAACCTCCTCAACGTCTCTGCCGCCAGATTCATCAAACTCCCGTGACCGCACTTTGTTAATATCTAGCAATCCCCTTACGCTTTACTCTGGATTTGACACATTTGTTACCATCGAGAAACGCCCTTTGTAGTGATTGCTTTTGTATCCACCGAGAGATTGTCCCAGACAGTAACAACGTTTGCAACTTAAGTGCTTGTGTGTATAGCTTCACTTTAAAACGAATCAAGTTCTTATGCTAACCAGTTGCTTCTATTTTGAGGGGACAGGTTTAAGTAGGCACAATGTTAAATATGTAATGTGTTTAAAAACCAGGATAAACGGATGTAGGAATATTAACATACAAGCATGTAAATAAAGTAAAAAAAAAAAACAAAAACAAAGTAAAACCCTTTTAGTATTGGAAAAAAATCATTTTTTGATCAAAGCTTGTTCGCTAATATTATTGCACTTTCAACTTCCTCGACGCCAGATTCTTCAAACTCCCGGCGGGTAATTAAGATCTATCAATCTCCTTATGCTCTTCTCTGGATCCGACACATTTGTTACAACGCTCCCATTATTCGGACTCCACTTGTTTTCTTCAGGAACAACAACTTTGTCACTTCTCCTTAAGCTCTGATCAAGATCCGACACATATTTTAGAACACTCCCGTGACTGAGACTCAACTTGTTTCTGCCGGGAACAACCTCGTTTTGATTGCTTTTGTGACCACTAAGAATGATGTCACTTCTCCTAAAGCTCTGCTCTAGATGCGACACATTAGTTACAACACTTCTATTACTGAGACTCCACTTGTCTCTATCCTGACTGTGTTTGTGACTGCCAAGAAGGCCTTCGTAGTGACGGCGTTTGTGTCCACCTAGAGCTTGTCCCGTCGGAAACACTATATGGCATATAGAACACTTGTGGATTTTCCCAGACGGTAACAACATCTTTTGCCGCGTTCTTTCACCACCGTTTGCGCTTGCGTTTTCAACTAGCGGTTGTTGCGGCTTTACCCTGTGGCTAGCCTTGTGACCACCTAAAGCTTGATACGAATAAAACTCTTTCCCACAGACGCTACACTTGTACGAATCAAACTTCGGCGGCGTCTGCTGCTGCGTTTGCGTTTCCACATGTGGTTGCGGTGGCGTTTGCGTTTGTGGTTGTGTTTGCGGCGACTTTTGAGTTTGTGGATGCGGTTGCGGTTGTGTTGGCGTTTGCCATTTATCACGGGAAAGCTGGAGGAGAATGAGGGCAACGACTTCCTCTTCAGATGGAGAAGAAGACAGAGGATCATCACCCAAACGCCGTCGTTTTAAGCGTACACTATCCAACCAAGGCTTATAAAAAACGGCGTCGTTTGCAAACTTGTCTTCTTCTTTTTCTTCTACTTCTCGCGGTAATTCTGAGACAGCACTGTGTTTCACCGTCTCAGAAGAAGGAGAAGGATCTTCATCACCGTCAATACAACGCAGTCGTGTGGACTGTTCAATACTCTTCTTCAATCTAGGCTCAACGAAAAAAGCGTCGTCTTCTTGTGTTTCTTGCTGGAATTCTAAGCGTTTGCGTGCCACGGGAAGATATTCTTTATCATCATCATCACAAGGAAAAGGTCGTTTTAAGGATTCATAACTCGTCAACTTGTTTTGCATCAGTGGTGAGAATCTGTGTTTACCAACAGTGATCTTTGTCAACGGCGGTAGTTGTTGATTCATACTTCTGGTTAGACCTAATTCCTATGAATCTTTGGAGTAGAGATTAACACACACAAAAAGAAAGAAAGAAAGAAAATAAAGTTGGGAGTGTGGTTTCGTGTCGTATGTGTCTTTTATTCACTCATATATATATATAAGTCGGTAAACATGTTCGTTGTTACTGTTCCTGATAACTATTGAATATGGAAAGTGAGTGACTTAAAAAAAAGTAAAATTAACTTTATAGAATCCCGGGATATTCTAGGTTAAATTCAATCTCTATTCTTTAATTGCAAAATCCAGTAATAAAAGAAAAAGGTAAAAATTAAAATTTCCATATCACGAGTGGGAGAGTGTGAGAACAAAGGTTAACCCTAATAAGAATAAACTAATTAAGGTTCAAATTATTTAATGCCAATAGATACCAAAAAACGGAAACTTATGTGTTTAGAGTTACAAGCCGTGTGGGACACGCATTAAATCAAACGCGTATATGTCTGATTCGTTAGGGGTTTTTTTTTTTTTTTTTTTTTTTTTTTTTTTTTTTTTTTGTCTTGATAAATATCATAATTTTTCAGTCATTAATTTCTGTTGTGGTATTTTAAAATATTATTTTTAAACACTGATATAATTTTCTTGGTGGAAATTTTTTAAAATACAACCTTAATTATTGATAAATGATAAACTTCAGTTTTCTAGCAGAAGTAACTATCATGATTCTAAGGAAATAACATTCTTTTACAAAACATAAAAAGAATAGAGTTAAATGGAATATTTGTAGATGTGGAGAGGATCGAATGCCGGGTTGTTTGACGTGGCGTGTTCCTTGGACACACAGTAAATTCTCTACCATTTGTTCGGGAATATCACTTACTAATAAGTAAATGATATTAATATTTCTGGAGTTGGATCAGAAGATCTGATGTCATGCCATAGATATACATAAGCTCCGGTTAAAATATGCATATGCATCATTTCCAACGACCATTTCTTCAAAAAGTTACTGTTTGATGATTTGAAAAGATCAAAACGTGGGATCAAAGTCCACCGGGCATACCTAAGGGTATGTTCGAAGTGCCTATGCATCGTCTCCTCCTCTGTGCCTCTTACCAAAGGTAATAACATTATACGTTTAGAAGTTATATATTTATAAGTTTGGCTAGCACCTATTGTATGAGCTTAATTTAAAAATCATTAATCGATAGTGTGGATTGACTCTTTAAAATAGGTTAAAAAATAACAAATTCAGTGGATGCATTTCATTTTCATAATGTTTTATAAATAGTAATACTTGTTCTTTGACGACTCATATTTTCACATTTCAAAATAATGTTATCCCCAACTCTAAAGACTTTTTGAGATATTGACACAAATGACCCAAAGTTAACATGTATTCTACATGATTGCCATCAAAAACTTGACATACGAATCAATTACCTAAAATTTTTTTTTCCCAAATCTAAGTTTTGTTTAGAAGAAACAATACTTACTCTTATCTCTTCACCATATACAAACTTGTAAAGATGACTTCCACCATCCTCCTTGCTCTTCCTCTATCAGAGATAACGTTGACTTAAAGTTGACTGGTTATTTCGGTTAGTTAGTTTGTTAACTGACTTAGTTAGACGTTAATCAGAGATTAGAGATCTAATCCCGATATAAGTAAATGTAATGTACAGATTACAAAGTTAAGTTGAATAAACAAGATATTTTCTTCTTCTCTCTTCTTCTTCTTGAGCTGTTCTTGAGCTCATCACGATTCACCATTGATGAATCTGATATTCTCCACCATCCAGTCTCGCTATGCAATTCATAAAACTCTCTATCATCTCTTGTGTTTATTGTTATGGCAACTTCACCATTGTTCAGGGGCATTGTTGATGATGTTCTTATTAAAGCCCTACAAGACTTTCATCATCATCCATTCATGTGTTTACATGTTTTGCTGCAATCCTATAATCTATGTTATTAATGTTCTCTCTTTAAGTAGTCAGTAATGTATGGTTCTATGCAAAAAAAATAGGGAGAAAGTTAATCAATACGAACATTATGTTTGCAAGGGAAAGGATATCAAAACATTATCATTGAATGAAATAACATGTTCCTAGATGATGAAGGAAGACATTTTTTGAAAAAAAAATTTACCAAGGATCCATTGATTTTATCTATTGCCAAAATCAACATCATCTTCTTCCTCATCTTAAGAAGCTCAATTCTCCTTATCATGTGTTCATACTTCACAAAAAACATAACTTCAAACAATGTCCATTATTACATTTTCGCTAACTGTTTTATTTATGTATTTTCAACATCATGTTATATGTTGATCACGTGAATCCAATCAAGTGGCCGATAAGATGATTGCTTGAAAAATTTAGTTCTTCTATGATTGCTTGAAAAATATAGTTCTTCTCTAAACCCGACTTTTTATACATGTTTTAAGCAAATGTTGAGCATTTTTAAAGCAATTTTCTTAAATAACTTATAACGACCACTAACACCAAATATATACATAGAGTATATTCATTTTATATGTTCATAACTCAAATGTGTGTATACATATGTATGTTTAACACCAAATATATACATATATTCAGGAAAAAAGCACGGTTGGAATTCAAATTAGTATTTTTCTCTGTTTCAGTTTCTTTTTCGTCTTTACAATTTCAATAGGCGTGAAATGTACAAAAGAGCAGTGGACTTAAAATATATTTTTTGGGTGAAAACATTATTATACCAAATTAATTGATCATCTAAAGATCCTAAACAGAGAATAAATTCTCTGATATGTACATGAGAATTCCTAAAATTTAACTGAAAATTTGAAAGTTTACAAATCCAAAGAAAGGGATATCAAAAGTAAGTAAACTCTCTGAGGAAAGAAATAAATAGACACATACATTGAGTTAACCCAACAAAAAAAAAGGCATACATTGTTTACAACCCCTAAAAAGACTTCCCATAGGCATCTCTCACTACCCTCTCTTCACCTGGTGCTTCTTCTCTCCTTAAGCACGGATCATCTGTCAAATCACATTATTAATACAAACCATTTTATGATTTGCAAAGTCTTTCTCTGTTATAGATTTGTGTTATAATAAATGAGTGTGTTTTTACCACTTTGCAGTTGTTTCTTCCTTTCAATGTCTTTACAGCTTCTTCAGCGAAAGCTTGAGCAGCTTCTGCTTGGGCTTCTGCTGCCTCTGCTTCCTTTGCAGCTTCCTCTGCCTCTGCCATGGCAGCTTCTGCCTCTGCTACAGCCTGAGCTGCAACTTCTGCTGCCTCATGTACGTTCATACTCTTCATTCTCGCTAACTCTGTATCAATCTGTGACCTTGTCTGAAAATTCACTTCATCTCTGTCTGTTTTAGGTGAAGGCAAAGCAGAATTCCTTTGTTTCCCTCCAAATGCCCCCAGACTTCTTTTCCTCTGGGAAGAGGACGGAGTGGAGTTTGGAATTCTATACTTGCGTTTAACCTGTAAGTAAGAAAACCCAGATCAATAAAACCTCGCAAGTTGCACAGAATGATGCATATGTCTCTGTTCTACTAACAACCATGAAGTAAGTTGATTGCACAAAGACAAAACAGCATACTGCACATACTATTCAAAAGAAAAAACATATATGCAAACGATACCTGTAGTCAAAAGTATTACATGAATACTGTATATTGAATCTTACCTTCACAAGTTTACCACAAGCTGTCAAGTACTTTAGCTTGGTAGACAGCAACCGTTTGAAGTCTAGTGGAGCATGATATTGATCCTATACAACCGAATAAAAAGAACATGGTTACAGTCAATCCTTTAAATCAATCTTCTAGAAGGAACTTAAAGGAACCATAAAAAGGTAACCGCAGATGTCGAACTCAATATTTCCCATGCTTGTATCAAATAATTAGATTAAAAAAGAGTAAATATCCTTGCCAAGTTTCTGAAATAAAAACAGAATCAACTCTTATGGTATTCCAATAAATATCTCGACTTATGTAGATGCCACCACAATAAATCTAGTAAGTACAGAAACATTCCTAGCCATTTCAGCTTAACTTGAGACAGATAATTCAATGCGCATTCAACTATTCAGGAAAGGAAAAGATATTGAAGAATATATTCTATTGACACAACCAAAGGCTATATATTTTGGTTTTCATCTGTAATAACTTAACAAATTCTAGTTGACAACATATCAACCATCATCAAATTGAAATGTAGCACAATGTGATTTAGCTGCAAGCAACAATTTAACTATACATAAAGTCTATGATAAAAAAGATGCAAGAAATAAACCAGAATACCTCAATGTAGGCACCAATCGTTGTTTTATTACAGCCACCAGGCTCGTTCAGGGTAGCTATTGCTTCCATTATAAGGTTGTCCAGCCTGCAACGTTTTTTAAAAAAGGTCTATAAAAACAGACTCAAATGATATAAACATCTACGTATAAGTGGGACTTTGCACACTTAAACCCTCATTATAATATCACAATTATAAAGCCACATCGATAAGATGGAGGAAACAGCTGAAAGGGGACGAAAGGTACTAAACCAGTGAAGAAAATCTAAACAAAACCAGTGAAGAAAATCTAAACAAGGATTAAAGAAGGCTTGAAACCAAACCTGTAGCACATCAATGTAATTTAACACTTATCGACTTCACAGACAGAATAATAGTCCACATCTCTTATTAAATAATTGAAACAGACATAGATGATAGTTCTAACCTTACATTAGGTTTCCTTGGAGCAGGAGTAGAAACTTGCAGTGCAGAGGATCCGGTAGTAGAAAAATGCTTAGAATCCACCATTTCTTCATCACTTGGCAATGACGTCGTTAGGGCAAGTGAGTTCTCTTCCTGTTTAGGAAGAGAGAGCGTCCTTTTAACAGCTAACCTAGACTTTTCACGCGATCCCCAGCCATTCGCCATGACACTCATGTTTCTCCATTTGTCCTGTCCCAATACAATTAAACAAACCCAATCCAAATCAGATAGACAAAACACAGCAGCATGATAAAGTTGACACAAAGGATTAAGAAGGAATCATGACCTTAAGATCAACATTGGAACGCAGGTACAAGACTCCACTAAATTCAGGATCTTTGAGAATTGTGCGCCATTTACCAGGTCCATGCTTTATGACACCAGACTTCAAAGCTGATTCTTCTTCTTGAGTCCATTTCTGCTTAGGAGCACCCATCACGATTTTAAATCGCAAACTACAGTCTCCAGTGTTAATGCAAGTCTGTTCTGCAACAAAAAAAAATCATATGTCATGAGACCAAGCAGAACAAGCTTTTGATTAGAAAATCACATACATAAAATTGCATTCTTAAAAGCTCCACTTTTTTTCTTCCCTTTCAGTGTAATCCATAATTCACTTTCTCTTTGTGACCATAACTAATAGTTAAGACTCCAAAAGTAGATTAACCTAAAATCACAGAATCTCCAATAGCAGTAAAACCCTAATTCTCTGTTCCCCGGAAACCCTAACTATACCACCAGTAATTTAGAAGCTACGACGCAATAGCAAAGCACCAATTTTGCCTCGAACTCAAATCCTAGAAAAAATAAAATAAAAATCCTCCTTTCAGATTGAAACCTAATCTCATACTGAGAAATATAGCAATCGAGAAACGAGAAACAGATGAATTCACCAGGAAAATCGGATTTCTGAGGAAGAATCGATCTTAGGCAATACCAATTTCGTAATTTGTTGGTGAGATTTGGAGAGGCTTCGGCAGCAAAAACCAAAATAAAATTAGGGTTAATGAGAATACAAAGGATTCAGAGTAACGGACCTCCGTCAATTCTTCTGATACGGCGAACCGCTTAGACCAATTGAACAGTAAACGTGTTTCTTTTATAACAGCCTTAAAACGCGTTTCTTTTATGATGGCAAAGCTTGATTATGCTAACATTATATTTCTTACCATTTACAATTTAAAATAAAAAATTCTTTAAAAATCGAGTTTTTTTTTTAAATTAATTGAAAATCTTCTAAGTAATTATTGCGACTAAAATTTTTTTAAAAAATATTTATCAAAATTAACACTTTTTAAATTAGTTGACAATTTTTTTTTTTGTTATTTAATAATTTAATTAGAATCTTGAATTATACATTTTCAGACAACACATATATGCCAACAAAAAAAAAACTAGCAAAAATCCAATTACATAAGAAAATTAGGATCCACACGAAAACGAAAATTTAAATGGGAATAAAAGATAAGCGGTAAAACTGGAGAAAATATAATTATATTTGAGCTGTAAATTTTCTAAACCGTTAAAATATATAAAGTAGCTAAATAGCGAACAAATTGTGCAAGAGCAAATTAACGATAAAGAAAACCTCCTATATATATTAAAATTAAGGAGGTGTTATTTAATTAGGTTTTATAATATTTTTAACGTATTTTAAATAGGGATGGGCAAACGGAAATTTACGGGAACGGGAATGAGACGGGAATTTGGGAATAGCAAAACATATCTCATTTAAGTTCCATATAAAATTTGGGACAGGAGCGAGATGGGATGGGATGGGCTGGGACGGGAACGAAAATTCCCAAAAAATAAATATGACAAACAAATAAAAATATAAAATAATAAACTATCACAAATATTTTAGTTTAATAACTAAAAAAAAATTAAAAATTCAAAAACAACTCAACCTAAACTTCGTCATAAATCATCAAACTCAAAATAAATAAAAAAATTTATAGAAATTTAAAATCTTAATAAACTAAGTAACTAATCTTCTTCTTCTTCCCTCACATCATTTCTCGTTTAATTGTTTACCGAGTTTTGTGTATATAAAATAAACAAAATAATAGCTAATTAGAAAAAGAAAGAAAAACCTTTAAACATACCAAATATCAAAAATATATATATTAAAAGATTCAATATTTCAAAATTTTGTATTATTATATTTATGAAATATATATAAAATATTATGCATTATATATAATTTTTCCCGAACGGGATTTCGGGAATTCCCGTTCCCGTCCCGTCCCCTAATTGTAATTGTGCCCACCCCTAATTTTAATTTGAGAAGTATTATAAAATACCTTGTAAAAAGCTGGTATTTTGTTTACTCATGTTTTCATAAAAAATACATTAAAATCCATTGTAATACATATGCAACTAAATCAAATCAATATTGAATAACATTTATTTTTAATGTATTTTAAAATACACAAACAAATGTTTAATCCAATAACCATGTATTTTAATGTATTTCAGAAAATACATGATTGAATAACACTGGATTTTATTTAGAATCTAAAATACATTCAAATTAAATACATTAAAACACTACATTCAATAACTCCACTTTATAATTCGACAAAATTGCTTCATGTATAATACCTAAAGTCGTACTTTAAGATAAGTTTAAATCTGCAACAACTTTGAAACACAACAATAGAAACTACATCGGGACAAGCCCATGTCATGAACATCTTGGGTTTTTTTTGTTAGGAAATTTTAGTTTACTTAATTTAAATATTGTAAAGGTTGAGGAATTTTGAACATAAAATACAAAATTTGTTAGATGTGATTCAAAAAAATGTGTGGTGGAGGTGGTAGTTACGATAAAATTTTCCAAAAATGTTTTTTGTTTGTTTGTCATTTTATCCATAATTTTTTTCGTTTTTCATTTTATCCACATACTTCTTTCTCCACGGCTTTAATATTCATCATAAATAAATATATTATACAAAAATTATTTTTGTGATATTATTTTCAAATTTGCACACATAAGAATTTTTCTTAAGTATACAACTTTCTAATCTATTAAAAAAAAACAAGTGGAGTATTTTCACACCATAAATATATTTGGGCTATCTATTTAGTATATATATTCAACATTTTATGTACTCCATTAGTTATAAGTAATGAGAATTCAAGTGACAATTGCAATAATAGTTCATAAAAAGTTCCGTCTTTCTCGATTTCTTTTTACAGATGATCATATTGTTTTATTTGATTTTAATCAAGCCAACAACAAAGTCATACCAATTAGTCATGAATTATACACATTATGCTTAATCTTGGTAGAAAAATACAATGTTTGAATGGTGGATGGAGTTAGTTGTATACTTTCTGGCATTAAGATGAGAATAATTTGCAACTTAAAGAATTTTTTTTTTTTTTTTTTTTTTTTTGGTAAAGAGACTTAAAGACTTCGTAATATTAGACATCATCATATTCTTCACATATTGAAAAATATAATTAAGTCAAACCAGTGGCATAGTCGGGTTAATTTTCTACATGTTGTGTTAATTACGTGCACGAGAACACAAGAGAGGAACTAAAACAATTAAAACCAAGAAAGAGTCAACAAAGTTGCCCGCCTAACGCTAATTAGCACTTTTGAAGCCATTTTAAGAAAAACCTTTGAGTTTATAGCTTTCACAATGAGAGTAGAATTCTCTAATCGAGAGAGAAAAAAAAGATAGAGATAGAGAATTATGGCGACAAAGAACGATGATTTTGCACCATTTCCGGTTAAAGATCAGCTTCCAGGAGTCGAATTTTGTGTATCGAGCTCTCCAAATTGGCGTAAGCATTTTTCATTTTCATTTAATTTTTGGTTAATTGTGTTTTACTGTTATATTAGCAGCCGAAAATATATTTAAAGTTTAGGAAAATGAATTTATGTGTTACCATATATTATTATCAATAAAAATTTGGTGCTCTCAAAAATGATATGGTTTTGTATGATGATTAATGATGCAGCGGAAGGCATAGTTCAAGGGTTTCAACATTACATTGTAATGCTTGGAACTACTGTAATAATACCTTCCATACTCGTTCCTCTCATGGGTGGTGGCAACGTAAACATTATTAATTAACGTTAATTTCACCTAATGATTTCACTTTCTCAGTAAATTAAATTAAAATAAAATTGATGGGGAAAAAACGACGTCGTTCAGGTGGAGAAAGCGGAAGTGATAAACACAGTGTTGTTCGTGTCGGGAATAAACACGTTGTTGCAGAGTTGGTTCGGAAGTCGACTTCCTGTCGTCATCGGAGCTTCTTATGCTTACGTCATCCCTGCTCTTTACATCACTTTCTCTTATCGTTTCACTTACTATCTTCATCCTCACTTGGTTTAACAACACAACCCATTTAATTTCTTCTTCTTCTTCTTCATTAACAATATTTTAAATCGAAATTTTGAAAAGTTAATGTGTTAATTAATGTAGAGATTTGTGGAGACAATGAGAGCAATTCAAGGAGCTCTTATCATTGCTTCTATAACTCATATGATAGTGGGTTTCTTCGGTTTATGGAGGATCTTGGTCAGGTCTGGAGAAAAACATGGTCATGTTATATATTATTTATTACTTGTGAAACAAGTAAATTAAAACCCTAATATTTTACTTCAGGTTTCTTACCCCTCTTTCGGCTGCTCCTCTCGTAATTCTCACTGGTGTTGGCCTCATCGTGATCGCGTTTCCTCAGGTTAATGATTCAAGATTAATCCAAAAAACATCAGATTGGTTTAGGGTTCTTCTGAGCTTAAGTAGTGTCTTTTATGTTGCAGCTTGCGAGATGTATAGAAATTGGACTCCCAGCGTTGATCATACTCATAATTTTATCTCAGGTTTCGTTTAATTTCGCGAGATTTGCATATAAATCATATCGATTCTGAATCTCTGATGATGATTGTATGAATGTTTTCAGTATCTTCCTCACTTATTCAAGTGTAAGAGATCGATATGCGAGCAATTCGCTGTTCTGTTCACAGTTGCGATCGTTTGGGCATACGCAGAGATTCTGACGGCAGCTGGAGCTTACGACAAAAGACCTGATAGTACACAGCTCAGCTGTCGAACAGACCGGTCTGGTCTCATCAGTGCTTCTCCATGGTTTGATTGATCATCTTCCATCTTTCACCACTGAATCTCCTCTGTTTCAGAAAAAAACAGAGGATTCTCTAACAATTTCTTAATTCTTAGGGTTAGAATTCCATATCCATTGCAATGGGGACGTCCAAGTTTTCGTGCAAGTGATGCTTTCGCAATGATAGCAGCTTCTTACGTGGCAATTATCGAGGTCTTGTTGCCATCTCAATTCACAATTTTTGGTTTACAGAAGGATTTTGCTTTCTCAAAAATTGACTGTGTCTTTGTTTTGTCCAATGGAGTAGACGACAGGTACGTTCATTGCAGCTTCAAGATTTGGTAGCGCAACTCATATCCCTCCCTCAGTGCTTAGCCGTGGCATCGGATGGCAGGTAAAAGGGATTTGATATATGATTTGATTTCAAGAATGTTAGTATGTGAAATTGATGAGTGTGATTTGTGGCAATTGAAAAAAACAGGGCATTGGCGTTTTGCTGGATGGACTGTTTGGAACAGCAACCGGTTCCACAGCTTTGGTGTAACGAAATCGTTCACTTCCGCTATGCAAATTTCTTCAATCAAGAAAACTTGTTTTCGAATCCCGAAATCTTAAAACTCTGTTCCTGTCATTTGTAGTGAAAATGCAGGGCTTCTAGGACTAACAAAGGTTGGGAGCAGAAGAGTTGTTCAGATAGCTGCAGGATTCATGATCTTCTTCTCCATTTTCGGTAATGCTTAAACCCGTTAAATCACTCGGAAACAGTCGGCCTTTTGTGATTGACTGCTAAACTTGGTGGAAAAAACAGGGAAGTTTGGGGCTGTTCTTGCATCAATACCATTACCAATCTTTGCAGCTTTGTACTGCGTTCTATTCGCCTATGTCGGTATGTATAACTCAAGAACTAACCTCTTTCTGCTCCGTTTAGCTTCTATAAATATGATTGTAATCAAGCAGAGGAACTTGTGAACAGCTTCTGCAGGACTTGGCCTTCTTCAGTTCTGCAACTTAAACAGCTTCAGGACTAAATTCATCCTTGGCTTCTCCATCTTCATTGGTCTCTCTGTTGCGCAATACTTCACTGAATATTTATTCGTCTCTGGTCGTGGACCCGTCCACACTCGTACTTCTGCTGTAAGTGTCTAAGAAAAGTAGAAAGCTTACATCATCAATTTAGGTCTGGTTTTTTTTTTTTTTTTTTTGTTTACTGATCCGTTTTTGGTTTTGTCATCGATGAAGTTCAATGTGATAATGCAAGTGATATTCTCTTCGGCTGCAACGGTTGGGATAATGGCAGCTTTCTTGTTGGACTGTACTCATAGCTATGGACACGCCTCGGTGAGGAGAGACAGTGGAAGACATTGGTGGGAAAAATTCAGAGTCTACCACACTGATACTCGAACCGAAGAGTTTTACGCATTGCCTTATAACCTCAACAGATTCTTCCCTTCTTTCTGAAATCCCAAAATCCGAAACTCGGTTTTTCCAGAGTGTGAGAAACCTGCATCTAGCTATATATATACACCACAAATAACTTTCCACATAGAACACTTTTGTATGTTTTTTTTCCTTTTTGCCAACTCTTTTGTATGTTACTACATGTGTTTGCTTATAGATTGTAAGAGCTACAACATATTTCAGAGTGACTAGGCAAATTGAGAGTCAACCTCTTTTTTCTGGTGGGAATTGATCATCTTAGTCCGGCTCCAGCTGTTGGATTGCCTCCTCCAGGTCTTCCCATAGCTCTCGATTGGGCAAGATTCCCATCGTAATCCTAAACCCAAACGTGTATTCCATTTTAGTATGAATGAAAGGAACAAAAAGATAACTTGGTTTTGGGTGAATATAAAGTACAATTTGCAAGTTACCCTTTTCTCGAAGGAACTATCCTGCGAGTCAGCTATCTTGTCTGCAATTCCATAGTCAATGGCTGCTTGTGCTTGGAGATATTTAGGTCGCTTGATGTCCTCGTTGATCTGCTCTTTGGATTTCCCTGTTCCTTTAGCTAGCAGCTCGATGTAGTAGTCAGTATTTGCATCAAGTTCCTTGGCCTGCCAGAGGATTATTCATTACAGTACACGTGAAGAAACTTGAGGGGAATTACATGAAAGGGTAAACGAATGTGAGTGTCACCTTTATCCACATGTCTATTGCAGCTCCACTTGATCTGTTTACTTTTGGCAGATATAATTTTGCTGCACAATAAACCATCAAAAATTAGAAGCTTACACAAGCGGGCAAGAGGTATCAATATGTATATAATGATCTAAATGCAAAGCTAAAGTAAAAATATTTTAGAGACGAGAAACATACTTGATGAATGTGGTTGTACGGCACGATAACCTTTTTTCCCGAGAGAAAGAAGCATTGCTGCTTGACCAAAAGCCATGCCACAATTGATAGTGTATACATCTGATTTGCAATACTTTTTAAGCCATAAAAAAAAAAAAACAGAAACAATGAGGTCATGAGAAGCAAGGCTGGTCCATGGTTATTTGCACACCATTTATTAAAACAAAGATCAGTAAAAGAAACCAGGTGATCAGACATGTAAGCGAGAAGATAACACATTAGGTACACACAGAATTATCTTATTATCACAATGTATAAAAATGTACAGATAGGTTGAGTGAGATCACTTACAGAAATGGTATCAGCTATGGCATACGCCTCTGTTTCTGAACCAACAGTCTCCATCTTCTCATTCTACATGACAAAAGCAAAAAGAAAAAAAACGAATAGATAGCTCGTTAAAAGTAACAAGCAGGTTACCCGAATACTGCCAGAAAACTACCATCAACAAACAATATGTAATCAAACTTCTTGTGCTGACCTGAGTCCCAGGTGAATTGATGTATAGGTAAATGGGCTTTGATGGGTTGTCATAGTCTAACCACATAAATTGAGCAACGAGTAATTCGGTAACTGCAGGTACAATCTGCAAGTAAAATGAAGCAAAAAGAGCAAGATCCAATGCCTGAGCAGAGAGGAAACACAAAAGCAAAAAAATGGGTATAACAAAAAGTTATCGACATATGAAGGTCTTACTGGCATGCCAAGGTAGCATATCCGAGCATCCAAGAGCAAAGAAGGCAAATCTGGAGGAGCAGTTCTTGGTCTTTCAGATCCTCCGCCACCACCACCACCTCTGTACATTTGGACACTCATACTATATCTTCTAGGATCTGCGACATTCATACCAGACATACTCCATATTCCTCCATTGTCCAAATAATTTCTTCTAGACGAGATGCTTTCCTGTTAACAAAGAAGCACGCCAAAAGACAAGATAAGATTCATATATTGAGAAGCAACTTTGCTCTCCTCTTAGCTGTTCTTGAACTGTAAATAGACTGATAAGAAGGCTTAAAAGAGAAAAATAACCTCTGTAACTTTTTCCGCTTGCCTACGGACAGGGCTATCCTCCGTCATGAACATATCCATTTGTGCTGAATTAAGCCCGTAAAAATATTGCGGTACACTTTTGAAGTTCTGCATCACTAAAAAAAGGCAAGGACTATAGTATGTCAGATCAGATAGTATTTAGAGCATAAGAAAAAAGACGTTCTTCACTTTTAATTGTAGCAATGAAAATATTTCACCATTCCATTACACAGACAGACAACTTATAAAGGGGAAATGACTTTCATTTTGTTGAAATTGGTGTGTTTGAATTGAAACTAACGCCAGGCTAAGCCATTGGTAAACGAACATAGATGATAAACAAGATTGAAGTGTCGGAAACGGGAGAGAACGAGGAAACAGAGCACATATATGTAACTTCAAAGAAACAATCTTTGCTGCATCAATTATCCTAATTCATCGACCTATACTTAGTATGATTACAGATAAATAGTCACCGAGGCCTATCAGTTCCAGAAATCAATACTGAGGTACTTCGTCTACGCTAATTAAAGGAAAATACAGAACTTTATGACCCATTTCATTACCAAGTACATCCAAAGAACGGGAAAAGAAAGAGTTGAAACCTAAGAAGATAAAAATCAATCAGGAGGAGAAAAGACAAAGATGAGAGAGAAGTAAAACCTCCGTCTTTGAGGTTGTCTCCTCGAAATTGTTTAGGGATGTGGTCAAAGCTCATATCTTTAGCGGAAGCAAAGCAGTGTGATCTTCTTGTGCGTCTGGGAACAGTAGAGCAAGGCATGTTCGATGAGAAGAGCTTGGATCCCGACATGAACGGTGATTTGGGAAGCACAAACTTGGAACTGACAGCTTCATGGTTAAGTTGTGAAGTAAGAGGAGATACCAAAGAAGTCGTCATCTCCAATTTAGCAACCGATGAAGAAGAAGAAGAAGGAAGACTAAAAGAATGATGCTTTTTTGGGGATTTAGAGGCGAAATTAGGGATTGCTTGTCATTTTTGCTGTCGTCAGATGAAGAAGTTGTAAGTACAGTCGATGCTAGACCGAACCAAAATTGGTTTGGGATCTTTTGTCTATTTAACCGGTTTGGTCTCTACAAATTTCTGTCTCAGTTTGATACTCTTTCTAAATTTTAATAAATTAAGGGTCTAGATAGTTAGGGACTTTTTTTTATTAATAAATAGATTTTTGCTTCGCTGACTGTTGTAATGTAGATAAGACGCTGAAAAAAAGAAAAAAATCTTATCTTCTGGTGAAGAAGAGAACGATGAGTTCCATAGGCCAAAGCATACTCATGGCTTTAACAGTAACAGTTAACCAATACGCTTCTTCCAATGTTCAAGCTGTACGCAGAAATGAAACCAAACGCGATTCTTTAACCGCTGATTTAGGACGCAGAAACATCCTCGTCTCTTCTTCTTCCTTCCTCGCAGCTGCTTTGACCACCAGCGATCAGCTTCTTCAGAGTAACTAAAAATGCTTAATTGTGTGTGTGTGTGTTTTTTTTTTTCATTTTGACTCTTTCTTTTGAACTAAACTATTTCTTTTCTTGGGGAAGAATTGTTTCAGAGTATTTGAAGAAGACTGAGGAAAACAAAGCCAAGAACGACAAGGAGGTAAAGAACATCGAATTTACCACCAGATCCTCTCTCTTTTTTTGTTTTGTCTGAAAATTTCTCTGATTTCTTGTGAATGTTGTGGAAAAATGAAACAGAGATTGGACAATTATTACAAGAGGAATTATAAAGACTACTTTGAGTTTGTTGAAGGTTCTATAAAGGGAAAGACAGAAGCAGAGCTCACTGAGTCTGAGAAACGGATTCTTGAATGGCTCAAAGCCAACAAATGATGATTGTGATGATGATGATGATAAGTTTTTTGTTGTCTATGAAACTAAAAAAAAATCTATTCAGTAATTTAAAAAACCTTATTTTGTTCGATTTCTCGAATCTATTTTCTTCAACTTTCTCAATTAACCCCAAATTTCGAGAAGCAAAAGGAGTAACAGAGTCCAAGCTGAAACTTGTAGATGCAATGACAGAGTCAAGAGAGCGGAGTAGAGAAGTGACTTGAAGCTCGTAGTCTCCATGGCAGAGACAGGTTTCAAAAGAGCCTAAAACCGTCTGTGTGTCCCAATAAAGGATGTGCTTAAACCGCCTCACTCGCGGATACAGTACTTGTCCACGACATCTCCAGTCGTTAAGTATTCGAAACTGTTATCCGTCAGACACATTATGTAGCAGCATCCTTCTGGTGATCCAAGCCAAATCAGATTACAATGCTTTGCACTTGCGAGTGCGAATGTGCTTCTCTAAGTATCTTCTTAAGATTCTACAGCAAACACACAAAAGCATTAGAGGGTTTATTGTGTCTCAAGTAAACCCCATCTTATGTTGAGATGTCGTTATATCACCAAGAACAAGAATCTACTTTGAAAATATTTGAATCAATATTTCGAGTATTCCGTTCCATGTAATAAATATGGAGATAGTTCAAGAACAAATTAATTTATAGATTTGGAAATAAAGGTTGACCAAACATCTGATCAAAAAATTGATTTCCCTAACTTTTTGACTCATCATCATCAGTACTTTTTTCACAAAAAAAAAAAAAGATATCTGATTTAAAAAAAAAAAAAAACCAATTACGTATAGTGAACAAAAGGATTTCGAATAGGATTCCATTGTGGAAATTAAATTTTGACCAATTAAAATGTAAGGATATTATTAGAAAGTTGACAAGAAATTGAGGCGTTAAATCGCAATTATATAAAAAAATATATATATATCGGTTCGGTTCAGGTATGAATCGGGCGGGGTTCTCCGATACGCCTTTTGCATAAATTCAGCGACCAAACTGTAACACTCTTCTCCAGCAAGCTTCGAAGAAGAAGGAAAGGAGACTGGAGACTGGAGAGCAATGGATAATGGCGAATCTTCATCCACCAATGATTCGTTGCGTCCATGGGAATCCTACAACACCGTGTTCACCAACGCCAAAGCCGGTTTGTTTCCAGATTGTATTTTATTCCCAATAGGGTTTCCCTTCTTCTTCTTCTTCTTTCAGTAATCTGTCAAGATTCGTTCCCGATTTGTTTCTTCCAGAGATGAATCACTCCAAAATTTCTGGAATTTTGATCGGGTCATAGTTGACTTGGTTTAGATGAAAATTCAGTTGTGGAAATTGCGGACTATCAAATTTATTCAATTTGCAATTTTACTTATTGGTTTATGTTTGAATTTAGTATTTAAACTCGTCCATGTGTGAATTCGTTAGGAATGGAGGGAGTTGATAAGGAGAAAGTTCAGAGGATTGTATATGAAATGAGTAAAGGATCCAAATATTTTCAAAATGAAGAACGTAAAGAAGCTCTTATGAAACAAAAGATTGAGCATATGCGTCATAGATGTGCAAACCTTTCTTCCTCTGATTTATCTAATTATCAGAAGGTATATGTACCACTATTTCTCAGTAAAGCTCTCTTTTTTTCCCTGCTCTTGGCTTTAATAGGGAATACTGGTTTTGAAATCTTTCATTGCGTTAGCCGTAAACTATCTAACTTTTACTTTTTAAAGGTGGTTGATAGAAGAATCTTAGAGTTAGAAGCTACACGGGACCTATCCAGAATTTGGCTGCATGTTGATATGGATGCTTTTTATGCTGCTGTTGAAACTTTGAGTAATCCTTCCCTCAAGGGCAAGCCGATGGCTGTTGGAGGCTTGTCCATGATCTCCACAGCTAATTATGAGGTATGCGGTGGTTTTCAACTTGTCTGCTAGAACTTATGCTTACAACTTTGTACTCATTATTAAATTTCTACTATCCTTCATTAGGCAAGGAAGTTTGGGGTCCGTGCAGCAATGCCTGGCTTTATTGCTCGTAAATTGTGTCCAGATTTGATATTTGTTCCTGTAGATTTCACCAAGTATACTCACTACAGTGATTTAACCAGAAAGGGTTAGTTGTTCCTCTTTCGACATTAGCTTTATACTTGCGGTTCTTGTTTCTCTTCTCTTACTTGCATACATGTGTTTCGCTTAGTTTTTAGCAACTACGATCCTAACTTCATTGCTGGGAGCTTGGATGAAGCCTACCTGGACATAACTGAGGTTTGCCGAGAAAGAGGTCTTTCAGGTGGAGAAGTAAGTGTGCCCTTGTTATGGTTGTATCTTATTTGAGAGAATTTTTGGCTGACTCTGAAACTGTACCCTGTACTTCTCTTCACTTTGTGCAGATTGCAGAGGAGCTTAGATCTTCTGTTAATTCCGACACTGGACTGACATGCAGTGCTGGAGTAGCGGCAAACCGCTTGCTAGCCAAGGTTCTCTTTATATGTGCATAAACTTCTATACTTCCTCCCAGTCTCTCTTTTTCTGATTTTCCATGTTACATGTGTCAGTGTAGTCTATATTACTATTTATTTATTGTTTTCTTAATCCATCCCTACCATATTTCAGGTTTGCTCAGACATAAACAAGCCTAATGGACAGTTTGTTCTACAAAATGACCGATCAACTGTCATGACATTCATATCTTCCCTTCCTATAAGAAAGGTATGTGTTCCCGAATTGTTGCTTTGGCTGTCATTTCTTTGGAAGCATTTTTTTCTTCTGAAAAGTCGATGAAGAGAAACTGTCATTCCAATTATTCCCCAGCTCAATTAATTTGCTAAGTAGAAGTGCAGATGACGTTTCATTTACATAGGCGAGATTAGATATTCAATAGAATAGGATATTGGTAGTACGAGCGATGCATTGCAGAACTTAGTTACTGTTTGGCACAGAACTTAAAAACCCTCACATTGTTTGTGATTGCTGACTGCTGGGGGTTGGTATTTTTTCAAAACCATTGGTCTAGGTTTCTGAAAACAAAGTCGTTTAAGGTTTGAGATTGAGTTGAAAATCAGTGCTAGGAATGATACTGTGTCTCTATATTTACTCGTTAAATAAATGCAAGCCGGAAATTGATAAACAGATCGGGGGAATTGGTAAGGTTACTGAACATATTCTGAAGGATGCTTTGGGAATCAAAACATGTGAAGAGATGGTGCACAAGGGATCTCTTCTCTATGCTCTCTTCTCTCAGTCTTCAGCAGGTAGAAGCAATTCCTGCTTCCTTTTTTTCACTGTTCCTTGCCAGTGAATATTTTGTTTGTCCTGTAGACATTACTTGTTAAGTCATGATTCACATGAAATTTTTGATGGAACTTATCAGTTTATTGCTCAAAAAATATTTTGTAGACTTTTTCCTGTCAGTTGGACTGGGGCTTGGAAGAACAGACACCCCTCAGGTTAGGTCTCGTAAAAGTATCAGCAGTGAGAGGACATTTGCTGCGACAGGAGATGAAAGATTACTATATTCGAAGTTGGGTGAGTAGTTTGGGCATTCGTGTTTTTTTTTTACCCTCTCATAAGACATACATAACTCAATAATCAAAGGCGAAATAATGGATATAGAGAAATGTAACTCAATAAAGAATTGTATAACAAGACCACTTGAAATCATAGTTTGTTCCTGGCGTAGTGAGCAATCTTACATCAACCTGTTTGCCTTTTAGACTAAGCGAATCTATTTTTATCAGAAAATATTTGCTTTTGACATAATTGCCATTGAATTGTTATCTCTTCTGTTCTGGGCAGCTGAAATTGCAGAAATGCTATCTCATGACATGAAAAAGGAGGGCCTTACAGCAAGAACGTTGACACTTAAACTGAAAACCGCCTCCTTTGAGGTACTCTCCTTAATTTTATTTTCTCCTATTTGAAATCCATCTTTGCGCTGAAAGTGTGACAATTTGCAATCCTCAGATCAGGAGCAGAGCTGTTAGCCTGCAGAGGTACATATGTTCAAGCGATGATATATTAAAGCATGCTACAAAGTTGTTGAAGGCGGAACTTCCTGTTTCCATAAGGTTGATAGGTGCGGCTCTGTAGTGCTCATCATTCTTCTTTGTTTAGAAACGTAATACTAGCCTATCTACTAAATTTACTGAAGTTTATCTATATATATATATGCAGGGTTGCGCATGTCTCAGTTTAGTGAAGAAATCCGAAATTCTGATCCTTCACAGGGAACTATTACTAAGTTCATCATTCAAAAAGATTCCTCAAGGCAAGATCTAGATGATAATGACTCATTTGACTTAGATGCCTGTAAAATGAGTAACGACGAGAGCGTGACCTTTGGTTCTCATGAGACAAGCTATGCCCATCTGAAGGATGTTGTCCAATATGAAGAACGATCCCAAAATGATTCCGAAAATGTAATTCCAAATCAAGAATGTATGAAAAAAGAAGAAAGGCCACAAGTGTTGGAAGGAGATGCTATGCTCATAAAGCACAAGGAATGCAAACCAGATACGAGTCAGTCAATGAATGATAGTTCTAATGCGCAAAACACAAAAGCAGTTTCAGCATTTCCGCAAACGGAGCCATTATTTTGGGTTGATGGCTACAAATGCGCCTTGTGTGGGATAGAGTTACCACCATCTTTTGTTGAGGAACGACAAGAACACTCTGATTTTCATCTCGCCCAGAGACTTCAAAACGAAGAATCTGGCTCTAGTTCTTCCACAACACCTTCAAAACGAAGGTTAGCTCACAGTAACATTTTTTTTATCTTTTTTTTTATCACAATTCTCTGCTTAGTTCTCACTGAAAGTTCATAAACAAACACTTGTTAGGATTCTCGGAAAGGAAAAGGCAAATTCTAAGCCAAAGAAGCAGAAACCAGATCAAAAGGACCGTAGCAAACACATCCCAATACATACATTCTTCACAAAGAGCAATCAAAACTCGTGAGTCGTGAGCCTTCCTTTATACTACTACTACTTTAAAGTTTTGTAAAGGTGCTCCCTTTAGAAATGTTTGACTCACTGTGTGATTGCCACGTCATCTGTGTTACCTATATTATCCCTATTATTGTATTTAATTATTTATCTGAAAACCTTTCAGGAACGAAACACAGAGGAAATGAAGATGGCTATGAGCCCACTGAAACTTAATCTATCACCGTCCAATTGCCTCGGGGATCCCAAATCCTTACCGTCGATGTCCGACATCCTGACGTCATCAAGAGCTCGAAAGCTTGACTTAAAGATCGAGACTTTAGGACCGTTTTTCAGAGTGACGGGGAAGAACGCAGACACAGGCGGTGAGGTGGGACGAGCGGAGGGAGTGGTGCGGCCATGGTTCGGACGCGGCTTGGTTCTGCATTTGGATACGATAAGACTGACGAAAGAGACGAAGACGATGGATAAGTCTGTTCTTGGAGTTGGTTTATACGTCGGAGCTGTAGCTATTCGCCATGGCTATGACTGTGGTTGCCGCACTGCTCAGCTTCTCGCTATCTACGACTCCGATCTCTACCATTCCAAGGTCTCTCTCTCTCTCTAATACCTCTATATCGAAGCTAAAATCGAGAATTTGGTTTGGTTATACCGAACCGGACCGATTCTAAGAGGTGGCCTTATAATTCGGTTCAGTTTTTTTCGTTTTTTTTTTCTGTTTTGAAACTGAAAAATAAATAAAACCATTTGAAACTCAGGACAATTTCTGTTTGGTTTGATTTGATTTGATTTCATTTGATTTGATTATATATATGTGATTTGATTTAATCTTTTACAGAAAAGTGATTTGATTGCATTTACTATATAATGTATAATTTTAAGTATTAATAAATTTTTGTTTGTTCAGTTTAGTTATGTTACATTTTAAACCTGTTTTGTTTTCTCGGATGTTACAATAATAAAAGTAAAAAAAAACAAATCAGTCTGTAAACAAATTTCGGTTCACGTTGAAACATTTCGATTTGGTTTGATTTGGCTATGTGGGTTGTTGTTTTTCATCCAACAAGACCGTTGTAACTTGGTACGATTGGACTAACCCGAATAAAATCTGATATTAATTTGGTGTATCATGTACCAACACATACTGAACCGAGCTAAACTTGCATGTATCAGCTGGTTAGGTTTTACAGAAGAGTTGGGTTCGAAGAGGTGAAAGAAGTGAGTGGGTCATCGATTGGAGACATGGCGGACATGTTAGTGTGGGGTGGAGTTGGTACTCGCATGGATGCTAATATTCCTCATCTTCTTCTTAAATGGTCCAAAGTTTTCCTCAAATCACATTCTTAGTATCTTGTAAATGGATTTTTATGTATATCATCATCATGTTCATCTAAAACGAATCAAACCATACCATTTCTGACAAGAATCATATATTTTCTGTCTTAATTTCAAGAATGACTAACCAAACAAGAACAAAAGGCACAACAAACCGATTTCTAACCAAAAAAACGAAGAATTCAGGAAAGGGTTAGTTTTCCAGGTTTATCAGTGACTTTCAATGTGTGGTCAATGAGTTCTCTCATCTTCTTACGACGAATCTGGATCTTGAAGCTCGAGCTTTTATTTAATTTGATGTAATGTTTTTTCTTGTGTTTCTTCTTCTTCTTCAACAAACCAATCTTCGACCTTATTGTTTCCACCAAGCTTTGTATACCCATCTTCTTCTTCTTTTTATTCCCTTTCTATAAACCCTAAGAAAATCAAATATCAGTTTATAGTGGATGCTGACTAAATTTTTATTTATAATAGCACCAAGATGAAACGCCTCGAGTAGGCCTGGACATATGGGTAACGGATCCGGGTTCGGGTAGGATCCTATCGGGGTTTTGTATTTATTACCCAATAGGGTATTTATAAAAAATCGGTTCGGTTTCGGTTCGGGTCTTGTCGGGTTCGGGTCGGCTCGGGTTTCAGATTGAAGAACCTATAAATACCCGAAAAAAATGGGTATACCATCGGTTCGGGTATTTTATACCTGAATATACCCGAAAACTTGAAATATAACCGATAGTATACTCATTTACCCGAAAACACTTGCAATATAACATACACAAATGACAACACTCACAAAAAATAGAAAATATCCAAAATCAAATTTAAATAGAAGTCGATGTGAAACTAAAACATAGAGGTAGAAGTTAAAATTGGAAATATACAGATGAATAAGGACTTTGTTTTGACTATTGATCACTCCCGAAATACAATTAAAAAAGATAAAACAAATGTCAACTTCATGGGTTGAACTTTAAATTTGGAAACTCTAGTAAAAACCCTAAAAAATCATAGACATTAGTGTTAGTTTCAGATTGAGCGGGTACCCGTATGGGTATCGGATCGGGTCGGGTATTACCCGATACCCATAGCTAAAACAATCCACAACCCAATAGGATAATTTGATAATACTCATACCCTATCCGAACCAGTTTTTCGGATCGATTCCGGTTCGGGTTTTCGGGTTCGGCTTTTTTCCCAGGGTTAGCCTCGAGTTGTTGTTCGCTGCAACTTCTTTGGTTTATAATGGGAAAGACCAAATGAGGATATGGAAATAAATAGAAAATGATCACTCCTTAATGAGGCTTAATCCTTTTACAGGATATATAAATGCAAATCTATATATTTTTTTTTTATGTTAACTTAACTCTCTACACCTTTATCCAGTAAATCAAATCAAAATAATTTAAATATTAATGGTTAGTGACATTAGTACCTTAAAATATACTATATACAGTAAAACCTCTATAAATTAATACTATTGGGACCAAGATATTTTATTAATTTAGAGAGGGTATTAATTTATCGATAAATTAATAATTATTAATTTATAGAGAGATTTTCCAATTTTCACAAATTCTATAAAAATCTATTTAAAATAAGATTTTTTTTTTGACAATTTCACATTATTATAAATTTATTTTATCTAAAATTCCTTTTACCTTATGTAAAATTCCAGAAGTTTTTGATGCAATAAGAAATATTAGAGATGAGCTCCAACAAGAATGCATGTTTAGGAATAAACAAACAACACTAGAGTCATATTTTACTAAATTATCTTAATTATATATTTTTTTAATGTTATATGATTATTAATTTATGTTATTAATGGGACCATAAATTTACATAAGGGTCTAAAATAAATTATTATCTTATTATTTTATACCGGCCCAACTCGGGACCGGGAAAATTTATTAATTTATAGAGGTTATTAATTTATAGAGTATTAATTTATAGAGGTTCTACTGTAAATGTCTTGAGAAGATATGTTTAATAATAAAAATGTTAATCAATTGGAAACGTACGAAACGTTTCCCCATAAGAAGAAGCGTATTAAGCAGAGGTTTCATCAGAAGAAAAGTGACAAGTGCTCTAACTAATCCCTTGACGAGAGAGTTTAGCAATGGAGACCAAAATAAGAACAATCCCAAATGCAAAATTCTCGAGATTCAGATAAACTTCTTCGCTCCCATCTCATCAACGGGATGCTTATATGTGGGAAAGGAGAGTGGATTCTACTAAACTTGGTGTCCTTGTAGCTCCCTGAAGCCGATGATCAAGGTGGGGCGCCTATTTTCACCCATGTCCCGGTTGAAAATAAGAATCATGTTAAGAGATGATTGACTACTTGAGCAAGAGATGTTATATATCTACACTGAAAAACTAACCCAAATATTGAAGATTTGGACTTTGGAGGCTAACAACTCAGAGAATGAATGGGTGCATTTAATTTGAGATACGAATTTGGATAATGTGAATCCTTCACATCAGTACAACGATTAGTTTCTTATAGCAATAACTATTTTGCATAATGAAACAAACTAATCGTGTGTACTACTCCGGAACCGAGACGCTACAAATATGGTATCGATCTTAGAATCTGCTTTGTTTTAATATTTTATCTCGCACCACCTATTGTCGGAAGTCCAAACTCCAAAAAACACGGGCTTTGCATCTCATTGTCTTTTTTTTTTTTTTTTTTTTTTTGTCATGGAGTGCAATAATTGGAAGACAAATGTACGATTTCAATATACACAAAACTCAAGTATTTTCCACTTAAACTGAACTATACACCAATTCAGAAATTGTGTTACTGGAGAATCTGACTTTCACTGGAGCAATCGAAGTCAAATTGAAAATCTCGATGAAATCATTCCTGAGCGTGCATGCATGGTAGTGGGACTCCATGCTGGCCTCGAAAGTACTGCCGGAGACTAGTCAGTCTTTATGCGCTCACTATAACTCTCACGCGACGTTCAAACATGTTATGGGAAGTGCCTATTCCCATCAATGCTCAATTCCTAATTATCAGACCAAAATTAGTATTTAACGATGTTTTAATGGGTTCCCAATGTTTATTAATTGGAATTGTAACGTACAACAATACACGTTTCCCCATAAGCCACAGGACGAGTACAGTACTACTCTATATAAGGACACTTTAGGATCATCAGATGTAAAGTGGATGTAAAGTGCCAACTGCAAATAAAAATTTAAACTTGATAAAAAAAAAAGAGAGAGTGGAGAGTGGCAATGGGAAACCCTAACCCCTTGATGAGATTTAGCCAACTCGCAATTGAGACGGAAAGAAGAACACTCCCAGAGGCAATATTGGTGAAGATACTTGCAAGATTACCGTTGAGAAGCATCGCCAGATTCAAATTGTTGTGCAAAAATTTGAAATCAATAATAGAATCCACCTACTTCCGTCGTCTCTTCATTTCTCTGCACCGGAACTCCTCTACCTCATGGTCGCTCATGTTCAGAACCGTGAATGGTCGTCCCATCACAGAAGCCATAGGCTTCTATGGATGCAAAACATGGGATCTTCCCAAATCCATTGCTTCTTATATTATGCCCTTACAACGGTATTCGAATCTGCCTACCATTACTTTCTCCTCTGTAGCTTACTCCAGTGGATTGATTTCCATCAGTATCTCTGTTATTTCCTCTGATCGCATTGGTTGCAATCTCAAATCATTTGTTGGTAATCCAGTTTTACAACAATGGGTGGAAATCCCTCCGCCTCCAAATCCTTGTGTTGATGAAGACGGCATTGTTTCAAGCTTCAAATTGATCAGGACTTGTCAAAGGATTGTTGAACCTAAAGACAGGGGAATGTATGTTTGGAGAGTCTGTGTATATTCATCTGAGACAGGATTGTGGACTTATAAGCGTCTTCTCTCCTCTCATCCCGTTAACTATTTTGTTTCTATGAGTCTCAACGGGATGCTTTATCTGCAGGATATAAGAGAGGGTTCTACTTATCAACGTGGTGTTCTTATAGCTCATGACTTCTATGGCCCTGAATCTGATGATCATTGTCGGGTTGTACCTCTCCCTGGCTCTGATAACAGTCTTGTTAAGAGATGCTTGACTTCTTCAGTAGGAGATGTTATCTACATTGAACTGCTTTATCGAAAATTGAAGGTCTGGAGGCTAACTAACTCTGAGAGTGAATCGTGGCAATTGTCACGTAAATTCAGCATATGGTCTTTTGGATGTGTTGACAATTGTTTTCCCATGGCAATGAATCCATTTGATACTGATATCGTCTATTTGTGGAGTCAGCGTTATTGTTGTTTCATATCGGTGAACCTGCAGACAAAAGAGTTTTCTTTCCTTTTTGAATCAGAGACTTGGAGTTGCAGTGAATGTTCTTTTCTCGTAAACACTGCCGATTGGGCGGAGTATATTGAAGATAACTGTGATAAAACTTCGGTTCTCATGTTATCTCAATTTGTGCTCCCTCGTTGGATGGACTCGGTACCTCGTCCACCAAATTGATTATCCTTCTTAGGGAGTTTGGCAACCTTTCTTTTGGTAATTGCATAAGCTTGTTTTTCGGTGTGTCTGTATTTTGTTTATCCTTGTTTATGTTTTTGCTAGCTTTCTATCAGTATAAGGTCAGGTCAGGTCAGCTCTTTTGTTTTGACTTATGTTCTAAAATGTTACATGGATTGGTAATGTATTAATAATCGTTTTCAAATTCTTGTTTCGCTCATAACGTTTTTTTTAAGGCTTTTAAGAATTTCAAGGGCATAATCTTATTATACTAAATCACAAGTCACTTTAACAAAAACTGCAACATCCTATGCTTGACACGTTATCATTTGCATATGTGTCATTCTCACAAATTTTCTATATTTTTGGTAATTTAAACATTTTAAAAAAAAACTTCCACAAAATCTTTATTTTTCAGATTTTCTTTTGTTTAAATTTGTTTTTCCTTTTTATTAGGGATTTTTAACTCCCACATTCCCACGATCTTCATTGCCTCTCTTTTTATACACGCTTAGAAACTTATTATTTTCAGAATTTTCAATTTTCAATTTTTTTTAATTTTTAATTTTATTCTTCATCGATCTCTGTGTTTTTTTCATCATGCATCCAAATTTTTTTCTACCTTTTATAGATTGCAACGAGCTCTTGTTCCTCAGAAATCATATAAAGATGAAAGGTATGTTCTTCTACTTTCTGTCATGTGTTTTATTTTTTTTGCTTTGTGTACCCTGTAACTATACTTATTTTTTTGGTTAAAAAGTATTTATTTCTCTTTTATTTATAAATTATTATTTTTTTTAAAGAAGAAAAAATTGTTTATGATGTGTGCAGAACCAATACAGATATCATATATCATCTCATCCATAGATACAAATAAATTTAGTATTGTTTGGTTGGCAAAAATCTAAGTAAACAAATTATTTTTTATATTATGAATTTTAATAATAATTACTTGAAACTTTTAAATTATATAATGAATTTGTGCCGTGCATAGCACGGGTTCAATACTAGTATTGTCTATAGCGATGGTGTTCTTGTTTACTCTTCTCATACTCTGAACTCTGAAGAGACAAATATATCCCGCTTGCAGCTCATGATTAAATAAAAATAAATCATAGTGGAATAAATCAAATCTCGTAAATTAAAACTTTCTTGGCTATAATATTCAAACTTTTGTTTTTCAATCAACTAAGTCCGGACACCTAACCTAACCATAATCTCAGGACACAAGACAACGCCTAAAGTAAACAAAAACCAAAACCTAATAACAAGCTTTTAGACCGTCTCTTGAGAGTCAGACCACATCACTAGAGTTGCCAGAAGAGCAATGGTTGCAGTCTCAACTCTCAAACGGTGTGGCCCGAGTCCAACCGCTGTGCCGCCTGCTTCCAACATCATTTCCACCTCTTTCTTCGTGAAGTCTGCTTCAATTTCATTGTTGACCGTTAGATTAAAACAAACTTCTATCATTGAGACAAGTCATACACAAGAGCCATTAGCTACGGTTTAACTTGTGTCTACTAGAGCACTAACCCATGATTTCCACAGTATAAAAGCGTAGCAAATTAGTGGAAGTTTTAAGATAGAGAACTGCATCAGAAATGTATTGAAGAGAGGGTTTCTTACCGCCTTCTGGTCCAACTATTAATAGTCCACTAGATTCCTTTGCTGAGGAGTTTACTGCATTGAGAAGAGGTGTAGCTTCGGCTGTAGCAACCAAACTTATCTTTGACTTGGAAATCTAGAAAACCCCAAGAGGTGTCAAGGCAAGTTTAGCCCAAAAAGAAGTCCGGAGTTTTTTAAACCCAGGATCATAGATTGTGCATAGATTGATGTCGAAACATACATGATCCAAGAGTGCAGCAAATTTGATTGGAGGGTTCAGTACCATTTGATGTAGCCTTTGGCCTGTGATCATAAAAGATTACTTAAATAGCCTGTGATCATAAAAGATTAGTTAAATAGCCTAGATCATACAACGATATTGCCAAGGAAAACGAAGAGCAAGATAAACCAATAAATTGTTTCCTTGTACTATTGCTACTTACATTGCTTAGCTGCGGCAAAGCTAACCCGTTCCAATCTGTCAACCCGATTTTCAGAGATTATGGATGATCTTTCTGTTAAGAGTGGTGTGACACTGCTCGCTCCGAGTTCCTAAGATGAGTATATAACAATATTCAGAGGCACGATTTGCACAAGAAAATTTAGACAGTTACATACTAGAAATAGATACATACAGTACATTTCTCAATTAGCCAATCCGCTCGACCACCCTTCAAAGTACCTGACAACACATTTTAAAATTTTAAAGCTTGTGATTCTATACAGTGAGAGCATTTCCATTACATACCAAAAGCTGCAAAAACGTGCCACTGGATGCCCTGAGGAAGGATCAATTTCTGATCTTCTTGTGCGATGAAATCAACGCCAGTTTTGTCTATGCTTTGTATACAACCTTCAACCAAACCTCCTTTGCCATTAAAGAGTTCTACCCTTGCATAGAAAAAGGGTGCAAGTAATTACTTACATTCACTAAAATATAATGATAACCGATCATAAAACAAAGAAGATGTTAGCCTTATCTTATCTAAGATATACTTATGATGATATCATAACAATGGCCACTGAACTCACCATGGTGATGATGCATAAAAAGGCTACTATGATCATCATGACCGGACGGCTCCTTGGTTTACTATCCAAATACTTTTACACACACACACACACAATTCAGATGCAAGAAACATTCTAGCTACATGCAAGCAAACAAAATCTGAACAATTCTAGTTTTGAGGCATGATAAAACAACTAAACTTTTAAAAGAGCTTTCATGAATGTGACACAATGAAATGGTAATAACATATTTGAATCTAGTTATTACCTGTCCTCCGTTTTCAATCTCAGAACTTTAGCCATATGCCAAAACTCAGATCCTTGAACACGAACAATCCCACCCTATGATCAAATAGTAATTATTTACACAATAAAAAAATTTAATATTACCATTTCACCCCACATAATCAATTGTACCATCTCCATTACAATTACTTGGAACCTTCATCTGATAGAATTACAGTGAATTAACAAAAAATTCTGAAGATCCAAGTGATTACTCTCACTCTGATTTTGATTGAGTTCTACTACAGATTCAAAGGGAGGGAGAGAGAGTGTGTACCTTGCGAGATGGAAGATTATCGGAGAAGAATCGAGGCAGGCCACCGCGAGATTGATTCCGGAGGTCCGAATCCGACGGAGGAGATGAAGCAGAAGCGAACGTCTTGAAGCTGGAAGGTGGAAGCCATGAGCGAACAAGACTCGGCAAATCGGAGAACAGTGGCCGTGTAGCCGCTAGGGCTCTCATTATTCAAAGGTCCTTCGATTTTTTTTTTTCCGTTTCGAAGATTTTGGTTCAGTTCTTATCGTTTCGGTTTACTGAAGAAATTGGTCTGCTCTGGTTAAATTACAATTAGATTCCGGTTAAGTTCCTCTTCTCCGCAATTCAAGGGATATTTGGCTTTTTTTTTTCAAAAATAAAGAGAAACGGTAATAAAGAGATATTGCCAAACAGAACCTAAGCGGGCAAAATTTAAAATTAGAAAAAACGCAGCTCACGAGGATATCAATAATCGTGGTTTACAGTAACCCAATTATATCAGTACACGTGTCATCATATATGAGCCGTTACATACAGATGTGTATAGTTTCGCTTATAAATACACCCTCAAACAGCAACGTATAACCTAGAATTCGAAAAACCAGATCTAGATCCACTTTTTTCATCTTAAGGAGAGCGTCTTCATAAACGCCCTTCTTCTTCTTCTTCTTCTTCCCTGCAAATCTAGTTTTTAGATCTTTCTTCCGCGAAACGAAAATGAGAGAGTGCATCTCGATCCACATTGGTCAGGCTGGTATCCAGGTCGGAAATGCTTGCTGGGAGCTTTACTGCCTTGAACATGGCATTCAGGTTCGTCTCTTCCTCTTCCACCTCTCTTCCATCTAGATCTGTGTTTTCTGCTATATTTTTCGTAGTTTGTTCGATCAGATCTGAGATATTTGATGCTGCATTTCCCTTTTTTCTTCTGAGTTCTGGTTGATTTGTAGATCTGTTCTACCTAAATGTTTAGATCTGCGTTTGATTCAGAGATCTTGTGAATTGATGTGGTTGAATGCGAGACTTGTTTCTTATTTCAAAAATATTCGATGAACGAGAACTCGTGTGGATTTGTTTACAAATATAATCTGTTTAGATCTGCGTTTGATTCCGATGTCTTGTGAAATTGCCGATTTGATTTATTTAAGCTTCTCGCTGTGTTTATCGTTGCTTCTATCTGCTTAAATCTATGGATCCTCTTCATTTTGTATTGATGTGTTGTTTTTTGGATATGGAATGTTACAGCCTGATGGCCAGATGCCGAGTGACAAGACTGTTGGCGGAGGTGACGATGCTTTCAACACCTTCTTCAGTGAAACCGGTGCTGGGAAGCACGTCCCTCGTGCTGTCTTTGTCGATCTTGAGCCAACTGTGATCGATGAGGTCAGAACTGGTACTTACCGTCAGCTTTTCCACCCTGAACAACTCATCAGTGGCAAAGAAGACGCAGCTAACAACTTCGCCCGTGGACATTACACCAGTAATGACTCATTCCCTTGTTCCATCATCAACCACATTTTGTTTGGTGATTGTACTGTTTATTAACTGAATTGCTTTTTGAAATCTTTTATCTCAGTTGGGAAAGAGATTGTTGATCTGTGCTTGGACCGAATCAGAAAGCTCGCTGATAACTGTACTGGTCTCCAAGGATTCCTTGTCTTCAACGCTGTTGGTGGAGGCACTGGATCTGGTCTTGGATCTCTCCTTCTTGAGAGACTTTCTGTTGACTATGGGAAAAAGTCCAAGCTTGGTTTCACTGTGTACCCTTCTCCACAGGTCTCTACCTCCGTTGTTGAGCCTTACAACAGTGTCCTCTCCACTCACTCTCTCTTGGAACACACTGATGTTTCTATCCTCCTCGACAATGAAGCTATCTACGACATCTGCAGACGCTCCCTAAGCATTGAGAGGCCAACCTACACCAACCTTAACCGTCTTGTCTCTCAGGTATAGAGCTAGCTACAAAACAACCCTTCAACTAGTCTTCTTACTTTTTCTGATCTAATGTTACTGATCTCAATCTGGTTTCAGGTGATTTCTTCATTGACTGCTTCTCTGAGGTTTGATGGTGCCTTGAACGTTGATGTGACTGAGTTCCAGACCAATTTGGTCCCATACCCAAGAATCCACTTCATGCTTTCCTCCTACGCACCAGTCATCTCCGCAGAGAAAGCCTTCCACGAGCAACTCTCAGTTGCTGAGATCACCAACAGTGCCTTCGAGCCTGCTTCTATGATGGCTAAGTGTGACCCGCGTCACGGTAAATACATGGCTTGCTGTTTGATGTACCGTGGTGATGTTGTCCCCAAAGACGTGAACGCAGCTGTTGGCACCATCAAGACCAAGCGTACAATCCAGTTTGTTGACTGGTGTCCCACTGGATTCAAGTGTGGTATCAACTACCAGCCACCAACTGTTGTTCCAGGAGGTGATCTTGCTAAAGTGCAGAGAGCTGTGTGTATGATCTCCAACTCCACAAGTGTGGCTGAGGTGTTCTCACGTATTGATCACAAGTTTGATCTTATGTACGCGAAACGTGCTTTCGTTCACTGGTATGTGGGTGAGGGTATGGAAGAAGGAGAATTCTCAGAAGCTCGTGAGGATCTTGCAGCGTTGGAGAAGGATTACGAAGAGGTTGGTGCTGAAGGTGGTGATGATGAGGATGACGAAGGTGAAGAGTACTAAGAAGAATGTTTCTGAAAAGTTGGATTTTGTGTGGGTTTGTTTTATCTGGTGTTGTGTGAATGGGCTCGAAACTCTTACGAGTCTTAGTTGTGTATTTTTCGAAAACTACTATTCTCTCTTGCTTGTGGCGTTAGCCAGTTGATTTCTATTATCTAGTTCGTTTGTGTGTTGACTCGTGTTTCTTGTTATATCTTATCTCTACGAACTATGATCAAAGTCAACTCAAGAATTGAATTTAAGCTGGGGGTTTGGTTAGGATTCAAAGTTAACTTTTAGTTAACTTTGAATCCTTCACTTGTGTCTATGGAGTTCTTCTCTTTCACCAATTATGAAACTTTAAATTACCGGTTCCTTTTTAATAATTCAACATTTTTTAAATAGAGTAAGCAACACAACGAAGTAACGAACAATTTTCATTTTTCTTGAGAAATGAAAAAGAATGGTTAAAGTATGAAACTTTTCGAATCCTTGTAGAAGTAGCAAGAATAGAGAAGCAACAACCGTTCTTTTTACATTCGTGATGAAAAGGAAAAGCGGTAAATAACAAAAATATATTAACAACAATATATATATTAACTAGTAGTTGTGTAGAGCATAAATAACAGGGTGCTAATTTAAACGAGGATCCATCCCTGATATCCTCTCATCCTCCAACAGAGCATATGGATCGATGTATGGTGGTGGTGAAACCGGAGTTCTGCTTCCGTCATGAACGAAATCTGCTCCAAAGTACTTACATTTTCCAAGTAAAAACAAAACAAGATCATCAGTTTCTATTACTTTCTAAGTGGAAAGAAACCTTATAAACTCATTCTAACACTTTCTATGGCGACACAATGTGTGATAAGCATAATTGTAAATAGGATTTGGGTTGGGTCAGAGTTGGTGTTTTAGGAGTTAAGAGATCTTCTTGAACATATCTCTAACATATAGACATGGCTCCTTCTTAGGAATCGATCATCAGTTTAGTTAATACAAGGACAGTGAAGAATATTAGACTAGTTTGATGTTATCAAATACTTACGAGGTAAAGGGCCGAGAAGGCGCCGAGAGTTAAGACAATCAACGGCCAAAAACCCAAAAAGAAAGTCCCTCCAATTGTCAGCAAGATCTTAGCACGCGGAATCAATCCCTGAAACAATACAACTCAATAATTAACAACTCTATAATTAACAAAACCAAGCTCAAATGGATACAAAAGACCGCAATGAAACATAATTTTTATCTATTAATACCAGAAGGAACTAAAGTATGCCTTTGTGAAACTATAATCTGACCTCAAGCCCTTCGCTGTTTAAAGCCAAAGATCTCTCTCGCTGATTTAACAAGCTTTGATCGAAAGCGGGAGTAGTTGCAGTCGTTTTAGAGCTGTTTCCAGTATCTTTACCGGTTTTGATCTCATCTTGATCAACTTCATAGTCTTGAAGCAACGAAGTAGGAGTCATACCTCGTCTCTTTAATTCTTTCATAAATAAAGATTCTGGAGGTTCTTCACCTACAACAACTCAATTCAACAAATCAATAACCTTACTCGGTTTCATCAGTCACTATCAAACACCAGATTCAGGCAAAGAACATCGATTTAAAGAACACACTCCATTACTAGGAGAAACAATCAAAGCTAAAACGAATTAATTATATTGATTAGTGAAACTAATTACAAACAATCCTGTCTAATTAGGGAAAGAATCAACTCTAATTACTCCTTGTAGAGAGGTTAAAAAGAGAAGACGAAGGAGACAAAGAAAGAAAAAAGAGCTGACCTTTGGACTGATTATCACCGTTAAGAGAAGATGAATAAACCCTAACACATCTACCAAGACGATGGCAACTCCTAGAATCAGCTAATCTGAAAACCCTTTTTCTACATTCCAATTTTACTGAAGATTTATGCCGAGGAATCGATACAGGAGAAGAAGAACCACACAATTTAACAATCTCCAGAGAAGAAGCCATTTTTTTTCTTTTCTTTTTTGAGATTTCCTTTCAGTTCCCGGAAAGATTCATGATCGAAGCGTCTCGGCTGAATAAATAAGAGGAAGCCGCGTTTTAGTTAAACCATAATTTCAGACGGCAAAATTCTATTTGTTTGGATTTTTCTGGGGGAAAATTGGAGAAATGTGTCAATATTGAAGCAAGTGGTGGTGAGAGAACGGTGAAAGTTATCACATTAAACTTCTTATAAGCGTACTTTAGCATGAGTAAGGAGTGTTTTTGCTAAAATGCGCTGACGCTGTCAGGGTTGTGTGTGGCTGCTAAATTTTTGCCGCAAGGAGAGTAGTAACGTAACGCGAGACTCCACGTCTCGTTTTTCGTCCTTTTTCCGAATTAAATTGGTGCAACCAAAAATAAATAAATAAACAGATTTAAAAGAAGAAAAAAAGAACTCGTTTTCAGTTGCCTCAATGATACAAACTGTCTCGTTTTGGTAAGGTTTAATAAAATTTATTACCGTAAAGCGTCCAACAAGGTAACAGCACAACATGTACATTCAAATTTTATATCTGTCTTTCTAATGGTTCCCTCTCTTTAATGTTCTACACATACTTAAATAGGTTTGGAAATTCGGATATCAGTCTAGATTTGGGTCGGTTCCTTCTAATGCCGAATATTTTGGATATAGGAGTTTAAACACTATTAGAATATTTCTGAAATTCAATTCGGATTTGGTTTGAGTCAATTTAGATATTTAAATGGAGAATTAGCCGAGAACAAGAAAACCGAATTAGGTTCAACTCAGTTATTTTTACCAGAAATACAAAAAAAAAATTGTTGAATTTTAATAATATTTGATTAATTTTAACAAATGTAACTAAGACTTCTGATAGTTTCTGCTATTTTTTAGGCTTCTATCGAAGTGTCTCAAATCGTTGCAGTCTTAGCCGCATCCGAAAGGTTTGTCTTAGGTGGGGCAAAACTTGTCGGATTATGAAGTCTTGGTCTCTGAAGTGTTAAGATACTTTGGATTCGCTATAGGAGGTCTCCGTTATCGGTGGTTTGTTTGGCACAACTTCCTCGATAATTAGCCGTCAAAGTTTCTGTGGAAATGTTAGAGGATTGCATGTCATGTGTATTGGTATTCTCTCGGGTTTTATTATCTTTGGTTTGTTTTCATTAAGGTTTCCGAGTTCTCTGTAAACTTTGAGGACATCTTGTTGTCCGTCAAATTAGGTTTTATGGATGTTGTTTTCACCTTTCCCTATATTTTTGGCTAAAACTGATGATGATGGTATGTTACATTCATTTTATTGGTAATATATCTTTAGCTGACAAAAAAAAAAAAAAAACTAAGACTTCTGAATATTTCGGGTATAAAAATAACAAATATCTTTGGATTTATAGTTGTAATTTAGATATTGAATTATTTAAAATCTAAATATAACTAATATTTTAAATATATAATTTTGTTTCAAATATTTTAGATACCTTTTTAATTCTCTGTTCGGTTTGAGTTTGGTTCTGATTTTTCGGATCTAGAAAGCTTATGCAGGTTCTGTTTTTCGAATCCGAGTATTTTGTCCAAACCTAGACTTAAAAGAATATGCACCGAGTTATAAGGAATTTTAAATTGGAATGGAGTGAAAAAATTTATCAAAAATATTCTTTGTTTAGAAAGATTAAGTGGACTATGGAGATGTAAAAAAATGTGTGACATACCCATTTATTCATCCACGCTACATCATCTTACAATACATGACTAGGAAAACTAATAAATTATTTACATTAAAAAGAAAATAGTTTATTATCGAATTAGATCCAAATAAATGCAACTTTAGTTAAATTACAAAGTCTATTTACATTAAAGATGTACAGATGACCCATCTCACCAGAAAGGGCACCACCTGCAAAACAAACAACAAAAACAAGAAAATTTATTCACAAATTAGATCATCATTTCCATGCCCCCACATTTTTTTTCTTTATTCAAATGACTAGTAAAACATGAATATCGTTTTCGGTTCTTTCACTTATAATTTGTAAATGACTTTAATATACTTCACAAACAAAACTTATGCTAATGAAGAAAAAATTATTTTGACGTAATAGAGGAGCGTAGAGGTACATACCCAACATAGTTTTGACAGAGATTTTCATGGGACGTGGCTTGATTGATTAGCTTTTGAACCTGAACTTTCACAGACAAACCATGTTCGACTTCATGAGAATCTCCTCCGAGCAAGTTATTGTGATCAGCAATGGGATTGCTCGGAATTGCAGACGAAGAGAAATCACGGCCTGTAAGCTTATGACTCATACGAGCCATTACAACTACTGCACGCTCGTTTAGAACTTCATTAGCATCTCCAAGCATATTCACAGCCTGTAATAATCCAAGAATCAAATTTTTAAAAAGTCGACCTTTAAAAAAAAAAAAAAAGAGTTATAGTTGGAGAAAAAATTTCAAAAGAAACCTGAAGAATCTCCTTCTCTCGAGTACTCCTTTGAGGCTGAGGAAGGTCAATATCATCGGGATTTACATCTTCTTCCTCTGGCTCAACAACAGCAGGAGCATTGGGGTTGTTGTTACCGAGCAGCGTTAATTGAGGGACTTCATTGAAATTGAAAAGACGCCAATTGATTAAAGGATCATGTACAAACGCTTCCATCATCGCCATTACACTATCTTTATTGGTTCTGAGAACTTGCATAACATTTTCGCAGGTTGAGCGAAAGTTTCCTTCAATGCCACTGACTTCCATAGCTTTGACAAGCATTCTTGTCAGGCGGAATGGAACCTAACATTATTTAACCAATCCTTACATCAGTGTTCTTTGATACCCACAATTGTCGCAAACATACGAGGAAAACATTAAAATTAATACCTTTTCAGGAAACTTCTCTCTATTCATAGAAGCCTCAAAACAATCTCCAAAATCAATATGCAAGATTTTTCCACTGCAAAATTAGAACCGTTGATAAAGAAATACAACCAAAAGTTGCTTCTGCAATGTAAACGTTATTTCAGTTTTACTTACCTGTATCTATGGAGCATAAGGTTACTTGGGTGGCGATCACCTAACCCAAGAATATAACCAACCTGACACAAAAGCAATGCGAGAAGTCCATTTAATCATGAGTTAAAACACCCGAAAATCTTAATTTAATGCTAGACAAGTGGAGAACAAGGATGAAATCAACCACATACCATACTCATAACTGCTAAACTTCTAGTATAGTTGGTTCTTCTTTCCAGCCATACCTCTGACGAACGACTTTTTAACCAGAGAACCTACCAAAAAGACGAAGAATTAAAGCAACTTTGTATTCCAGATAAGGTACTTTACCCAAGAGAAAGTTACTAAAATTAGGAAATTGTGTACCCTGGATAGATCATTTCCCTCTGTGTTTTCTAGAGCATACTCAAATACTTCAACCTTAGCTATAAGTGGTAGATTGTCATAGTCTGGAGCAAAACTCAACATATGTTTTTGTTCTTGATTAAGAATGATCTGAAAATTCAGAAAGGCATGTGTAAGAATCAACGTTAACTGCAAATATTATCAAGAGTGAAAACCTTAATGAATACAAGACAAACCTTTCGCGCATCTCTGTACTCTCGAATAAGATGGTGAAGGGTATCACAGTTAGGAACCCATCCAATGAGTCCACTATTGGGTGATAGTGGTATTACAGAATAACGTTGAATGGAAAGATCTTTTTCTGCTGTTTTTCTGGAATTCTCAAGCAAAGTGTTCACCAAACCAAAAAGCTGAAACACGAAATAGAGGAAATAAATAGATGTGATCTTGTAGCTAAAAACTGTATACATATATTCTCCAACCGGAATTTATCAGAATAATGCACAACTGATCTTTTTTGAGAATCACCTGCATAACACGCTCATCTTGCCTTAGATCTTCATGTCCCTTCAACAAGAAGGCGTAGTCCTCACCGTCATTTCCATGAATAGTCAATTTCCTTGGTCGTTGTTTAGAGGTTATGACAACAAGTTGGCGTGAAAACGATCTTATAGTAACGACAGGGGCATCTAATTTGAAAAAAATTGAAGTATAAAGTGTGAGCAAGGAAGCCTGGGTTAATAACATAAATCAGCTCAGGCAAACTCTAGCAGTTTGATATATTACCTGCACGATATGTTCCAGGAACAGCTAGCTCCAAGTCACGGCACAGCAGCAACTCAGGAGAAACAGACTACCCAACATGTAACGTGCCAGTCAGATTAGAACTTAAGGAAAAGTGGAAAAAGGGAACCGAAGAAAAAGAGAATCTTATTACTTCCAAATCCAATGTCGTGAGACTGGCCAGCTGTTTGTCAATCCGTTTGAAAACGTTATAGTAAAGATCCCAAGCCTAATGAAGAAGATAAAGAATTGAAAAGTTTAACATGTCAATTCCTGTCCCTTTCTTAAGATGACAGCAAACACTCGACTAAAATTTTGTTTTTAATTTCTGTCACCTGTGTGAGTTCAGCATCTTTCCCAGTTTTCTTGTAATTCTTACAGCAATCATATGCCTCTTGTAGTTCGTGACGGTATGCCTGCATCAACAATACACTAACTTCAGTTGCTGATATTAGAGAACACCATTAAGTTCACAAGTAACATTTACTGAAATATATGAGACAGCAAACACTTCATACAGTAATTATCTGCTTCTATCAAGGGCACCTGATTAATTTTAATTCTTTAAATCCCAAAACGAAAAAAATGACCACAAGTTACATAGCCAAAAAACTAGATACTGCAATGCTGCACACCCCTTGTGCTAGATAAAGATGAAATCATAAATAACGTAAAGACACACCCAAACACCCGCAAGTGTTGAAAAACACTAATATATATATACCCAAGTTACAATACCGGGATTGACATGTCCCCACCTCTATAAAAGCTCTTTCCTGTATGGTTGTATTGTCCTTTCTTACACCTTCATCGAGCATCTCATGTAATGGCTCAAGTACTTTCAGCATTCCTTCAATGTTATGTTCACCAAAATACAAGCGACTAGCTTCTTCTAGTGCTTCATGCCACATTTCATGCCAAAGTATGGCAACCCTGATGAGTTCATGTGATACAAGTTGCGCCTGTTTATTTTTGTTGTTGGTTGTGGGGGTAGAGGAAGGGGGTCACTAATTAGCTCAGTTATATAAAATGTATGTCAATAAAATCGACAAAGCTAAACACAAAAGATGACTATCAACCTGATCCACAAGCGCGCCGCTGTGCTGGCGAACTTTATCAACCACTTCTTGAGCAGCAGCTCTCCGAAGATTGCTTATTGATTTACATGCAACGAGAAGGGGGTACATAAGTGCCTGAAAACATTTGAAAAAATTAGTCACCGAAAAATTATGCATCCAAATCGAAGCAGGTAAATTTGCAATCAAAATGGCAGAGTAAAACTATATGTATATTTCTTAATTGCCATTACTAATGAAGATTTTAAAGTTAATCGAAAACAGCAAACCTGTGGGTGGTTTTCTCCTATGCGGATGAGAAGAGACTGTATCAGTTCCCTGACAGCACGATTATTTGAATGTATCCTAGCAATTATTTGAGGCAGCACAACAAGCCACGTGTTAATGTTGACATGACTGAATCCTCTCTGCAATGCTGTTTGGACGTCAGCTGTAGCTCCATGGTTGAACCACAACGTGAGAAGACGCAGTATGTCCTATGAAAATGAGACAGAAGGAGAAAATAAAGTAAGACCACCAGTGTTGTAAAACAAATTCTCACTTCAACAAGTATAAGAGGAGTAGCAAGGTGGGGACTTAATCTATGCGACATAACAAGGTGTAGAAAAGAAAGACATGGGTTTTGTTTGTGTAACATGGAAAAGCCATGGAAGCATGTACACTATACCTGTAAACTATCATCAACTCCTTTGGCATTGGCTGCACATGCTATAGAATGAAAATATCCAGTGACTGCAGCAACAACGAACTCAGAAGCAATTTGACCTCTTTGAATGTAATGAGACATCACTGCTGTATTGAATAGCGCCCATGTGTGCCATGCTTTAGCCCATTTAGGAGCATAGAGGGTAGATTTGTTAAATGCATCAAGGATTTCTGGAAAAGAGCATATATTGTCACCAAAGTGTTATGGTCAGACACAATTTGACTACACTTACACAATTAAAAGTTACTACAATTCACCTTGAATAGACCCATCATTCAATCCGGAAGAAAGTGCCCACTGCCACGTTCCCAGTTTGAGATTTACTCGTGCAAGAAGTGGAACATTTGCACCCTTGCTAGATACCATACTAGCCAGTATGTCAGATTGAGAATGTGGCACACTTGAGAGTTCTCTCGTCAGAATCTAGAAACAATCAAATTTACATTGAGGGAAGATATAACATGGCCATTCAAGCAAGAAAATGGGAAAATGTAAGAAAGAGATTAAACCCAGACAATGCAAGTAGCTAACTGGTATACGACATACCTGTAGCTTGGTAAATGCCTCTTTCCGCTTACGTTCCTCTCCAAGTGACCATTGGTATTTTAAGTATCCAAGCATCACTTGTGGAGGTCCGTGATATTGCATGTTTTCTGGCGATACTTCTGGATCAAACTACAAGATAAGGTCCTAAGTTAGACAAAACAGATGAAACTACAATCTTGGCAAAGAAAATTTTACAACCGAAAGGCAAAAGATCAAACCGGTAAGAGCTTGAGTAGAGTAGACTTCGCCTGACTGATTCTCCCACTTTTTCGACAAAGCGAGGCAAACTTTAGCCAAGTTTCAACATCTTCCGTAGGAGGTAGCACAAGTGCCCGGACAGCCAAAAGTGCTTGCCACACCTGAGCAGTATTGGGAATACGAAGTATTAAAAAGCACACTATTAAAAGGAACAACTGAGCTCAATCCATAAAATGCCAATGAGTTTCCTTGTTTGCATATTTTTAGATGTACCTATGATGATACAGGCTCTGACTAACAGTCTGGTAAAGAAGCTACTTTACTTTATAAATAAAAGACAGAATAAATAAAGAAAACCTTAATATAAAAAACACTCAGTCTGATAGTTGGGAAGATTCATTTACTTAAGTCACGATACTGTAATATTTGATGCTTTGAATAACAAATGACTTGTCATTTAGCTCAGTGGCTCAACTAACATGGTAACACAAGAAATAATATACCTCCACATTACGCTTAGATCCTTGAATCCGCTGAGTCCACATATTACGAATTAGAGCTCTCCGTTCTTCAGCAATAGTATTTCCCACGGGCAGTGTATAATATTCAATTACCTATTATCGATACAACACAAAGAAACAAGAAAGATCCATCATGTATAGTTAAAACAAAATATAATCAAACAAACATTTAGACTTTTCGCCTGTTTTCCCTTCAACCCTAGGTGGTTAGGGAGGATGGCCAGGAGAAGGGATCTTAAATAATTGAGATCTAACCTCCTCTAGTTCTGACAGCTGCTGAACACGAACCATATTGCTGTAAGCACGCTCATAGCTCTCCAAAACCTGCAGAAAGCACAATTATAAAAAAAAAACAGAGACATGTAAAGGCAACCGCCAGTGATTACATGATGCTTCTATTGACAGGAACCAACCGATATCATGCACAAACTCTGGTCTACAAAGAGCTCAACATGTAAATAATATATCAAGAATGTATCTTCCTACTTCCAACACCCCATGGTGTACTCAAATAGTTTCAAGGGAACAGAAATATATCATCCCTTTATTCGCACCAGATGATTCATAGATATTATTGACAAAAGTTAATATGCAAATACTGCCAGAAAAGAAAAGGTACCAGCGCTGCAAGTTCTGTGGCAAGACATTTTCTAGCTCTTTCAACGTATTCGCGCGCCTCATCATACTGTCCACAAGCACACATAAGCAGAAATAAGTGTCTGCAAATAGAGTATAAGTAAGTCTGCTATGATTTAAAGTACAAAACTGTAGATTCAAGTGTACCTTTGCTCTTCGAACTAACAGAACAGCCCTGTAGAATGTGCCATTACTGCTTCCATCGCCACTAGAAGCAGGGCTTGCTAAACCCCGAAGCTTTGTTTCATCGCCATCATCTAACCGAGACACATATTCCGCCATTTGATCCCACTCTCCCATATTCCACGCAGCATTTGCAGCCTAGCATGGTTGCACAAAGACATCCATGTAACCATGTAGCTGTATCACCAAATATAGCATAAGCAGAAGTTACCAACCATTGGTGCCATTTCCAGACGCGCAGATGGCTCAGCAGGACTCCAGTACTCTTTGCAGAGATTGTTAAGCTCTTCCCATCGTGCAAGTGCAGCAAGACATCTCATTTGTCCTACAGCGTGGTCAATAAGCTACAAATTCAGGAATTTTCATGAAAGGGAAAGAAGAAGCAAAGTATCAATGTTCAACTTTAAGTGTTAGCACTGGAAAAATATGCATTGATTTTTTCGTTCTGCGAGCTTGTGTCACAAAGTAATGATGTTATGAACCCACAATTCTATATTAACTACTAACTGAATATCAACCAAGAAACGCTCACAAAACCTTGGAACGCACTTCCAAGAAAAAAGATTATAGAGGACAATATAACCAATAAATCCTCCCAACCACAGATGACAGACCTAATGTGGCTTCTAATACAAGATGAGGATTTGATGTTTGAGATGCTTTCAAAGTGTACGCCTTGAGTGCATCATCCCATCGCTGCAGCTTCTCATACCTAGAAACAAACTCTGTTACTATTTTTCAACTGATTAGGGTGAATGTAACCATGTGTTCGCGCTATCAAACAGATCCAAAAATAAGTGCATCATGATTCAGAAAAGTCATGTTACCATGATTCTTTTAGTTGCACATCGAGATGTTGTTGAGCATAGGTTAGTATGCCGACAGCAGCCTATGACAAAAAAATCCCATCCAATCAATAATGACACATAGCAAAGATGGTGAGATAGTCGAAATAGGATACAAAGTACAGTGTACCTCATGCTGGTGTAACTGATTATTTATGTGTATAAGAGCCTCCACAACAGCAACTGGGTTAGCATCCATCCTCTTCGACCGTGGACCTTCAAATTCCATCTCTTTATAATGCAGAGCTTTGGCAAAAACACGGCACTACAAAATTAAAAATTGCACCATTACCAAGAAAATCAGATGAATGCCTGATATGAAAATGAAAGAAGTACCAAATCGAATCTAACTAGGGAATACATGGCGCAAACCTTTTCAGCTAGAGCACCCAGAAGGCGAATATCAATGGGAAGAGGCTTCTCATCATGTTCCATAAACTCTGCCTAAGAAGAGTAACGATAAAATCAAGCACAAGTGATAGGACCAAACATCAGGATCACACATAGACGTAGGTTGATTTTGATTCTAAACATATGATTCTTTATCCAACCTAACATAATATACGTTAAATGAAAAGATTATAAGAAGAAATTTGGATTCTAGTGTTAATATTGGATTATATAAAAGTTACACAACACGATAGCTTTAGCAACAAAAAACGTGTTTTACATCCTTCCAGTAGAAACGCTAACCTATCAGTTTTTGTATCCAGTCTTACAAGATGTAGTCAACTCATTACAGAACACTATGTATTCGCCTAAGCTAAAACACTAGCACTCAATAAGCACAACCATAGTCTACAGCTATAGGAAACAAGCTTGCTGTTTGTTATAGTCAGTGACTCAAATACAAGAGAATAGCTCGCTGTCCTGTTTATGTTTTCTTGTCATTTAACAAATAACGTACCAAATTGAGTAGAGTTGCCAAAATCTCTGGAGGGATATTTGGAGATGAAAAAGCCATTTCCAGGCTCCTAACTAACTGCTTTTGGCTAGACTCGTTCAGCTGTGCCCAGCAACTGACAAAGCCAGCAGCAAACAATTCTCTCCCGACAAATGGCTGCAAAAACACAATCATTAAAATGCATACCCTTTTACGAGAGGAAAGGAAAGAACATAGATGAAACACCTGCAACTGAGCAAGTTTTGCACAAGTTCTTAATGCTGGAGAGGGAGACTCCTTAAGTAACTCAATACTAAAATGTCTCATCCATTCCTCCCAATCTTCCTTGGTGCTGCGTTGAGAAGCTTCTCCAGCTGTCCGTAGTCTACCATCATTAACCTGTTAGACAGACCATCAAAGCCATAAGTGACAATTTTAGCTCTTTCAAATCAAAGAAAAACAAAAGAAACTTTACAAGAGGATCATGTTGAATCAAGCACATAGAGTTTTTATTTGTATATATAAGCTGAAGGAATGCCCATGGATAAGAGGAAATATAGGGGGCATATTTACAAACACATTGAAGCAAATGGCTCTGGTTGGTTATGAAGGACAAAGACTGAGCTTCAGTGAATGTACTTTGCTATAGATAAATACCCAACCCCCATCATTTGGATAAGAAGAAAAGAAAAATAAAATATCAAGCTGGTCAAAAGATCAGCCTTATTCAACTAAGGAATTACATTAGACAATTCCCCAATGTCTGTCTCCTTACAGTATTCTTACTAATCTTTACAACAAGGGAAAGATGCAGAGACACAATGAAGTCATACTAATAATGACTATGCCATCAACTAGAAAACTACCGACCAGAAAACTGTACAATGTTAGTATAATTATGAGCTTAACTTGAAAGGTTATGATAAAATTTTAATACATTACGGATCTGAATGTGATTATTTACAACACAACAAAGAGTACCTGATGGTTTCTGTCATTTCCATCTTCGAAAGGATCGATCTCATTCTCAATTACGGGATCCCTGATAACCTCAACTGGCAGTCGCCTACTTAATTGTTGAGTTGCAGTTGTAGCTACAATCAATGGTTCACGTCTCCGCCAGCGAGCGTGAATTTCCTCAAATTCTTTATGCTGGAAAAATGCTGTACAGTGAGATTTTACAGACAAGTATATATACAAGAATGACAAATAAATTTAAACTGCTATCTTCATTTAAAAGATAGTAAAATGCAAGACCCGCAAGCGATGCTTCAACAAAAGCTTGTGAATTGATTCAATGAATATTGTGAAGTCCTCTCCAAGTGCATGAGCCAAACAGCATAGTGCATCAACAGCATCCTTCCGCAACTCATCATTCTTCCTGAGATTACAGAAAATAATATGTAAGTGTGAAACTGAAATCACGAAATGAAAATCCCACCAGAACAAAAAATGAGCCACATCAATAATGGCAAATAAAATTTAATGATATAAGTAACTTTTACTAACATCTGCGGAGTTCCAAAAAACAAAAAACTTGTGGCCAAACAAATTTATAACTTTAAGAGCAATATAAACAACTCATGGAAAACAGATTTGTAACAGTAAGCAATGACAGAATTAAAGCTAATGAGAAAATAATAGTTAATCCTTTGTAGATAATGCCTTGCCAACTCTAGGATGTTATGGATTTCTCATTTCAAATCCACTATTCTTAATTGGATGAGAACCCAATCATTTAAGAGAAAACAAGATAGTGACACAATGCCTAAGTTTAAAAGAAGTATTGTAAAAAGACCTTCCAAAAAAATAACCATACACTATTTTCCAAGTCCAGACAGTAAAAATCAGCATACCAAGAAAAGACACATATAGGTTTTCGTAGAGAGCAATTATAGTTGTTGAGATTTTCAGTTGTCACGAAACTAAGACGGAAACTCACCCATCTAATACTAGCTTCAAATGATGCACAAGAGCGGAGATATGACCAGTAACCTGAGGATATGCCGATAATTAAAAAGGTATTACAAGAAGCTTATTATGGAATATTTCCCTGGATCAGCATAAGGAAAGACAGTAATCAATAATTAAATATAAAAAGAAAAAGCTCCTAACCTGAACACACGGGATTACTCTTGTCAAAGTTTTTATGGCATCACGTCTTATAGCTACAGGAGCATCTACTTTAAACAATCGAATAAGGGCAGGAAGGAGTAAATGCATGTGCTCATCAAGGGTACCTGCACATATGGACTCTTAAGGGTCAACCATCAGAGTGAACTCTGGCCATGGTGTGAAAATAGATATTACGGATTAACAACCTGACTACTCAAAGATCCTATACATACAAAAGTTAGGATTTATTGATAAGAAAAAAAGAAGTATGCGTAATAATCAAAACTGCTTATATCATCTTACACTACAAAGACATCAGACTGTAAACCTCGTTACCTTCCAATAAAAAAACTGCATCTGTTAATTACTGGAACTCGATTTTTATTTAATACAAATGACTGAGTATGAGGATGTCAAAACAAGACAAGTATTACTGACCGCCAAAAACTTCGAGTGTGTGGAGAATATCAGGAACATAGATGTAATCATTACACCGCTCCGCATCACCTAATACTTGGATGAAACATGGAAGGATGACTGGAAGATAAGTTCTGAATTCATCATTAAGTGCCAAGCAAAGATGTTCCAGTAGATGCAAAACCTGATGATTAGTAAGATAGGCCCTCTCTATAAGATATATGTTCGTAAAACAATAAGAAACATAGCTACTCTAGCCAGCATACAACTTACCGGAAGACCACGAGAGGGTCGTACGGGACCTGGCAAGGTGAAGGATGACCAAAGTTCAGAGACTAGTGAGAGCAGCTCTGGCAAATACTTGCGTATGTGCTGTATACCAATAACATAAGCTAAGGTTTTACACACAGTCAGTCGTATTTTGACTATAAATGAAAATATTAAGGTGGGATACCTGGCGCACGATGGAAACAAGGGTCCCAAGACCCCACGTAATAAAGTCCTTCAAGTTCTCATCAGAAGTGCGAACAGTGTGAAAAAGCTCAGGTAAAACCTTACAAAACAGAGGTGGACCCAACCCAACAAATTAGCAAAACGTCAGAGGATACATAGAGAGGATAAAAAAAAGATGGCAGTGACCCAAGCCCTTCAAGAATAATTAAAAAAAAGTCACTAAAATCAGAAAAAGGTTGAGAAATCTTAAATATCTGACATCAAAAATCACCACGCCAAACAATGTAACCGAACTCAGAGGTGACACAGTAGGCATACGTTTTCGAGATTAAGGATACCATCATACCAAGGAAACAGCTTCGATAGTACAGTATATCCATGAAAAGGTACCAAAACGTAAAACAGAGACAGCATTGATTGAAAAGCTGCCGGAAATACAATATTCTATACACCTACCTTTGGCAAGTAAGGCACGCATCCCAATCCCATTGACTAACCTCGCAAAAAATAAAAATGTGATAAAGTTGTAACGTGTTCATTGCAATTCCAACACAAGTGTATCCTAAAAAAATCATGATTGTTTTAGTTACCTTGAAAATGATCATCAGAGATCTAACAACCCTTTTGTGGTAACTAAGAAGTGATGCATCTCTAAGAATTCGCATAAGCGAGTTGATAGCAACCTATAACAACGAGGAAAATAAAATGAGCACAATTCAGACTACAGTGGCAAAATATTCACACAGGTTAAACTACCGTTGAGTAATAATCCTCAGATGTAGCAAATGATGGCCGTAGTTCCACAGGTAGCTCATCAATTGATGGAATAGGTTGACCTGAATCACCAGTGCCACGAGGAACTTCACCATGTGATCCTGATAAACTTTGTTGGTTACGTTTATGCACATGAGGATCCAAAGCACCCATAATTCCAAGAACCTGTAGATATAACCATGTTTTTCACAAAACCTACCTTCTAGAATAGTCTAGCTTAAAAATTATTTCTCTAGGAAATACCTTGAGCACTTCTCGTCTGGTAGACCACACTAAGTCACCTTTCAGCAATTTCAAGAGTAAGCCAAGCAACAATGGGTATTCCTTGTATGGAGTCACAACATACCTATGTCAATGAAATGAGAGCCATAAATAACATGCAGGAAGGATTGTAATCTTTTGGAACTCCCTTGATATTGAATTAGTTATGCACAATAAATAGCACATGACAACCATGTCCAAGTAACTAAATGCAACATGCACGTTGATCACCCCAATGTCTACAACTTTGTCGACATCAACAATACAGTTCATAAAATAGGCATCATAATAAACTAGGTATTGGTAAATCAATCCTTTTACATGACAAAGAGAGCATAACAAGTCATGAGAACTTCCAACACAGAAAGGCAAGATTCTATCTCCGAAAATAAAGAGCCATCTCAACAATAAACCATCACAAAGATCTGCTGCAGATAGAAGAACTGGCTAGGGATAACAATTTTTTCATTTCATTTAGAATTTGCTCACTAGTAGTAGTTCAAAGGATAAAAATATAACCAATTCTCACATACAATATATATTAAAACAGAGCAACAGACTACGGATAGCTCAGGCTTCTACCTAGACAATAAGAATAAATAATATGTCAAATATTCACTTGCAATTCAGTATTTCCATCTAGTCGAACCAGGTTTTCGCCAATCAAGATAGTAGCATCTTCTTAGTTTACAAGAAAATTAGTATGATCAAACTTGCCTAGTAGCATTATCAAATATATTTAACAGAAATAAGGAAGTCTTAAGTCCTAAAAAGAAGGTAAATGTCTATCTCATACCCTGTACTTTGAACAACTTGACCAAGAGTAGAAACAGCCACCTCACGTTTTGCTACAGCAGCTCCATCCATTAAAGCTTCAACAATCAAAGGCATCAGCTCTGGAATATATTGTCTCATTGCCAAGCCACCCTGAGCAAGCAATGCAAAAGAAAATCGGAAAGGGAATGCCTGAGCTAAAACCCGATAGATAACAGGACTAGAAAGGAAATAAAAGTGGCATCACTCTGTCAACTTAAGACAATAAAAGACAATATTAGATACTGGCTAGGCCATTGAAATTTGAAATACGCTTAGCCAACACAGCTAGTAAGGGTGAAAATCAGACTGTAAATTCAACATCCAACAAAAACACAATTATGTTTGAATCGACACTTAATATAGAAACTCAAACATGCGACAATTATATTTCAACTTACCACTCTTGCAAGATCCCCAACAGTTACGAGAACTCCAGTGACAATATTATTGTTAGCATTCACTCCAGTTCCTTCACTAAGCCTTGCAACAAGCGCCTAGAAAACAAGAGATACAAACCCGTAAACAACAACTATTGTCATGCTATCTAAAAAGTGACGAGAAGTAAAACCTTTTGCACGGGAGCTACATATGGAAGAATGAGCCGTTCACAATTTCGAACTAAACAACCAAGGAGCTTTGCACTCTCTTCTCTGCACTTGTTATCTGCACTGCTGACATTACAATTGAAGTCAATGCAACATATACTTAATAGTAGGAAACAAATCTTCTTATACAAACTAAAAAAAAATTAGTTACCTCAGCTCAAGATAGGTTAACAACTGTATAAGATGGCGACGAAGTGCTGGAAGAACGTATGCTGGATTTTTTTCAGATAATCTCCCAGCAACTGAAATGGCATATTCTCGAACATCAAGGTCCTGTTGAACAGAGATATAGTAATATATGAATTGAAATGGCTCCACTGACTAAGAAAGATACAGTAACCAGGTGTGGTGAAACATAAGCCAAGCATTCTATCATGTAAACAGGGTGTCACATGGATCATATTGTGTATCCACTAACAAAAGGCATTATCCATCCACAAATCATTCAATTAAGTTAATCTTAGCTGCACTTTTCCAGTACGACTTAATATGTAAAGACTGTTTTGTGACACAAAAGAAGCTAATTAGTAGAAGATCAAAAGTCCAACTAAGTCTTGGTATCAAAAAAAATTTCTGTAATAAGGGAATAATTAAGTACTAAATTCACGAACCCACAAATTGAATTCCAAAAAGCATACAATTACAAGTCATCCTTAAATCACAGGTAAGTCCAAGGAATATATCAGACCGCGATAGATGGATGTCAAATAGCAAGATAATGGTGGAGTTTATAACATGATACAATCATATGATAAAACAGGAACGAAAAGTTAAAATGAATAAAGAAACAAAGGTATCATCATTTTTCCAAATATAAAGGTACCATGCTGTCAAAATTCTCTACAAGTATACACCCAAGAGAGACAAATAAGAGATCTGTAACAAAATAGAATTGCAGTATGAGATATAAGCTGCTACTTTATACAAAAATATAACATAACCATACCTCATCATTTAAGGAAGCAAAAATGGCTGTCAAACTATCAGCCTGTGCTAGATAATCATCGAAACAATGGTTGCCATATAAAGCAACGAATATAGACTTGCGAACAGTTACATCAGCATCCGCAACAGCTGTCCTGAGAAGCTTTTCCACAATCTGCAGAACCCAGACATCATTTCTCAGGCAAGCAGAAAAATTGGAACCGCTACTGGTATTGCATTATAAATGCCAGCACGAAGTATAATGTAGTTCGGATTTGGAAAACAATAAAAATAAACCTTTTGTAATGAAAAAAGGCGAAATTAAAGACAAGCAATAAGAAAAATGTAAAGGGCTTTTAGTATTCATATTAAACCTCTTCCACAAGGCGCCTTCTTCTTCCCCCAGCTCGTGCTGACCTGCTTGAGCCAAATTGTGCGATGCCAGATAAAGAATTTGCAATTAGTCTGCAACAACACAAAGCAGAATCTTTTCTCGTGGCTGCATCCTCATCATCCAAATAAACAACAACTGACTCCCGAGCAAATTCAAGAAGATCATGCCCCTGCCAGAAATCAGAAGCTTAGTAACAAAATTTTCATATTCCATAAAAACCGTTATCGGCAAAGAGCACTGACCTTGAAATTGAAACGAGCAAGAGTCTGCAGGGCTAGTTGAACCTGAGCTGCACAACTAGGGTCTGAAGACTGTTGTGCCACGCCCACTGTACTACCTCGGACAATGGTAACAGGAGGCTTTGTTTGAGAATAATGAGATCTTGAAAGAACCAATGAAATGCAATCTAGAAGCCGATCTTGTACCGTTGGCAGCAAAGAAGGAATGCTGAGACCCAAAAAACTGTCAGCACCAAAAGTATACACATCAATGCATGTAATAACAAACTTCTATCGTTCAACTTTACCTGATGGTTATCTGATCGAGAGCGTCAACAAGTGTAGAAGAGAGACTAGAGGAAAACATAACATCTAGAAGATCTCGAACATGAGTTTCCACTGTGGATCCCATTGCCTTCGCAATGTTACCAACACAAGCCACAGCTTCAAGCAAAGGTCTACCTTTACGTGGAGCAATCTAGACAGAAAACATAATCGAACGAAACATCTTTTCTAGTTCAGTTTTCAAAACTAAGATCCACAATGATACTTAACACCAAGTAGTAAAACATATTAAAAAGAAAAACCATTTTGACCCACCGCATCCCGCAGATGAGACATAATTGTCGGCAAATAGTTGATAAGCTCACCATCCAAAGCACCAGCCATTTCCCCAAGCGCGATGAACCCACTGGCACGTTCAGCCGGTTGTTTTAACACAGCAAGAATATGATTCATGCATATCTGCAAGAAAGTAATTCATGTCACGTTTACAGATAAATTTTGGTTTCAAGAATATCTCAGTCACCTACCTCTAAGTAGTTTGTAACAAAGCGGTCACGGAGAAAGTGAGCAATACGAGGCAGTAACGAGGTGATGCTAAGACGAACAAGGGGATCACGATGTTCACGGTATCTAAGGACAATTTCAGCAACTTCTCTATACCTAGACATCATGAACTCACCTGTATTCCTGCAAACCAACCCTAGCATTAAGCCATAAACTCTAACACACAATATGCCATATAATCAATCTGCTAATAACAGAAAACAATGCAATTCTTCATCTTTAAGAGTATTTTGTTCAGGATACACTAAGGGTGGAGAAATATACATATTATCTATTTCATTAACAATGGAAACTACAATACAAAGACAAAAAAAAAAAATCGAGCATCATGGGGAGAAACAAGTTCTTTAAGAAAAATATTCCTGAATCAAACTTGAGTATCTGACTAATAGAAAGGGATGCTTTAAAAATAGATATTAACTTCTGAACTTACCTCAACAGCTCCCCCACAGCAAGTAAGGAACCATGAATACTATGGACCGCAGCATTTCTTCCCAACCCAACCTGTGTAGCTTCAAACATTCGATAGTACCTGTAAAAGCCAAACGGAGAGAAGATCAGTTAACTTGAATATCATAACAAGCATGGAAACCTCCATTGATAAATTAGAGCATTATGTTGGATTAAACATGGAAACCTCTGACTTGCTTTCCAGGTTTATTAATTGGTCTTGAAGCAAGTCAGAGAACATAATTCAACTTGACAAAAGCTTCAAAACCGATACAAACCTTGAACGCAAGACAGGGTTCGTTACATTTCCCATCTACTTGATATACATAGCGACTACACTGATCATGTTACATATACTCAAAAAGTATCACCATGGGGAGTTGCGTTTGCATTTACACAATAGAACATGCAAAGTTGTACCCCCAAATGGCCTTGCACGTAGATGAGGGTGAAACCACATAAAAGGATTGCAAATGAAAGCATTGCAACAACACGAAGAAAAGCCTCGCATCAAAATTATAATACCAAATATATTACCTAAGGAAAACATTTAGGACACAAGATCATTTTCAAGGAAAAGAGAATACTAACCATTGCACTCGCCATCGAGTCTCCCTTTTTTCAATAACACGAAGGCAAGCACGCAAAGCCTCAACAGCTCGTTGTCGCACTTGCAACTGGGGATCCCTTAGTGCAACCCAGATAGCATCCACAAATTCAGGGACATGAACATTAAATACAGTAGATGCATTTTCTGCCATCTCCTGCAATGTTGGAAGAAAGTAATCATATACGTATTAATTTACTGGATTGAAAAGTTATCCTCCCCATCATTATTCAAACATCCATAATCAAATTTAGTTGTTCAGAAATTTCTTTCCGAGTAACCACAAGAAAAATGGCATGCTTTCCTGCAGCCTATCTAAAGGATAGGACAGCTGATATCAAGATACCTTTAAAATTAAAACCGCGGCAAAACGTCGATATTCCACCCTGTCTTCGTGAAGCCAAAGAAAAGCTGTTCTCATCTGTGAAAACGAGATCAAGACTTGAGAAATATGAGCAGCGGCAGTGATAGAAAGGGAAGGAAAAGAAGAAACCATACCTGAAACTCGACTTCATCAGAAGTCATTGCTCCACCTGCCCGAGCAAGGTGCCCCAAAACTCTACTAGCAAGCACCAAGATTTCGGGATCACGCTTCAACTCGAAGACGGTCCTCATGTAACCCGCAAACCTAGAAACCTTGGTAGCATTCTCACCAAATCCAATCTCCGTCAATTCATCAATGGCTCTGAGTGCACCCATATTTTCAGCCACATCCGTGCTCTCAATTAAATTAGCAATCCTGTCATATAATTGCTCCATAAACCTAGAGGAAGCTTCACCACTAAGATCACGAACGGCTTCCTCAACATGTTTCCTAAATGCTAAAGGAGCTCCCTCCTAATACCAGAAACCAAAAAAAGCATCGTCATTTGCTAACATCAGATACAATACATCAAATTGGCAGACCCATAACAAGTAAAAATTCGAAAAAATTCCAATTAACAAGAAGAGAGAGATTCCTTCAGCTAAGCAATAAAAGCAAGAGCATTTTTTTAGTAAGGATCAAAAAGAAAAAGGTGAATATTTTGCAATGTTCTTGATTACCTTAGGATTACCACGGCTGCAAAGGTCAGCGATGACACGGTCTAAAGTATCGAAGCTTCCGCCGGCAGAAGCGGTGGCTGCGGGCCCACAAAAGCGATGCGATTGCGAAGGGGAAGCCATTAATGATGGAGGCCGTCCAGCGGTAAAAGATTGCGACGAAGAAGACATCGATGAAGGCCGTCAAGCCTCAAAAATCTTCCAAAAACCCTAAATCTGAGCCCTTTTATTTCAACAACACTGGGTAAGAGAGAGTATGTACAGAGCTTCGAAAGAGAGGTATCTTCAACACATGATGCGTAAAAGAGAGAGAGAGAAGAGAAACGAAGATCGCAGAAGAATTTTTATTTTAGGATTTTTTCTTTTTCTTTTTTTTTTTTTTTTACAAATTCAATTAGCAAGTGCTCTTTTAGGTTTTGCCTTTTGTTCTTTCAGACACTATCCTTGGTAAATAAATAACTGAAAGGTTTTACTTGGAAAATTAAAACTTTATGTTGTGCATAAAAAAAGAAGATCCCATAATAAAATCAATCTTCTATATGTCTTCTTCTTGTCAATCCATTAGTATCTATTTATACTACAAAAAATAGTTACCTCATAAAATAAAAGTCTAGATAAAAGTTTCATATTTAGGTAAAATATGAAACTACCGGTGGACTAACATATTTATTTTTTAGTTGGTTTCGCAGCAAAAAAATTTAACTTTTTTCTGTTTGCATCATTACGAACTATAAATTATGTATAGTAAACAAAAAGCAGTCTAATCCGTAAATATTTCTGTCTGCCCCATTTGTTGCATCCATACAAAACCTAAGTAAAGTTTGGATATTCACTGTAGAAAATATACAAAACGAAAAAAATTATGTGTTATTCCATAACTTTGTATTTATGAGATATAAAAAGTTTTAAAACAATCATAATTTAATATTTTAAATTTATCTAACAATTAATTTTTTTTTTTTACATCATTTGGATTGATAAAGTCTGATCTATAGCCTAATCCCTATTTTGCGGAGAAACACAACGTACTGAGTTAAATTCTAGTAGAAAGGCAGCAGACATGTAGCGTTAACCATTTGACTAAAAGCACTTTTCATTTTATCTAACAACCATTAATCATCTTAAAACGTGAATCAAAATTTATTGGATCCATATGAAAATGGATCAGTTATATGATTTTTTTTGGTTAAAAATATGTAAATAAATATATCTTTTATTGTTTGACAAAAAAAAAATATCTTTTGTTAACAAAAATTTAACAACCGGAAGACAGCACCGAAGCAGAATTCAGACTCCATAATGGATAAATTTAAAATGTATAGAGTTACCAACTATAATTATAATCACAGTGAATTGACTCTAATATTTTTCTTATAAACTTTGGAAATTCTAAACCTTCAGCTCATAATACCATACTTAAGATGTAAATCACCTTTTTGAATTAAAACTGAACAATTATGACATGGAATACTCTTTAAAAAATCACCATTCTAGAGTGAAAGTGAACTACTGTGACATGGAATACCCTAAATATCACTAGACCAATACCTACTCAATAACTCAAATGTGATTCCTTCAATATCAAGATATCAGGATAAATCTTTCAAAAACCATTAGACCACTATATGTTTCTCTTGTTAACTTATTAAGAAACCGAATGCATGTACCTTGCTCACATGTGATGAATCCTTAGATTTTACACCCGCGCATGCTGAATTCGTGGTCCACTATCTTAATGCACTTGGCCTACTAATACTATTATTATTTTTTTATTTTTTTGGGTGTTGATCTACGTCTTCTTTACACTCGATCTATATTTATTTATGAAAGTAATTATAGTGGATGCATGAAGATTGGTACAAGTGGAAAGAGTTTGTTAACTTATACGTACAACTCTACGAACGCATTAGATCCTTTTTCATTTGCGGTCACTTATAGAATCCGTAAGCAAAGTTTGTCTAAGATTGATTAAAGAATACCTCTCTTTATTAACTTTAGAAAATCTCTCAAAACTAAAGCTCTCACAATCTCTCTCAAAACTCTATATCTCAAGTCATAACTCGACTCTCTATATATAGTAAAACACCATTCCTAATCCTAATAGAAATACCCCTATGTTTAGATAACTCCTAAACATATTTGACCTTATCTCTATAACCATAACTCGGTTAGGATTAGGCTAACTTATATCTCAAGCTAACTTCAAGTTTAAACCAACATTCTCCCCCTTAAGCTTGAAGTTGATTCTTGCCAAGTCTTGAATGCCGATAAGATCCCTCATCTCCTTGAACTTGATTCTTCCCAAAGCTTTTGTAAGAATGTCCGCCTTTTGCTCACTCCCTGGAACATGCTCCACATCTATCTGTCCTTTCTCGACACACTCTCGTATAAAATGAAAACGCCTATGTATATGCTTACTTCTACCGTGAAAGACTGGATTCTTCGTGAGGGCAATTGCCGATTGGTTATCAATACGAATGGTGACCTTGGTGACCTTCTCGTTCGATGATCCAGTGATCTCGCAAAGTAACTCTTGTAACCAGATTGCTTGCTTTACCGCTTCTGTCCCTGCCATGAATTCAGCTTCACATGACGATAAAGCTACAACATCTTGCTTTTGTGAACACCAAGTAATTGGACTTCCACCGAGATAAAAAATATGTCATGTTGTACTTTTCCCATCATCTGGATCCACATTGTGGCTGCTATCACTGTAACCTACTAGCTTTGGTAGTTTCGTCCTCTCGAAGGTTAGACCAAGAGTGGTGGTTCCTTTTAGATACCGCAAACATTATTTCATTGCCGCTCCATGTGATTCTCTCGGGCTTTGCATGTAACGGCTTAACACTCCCACACAATAGGACAAGTCTGGTCTCGTATGAATTAGGTATCGAAGACAGCCTACATTTTTCCTGAAGATCGTTGCGTCAATCTCCTTTTCATCCTCGGCTTTTGACAGCTTCAGCCCAGTTTCCATAGGTGTGTGTACCAAGTTGCAGTCTTTCATTCCAGCTTCCTCCAAAATCTTGTGAGCATAACGTGTTTGGTTCAATGTTATTCCATTTTGATGTTGGAGTACCTCAATGCCGAGATAATATGTCAATTTTCCGAGGTCGCTCATCTCGAAGTTAGAAGCCATTTCCTTCTTGAAATTCTTGATGACATCTAGACTTGTTCCTGTGACAAATAAATCGTCGACATATACGCCTATGATTAGAAGGTGATTGTTGACTTCCTTTCGATAGACTGATGGCTCCTTAGAACATTTCTTGAACTGGAGCTCCATAAGAATGGTGTTCAGTTTATTGTTCCAAGCTCTTGGAGCTTGCCTTAAGCCATACAGTGATTTGTTAAGTTTATAAACTTTATCTTCACTTCCTTTCTTTTCAAATCCTTCTGGTTGCAAAACATAGACGGTCTCTTTTAGTTCTCCGTGAAGAAACGCTGTTTTGACGTCGAGATGATGTATTTCTCATCTGTGTGATGCTGCAAGGTCTATGAGTAGCCTTATTGTTTCGATCCTTGCCACTGGAGCGAATACTTCCTCAAAGTCTACTCCGTATTGTTGTACGTATCCCTTGGCGACGACTCGAGCTTTGTATTTGTTGATACTTTCATCCGAGTTTCTTTTAAGCTTGAATACCCACTTTAAACCGATTGGTTTTACTCCGATTGGCAAGTCCACGAGATCCCACGTTCTCAGTTTCTCAATAGAACTAATTTCTTCTTCACAAGCATGTATCTACTCTTTATATTCTTTTGCCTCATGAAAGTTTCTCGGCTCATCATTCAAACATAGAAGCAGCATTTCACCTTCTTCCTCAGCAAGTAAGATATAATCCTCTAGGTACTTCGGTTTAGTGCTTTGTCTCTGCGTTCTTCTCAAGGGAGGTGGTGAGGCTTCTGTGATCTCATCTTGCAGCTCTCGCTCGTTCTCGGAGTTCTCATCATCTCCAGATTCATCGGATGCTTCTCTATCTTCCAAGTTTTGCTCTGTTTCATCATCTTCTCTTATTTCTTGGAGACCATGATTACCAAAAACATCACTCATTATTCTGAAGCTTCCGTCACCATCTCTTGTTGAGTCGTTACGTTTCCAGTTCCAACCCTTTGACTCATCGAACACAACATCGCGGCTCACTGTAATTTTCTTTGATTGAGGATCAAGTAAGCGATATGCTTTTGATCCTGGTTCTGTCCCTAGATGTACAAGTATCCTGGATCTGTCATCTAGCTTCTTTAAGTGAGGTTTGTCTATTTTTGCATAGGCAATGCAACCAAAAATTCGGATGTGCTCGATGTTTGGTCTCTTCTCTCGAAAGCATTCGTACGGTGTCTTGTCCTTAAGTGCTCGTGTTGCAACTCTGTTCAACAAATTAAATAAGTGGAATGTCTTATGGCTTCTCCCCACAAATAGTTTGGCATATGCATGTGCTTCATGATACTTCTCGCCATCTCCATTAAAGTTCGGTTACGTCTTTCTACCACTCCATTCTGTTGCGGAGTATATGGTGCAGTAAGGTGCCGTTTGATGCCGGAATCTTCACAAAAAGAATTAAACTCAAGGGATACAAATTCTCCTCCTCTGTCTGTTCTGAATGTTTGTATCCTTTCCTCTAGTTCTTTCTCCACCATGTTTTTAAAGATTTGGAATTTGTTGAATGCATCTCCTTTCTCCTTTAGTAGAATCGTCCACATGTAGCGAGAGTAGTCGTCGATAAGAACGAAGATGTATCTGTTTCCAGCACTTGTACTCGGTGTTATAGGGCTGCAAAGATCTCCGTGTATGAGCTCGAGTTTCTTCGTTGCTCGAAAAGTAGTTGCTTGTGGAAACGTCTGTCTAGTTTGCTTCCCAAGCAAGCAAGAGCCACAAATTTCCTTTTCAAGAGTAATATTCGGAAAACCTTGAACAAGCTCTTTATCTATCATTGAATTTATGGTTGCAAAATTCACATGTCCCATTCGTGCGTGCCATTTGCTCGACTCGCTTATCGTTGATAGATATAGACGTGCATTATTTCGCAATCCCATACGAACCTTGTACAAACGATTCTTAGATTGTTCCGCTTTAACAAGTAGCTTCCCATCGTGATCATGCATTGTCAAGTGTTCTCCCCTTAGTCTTATGTCACAACCAGACTCCGTAGCCTGTCCTAGACTTATGATATTGCTTTTTAGATCCGGTATGAAGTAGACATCGTTCATTACTCTTGGTTTTCCATTCACATCTATGAAAGCAATTGTACCTTTTCCTTTGATATCAATGCGTGAATCATCTCCAAATCTCACTTTTCCTGTAACAGAGCCGTCAAGTTTATCAAAGTATCTACGATCTCCGGTCATATGATTGCTAGCCCCATTATCAAGGTACCAAACATTCTCTCCGTCCATGTTTGTTTCAAACTCGCTCGGTACACAATTCTTTTCATTTAAGTAGACCACTTCATGCATCATGAGCTCGTCTGCAACCTGTGTATCTTTGTTGTCAACTTCTTGTGCTTCTTGCAATTTAAGCAGTCGGTCAGGACACTGTGATGCAAAGTGACCTTGTTTATCACACCGAAAACAAGTGATTTGCGATATATCTCTTCCACCATGGCGTCCACGACCTCGTCCCCTATAGAAGAATCTTCCTCCATGGCCTCTTCCTCTGTAATCTTCGTTAAAGTCTCGGTTTGAATGGCTCGTATGAGTTTCTGTATTTGCATACATTAGTTTACTCTGATCCTCATGTGCTTCTTCTTCTTCTTCGAAAATTCGTTCTTCATAAGCTTTTAGACGTCCCACAATGTCTTCAAAACTTGTAGTATTGAGATCCAACACTTGTTCCAAAGAAGCTACTATGTGTATATATTTTTTCCGAGGAAGACTTTTGAGAAACTTTTTGACCAATTTTGATTCTTCCATAGTTGTTCCTAGGGCAGCTGACTTTGATGAAATTTCAGAAATTCTTCCGCTAAGCTCATCAATTGTCTCGGAGTCCTTCATCTTCAACCGATCAAATTCGTTCATTAGTGTTTGTAATCTAGCTTCTTTAACTCTTTCTGCTCCCACATGCCGAGTTTTAATTGCTTCCCATACCTTACTTGCGGTATCAAGTTCTCCAACTTGCAGAATAAGAGCTTCAGGTATCGATTGAAACAATAGAGCTATGGCCATGTTATTCTTTTCACTATCAATTATGTCTGTCTCCGACTCAACAACTTCCCAAACTTTATGAACCTTAAGCGCAATCTTCATCCTCATCGCCCATACTGTATAATTTGTTGTGTTTAGCATAGGACACACGATGGAAGAAGATCCTCCTCCTTCTTTGGGTTTTGTTGTCACAATTGTGCCGTCCGCCATGATCCGTTCAGAACTTCACAAAGCTCTGATACCAAATATAGAATTCGTAAGCAAAGTTTGTTTAAGATTGATTAAAGAATACCTCTCTTTATTAACTTTAGAAAATCTCTCAAATCTAAAGCTCTCACAATCTCTCTCAAAACTCTATATCTCAAGTCATAACTCGACTCTCTATATATAGTAAAACACCATTCCTAATCCTAATAGAAATACCCCTATGTTTAGATAACTCCTAAACATATTTGACCTTATCTCTATAACCATAACTCGGTTAGGATTAGGCTAACTTATATCTTAAGCTAACTTCAAGTTTAAACCAACATCACTTTGCTCCCTAGCAGTACTATTTTTTGTTTAAGATTGCTTAATAGTGATAAAGTCATGATAACACCTTTTTGATCATTTTACTTCAGAAATCAAATGAATTTAATCTTTATAAAAAGAAAAGTCAATTCCCCAATGACAAAGTTTACCAAAAACCACCGACCCTTAGCACATACTACCTATATAAATAAGACCTAAGCATTCTTCAAACTCACAGCATAAACTATACATTACCCTCTTCCTAGCTAGAACCATCACTAAATTATATATTAAAAAAGATACGATAATGAATACTTTCGAAACCTCATTATTCCTAATCGCTGCGACCAGCTTTGTGGTTATTGCAACCAATGCTCAAAACACTCAACAAGACTACCTTGACAGTCACAACACCGCCCGTTCGCAGGTTGGAGTAGGGAACTTGGTGTGGAACACAACCATCGCGAACTACGCATTGAACTACGTAAACTCAAGAAAAGTTGACTGCAACCTCGTGCAGTCGGGAGGACCATATGGTGAAAACCTAGCCAAGGGATACACAAGTAGTGGTAATTTCTCAGGCGTAGCGGCCGTGAAACTTTGGGTCGACGAGAAACCTTACTACAGCTACGCTACCAATAATTGCACAGGTATATCTAATTAATATCTTACACAAGCCAATCTTCATGATATCACTCTATTTTCATCAACAACAAAAAATCTATATCCCTCGTACGTGTCATTTCTACTTTATGGAACATCATTCAAAATTATATTTTTTAAAAAACTTTTCTTTCATGGAATAACATGTTTTAACATTATTACTTGAAATCTTTTTGTTTGTCAAACTAGGACGAATTAATGTATAACTTTACATAAATATTATGAGTTCATTCATATTTTCATTTTTAAAGAATTTTTGTATAACTAAAACAATTGTAGAGATAGCTAGTACGTATATATATTCGTCATACAAATATTTATTAAACTTGATCATCTGTTTCTCTTTTTTTTGGTCGAACTTGATCATTTGTTTATAATGATGCTAATTTTATGTATTTTTAACAATATGGTTAGTCTCAGTTGTTAATTTAACATACATATATTTTTTGTTTTCTTTACACATTATAAATACGTATGTTTTTTTTTTGTAATATGTATAAGATATATAAATAAATATGAGTTTATGATTTTAATTATGATTTTTACAAATTGTAAACAAAAATAAAAATAAATTTGAAAATTGAAAACAACAATTTCACATGTAAGATAAACGCAAAGGCAAAAAAAGAAAGAAAGAACAATCAGTATAATTGATAAATAATTATTTGTTGAAAACTGCAGGTGGAAAAGAATGCAGGCATTACACGCAAGTGGTGTGGAGAGATTCAGTGAAGTTAGGTTGTGCTAGGGTTCAATGCAACAATGGTTGGTGGTTCGTGAGTTGTAACTATGACGCTCCCGGTAATTGGGTCGGAGAGTACCCTTACTGATGATCCTCACCTCTAATATTACCTAACTATGATTTCATAAATCTAATTTACATTATATATTGCATATTAAAAAATAAAAATATATCTGATTTACTTTCAAGATGTAATAATTTATGATTTTCACATAAAAGAGGTTTTATGATTTGCCTTCTTTTACAATTATTCCAATGTTGTTTTTCTTTTCTGGTTAATATAGTGCAAAAGTCTGTTATACTCGTAAAAATGCCTGTTCCCAAATCGATCCAATTATATATGCAGCTGAATGTTCAGTTCTAATTACAAATTAGCGCATCTTTAAATCTGAGTCTCTAGCAACAAAAAAATCCAAGTTTCTTGAAGTGTAAATTTTGTGACATAAACAGTTAAGACTAATTAAGAGAAATGAGTTAAAACAAAAATTATAATATTACCGAGAAAAAAAAAAGTCACATAACGGCTTTGTTTTTGTACGTGAAATTTAGATGATTCAGTGAATTAACAACATTAATTGGGATGGGACAGAGGAGACATTATGCTACAATTAACGTTGTGACTAATTTAATAAACAATAATCAATAATCAATAATCAATAATGACAGTTTGGCCGAGTGGTCTAAGGCGCCAGATTTAGGCTCTGGTCCGAAAGGGCGTGGGTTCAAATCCCACAGCTGTCAACTATATATATATTTTTTTATGTTTCAGATTTATGCTCTGGTCCGAAAGGTCGTCAATATTTTTTGGCTTTTTACCAGCCACACAAAACTTTTATTTATCCTCAACAAGTCAACCATACACAAATTAAAGCCAAAAAGCTGTTGAAGCACGTCGCGAATGGCCGAGAAATTACGATCACTCTCTCTGTCTCTTTGCATCTTCAGAGTCTCCGTTACATGTCCTCATTGAGCAATATAATTTGCATCAGTTATCCATAAAAAGTCATTCAAGCTTCAACCATGAATTGTTATCAAAATTAAAGAAATTTCAACCACGACAACATGTTGTTAGCTTTAATCTACAAGGTGTTGCTCTTATATAAAACCACTCTTTTTTTCTTTTCTTTTTTTTTCTATGCTTTATTGATGCTTTAAAGTTATAAAAACAAGAACTATATATATATAGAACAATGGGTTTTTTTCATGTTTTGTGTGTGTGTGTGTGTTTTTGTGTTCTTCTTTCTTCTTTGCTTTCCTTTTTTTCTTTAGTTTCGTCCTATTTTATCAGGACACGAATCTATTCCAACACAACGATCGATCTCCACTATCCAACCTTTCTTATCTTCAACAAGGCCCATTTGAATACTTGTTAACATTGCGTGAAGCTTCGTAGACAATGCTTCTTCTCCTGTCCTGTATTTTGTCCTGCGCGGTCAAAGATAAATATGACCCAAAGTAAACGTTAAGTAGCCCGCGAATCGGAAAGATTTTATGAAAGGGTCTTATAAATTTGTTTTGTTAAGAAAAAAAAATATATATATATATATATATATATATATATATTTGTTTTGTTAAACTAATCACTTTTTGTCATGGAAGGTCACGGTTTCGACAGCTTTAACGACCATTGCAGTCCCTGTGCAGAAAACTTCTTCTGCCTCTAATAGCTCTTCCACTGAGACATCACGTTCTTGAACCTGTGAAACAGTGTGAATCAAAATCTTGATCGAATCTTGATAAGGTTCAAGAAAATGTCTATATATGAAGGAGAAGCTAGAAACCTGGTAGCCAATATCACGAGCTAGCTCGCTTATGCTTTTCCTTGTGATTCCTGGTAAAATGGTACCTGAAGCTGGTGGAGTGGACACAATGTTTCCCTATAAAATAAATGATTACTAAATGAATCTAATTAAAAGGGTTGAAACTTTCTATTTTTATGTGATAAATTTTTGAATTCTGTTTACCTTGAGAATGAAGATGTTACAAGTAGAAACCTCTTCGATGTTTTTACCGGTTGCTGCGTCTAGGAACAAGACATCAGAGAAACCCGATGACTTTGCTTCGAGCAACGATTTCAAAACCTTCCAAAGTTTTATAGGAATTTGATACATTTCAATTTCACAAACTTGTTGCATGCATGGACATATATCTATCTATATATCTCTTTATTACTTACTGGAGAATAGTTTGTGCAGCTCTTCACACCCCCTGTTCCACCGGAATGGGCTCGGCGATGCTTATCATCAACTTTGAGGTTCAAGCCAGAGCTTGCCTACAAGACAAGGTTAATTAAAGAATCTTTAGGCAGCATATATAGCCATATTTGAGAAAGTGTCAGAAGTGCTAGGTGCACAGCCCAAACTATTTTCCTTTTACATAGAGATTGGATCAATATTTAAAATATTAGACCAATGGAGTTGACTTGACTAAGTAATTGAATAACAAAAAGAAGTCACCTGGTGATAATTTCCAACGGGAGATGTGTAAATGAGGAACGTATATTCAGGTGATGAAGCTATTCCAAGGACAGCACCAGTTCCTATGAGTAGAGGTCTAATATACAAAGCTCCTTTACCCTGAGGAGGAACCTAAAACCAAAAACAAAAACCCTAAAAATCTTTAGCTATTTATAAAGATATGTATATTACAAGTATGGATCGACTGAAATATAAGGAGAGACTGTCCATACAACCATACCCATCTCTGGTTGGCAAGCACAGTTTTCTTAACTGCTTCGAGGAATTGGTCTGGAGAAGGAGGTGTCATACAAAGCCTATCCGCACCCGTTTGCATACGAAGAGCGTTTTGGTCAGGTCGGAAGAGTGTGATCCGTCCATCTTCTGTCCTGTAAGCCTTAAGACCTTCAAATAGTCCCTACAAACCAAAAGCCAATATCAAATGATTTTTTGTCAACTTATAAGTTAGTGAGGCAAAAATTAAGAACCTGGCCATAATTGAGAATCCCAGCACAAGGGCTTATTGAAATGTCCCCATAAGGAACGATCTCTCCTTCTGAAAAGCTTTCTCCTTGTTTGTATTTCGCCACATACATATAATCTGTTGGAATCAGAGCGAATCCGAGCTCGTCCCATTTCACATTCGCATAATTTTCATCGGCTTTACTGTTTTAAATCATGTCACAAAAACAAAAACAAAATAAAAACACGCAAATTAATGAGTAGAAGTGTTTCAAATAAACAGAGAAGGGACAAAGATGGAAAATGATCACAAGCAATCCAAATCAGGATTCATTTATAACTAAAGAAACGTTCTTTGAAAAAATTAAAAGTAAAAATAAAAAAGATGATATTTTAAAGGGACCTTGTGAGAAGAGGTGATGAAGAAGGGTGCACAGAAGGAGCCATTGAATAAAGAAAGACAAAGAGAGCAAGGAAGTGGTTTGAGCTTTGAGAACGACTAAACCCTTAGCTTTTATAGAGACACAACAAACAAACCCTTCGAGTTCCATTGGTAGTTTTTTTTGTTTTTTTTTTTTTTGTTTTAGCCACGAATCACACGATACATCGGTCTTTTTTTATGAATTAGAATCTTCAGCTAGTTTTATATATTTTAAAGACTTAAAGCCGTAGTTGACGAAAGAACAAAAGGCTTAAATTAATTTACCCACGGTAAGTTACCGTTAAGGGGTTGACTAGTTTAGATGCAATGAATTTGGATGCTGGTGCGTTATGTGAAGTTGCAATAACACATGTTTGTAGTTATAACTTATATAACCTATTAATAACTTACAAACGGGTTATACGATTGATGAAGTAACAAGTTTGATAATTGATCTCAAACGCACGTAATATAGTATACTAATGACAAACGAAAATTCGGTCTTTAATTTTACCGAATTTAAACAGTGATTTTGTAATTTTACCTTAAGGTGTGAGTTTGTGATTTTTATATGTTTTAACCAAAAAGCTGGTCTTTAGTTTATGTCTACATAGTAATATAGTATATGTCCATTATATGATTCACATGCAACTTCTATAGATTTAATTTAATTTTGCCAAAGTCAATTTTTAGTATACGATATGAAAATGAGTATTTTTTTGTCCGATAAATGCAAATAAAAGATTAACTAAAAGAATGTTCAGTAAAAGATTTTCAAAGAGTCTTTCAACAACATAAAAAATACAAATAATAAATAGTAGGAGAGAGATGAAAATCAGTTATCAATTAAAAATATTTGAGTTACAAATAAAACTCATTTCACTGGTTTTTTTTTTTTTTTATTATTTAAACTTTAAATAAAAAATTTAAGTATAACAAAAAAAAAGATAAAATAATATAGTATTTGAGAGTGCACATGTTCTAATAGTTTCGTACTATTTTTAAGACCAAATGATTAAAGTTGTGGCCAGGTCTTTTGATTTATATATACTACTAAAAGTCTACAAGCATCTAAACTACAAGTACACGTCAAAGACTTTAGGAAATTTTATTGATTCACATGGAGAGTAGGAGGAAAATAATAATAATAAAAATAATATAAATAATAATATATAAACTATTTAATTAACTTTATAAACTATTGTGAATTTGATTTATCGTTTTCATGGAGTTTTCAGAGTCTATCAAATGAGAACCGATTCTCTTGTTGGATATTTAAGTCTATAGAACAAACGACTGAGATAAAACATCTCTTCATGAATCGAGTTGACGGTTTCTTTACCTCAAACTCCATGACCTTGGTACAAACAAACACAACACAGAAGCATACAAATCTAGCTTTATCGTCAAAGAGGCATATGGTGATGAGAATAACATCAACATTTTCAACACAAATGCTAGTCTTAATTTTTTTTTTCATAACTGTTGGAATGTTCAATCTGTTTAACCAAATCAAATCGTTACTGGAAACCGGATTTGAAATCTATGGAACAAAATGTTTTAGTTTTAGTTTTTTTTTTTTTATTCAAGCTAAATTGAAACTAAAGATAAATAAATTAAACTGACTAATAACTCGAAAATATTTAAAACCAAAATATAATTTGCTAAAGACCTGAATCCAGATGGTTTGGGTGAGAGTGAGACACTACGAAAATACGGTTATGTCACAAAATCAATATACCACCAATACTACAAGTCGGTGAGCAGAGAGCAAAGTCGCGGCCTCGTGTTCTTTTGATAGTTTTGTCAAAAGGTGTCAAGAGACTCAAGACCTTGATCATAAAATGACAGTCAGCAATGTATTTGCCATTCAGCTTATGCAGGTACCCGAGTCTTGCTAAAGACTTATTCGGTTCCTATATGTGATTCCTATTCTATTTATCAGTATTGGGGATTCTCTCTTCAACTTTTCCAAAACTTTTTCCAATTCGGTTATGCTTTAAAAGATATGTTTCTAATAATACATCCATTCAGTTTCACTAAAATACAACATATAATAACTTCACCTAAAGAAGCTAGCTGCTTTATTATAATCTCAGATTCTCAGGCACACCCCAAGGACTAGCTAAGTATGGGTGAAAAACTGAACCAAACCAGAAAATCCATCAATTTGAAACCGAACCAACAGTATCTCTCTTTAAACAAAGCCATATTTTTCTCTGGCTTTCCAAGTACTTACAGAAGAAGATATTCATAACTAAGCCATATTCCAGTGTTACCTGGAAATTTATAGGGCGCTGCAGCTCCTGACCAGGACAAGTGCTCAGAGCAAAATACTCCTGCATGATAGGGGCCAATCAATGAGAAGAATCTTTATCAAATGCTGAAAGAGAGAATTCCTTATTTTTGAGCAGCACTATACTGAAACCATTGATGTAGTATGTATTCGATGATTGACCAAAATGCAAAAGAAACTGGAAAAATGTCAAAGTTACCTCTTCAATGTGGCTACTGAAGATGATATCTTCCAAGCCCTTGTGACTAGTCAGGACTCAGCACAATAAGGAAAGACAAGTTTTGGTAAAATTTTGCTACTGGAAACCAGAAGATGCAAAATAAATAGTATGTTTTAAAGAAACCTATTAGTACTTATTAAACTGACACTTTTAAAAATTTCCATAGATTATATCTAAATAATTACTTTTAGATTAAGCAATCAAAAATATTTCTTTAAGTACAGGGACAAGATATAGCAAAGAAATCTTAATTCGGTGTCAGCTACATCAGAGGATTGAAACAAGATTGGAACACGAACCTTGAAACAAGATTATATCTCTCCTCTGTATCCACCGGAGCCAAAATAGTATTTTCTTGAATTAGATATGGCCACACTCTTATGGTGCTCCAGTTTTGGACAGTCTAGAACACGATGTACGAGACCGCCACAATAAGCACAACCCTTGACACCACTTGCATTAGCAATGGTCTCTGCTTCTTCCATTGGATCATTCAGCTCAGCAAGGACAGGCGGAATCCTCTGTTTAGCTTCTTGCAACAAGTGTTTCAAATCGAGCAGCGTGCTTTGGTTCTTGTTTATAAACGTAGTTGCTATCCCAGTTTTTCCACACCGACCTGTTCTTCCTATCCTATGCACATAGTTCTCAATCTCCGCAGGCATATCGTAGTTGATTACATGTTGTATATCAGGGAAATCTAAACCCTTTGAAGCAACATCAGTCGCTACCAAGACGTCTTTTTCGCCAGCTTTGAAGTCCTCTCTGTCTTGTTGATCTTTTCCTCCATGGATGGCCACTGCTTCCACTCCTTTCGTTAACAAGTACTCGTGAATGTGATCAACATCAGCTTTGTTCTCACAGAATATTAAAACCGGTGGAGAGGTTTTCTGCAGGCACTCGAGGAGGTAAACAATCTTTGCTTCTTGTTTGACGTATTCAACCTCCTGGATAACATCGAGATTCGCAGCTCCAGCTCTTCCCACGTTAACAGTTACAGGTTTCACAAGAGCACTTGTGGCAAAGGTTTGAATTTTTGGAGGCATAGTGGCAGAAAACATAAGTGTCTGACGCTGAGACTTAAAGTGGTCAAAGATTTCTCGTATGTCATCTTCAAAACCCAAATCAACCAACCTATCTGCTTCATCAAGTGTTAGGTACCTGCAAGCATCTAAGCTCATCTTTTTCTTGGCGAGCAAGTCTTTCAACCTCCCAGGTGTTGCAACAACGATGTGAACACCTCTCTTCAAAACCTCCAACTGGGATCTCATATTAACTCCTCCAATGCATAGCAACGACCTCAAAGGCGTCTCAGCCAAAAAATCTTCAACCACTTGATAAGTCTGCGTAGCAAGCTCTCTAGAGGGACAAAGAATAAGCCCAATGGGACCTTCTCCAGCAGCAATAGGCATCATCATCTCTTCCTGCAAAGCTATCATGATCAAAGGAAGCACGAAAGCCAATGTCTTTCCCGAACCCGTAAACGCAATCCCAATCATATCTCTACCTGACAAAATCACAGGATGACCCTGAACTTGGATAGGAGTAGGCTGCACTATTCCTTTCTCCTTGAGCATATTGAGAATACCTCTCGGAAACTTCATATCCTCGAACTTGTTGATTGGAGGAGGAACATCTTCACCATTAACAATAATATGACATTGCTTCCTAATCAAATCCAGGCTTGCTATAAGTTATACCTTTGGCTAATTCACCAACAGACATAAGCGTCTTCTTATCAGATAGAGTCTCCATTATCTCCTTTTCTTGTAAAATAATTTGCTCTGTAGCACTCACTTCGGGTACATGTCGTCGCTTGAGCTGTGTTGCTTGAACGAGTAAGCTAGGTTTTTCCTTGTCGGCGTCTTCCTCCAACTCTGAAAGCTTTCTCTTCCGACAATGTATCTTCCCCAATTCCGTCGCTCTACGCTCCGCCACTGGAACATACTCCACGTAGCCATCATCTACTTCCATGATTTAAAATCTGCTCAGCAACTTCTACCTCCCTTGTCAAAGATCAAAATCAAAACACTAAGAATTAATTTGTTTTCAATTGATCAATTGTTTTTGGCCCTCTCCTCTCAGTCTGCATACATATTTATAGTTAAAAATCTTAACATAATTGCTAAAAATAAAAAGAAATTGGGCCGATCTACTGCAAATAAAAGATTGGGAGGGGGACCGGGCCGTTTGAACACTTGGAATTAAGAGCTTCCTTGCTGCTCTCTGCGAGTCCATCTTTATCTTTGGCTTCCGAGGAAACCCTAATTAATTAGCTTGTGCCCTTGTTGTTTTTCTTTTTCATGCCGTGTAACAAATATTCAGCATCATAAACCGGGCTGATTTTGTTTATACGTTATATCAAATTTTCCATTTTCTTGGAGAGCTGAGTTAGCGCTCCTCTGGTTGGTTGCTCCACTTGCAACACCCTGTAAAAAAAAAAAAAAAAAAAAAGGTAAATGGACTTGCGTCACACGCTAACTGTGTGGAGAGTCTCGATAAGTAACGAGCGTTTACATAAATTATTAAAGTTAACAGCATCTGACAGTTTGGCCGAGTGGTCTAAGGCGCCAGATTTAGGCTCTGGTCCGAAAGGGCGTGGGTTCAAATCCCACAGCTGTCAACTATATTTTTTATTTATTTTCTTTCTCATCTTTTTTTGTTTCCCAATTATAATACAGGACTATTGAACGATGTCGTTTAGGACCTTCAAACTGTGACCATTCTGATTCTCTTGTAAGAGTTCTTCTCCATTACAAGTCCCATAAAAGAAACAAACACATGAGGGGAGAAAATTACACGCTTGAGTAATAGAATCATTAGCTTTCTAAACCTTTTTCTCTCAAGTCTCAACCTTGACAACGATCGATCTCCACCATCCAACCTTTCTTATCTTCAACAACTCCCATCTGAATACTTGTTAACATTGAGTGAAGCTTCCTAGACAACGCTGCTTCTCCTGTCCTGTATCTTACCCTGTGGTCAAAAATATATATGACCCGAAATCATTTATCATCATTAAGTAATCCAAGAAACTGAAAGATTTTAGATCTTTTATCAAAGGGTCTTTGAGAAATTAATCACTTCTTGTCATGGAAGGTCACAGTTTCAACAGCTTTCACCACCACTGCAGTCCCTGTGCAGAAAACTTCCTCTGCTTCTAATAGCTCATCCACAGAAACATCGCGTTCTTCAACCTGTGATACATTGTGAATAACAATCTTGATCGAATCTTGACAAGATTTGAGAAAATGTCTATAAATGAAAGAGGATCTGGAAACCTGGTAGCCAATATCACGAGCTAGCTCACTTATGCTTTTCCTTGTGATTCCAGGTAAAATGGTTCCTGAAGTTGGTGGAGTGGACACAATGTTTCCCTATAAAATTAATGATTACTAATGAGTTTATGCAAATGAATCTAAAAGGTTGAAACTTTCTATATTGTACGTTAAAATTCTTTACCTTGACAATGAAGATGTTACAAGCAGAAACCTCTTCGATGTTTCTACCAGTTGCCGCATCCAGGAACAAGACATCAGAGAAACCCGATGACTTTGCTTCGAGCAAGGATTTCACAATCTTTCAAAATTTATACAAGAAGAAGTCAGTGAACTAGATATTTCATTAACTTGTTGCTATGTATGATAGCATTTTCTGGTGGATCTCTTTACTTACAGGAGAATAGTTTGTGCAGCTCTTGACACCACCCGTTCCACCTGGATGGGCTCGGTGATGCTTATGATCAACTTTGAGGTTCAAGCCTGAGCTTACCTACAAGACAGACAAACCAGTTAACTGTCTAAACTTTTACAAATTCTTTAGGCAGAGTTTACTTCACCGAGAGATACAAACTCACCTTATGGTAATCTCCTACGGGAGATACATATATGAGAAATGAGTATTCAGGTGCTGGAGCTACTCCAAGGATAGCACCACTCCCTATTAGCAGAGGCCTTATATACATAGCTCCTTTACCCGGAGGAGGAACCTAAAACCGAAAAAACCATTACACTCTGTAGGAACTCCTAAACTATGATGAAGAATCACAACAAACGGAACTAGAGACCCATTGTCAATAGTCCATACCCATTTCTTGTTTGCAAGAACAGTTTGCTTCACTGCCTCTACGAATTGCTCCACAGAAGGTGGCGTCATACAAAGCCTCTCCGCACCAGTTTGCATACGAAGAGCGTTTTGGTCAGGCCGAAAAAGCCTAATCCGGTCGTCTTCTGTCCTGTAAGCTTTGAGACCTTCAAATAGTCCCTACCAAGCCAAACCAATACCATAAGCTTTTTCTCTCAAAACTCTGATATATATAAATGTATCATTAGACTCTAAAGTTATAACCTTTTGGTCACTTTTACACTCAATCAAACAACTATACACAAACTATAAGTCTGTGGATAATTTTTGGCACTCATGATAGATTAAAATATCCTAATCATGTTCAATTTAACCAAAAGTTACAACAATCAGTGAGATTTGGCAGGCATGCACAACCAGACAAAGCAGATTAATATTAATTTGGTGAAGTGAAGTGAGACCCACAGTAGTCCTGAGAAGAGGGAAAAGAATTAAAGAGAAAAAACAAAAAAACTAACCTGGCCATAATTGAGAATCGGAGAACAAGGGCTAATTGAAATGTCTCCATAAGGAACAATGTTTCCTTGTGAAAAGCTCTCTCCTTGTCTGCATTTGGCTATATACATATAATCTGTTGGAGTAAGAGCGAATCCAAGCTCTTCCCATTTCACATTCGCATATTTTTCATCTGTTTCACTGTGTAAAATTTCAATGCATGCCACCAAAAACCCCATAAAAATGAGTTAAATAATTTTTAAATAAAAGAAATGAACAAACACGAGATACCCTGATCAGGATTCTAAAAAAGTTTTATTCTTGAATCCATTTTTCATAAAAAAGATAGAGACTACATTTACCTTGCAAGAAGAGGTGATGAAGAAGGAGCCATAGATGGAGGAAAGGAAGAAATAGAGCAGTGAAGTGAACGAGGGAGGCGTGGAATGGCCACGTGCTTTGGGAGCGTCTTTTTATAGTGACGACAAACAAACCCTTTGATTCCTGCTAGCTTTTATTTTTTAGTACTACTTATTTGGTAGTGGAATATTCAATATTCAATATAAATTGTAGAATCTTCAACTATTTTTAAGAAAGGCTGATCGATGGCTAATGACTCTTAAGCCAAAAGTGGCCGCTCTTTGTTGAAAAACATGCCAACGGTCTTGGCCAATGACTCATGGCCAGCACATCTAGTAATCTCTCTCGATATTAAAATCTCTAAGCAAACAAAGTACAGTATATATGATAAAAACCAAATTCAAAAAAATGAGACAGCATTGCACATAGTTCCTAACGATAAGATCATGCGACTATAAAAGAACGAAAAGAAAAAAAGGCAAAGAGAGTAAGAAACAAGAACACAACCGCATCAAATGACCTTACTTTCTAAAACCTGATAAATAAGATCATGAAGATACTAGCAAACGTAAAGGCACAATCCAAGAGGAAGTAGAAGGAAGATTATGTAATAACTATATGTGTACTAGATCTATGTATTTGTGAGATGAGAGAGTATAGCGAGCGTAACAGGCATAAAGTAAAGAGACGACACATAGATTTGTTAACGGGGTTCGGTTAACCTACATCCCCGGGACCAAGTCCAGAAATCATTCACTAGAAAATGGTGCAACCTACAATTGCTATATGGATACCACACCACTCTTTTCTACAATCACAATAAAAGAAGACTACCACTCATTGTTTCTCCGATGAGTGTAGATTAATCAGCAAAACTACTAACAGATCGCTCTATCTGGTGGGAGGACGTCATACACACACATGTGTGCTTTTCTCAGCAAAACCCTAGACGCGCAGCCTTCGCAGCTGCAGCCTATTTATATGCTCCTCAAAATCCTAAACTTTTCTGTCTTGGGCTTCTCTGTAAAACAAGGTCCATTAGGCTTTTCTAATGATCTCGAAGCCCACATGACACGATTCTGTCTTACTAGATCTTTTCAATAAGATCTCAAAGCCACGTCATTAAGTATAACACGTAACTTCCTTATTTGGCTTTGATTCTTCAGTTTCTTTTTATGGTAATTATTCAGCACGTTTGTGTTTCACAGACGGTTCTTGTGTCATAAACAGACTCGCCCATATTGCAATTCAATATGTACCATCTATTGATATGTGTCATCATCTTGAATCTAACAACCAGTTACAAATATACTTTCAGTCTCCCCATTTGTTACTGAGTTTTAGAACTCAAGATTACCTTGTAACTTTGCACTGTGATGATCTTCAAACTCCAATACTGACTCATAAAATCTTTCTCTAAGCTGTCACGGCATCTATGCAGATTCTATCGTAGTGTCTGTGTTTCATCCGTCACACATGCTGTATCATAAAATATTCCAGCATGTTTCATCTATCGCTCCTGCTGTGTCATAACATATTCTATCAACTACATAACTCAGCAGCATTACAAAATAACAGATTCTAGCATACCAAAGCTTCTCTCAAATTGGTGGGTATCACCAATTTTTTTGTTTGGAGATGTTCATATGAGAACCGTCTAATGAATTGTAAAACTTTGGTGGGCGTTTCTCACCAATTTGAGAGATACCCATCTTATTTTTTACTTCTTTATTTTGACATACTTATGTGAAATTCTCCTAATGGAGTGCTCTAAGTCTAAACTCTAAACCACAGAGATCAAGTGCAAACCGAAAATAAAGCTTAAAATGGACGCATGTCAAGATCACATACCCTACCAAGAAACAAGATATTTGTTCAAATTTATCCTTTGTAAACCCCCAATCCTTCAACCTCTTTCTTGACTTGTAGTTGAAAAATGTCCCATGCTTTTCTTTCGAACTACCAGTGGCGCAGGAGGAACTTTTAGACCGGAGGGGAGACACTTGTGCTGGAGCAGTAAAGAGTTCAGTTTAGTTGAAAAAGAAACAAAAATAGTATCAATGCTGCTTCTATTAGGAAGCAGTTATAATGAAATAACTAGTAGCTTTTACCTAGTCACAAAGATAGAGGTTGGATTGCCCGGAGATGGAGGATTCTGCTTCAGCAGTGAAGCATGTGGACCAGATTTTGAAACATCATCAGGGTCACATGAAGAATATACTTCAACCTCTTCAAGACCAACTTGCCGCTTGATCAAGTCCATGTTACTCTCAAGGACTTCAATCTCTCCAAAAGGCAACCTCAAATTTAGAGCCTGAGTGCCAATAAATATTGTCTCGTCCTTCGTGAATTTAAGGAAAGACATGAAAAGTTTTTGGATTTGTTTAAAGTTTTCTGCTTGTCCCTTCTTCTGTAATATCTCCCTTAGTTCTGCAAGTATCTCTGCATCAGGGGCAAAGCGACAGGTTTGTTGGTCAAATTTGCTTTGCAGAATACTGAGGCAGTGAGCTCTCTATTCATCAAATTGCTCATTCACATATACTAGGCCTTTTAACTTCCCCTCTGGCACTGCTGTCACTTGAGCACCTTTCTTAGCAGCCTTCTTGGAGCCTAAGAGTTGTTTTTGTAGAAGCTTTCTCATTAAGACTATAGAATCTTATAGATATTTGTTAGCACTTTTGAGAACCAAATATGGCTCATTTGATATTTGGCCAGCCCGCTGTTACCACACAACCTTCCTTCTATAAAAGCTTCCTCCAAACATATTCTGCAAACTGGGGACAGATTCGTTCAATGAGGCGTGTTTGCACGTCCATAAATTTCAGTATCAAGTTATGGTTCATTCCGCCACTACCACAAGAGAGTCTATACTCATCTCGAGCCGCTTGTAAGTCGTAAAACCCATTCTTAAGTGCCTCCCTAAACAAACAATCTTTGTATGCTTTTTTCAGTCAATCTGATAGCAATGTTCATGTCATTTTCAAACACCTTATCAGCATATGTAGATGGAGGGCCTGTTCTCAAAGAGGATTCAGCAGCCAGAACTTCTTCCATCCATGTGAGCTCTTTTGTCAGCCGCAAAATTGCAGCATTTACAGTTTCAAATACAAAATTTGCATCATCAACGCCATCACCAGCATCAGCCAAAGAAAACCTTGTCGCAGTAGCAGAGAATTCTTCAATAGCCTGGCACAGGGTTCTGAAATTTCCAGTTGACTTCGACTCTTTTCGGAATTCAGCATAATGTGACCAATACATTAGCATAATGAAGATTTCTAGGGGTTTTCTTTCAGAATCACGCTGGTAAAAATTAAGTTTTTTTTTTTTTGTTAAAGAGAAAGAATTAAGTTTTTAAAACAGCACGAATTCTTCCAGAAAAAAAAAACGGCACACATTTCTGCTCAGAGAAAAAGTAGTATTTAGGGAAAAGAAGGGTTGTATTGAAACAAATATTTAGAATGCTTCGAATTTTAATTAGGGGTTTTTTTTGATGAATTTGACTAACTATGTAAGTTGTTATGATTTTTTTTATTAAAATTCTTTGAAATCTCAGCTAAAACTATGAGATTTTGAGATTTTTATATATTAAATTTTTTTTTTTGTATATTTAACAAAAAAAATCTACTAAATCACTTAAATTCCACAAAGATTAGTTCTTGAGTCTTGACATATTTTAGAGGTAAAAAAACTGACGAATTATAGGTACAACAAAGAAAAGTTAAGCATGTAATTTTTTTGATAAAATAAGCTAAGCCTATATATATATATATATAGACTATAGCGAGCTTTTTTTTTTTTTTTTGTCATTTCATTTTATAGCAATATCATGCCCAAAACCAAACCAAATAAAGAAAAACAAAAATATCACATGAAATAAAGTTCAAAGAAACGAGCAAATTAACGAGACCTAGATGATCTCCCTTCCTTTTGAATTCAAAAATAGAGCCACGACGGCCCGCCTATTGAAAGATAAGACCTAAACCGTCCATCACGAGTATCACTTCTTGCGATATCACGAGCAATCCGATTTGCTGTAGAAGACTATAGGGAGTTAATAATACAATTTAAATTTACGAAGCAACTTAAATCCTTTTATTACTATTTGAATCAAAGTTACAACTGAATTACAACCTGTTTTGTCTTCCTTGGATTGGTCCCATATAAGGAGTCCATATTTAATGGTAGTAACTCGAATAATCAGCACTATAAAGCATCTCCTTAGATGAAACTATATGAATTAATTCCTTACTTGAAAAGCCTTGAGGAGCAACGAATCCATCAGAGATAAACTTTGACCATGATGAGATCGAAGGCAGAATAGTAGTAGTCTGTAGTTGGTGCCTGATTTACTAGTATTGTAAGAAACATGAGACGTGTTGCAATATTACACAAGAAAGCTACAAATCACAAATGTTTGTGTTTATCCCAATTTATATTTTTCTTACACATGCAGGAGAAGATAAAACATATTGCGTCCAAGCAACCAGATCAGTCACTAAACGAAACACAATGCCTTGAATTTAAAACACCTAACCTTAATGCAATATTTTGTCGAGTCTCTATAAAATTGTATGTTTTCTAGTGCCATCCATCTTCCGCATAATTTGCTTTTGATGTAGTGGTAACCTAAATAACTAAAATCACATTAAACCATCTATATTAAATGATGCTTGACTTTTAATAAATTTTAGAAAAACTGAACTATATGAACTTAAACCGAATCACGAGCTGAATTGAACTATATTAGCAATATTCAACGGTAAAATACATTTCAATTTTTTAATCTAATATTCTGAAATTATGTTGAATCCCATGCTATTATTAGTAAACACTAAAATACTCCCTTAAAGTAAACTAGATTTGGACCCGCACGTACGTGCGGGGTTATATTTACAAATTTTTTTATTTATTTAATATATATTCATAACGTGTCGGGCCGGTCTCCTTTCAAGTAACCTCACACTCTCAAATTCATACTATATGGTATTTGATTTGGTTTCACTCTCGTTTATAAATGTTTGAAATAACAATGGATTCATTAGTATTTTTTGAAATTTGGACCGACCGGACATTCTGACCGAAATTAGGCATGTCAAGCGGGTCAAACCCGTGGCCCGCTCCGCAGCGGTTATCGTAATTTTTGACCGGCATCAATCCGTGACCTGCCAAATAAAAATAGTTAGTCGGCACCCGTCCCGCTTAAATATGTAGATACCCGCAGGTAACCCGCAAATATTAAAAATAGTAAAAGCATTAATCGTTTGGTATTAAAAAATATAATTTTTAAAATTTTAAATAAGTAAAATGATGTACAATGTCCTCCTGCCTAATCGTTATTGTTTAATTATTATAGACCTGCAAACTATTTAGAAATCCCACTACTATTAGTCAAATTGACATATGTGCGGGATTATATATGTAAAATGAACTTACTTGATATTTACTTTATTTTAATTTGAACTATGGTTGTTCTAAGATTTAGATTAAATAAAATTTGGTTAAAGTTTAGAAAAAATATGTGTGATTAGGAGTATCATATACAGAAAATATGTATGTTTATTCCAAAACAGAAAACTCGTCTAATCCCGTATCCGTTGGATGTTTTCAGTCTCGTAACCATTTTTTTTTAATTAATTATTTGTTTAGAAATATTTATTTTGGGTAAGGGATTAGGTAAAAAAATCATATTTTATATTTCTATTTCCGGATGGAAATCATGTAATTTTGTCATATTTTTCAAAACTTTTCAAAAATATACGAATTTTTTAAAAATACATGTCGCGGAGAAACCTTTACTCAGATTAGTGAGAATTTGAAAATTAAATTTACCTATCGTAATTTCCCGATCTTGTCTCATTACACAAAATTTGGTCCCATATTTTATCTGAAATAACTAATATAATGTTTTTTTCTTCCAAATGATACATTCCCGTCCCATACGTACTATTTTCCACCCCATAACCGTTTCTTTTTAATTAATTACTCGTTTCGAAATATTTATTTTGGATAAAGGATTAAGTAATTATATAATATTTTCATATTTCTCAAAAATTTTCTAAAATTTTATAAAAATATAAAAATATACGAATATGCTAAAATATGTGTCCCAAAAAGACCTTTACCCAGATTAGTAAGAAATTTCAAATTAAATTATCTATCATAATTTTCTGATCTCAATCCGTTATATAAATTGTATGTCCCATATTTTATCTGAAATAGTAATGTTTTTTATTTCCCGAATGATATGTTTCCGTCTCGTATGTGTTTTTTTTTTAAGTAGTTGTTGTGTTAATTGAGTTTAATTATTTATAAATTTATGTTTTTAAAAAAGATAAATGACATAAATTATTATTTTAGGAAAATGAGACAAAATTTCCAATGAAAGTATATAACGTTATAGAAATAAAATTTAGAATTCTATGTATTTGTTATTGGTTTAGTTGCACAAATGTAGTTAGTATTTGTATAATTACAAATAGTATGTTAATAATTTGATGATTGTAAATTGTTTTACAATTTCATTTGTGTGGCCCATATATTGGTCCATTAAGTTTAATAATCAACAATCATAAAATGTTAATGGGCCTAAGTTTTAAACAATTTCGTAATGGCCCATAATTTTCATAAACTTTTTTTTTCTACATATATACCTACTTTTTTTGTTCTACCGACAGAACACCCATGTTTTTTTTTTTCGATATATGATAACTTTGTCTTCGTTTTCATCGCCAAAGAAAATGGATTCGAATCATCAGATATGTGTTCGATTCAAACAATTAGAGATTTATTAAAATCTGTAGTTAATATTTATAAAATATATAGTGTAGATAGTAGTCATCCAAATTTGAAATGGATCTAGATTTGGCCCATTTCGGACAAAATAATAAATTGGCCCAATTTGTAAATTTGGCCTTATTAGGTCTGATTTGTTTCAGATAATATCCTTAGCTGATATTGCTGTCGGCACAAAAAAAAAATGTATCAGATCCGACCAAAAAAAATAAATATCATCGTTCTTCTCTTCTCCTATCTTGTAACTTATTTCTTCGATTCTGTTTATTCTTCATCAAATCTTAGCTTCAATTCACAAGTTAAAACAAATCCATGCCGGATTATACATGGATCTGTTTCATTTCGAACCATTTCATCAAGATTCCGAAAGATTTAGGTAAGCCATTTTACTTAAGCTTAATACTTAATATCTCTGAAAAATCGTTCTTAATAGACTGAATTTAGGTGTATTCGTCCAGATGTGTTAGTAGCCATAAAGTTTTAGCTTGCATGTACAATTGTTCCTTATTTGATCTTATTTTCCTTATTTCATATTCTATGACGCATTTTTCTTTTCAATTTTTTTTTGTTTTTCCGACAGATCCAACATATATTTTGGTTGGCGTTGTCAAAATTTAAAAAAAAAAACGTTTTTTGAAACCGTCTCAGATCCGACCAAATTCAATCATAGATTTCCTTGATTTTTTCTTCGATTTGGGATATTTTTCTTCAAATTGTGTTAATTCATTATTGAGATATTGCATTATATGTTTTGAAATTCGTTATTAGTAGTCAAATAACATGAAAATTTGTAGTTGATTAGCTTTGTATCCGAGTATATCTTATAGTTTAATTATATCGATCTGTTCATTCATTTACTTGTATATTTTCATCAAGAAAGAATCTCATGTTGTGTTTTTTTTTTCCCACAGATGGACATCGATTCTGGCTCTTAGAAGATTTAAGTACATGTTCCTCAATAAATGAAATCTAAAGCATTAAGACGAAAAGATAAGTTTTCTAAATTGAAATATGTCTGTTAAGTAAATTATATTGTAGTTTTAATATAATCGATTTGTTTGCTTCAGGTCGGATTAAATTTTCTGCACATAAGTAATTGGTCTGATGCTTATATATATATAATAGATTTTTTGTTTTGCAGATTAGTATAAATCCCAATGGTCTGAAATCTAAGGTTCCTTCATTGAATCATAGTTATCAAAACATAAGATAAGAAATAACTACTCAAATTGATGTTATTTTTAAAACATTTAGCATCTAAAACGATTTAGTGACTAATATAAGTATTTTGTTTCAGGTGAGATAGACTATTCTTTACTAATTACAGAGAAATTGAATAATAAAGCTAATAGACTTCATATGAAAAGGTTAGTGACATCCATTATCAAATAAGTGTATTGCAATTGAGATTTGCATAAAGTGTTAGGTTGTTAATCGTTATTTGCATATAGACTTTTCTGAATGTTGCAATTCGATGCTTTCTTGTAAAATTTAGTAGATAACATTGTAAAACCATTAACTGAAATCATAAACTGAATCTGTTAACTTAAACAATGTAAGATCTATAAAGGGAACTTAAAAATCTAAACAAAAGGTTTATGTAAAAACCTTTATTGTTGCAAAACTGAAACCATGTCCGAAATCTTAAAATTCTGAAATTGGTTTGAATGATTCTTGTTTGTCTTGAGAAAATACTTCTTCACCGTGCGCATCAACCTTTATGCTGACATGAATGATCTAAGATTTAACCTCAAATACACAAACAAATGAAATAATTAGTCAATAACTCATTTGAAAAAAAAAAATTATATCAACACAATAATATGAATTGTTACCTTTTATTGCCCAAGATTTTTTTGCTTGGTAGAGATCTCCATGAATGGACAATCTTAGTTTTGATTGTCCATTGAGTCTTGAATGGTTTTATGTCATTCAGACTCGTGAAAGCTTCTTCTGCAGCCATTTTTCTTTGAAAGCTTTGATGTGATGATCGATTTTGTTTGCTTTGGTGAGTGTGAATATATTCCTATAGAGTATTATTTATAGATGTCTTATAGTCGGTGAGGGTAAAGATTTTTTGCTTGATTCTCATTATTTAGTTTAGATTGTAAAATGGTATGATAGATTAGATTTTGATATGCTATTGGATTTTTTTTTATTTTGTTGGTTAATACAAAATTTTATTAATGATTCGTACCTATTATTAGTTTCTGATTTGAACTTGGTTTGGGAATGTTGCAGATTTATGGGATATTTAGTTTCTGTTTTGGAGATATATACTGTTTCATTCTTGAGATGCAAGGTTAATCTTATATATCTATTCCGAGATTTTTGGAGATTCATATCATTTTTTTCGAGATTTTTTATTTAATTGGTTAATACAATTTTTATTAAGGATTCTTATCTATTATTAGTTTCTGATTTGAACTTAGTTTGGGAATGTTGCAGATTCGTGGAATATTTGATTTCTGTTTCGGAGATATACTGTTTCATTCGTCAGATGCAAGGTAAATGTTATAATCTATTCCGAGTTTTTTGGAGATTCGTATCAATTATTTGTGACATAATTCTTTTTTAACCTTAAATGCAAGGTAAATCTCTTAATATGTTTCCGATATTTTCTACATTTTTGTTTCTGTGGGCCCAGATCCAGGATCGAAATATTCAGATTCAATTGGGCCTTATATCTCTATCCAAAGCCTCGTACAACTCATGAAAAAGATCCGCGTCAAGTATCCAAGATCCGACCAGCCATCTGAAAAGATCCGCGTCCTTTGCTTTTATTGATTTCCAAAATTGCCCAACTCAGTTTTTTTTTTTTCCTTCTTACATTGATTTTATTCTAATGGCAATACATGTAATTGTTTACAAAACTAAGGTTTATATCCTAATGTCCTTCCTTTTTAATAGTATAGATTAATTAGTAAGTTTATTTTCTACTATTTATTAATATACTAAATTACTTTTCCTCTCTAGTTAATAGACTGAAATAATATGGGCAAAAATTGAAATTTAGCTTAAAAATTATATTCTTTGTGATGTAAAAATTAAGTGCTAAAATGACAGTTTTTGAAAAATGAAAGGAATATACTACTTCATCTTTTAATAGTAGGCATTAAAATATAAGAATAAGGGCATGTTGTATCAAACGGTTGTTCAATCTGTGTTTTTTTTTCCTCTAACCTACACATAAAAAAAATCCATAGAAAACACTATACCGATAATCCAAAAGATTTCAATTGTTTCTTATGTGGTGCGACTTTATCTAATTTTCAGCGGTGGACTCAACGATTATTAAAATTTAAAACCATACACATAAAAGGCATACATTAAAAATTTCTGCACAACCAATCCCTTACTCTATCAATTATAATACATTGTCATTCCACTAAATTTCTTAAGATTATACAATATGTAAATCTATTTATCAAAGTATATATATATATATATATATAAAATTCTTGTATTTAAAAAAGTTTACCGAAAATGTGGGATTTTCCACTTAGGCACTTACGCTATGGATTATTTTTTTGGGCAACTCTAGAATTTTATGTTTATGTCAGACTGAAAAATAATAAAACATGAATGTGGGAAAATTAACAAGAAAATAATCTAAAATCAGATCAGGAGCTGCGGAGTTGATTATCCTTGCTTTACTGTACAAATCTCTTTTTTTTTTTTTTTTTTGAACTTTCTCTCGGCATATTCTCAATTCTACTCTCGCCGGAACCTCTGGCTTCGAAGGACTTCTTCCGGCGCCGTTGTGTTGTCATTGTCAGGGAACGAATGTAGAAGCTCAGTCTCTGTGAATCTGACTGTGAACGAATTATTCGCTTTTGTTCGGAACGGAATCTCACAAATTGGCTGTGCGATTCGCGTCGTCTTCTCTCTGGATCTGAGTTTTGCTTCAAGTAATTGTTTGCTACTTTTTTTTCTGCCAATTTTTATGTTTGGTTCCTCAAAGCGTTTAGATCTTGAGAATCTCTCTGTTCCGTCGCCTGCGTTTCAACCACGCTCCGCCTCCGCCTCCGCCGTTGTCTCTCGATCTTTCTGTGAGTTTTCGATTCTCTCTAATTCGGCGAATTTCTTCTTCAATTTCTTTTCGATAAAAAAGATGAAATTTATCTAATTTTTGGTTTCTCTTTGTGTTGTCAGAAACTCTGAATCACGTGCTACTCTGTAGCCTTACTCTGCATTGTCTCCGCCTTAACGCCGCTTCTGTGTGTGGGGGTTCTCGGCCCACATCTCCGGGAACTTCACTTCTATCCTCCACCGTCCTCACTTCTAAATCGGTGTTAGCTAGCGGAAGAAATACTCAAGCATTTAGATCTTGAGAATCTCTGGTTTTTCAAACTCAATTTGACAGGGTTGTATGATTCTATGGTTTATGCACGATAGTTGTATTGGTTAAGCAACACAACCATTGAAGCGATGCTATCCTCAAGGTTTTCGTTTTTGGGGATTGGAGGTTCTAACCAAGTTAATGACTCTGTGGGTATTTCTGGAAGCAAGATCAAACCCTCTCTAAGTGTGCAAACAGATAAAGATGTGTACAGACCTGGAGATTCCATATTCGTAACTATTGAGCTTGGTAATTCTCCTGTAAGAGATCATGAGAACGGGGATAATCCCTCAATTTTGGTTGAAAAGCTTAGTTTTGAAGTTAAAGGACTAGAGAAGTTGGACATTCAGTGGTTTTCTACTCAAAAGCAATCGCCAGGAAGCAAAGGACGAAGAGGTACTCAAGGAGATTTTTGTTACTGCAACTGTTATATGTTTTGTCAGTTCATGGAGATTTTATATGTTCTATTAGTTCATGGAGATTTTCAAACTGTTGATGCATTTGGTAATCTTGATGTTACACACATAGACACACTGACGCCACATCTTAGAAGTAGGCTTGTATCTGGTTAACTTCTGTGGTGGACTTGTGAGGATGGGTATGGGAAATAAAGAAAAATGGTTGAAAAAATGTTAAAGGAAAAATAATCAAGGGGACATAGCAATTTAAATAAGCATTGAAGCTATGTGGTTTTTCTTTGCATGTTTCCTTAATTTCCAAGAATTTCAGCCTTTTGTGTTTTTTTTTCCGAGACATTTTGTATATTGCATTTCAATGCATGATGTTCATAGCGACCTTCATAGCATTCATGAAACTTAGTTGCCTCCAGAAGAAATGCTTCATTGCGACCTTCATAGCTAGTGCAGTCCTTGCATCAGCGTTATATTACAAACTATATAAGCTTCATTGTTAGATCTATTTTTTAATCCGCACAAGTTTGAGAGCGCAAAATGATACTAGGTTCTGTACAATATACTGGTATTTTGTATTGATGTGCGTTAATCATATACTTTTCTTGGAGATCTTCAGGTGAATACATCTTCCTAGACAGCTCAACACCATCCTTGATTTCAAATCAACTCCTATCCCCTGGTGCTAAGATGACATGTAATCTTCCCTGATTCCTTTCGTTAATGACATATACTATGCTTGATGCTACCGGCGAGGGCTTACAATGTCAACGTTTGAGCTGACAGGTTTCTTTGTTTGTAATTTTCCATCTACAGTAATGGTTCGAGCTACACTCCCACAGATTATACCACCTTCATATAAAGGTGCTACTTTACGTTACCTTTACTACATCAAAAGCACATTATGCGGAAGATGGATGTCAATAGAAAACAGTCAATTTTATGAAGACTCGACAAATGATTTCTTTGAAGTGGTTAGTATACTTGACTTTCCGTGTTCTCTTTAGGTGTTTTAGGTTCAAGCCGTCGTGTTTTGTTTCATCTGGTTGCTTGGGAGCAATACGTTTCTATTTTCCTGTGTAGAAAAAAAATAGAAAACACAAACATTTGTAGCTTTCTTGTGTAAGGTTGCAACACGTCTAATGTTTCTTACAATAGTGCTAAGTCAAGCGTCATCTTAGCTTGCTTGATGCCCAATTGACCAGAGAATGACACATCTTTGTATGAGTCATTCAACATTCTTGAATCGTTTAGCTTGTTGTTCTCTGTGGCGATGAAATGGAGATGCACCACGGTTTCAGTGCAAAATATTAAGTTAAAGCATGAGGTATAAAGCATAGATTAGTCTAGATGTTTGTGGAAAACTATTCACTGTCGCATGTAGTTTGTTTTCGTTGGCCAATTTGTCACTGGAGTGAGTTTAGTACTTCGGTCAGTTAATTATAATATCTTTTAAATCAAGTAGAATTTACGCTTTTCTTGTTCTGGCCTCAAAATAATATTTTGTGCCAGAAATTGGATGCCTTGATTTTAGAGGGGGTCTAGGATTATATTGTGGTTATAAGTCATAATTGAAATTCAAATTACATGCCTCCTATGTCATGATGCTTGGTAAAAAATATTAAGTGAATGCATTTGGTGATAGGCCTCTTGTTGTTCTGAACTCTAAGCTATTTTTCCCTTTGCCAATTATGTTTCTATTTTTCGTGCTGTTGGCATGAATTTGACTCCTGTAATCCTGATTTTATTTACCAACAGGAGACTCGAATCCCAATACAGGTATGGGTAATTCAGAAGAACAATGGGCTGCTATTAGAGGAAGGTCAAATCGATGGTAAGCTTTGTTCTAAATTTCTACTGGGATTAAATCAGGGGTCAAACTCTGTTTATTTATAAGACAATAAGTTACAGAACGTAGGAAAGTTTGTATTTTCTTTATTCTTGGACAGCGTTAGTGGTCCTGATGGGGGTTTTAAATTTGCTTTCAGGGATTGTTCCAAACAGTACCATTCAGACAGAAATATACTGGAAAGAGATGGATGGAGACTCAGAATGGGTATGGCATGCTCCCAACTGTGCAGTTCTACTGTGTATCTTCTTCACTGTTGATTTTACAGTTTTTTTTAATACATATTGGTTTTATTTGCATGCTGATCAACATAAGAAATGAACAAAAATGCATTTTATGCAGACTAGAGCAAATGACGCATATGATAGTGGCGAGGATGGATATGACAGTTCACGTGATGAGATTTCATCGGTTTCGTCCTATCCCAACAAAGGCAATTTAAACAGAACCTTTGGCAGTTCGCTGTCCTTGAATTCTGGACCGCGATTATCAATGAAAGATACGTCATATGTTGAAGAACGTGTGGGATCATCTCCAAAGATGATGCTTTCTCAATTATCAGCTGCCGTGTCTTATGATTCTGCGACCGGTAAGTGAATTTCTGTGTGAGTACTTGCATAAAACAGCATTTTAACTGGGTCACGGAGAATGGCACCGGCTCATGTAGCCTCTCTGTTTTTAGCGAAGAGATTAAAAAAGGCTTACTTTTGTTAAGTGTTTCTGTTTTTACAAGAAGGCTGGTTTCAAACTGATGCTGAGCATAGTACTGTTCTCAAATGCCAATAGATAGTTGATGAATGGTGCTATTTCGAAAAATACACCCTCATCTATTTTGTTTATCAGCTCTATAATATTGGTGAGGAAGGAATTACTGAAGAATACTTTCATCTTTTTCCTTTTAGATGGCTCTTCGCCCCTGAAATCATCAAATTCTGTGGTCACAAGCCAACAACCCAAGCAGACAAATGGCGCAGGAGCATCTATGTCACCTGAAGCAGGAGCTGGAGAACCAGTTCCATGTAAACTACTCTTCATTTGTAGTCTTTGCTTGTATGTTGATTCTGCAAGTAGCTACTTATCCAGATGCAATCATTTCTTGCAGCAGAAGGATTTACACGAGGAAGATCTTACAACATTAGAATGGATGACCAAGTCCTCCTTAGATTTTCCCCAAAGAATGCTGACTCTTCTTATTACTTCAGCGATACTGTAATGGCTGTTTCATCTCATTTCATATTTTTCGAAAACTTCACCTGCATCTAACCAACTGTTTTCATGTATGGTAATTTTTTTTTCAGATAGGTGGAACTCTTACATTCTTCCATGAAGACAGAGCCAGAAGATGCCTCGAGGTAAATCCATACAAGACAAAACTTCTAGTGTATATTCTGATATATTGAGATCTATTGAATCTGACGATCAATATCTGTTTCCAGGTCTCGGTTACTCTAGAAACCTTAGAGACAATAAACAGGAGATTTGTTCACCCATCTAGGAGAAATTCTCCAACGCTTACCAAGGTAACAAATGCGGCAGAGTATAATTTGGCGATGGACATTGTTTCTTCTTTTTTACCCCTACTGATCTTTAGATGCTACCACATTTGGCTTATTCTCAACAGGTCCAAAGCGATCACCATGAGGTGGTGGCAGACCTTATTCAAACAAGCTTTCTTTTTTCAATTCCCACGGATGGTCCAATGTCGTTTTCTACACCTCGTGTTTCTGTGCAATGGATTCTTCGGTTTGAGTTCCTAACTACTCCGAAGAATGTGGACTTAAGCAGGTATTACTCCCAATACTCAAAACGGATCTTCACTGCGAAGATTCATTTCTCTTTCATTCTCTGGTTTAGTCGTTTGAAGTGTGCTCAAGTTGTTAAAGTCAGTTTCTGGTTACGTTTTCTGGTAATTACAGGTACGAACATCCGTTGTTAGTTCCGGAACGAGAAAAAAGCGAATGGGTTCTTCCGATTACTGTACATGCACCGCCGCCTCGGACATCAGCTGCTCAAAACCGAGGAGATAAGCTTTTTGGTTTGGAGCCGTCTTGGATTCGTAGCTAAACCACGCTTTGGTGAGATTCATTTTGGTAAATCATTTTTCAATGAGTTTCTGGTCTCTGTCTAGCTTACCTCATGCAATAATTTGTTTTCTTTTCTTTTTTAAACAAGTTTTTAAGGATAAATTTACCACAAACTTTTTGTTTAATTAAAACAATAGTAGTTTATAAAAATAAATAAAACGATCATTTTCTGCACGGTTTGCAATTTTTTTCCTTCTGCTATAATATTAAATCTTTAGTCACAAATTTTTTTCTTATTTAAGGGTTACTTACAGTCATTTTCATCAGCTTTGGACACAGTATCTAAATGTTAATGCTTGTACTTTGAAATTATGAGAATTTTTTTTTCTTTTTTTGAAAATATAGTTAAGAGAAAATTATGCCCGACTGAATGATTTAGTACCGCATATCTCCTCCCAATCTCAAAAATATCCAAAACACAAATTAATAAATTTAAAAATTACATAATTTCTAATGAAAATGAAAAATCTGCTAACTATAAAATTACTCATTATTCTATCGGGTTTCGTGTTCCATTATAGTTTACAGATTTTCTTTTTTGAAAAAGATACAAAATAAGGATATAGCACTGAGGGTTACAATATGATCTAACAAAGTAAAAAACAGCTCAAAAACATTAATCGATCTAACAAAACTGACATTTTCTTCAGAAGCCAAAAGGAGACTTGCTCCTGCTCCCTCCTTCACCATATTGCTCGTTCCATTTTCTCAGCCCATTCATCGTTGTAGCGTCGTATGCCACAGATGGGCTCACCTGCAAAATCACATCACCCATATATATAAAACAACAATTTACATCTTTGCGGTTTATATCAATCATCGCTAATACATTGATGCAATTACATTACCTTAGCTTTAGACTGAATGAAGTCATCCAAACTCAGCGACCGTAGGCCAGGAGACGCTTCCGCTCTTGCACCCTAAAAGATTGAAACCAGGCAAAGCATCAAGCAAAATGGAAGTGACCAGTCTTTGTTTTAATGCAATCTGGATTCTGTACCTTTTGTTCTTCCTGTAACAGTTCTTGAACAGGCCTGTACGCAGCAGCAATGCATAGATTCTGCAGTATAAACCCACAAAAGAAAAGGATAAGAATAACGAAAGAACTTACAAGTGCTGTCACAAGCTGAGGATCAGAAAAACGAATACCAACCTTCAGATCGCTACCAGAATAACCTTCAGTTTCCTTTGCAAGTTTGTCGAACTGGAAACCGGATTCCAGATTTTCTGAAGTTAGAAATATTTTCAGTATCTTTAACCGGTTTTCGGCATCTGGTAAGTCGACATAAATCCTAGAATTCACAGGGAATAACAAGCTTTCAGGTAAACGAGGGTTCACAGTTTACCATTACCAATTTTCACAAAGGCAAATGAAAGTTAATTCAGGTGTTACCGTCTTGGTAGACGACGAATCACAGCATCATCAAGATCAAAGGGACGGTTGGTGGCACCGAGAATGAGGATCCTTTGGCTGTCTTTTGACCTGAGCCCGTCCCAAGCTGCCATGAACTCATTTCTCATTCTTCGCGTAGCTTCATGCTCGGAAGAGCCACCACGAGCACCTAACAGACTGTCGATCTATCAAACAAACAAAAATCCCCGTCAGTCACATTTACCCATCATCAAATATTTACTACGAGAGTCTATAACTAAAACAGAAACTAATCCAATGAAATATGGACATAGTAAAGAAAATGAATTTTAGATACAAAATTCTCACCTCATCAACAAAAATAATTACAGGTGCTAGCTTGGTGGCAAAGGAAAAGAGAGCCTTAGTGAGCTTCTCAGCATCTCCGAACCACTATGACAAACAAGGAGCAGAGACAAGGCAGAGTCAGATCCGAATTAAAAACTATCTGGAAGCGATAATCAATTATAGCACTGTGTCCTACTAACTACATTTCCTTGAGACAAGTGTATCAATCAATACACGCCCTAGGGGTGAGGCGTAATTGTAAAGGTTAATTATTCTTCTTGATTAATTGAAACATGTATACAAATTGACACAAACAACAACGAGACACAAAACACTGTCATACGATATAGTCCAATTACCTTTGATGCAAGTGTTGAGCCAGTTACGCTAATGAAATTTGCTCCAGCTTCTGTTGCAAGCGCCTTGGCAAGGAGCGTCTTACCCGTTCCAGGAGGACCAAAAAGCAATATTCCTTTACAGGGCTGAAAAAGGTCATGTCATCAGGAATATCAGCCAAGTTGTACAGAAGTACCCGACCTAGAAAACAACGATATGTCCCAAACAGAATGCAATACCCGCAAGAGATTTCCGCGGGAAAAAAGCTCTGGCCTTTTCATGGGAAGAATAACCAGCTCATTTAATGCCTTTTTCACGTCTTCGAGAGCTCCAATGTCTTCAAATTTGACACCTATTTCTCCAGGAGCGACCACCGCCGAGACAAAATTTCTTTCATACTCATCCTTTGCAATATTCTGCAATAACTTGTCGGTTAACTATCATTGTTACTCAAAAGTATTCAAGATCTGGTAACGCCGAGACAAAATTTCTTTCACACTTATCCTTTGCAAGATTCTGCATTAACTTGTCGGTTAACTATCATTGTTACTCAAAAGTATTGAAGATCCATTTACCAGAATCCAAGGGCAAGGAAACTAACCTTCAAGTTTTGCGAGGGCTTTAGGGAATTATCTTCTAATTTTCTTAACCTCGCAATTGAAATCTCAAGGCTTGAAAAAAAGGAGAAACCACAGTAAGATAACAATAACGAAATTACAGATACACAAGATATAGCCACAATCACTCTTACCTTTCTCGAGGTAGAGACAAGCGACCTCCTTTAACCAATGCGTCAAGACAAGAAGCTAAATAGTGATTTTTGGCCCAGCCAATAACTTTCTCTGCTTCTGCAAAACCAAAAGCCACAAGTTTATGAGGTCTCTTCTTCATCACATAAAAAATTTCATCTCAGAAAGCAAGGGGTAAAAGTCAAATGTTTGCAACGAAAAAAAGCAGCGGATATCAAACGTCAACCACAAGGAACTGTATCCAATCTCAACTAAATCTTAGCAGAACATTAAATAAACTTCTTTTAAGGAAAAAGTGAACAAGCAGTTCAAGGGAGAATTTGAGGATCTAAGTGTGTGCTTATAGGTAGCTCATATTCCCAAATGTTTCACACTAGTGTCCCAACTACTTGATTCTAGACATAGGAATGATAGAGAGGAAGCGCCAGTACAGAGCAAAGAAGTGCTTGAATTCTCTATCAGCAACTACAAATACAAAACAAACCAAGTAATTTCATTCTAAGTTACGCACTTTGTTTTGTCAATATCACCCCATCAGTGTTCACTTGATATAAGTCAACGCATAATAACTCATGTTCTTCAAGTGCCTGGGAAAGAGTACATTGAGGGATACACCAATTAGTGAAAACATTACAAGTTCAACTATGTTTTTCTCATTGATCTTTAAACTAGATTTACGTACCTTTAGTAACTCATTTATATTGCTCCGCGATATCACAATTCTCCTATCTTCTCCTAATTGTTTCTTGAATAGTCTGAGGGTATCTTCCTCCTACACCAACATTTTACAGGACGGAATCAAGTACGAAAGTTATTCCTTGAGAAATATATAGGAGTCAGTCATATGAAATATCTAGAAATATATATGATCCACACATATATGGTTGATGCCCACAATGAGTCATGAGAACGATGATCATCTGTAGTACCGTAAAACTGTATTGGAAATGATGGTATCTGCCTCCTACCTTTAACATCTATAATTGAAGAAACAACTAATGGAAGTAGCTTACCCTGTGCTAAGTAGGACAGCACGTGACAAAGGAGCTTTTCAAAAGATTACACGTGTCACAGATGAATTTGTACCTCTTAAAGAGACTTCGAGAGAGATATTGTCCAAGCGACATAATCAGACTAGTCTCTGCTATCTCACTTAGGTATAACAAGACATCTACGCCTTCTCATTCATTGTTTAAAGTCTTACCGGAATAGTTTGTTGTAAATTTGATAAGGAAGTTGACATTAGACATTAGGCATACCTTTGGAGGATGTAGGTGCATAACATTCGTGAAAAGCTTGTATATCTCATTCTCTTCTGATTTTTTCTTTCCCGTCAATCCCTCAGTTAGGCACTTTAAGGGAAGAGGCTGCAACACAGAAAGGCAACCAGAATTTTTTTTATTAAGTTAATAGTATCAATAATAGCATGACATTGCAAGGGATGTCATTTTAAAACACAGATCAACAAACTGAGCAAGAGTCATATCAAGGAGAATGGAAAACACGAATCCATATTTACAGTCTTGCACATCTTGCAAAAGTATGTAAAAACGTGACTAATTCACAGCTGCCATTAACTTGCACATGTTGCAAAAAAAACAGGTGTTCAAGATGTTGAATAATTTGCAAGTCCTCATTAGACGGTTTCCATCAAGGGATATAAAGAATCTCCGTAACTCATGCAAAGAAAAGTGCACCATGATAAAAAAAAAAATTGAAAAAAAAATGCTATTTTAACGTTTAACTTACCAGCTTCGCCATCCGGCTAAAGTTTGGGAGTACCATCTTCTGTTTTCAGTAAAAAAGTAACTTGTTCATCCACTAATCAGGAACAAAGGCTGAACAACAACCAATGACAAGTGAGTGAGAGATAATGACAGGCTTACAAATTTCTCTCTTTCTTTTGAGCCTGTTTCTATCTTGTTCTGCCCACATATCATAACAATTGGACCTGATAGTTTATTAAACATTTCTTGAACTTTGTCCACAAATTCCTTTCGTCTCGTTTTAGGCACAGCTCTAGACAACCACTGTGACGAGTCTGGAAAATAGACTATAAGTGGTTGAATGGATTGCAAAACCTACAAAGAGAGGAAAATAATGGAATAACTGTAGACAACAATCCAGATAAACTTTTCAGAAATAGAAATACAGTCCAGAATTCCAGGCATTCACAGTATAGAGATAAAAGAACATTAAAGATCTTTTGAAAACTTGGTCACAGTTTTCAGCACACGAACAGAAGAGGACCTCTTGATGGCAAAGTGTTCAATAAGGCTACTCGATAAACAGAACACAGCTTCTTGTTGTATATATATATATATATACAGTTAAACTAAGCCAAAGTAAAATAAAGAGTTATGAGCACTTGCTACTGCTGGAGCATTATTTCCTCAAACATAAAAAATTAAAACTAATGTATGTATATCTATAGCTGGAACTAACAAATTAGTAAAGCCAACAAGAAAAATCAATGTAACTTCCCAATATACCTCATTTAAAGCCTCCATAGCAATGTAGCCATCAACTGCCTGCATATCCAAATCGTACTTGAGGTCTTTCACTGCATTAAAAAAAAAAATTTAGATAGCTACATTTAAATATGATGTCGAGTGTCTTTATACATAGCGAGTAATTCTCTAGATTCACAAAAATCGCACATCAACAATAGGAATATTATGAAGCAATTATACCATCTACCCAGTGGATAGGTAACATCTGGGGTTGCTCTGCTGGCTTTTTATCACCTCCCTCTGTTGTTTTATCATCACCACAGTCAAATATGACAGCAACACGGTTCCCACTCACCTCATATACCTCTCCACGTTGTCCATTAGACAATGGCCTGAAAGTTTATACACTCTGGTTAAAGACAAAACATTGGAGATTTTTACCATGTCAATCTCAGAGCTCTTCGAGTACAATATATGTTGCAAAAGGAGCGCACAGAGAATAGAATTCCCCATTTTCAGGCAAGTCAAATTATAAAAACCACAGATGAAAACAGAATCCAATTCATCAATTAAAAAAAGGGTGACGGTGATCGGGAAAACTGTGAATGGCATTGTACATCTGGGAAGAATCATTTCTAGAAAAACTATGATGCAGAGAGGAACCAAAGAACACATCAGAAGGCAACAACCATAACAGAATTGCCGCACATCCAATGCTACACCTGAACTATTCAAACCCAAGGGCCAAATGCTTTCAAAAGGCAGATCCAACTAACTTGGAACAATCATAATTATCGTTTGGTAGTTGATGAGAAAATTACTCTCAACACCACTAGGCAGACCAAGCAGCCATCGACTCAAGTAATATCACCAATGTATCATAGAAGATATTTAAGCGCCTAAAATTACAAGATGATATCTCATAGTCCCCAAATGTTTTTTCATAGTGCAAAAGTTCTACTACCAGTTGTCAACTTCTTCAAAGCTTACACCACTCGACAGACAAAGCACGTAGTCATATAGAAACAGACAAACTGAACAAAAGAATAAGTAAAAAAATTCTAAAAAAGGCAGACTATGAGATAAGAAGGATAAACTTTAAAAGCCATACTATTTCTGTAACTCAATTATCAACTAGATATCTCTGATCAGCTGTCAGAAATATAAGAAAGTCAAGACTTGAAGCCAAATAGGGAAAAGAAGGCCAATCCTGCATCCAGTTCAACCTATGGACGGCCAATGTTGTTTTCAATATCTCAAAGTGAAAGAAATGTTAAGAAGGGGGAAAACCTTGGAAGAAGAAAAATAAAACCTAAAAACACAAGACATTTATCGATTTTTACACTAGATGACTTACCAACCCACCTGCCAGGAATAACGGTAAAAGCACTCTTTTGACCATCAGATGTAGAAATCTTCCCCAATACGACCCTGTGATCCATTTACAAGCCAACACAAAATAAGGATGCAATCATAACTCTAGGTTTGATTACTAGAAGAATTCTCTAGCATAGATCACAAATAGTGATAGTGACCAACTTCCAACCACTGGTTAATATCCAGGTTTACAGTATAAAGCCTTCGCTGCCTTATTCCAAATATTTAGGTCTATTGTGGACTTGCTTCAAGACTACGAAACACATTCAATTACAGGTTCATAAACAAGTATAGACACTCAATATGTACATTAGACAACTAAAATTGAACAGAAAATTTAGACTGAACCCTTTTTATTATAATCTACATTGAATACCATGCACATAGAAGAAATAATATCACAGGAAACAGGGATGCCACTATTAACTGACAAACAAAAAATAGAGCACAGAGCCAATCATTGCTCAGTGCTAGGGGTGAATGCGTCAATAATTTCAAAGCGCTATCCTACATAGCAGTTTTGAAGCAAGTAAAACATCAAAATACTTGGAATTATGAATCTAACTACCAATTTTCCTCGCCTTATATACAAACAAAATCGAAGGTTAAAACATGAAAGGACAGCAAGCCTAATCTATAGCTGAAAGGATTCTCTAGAGTCTAGATCACCAGAGAAACTCATGAAATAACATGCTACAAAGGGCGTAAGCACTCAAAGAAACCATGCTATGAAAGGGATCACATGAAAATGAAGACAGATCAACCACTGTTTCTCCATCATTATGCAAAAGCTAAACATCTATTTTTTTCTGCCATATCCATGCTAATTTTGCAACGTGTTAGAAAAAGTCTTGCAATGAACCCCATTCCAGTAGAGCTATATCTAGGCAACCATTTAAAATCTAGGTAAAAACATTCCCACAGAAGTGAATAGGTAAATTACCTATGCTTTGCTGCGTCCTTCTTAGCAGACCCAACATACCTCACTTGGTCTCCTGCAAATACGTCGACAGGTTACAAATTGGAGAAATGAAAGAGGAAAAAATTAAAAGCTAATGAAAGAAAGACAACACGAAGAACACTATAGCTAGATATAAAGAAAATTTATTAAAACATGCCAGCTCCATTGAGCATATGAATACATTAAGAAGAACATCTAGAACTTCTATAACGATGAAGATACATCAAAGAGCCTTGACACTGATGCTATGCAACATCAGTGTAATTAGCAAGGGTAACATGTCGAGAGTTGGCTACCTTTCTTAAGAGGACGCTTGGCTTTATCATAATGATCAACAACTGCAGCTTCTGACACCTCAGTAGAGCCAAGTAGTTGTTCCGACATTCTCTGCCACAATGTAGAGAAGATGAACACACGTACAGAATTTCTAAATTATATCAATTAGAATTAAAAGAGTGATGCAGCAGTCATCCAGTAGATCAAAGAAATAACAACCAAATGGCATGCATTGTTAATCCTTTTTATATCGTATGTAATTACTACGAAAAAAGTCCATACAAATAAATAGTGTAAGAAAATGGAAAAACTGTATGACAAGGTAACAAAGATGCACATTTTCCATAGGAACGGCCAAAAAATCATCATGGTAGATTTATGAACCTCACATAAGAAGATCATACCTTCTCGATGTCCTCTATGTCGGCCCCAAGTTTCTTGAGGACTTCCTTAGAAATCTCCAAATATCTTTCTTCATCATCAGTTCCATCTATTTTTGTTTCACTGCTACTCGTCTCATCATTGTTTGCATCGGTTTCTTCCTCAGCTTCTGACTCTGAAGTGCAATTATCTGATTCTGCAATGTCATCATCTGATTCAGACTCGTCATTGCAGTCGTCAGCACAATCCTGTTCAGAATCGACAAGTATCACTACAACATTCATGAAACAGAAAGAAAAATGGTAGAATGTCACAGCAAATAGACATCGGAATCTCACATAAGGGGCAAGAACGCTGCTGTCAAGAACCAACAGGGGAACTTGTGTATCTCGAGCAAGTGCACGTACCAACCTCTCTCGGTAGAGCTCACTGCCTGTATAATCAAATGGTTATTGGACCTAATTTCCTCACCAATGATATAGTTTGACATAAAAGAACAACTAGACAAACACTGCAAATGCATTTTCTAGTCAACAACACACCTGGAACACTCTGGAGCAATATTCTCCCACTTGAAGAATCTAAACGAGCACCATACATGGACGTCACAATTTTTTGTTTAATATGTGAGGTAACACATTCCACCAGAGTATCTTTTGTGTGTTCGCTGGGGGGGAAAATGAGCAAAACAGAACAGATTAGCAAAAAAAAATTGAAAATAAGTAGATGACATTAACACAATAACAGAAGGAAACAGTCTTTGGTTATTACTGGACGTAGTAAGGGAAAGACTCCCAAGAGAGCTGTATAGTTTCCCAAGGTTGAATTCTCCGCAAGAACTCATTCTTCAATCTCTCTCGTTTATTAAGAAAAGGTGACTCCTTTTTGCTTTCACTTGCAAGCTTCTCATTGTTGAGCCATTCAATTTGGTCCTGTTCTCCAAGTTGAGCGTGAGAATCAAAATGCTCAACACCAAACACGCTCTTCTTCTCTTTTCCAGTCTTTTCTGTATTCAGAGGGAAACGGCTATCCTCAGTAGCATTCCTTTTATCTCCTTCAGAACTAAACCGGCGCAATTGGCTGTTCCAAGAATAACTTAGATAGTCTCTAGAGGCACTAGCACCACCAGGAGAATGATAGTTTCTTGTCAGATGTTTTGTTAGTATATTTGTGAATCTATAAGATTGCGAAATGGTGTGATCACGAATCGGTGGCCTAACTAAGCATTTGTCTTGCTGCAATACAAAACTCCATCTCTGATTCCTTCTTATTGTCCTTGTATACATCGCAAGTTACTTTCCTCAGTTCCAATATCACTGCCAAAAAAAAAAAAAAAAAAAATCCTTCATTTAAATCAATGCAGTACAAAAAGAATACACGGCATGAGCCAAATACCAAAATCAATGCTTACAAGAACCTCTGGAGTAAATTAAATTAAAACACACACACACACACACAGAATCTAGTACAACATAAAGAACAGTTTTTTCAATTTCATGAATGCAATTCCCAAAATATTTCCAATCTAAGAAATTTGTGTCTACCAATGACATAAAGATTGAACCTTTAGCTGCATAATGAAATTCGAATGTAATACAAAAACCTAATTTCTAAGGGAAAATTAGGAAAAACTTGGTAGGTCTCTTCATGTTTCGTACCTAGCTTGAACTAACAGATATGAATCAAATCAATTTTGTTCATTCCATCAAAATAATGTTACAATCAGAGATGAGAGAGGATTTGACGTAGAACAGAGTGAAGAAGAGAGAAACTCGCGAGACAGAGATACCGAGCTTGGTAGGTTCGGGAGCTTGGTTTCGAACATTAAGCTTTGGTTACGTGACGTGGCGTTGTATTTTCTTCAGGCCAATCTTGTTATTCAGTTTTCAGCTTCTTATGGGCCCATTTAAAAACCTAATTACGATTGGGTCGGCCCTATATATAAACCCAACGTGTTTAGTCAACGATAACGGGAAGTAACAGTTGACTAACGAATCTTGGGTGTAAAAAGTCACTAAACTTAAACATTTGTTCGTTTAATGAAATAGAGTGAAATATGGAGTCCTTCCGAGAAAAGTTATCAGTGAAATAGCAGAAAACAGTCTATGGCGGTGAAGATGACGACGACGACGACTCAGTCGCAGATATTGGTGAACCTCTCTCTCGGCCTCTCTTCCCAAAGGTTCTTTATAGCTTTCCTCTATACTCTAATTCTGTTTTCTTCTGTTGTTTAGCGCTCTTTTGAATGTTTTCTTCTTTTCGATTTTTTTATAGCAATCTCAGAGTGGATGTTTCATCTTCTTCTTATCGAATTACACGAAAGAATCGGTCATGGGCTTTGTCAGGTTCCTTAAAAGTTGAGAAATTTGAACCCCAACGAGGAAGGAGAAGAGGATCGCCATGTTTTGGGAGCTTAGAAAGCCAAGGGTTGTTTAAAAATGGGATCGGTGATGCTGATGGGATTATAATAGTCGATCATGGTTCTCGTCGCCGGGAATCTAATCTTATGCTTAGTAAGAAATTCTCTTTCAATTACTTGTGCTTTCTTCTCATTTTTTTGGTTGATTGTTTGTTTTGTTCTCATTCTTCATTATGTAACTGTGTGGTTGTTTCTGAGTTTTCAGATGAGTTTGTGAAAATGTTTAAAGACAAAACTGGATACCCAATTGTGGAGCCTGCTCATATGGTATAATTCTTCCCTAATGCTCTCACCTTTCTGCATACGTCTCCAGAAAAATGTTAGGTTTCTTTACTAGTGATAAGTATTGAAGAGGATTGGCTTTGGTCTTATAAATAGACTCCAATTTGTTCACATCTCATTGCCATAACACTAGTGTTCTTTTCAAATGTAGTAAGACCTGAGAACTTTCAGTTCAACTGGCAATCACAAGTAAATTCCTTCCTTTCTAATAGCTTACTTGATTGGATTTAACTTGTGTTAACCACTCGAGTTGCATACCTGTGAGTTTAGAACAATCTGATCTTTTTCAGTTTCTAGGTTATCTTTTAAATTAAGCTTAATATGTTTGACTTGAGAACTTGGATATTGTTCCCCACTTTTTGGTTTTGCTTTCTATTTTCTGATATTCACTTCATATCAGGAATTGGCTCAACCATCTATAAAAGATGCATTCAGTTTCTGTGTACAGCAAGGGGCCAAACGTGTAGTTGTTACCCCATTCTTTCTGTTTCCCGGAAGACATTGGCATCAGGTATGGCTCAATTTGTATGTTTTCTTGAAGCTTTTAGTTTGGGATTATATGTACATTAATAAACTTTATTTGATTAAGGACATTCCCTCGTTGACGGCTGATGCTGCAAAGGATTTCTCTGGCATCTCATACCTCATAACTGCACCTCTCGGCCTCCATAATCTCCTCATAGTAAGGCACTGAAGCTTATTTTTCACAGTCTTGCTACTCAAAAAGAGTGAACAATTTAAGCCTTAGGGATTTGAATGCAACTTTCTTTTTGATCCTCCAAAGTTTGATCTTCTGATTTTTTAAACTGAGGTTTTTCTATAACAGGTCTAATCTTCTTTTCGATGTTGAACAATCAGTAATTGGCTAATATTTCTTTCTGCAGGACGTTGTGAACGACAGAATCCAGCATTGCTTGAGCCATGTTGAAGGTGATGCAGATGAGTGCGCGGTTTGTGCTGGAACAAACAAGTGCAAGCTCTACAATAGTTCTTAGGTGCAAATATTAGAACATTTTTGTATAATTGCTTATTTTCTTTGACCTTTCGATGACAGAAACAAAATTAAGGATGCATATTTTATTGTTCATACTTATAATTTTGTACTCGTTCTTTGTTTCAACAAAGGCGTTTTGAGATTGATGTTCCTGTTCATGTTGCAACAAGAGTTATCTGTTAGATTACTGACAACTTAGTGAGACTTATCTGTTAGGTGCTGTGTCTCTCAACAATTTGAGAAACCGAAACTCAGATTCTCTATGTATTCTCTGGCCTTTTCTCTAATTGGGTTTCGTCCAGTGCGTTTGTTTAATGACGAGATAGAGAAGTCCATTTTTTCCTTACTGTAGCTGCTGCGATCAAAGGTGAGAAGGAAACTGAAACGTATGGTGTAGGAGACAGCAAAGACTTTTGAAAGTCTCCCACCAAAGCCTGAAGAATGAATATGTGGATGTGGTCGTTCATGGGCCAGCACAAATGAACATTCTAGTAGTGGTACAGTGGTACCAGATATTATGTTCACATGACGCTAATAGTTGAATAATCAGAAAGGGACAACAAATGCTATGATTGAGTTGACTATTGTGTCATGAAGGTAGTTCCTAGTTGACTCTTATAGTGTAGGAGGTAGAGATTGGGAGAATCACAGATGTGAATCAAGAACAGGCAAATGGCAGAGGCAATTGTTTCTGTTACAGTGCAGAAACTAGGGGAGTTACTCCTGGAAGAACCCTTGTTTTTGTTTGGCATAAGTGACCAGGTGAAGCAGCTGCAAGACAAATTGAAGCGTTTGAAATGCTTTTTGAAAGATGCAGATGAGAAGCAGCATAAAAGCGAGAGAGTGCGAAACTGGGTTGCAGACATTAGAGAAGCTGCTTATGATGCAGAGGATGTCCTTGAGGTGTTATTCCTCAAAGCAGAATCAAGGAAACAAAAAGGGATCAAAAGAGTGCTTAGGAGGCTTGCTTGCATATTGAATGAGACGGTTTCACTTCATAGTGTTGGCTCAGAGATTAGAGATATCACCTCCAGGCTCTCTAAGATAGCAACAAGCATGCACGACTATGGTATAAAAGAAGCTATGGATGGAGAAGGTTTGATATTTTCTGATAGTCAAAGAGAGCAGAGGCAGTCGTTTCCATATGTTGTTGAGCATAATCTTGTAGGGTTAGAGCAGAGTCTTGAGAAGTTGGTGAATGATTTAGTTTCTGGAGGTGAGAAACTAAGAGTCACGTCTATCTGCGGAATGGGTGGTTTGGGGAAAACAACTTTAGCCAAACAGATTTTCCATCACAGCAAAGTGAGACGTCATTTTGATAGGTTTGCTTGGGTATATGTTTCTCAAGAATGTAGACGGAGACATGTTTGGCAAGAAATTTTTCTGAATCTCAGCTACAAAGATGAAAATCAGAGAATTCTCAGCTTGAGGGATGAACAGCTTGGAGAGGAGTTGCATCGGTTCTTGAAAAGGAAGAAATGCGTTGTTGTGCTTGATGATATATGGGGTAAAGATGCTTGGGATTGTCTGAAACACGTCTTTCCACAGGAAACAGGTAAATTAGTAATGTTCAAATTGAACTCATATTCTATAATCCTCTATCATTTTTAGAAGCTAGTAACTACTACAGGAAGCAAAATAATACTCACCACTCGGAACAAGGATGTTGCTTTATATGCTGATCCAAGGGGTGTGCTTCATGAGCCGCAATTGCTAACATATGACGAGAGTTGGGATCTGTTGGAGAAAATTTCATTATCTGGAAGAGAAAATATAGGTAATCACATGGCTCTAATCTTTCTGCAGCATATATGCTATACTACTTTACACTCCTATCCACCTTATCGGCAGAGCCAATGTTGGTCAAGAAACTGGAGGAGATTGGGAAGCAGATGGCCGTTAGATGTGGAGGTTTACCGCTAGCTTTAACAGTTCTAGGAGGACTTTTGGCAACGAAAAGTACATGGAACGAGTGGCAAAGGGTACACGAGAACATCAAATCATATGTTTCAAATGGAGGTAGTAGCAATGGAAGTAAGAACATGCTGGTTGCGGATGTTTTGTCCTTGAGTTATGAGGACTTGCCTCCCCATTTAAAGCAGTGTTTCCTCTATTTTGCTCATTATCCTGAAGATTATGAGGTTCATGTGGGAACATTGGTTAGTTACTGGATCGCAGAGGGAATGGTTATGACTGTAAAACACACGGAAGCTGGCACGACAATAGAAGATATCGGGCAAGATTATCTCGAAGAATTAGTAAAGAGAAGCATGGTTATCGTCGGGAAGAGGGACATTGTAACTTTGGAAGTCATGACATGCCGTATGCATGACCTCATGAGAGAGGTATGTTTACGAAAAGCAGAGCAAGAAAGCTTTGTTCAAGTTATTGATTCAAGGCATCAAGATGAAGCTGAGGCTTTCCCATCTCTTTCAGCCAATCCATCTCGCAGAATTTCTGTACAATTGCATGGTGGTGCAGAGGAACATAGGATTGAAAGACTTTCCCAGGTTAACTACATAAATTGTCGGTCTAGATCTCTTTTGTATGTCATGAAGAATCAAGGAAGTCAATGGGCACTTCTGGGTAAGGTTTCCTTCAGAAAGATGAAACTCCTTAGAATTTTAGATATTGAGGGAGCTCAAATCGAGGGAGGGAAGTTGCCAGATGATGTAGGAGATCTCATCCATTTGAGATACCTGAGTTTGAGATTGACAAATGTGAAGGAACTTCCATCATCTATTGGAAATTTAAAGTTGATGATTACTCTAGATTTGTTCGTGAAGGGGCAACTGTATATTCCAAACGTTATATGGAAGCTGCGGCGATTGAGACATCTGTGTATGCCTTCAGATCTTGATCCAAGAACGATGCTGGACTTGAGTACCCTAAGAAACCTGCAGCAACTCTGGGATCTCCCTGTTGGACAATGCAATCCAAGGGATCTTCTAGCAATGACGAGTCTTAGAAGACTGTCGATCAATCTTTCTTTGCAGAACACAGACTTTGAGGTGGTATCTTCTCTAAGTAAAGTTTTGAAACGTCTCCGTGGCTTGACAATTAATGTCCCCTGCGAACCTATGCTTCCACCAGTAGAAGTTACACAATTGGTTTCTGCATTTACTAACCTCTCTGAACTGGAATTGTTCCTTAAAATAGAGAAGCTCCCGGGAGAACAGAGTTTCTCCTCCGATCTTGGTGCTTTACGTTTGTGGCAATGCGGGTTAGTGGATGACCCGTTTCTGGTTCTCGAGAAGCTTCAAAACTTGAAGATTCTCCAACTGTTTGAAGGGTCATTTGTGGGTAGTAAACTTCATTGTTCCAGAAATGGTTTCCCTCAACTGCATTCTTTGACATTGTCACAGCTTGAAAATCTAGAGGATTGGACTGTAGAAGACGGTGCCATGACGCGTCTTGTCTCCATGGAGTTGAAGTGCTGTAAGAAACTGAAGTCAGTTCCTGAAGGAACGAGATTCCTGAAGAATCTACAAGAAGTGGAGATTGGGAACATGACAAAGGCGTTTAAGGAAAAGCTGATATCTGGTGGTGACGATTTCTACAAGGTTGAACATGTGCCTTGTGTTGTTTTTGAGTACTGTGACCTTTAAGGATTTGGGGGTTATGATCTTTGTTAAATATTCCCCCCTTTCATCCTCTGAAACCACCACAAGTTTCTTCTTCATCTTAACTTTGAATTCAACACTTGTTAGCATGTAATCAGTGCGGATCTAAAGTTTATTTTTACATGGAGCCATCACCTTATATAATTGAAGAAATTTTATTGATTTTTGTACACAATACAAAAATTACATTAGCTAATGTAAAAAGAGTGGGAGGGGGGCAAATATTATTTTATTTATTTATTATCATCCACGAAGAACCTTAGACTTTTTCAAGTAAATTTGGAATAACACAGTGGATGGAGAGAGCAAACGAAAACAGTTTTGATTTTCTTGGTTTTGGGTCTAACCAATCTTTTTTTATTTTAATAGTTTTTAGTCAAACTAACATAAATCATCCGCACCTTATTCATGGTGAGTTTCGAATCAGTTTTGTTATTTTACTCACTTGTTGGTTTGGCTCTACTCGGCTTTTCAAAGCAGAGCATATTTCTGTGAATGTGCTATAAGTTTTACGTGATGAAAGAGAGGGGAGGCTTTACTTTTGAGAGTTTTTCTCTGCCTCTGTTTTATTATCAAAGTATTTGTTGTGTGTGTTTTTTTTTTCTTTGAGATTGAGATATTTTGCTCGATTCCATGTTAAGTTCGGTTCTTACTTTTCTTGAAAGTTCAGGATAATGCCAATTAAATTAGAAAAATCAAACAAAGAATATAAAATCCAAAACATATAAGTAAGTTAAAATAGGAAAAGCGGAAAGGAAGATAGCTATATCAATTGAGAAGAATGAATTTATTGTTTAAGTGATCCCAGTAGAGCTTCAGAACTTTGCCTTCTTCGAGATCTAATGAATGCTTCATAATACTCCAACCAGCTCCAAAAGAATATCTTGCGTTTTCAATACATTTCAGCGTAACTGTGTACACATCGTTTTCAACTAGATCATGGACTTGCACTTGAATACCGTTTTGCAAACTCGAATCGGTAACACCTTACATCTTCGTGAGAACGGACATCACTTGTGTTTTCGGTAATATTATATTACCAACAACATCAGTTTTCGTTAGCGTTTTCGATATGATCATAGCCGGATCTATAGCAAAGTTGGAATAATTCATCTTGTTTATTTTTTTTAGATGCTTTTGAAAGTAATATATAATTTGTATGTGTTCTTAGACGCAAACTTATACATATACATATACATATATAAATAGGAGGCTTAACCTAAAAAGAAAGGAAAATTACAAGAGAACGAAATCGGAAAAAATGGAACTCTTCCGTTAACAAAATGGAAATTGTATAAATGTTAATGCACCAAATTTTAATATTAATGTAAAACAAAATAGAAATTGTCTTCTTCTTTTTTTCTTCTTTTTTCTGACGTCCACAAAATGGAAATGGTCTAACAATCAATGTAAATCTTGTCTCTTTTAATATTAATGCACAAAAATTATATCTAAAGAAAAAAAAACAAATTGGAAATTGTCTAAATCTCTAGTATTTTCCTTATAAGAAAAAAAAAACGTAATCGGAGAAAATTGGAACTCTTCCGTAACAAAATGAAAATTGTCTAAATGCACCAAATTTTAATATTAATGTAAAACAAATTCTTCTTCTTCTTCTTCTTCTTCAGGCATTCCTTCAAGATCTTTCCCATCCCAAACTTCTTTCTTTGTTGCACATTTCGAATGGACAGAATAGTGGCATCCCTTATTGCATGAGTATTGCCCATAGTTGACGTCAACTAGGCGACAAACTCCACAAGACAAAGTCAACTCAGGAGAAGGAACAAGGAAGGAAGTGTAAGAGAGACGGTGGTGATGACGGGTGATCTTAATAACACGAGGTAAGTAGATGCATCTTCTATGGACCATGTAGTTACAAAGTAGACAAGTGTAAACTGACTCATCGAAAGTGTCAAGAGGGAAGCCACAAGCATCACAGGGCAGAGGGAGTCGCCTAGGAAAGAGGGTAAGAGTGTGGTCGTGGCTTTTTAGGTTTTCAATAGTGAGAGGTGGTGGATCGTTTATGCAAAAAGAGTGTAGACTGAAATTGCAGATAGAACAATGATAGTATGTGCTGCGGGTATCTGTAATATTTTTCCTACACGATTTGCATCTTTTATGATTCCCATCTAAAGCATTGTCTTCTTCATCATCTTCAGAAACATCCTTGTCTGTATCGGATGGTAGCTAATAAACCGACCAAAAATCTAAAACCGAATCTTGAACCATAACCGGAAAGCGGATCGTGAACTTTGACTGAAGAGTGATATCACAAACTTCATCACAAGAAATGAGAAAATTAACAGATTCTTAAAACATGTGTAAAACGGTATACAATGATATCAAATAAGTAGAGGTTATTCTGCCCACACAGATTGTGTAGTCTCCCGACCAAATCAGTTGAGCTTCATAGATGCAAATGATGCAGCCATGTCCAAAGCCAGCTGCACTTGAGAAGCATCCGTTCCCTGAAACCAAAACAACATTGTTGACGATTTGAGATCTCTTTGTGGAGATTAAAGAGAAAAGGACTCATACCTGTCCTGATGCAAGACCACTTTTCCCTTTTCCACATCGGCCATTTAGAGGACCCAGTGCAGTTGTCAACCATTCAGTTACGTCTAATTGTTTGAACTGATCCGACTTTTCTGGCACTCCCGCACACACAACTGCCTTGTTTGTGATTTCATCTGTGCTGAACACCATTATCGACATTCCCTGCAAGTTTCATCAACAAACCCCTTGCGTTCAATTTTCTATGGATAGCTTCTAGAAATGATGCTCTTAAGGAAATTGGGGTACCTTCTTTTCCATGACTTTTGAAACGGCCTCTCGCACGGCTGCAGCATCAAGTCCTACATCAAGCTGGATGATGCAGAAGGTCTTCCCTTCAGATGCTGCAGACTCCGCTGCCTCTGTTGCTACTTTGACAGATTTCTTCAGGTTTTGCTCCGCTATTTTCTTTTGAGCTTTTCTCACTTCATTCTGCATTGTAATAAAGAAAACTCCCACTTTAATAGTTCTTTTACCAAAAACTAGGGAAAACTCTAACCAAAGGAGAAAGCAAATACAAAGCTGCTCAGTGTAGAGCCCAAGGAGCTTACCTGAAGCTGAACAATCTTAGCCCTTATATCTGCTTTTTTGGCTGCTGGGATAATTGCTGCATCTACCCGGCTTTTCAAAGCAGCAACTTTCTGTGAGGAAGCAAAAATGAGCACGTTTAAGTTCTACATGAACAAGAGGTAAGCTCATTTTAGTGCGAATGGATAGAGAAGAATAAGAACCTTTTCCAAGGCACTCCCCTCTGCTTTGGATGCATCCTCAACTTCTTTTTCAAGTACGGACGCCGCATTCAATGCATCAAAAGCACATTCAGTAGTCACAGCAGTTACCCTACGGATACCTTTAGCAATCCCCTCCTCCGATAGAAGAGCAAACGCTTTGGCTTCGCGGGTGTTTGTTATGTGGGTTCCTGAAATTTCCAAAATAACCCAATACTCAATATTATATTCAGAAAGTAATATTTTGGACTAAATAGCCAATGCTTATAGAAACCGACCTCCACAAAACTCAGAAGAAAGCAATGACCATTCATTGTTTTCAGGATCAGCCAAGAGATCCTCCACCTTTCTCCCAATTGACACCACTCTTACAGGATCAGGGTAGACCTTAATACGGTAAGAGAGAATGCTTTAACAATTCAAAGAACAAAACTAATAAGGCATACCAAGAGAACTGAAGGAAAGCTTACTTCTCCAAACACTGCTCTTAGACCTTTAATGCGCTTGGCTTCAGAAAGCACTGCTTCCTTGGAAAATACATCCAATTCATCCTTGATCTGTTTGTTCACTATGGATTCGATCTTTCTCAAATCTTCAGGATCCACAGGCTTGCCTACTCGGAATTAGGGAACCCATCAGACAATTGAAATGACAATCCACATCAAAATAAAAATGACATATTGAAGAATGTACCGTGGGAAAAATCAAATCGCAGTTTTTCAGGAAGAACTATAGATCCCTTCTGATCAATATGATCCCCGAGAACTTCCTGAATTCATGGGACATGAATGCTTTGAGATTCAATTAAAAATAAATAGTTTCGGCATCTTAAATTATAGAAAAGGATACCTTCAGTGCAAAATTCAACATATGTGTACAAGTATGATTAGGAGCAATGAGTTTACGTCTCTCATAGTCAACCTACACGCATGGAAAATGAAGGTGGAAACAATTTAGATAGTGCCAAATATGCTGAATGAGAAAAACACTGTATGATGCAGAGCGTTACCTTGCAAATCACTTTATCACCCACAGATACCTCTCCAGTTTCTTTAGAGAGATAACCAATATGAAGAACAAAGCCCCCAAATATTTGGACATTACATACATTGAATGTACCAAACGAGCCTTCTATAAGTCCCGTGTCAAAAATCTATTGCAAAGGAAAAATGTTAAAGCAACCGATTTTAAATACAAATAGATAGTAAGAAGTGAATCAAAGGCTAGACCTTATTCATGGATATGAAATCTAAAATAAATAAGCAAACGTCAGCGACAACTTCAGAAATTACGTTGCAAAATCGAAAATAACTATATCATGGTACTTGCCATCTAATACGTAAATTCAACCGATGTAATTCTGATATGATAGTGTTCATAGTGTTACTGCCAGGTCTACATATATATATATACACATAATCAATATGAACATAAACACTGCAGTTTCATGCCACCAGTCACGATCAGAAAGGAAGAAGTAAAAAAAAAAAATTACATATCAAATCAAATGGATTACCTGACCACCCTGCTCAGCATAGAAACTTGTAGACGCCAATACTAGTCCCACGTTATCACCAGCAGCTGAACTTTCCAGGAAAGCAGAGCCAGTGTAGATTGCCTTTAATTCACTCTCGTGATCCTGCAGCCACATGTTGCAGGGTTATTGCTCAATAAAGGATTCTTTGAAGCAAACTCCAAATACCACTCGATGCCATAATTTCTTCATTTCTATGCTATCATAAGAACAATTCAGACGCAACATGCAAGTTTTCTGGAATAATAGGACAAACCTGGAACCAAATGTATTTAAAAGAATCATCTGTTGCTGACACACCAGTCTTGTGTAATGTTGATGTAGCATCAGCATCCATAACAATGGCGCCACCAGCTTGCTGCCAAAAATTGACATTAGAAGATCAGTTAATAGATAATGTAAATGCAAACTTCGTCCATAGTTCCACGTTAGTTTAGCATCAAACACTCTTTAAGAAAGTAAAAAAAAAAAAAAAAAAAAGTTGAAGCACCTTATTCTGAGCACTTCTCGATCTTTCCCTCGCCTCTTCCATGGCTTTGTTGAACCCATCAACATCAACCAGCAAACCTCTTTCTTCAGCCATCAACTGAAACCCGAGAATTAAAGTTAAAAAATAAGACAAACTCTCAGAAGTAAATACAAATGACTTAAGTACCTGAGTCAGATCTAAAGGGAAACCATAAGTATCCCATAAGATAAAAGCATCCTGCAAAGAGAAGACATTCGTTGAGATGGAAATTCAAACATCGCAGAAGGAAATACTGCAAAATTTAACATACAGCACAAAAATAATTAAATACGTACCTCTCCACTCAGTGTATTCCCCTTAACTGCCTGTCCAGCCTTCCGAAATTTCTCAATTCCCTGCCATGAAAATTTATAATCAATCTAACTGTTCTTATACACTCACCTATATAACAAGACAATATACGGACAAACAGGTCAAACCAATTCATCTTTGAGGAAAAAAAGGGTCCCTATAGATAATGGTATGCTGAATCATGTCCAACCAACATTATTAAAACCGAATGATGGTGCAATTGGAAACAATATATACAAAAGTAAAGGGGTCATTGATAAAGGTTAAAAGGTTTGACAAAAATTAAATCCAGCTCCCACCTTTGCCAAGGTCTTGCAAAAGCTTGCTTCCTCTTCTTTTATTATCTCTGTGATTTTTTTCTCATGGTCCTTCAACTCTGTAAAGACATCACCCATCACCCGAATAACAGAACTTACGAGCCTACAGGTGAAAAGCAGAAACTGATCAGTGAAAAACACTGACTAAGCTAAGACACGTATCAAAACCTATTCTGCAACTATAAAGATACAGGCTAGAAATAAACATGTTCCAGCCACAAAGAATCAATACTGAAACAAAATATGCAACAACAATCAAACAAAATTTCCTACCCGTTGAAAAACCCTTCTTCAGCTTTTAGGATCTCCTTTCCATAGCGAACCGCTCGACGAAGAATACGCCGCAGCACATACTCACGGCCCTCATTACCTGCAAGAGAGTGGATATCAGAAGGTATTATTTGTTCAACTACAAGAAAGCACAAACCTCTATTTGTATCCCATAATAGATTGACTGAGGAAGAAAAATGACAAAGCCATCATGCTCAACTTAGAATCAATGAACCAAAAACACTTTTTGCTGAATATGTAGAAGTACGAACTCAAATAAATGATCAAATTCTAAGACGTCCACATAAAAATGCTTATTTGTACCATCAAAAATGTAAATGAGACGAGAAACCAAGCCATACCAGGACGAGAGCCATCCGCAATAGCAAATGATAAAGTTCTAATATGGTCAGCAACCACTCTATATGCCATGTCAACTCTGTCAGCATCTTCCAGACCCACCTTTCCAGAATATGGCCTAGCTCCCGTGGCCTAAAGATGTGAAAGCATCAACTTACAATTCACAACAATTAGGGGAAAAGGACCAATCAGAACCTTTATCTTATAATTTCTCACAGAGACAAATATATGAAAAGAGACACAGCTAACAAGGGAATGATCTCCAGGACACACATACCCAGATGCCTTGATCTTTATACTTTAAAATCACTAAATCAGATATAGTGAAAACAATTGACAGAGTATCGCAGGAAAGGAGAATAACTGTAGAATCCCATAGATCAAAGAGGCAAAGATGATTACAGAATCTATAGAATTACCAAGATCCCTAATCCACTTGACAATAGACGAACTAACATGATGATAGTAACCAAATAAGGCGAAAAAAGCATCATAAGGAGAGCCACACAGAAGTAACACTATTTTAACAGAAGGTTTCACAAATTACCTTTTGGATGTCATCAAAGATAGGCATGAACACATCTGTATCATAGTTGCTCATTTTGTTCTGAAGAACAGAAGTCAACCTCTCAAAGCCCATTCCGGTATCGACATGCTTAGCAGGCAGAGGTTTTAGCGAGCCATCACTTTCTCTGTTGAACTGTTTTGAAAACATAGTTAACAGGGCCCGTCAGAGAAAACAATTGAGGATATAATAACAAAGCTAAAGAAGTAAGAACAATCTAGCTAACAGCATAATATAGAGTTTCAGTTCCACGATCCACAATATCATTAAAAGAACAACCGTGAAACCCAGATGAATCGTAAAATGGAACTACATTACAATTGGGACAGAGAGGGTTTGTACCTGAATGAAAACAAGATTCCATATTTCTAAACATGTTGGATCGTCATTGTTTACTAAGGATGCAGCATCACGGTTACCAACACGATCGTAATGTATCTCAGTACAAGGTCCACACGGACCTGTGTCACCCATTTCCCAGAAGTTGTCCTGCAGTTTCATCAAAAGTTAAATGAAAGAAAGGTAGCATTAAAAAATCCTCAGTTGTACATCTGTTACAAGTTTTTGACTGGAAATCATAAACAACGGTTTTAAAGCCTGCCAGCTATCATAAGTCATTAGTGTATTCCTACACCAAAATAAGATCAAACAATTAAGTAACACCTGAATTTGATCTGTAATGCTTTTCACGTAACACCAGAAAAATTAAAAAATGAAATGAGTTCATTTTTATTCGGTTTTTAACTCATCTTTTATGGGAGTAATGAAACAGACATACTTTGCAACCAAAGGGCAGCACACGTCCAGATGGAAGAAACTTCAACCATATATCTCTAGCCTCATTATCGGGCTGAAGGCCAGCTTTCTCATCACCGCCAAAATAGGTAGCATAAATTCGATCAGTTGGTAGCCCATAGACCTGAGGCATGAAAAACAGGGAGGTCTTTTAATCAACTCTCAGTTAAAAATTGTAACCCAACGAAAAGAGAAGAATAACTTTACAAAATTATGAAATATTGTCGCAGGGTATCTCATTGAAATGTACAACCTAATGAAAAGAGAAGAATCACTTTACAAAGTTGTGACATACTGTCGCAGGGGAATGAGACAGTACTTCACTAAAGACCATGCTTATTTTCTTAAATCACGTAAACAACGACAAACGTCCCTTTTCTACATATGCGGGAAGAAAAATATACTCTTAGAGTCAGAGGGTATCGCAAAACAAGGTGGTAGTGGTTCTAATTACCTTGGTTAAGAGCTCCCAAGCCCATTCAATGGCTTCCTTCTTGAAATAATCTCCAAATGACCAGTTACCAAGCATTTCAAAGAAGGTGTGATGGTAAGTATCTTTGCCCACATCGTCGAGATCATTATGCTTTCCACCAGCACGGATACACTTTTGGGTATTACATGCCCGAGTGAGTTTGCTGAGCTCAGTATTTGGGTCAGCCGTTCCCAAAAATATTGGCTTGTACTGGTTCATTCCTTGAAAATCAGAGAAGTTTCAATGTCATTAGTACTTATAGCTGTTGCCAGACCCCACCATAGACATATCAAGAGAAATTAATTATACACAGCTAAGAATCAATAACAGACCGTCAAAGAATTTACCTAAATTACAATTGAGAATAAATAAGTCTCAAAGCTTCAAAGTCAAAAGTGGATAAAACAAAGCATTTGAATCCACTCATCAACTAGCATCCAATGCGAGATTAACCCCAACTCAATACAATTTCAATTCCACAAATCAACTAAGCCAAATTCCTATCTCATCGGGAAAAAAAAAACAGATAAAAGAGAAACAAATCAAACTTTGGTAATCAAGTTTTCGTACCAGCGTTAGCGAAGAGAAGAGTAGGATCATTATGGGGCACAACGGGGCTTGATGGCCAGAACTTGTGGCTTTTCCCTTTGAAGAAATCGAAGTAAGTATCTCTGACTTTCGTCGCTGGCCACTGAATCTCCGATGGTTCGGAACCCGGCATAGCTGTGATGGAAGATGTCGATGAAGAGGAAGAGAAGCGGAAGTGAGAGAGAAAAGAGCGGCGGAGAAGGGAAGAGTAAACCCTAGACGGAGGTTTGGTTGAGGATATCAGAAGAAAAGCGGCGTTCACTAATCTCATTCAAACCAATAAGACCTCAGCTAGACCTCAGCTCTGTCCTCCCGTCTCATTTTCTACCGTTAAATTTTATTTAATCCGATTTCTCTTCCGTCAGATATATTATTTTATTTTAAGGGAATTTTTTTTTTAATAGAGGATATACTACATTAAAACCTCTATAAATTACTAATATTAGACTAATGTAGTTTACGAAATTTTATTAATTTATCGTGTTTAATATTTTATATAGATGATATTTAGATCAAATTATTAATTTAAGATCGGAGAAAATAATTAATTTAGTGAAGTATTAATTATCGAGTACTAATTTATATAGATTGTACTATATGGAGTATGTTTGGTATTAATTTATCGAGTATTAATTATTATAGTTTTGTAGAAACTGTCAAAGAATAACTTCAGTTAGAAATGGATTTAATTACTTTTATATACATATACATATATATATATAATATATAGGTAGTATAAATAAATGTAGGTGTATGTTTTTGGCTTTTTCGTCAAGGATTAGTTTATGCCCACTTGACGATGTTGAACTAGACATGGAACATACGGGAAAACCACACTCATAGTATATAATAGGAACCACTAGTCTAAAAGTAAGGTTATTTGATGACTATGTTTCAGATTAGGGAATATTAAATGTTGTGACGTTGTTGGGTTAATACTTAATACTAACCAATAAATTCCGGTTAATACATAATAACGTATTTTTGATGAATTTAGATATCATTGTTAATTATCGTTCTAAGGATAAAGATTAGAGAAATTTATGAAAACAGTTACTTTGGAGGAGAGAGATTCGAGATATGTCCTTTGCAATAATAACATCTGAACAATGTAGCTAAAATAACAATTTTTTGACGAATTTATTATCCTTATACTTGAAGAAAAAAATTTGATATACGCACATAATTAATTTGGTACACAAAACATTATTTGGTAAACGAAACTATAAACTTTTATGGACAAAACATAACATAGAAAGTGAGTCCACGATGTACTATAAATAAAAATAAAAAATAATATATACAAAGACAAATGTCGTGTTCCTAAACCCTAAACCCTTAAAGCCAAAACCTAAAACCCAAAAACCCAAAACTCAAAACCCTAAACCCTAAATCTTAAACCCAAAACCTGAAACTCGACACCCTAAACCCTAAACCTTAAGTTATAAATGAATAAATTTATACACTAAACACATATTAGTGGACAAAACACATCGGATATATTTGCCTACAAAAACAGATGGACAAAATAAAATTAAAGTTACACAAAATTATCTCGTGGATAAAATACGTAACATATATTTGTCCATGAAACTCATGGACAAAATAAAAAACATATTGAAAAAGTCAAATAGTCAAAAGGCAAAATGGTCATTTTACATTGGAGAAAATAATTTTTTTTTTTAGAGTTTCTGGGCTCCGTGGTGTTTTTCAAATGTCACAACTTTTTTTGTGGCTTTTTCTGTAATTAACTCTGAAGATTAACCAAAAACTTAGAAAATAATAATATAACGCAATGGAGACATATCACATAAAGATATTGAAAACCATATTGGACCATGTTTCATTTGGTCTATTCTGTGATTTGTGAAAACCCTTTTATATTTTATTACTAGGGAATGTCTCATGCATTGCATAGGTTTAATATTAATATAATGAAATATGTAATATTTTATAACTAAATATATATTAAAATATATTTAGTTACTTTTAATTTAAATTGATTATTTTAAATATTTTATATTACACAATTTAGTTATTTATAGTAAGCAATTTATATATTCTCAAAAACTAAATACTTGTTTCAAAGAAACCAACTTAAAAAAATAAAGTAAACAACGAAAATTAGCGATTAAATTATGTAGATTTTTTTGTGTAGTTAAATAGTTCATCTATAAATTTTAATTTTAATTTCATTGTTTATCATAAAGTAATTTGACCCAAAAAATGATGAAAATATAATTTTTCACTAATGAATTAAAAAAATATGTTTTTCAGAGCTACACAAATCACTTATATTAAGAATTAATAGTTGTAGTGTAGTCAAAAAAATGTAAAAAAAAATTAAATTATATAGAAGTAGATTTAGTTTATTTTTATTTTATTATTTTTATTTTAAATATGTGTACTTAATGAACTAATCTAGTAGATGTCTGAATTACTTCAATGGTAGATTTCATTGGGTAGCTAATATACTAACATCAAACAGTGATGCCAATGACAATAGCTCTATCATTACATATTTTTAAATAATGTTACATATGTTTGAGTCAACCTAATGGTGTGTTTTAGTTGCGTAGGTAGTATAAAAAATATACTTATTTAATCTTTCTTCAATTTTTTTATGAGTTTAGTATGAAAAGATATAAACTAAAAATATTTTATCAAAAAGTAAAAGATTAAGGAAAAATAAAAAATAATTAATTTTTTTTATATAAGAAACAATATTGTCTTTTAAATAATCTTTTAGCAATAATAATATTAGAATTTATCTCTGTGTCCTGAACTTCATCAACATATTGCCATTTTTCTTTGTTTTCTTTGCCTACTCAAAAAATAAATAAAGATAAAACAAATAGAGATACACCAATTAAGGATAACATGAGTAGGTATTTATGGATTTGATCATTCTGTCGAGAATAATTACGCATTATCACCGATGGACATTAATAACAACAGAAAAAAATATGAGTATGTACTTACAGATTTGATCATTCTGCCGAGAATAATTTTGCATTGTCACCAGTGGACGTTAATAATACCAGAAAAAAACTTCACATGTCTTTACCAAATATTTAGAAGATATTTAGAATTAAAATTTATAGTTGGAGTAAATAAAAATATTATTTTTTTGTTATATTTGGAGTTGAGCATTAAAGACACTTAGGGTTACCCCACTCTTGTTATATAGTTGTATTTTTAAGCCATTTTCAGTTATTTGATTAATAATTTTCGTTATGTATTATATTAATTCAGCAATATATTATACATTAAAAATCATGTCTTTTACGAAAAATATCAAAGTCAAAACAATCATGTCTTTTACAAAAAATTAAAATATTATCAAAAATAAATCAAAAAATATATAAATATTCTAATATTTATTTATTGGTTATTGGTTATAAAAAATATTTAAGAAGATAGGAATTTTAAATTTAGTTTTTTGGGTTGAGTTAGAAAAAAATAAGAAATTAAGAAAAGTTAGAAAAGATGTTGTAGCTTACACGTGTCAGCGTCTCAGGAAGAGTTAGAAAATGGGTTGTAAGTGACACGTGTCAGCGTCTCAGAGCTTCCCAGAAAAAAACCTTACCTTATTATATAAGAATTATATTAATTCAGCAATATATTATACATTAAAAATCATGTCTTTTACGAAAAATATCAAAGTCAAAACAATCATGTCTTTTACAAAAAATTAAAATATTATCAAAAATAAATCAAAATATATATAAATATTCTAATATTTATTTATTGGTTATTGGTTATAAAAAATATTTAAGAAGATAGGAATTTTAAATTTAGTTTTTTGGGTTGAGTTAGAAAAAAATAAGAAATTAAGAAAAGTTAGAAAAGATGTTGTAGCTGACACGTGTCAGCGTCTCAGGAAGAGTTAGAAAATGGGTTGTAAGTGACACGTGTCAGCGTCTCAGAGCTTCCCAGAAAAAAACCTTACCTTATTATATAAGATATCAAAGTCAAAACAATCATGTCTTTTACAAAAAATTAAAATATTATCAAAAATAAATCAAAATATATATAAATATTCTAATATTTATTTATTGGTTATTGGTTATAAAAAATATTTAAGAAGATAGGAATTTTAAATTTAGTTTTTTGGGTTGAGTTAGAAAAAAATAAGAAATTAAGAAAAGTTAGAAAAGATGTTGTAGCTGACACGTGTCAGCGTCTCAGGAAGAGTTAGAAAATGGGTTGTAAGTGACACGTGTCAGCGTCTCAGAGCTTCCCAGAAAAAAACCTTACCTTATTATATAAGATTTTTCTTGATTCAACTTAAAAAGAATAGAACATTTTGTTTGGGCTAGAAAATGGAGCAAAAAAATTAGAAACTAAGAGATACATCTACAACGGGATACATGAATATTTTTTGTACTCAAACAAGTGTCATCGATTGAGTTTTGATAGACCTCCGTAAAGTTCGTGTGGAAAATGAACGTAGAAGAATAGATTTTGTCGGCGGTTACCAGATCGTGAAGTTGTCATGATGACAAAAATATGAGAGAAAAATCTAAATTAAGATTGTCGCTGGATTAGTTTCGTTAGAGAAGTCTCACATCGGAAAAGAAAATTATCGTTGGAGACGATGAAATCATGATATGATTGATAAAGTAAGTTGGTAAATATTTTTTATATATATTCAATGAATTTACTGTAATGCTTTTGTGTTTTTTAAAAAAAATTGTATAATAGCAATATATTTCCTATGTATCACAAAGATTGATGTTCTGAATATTTCACACAGATTAAGAAACAATAAATATTTAGTAATAAATACATACGTTTTTCCATATCTATAAACCAATAGAAATTCAACAATTCAAAAATTCTTAATTAATATTTCTTGAAGTTTACAATTTACTAACATTAAATGATAAAAATATATTTAAAAGTTTTAAAAATCAATTTGTTTGAGACAAGAAAAAAGCTCTAAAAAATTAATTTTTGTGATACAGAAGGAGTAGTAAAAAGTTGATAAAATGAAGGATTGAAAAAACAATTTATATCTAAAAATTACATAAACAATAAACTACCAATTATTCGAAATACAAACTTAAAATCTACCATTCTCTCCAATTTTCTCCTTAAAAATATCTTTTTAGTCACCAAAGACTTTTTTGAACAACATATGACTATGTGCAAAGTTGGTCCTTTAGTCACCATGCAAACCAAATGTAGGTTTGCGGCCGATTGTTAGTATCATTTACTTTCAACTCTTTTTCTGTAAAATTTACTTTAGTCTAATTATATAATTTCTGAATAAGTCAAAACAATTATTTTGTTCTATTTTCTTTAATTTATAGCCATCTAAAATTTATGGTCAGCTCTGATTACATGCGAAGAATAGAGGTTAAAATGAGAAACATAATTTTGTTCTCCGTCTTGGGAACATAATTCCACTCAAAACGTGGTATTTAAGTAGTTTTGTTTTATTCAATTATGCGTGGCAACGATGCAACTGCAGCAAAAGGTCATGTTTGTTATGGTGGTCCGCTTGGTGATTTGTTAGAGTACATTCAAACAAGAGGAATCTCAGAAGAAATCCAAAGTATCGAATTTTTAATTGCAAACGTTCTAAAAGATCAAGTTAAAATATTCAGTTGAGTTCATGTAGCGCGCACACACACATACAAACGAAAAAACTGAAACCTAAAGATTCAACGATATAGATAACTACATCTACTGCTGACAAAATTAAATCAGTATCCTCTCCATAGTAGACTTGGATAAATAGTGAACTTCCGTCTCTTTTAAATTCTCGGCGAATGCGACCAAATCCACATTTTCCCCAACCACGTCCGGTACTGTTTTGGATTATCTAATAATATCCATGCTCATCTATTCCAAAACCCACGATGAGAATGACATGCCGTTGGAGTTAGTATAAAATCTAGACTTTGGAGAATAAATTCTCTGCCAAACAATGAATATGTTGTTAATAACTATATATATATTTACTATATTTGTTGTTAATAACATCATGCAAAACTGCAAATCCAACCTTTTATTTTCTAGAATAAATTTTGCTATTGAATATCTCATACGGTAGAACCTCTATAAATTAATATTGTATAAATTAATAAAAATTTCTGGTCCCGAGTTGGGCTAATATAATATTTCACATAATTTGATAAAATAATAAGATAATATTATTTTTTGAAAATCCTATGTAAGTATATGGTTCTATCAATATCATAAATTAATAATTATATAAAACTATAAAATATAACTAAGATAATTTAGTAAAATATGACTTTAGTGTTATTTATTTATTTATAATTTTGCATTTTTGTGTAACACATCTATAATTTTTTCATAGTGCATCAAAAACATATGGTATTATCTTTTCAAATTACATCAAAAATTATTAAAAATTGTATATACGATAATTCTTTCTTAACATGTAACTGCCGCTAAAAAATATTAAAGTATTATTTTCAATTTCTTACTATAAATATGAACTGTATTTTAAAATTATGCAAATCCCTTTATAAATTAATAATTATTAATTAATCGATAAATTAATAATTTTTCTAAATTAATAAAAAAAAAAAAATTCTCAACATTATTAATTTATAGAGGTTTTACTATGTTGTTTTTTGAAACTCAAAATGCGTCTAAAATTGCTTTCGCACTATAGACCAAGCTAACAATTCTTGGGTTCACCCTTTATATTCACCCCCTCATGTTATATCCAATTAAAATGCCACTTAATATCATATTTAAAATTAATTGAAAATTTTTTAAAAAAAAAATAAACAATGAAAACTAATTTCAAAAATAAAATCATAATTTTTTTAAGTTTTGGCGATCATTATGTTGCTGGAAAAAAAAATGCCTGCTTCGACAAGTTGAAGAAAAAAAATATTTTGTCTGGTTCTATACCTTGATCGAAATTTTGTTTTGGATTTTCAGGTGCTTAGAGCTCCACAACTGCTTCTCTATCTCTGCCTCAATCTAATTGTTATCTCTTGATTGATTTCGATCTCGTGGGTTTGACAAAGGTTTTCAGATATCTGCCACCTGCCAGACAATTTTGACAAAGGTTCTCAGATATCTAAAAGGAGTAAACAAGCTTTATGAAATGCTTGCTCTTAGCGCATCTATAACAATTTGATTTTCCCTGTAGAGAGTATAAATGGGATGCGAGATAAACGAGCAAGGAAACATAGATATGTATTTCCTAAGTTAATGCTTTTTCCAAGTAAGCACAATGCTCACGTTTCATAAAATACTTGTGTGTTATTAGACAATGTCAAGCCAGAGCAGGAGTCAAAGGAGCAGAGTCCAGATTCATAAACACACTTGCAGCAAAAATTTCAGCTTTGAAAGTGCAAAGAGAGAAGGAGGCACAGTACTTCAGGGATGAGAACAAGAGTCTCCAATGACAACTAAGAGATACAGCTGAAGCTGTCAAGCAGCAGGAGAGTTACTTGTTCGACTTAAAGAAGCTGAAGAAGGATTGACAATCGCACAGGTAAAAGATCTCAGTCTCTCACTCATTTTTTCAGTTATTAATCCCACCATACGTGACTCTTACTTAATCTTTCTAACTTGTGTAATCGCAGAAATGGACAATGGATGCAGAGTATGAAGCAACACAAGCATATAAAAAGATGGAAAAGTTGAAGAGGAAACACGAAACCGAAATCAGCACTCTTAAGCAACAACAACACGTTGTTGAGCCACACAGTCCCATAGAAACTTTGCAAGCTTCTTTCAATGGTGATGCTATGGCTAAATACGATGAACCAGTGGAACCATCACCAAGTTCAGGTGATCAGCAATGGAGAGAAGAGTTCGAGCCACTATACAAGAAAGACGATGAGTTGTCAAAGCTTGCCGAACCCTCTTGGTTCTCAGGGTATAACTGATGCAACATATAATTTCGTTTCCACCATCTTTTTCTGTAATGTGTATAGGAAAAAAGGACATGTTGGGATTTAATCTGATTCTGCAACATATAATTTCGTTTCCACAAACTCATTTTACAATTTATACATTTTATTGTACTCATCTCTTATTTGAAAGTTGTCTTTGCTAGATTTCTTGTAAACGAATTTGATTGATCATATTAGTAGAGATAAAAGCTCTGTTTTGTTCACTAAAGTTGAGATTGGGTTATGGAAAAACATTAGGTATATAAACCTCAAGAGCTAATCATCACCAGAGGATATAAACCAAATCACGTTAATTGAAGTCTGTGTCTATGTCTTTTTCACTAGCAAGGCAATTAGAAAAAGTACAGGAACGCAGATCCAAATCAATCAAGAAATAACAATTCGATAGCTGAGATCAATCAAGAGTTCAATTGAGGCAGAGATAGAGAACCAGCTGTAGAGCTTTAAGCCTCTAACCCGAAAATCGAAAACAAATTTCGATCAAGGTATAGAACCAGACAAAATATTTTTTTTTTCTTCAACAACTTGTCGAAGCAGACATTCCTTGTTTTTTCCAGCAACATTAATGATCGCCAAAACTTAAACAATTTATGATTTTATTTTTAAAATTAGTTTTCATTGTTTATTTTGTTTTCGTTAAATTTTCAATTAATTTTAAATATGATATTAGGTGACATTTTGATTGGATATAATATGAAAGGGTGAATATAAGGGTTCACAAGAGTGAACCCAAGAATTGTTCAGACCAAGCGAACCCATTTCTAAATTTCTTAGGTTTCACAATTGTATTTGTATTTGTACATATATTTGTATTTGTACATATATAAGATAAATTGGGGTGTGAGTTAATTCAGAGGGTTAAAGAAAACAAATTTAAAGTCTGCGGTCTTATTTCAAATTTCAATAACATCTAGGTCCAAATCTGTAAAACCTGATAATAAATAAGTATATTTGGTCTTTCCCGTTTTTATTAAAACAATAAATAAACCGGAAAATACGAGTTGTGGTTTTAATAAAAGTTTGGGAGAGAGCAATCTGGGAGAGAAGTAGAGATTTTTCCCTCTTTTTGAATTTCAAAAGTTTCCGAGAATATCCATACACACACAGTTTATCTCTCTCCAAACATCGATCCCACGGATCTCTCTTCCTTTCACCGCCGAAGATCTCCGTCGCCGTTCCTTTTCGTCGGAGTCCCCAGTTCTACCATCTCCGTCGGCCACCACTTCGTCTATTCTACGCATCCTCGTGAGCCTCGGTTCTATAATTCGTCTTTACTCTCCTCAATCTTCGATTCTCCCGTCTAGCTGATTATTTTGCCAATCAGGTTTAGGATCTGCAGTTATAGCTTGAATTGATGTTTCCAGTCACTCGATTCGCTACTTTTTGCATATGCTAAACAAGGAATCGAAACGGAGCATAGTTTAGAAATGTTTTTATTTATGCTATTGATTGAATCAGACTAAGCATAGACTCTCTCAACTGTGCTGTATTGAGTCTCGGTGCCGTGATATACAGTTGGAAGCTAAACCGTTGCTTTATTTGACAGATTAAAAGCCAATCGTGTTCAAATATGGGTGTAGAGGATTATCATGTGATAGAGCTCGTTGGTGAAGGCTCTTTTGGGAGGGTTTACAAAGGAAGACGAAAGTTCACTGGCCAGGTAAATTGTTGGATTATCTAATTCGTTATCATTGGCTACTTAAATCAGCTAATCAAATCTTGAGTTGATAATTTTATCGTATTTTGGGTCAGACGGTGGCGATGAAGTTCATAATGAAACAAGGGAAGAGTGACAAGGATATACATAGTCTAAGGCAAGAAATCGAGGTTAGGAAATTTCACTCCTTACACTTGCATCTATTTTAAACCCAATCTATTGTGACTTCTCCTTATATTATTGGATTTGACCAAATTCTTTGTATGTCTCAGATATTGAGGAAGCTCAAGCATGAGAATATAATTGAGATGCTCGACTCCTTTGAAAACGCACGAGAGTTCTGTGTCGTCACTGAGTTTGCCCAAGTACTTTTCACCCTTTTGATTGTAGAATCTAACGAACTGATTTATGAAGCATGTAGTCGGAATTATATGTTGAATTAAAGAATAATGATGGAACACCTAATTTCACAGGGTGAATTGTTTGAGATTCTTGAAGACGACAAGTGCCTCCCGGAAGAGCAAGTTCAAGCAATCGCAAAGCAGTTGGTAATACGTTTTGTCAACATGTTCTTATTTCTATATCTGATTTCCTATTTTATGATTAATAAGACAACGTCAAAACTTAAATCCAGGTAAAAGCACTGCACTACTTGCATTCAAACCGTATAATTCACCGTGACATGAAGCCACAAAATATTCTTATTGGTGCTGGGTCTGTCGTTAAGGTAATATAACTTTCCTTTTGCTGCTTCCAAGAAATATATTTGAAATGCTGGTTTCTGTGCATCCCACACACATCAGTTGTTCACATTGTTGTTTCTTAAAGATGGAAAATATGATAGCTTTAAAGTTACAGTACGATTTTTCTCTTCATATAAGTGCCAGATTATGTACTAACTTCGTGAAAATGAGTTATGACCCTTGAAATTTTCAGTCTATGGTTGTTTCAGAAAACTAAGTTTGTCATGTAAGTACCAGAAGAGGATACGGGTAGCTGGGAATCTCATATCTTAGCTAACTCTAAGTAGAAACAAAAATACTTCTCAACATAGCTTGATTATATGTTTCTTTTATTTCTCTATAACATCATCTTACATTCTTACTTGTCTTCCCTTTGATGTTCAGTTATGTGATTTCGGTTTTGCTCGAGCTATGTCCACCAACACCGTGGTTTTGCGATCCATTAAAGGTTCAACATCTTTATTTTCTTTAGGCGCATTAATGAATGAATAATTCAATAAGTCGTTCCTTGTTATTAATCCATCAATGAAATCTTACATCAGGCACTCCTCTTTACATGGCCCCGGAGCTTGTGAGAGAACAGCCATACAATCACACTGCTGACCTTTGGTCTCTTGGTGTTATATTGTAGGTGGAGAGACTCATCTGAGTTGTCCTACTTAATTTCTATTGTTATGAAAGCTGTTGCATATATTAATGCAATGCTGTGATGGCTTTTCTTTCATTGTTTCCATTTTTGCTTTTTCTTGTGTAATGCACATTTCACTGCACTTGAGATGGTTCTAATTAATCTCTTGTGATACATCAGGTATGAATTATATGTAGGCCAACCTCCGTTCTACACTAATTCTGTGTATGCTCTCATTCGTCACATTGTTAAGGTATATCAATCTTTGCATATTTGTCTATAGTCTATGCTAAAAGTTTGAGCTAACATTTTAGTGAATCTTCAAGGATCCTGTCAAATATCCTGATGAAATGAGTCCCTATTTTAAAAGCTTTTTGAAAGGATTGCTTAACAAGGTGAAATTTCTATTATTTCCCAGCTGTCCTTTTTACCATTTATTGATATGTTTTATATTATTCTTAGACTAGTTTAAACTGTTTGTCTATTACAATGCAGGTGCCCCAGAGTCGATTAACCTGGCCTGCTCTTCTTGAGCACCCTTTCGTTAAAGAATCACTAGAGGAAGTTGAAGCCAGGGTAATAATTTGATGTTGATGACCTATACTTTGCAGCTTGTGTCTTATGTAAAGAGCATTTTGTTAAAACTGTCTTTTTTTCATTCAATAGAGAGGATTTGAAATTGAAAACTTTTGTTGTTATAATGGATCACTAAGAATAGTTTGAAATCGTATTCAGGAAATGCTTACTCCAGTACTTGACCATAACGCAGCTTGGAAGCTCAAAGGAATTGGAGGGCAACAGAGAAATGGTTTGATTATCTTCAGCATGTGGTTAGACTTTGTCTCTTGATGATTTTCTCCTTTACTAATATTCCAGTGTTAATATGTCACAGAAAAGTGCGACTCTGCGACCTTGGTTGATAACACCTCTGCTCCAAGCAGTCTGTCTGATGTTCAGTCAAATATGAAGAGTGCTGTCAAAGTAAATTCTCCATCTCCTGAAGATTTTCATGGATTCCCAACCCAAGAGGAGGTTAAAAGTTCAGGTAATGGGAGATGCTTTTTGTAAATCTCTTCTTCTTACTTTTGAATCTTGATTTATCCAACAGATACATTGAAGGGAATAATGCACACATACACACACACGCACACACATATATATACACATATATGTATTGATAGATTTATTTCTGAGGTTCACTTCTATATCAATCTAATAGACATATATTTGGATATCATCCTTCATTGCTGGTTAAGGCCAAATGCATTTTCTTCTTCAAAGAAGCAAATAGTCTTTGTTCTCTATTAATTCTTCATGATGTTTCTATGGTGTCATGCTGGGGTTGATATTTGTTTGTTTAGAATTAACACAAGTCCCATGTTCTAAGGATTTTCTCTATTTATTTTCTTAGGTACTTACTTCAGTTTTTTTGTTTACTTCAAAATTAAAGATTGGTCTCAGAAAATCCACATACACTTTCTTATCTGTGAAAAGAACCTTAGCAGCTTAAAGAGTTGCGTTCTTTTCTTGCCTTCTACACATATCGCTCTCATTCATACTTGGGTTGTTTTTTTTTTTTTTTTTTTTTCCGTTTCAGGTAACACGGCACTAGACAAATTGGAAAATACATCCCGCACAGTTAAAGGAGCAAAAGTTATAGGTGAAGACGATACAGCATTGGATCTTATTTTGCTATCACTGGAAAGATGGTCAAAATCCCCTCACGATTCTAAAAGGTATAATATGATGTATGGGTTATTTCTTTGTAATAGAATTGGTTGTACTTCTATCTGATCCCAGTAAGGGAACATATATTGTTTTTCTACGTAATACAGGTTCAACTTTCTGGTCTTATGATCGTTTATTCTCTTCCAGTGAATTGGTGCAACTTATGATATTTCACATTTTCTTTCATGGTTGATGATGCACAGGGACAAGGATGTTGCTTGCTCAGTTCAGTCCCTCAGGATCATTGCCAATTTGGTTGCAGCTCGTGCCATAGTTTCCGTTGCAGTGATTGAGAAAATAACATGTGCATTGTTAGACTTTACTGACGCTCTTGTTGGGATGAAATCGTCTGACTTCAACAACATAATACCAAAGGTGAATTCTCTTGACCAAAACTGGCATGTGTCTGATTAGATCTCATAGTTTATTTGACAATCAGCCTGTATTCCACAATCAGAAAATAAGAAAGTTAACTGATTTTTAACTCAAACTTATTGCTTTATCAGAGTCTTTCAGTCACTAAAAACTTGGTTGGGCATATTGAAGGCAATAACATACATAGTTCCTACATCAGGCACTGGACCAAAGTAGTGGAAATCTTTGTACAGGTGACCTTCCTTTTGATGCACAAGTCTGTTAAGAGATAAAACCACCTATACTTACTTATTACTCTCTGTGTATGTAGGTTGCCGGATGGGAAGAAGAGGGAACAGCTAGAATTTTATATGAGGCCTGTTCTTGCATCACAACAATGTTGGCTCGAGTTGCAGAAGATCTTAAGTCTTCATCTCCTGATTCTGCTTCTAAACAGATTTTGGAGCATGCTAACATGTCTCGCATAGTTGATCATTTGTGTCTTTGTTTGGCTTCTTCTGGGTCAAGTTTAGCTTCTGGCTCTTCACACATGTTAGCAGCTGCCTGTGAAGCTTGTAGAGCAATATGGATCCTCATAGATACTTCAGAAACATTCTTCAAGAAAGATAATGTCAACATATTTCCTCTAGATGCTTTGCAGAGCCATCATCTCTCTCAGCTTGATGATAGGAATTCTGAGTGGGGTCCGTTGTCGGAGAAACTTGTTGATACGGTGACAAGAACATATCTCCGATCAAAGCATGTGCAACTTGCTGTCAGTCATTGCCTCCACCAACGAATGGAGGCTCCTTTGATTTCTGCAATTCAGGTGATTATGTGATGCTCCTCTCTTTGTTAGGCTATGTTAACTGAGAAAGGTTGTCTGGATTTACAGATAATTTGTTTTTTGGTCCACCACTACAATCATATTTGTTTTTCTTCCCCCTCTTGAAACTTAACTGGACACTGCTTTTGTGATGCTTCAGCTCTTGTCAAGATGCTGCCTTCACAATGGAATTATGCCTAGCGTGCTTTGTGGTCTTCCCAGTTCACTGCCTATTACTACCATAGTCAGTGGCGGAGAGGATGGTACTGTTATTTCAGAAATATTTTCTATACTATCCTATGCTACATCATCAAGCAAGGACCAACAAACAGGAGAAACAAATAATTTCAAGGGCAGACTAAACACTCTGGTGTTCCATTCATGCCTTCTGTTGGCAACAGTTGCTCAGTGTTTGAAGTTAACTGGGAGAAATTCTGCCCTGTTAATGCTTACAACTTCTCCAAAGAAGCATCTACATCGTCTTTCAGCCATAGCAAATCACATTGCCTCAGATGATAAAATTGAAGCTTCTCTTCAGAATCACTCTTCATCTTCTATGCTTGCCCTTGCATCTATTCTCTCTCTTGAAAAAGGATCTTCTGCTGAATCTTCTGTCTCTGAGATGGCAGTGCCTCTGATTCCTCGAGCTACTAAGCTTTGTAATCATCTTAGGCCTATGCCAAGTAATGAAGGGGAAGTCGCCTCTCATCCTGCCAGGTGTAATCTTACCAAATGGCACGGACTTCTTGATGGATGTATCGGTTTATTAGAATCCAGATTGAAGTGGGGAGGACCTTTAACTGTGCAGCAGCTTATTGCTAGCGGTACGCCATTGCTTCTTATAAATCTGTTAGCTGGCAAACTTTCAAATGCTTCCCCAGATGACATCAAGAAAACACCCAACCGGATTGGCTTGTCTCCTATTGGCGTTATATGGGCTGTTTCGTCCATATGTCACTGTCTCTCGGGTGGCACTTTAACTTTTCGTCAGGTTCTTGTGAAGATTGAAAACATGAAGCTGATTACTTATTTATTATCTGATGCTCATATCAAGCTAGTAAAGAACTGGGGAGGTCCTGGGGGAGGAAAAGATGGAGTCAGAGAGACAATAAATGTGATAATTGATCTCCTAGCATTTCCTTTTGTTGCTCTACAAAGTCAACCAGGTTCATTATCTGCCACCGCTTCTGTAAATAGTGGATTCATCCTCAACATGGGCTCTCCTGGAGTGAGAGTGTGCATGGAAGATAGAGATTTGCTAAAAGCTATAGAAGAAGATATGGACAAATATATAAAAGTCCTCTTGGAGGTTAGTTCCTTGATTTCTACATAGTTTTGCTCAACTGTTTATTAGAAGCTATGGTCTTATTTCTCATGATTCATGCGCTGAAATCTCGTTATAGACACACTACAAGCAGATTTTGACACACATGATCAAAATTTCTCTGGGTGATATGACTTTGTCTTGCTGTATTTTTGATAATTTTTTTTAGGTGGGAGTACCAAGTTTGATCCTTCGTTGCTTGGAACATTTGGAGTTAAAAGATTTAGTTAGGCCCGTTGCTTTTCTTGCCAAAATGGTGGGTCGTCCACGTCTCGCGGTCGAACTTGTTAGCAAAGGTCTGTTGGATCCTAACAGAATGAAAAAATTACTCAACCAATCGAGTTCAAGAGAAGTCATACTTGATATATTGATGATCATATCTGATCTATCGAGGATGGATAAGGTAAGACACTAGGATAAACATACTATAAACACATGATGCATTCTATTTGTTATCTTTGCTTAGATAACATGATAGGGAAGTAAACGTTGTTATCTAATTTAGTAACTATTCTCAACCGTACAGGCTTTCTATAAATACATTGGCGAGGCTTCAGTTTTGCAGCCTTTAAAGGAATTTCTTACTCATTCGGATCCAAATATACGCGCAAAAGCTTGTAGTGCTCTGGGAAATATGTGCAGACACAATGGATATTTCTACAGCTCTCTTGTAAGCTTCTTTTACTTTGAGAGCTCAAACGTTTCAGAACAGAATGTTCTTTCTTACATGATTTGCATGGTTATTATGTGCAGGCGGAAAATCAAATCATTGGTCTCCTCATTGATCGATGCGCTGATCCAGACAAAAGAACACAGAAATTCGCTTGTTTTGCTGTAAAATCATCAAAAACTAACAAACAGTTTTTTTATCTTTTCCATTTCCATAACACTTTTGATCAAATTTTGAAAGAGGCCTTTCCATTTTTATTTTTTGCAGATTGGAAACGCTGCTTACCATAACGACACACTGTATGAAGAATTAAGACGATCTATAACGCAGCTAGCAAACGTTTTAACCACGGCTGACGAAGACAAGACAAAAGCAAACGCTGCTGGTGCATTGAGCAACCTTGTCCGAAACTCCAACAAACTCTGTGAAGATATAGTCTCCAAAGGAGCTTTACAAGTTAGTAACAACTACGTTCGATTAATTTGTCAGGTCCAAAATACATAGATTCTTTGTGTCTAATTTTGCGTATTTTTTTGTGTGCAGACGTTACTGAGGCTGGTTGCAGATTGCTCGGCTCTTGCCCTGAATCCGAGCAAGAAAGAGACAGCAAGTGAGTCACCGCTCAAGATCGCACTCTTCTCATTGGCTAAAATGTGTTCAAACCACCAGATTTGCAGACAGTTCGTGAAGTCATCGGAGTTGTTCCCGGTCATCGCAAGGCTAAAACAATCCCCTGAGGCTAACATTGCTCACTATGCTTCAGTTATTGTCGCCAAAGTCGGTGATTCTTAGCAAAAAAATACACGTCCCTGTAAATTTATTGTGTTAAGACATCCTTGGTTTACTTTGTAGTCTTGTTATTACTTTGCAAATCGTTTAAGAAAATGGGCCAACGTTCTAACCCGCAGTAAACCGGATCAAATTACTTCAGTCGATCTCTCTATTTATGCGGTTGATACAATTCAAAAACCACTGCGTCTAAAATGAATGGCTCTTGCAAAGCTGAATATACTTGAAGACTCAGCTATAATGCTTGGAAGTAAAGAGGCTCATAACGTGAACACATTGCATTACACTATAAAGTATTTGGATTGAATTAAAAAGAAAGACCTGTATATATATACTGAGTCGGAGACGGGTATGAACACAAATATACGGTATTGTAAGCAATGCCAATTTTGAGGAATCAAGAAATATACAACTCAGCTTGGCCATCAATAAAGAGACTCATGAACTCTTCTCCATCAACAGTTTCTTTCTCGATCAGGAGCTGTGCAAGCTTGTGTAGGATATCAATGTGAGTTGTTATGATCTCTGTTGCTCTCTTGTACGCCTTCTCAACTAGCTCTCGAACCTCAGAATCTACAATATCTGCAGTTGCCATTGAGTAATCTTTCTGCGAAGACATCTGCAAAAACATTTCATGAGCATAAGTAACAAACACCCCAACTTGTCGAAACCAACAACACTAGTAATGAAACCGAGAAACCAAAGTTCATTTTAGCAATATACTTGTTGACCCATAAAGGGATTTCCACCAGGGCCACCAACAGCAACTTGACCAATCTTTTTGCTGAACCCAAATCTCTCAATCATTTGTCGTGCCACACGAGACACCTGCATGAAATCATTAGATGCTCCAGTCGTCACATTCTCATTCCCAAAGATCACTTCCTCTGCAACCCTGACATAGCCAACACAAGAGAGAGAGAGAGATGGTTCAACACAATCAAACCCTTCTTTGTAAATTCAAAACCTGGCTTTTGTGATGAGGCCATAACTAACTTACCTTCCTCCAAGTGCAACAGCCATTTGATTCTCGAGGTAGCTCCTGCTGTACAATCCAGACTCAAGTCTTTCCTCGCTCGGCGCAAAAAAGGTGAGCCCACCAGCTTGGCCACGAGGAATGATAGAAATCTTGGCAACTGGATCATATTCCGGCATAAGAGCACCCACTAGAGCATGACCAGCCTCTGCAAATTCAAAATGCATATGAGAAAACAAAAACCCCGGCAGCTCCCAACATCTAGTTTGAAAGAATACTAACCATGGTATGCAACAAGTCTCTTCTTCTCATCAGAGACAACTGCATTCTTCTTCTCAGGTCCAGCAATGATCCTCTCAAGAGCATCAGAGATTTCATCCTTGCTTATCTCCTTAAGCTCACGCCTGGCCGCAAGAATAGCCGCTTCATTCATCAGGTTCTGTAAATCAGCACCCGTGAAACCGGGAGTCCTCCTCGCAACCTTGTCAAAGTCCACATCTTTACCAAGTGCCTTTCCCCTAGAGTGAACCTATAATAAAACCAAACCCCAAAGAGAAATAAGAATCTTGATTCTTCCAGAGAGACAACCAGTAAGCTTTTATAAACAGCTATGAAAAACCTGAAGAATCTTGACTCTTCCAGCCACATCAGGCCTATCTACAGTGACCTGCCGATCAAACCTTCCAGGCCTCAACAGCGCGGAATCGAGAACATCCGGCCTATTCGTGGCTGCCAATACAATCACACCAGAATTTCCAGAAAATCCATCCATCTCAGTAAGCAACTGATTAATGGTCTGTTCTCTCTCATCATTTCCTCCTCCCATCCCAGCTCCTCTCTGCCTCCCCACAGCATCAATCTCATCAATGAATACAATGCAAGGAGCTTTCGCCTTAGCCTTCTCAAACAAATCTCTAACTCTAGATGCACCAACACCCACAAAAAGCTCAACAAACTCTGAAGCCGCGCAGGAGAAGAATGGTACTCCTGCTTCTCCAGCCACTGCTCTAGCCAAGAGAGTCTTACCCGTACCAGGCGGTCCAACAAGCAAACACCCTTTAGGAATCTTGGCACCCAAGGCAGTGTACTTATCAGGGTTCTTCAAAAAATCCACAACTTCCTGTAACTCAAGCTTAGCTTGATCAGCCCCAGCAACATCTGCGAATGACACACCAGTCTCAGGTACTTCTTGAAATTTCGATTTGGAACGTCCAAAATCCATAGGACCACCCAAGCCTCCAGGACCACCTCCAGGACCTCCCTGAGCTCGCCTAAATAGCAAGAAGAGTCCACCAAAAGCCAAGAGCGGGAAAATCAAATTTCCAATAACAGTGAACAAATCATTGCCGGAAGATTCTCCCTCAGACACAGATATATCGACTCCGTTCATAGCCAAGATATCAATGAGGTCAGGGTCGTTAGGGACGACGACGGATGCACGACGGTTATCGACGGCAGTAAGCTGAAGAACAGAACCATCTTTGCTGAATCTAACTCTCTCCACTTTACCTCTCTTCACCGCGTTCAGAAACTCGCTGTATCGCCACTGTGATCCTTCTGGAAGATCCGATTTAGGACTAGGCGCCTTAAAGATCTCGTTCTGATTGAACAACGGCGACGTCGTCGAAGGCTTCACTGCTTGAGCTTCAACAACAACCGGCGGAGAAGGTGGTTCGTCCACTACAGCTAAAGCTCGTGGTGGAGACGACGAGGCAATCGAAGAGAAGAGAATAGCTGCTAAAGCTACTTGTGACGATAAAGGCGAATTGGGTTTTCCATTGGGCTGATTTTGTTCGTTTCGTAGAGATGATTGAGTGATTTGGTATTTGTATTTTCCATGGGAGACGAAGGAGAAAGGGAACGAAGGCTTTCTAGTGGTTTTAGGAGTGGGAGATGAAATTATGATATGGGATCCTAAGAAATTTGAAGCTGTGGCCGCCATTGCAGCTCTGTTTCTTCTCTTAGTCGAATTGAGTTAGAAGAAAGGAGATTTGGTTTCTTATTCTTCAATTTCTGAATTTGTAGGAATAAGAGATTGAACAGAAGCCATGTTTACAGGTTCGTCTACGTTTGCGTTCTCATATCCACTCGTAAACTGATCGCAAAATGCCACAAAAATCATTTTAAAGAAAATTAGGTGCAAAATTGAAAATTTCCATGTAATTTTGTAGAGCTGGGACATGTCGGTTTAGTTAATCTATACTATGAAAAAGTAGAGTTGCTCTCTCCCACAGCTTGCCACGTGGCATTCTCTTGAGGCGACACCTGTCATTTTTATTTTATTTAAAAAAAAAGAACCAAAAACAATTAAATAGAACCACCTATTTAATCTCTTCACCTCCTTCGTTCTAACATTCATCCGTTCCTGGCTATTTAGCTGATCCGAAACTCCGTTTCGTTCATTATTCTCAGCACTAATCCAATTTATCATTAGGTTCCTGGTCCTTTGGGTACTCTCTTTCTTTATCCAATCTCCTCCTCTCTCTTCTCTCTACAAAAAAAAAATAACGATTCAAGTTCTGTGAACAATGGCCTTATAGGTTTGAGAAATCACAGAGGAGAATATGGATTGAACTCGGGAGGCCAAACACGACGTCATTTACTGCTATTGCGATATATTGCATCGAATTTGTTTCGTCCCTTTACGCTGATTCCTTTGAAAATTTATCGGTCATCTATTTCAAATTAGGATTCGTTAAGATTCAAAGGTGTAATCGTGTCTCAATTTGATCCAATTTTTGCTTTATGACTCAAATTGCGAGATCGAGAAGGTATGTATAGTCAAATTGTTTGAGAATTTTGCTGTGTTTTTATTTGACAAAGATTCTAAGTTTCACTTAAGGATATACAGTATGATGGATTCATGGAGGATGTTGGGGTAGAGTTTTCATCCGCGAATCTGAAAGTTCAGAAATTTTGAAAGTTAAAGGTAATTTGCGATTGGATTTAAGTTTGATTCTCTCTCAGTCTCTCTGAGTTTTTTTAACAAATTCCAACGGCGTACATTGATGGAAGCAGCTATTCATAGAAGGGATAAGTTCGGTGTAAGAAGCTATGAGGTTGGAATTAATAGAACTGCTACCATCGAGACAATTGCCAATCTCTTGCAGGTTTGGTTTTTAGATTTTTTACTCTTGAGGTTGAAACTTTTCAGTTTTTTTGAAAAATGTGGTTACTAGAGTGACGTGGTTAGATTCTAATCGACTGTGAGTCATTCGACCTTTAAAGACTGCATTTTTAAAAACTCTTCAATGGACTATATTCACTCTTTATGTATATTTCAGTCAAAGAAGAGACACAAATTTGAGGTCAGTCTGAGCTATTCCTCGCATTACTAATGACACAAGATGGAAATTTAGTTTGCAAGGAAACAAAAATATGTGTCGTTAGTTCTTTGTTCTTTTTAAAAATAGTGTTTGAGGCTTAGTTATTTTGTTGCTTTGTTTCTTCAAAATCATCTAAAACAATGTTATATTGTTCTTAGTTATTCTCCCTCTAGCGTAATGATAGTTATATTGGTATCATAATGACAGTCAAACTGGTTCGTTTTGTTAATTTTTCTAACGTTTGGGATCCTAATTTGTTTGATTTTGGAATTAGAGGAGGTTGAGATAGACCGGTGGAACGAATTTGGCTTGGACTACGTGTTTGTCTAGGTGAATCCAGAGAAGGGATCGAAGAAAATTCGGGTTAAGTTCTTGGCGAGTGGAGCAACGTTTTCATTTTGAAATAGCGTATGTCATGGTTTCTCTAATATATTTATTGTGTGTTTATCATTGTCTACACTGATATTCAGCTTAAGACATTTTGGTGAATCATTTTAATAATATTGGTATCACCGGCATAATTCTTCATCTATTTTTCTCATTTTTTAATTCCTTGTTTTATTATGGAAAATATTATTAAACTTACTCTACCCTTAATATTTTATGATGTGAAGTTGTAGATATTTCTTGAATTTGATAAAAAAAATTCTTGAGATTTATAATAGGATAGAGTAAAATAATAACATGTCACATGGTTTAAATATGAATTACAGCTAAAAAACATTTAGGCTAAAGTTCGATTACATCTATAGTTCTCTTGAGATTCATAGAACAAACTAAAAAGAAAGATGTCCACATGATTTAAATAGATTCTACATAAACGTTTATTTGTTTATGTTTAGAAGAAATGTCAAAATTTGGGATAAGTTTCTCACTATTGTTATCTTCAATTTCAGTTTGGGATAAGTTTATTTTATTGTGTTTCCACAAAAACTAAAGTCAATAGAATAGAATAAAATTTAGTATAAGTTATATTAAAGAAAATCCGCGCGTCGCGCGGGTACTCACCTAGTTCGGTTAAAATAAAACTCTTTTGAACTCAAAACCTTTTATACGGTATATATAAAACTTAATTATGGACATATCTGTTTTTCTTTATGTTCTAGTTAAGTTTTTGTGTGAACCAATGTTAAAATCTACTATATGAAAGAGAAAGAGCAAGAGCATAACACATGTTATTTTCTTTTAAAAAGATCCTTCTAAAAATAAAATAAAATAATCTTCTTTTAACACATGTTATTGCAACATCAGCCAGTTTTCTAATCTAACCGGTCAGGCGTCGGTTACAACATGGCCACATCTGTGCAGCCCATAAAAATGATCTTCCTTACTCTTTGCATTATCACTATGCAATAAGATTTTTTTACTCAAACATTTTGATTTTTATATGTTAGAAATTATTCTTCAATTATTTTTCTGGAAGTGGGGATTCAAATATATATAGTATTAGACAAAACAAAAAACATATGCAGTAGTTAATGTTAATATTAAGAACAAAGAGGAATGTATGTACACAAGTTGGTTGTTATTTGATACAACAAGTAATAAATTTTAAATTTTACTTTTTATATCTTATGTAGCTTTATTCTGCTACATCACAATACAATACATAAAAGTATTTTTACCCAAAAAACATAAACCTATTTTATGACATAAAATTCTGCAAGTAAGTACTTATAATTTTTAAAATTATCATAGAATAGATCCGGATATTCAATTTTTTTTACGGATACCTAAAATTCGAATATCCAAAATTTTTGGATCCGGATCCGGATAACAAAATTATGGATTCGGATACTATGAAAATACCGGATATTCGATCCGTACCCACTCTAGCGGGTACTATCCTAGTTAAAAAAAAAAAAAAAAGTGATGATACAAAGTAGATTACGTACCAAGATACTTTATTTTCAGAGTGAACCGTTTGGATACAACTGGGGTACACCGTACACTTGCACATATAACTTGTGGAACATTGACACACAATGCTCTCTTGCTGTACTAAACGAACAAAACAGATGAACCTTAAGGTTTTTGTCTCTCACTTCCCTAACTGTTCTGTCCGAATGCATCTCAAATCTTTGTCAAAAGTAAAGACTTTCCCTGGCAATAATTTGGTAGATTTGGAGATTTCTCTGTACACAATCCTGGTGGAAACTATCTGTTCTGACCAAAGACTAAACTCCACAAGGTTCCCTTTCATCCACCTTATACTAACCGTCATGCCGCCCCGTGCCCTTAGCCCTTTCGCTATACCGTTAGGCCATTTATCGGTTGGAAGCGCCGGGAGCAAATACAGATCCGTTGGTGTGCTCTGTACTAACATTTCCGCTACCGCTGCTGAGAATCTGCCCAAGGTAACATTTTATTAGTTTATGACTAGTCATTAAATAATTTTAATTTGTTATCAGAACGGATGACTTATTGTAACGGTTTAAGTACGTTTGGAGTAAACTGCCTGACTTACCCAAAATTGGCATCGATCTGGAAGGGCGGGTGTGCAGTAAACAAGTTAGTATACAGTCCTCCTTTATAGTTACTTTCATGTAACGGATCCACAAGATCAAAAATATGTGAAACCATCCGATACGCGTGCTCGCTATTGTGAAGCCTTGCCCACAAGGCAGCTTTCCAGGTGGTTGACCAGCCTGGCCCTTCCTCTCCTGCGTAAATCAGTTGAATAAACCACATCAATGACATTGCGGAATGGGAATGGGAGAGAAGAAAGAATTACACCAACCTCTTTTGTTAAGAGAGACTGCCACAGCTTTTGCAAGTTCTGGAGACCTGTCAAGTGTGATTGTGTGACCTGGGAAGAGGCCAAAGAGATGTGAAACATGTCTATGATGTCCTTCTGGGTCCTCGAAGTCTTCTACCCATTCCATAATTGAACCATCCTTTGCTATTCTAGTGGGTGGAAGTTTTGCTTGAGCAGCAATGACTTTTCTGATAACAGTATCATTTGTTTTTCCCAAAACCTGTTGATAAACCAGAAGACAGAAGCTTAGTAATGAGATGATATGATTTATATTTGTTGCTTCATCGGTCTTGTTTACCTCTGAAGCAGAAACAATATCAGAGAAGACTTCCTTGACAATGGCAATGTCCATGGTTGATGAGTAGCTAACACTAGCGGGTTTGCCATTTGGAGCAGTAAACATATGCTCAGGGGAAGTCGATGGATTGGTCTGGAGATATCCGTCTTTACCTTTGATCAGCCAGTCCAAAAGAAATAAAGTACATCCTTCCAACAATGGATATCCCTTTTTTTTAAGAAATTCCTAGAAATGAATCAAGTAAATTAAGGTTGAAAGACATATATAGTACCAGTTAAAGAAAATGATTTGAAATCAGAATATATATTTTACCTTGTCCATTGTGTATGTATAATGCTCCCATGCATGAGTGCAGAGCCAAGCTCCACCCATAGGCCATAGGGCCCACACTGCCTCACCTTTATTTGGTGAAGTTTTTGCCCATATGTCTGATACATCATGTGCCACCCAACCACTTACTCCGTAGTTCACCTATATGATCATATAGATATATAGTGATGGAACACAAATTCATTGTAATAGGAAACAAGGATAAAAATCTTACTTGTGCTGTCTTGTGGCCATTTCTGGCTAAAGCATACATAAAATCAAACAAGGGTACCTGGCATTCCTGGATATTACCAGGAAGAGAATGCCAATAGTTCATCTGGAGATTAATGTTCAGGTGAGGAGCACCTCTGCAATACCACAAAAGAAGAAGTGGAGTCAGTGAAGATACAATATTGAATCTATGAAATTTCAAGTAAAGCTAAAACTCACTCCCATGCCGGATGAATGTCCTTGTTCCATATGCCCTGCAAGTTAGCCACCTGAGTTCCGGGTCTTGACGAAGATATAAGCAAGTACCGACCATATTGGAAAAGAAGTTCCACCAATGAGGGGTCATGATCCGTTTTAAATGATCGCACCCTTTCAGCAGTTGAAGCTGCTTGTTGCACAGTTTTATTTGCGGAAAGTTGAAAAGAGACCCGGTTGAAAAGTTTCTGATAGTCTCTCAAATGACGAGCGTAAAGATCAGAGTATGAGTATTTCTTGATTGAACTGATTATGTTGGCGCATTCCTTGGAAGGGTCTCTCTTAGAATCAACAGGCATAGTAAATGGCCCTTCAAAGTTAGATGAAGCCGCCAGAAGAAGAACAGCCCAGCCTGCTTTTTCAACACTTAGTTTCTTGCCACCTAAGGAAGAAAACACAGAGCCACCATTGCTGACTCTCACTTCAAGAATGGCAGCAAACTGCAATCCTTTATGATCATCATCATCATCATATGGTATATTTTTGCTCAAGTTCACATGAAGACGACAACTTCCCTGCATCAGAATCTGGTTCCCCTTGGGATTTTTCTCTGAATGATGATGCAATTCGCTGTCAAAAGACACCTTAAAAGACAGAGATCCCGGTTTGCTTGCTTCTATCTTGGCTACAATCACTTGATCCGGATTAGAAGCAAAAAATTCCCTCGAGAATTCCACAGCCCCAACCGAGTAGCTTACTTTAGCTACTGCTGTTTCCAAGTCCAGTTCACGGTGATAAGAGTCTTGAGTGTACTTACCATGTGAACTGTCAAACTCTAAATTCAAATCTCCCACTAGCTGGTAAACCTTTAGGGAGCCAAGAACAAATTAAAGGATTAGTATTTACACACATAATAAAGAACCATTGCACCAAAAGAATGAAACATACATCAGAACCCTTGTCTGTTAGTTTGACAGCTTCAGAAGTAGCTTCAGCATAGTTTCTTTCATCAACAAGCCTCCTAACTTCTTCTAATGCTTCTCGTGCATTCGGGTTTGTGTAGTCTCCTGGTACTCCACTCCATATTGTGTCCTCTATGTTTATGAATCAAAACCCACACACACACAAATACTCAGGCTTCCTTCATGAAACAGTTTAAAGAACACAAGTGCAGAAACAAGATTCAAAAAATGTAACTTTTTGTATCCTTTAACCATTCTTATATCATAACGAAAATATTATTATATTGCTCATAAACCATAATGCCGACATTCATTGTAAATTCATTTATTTAGCCGAGAAAACAAGAATATTGCATGCATGCATTTATATATATATTAGCTCAATCCTCAAAAATAAAATAAAAACGACAATGACGAGTCGCCGTTTAATATGTACCATTGATGTTGAGAGTCTCGGAGGAGACGCCGCCCCAGATCGTGGCTCCGAGACGACCATTACCGATGGGAATGGTGTCAGTCCAATTCCGAGAGGGTCCACCGAAGGTAATCTTCAGAGGCCTCGAGAGATCTTGGCCGTCCGATGAACGCCGCAATGGAGTTCTCCCTCCCTCGCCACTTGTTACATTAATACTCAGTAGAAGAAGCAGAAAAAAGCTGAAATGGACGAAGAAGCTTGACTTCTCCGCCATTGTTTCTCTGTGAACGTTGCTAAAACTGTGAAACAGAGATATTGTTTGCTCTTGAAATACCGCCAAAGATGTATTTCACTCTTTCCAAGATTATTCCATCTAAACTATGTTTGTATCTTATGGAAGCTAAACAAAAATCATTAATTAGATTTGTCTCAATTATTCACATGTTCATATCTATATATCAAACCACACATTTTTATAAGTAGTTATTATAAATAAATCCACTTTCAATTAAATGTCCTATTAGGCTAATAATTTGGTTTCTTACTAAAAAAATAGAGATATCGCAATGTTTCCAAAAGATGGATATCACTCCATCTAATTTTATACTACAATCAAAATCAGGAAAATTTAATTTTTTTATAAAAAAAAATCTGTTAAAAGTTAAAAATATGTTTGTATCTTATTGAAACCAAACTAAAATGATTAATTAGATTTGTCTCAATTATTCACATGTTCATCTCTATAAATAAAAAACATTAATTAGATTTGTCTCAATTATTCACATGTTCATATCTATGTATAAATCAAACCACAAATTTTTATACGTGTTTACTATGAATATACATTTCTTCCATTTTCAATTGAATGCCCTATTAGACTAATACTTTTGTTTCTTTTAGAAATTTATTTCTTTTGCGTATAATTAAAATTAAAAATAATATAAAATGTGATACCAATGCAATAGTCAACTCTTATATATTAAACCTGTAATCTATTTTTTTTTTTTTTTTTTTTTTTTTACAACACTCCCCTTCAAAGTGACAATATGACACTCAATATGAAAGAATGAATAATTACAAACCAACTTTTGAAGCATGACAACTCACTTATTATTGATGATCCCAGCTCAAATAAATACAGAAAAAGAATCGAACGTGTCGACTGCACCATATATGTCCATCCATAACGTGTTCAATACATCAACCTGTTCTTGGAACGAGCATGTAGAACCGACTGGCTCGAACCAGTTTTTGAATAAAGATTTTTTTTTTTTTTTTTTGAACATTTTCTTTAATATAATAGAGATTATTTTGTAACTTATAATTTTCTGATAACACTGGAACCATCAAGCTACTCTTTGATAATCTTGCCATGCAGATAATAGGCCATACCGCTTCTGGGTTAGCACCAAAAGAGAATGATAAGGTTTGTTTTTATATTCTTCAGATGTACGAACGTAAATTTGAGCTCCATATTTCTGTTAATTGTTAATCTAACTATGAACATTTACTATTGTAGATTCAAGAGTGTGATTTGGTTCCACATGCCATCAATAATGTTGTTGGGAAGCATTTTGATAAAGATTGCTATATTGAGACCTATATTGTTACAGGACATGATCAACCAATCTTCTTAGGCTTATAGTACCAGAAAAATCCAAAGAAAGTACAAGATACACCTTGAGCTAAAGAAACAAATTGCCCCTATGAATTATGTGCTACTTATTATACTTCACGAAATGAAATGATTTCAGAATACAAGAGAACAAATGGGGAAAGAACAAACAAGACAAACAAAACAGAGAGATCAGGAAACCTACAAGCCAATCTGACGTGATGTCACAGCTCACATGCCTTCTTCCTTCTCTACTTCTATACCTTGAACAAATAAAGCATTTATATATGTCTCCTTAACTTAATGTGCATGAAAAATAGTACCCAACATACTCGAAGCATAGTTTTCAACAATGCGCTGCAACAGTAATACTAACAGATCCACGAATTAAAGAAGCAGACATTTCAAAAAAAAAAAATAAAAAAATAAAAAAAAAAAAAAATAATAAAGAAGCAGACATTTCAAAGTTAGCTTCAATTCATGTAGATACCAGTCTCAGCCAATTATACATCCGACAAAAGTTTCAGGCTGAAGACCCATATATGTTGCCTTTATTTGAGAATCACGAAATGCCACTTTAATAAATTGAACGAGGATTGTCAACCACTCTTACCATAAGCGAATGGAGTTGAAGGATGATACCAAGAACCAATCCTATGAAACCTATCTATGCTTATATTTGATATTTCTCAATAGTGAGAGACAGAGATGTGTACCTTGTGTAGACTCCCGTAGTGGTATCTCCATAAATTTTGTTGCTCCTTTAGAATTAGCGAATCTATGGCACCAGAACACATTTGCAGTATCTAATGAGATGAAATCAACTATAGAACGCCAAGAAAACACCAGAAGAATCATTTTCTCAAGTACAAAATTGTGACTGATAATAGTAGATGTCTTTGCACATGAGTTGAGGATAACAGTCTCTGCCGGAACATTATTTGTAAAGAAGATATACAGAATCTTTTTTGTCTCTATTTTCCATGTATGCTAACTACAAGTGTAAACAGTAAGAGATTGGACAAAAATAGATTCGAATCTTCCTACTACCTCTAGGAAGTGTCCCTATACTAATAGCTATATGTACATACAACAGAACTATAATTTAACTGCAAAACTGAGACCTCGTTTTAAGCCATATATCTAAGGTTGAGAAGAGATAACAACAGAACCTGCCATAGAATAAAGAGGCCTTTGTCAGCTAATCACCAACAGACTAAATACTACCAATATATATATATAGACATTGCCAATATCAGGTCTGAACTATGTCACGAGAGGAGAGGTAGAAGAATCCACTGAGTCATTTTCAATTCACAAACAATTTTATCAAATACAGAGCTTGATTCCCAGTTTCAGTAAACTACAAGCAGCTGAAACAGAATCTTGACCTAATATAAATTAAGCAAAAGCACTTCCTACAAATACTATGTTTCAAATAGCATAACTAGATGAAATGCAAGGTTGGTTCTTAACTATATGAATATATCAGTGTTGTTTTCACGTTCAAATATGAGGAAAACAGCTAAGAAAAGAGCATCTGTCTGTCAAAACCAGGGGAAGAAATTTCAAGTTCTTCTGGTATAGGTTAAGAGACTTACTTGCAACAGAAATCTCCAGTGAGCTGTATAGCACTATATTACGGGTTGAAGAAAGTTGAGCCTTCCATGTTGATAGAAATAAGAACCAATATACCCGTGATTATACCAAACCACAGTAATGCTAACCCTGAAATTAGGATGTTTTACGGTTTCAGGTCAAGAAAGCATTTAAGGATATTATTGTAAGAAACTGAGCCTCGCGCGGTATACCTCCCTCATCGCCAGTGCCTCTACCAGAACTTGCAGCTAACAATTCTGATTCTGATACATCTGTGTTTCTTTCAGACCCATTACTAGTATCTTCAGGTTGAGATCTTGAGTCCAACCCAGCCTTAGAGTGTACTGGTGCCCCAAGTGAGTCACCACCAGAAAGTTTATTGTCTCCAGCATCAGATGAAACTATGCCTTGAAACTCCTCACTCACAATCAATGCAGACAACACGTTCATAAATGACTCTTGACCACTATCATCTGAAGAAACCTTTTCATTCCGTACAAATGAGCCAAGTTCTTCTGAATCATACATTTCATCATCAGAAGCATCTGCATCAATGGCTTTGACATTGGTCCTGTCATCTTCTTCCTCCTCCACATATGCTTTGTATGTAAGCCGTAGCAGTATTTCACCCGCAGATCCCTTTCCAAACAAACTCCAACCACCACGCAAAACCACAATTCTGTCTGTTGGAACCGTATCTTGCAGAAATCTGAGATCAACCTGGACATATAACTAAGTAATAAGGCTATGCAGATGGCAACTTAGATATCCAGCACCCCTTCACCTTCTTAATAAGACTACAGAATGTTCATTCCTCAAGCAATCATTACAGAGATTCTCAGAATATTATGTTATCCGACCAATGCTTATTAATATTCATTCTAAAGACTACAAAAAAATGCACTAAGAAATATGATTTACCTCTCCAGTACCAATAGCCATATCAGCAAACCCAAGGCGATCATTGACCTCAATTTGTAATACTTGCTCTCTAGGATTTGAAACAAGGAATTGAAAGTCCTGCAAAGATTAAGAATACACATTTTTCCTATTACGTTTCAAAACCTTAATTAATCATAATTCACCACCAGAATACGAATGATCCATCCAAAGCAGTTCACCTGATTCCAGATTGGCTGACCAGGAGCCCCAATGACAGTAGTTTGACTGTTCCTTTTACTACGGATAACTTGATCCCCTAACCTGAGAATCGCATATGGATCTGTTTTACCTGTTACCAATTATCAAAGAAAATGAAAGATCTCACCAATAGACCCATTAAGTACAGCTACTTTGTTCCCAAGGAACTCGAATGAACTTGCGCAAAGAGACTAATACTTAACCAATAGATAGTCTGTCTATTCCATTTCCATTTATCCAACTATGAAGGAAACTGTAGCTTTACCAGAAAACATGTATCGAAGTTTCTGGGCGTCTACAAGAGTAACAGATAGTTCCCCGACAAAATCCGTATTGCCTTCCTGCACTTCTCCTGATTTTAGGTCTTCTGAAACAGGTCCAACAGCTTTTCCTTTCTGAAAATCCAAGACAATTTTCTTTGGTCGAACAAATAATCGAGGCAAATCCTCCGTCAGCAGTTTGGTCAAGAACCTGCAAGAGAAAATGCTCAAAACATCAAGGACCTTGAATACTCAACAGTAAACAAAATGGAATACTGGTATCTAATCAGAACATAGCAGTTAGATAAATTACAGTACATCATCTAAGCAACCAAAGTGGCCTTTCTATGCACTAGGTCCATGTTATTAAACATTGACATGAACAACTTTTCCAACAAGAGAATTTGTGAAGTAACAGCCACAACAGAACTTACATTGATAAAACAGGAATTCCTGAATTCACCATCCAAACCATTCATGACAAAAAGAAAATAGAATGTGTGAGTTGCGGCAAAAGCAAAAGCTAAATGTTCTTTCATTAAAGCAATCTTTGATAACTTAACATTCCTACAGTCTAGTTAACAGTTTAAAAATTCACTATATAGTGGGAATGCAACAGAAGACCAAGACTAAACGCATACCCATTAGATTAAACAATCTGAATGCTGCAAGTTGAAATGTGACCTTTGGAAGGGATACAAACGAACATGATACAGCTCCCACCCAAGGCTGTGTCGGTACCAATCTTAGTTTGACCCAAAGCTCACCATCAATGTCAAAATCACGGACACCAACTGGAACAACTATCGGAATAACACCGAATTTCAAAGAGAGCATTAACAACATGCGGGCACCACCAGTATACCGAAGGCCAATTTGGTACCTATAACAGGAAAGAGTAACCTAGAATTGAGCAGCTGAAGACAGTTCCCTTAAAGATGTACATAACTTATGCTCATGAAAGGTCACTCTGCATAGTAAGATTAGTCGACTGAAAGGAAAACGTCAATATTCAACTGGAAACTAAATATAAACGTACTGCAAGTCATTGGCACGGCGAGATGTCTTCCTCTCAACATTTCTAACAGACAAAGGCTCATCCCCTAAAGAAAACTGCTTAATTTCAACTCTCTGCACATAATCTGGTTTCTTCAAGTCATCAATCACAGGCTGCAACAAACCAACGAGCCAATTCTCAATCCCAGCTCTATACACTTTCCATAGCTTCCCTAAAACCATGTTGACCCACTCAACCGACTCTTTCCTTTGCAAATCTTTCTCTAGGAACAAGGAGAAGCTGGTAGGAACTTGTGGCCATGGCCCTAGTCCTCGTTGGCTTCCATCTCCACTTGTTTCTCTCTGCCTCTTTCTCCATGTCCATAGCTTATCAAAAGCAACACCAACGAAAAAGAAGAAGACGAATAAACCAATCACAGTACGATTGATGGGTGGAGACGGAATAGGATGGATTACACCCAACTGGGTCCTAAGCTTATCCACTATCGGATCTTCCCTAAAACTACTGAAATTGTTTTGGTCGTCCTCAACTACGGACTCTTGCAAAGTTTCATCGCCTTTGAATTCGTTCGAAAACCTAGAAAAAACAAACCTTGTTGCAGCATTTCTACTAAAATCCGTCAATCTCAGGTTCTTCTTCGCATCCCCGCGAATTCCGCAGGAAATTAACCGAAAGTTGGAAAATTTAAAGTTCCGACGCCTTGTAAACCCATCTCTGAACACAACGGCACCATGGTCATGAGAGCATGGACAGAGCAGAGGACGAGACACATAAACAGGTAATCGGAAATTAAAACTCGAATAACAATAAGAAGAAGAAGAAAAAGAAGAAGAAGATTGTGGAATCATCTATGGGATCGTATTAACTGAAAACTCCAACGGTAAGCCGAACGAAGAAGGAGAAAAAGAAACGCATATCCGCCGGAATCACAAATGTCGGAAAATAACCGTCCTCTCTAAATCTGTAGAAACTAAACAAAGTTTATAAAAGTGGGACACTGAAGAAGAAGAAAAGTTCATAATCATCTTTTGCTCTCCAAAGAAAGGTCACAGAAACTGTCCGACACGTGGATCGATGCCTCTCTACGGCTATTTAAAAATAAAATAAAAAAAAAGTAAACCGCGGTTCAATTTAAGTCAGACTTTTACTAAACCAAAACTAACCAAGAGGTAAGTCCAAACGTTCGACATGGCCTAACAACGTGTAATCAAATAATTATAGATTCGTTTAATGGTCCTTTAAAATTTGAATAATTATAAACTGACCTTGGAAGTAGTTGCAGACTTAGCAGTACCTTAAAGTTTTGCTTTACATATTATACATGGGCAACTCTGGTCGGATTATGAAGTCTTGATATCTCAAGTAATGTGGTACTTTAGATTCATTATAGGAAGTTTCCGTTATCGCTGTGTCGTTTTGCACAATTTCCACGGTAATTATCTGTCGAAGGTTATCTGGAAGTATTAGAGGTTATGCATAACAAGTGTATTGGTCTTTTCTCGAGTTTTATCATCTTTGTCTTGTTTTAGTTTAGGATTCTGAATTTTTTTTAGTCTCTAGAAACATTATGTTGTCCGCTGGATTAGTTATTGGGGAAGTGGTAATCCACCGTTCTCCTTTTTTTTCGGCTAAAACTGATGATGATTGTAATATTCTTTCGTTTCATCGGTAATATATCGTTCGATTAAAAAAAAAAAAAAATATGACCTTGGAAAACTCAATTTGAATCTATTTTTGTTTATTTCTCAGTCGTGGGTAATGCATGGTTTCACTTGAACACCTTGCTTGATCTTCCATTACAGTTGCTTCATCTCAAGCAAATTCATTGCTTACTCCTCACTTCTCCAATCTTCTATACCCGCCGCGATTTTTTTTTTCTCCCGTCTTCTCCGCCGCTGCACCGCCGCTGCACCGCCGCTACTCAATTCCGTTACGCTTGTCGTTTGTTATCTCAAATCCAAACTCCCAGCATTCAACTATGGGCCACTTCTCCGGCGGGATTACTCCCCACCGTCGGTTATCGTTTCTTGCTTATCTTCATATGAGGCGGTTTTCAAACTGAGAGAAACGAATCCGTTTCAGTTTCATGCTCATATCGTGAAATTCGGGTTGGATTCGGATCTTTTTGTGAGCAATTCGTTGATTTCGGGTTATTCTAATTGTGGGTTATTCGAGTTTTTGATGGAACTGAAGATAAGGACGTTGTTTCTTGGACTGCTATGATTGATGGGTCTGTGAGGAACGGTTCTGTTTCAGAAGCAATTACGTATTTCGTGGAGATGAAGAAGACTGTACTTGCAGCTAATGAAATGACTGTTTTTAGCGTCTTGATCGCTGCAGCGAAAGCTGAAGATGTTCGATTTGGGAGAAGCATTCATGGGTTTTACTTAGAAACGGGAAGAGTGAAATGTGATGTGTTTATAGGAAGTTCTCTGGTAGACATGTATGGAAAATGTGGTTGTTATGATGATGCACATAAAGTGTTCGATGAAATGCCCAGCAGAAACGTGGTTACTTGGACTGCTTTGATTGCTGGATACGTTCAAAGTCGCTGCTTTGATAAAGGGTTGTTGGTTTTCGAGGAGATGTCACAAAGTAATGTTACGCCTAATGAGAAGACTCTAAGTAGTGTTCTTTCGGCCTGCGCTCATGTAGGGGCACTTCACCAAGGAAGAAGGGTGCATTGTTTTATGATTAAGAATTTGATTGTGATAAACACTACAATGGGAACAACAATGATTGATTTTTATGTCAAGTGTGGGTGTTTAGAGGAAGCTATATTGGTTTTCGAGAGACTTCCTGAGAAAAATGTGTATACTTGGACCGCAATGATTAATGAATTTGCAGCACACGGATGTGCAAGAGGCGCAGTTGATTACTTTGAGAACATGTTAAGGAGTCATGTTTCACCAAATGAAGTTACTTTCATTGCTGTTTTAAGCGCCTGTGCTCATGGAGGCCTTGTGGAAGAGGGTCGAAGGCTTTTCCTGAGGATGAAGGAACGTTTCAATTTGGAGCCAAATGCGGATCATTATGCGTGTATGGTTGATTTATTAGGTAGAAAAGGTTTGCTAGAAGAGGCAAAGGATTTGATAGAGAGAATGCCAATGGAGCCAACAAATGATTTGATAGAGAGAATGTCAATGCGGATCATTATGCGTGTATGGTTTATTTATTAGGTAGAAAAGGTTTGCTAGAAGAGGCAAATGATTTGATAGAGAGAATGCCGATGGAGCCAACAAATGCGGTTTGGGGAGCTCTGTTCGGTCTTGTTTGATACACAAAGGCACAAAGCCAATGAGTTAGGTAAATACGCAGCCTCCCGAGTGATCAAGCTGCAACCTAGTCACAGCGGGAGATACACGCTCTTGGCTAATTTGTACTCGGAATCCCAAAACTGGGATGAAGTCGCTCGGGTAAGAAAGCAAATGAAAGATCAACAGATGGTGAAATCGCCGGGATGTAGCTGGATCGAAGTGAAAGGTAAGCTTCATGAATTCATAGCTTTCGATGATTAAATACGCCCTGATGATTTGTACAAGACTCTTCTTGACAACGTTGGAGTGCAAAATGAGATTGCCAGATGAATTGGAAGATTTGACTGCTCAAATCTTGACTCGGACCTTTCCATTTTCCTCATAAGCCTTCTCGGAAACTATCCATAAACCTCCAGTTAGATCCTCCTCTAGTCTTCAACCTCTCGGCTAATTTCTCTGCTATCTCAAGATGCAATACTACAGGCTTCTTCTTCTCTTCTGAATATCTACAAGACAGACTCTTGTTTACAACTTTAACCTCAGCAGTTGTGTGTTGTTCATTCTCACATCTGGATTTGAGTGCTTGAACTGCGATTTCTGGAGGGATCTTAGGGTTTCTGGCGAGATGTTTGCAGGTCTCTGTTGTTAGTTTCTTGTAGTTGAGACATCGGCATATCTTTGTTCGATCTTGGGGTGTTAGATTCGGATGAGACTGTACAACAACCAACAAAAAAAAAAAAAGCAAAAAACATTAAGGACTCAACTATTTGATCAGGTTCCAAACTTCCAATTCCAAAGTCACAACTGTAATTTAAACAAAAATATATATATTTTTCTAGAAGAAAATACCGATATCATTGTTCCAATAATTTTTCAAAACTTTTTAACTATTTGAATTCTAATAAAACGGATGAATAGGAAAAAAACCTTTTTGTATAGGAATAATACTTGGTTTTACATGTTTGAAAGTGTAATTGATCGTACCTTACCAAAAATAATACTTTTTGAGGTTATAGATATTTGGATTAATAGTGACTAAAAAACAAAATGAAACATACAGTAGACTTGTGGGCAATCTGACATGAAACCCCACGGCAGTAACAAGACAGAGTGAAGAATCTAAAGATGACAATACATTGTGTATATGCGTAAAGCCAAAATGCATTAGATTCTTCACATATATATATATATATACCATTAATTATACACAAAAACTAATGGTGTATCGTCGTCATCTATACATAAAAGAATAAAAGAATCTCAAACTTCAAATCTTCATGTTGAATAAAAGAATAGTTGACTCTTTTCCATCTCTTCATAAATATTATAAAGCCAAAATGCATTAAAAATAAAATGGTATTGAAATCTGTCTGGCACTTGTCATTTTCTGTATTTCCAAATCCAATATAAATTTATAAGAAAATATTATTCTCTTTATTTTTGTCTCATTTTTGTAGAAAAAAAAAACATTTTTTGGCCTCAATTAGTTGGTGAAGAAATTCAAGAAACAAAAAAAAAATGAAATATCGATAAATTTTTTTAAAAAAACACTGACCTGTAGATAGATGTCAATGGCTCTGTAAACTCCATCAAACCAATCTCTAGCTGAATGTGGCAAACTCTCTGCAACACCAAGAAACTTGGAGACTTTCAAATTCTGATCTGGAGATATCTCTCTCAAATACTTATCTATCAATTTCCCAATTTCTTTCATATTCTTCTCTCTTGATTCTTCGTCTGTCTTCTTCACGAACACTTTCAGTAATCTTATCACAAGATCCACATTGTAGAAACCGTTCTCTCTGCTTCCTCCTGCAGGTATCAGAAGATCATCAAGTGTTGCTTGTTCCAACATTTCTCCTATTAGGGTTTCTAAACCTATTCTTGACTCTCTACTTAGGCTAAAACTGGATAAAACCCGAAGAACCCAGAAGAGTTTCCTGCAAGAAAACGCAGCTTTCCCCGCTAAAATCACTCCTTTTACAGCTGTATCAGCTAACTCGGAGTACTCAAGCTTGTTCCTCATAAGCTCTGTAGTAGTTCTTGATTTGGCTTGGAGTTTTGTCTTGAGATAATGGAGGATAAATCTGGTTAGCACTAAGCTTTTTATATTGGTTTTGTAAGCTTCAATGATCTTAATTAGCTTCAAGATGATCTGCGGGGAGAGACTCGACATATCTTCGAACCACCACTCGTTGCTTCTTCCGCAAGGAACAGACCGTGAAATATACTTTTTATCTGATTCCGGCGTGTTCTTGGTAGTCTCCGTAGAAAGTGAGGAGGCGAAGGAAGAGAGTGAAGAAGAAGAAAATGTCTCTGAACTCCGAGAGATTTTAGTCAAAGCTGCGAAGATGAGCTTATCAACGAGACCGTACGAATCAGCTTGGAGGAAAACTTGCTCGCAGTTCTTGAGACACAAAACGATGTCGTTCCAAGAACCGTAGAACACTTCTTCGAGAAACTTCTCGGTCTGAAGGAAGAGATTAGCGAAACAGGACTTCTCCGACATGGCTAGAAAAACAGAGCAGCAGTACAAAGTGGAGACATTTAAGACATCGATTGAGATTTCTCCGTTGTTGTAACAGAACCTTGAAACCAGCTCAAACCCATCTGGTCCACCTGGAAAGTCATCAATCTCGATAGTTATGTTCTCTGGAGATTTCGTTTTCTTCTTTCTCTTCTTTTTGTTCTGTTTTATCATCTTTCTCAAGCTTCCAGAGTACTTTGAGATCACATCCTAAAACAGAGCACAGAAGAGAAATAAGAACAGAGCACAGAGAGAAATAAGAAACAGAGCATCACCAAAATTGTGAAATTTGAATCGATTATTATTAGGTTTGGTTCTTTACCTGATTGAGGAAGAATGTGTATTGGCCACTGAGAATTATTTTAAGATCGTAGAGAGGAGACATTGCATCGAGCTATGAAGCCTATAATGAATCTTGTGACTTGAATGCTTTTTATTTTCTTCTTCCTCTGTTTTTCTTTTGGATTGTATAGAGCAATAATTATAGTGGCCACATGGAAATGAGTAGATGTGCCGATATATAGTGTTTCATTTGTCTTTATTTACACCAATATAAAATACATACTCATAAAATAAAATAAAATCTAAATTTTATAGAGAAATTAGAGGGAAGTAAGACAAATTTTTTATTTAAAAACAAATTATAGAAAACCACATAAATTTCAAATTATAGAAAACCACATAAATTTCAAATTAGTTTGTCTTGTTATGTTGTTTTTACCCTTGAAAGAGTGCTGTTGAATTTTGATTCCTATTTTCTTTGAGAAGAATTGACTTTAAGATTTCAAAGGATTCTTAATCTTTTCTTATCTAGTTGCACATTTTTCATGGTACTAAGCTACTGTCTTTTCAAGAAAGAATATATACTAGTGTTTTACTGTTAAGTGTAAAGTTTGTGTATTCGATTCATATTTTAGGATATATTTCAAATTCATACTCTACTTTATTTTACATGGACTTTCAAACATGAATACATAATATATAAACTTCCAATCATTTGAAAAGTCACTAGATCAATCAATCACATTCACCTCAATGTTAACTTAACATTTTATATATTACTTCAGTCACTTTTCTTTTCTTTTTACTTTTTACTGTTATTCTGTTGTAGATGGATGCATGTGAATTTGTGGGGTCTGCCTATACTGAAAAGAATTTTTTTCTGTTTATAAGTGCGAGTCCACGACGAGTTTTTTTCATCGTATATCCAAAATCCGACCATGAATTTAACAATTTAATGATATATAAAAAATAAAAAATATCTCCCCGTCCCCGCAACAGCAAAAGCCCAAATTCTTTCTTATCTTCTCTTAATTTTGGGAAACTATAGTATCCACAAAAATCTTCGGTATAATAATTAATAAATAATACAGCGATGAAATGATTGGCAATGAACAAAAACAAAAAGACATTAAGAAAAATCACAAAAAGAAAAACCAAAGACAACGAAAATTAGCTCAAAAGACAACTCACACACAATTAAATTTGCAAATAACATCGCTTACCATATTATAGCTGTTTTAATATACTAAGCATCACGATAATTATCCATTTAAGAAAATGATATCATGGGATATTCTTATAACATAATAATAAAACCAAAACAAATTGAAAATCCATAGCCATTTCAAGTACCAAAAAGACTTTTACTTTCACACAATAAATGAGAAAAAAAGTCGACATTGTACCATTTGTAGAAAAGTAAGTCGATAGAACAGATGAGAAACTAAAACCCTAACACTTTTGAGCAATCTCTCAGTTACGGTATCTGCTTCCACGTTCACGACCGTAGTCTCTGTCTCTGTCTCTGTCCCGATCATGGTCATAGTCATAGTCACGCTCCTTGCCTCTTTCCCTCTCTCGGCTTCTGCTTCTGCTTCTGCGTCTATCCTTATCATAGTGATGATCTCTATGTTTGTCGCCACGGTCTCTTTGCCTGTCTCTGCTTCGCTCTCTTCCATCTCTATCAACACCTGCCACATTGATATACACCAAACTGGATCATGAATTTTTTTTCTGTGGAATGCAGCAACAAACATCTTTTAACCTTTGTTATCTTCTTCTCATATATATTCACTTGAAAAAAAGAGAACTCTAACAAGAAACAAGAAGCACCAGTGTTTACAAGGAGTAATTTTAAATTCACTCAAGGATTGGGGTTTATAGGCAAATTAGCTGCAAGCTTAATGTGAAATTTCTAACAAATCTCTTGAGTATATATTTCTAGATACAAAAATAAACTTATTTTGAGGTTTATTTTGACTACAGCCACTCGATCGAGCCAGATAAATGGAAGAAAGGTTCTGTTCTTATGGAAATAGTTAAAAAATTAACAGAAATTACCTAGCTCCTCAACTTCCCACCCAGCACGACCAGCAGCAACAGCAGGTCTGGTGTCAGCTTGGTGTGTTTTAACACGGTATTTTTTCTTCAGATTCCCAAACTCATCATACATTTCACCATCATCCTGAAATATTTATGACATATAAGTTAAATACCAAAAAACTGAGAACTCATCTGTCCTGCAACAAAATTAAATATTGAAAAAGCATCTATTTTACTTCTTCAGCCTCACGCCTGCGTCTCTTTGTTTCCTCTAATTCTTGTTCATCCAATTCCTTGTAACCACCACCACGACCTCCCCTATTTAGAGAAAATAATAAATAAGCACTGGTCTTTTAAGTGAACAATGACCACTCAAGCTGAAACAGTAAGGTTTCTTAAAGCAACTCTAGTTTGGCAAGAATAAAACATTAAAGTGAGATACAGTATATCAATTGTCAAAAAACACATTCTGATGAAGCAAAATACTTTCTCATACTGAACATAGTGGCAAAGAGAGCCCTCGTTCATATTGCATAAGAATAAGAAATACCCTGCAGACAGCAAAACTACGAATATAGAGCAGAAAAACTATATAATCTCTCCTAAATTCACCGCAAAATCATTTATAATCCTAAACTCAAATATAGCAAAAAGCAATCTTATCATTGGCATTTAGTCATACCTCACACCACCTTCATTCTGACCAGGTTTATTGGTGTTGCAGATATTACATTTCAAACGCTTAGCCCAGTTGACATTGCCACACCTGAAAATTAAAGAATTAGAACAAACAGAAAAAGTTGCTTTTGGATTTCTGCTCGCTTAAAGACCAAAGAAAATGAACACCAAAGACTGGAACCAGAGCATATATACCCTCAACACAAGCATGCATACTGCGTAAGAACCCATATGCATTCACACAGAGCAGCCTCTTAGTTAAGCAAGTAGAATACATATAGCATAACTTGCATTTAATTTTAAACATACATGCCTCTTCACAAATATAACTTCCTAGAAAGAATCAAAAAATGAGTACCAGTTCAAAACTACCCATGTCTCACAGTCCATTTTTTCAGTTGAACAGCCATATGAAGGAGAGTTACAAAATTTGAATCAAGATTCAGAAAAGTAAGAAAGAACATGGTGCCTCCACACATTCTTTGTGCCAGTTTCAGTGACACAGCAGAGTGAGTGATCATCTAAGTGAAGAGTCAACTAACATCACTAAAAAACATTAATATACAAGCTATATTCCACTCCCATACATCCAAAAAAATAATTTTATATCGAGCAAAGCCATATGCCATCTGAAAGTTTTCTTTTGCTAATGATTAAGTATAAATAGTCTATTGCCAAGCGTTCTAATCAAACATCAAACGCTCATTATCCTGTGAAACTAAACAAACTATTATCCCAAACTTAATTGGAATGCTTACATTGGACAAGACCAATCATTTGGACCAAAAAGACCAGTAGGAGCACCACTGGGCTGCTTCCCCGGTGGCCCACCATCAGCACCTCCACCTCGACCCCTTCCACGACCACCAGCCCCCATGCTGCCACCAGACGCACCAGCTGGTCTGGCAGTTCCACAGCGGTTGCAAACCCCACGGAACGCAAAATTCACATTTGTACAACTGCCAATAGAAGAGTATGAGAACACTACTGCTAAAAACTATGAAATAAGAAAAAGCTGCCAATTCAACGGAAACAAGAGCTAGATGAAGCTCCTCACCGATATCACATCACAGACCTTGTATTTGGGCACATCCAGTCACCGTCTTGCTGCCATGGCTTTGCCGAAGAATCAGGCTGACCTCTCCCCCTTCCAGCAGCTCCATTTGTTTCTTTAGCACCTCCATCAAACCCAACAAACTCAACTGAATCTCCAGCGCTTTTATTCTTGGACTCGGCCATAAAAACTCCAATGGTGTTTCCATGGAAATCTTTGTTATTGAACCATTCCACAGCAGCCAAAGCAGCATGCGGGTCCTCATAGGTAACAGTAGCATCTCCCTTGGGCTCATCAGTCTCTTTGTCTCGGTAGAGCCACACCTTAGGAGTACCAGTTCGTTTGTCTCTCTACAAACCATACAGAGGAAAAGTAAGAAACTCGAAACCTCTGTGAATAAAAAGATTGCAATGACGTCAAATAAAAAGCAACAATTAGTACCTGGCCAATACCATACCTTAAGCAACCCAATGGTTCCAAAATATTCAGCCAACATATTCTCATCAGTGCCTAAAGGGAGATTAGAAACGTAGACTGATCCGTTAGTAGGAGCTCCTTTAGATGAATATCCAGCCATCGTAATCCAATTTCATCAAAACAAAGCCCTTGACGAATCTGTAAATGACAATCCCACGACTTCATCATGAACACATATATACATATATAATTCACAATACTGACACAGATAGAGACTAATTAAGAATCGTTAAGTCACATTAACAATCATGGAACTCGGAGATGTGAGATCGATAAGAAACTTTTGAGCTCAAAAACAAGTAAAACAAAAAGAAGAGATGCCATTTTCGATCAAGCATAACGCAACGCAACGAAACGAGAGAGGGGAAAAGAAGATGATGAAAAAAGAGAAGGAGGAGAGAGATACTGACCGGCGATGAGGATCCAGCGGCGAAGGAGAGAGGTCGTCGGTTTAGGGTTTGAGAGTGCGTCGAGTGAGAGAGAATAAAGAGATTGATTTCGAGGGCACTTAAGGGGTAACCTCAATTGTTTGGTCATTTATTTGACTATTAAAAAAAAAAAAACAAATTGTACTCTTCTTCTTTTTTTTTTTTTTTTTTTTTTTTTTTTTTTTGTTCTTATGAGAGAAACAAACAAACGATTGGTAAGATATATAGCTTTGCAAATACTCCTATTGCGATTACAAACCACATATGATTACACCAACGGCAAAAGGTGTGTACTCACATTTAAAAATCTATTGACAACAAAACCATAAGAAATAAAGTTTAACATAAAAGCTTACTAAACAAAAAAATTATATATAAGAGGACATTCCAAGAGGCTATATGACATCTTCATGAGCAGATGAGAGTATGTGAACTAAGATTAATTTCTCGAGAAGCTTCACAAAATGGAGAATTCGACATTGCCAAGATTAAGCAGATCGAAATAATATTCCTTATCACTGAAAATATGCCAAAAAGAGTAATTAGAAGAAGAGATTTTTAGAAGAATGGGCATGTTTCAGGTTTTTTTATTAAGGTAAACTAGATTTGTACCCGCGGTATACCGCGGGTCAATTATTTGGATATAAATTATATTTGTTTTTATTTTTTATTTTTAATAAATATTTTTATTTTGTTTGTATAATTTTAACTTGATTTTTTATAATTTTTATAAATATTTTTATTTCTGTTAATATTTGTAATTTTTTATTTATTTTTTATAATATATCTAACGTGCTTTCAACATCAAATTATTTTATTTATCTGTAACAATAGCAAATTTCTGTTATTTGAATCAAACATACGCCAAATGAATGATGTTTTATACTCTCATTCAAACAATTTAGACCAAATCGTACCGAATTAAATATTAAATTAATCTGAACTAAAAAAAATAATAATACAATTATCAAGCATATGTAATTGTCAGTCATATCTAAATCCATTTTAATATTTAGTAATTAGTTCTAATATTGAAAATATTAATTATACTTATTATATATTTTATGACCAGTTCTCCTTGTCTTAAACCTTTCCATTTTAGGACAAAAACCCCGTATTGTCCCGTAGTTGTCGGAAACTTTCCATCATATAGCCGATCATTGTTATATAATTATCCATTTCAGATTGATTATTTTAAAATTTTTAGTCTATTTGTATTTAAAATAACTTTTATATAATATTATTTTGAACCATTGTCCAAAATTTTAATCAATGTGAGATGTTGAACACACTTTTTTTTCTTCTTTAATTGAGTAATATATGTCCGTTTTTTAAATTTTGAATCACAATATATGGAGGAAAAATTTATTTTTTTATTAATTATATGTATGATATAATAATTTTAAATAAATTAAAAATAAGATCTAACAAATGTGATAGAAGAATCATAATTCATAGTATTAATATTGAAACATTAGATAAGGAAATAAATGATAAAGAGGAGAAAGAAAAATATGCAAATAAAGTATTTAATTTAATTTTGGTGGAATTAATATTTCCTTTTATGGGTGTTTGGATATATGATTAGCCATAAACTTTTTAATTTTATACTTATAGAAACACTCTATAAGATTGGGTCTTTTTTAGTAGCTTAGTAGATGTCCTTTTCAAAACTCCAATTGGTTCATGCCATTTATCTAAAGCTGTTTGATCCAATTGTCAATATTAAGGTTTACTCGCATATTTGAAAGCTCACCAAATATTTCAAAGCAAACGAAATACTTAGATTAAAAAAGAATTTCAAAGGTGGAAACAACAAATGATAGGAATATAGGAAAAACTCCAATCAAATGCTATAGTCATTAGTCAATATAAAGAGAAAATAAGCTAAATGAGGAATATGCACATTTGGATTTTCATGCTTGTTTCATGGTCATCAATTCATTGGGTTTGATAATTAAAAAAAAAAAAAAAAAAAAACAAAACAAAACAGAAAAAAAAACTTTTAAAGACGACATCGAGCCACTAAAGTCATCATATTTTTCATCCTGTGTGTATGTGTATACAACATTAGAATTGGTTGTCTTATCTACGCTGCGGAAGTTGATGCTGCTGTTTGTATAATTATAACGTTTGTATAATTGTATTCATCATGTTAATTATACAGTGATTGACATAATTCAAAGTTGGGATTGCTGCTGTTTTTTCAATTTGCATTCTATCTATCAAATCATATAATTTTGTACAATTCCATTTTAGAGAAAAGTTAGATGAGAATTCTTTTAATCAGAGAACAGTTTGACAATGAGTATATCTTTTTTTTTTTTTTTTTTTTTGAAGTTTTTCAGAATGAGTATATGTTCTTTATCTACGTAGATATTTACTTTGGCTTTTTCTTCGTCTTCAGTTATCCTTTTTACTGTTATCTCTCAAAATAGCTGGAATAAACGATCTATAATGACGTGCATCGATTGACCAATTCTAAATACGAACCAAACTTACACTAAAAAAATAATCTCCAACGCTCCAAATGACTTACATATATGATTTAAATTTAAATGCGACTGTTGATATATTATTACAAGTTTCTATTTTCGGGTTAGAGACTGTTTTATCTACTTATCTTTTACAGTTTTATGTAATAAAAATGAAATTTACGAAATAAAAGCGGAAATTGTCTGTAAAACACAAAGTAAACTGTCTTAAAAAAGACAGTGAGATCTCCACTAAAACTGGGTTTAAAGAACATTGAAAAAAAAAAAAAAACCACTTGCCCTATTCGTAAGCGAAGAGAAATCTCTTCACAGCTCAAATTAAATCACAATCTGTTTCTAATAATAGATTACGAAAATTCTTGTATTTAAGAAGCTCACAAGCTCATAAGTTTTGGATTAAAAGCTCTTTAAGTTTTTGTTTGAATAACAAAGCAAAAGACAATAATAATCAATAAGTGAAGGATAAATAAATAATGGCTGGAGGAGCCTTTGTATCAGAAGGTAGTGGTGGTGGAAGCTATGAAGGTGGAGTCACCGCCTTTGTCATGATCACCTGTGTCGTGGCCGCCATGGGAGGTCTCCTCTTTGGTTACGACCTCGGAATCTCAGGTCCGTAAATTTCACATTCTGTCTTCTTAATTACTCTTCGGGTGGAGACATGTACACTAACTTCTTAGTTTGTATATATAATGTTGTATAGGAGGAGTGACATCAATGGAGGAGTTTCTGAGCAAGTTTTTCCCGGAAGTGGATAGGCAAATGCACAACGTGAAGCGCGAGACTGCTTATTGCAAATTCGATAACCAATTGCTCCAATTGTTCACTTCCTCACTATACCTCGCGGCTCTCGTGTCTTCCTTTGCAGCATCAGCTGTCACTAGGAAGTACGGACGCAAAATCTCCATGTTTATTGGAGGGCTTGCTTTCCTCATTGGTGCTCTATTCAACGCCTTCGCCGTCAACGTCGCCATGCTTATCATCGGTCGATTGTTGCTCGGAGTTGGTGTTGGGTTCGCTAATCAGGTGAGTCAACAACTTAACATTGAAAAAGAAAAGAAAAAAAACTAACTCAATATGGTCATGGTGTGTTTATTACTTTATTATGTAGCTAGCTAATTGTGGTTTGGATTCTAGAGAATCGGTTTTTAGCTTCGTTTTAGTTCAAATTTTCCACGTCGGTTTTTGATATCTTACTTCAAATAGTTTCAAAATACATAAAATAAAAATACAAATAAATAATTATTTTTAATTAATATTATGTAATTTTAGTATAACAAAAATAATAAATTTTGGTTCATCGACACGGCTAGATTGAATATGGTTTTGGTTTGGTTTGATTTGTTTGCTAAAAAAGTATGTTACCGTTTGATTTGAAATATAATTGGATTCGGTTTCTGTATGGGGCTCATCTTGATCATGGTCATCTTTCTTTTCCACAGTCTACTCCGGTTTATCTCTCGGAGATGGCTCCAGCAAAGATCCGAGGGGCGCTCAACATTGGGTTTCAAATGGCGATCACCATCGGGATTTTGATTGCAAACTTAATCAACTATGGAACATCCAAAATGGCTCAGAACGGATGGCGAGTGTCTTTAGGTCTAGCTGCTGTTCCTGCAGTTGTAATGGTTATCGGATCTTTTGTCTTGCCCGATACACCAAACTCGATGCTCGAGAGAGGCAAGTACGAACAAGCGAGAGAGATGTTGCAGAAGATTCGAGGAGCTGATAATGTAGACGAGGAGTTTCAAGATCTTTGTGATGCTTGTGAGGCTGCTAAGAAAGTGGAGCATCCATGGAAGACCATCTTCCAACAGGCCAAATACAGACCCGCACTTGTTTTCTGTTCCGTGATTCCTTTCTTCCAACAGTTTACTGGTATCAATGTGATCATGTTCTACGCTCCTGTTCTCTTTAAAACTCTCGGTTTTGCGGATGATGCCTCGCTCATCTCGGCGGTTATTACGGGTGTGGTCAATGTTGTCTCTACCCTTGTCTCCATCTACGCGGTTGACAGATACGGAAGAAGGATTCTCTTCCTTGAAGGTGGTATCCAGATGATCGTTTGCCAGGTAAATTAGTTTATTCCATGTCACCTCGATAATGCTAGTTTCCGAGTTTGCGTATACATATCAAAATGAAACATTTTCAGTTCATAATGTATATATGAAATGATGATTAAGTACCTTAACATATATTTTTTGGTGGGTCATTTTGTAGATTGTTGTTGGTACCTTGATCGGTTTGAAGTTTGGAACCACGGGATCTGGAACATTGACACCTGCAACAGCGGATTGGATCCTAGCTTTCATATGTTTGTATGTTGCAGGATTTGCATGGTCCTGGGGTCCGTTGGGATGGTTAGTACCAAGTGAGATATGTCCGTTGGAAATCAGACCAGCGGGACAAGCCATCAACGTCTCTGTCAACATGTTATTCACTTTCATCATTGGACAATGCTTCCTCACGATGCTCTGCCACATGAAGTTTGGTCTCTTCTACTTCTTTGGAGGAATGGTTGTGATCATGACCGTCTTCATATACTTCTTGTTGCCGGAGACAAAAGGGGTTCCTATTGAAGAAATGGGAAGAGTGTGGAAGCAGCATCCGTTCTGGAAACGTATCATCCCAGATGATGCTGTCATTGGAGGAGGTGAAGAGACCTATGTCAAAGAGGTTTAAGAGCCAGGAAGGTTGAGGGTTTCAAAGTCAAGGCACTGGTTTTGCTTAGCGGTCGGTTTTTGGTTGCTTTTTCAAAGGAATAAGCCAAAAAGATGTGAAAATCTCGGGCCGAGAGGAAAAGAAGAAGAAGAATGGAAGCTATCGAAAAATGTCGTTAATGTTGAATTCTTTTACCTGATTCATTCCAATAAAATCCAAGAAGCAGAATTTGCTTCTTTGCATCCAGTTACTTTTTGTTTCTCTATTCTTTTCACGACCAAATGAAATTAGGTGCAAAAAATGCTATATCAGTCAAGCTTCCAGTGAGCTATCTATGGAAATATAAAACCTAACTAGACAAAAAAAGATGGATACTAAAGCAATAAAGAAAAGGAAAATGTCAAAGTAAAGCCTATATATATATATATTTCTCTATGATGCTTGTTTGATTCTGCTAAAAGCTCAAGTCTTTTCTATTAATAAAATTTGTTGCTAGATTTACACATTGGATAAGAAACAGGTGACGAAGAATTTATGATTGAAGAGATTTTTGGTTACAAAATAAACAGTGTTTGGGACTGAGGCATACCGAAATGGGAAGAGAGACGATTAAGCAACAGATATTGAGTTCAAGAGACCATCAATGTACTCCTTAAGCTTGGCCTTTGTAATAGCACCTTCTCTTCTGCTACCTGGAACTTCTTTCCCATCCTTGAAGAGGATGAAATGCGGTAAACCGTAAACCTTGAAGTCTGCTATTAACTTGGGATTTGCGTCGTGATCAATCTTTACAATCGTTAATTTGTCACCATATTCCTAAGAAGAAGGACACATTTCGAGTTTTAGAAGATAAGAAAACTAAAGAAATCTCAAAATATAGCATTCAAAAGGAATAACTCAGAATCAAATTCAGCATTTTACTGTATAATCAGTATCATCTTCTTCAAATTTTCTTAGCACTTCAGACTTTCTCATATATAAAAATCTTAAATCCCAAGTTAATGTGATCATCAACACAGAAAATCAAAGGAGAGAATCGGTATATGAAACCTGGGATAAGGATTCCATAGCGGGATAGATCAATTTGCATGGACCGCACCAAGTAGCTACGAACTCAACCAGAACCGGCCGGTCAGATTCCAAAACCGTACTCGAAAACTCACTCTCCCCAATCTCTATGATTCCGCCGCATCTTATCGCCGAGCTAGAAGCGCTAGTCAAGAGCTTCCTGGTTCTTCTACCACCGGAACTGAACGAAAGTAGGTGGCGGTTAGCCACGGCGGAGATGACCTGGACTGAGCTCAGAGGGTTGACGGACACGGAGGCAACCAAAGAAACTGAAGGCACATGAGTGAGACATGATCGGATAAGAATCGTCGAACTGGAGACGATACAGTCCATGGCTTCTTCCACGTTCTCCTATTCCCTCTGTTGACTCAGATAAACCATATTCAATTTGATCACAGAATACAACGATTGTGTGGCATAGGAACGAAGGCAGGTGATTACTTTTGGTAAGGTCCAGTACTTTTTTATTCTTTCAATTTGGCCCCATAGTAAGTGAAAATTATATAAATCACCTTAATTGTGTGGCAAGATGACCTTTTTTTATGGTCCCACTACTTTTTTGTTTCGTTCAATCTGGACCCATGTTATGAGACAACACCATAATGGTTTGATATTAAACCATAACTGGGCTGGGCCTAGAGCCCATAATTGAGAAAGTCCTCACCGGAGACTCCGACTAGATTGAGTCGGCGACACAAATACACAGATTCGGTGAAACGTCTCTCTCTTCTCCTCTGTTTCCATTTCTGGTCTCGACGTTTCTGAGATTTGTAGATTCCGTCATGACTTCCGGCGGAAATTCACTCGAATCCTCCGTCGCGGCGTCGGCGCGGATAAGATGTTCTTCTGCTACCAATGCAATCAAACCATCACAATCTCAGTTTCCTCTTCCGCTGATCCTTTCTGCCCTCTATGCAACGAAGGTTTCCTCGAAGAATACATATACCTAGCCCTTATCAAGCGGGTCAACCCGCGACCTTCCGCAGCGGGTTCTAGTCAATTTTTGACCTGCATCAACCCGTAACCCGCGATCCGCCAACAAAAAAACCTTATCCACATCCGTCCCGTTTAAATTTGCGGGTACACGCGGATAACCCACTAATAATTAAATAAAAATAAAAAAATTAATTTTTAAATTTTTTTTGTAAAATTAATATTTATTAATAATTTTTTATTAAAAACATAAATTTCTAATTTAAAAATAAAATAAAATAATAATTTAGAGAAATATAGGAATAAGGATAAATTTTAACTATTAAAATAAATAAATTAATTAAATTTTTTTTTTTGAAATGCGGGTACCCGCAAACCCGTTTTAAAAGATTTAATGATCCGTATCCGTCCCGCTAAAAAATATTTCGATCCGCATCTGCGACCCGCAATTTGAAAAAAAATAAAATTTGATCCTCACCCGTCCTGCGGAGGATCTAACGGAACGGGACCGCGGATTTCTGATTAAATTGACAGGCCTACACATACCCTAACCCTAATCAAAGCCCCAATCTGATTTTCCCGATGTCGGATCCAATCTCATCCTTATTCCCGCTTTTTTTGGCTCCTTCAGCTTTACCTTCATCCACCACCGTAATGGAGCAATCGATGGAGCCACAGTCTACTCAGCAGCAGCCTGATGCTTTCGATCCAGTTAGATTCCTCCAAAACCATCTTCAACAACTTCAATCCAGCGGAATCAATGTCCAGTTTTTGTTCGAGAATCAACTCTCAGATCAAGCCAATCCGTTTTCAGGAAATCACGGAGACTACTTCTGTGGGCGTGGTCTCGAGGATTTGATTCAACAACTAGCTGAAGATGATCCGAATCGATACGGTACTCCTCCAGCTTCGAAATCTGCCATTGATGCGCTTCCAACTGTAAAAGTGACTAATGATATGTTGTAATCGGAAATGAATCAATGCGCTGTTTGTATGGATGAGTTTGAAGATGGTATTGAAGCTAAGCAAATGCCTTGCAAGCATTTGTACCATCATGATTGCTTGCTTCCATGGCTGCAGTTGCATAACTCTTGCCCTGTTTGTCGACATGAGTTACCCACGGATGACCCTGACTATGAGAACAGGACTCGTGGAGGTGGAGGTGGAGGTGGAGGTCAGACGAGTGGAGACGGGCAAGGATCATCGGGTGAGACGTCGAGGAGGTTTAGCATATCGTTTCCATGGTCATTCAGGAGACAAGGTGAAAATTCGGATTCTGGCAGTGGGTCTGATATGGATACTAGAGAAGACGATTTGGATTGAGGTTTGTGATTGTCTATCTTGTTCATTGTTCAAAGGACTTCATTTATAAAAAAAAAAAAAAAATTGGAATGTGTAATATATGTATGAATTGGTTCGATGGCATTCGAATTTTGTAACTTGACTTAGGTATGATAAGATTAGAGATTAAAGCATGCACATATATAGTCTTTTCTTGCATGCTCTGATCTGCTCCCCTGTTTTAGCAGTAGCTTTCTTAGCTTACTAGTTGGCCTATGAGAAACTAGATCCATGTTGTGATGCATGCAAGTCATAACCTTTGGGTGATGTTGAAGCATATAATTAGAAAGGAAATATTCATTGTAGCAATGTTTTGAGTTTTTTTTGGTTTTGCTTGTCAGTTTTATATTGCAAAATTTTCTGTCTTTACTCTGGATTGTGGCATGCGGTTTTCTCATCAATTTGTCAAATTAACACGTTTTGTTTGCCTCTGTTTTGACTGTGATGCTGAGAAAGACGAGCTTCGTAGATTTAGAAATATATTTGAGGATAGTTTCCTGCTCCAACAATTGTGAACTTGTTGTATATACCAATTATCACCCATCGCTTTCTGTAAATGGTAACGATGATGGGAGTGATACATTGTATGGTCTATAGCCAGCTTGAGTTGGTGTATAGTACAGTATGTTGCATTTCGGCTGTTAATTTGGGGTTGGTGATCAATTGCTTCATGTTTTGTTCTATGTCTTAAAGCTTAACCCAATGATGGTTTTGTTTGTGTGCAGTGTCTTTGCTTGGATTATAAGAAAACGTGAAGAAAGACAAATTCGTTTTGTCTTTAAGAAGGTGAAGAAGAAAACTGTAAATTGCTTTTACTGAGGTTTTTTTGTTAAATCTCTTGTAAATATCAAAACGTCTTCCTTTTTCTTCAGTTCGTTAGGTATTTGATTAGTACACAACTATACATTACAAAAGTGAGAGATTTAAAATTGCAAATTTTCACGTGTCTGTAATTTGTTAATCAAATTGTTTAATCATAATGTTGTTGTACTGTTGGTCGAAACAAATTATTCTGTAATAATTTTGTATTTAGTAATATTAATAAGTTGATTGGTAAACTACCAATAGCACGTAGAGATTCCAAAACGTTCCAAATAATTTTTTGTCACCATTCAGAACAACTCTTCTTTTATCCGTTTCAACGATTATAAACGTACCATCAAAAACTTATTACCATGAGTATGTACAACTTAAATCGGACAAATTTTTTTTAATAATTGGACAAGTAGGAGTCAGCCCAAAACTCAAAATGTCAAGGTGTTTCCTAGAACCTACTAAATCGAATATCGTCAGGTCTGCATCACTCTTTATCATGAGTTCATTCATGATCATATTGTTCTTTTGGCAAATAAATTTATTTTTGTTCTTTCGGTATGTACTAGCTAACTACCTAATAATGATTACTGTTGAAAATAAGGCCGGAGTTACATAATTTAGTGATATTGAAACGAATATAAAGTACGAGATTCTAGATGTTCAAGAAAAAAATTACGATATTCTCAGATATTAATATATGGTTGACTACATAAAATAGAGGTGTGATCGAAACATGGACCAATTCTAATAAATTTATTCAACGTGATCGGCTTAGATTTATGATGGGACTGGTTGTGGAAATTCATAATCTATTGCCTACTGGTTGTTCACTTTGAAAGCTTTTGTAAAACACAGACAAGGAACTGAAATGCTTCTTACTTCTTAATAAAAAACAGAGCACCACAAGTCTCTTAAATAGACTTGAGTCACGTACAACAAATTGACCGAATCAAATGCCTAACAACTCTTACTTGTTTCCTGTAGACTCGGAAACAAGATTTATTCTACTTTGAACTAGTCAAACAACTTAAACAAACAAAACAGAGACTCTTTTATTCTTCACTGGATATCATATGATTAAAAAATGTAAAATTCTCTTGAATGTAAAATTCTCTTGAATTTGAACGGGTAAAATTTGAATATAAATATCAATTATGATTTAAATACAATACCTAAAGTTCCCAAAAACATTTTTATCATTTGCAATCGCAAGAGAAGAAGTTGTTTTGAAAATTCGAATTAAACAGTTTTGTCTAATTAAATACCATCATTAAACTCAGTGATCACATAATTTGAAAAACAAAAGTATCGGTTAAGAAAATAACAAGGGTAAAATCGAAATTTCGTGCACGTGATATGCTGAAAATTCCACTGTTGGTGACCAAAAAGACATTCAAAATTGTCGGATAATTAATTAAAACCAAATTTGCTAAAAATAATATAAATTGTAAGTAAGAAAAAAAAAATATAGAAGAAAGAAAGAAAGAAAATAGTTTTACTAAGCAGAGAAAAAGTTGCATCTTCTTCTTCTTTTTCTTTTTTTCTCGATTTTTCTCTCCAATTTTCTCATTTTCTCTCCAGTTTTCTCAGTAACCATTGTTACTGTAAAACCCCAACTGTTATATATCTCTTCTTTCTCTATTTCTTTTTTACTTCCACGCCATTTTTTTTTTTTATATATATTCTTTCCTTAATTTTGTTTTTCATCGTTTCCTGAGTTAACATTGAGGATCACCGAATTTATTCAAAAGTTGTGTATTTTTATGTGCATGATTGAGATCGATCTCATCAGGGAAATGAATTTTATGTGAATCTGAAGTTTCTCCAAATAAAGTGGGTGGCTGATTGGCGGGGTTTTCTCCTTTTTTTTATTGAGTTTCTTCAGTTTTTTTAAAGGTGATCTATGAGCTTAGATCGAATCAATTTCACATATTTTCTATCTTTAGTCTTTACTCATTTCTTATGAAATCAATAAAACTTTGTATCGTTGTATGATTTGGTCTTCTGCTGAAAAAGAAATAAGAAACGTTCTTTTTTTCTTATAGAAATTATGAGATTCAGTCTAAATTGGTTTGTTTACGATCAGATCAAATTTTTATTAGTCTACACAATTCAGATTTATTCTAGTGTGATCTTTGGAGATTATACATACATCCATTGGATCTTGCATAGTCCAAGTTAAGCGTTTTCTTCATTTAGAAAGAGAACTCGAAAGTCTCTGCATTTTCACTTCAGAGGATTTCATAGATTGTCTAATTTTAGAATCTTTTTTCTTTATGATTTTGGAACTCTATAACAGTGACTGAACATTGCAAAAGCACTTTAGTCTTGTATTTCTTTAAGAATGGTCCCCTATTATTCTTGGTCTCATTTCTTTTGTCTCTTACAGGAAAATGTCCCATAAGGTTAAGTCATCCATTCAGTCACTTAAATCGATGCCAGCAGACTATAGAACTCTTGGTTCTATTGAGAATTCATCTGGCTCAAGTGTTTATGCGACCAATTTGATTATTCCACCAAATGGTCACTTAAAGAATGGGGTTAATGGAACTGAGATCTCTGTTAGGGGAATGGATAGTGGTAATGAGGAATCACCATATGGCGTGCGCAGCATTTCAAATGGAGAGCGTTCTTCTATTGGTGATGGAGATCCTATTGTGCCCTTGCCTCAGAGTGATGATCGCAGGTGGAGTGACACTAGCGCATATGCTCGGAAAAAGGTATTGTTTAAGGTTCATATATTGCAACTTCTCTTATTATCGGTTTTGGTGTGGTCTGTTTTGTTGCGTGGCCGGGTTGGGATACTAAGTTAGGATGAGAAAGTTGGAACAAACATTAGAGGAAACATTCGTTTTCTTATGTAGAGGGGACTAAATTGACAAACTTTCGATTTTCAGGTACTGCAATTTTGGGTTCAACTTCCAAACGGTAACTGGGAGCTGGGGAAGATCATGTCAACTTCAGGAGAAGAGTCTGTTTTTGCGATACCTGAGGGAAAAGTAAGTGTCTTTTTGAATTCCTTGAGGTAGATGTTGATTATTATTTTAAGTGTTTGATCGGAAACTGTTTCTACACTTGATTCAACAGGTTTTAAAAGTTAGATCAGAGACTGTAGTACCTGCAAATCCTGATATTCTTGATGGAGTAGACGATCTCATGCAACTAAGTTACTTAAATGAGCCTGCAGTGTTGTACAACCTTGAGTATAGGTACAACCAGGACATGATATATGTAAGCCGTTTGTGCTAATATAAAGTCTCTTACCTGAATTATGTAGTAAAATGTTACAGCCTTTATTATTGCTTTTCTAAATTTTCCTTTATGGTGCTAGACAAAAGCGGGGCCTGTTCTGGTAGCTGTGAATCCCTTCAAGGAGGTTCCTTTGTATGGAAATCGCAACATTGAAGCATACAGGAATAGATCAAATGAGAGCCCTCATGTATATGCTATCGCAGATACAGCAATCCGTGAAATGATACGAGGTGAGATCATCGTTCTTTACTTGTTAATTGCTTAATGTATTACACCATATGTTTTCAGTCTAATCTTTTCCGGTTTCCATTGCAGATGAAGTTAACCAGTCTATCATTATCAGGTTAGTCAAAGTTTCCTCTTTAAATGTTAATTGCTACAATTTAAGTTACAGTAAGCGGACTTATGAAGCTTATGAGTGTTTATATTCGCTCATGAATTATATAGTGCTGGTATGGTGGGGCTAAATCTATTTGCCAAAAATGCATTAGTCATGACCTGTACAGATGCATTAGTTGTGACTATGGAGACTAGTGGATCTGTTAAACGAATCAGTTCTTCCACTTTGTGCATCTTGAAGTACTTTCTTATCACAAGATTGTTTTGTCCTCCAGCGGAGAGAGTGGAGCAGGGAAAACTGAGACCGCAAAGATAGCAATGCAATACTTGGCTGCTCTTGGTGGTGGAAGTGGAATCGAGTATGAGATACTAAAGACTAATCCCATCTTGGAAGCCTTTGGAAATGCAAAAACATTGAGAAACGATAATTCTAGTCGTTTTGTAAGCCCTCAAATCTCCATTGTGCCTTTTGTATACTCTTTTTCTTACTATGTGTCTTTAAAAATTATGGGCCTTTTGTTGTTCTCATAATATTTCTTTGATGTTAAATATTTCAGGGTAAGCTGATAGAGATTCATTTTAGTGAAACGGGGAAGATTTCGGGTGCTAAAATTCAAACATGTAAGCATAAATCTTGTAATTGCTGCTTCACACTGTTTGGTAATTTTCCTTTACAAAAGCTGACATAGCAGCTTTTTTCTTGTTCTTCAAATTTTGCAGTTTTACTAGAAAAGGTCAGTTCCTCTATATTAATTTTCGCTACTTCAATTTCTTTTATGTTGAAATATGGTTTGTTAACATTGACTTGCCTTCTTTTTATGTTGACACTTTAATAGTCTAGAGTGGTTCAATGTGCTGAAGGAGAAAGGTCATATCATATATTTTATCAACTTTGTGCTGGGGCTTCACCGACGCTTAGAGGTATGATTAGGAAGTCTGAATCCTAAAAGGCGCTTTTAACAATTCTCATAAAGCAATAGTTTGTATGATAAGTGTAAATTATAAGTTTATTTGATAGACTTTCCAGGTCAACTGTTGTGATATTGAACTTTACATATATTCATATATATGGTTACTGACTTACTGGTGTAACATATTGTTTATCTAACTTTTTATTTTCCTCATCTATAAATCAGAGAAGCTAAATTTGACAAGCGCAAAACAGTATAAATATTTGAAACAGAGCAATTGCTATTCAATTAACGGAGTTGATGACGCCGAGCGTTTTCATGCCGTGAAGGTAACTCCCTCATTTAGTCAAATTTTCTCTTCTTTCTTTCTCTGTATAGTTGAGACATCTATTTCGACCTTTTGATTTAAAAACTCTTTGCTGTTGCAGGAAGCTTTAGATATTGTACATGTTAGTAAAGAAGATCAAGAAAGTGTATTTGCAATGCTTGCTGCAGTATTATGGCTGGGGAATGTTTCTTTCACCATTGTTGACAATGAAAATCACGTTGAACCTGAGCCAGATGAAAGTATGGCTCTTCACTCTCTAAAGAGTGCTACCAGCTCTTTTAAAGTTTTCCTCCTTTTCTGTTATTTGTGTTGGAAAATGTCATCTCTATAGTTTTTGTTTCATTCTCTTGGAGCAGTCTTTTAGTTATTGCAAGTTTGCTGCTTAATCTCTGTGGCTCATTTGGCAGGGTGCACAATGCGAGGCTAACTTAAGTGCTTTATATCTTTTTTTTTTCAGGTTTGTCAACTGTTGCTAAATTGATTGGATGCAACATCAATGAGCTTAAGCTAGCTCTATCGAAGCGTAATATGAGAGTTAATAATGACACTATTGTACAGAAGCTAACACTATCACAGGTAGGCGTTATCAAGAATTCCTTGCACTTAAGTCTTTGTGTGTAAACTGTATTCTGAGTAGGGTTGGTTTTCCACTATGTAGTCATAATCTATGCCTCTTATTTATTTGGCATCAAGCGTTGCAGTTAACAAGGATTCCTTCTGAAGATAATGACTTGTGTATTTATTTTTTTGTGCTGAAATTCTTTCCTAATTGCTTTCAGGCCATTGACGCAAGAGATGCTTTAGCAAAGTCAATCTATGCCTGCCTATTTGACTGGCTGGTTAAACAGATTAACAAATCTCTTGCGGTGGGAAAGAGGAGAACTGGCAGATCCATCAGCATTCTTGATATCTATGGCTTTGAATCATTCAATGTATGCTTCTTTTTAGTCTCTCGTTACTTTTTTCTTGCATGAACATGCAAAAGCTATCTGCACAGTAGATCTTCTGATCAAAGTTACATTATGAAATCATGAAAACCATGGAAATTTTATTGGTGACGATCTGGGGAACTCACTCACATAGTGAAAGGTATTTAAGGATCAACTGGAATGAAAAGTAGTGAAACTTTCATTAGAAGTGTGACAGTTTATTCAGCATACACCGCACTATCTCTAGGTTAATTTATCTTCTGAAAACCTGAATGCTTGGGAAATATTTTGCATATTTTCTCTAAAGAAATTTCTGACCTTATATTTCTATAAGCTCAACTTGTGGTTGTATCCACATTGCACAATGAGAAAGAAAGGGGCATAGATTTTACAGGAAAATGGCTTCATGTATGCATCTTCTGTTTTATGTAAATTGGTTTGCTGAATAACTACTTCACATGTTGCAGAAGAATAGTTTTGAGCAGTTCTGTATAAATTATGCAAATGAGAGATTGCAGCAACATTTTAATCGACATCTATTCAAGCTGGAGCAAGAGGTAAAGTTACCTCTTTCTGCTATGGGTTCTTGTAGTATATCTAGGCAGAGCATTCATATAACAGATAATCTATCGAGTTCTGAGGGCTTAATATCTCTCTCTGCTCTTCCAGGAATATATTCAGGATGGCATTGACTGGACAAGAGTTGATTTTGAGGACAACCAAAATTGTCTCAGTCTCTTTGAAAAGGTAATGGGATAGATAATTTCCTCTACAGTCAGAAATCAGGACATGTTACATATCAGTATGTCCGTTACTCACTATGATATATTAACATATTAGCGATGGTTTCCTATCATCTAGCTGCGTAGCAACTGTTGAGATATATTGTGTTGGAAAAGCTTTAGTATCATTCCAAAGCATATGTTCTAAGACAGCTAAGTATCACTTTCTGTGCAGAAACCATTAGGTCTGCTTTCTCTTCTGGATGAGGAATCCACATTTCCGAATGGCACAGATTTGACACTTGCCAACAAGCTAAAACAACATCTAAATGCTAATTCCTGTTTTAGAGGAGATCGAGGGAAGGCTTTCACAGTTGAGCATTATGCTGGAGAGGTTATAGCTCTAGAAATTCAGTGGCACCAGTATACATGACACACCAGAACATTAGACATATTGGTTCATTTTTGAGGTTTAGAAATCCAGAATGAATTAGTAGCCCAGTGCGATGCTAATTTTTACTTGTTTTTTTTTTTTTTTTTTAACTCAGGTGACATATGAGACGACTGGATTCCTAGAGAAGAACCGAGATTTGTTGCATTCGGATTCTATTCAACTTTTGTCATCTTGCTCTTGCCACCTTCCTCAGGCGTTTGCTTCTAGTATGCTCATTCATTCTGAAAAACCTGTTGTTGGTCCTTTACACAAAGCAGGCGGAGCTGATTCCCAGCGACTGAGTGTAGCAACTAAATTTAAGGTTTGGGTGATTGCCTTAAACATAGCTTGCGTTTCATCTACTCTTAAACCTTCACAACCTGTTGGGCTTGTTGTGGTTTACTCATCACGGCTTTTATCTGATTAACACTTGTTGTCCCTTTCTTATCCAAAAGGCTTTCGCTCACTTTAGGAGGAAACATCTTATCATCTTATAGTATCTGATTAGTGACGTTGCCTGGATCATTTTTTCAGGGTCAACTTTTCCAATTGATGCAACGTCTAGGGAACACTACCCCACATTTCATTCGCTGCATAAAGCCAAACAATGTTCAGTCTCCTGGAGTGTATGAGCAAGGTCTTGTCTTACAGCAGCTAAGATGTTGTGGGGTCCTAGAGGTGGTTCGAATTTCCCGGTCTGGATTTCCTACGAGAATGACTCATCAGAAATTTGCCCGAAGGTAACAACTCTATCACCAGTTGCTGCAGTTTCATTGTATTGCAAGTCCTCTTATAAAGAGCGTTCTCTACTTTTAGTTGTAATAATGTTGAATGGTCATTTATTTTGTTTTCTTGTCATACTTTAGGTATGGTTTCCTTCTGCTGGAGAACATTGCAGCAAAAGATCCTCTAAGTGTTTCGGTTGCAATTCTCCATCAGTTTAATATCTTGCCAGAGATGTATCAAGTCGGCTACACAAAATTGTTTTTCAGAACTGGCCAGGTACTATAGCTAGTTGTCTGATGTCTTGACTTTCTCTATAAGGGGACACAAATTAGAGATTCTTACTGCAATATATTCGCTTTACCATTGCAGATTGGGGTTCTTGAAGATACAAGGAACCGCACTCTTCATGGCATTTTACGTCTCCAAAGCTATTTTAGAGGGTACCAGGCACGCTGTCGTCTAAAAGAGCTTAAAAGTGGAATTGCTGTTCTTCAGTCATGTATTGCTCCTTGGCTCATTTCAGTGTCTTGGTTTGTATATGTTAACTTGAGCTACGGCTTCCTCATACATCCTTTTGTTTCAGTTGTTCGTGGAGAAAAAATAAGAAAGGATTACTCTGAGTTACTACGGAGGCATAGAGCTTCTGCTGCTATACAAAGCCATGTTAAGAGAAGGATTGTTAGGCAAAAGTATAAAGCCACAGTTGATGCATCTGTTGTAATACAATCAGGTAAAAAAGGGTTTATTAATTCTCATAACTGACACAAACCTTAAAATGTATTAGAAATCAGATGCTTTAAGAATTGCTGAAACCTTTTTTGCAGAAATTCGTGGCGAGATGGTTAGAAAATGCGCTGGGCATATTGGATGGCTAAACTCTGGAGGCACCAAGGTCCTCTCAAAGTTTCCATTCTTTTCTTGCATCCGACTAAAGGATATATTTGAATATTGCTCAACTCTTAACTGATTATTTATGCAGAGAAATGATTCAGACGAGGTGCTAGTGAAGGCATCGGTTCTTTCCGAACTTCAGCGAAGGGTTCTTAAAACCGAAGCTGCTCTTCGTGAGAAAGAAGAGGAGAACGATATCCTCCAGCAAAGGCTTCAGCAGTACGATAACCGGTGGTCTGAATATGAAACAAAGATGAAATCCATGGAAGAAATTTGGCAAAAGCAAATGAAATCTTTGCAATCCAGTCTTTCCATCGCAAAGAAAAGCCTAGAGGTTGAGGACTCAGCGAGAAATTCGGATGCTGCAAGCGATGCAACGGATTTAGATTCAGGAGGTAGTCCTTTCCAGATGGGCCATGGCAGGACAAGAAGTGTAGGGGTGGGTTTAAGCGTGATTAGCCGGTTAGCTGAGGAATTTGGACAAAGAGCTCAGGTATTTGGTGATGACAGAAAGTTCTTAATGGAAGTGAAATCTGGTCAGGTGGAAGCAAACTTGAATCCGGACCGAGAGCTACGAAGGCTGAAACAGATGTTTGAGACATGGAAGAAGGATTATGGAGGGAGACTAAGGGAAACGAAACTGATACTTAGCAAACTTGGGAGTGAAGAAACAGGTGGTTCAGTGGAGAAGGTGAAAATGAAGTGGTGGGGGAGGTTGAAGAGTAGCAGGTATTGATTCCTTTTCTTGAGACGCACGTTTTCATTTTTACACGTTTGATGTATCTGAGGTTTTTGGTTTTGGTGCGGAGAAGTGAGAAGGCTCCATGAGACTAAAAGAGACATGTTTCTCATTTCCATCCAAATCTACTGGCAATTTCAGTAAATATCTTTTATTTATTTGTTTAATGATTATTAAATATATATTCGTTTTGTCAAAGCTTCCAAAATCCAGTGGACCAGTGTTGTAGTAGAATTGTTTTTTTTTTTGTGTGTTTTTGGTCACATGTTTTTATAGTATACAGCAGTGAAAAAGAAATATCAATATTAAACATTCATAGATTCTTATTCTAGATTCTTAGGGTTAAATACTGTCTCAAGCAAGACATGGACAAATTAGTTTAGCTTCATTAAGCGGGAATGATGCTTAACGATTGGTATTTTTGGCTGGTAAGAGAAATCTCGGTTGGAAGATAAAAAAGCTTGGATAACTTAATGTGTATAAAGGTAACATTTCGTTACTTGGACTCATCAGGTAGTGCGGTCGCATAGGAGGCATTTGGGGATAAGTGGCCCAATGGTGTTGTGTCATAAGTTTTGGGAAAAGCAATGCCTAACATGGCCGAGCTCTAGTTGTGCCTTCCCTCTTGTTGTCTTACATGTTAAAAAAAAAAGAAGGTACTTGTAGAGTCCCTCTCATGCCGACGACGATCAAGTGTTGAGATCTGCCATTTTCTGGTCACTCACTCCAGGACGAATTACTGGCTCGTTGGCCTCTTCGAATGTGGTTTTGCTGACGAGATATCCACGTGTCCTGTATTTATTGGTTTTCTTTAGGTATATTGAAAATCACCTCAAACAAGACAAACCAAAAAGTAAATAATGGTGAACTCCTTTATTCACTTTTCTTTTAATTTAGCCAATGAAAATATGACAACTAATATTATATTTAAACATATATAATAAATTAAAATTAAACAAACAAATAAAATTAACAATTTAACGGTTCCCCTATTCATTTTCTCCGTCACCTTCACTTTGTGCGAAAGAGATCTGATTAGTGAGAGCTATTGAGATAAGTCATGAAAAATTTGAGTTTTTTCTCCGAGAAAATCAGCTCTTAGAACCATAGAGTGGCAAGATATCAAACAGATAAAACATAAGCATCTACAAAATTTTATGTTGGAATTTTCAAAGTTCAAACGGTTATAAAAGTGGTTATATCAATTTACATCTTTCCCAATGGATTTTTGAAAAAACTATTTTTTGAAAATCTGTAAAAAATTGTCAGATTACTATCGATAATTTTCTGCGGATTAAGATTTCGTTAGAAATTCTGTCAGTTTTTCGGTAACTATTTTGTAGTAGATTTTATGGCGGAGAAAACACGAGAAGTAGTTTAAAGTGTTAATAAAAATAGTTTGAAGGTTTAAAGTGATAGTGTAATATCTTCGAAGTGTAAAGTGCTAACATGTGACACTTTTAAAGTAAAAAATGTGAATTTTCCCTTGAAAACCCCTAAAAAGTATATATTTTGGCTATTATATCATCGCTTATGATGTATTAGTTGATAATAATTTTTCGATTGTCAATCCAATCATGATACATAAACAATGTTATGTTGGGATTGCTCACGAGAATTCCGACTAACATCTTCAGCCTCATAGGCAAACTATTGACAATGACCCATAATACCCTAATACAAGCTGAAAAGGGAACCGTAATAGATGGTTTAGCTTGGACAAAATACTCAAAACCGAAAAATTGTACTAGAACCAACCCAAAAAGGTGCCGAACCGAACAAAAGCCTACAAATTACCCGATGAATCCTAAATTCCTATATCTGAAAAAGCGGAACCGAACTCAAACCAACCTGAGAACTAAAATATAATATATACCAAAAAAATATTAATTAGGTTTAAATTTGATATAATCCAGTTATACAAAATTATAATTATAAACTCAAAAATATTAGTTATTTTTAGATTAAAATACCCAAAATAATCTAAATATCTTAAAGGTTTAAATTATATTTGTGAATATTTACCCAACTTTTATTCAAATTGACCCAATTTTTTAAATTAAGGAAGCTTAGATTTTGCATTTTATATTTGTGGAATTTCGTTAGGTGTTTCAAATCATCACATTTAGTCAATCGACTATAAATAAATTACCAATAAGTGGATAAAAATATTTAATAAAGTCAAAAATGAAAATGATCATTAATGTGTTGCCAAAAAAATGATTAATGTAATTAATATAGGAGGGATCGAGTTTGAAGAAGGGGAAGACCAAATTGGGTTTGGGTCGAGATTGTTTGGTTCGTCGTGTCCCCCTTTCTGCCTCTCTCTCTCTCTCTCTCTCTCTCCTTCCTCTTACGTAACCCTAACGAAGCGGAGGGAGCAATGCTCTGCTAGATCTATCTTCCCTTCAATTCTCCGCCAAAGATCGTTGAAACTCGCCATTGAAATCGACGAAACAGGAAGAATTTGTACTTAAACGCAGAGTCAGAAGATAAAAGAGGCGTCATGGATTTAGATCAATGGATATCCAAGGTTAAAGAAGGCCAACATCTCTCTGAGGACGAGCTTCAGCTTCTCTGCGAATACGTAATCCTTCTTCTTCTCTAATTAATTATAAACCCAATTCTTCGATTGAGGCTTTAGCATCATCTGCTTTCTTTATCTTTACTTGGAATCTGGTCTCTATACCTTACTGTTGTTTCCTTTGTCATTTTGGTTTTATGGATTTTAGGGTTTTGCTTTTTATCTCTTTTCAACATAGGATTTATTGACGGACATGTCTCCCAATGAACTTACTAATTCGCTTCTAAATTCTTTGGAATTAGGGTTAAACTTTACTTCTTCTGTACCCAATTTAACTCACTAATTGTTTTATACAATTACAGGTGAAAGAGATTCTTATTGAGGAATCAAATGTACAACCTGTCAACAGTCCAGTTACCGTCTGTGGTGACATCCATGGCCAGTTTCATGATCTTATGAAGCTTTTTCAGACCGGAGGTCATGTTCCCGAAACAAATTACATATTTATGGTATATATACTCCGTCTTTGGAACTTGTCTCGTCTGATAGATTGATATGTACGCGTAGTTTAATCTGCTGTTGGGAATTTCTCAGGGGGATTTCGTTGATAGAGGTTACAACAGTCTTGAAGTTTTCACTATTCTTTTGCTTCTTAAAGCAAGGTAAGTTTTTTTGTTCTAGTTATCTTTACATATCCCATTCATCATCCTTCTTTTTCACTGTGTATCATTGTTCTCTTGAGAATGGTCTTTAAGCTGTAAACCCAATGCTCCACTGGAAGTAGATCTCTCGTTTTTGCTAGAATTTTTTTTCTAATTTACTTTGCTGTGAACTTAAACCACTCTTTCCCTTGTATTTTAATGTGTAGACATCCAGCCAATATCACACTTTTGCGTGGAAATCATGAAAGCAGACAGCTAACTCAGGTATACGTTATTCTATTCCACTTATGTCTAGTGGAGAAGTAATTTTGATTTTTCTTCCTCAATTGTGATAACTGGTTTTGAAAGTTTATTTTGTACATGTGGCAATGCCATGGTAGATGTAGACATGGGTGTTAACTAAGCTTCCTTTTACTTGAATCCTTGCAACCAGTTTTCTTATTGGAAGCTCTTGATTTATCTCTTTTCCTACACCATATTTCATATCTTTTAACATCCACTGTCAATGAAGAAGATTGTAATGATGTTTTGTTGTAAACGCACTTCTGGTATACCTTCACTATGATTAAGCTGAGGAATGTACCTCCTGATGCAAATTAGATGTTTATTCCATAATCTGCTGATGGTATGATCAAAATATTCTTACATGGTGACAAGTCTTGGGAAGTTGATACTAACAATCCTAGACATCCACAATAAATATGAACTGATAATGTTTACTTTTTTTCCTGCTGCTCATAGTTTTGTTTAAATGACAACGAAGATTTTGGGTCCTGGTTTAAGTGTCATATTACACTTGGTGTGAATTTTGTGCAATGCTTGCTCCCTTTTTAATATAGTTATCTTAAATTATCCCAATTTTATATTTTCTAGGTGTATGGTTTCTATGACGAATGCCAAAGGAAGTATGGAAATGCTAATGCATGGAGATATTGCACTGATGTTTTTGACTATCTTACACTTTCAGCTATTATAGATGGCACTGTAAGTATTTTCCTCAGCATCTTTGGCATTGTATTATGATGTACCTTCTCTTGGGATAAGTTAGCTGTATACTGTATTAAAAGCATTGCATTCTTGATTTAGGTTCTATGTGTTCATGGTGGCCTTTCACCTGATGTACGGACAATTGACCAGGTTAAATGTGCTTTTTTATTGGATTTTGTTTTCACTGTGCAAGTGTTATTCATGATAGATTAAAAACTCATTTACTCACTTTAGATGTTATTGTCCTCTAGATAAGACTGATTGAGCGGAATTGCGAAATACCACATGAAGGACCCTTCTGTGATCTTATGTGGAGCGATCCTGAAGATATTGAAACATGGGCTGTCAGTCCACGTGGAGCTGGTTGGCTTTTCGGGTCCAGGGTTACCACTGAGGTATGTTTTTTTTTTTGGGTTGAAATTTGAATAAGCTGTGTAAAGAAATAAGTGTATTTCAGTTCCCTGATCTATGGTTTTGTTTCTTGTGCAGTTTAACCATATTAACAATCTTGATCTAGTATGTCGAGCACATCAGCTTGTACAAGAAGGTCTCAAGTACATGTTCCAAGATAAAGGTCTTGTAACTGTAAGTGTCTTGTTTCTTATGATTCATTCTGGATATTTGGAAGTATAATCTGCCTGGTGATGTTTCTTCTCTTTATTTTTTTTCTAAAGGTGTGGTCTGCACCTAATTACTGCTACCGCTGTGGAAATGTGGCTTCTATATTGAGTTTCAATGACAACATGGTGAGACATTTGTTTTCTTTTTTCCTACTGATATGCGACAATCTCTTGTTTCATGTTCTTCTTACTTTTATGCAATTGTCTTCTACGCCAGAGCATTCTATTTACTTACCTTTCTTTGATCTAATTTTTGAAACTTGTCTCTCTACCCAAAAAATGTACAAACTTGTTGTTTGCAGGAACTTAGATAATTAACTCTTGTGAGATAGAATTTGAATCATCTTGCATTGGTTTCTAGCTCTTGTATGTATTTATGTATGGGAACTTACCTAGTTGGTGCATTAGAATCAGTCTGCCCATATCGTTTGTGCTGTCTGTGTTCAAGGATCTGGTCATCACTGACTGTTATTGAAATATGGCTTAAATTACCAGGAAAGGGAAGTGAAGTTCTTCACGGAGACAGAAGAGAACAATCAAATGAGAGGGCCAAGGACAGGTGTTCCTTATTTCCTGTGATGATGATGTCATGATTAGTCAGTCTCGTCGTATTGCTCTGATGAAGTTAGCCATTATCAGCATTGCCATTGGCTTTATATGTTCTTTCAAGGTATATCTTCTGATGTTGTTTACCCTTCCATTGTTCTTTTTTCTTCTTTTTCCATTTTGGAAACATTTTCTTGTGATAGTGAATGCCACTTTGGTAATTTTAGTGGTTTTTGATGCACTTTATTAACCTGAATCACTTCTGGATGTTATTATTATACGTGCCTCTTTTTCTTGTTTTGTTTCATCTTTTGTTCTGTATGTAAGACCAAATTTTATTATTCCAGCTTGTTTTGTTCGGTTTGGTTAGGTTTGTGTCATCTCAGATTGGAAAGTTTCATCAAGTTCAATAATCAATCATCTTCGCAAGAACATAGACCATAGAATCATTCATAAACTGCATTTTGTTTTGTTCAATAATCCAAGTAAAAATTGACGAATGAGTTACGGTATGAATTTTGGAAATTTTGTGTAACCGATCCAAAGAAAGACCAGTTTGGGATATGTAAACCGGATATCTATTATCAACAACAACTCGTCGCGAGTCTCAAGGAACCTAAAAACCTTTAAATGATAACAACAAGGCGTGGACTCGTATCACTCGGCGGCACTCAGTTTCTCGCGACTCGTAGTCGTCTTCTCCACTTCGCTACTCCTCTCTCTTGTCTCGTTCCTCTTCTTCCTCGACACCGCTCTATTCTACGGCTCTCTTCTTCTTCTTCCTCCTCATCGTTCTCTGCATCGTTGCGTTTCACATCACCGGGAGACATGGCGGAATCGAGACCCCCTCCTGCGGCGAAGAAGGTGGAACATGTGATGGAGATGTTTAGTGACGTCAGGATCGACAATTACTACTGGCTCCGTGACGATTCTCGTTGTAATTCCGATATGCTTTCTTACCTCCGTGAAGAAAATGACTACACTGCTTCCGTCATGTCTGGTGAGTCTTTTAAAATTGCCTCTGTGTCGTTGTGAGAGATTTAAGGATTATTGATTATGCAAAAGCTGTGATAATTCAATGGGATAAAAAAAAAAAAAAAAAAAAATTCAGGGACGAAGCAATTTGAGAATCAACTGTTTGCTGAAATAAGAGGAAGAATCAAAGAAGATGATATATCTGCACCTTTACGCAAGGGTCCTTACTACTACTATAAGAAAAATCTTCAAGGAAAGGAATATGTTCAGCACTGTAGACGTTTGGTCTCTGACAACAAAGCTGAGCCTTCTGTGTATGATACTATGTTAACTGGTCCAGATGCTCCTCCTGAGCATGTTTTATTGGATGAGAATATCAAGGCCCAAGTTTATGACTACTACAGGATTGGTGCTTTCAAGGTTGGACTAAATATTGATTTTGATATCCTCTCACAAAATTCCTTTTGTTTACTTGATGTTTCATTCTCTTTATTCTGTCTTCAGACCAGTCCCGATCATAAATTGGTGGCTTATGCAGAGGACACAAAAGGTGATGAAATATATACAGTTAATGTCATTGACTCTGAAGCCCTTAAACCAGTAGAGCAACCACTAAAAGGACTGACTTGTTATCTTGAATGGGCTGGTAATGATGCTTTGGTCTACATCACTATGGACGAAATCCTGCGACCTGACAAGGTTTACTTTTAATGTTTTTTCCACCCTACTACCTTTTCTACCAGATTCGTTATAGGTGACATAGTTTTGAGTTTATACTAAGTCGGATGATAATTATTATGAAATATGTCAATCTTTGTGGCTTTCATGTTCTAATCTTCATATATCCTTTTATAATAGGTTTGGTTACATAAGTTGGGGACAGAGCAGTGTAGTGATGTATGCCTTTACCATGAGAAGGATGATATGTTTTCTCTTGATCTTCACGCTTCTGAGAGCCATAAGTATATATTTGTTGCATCTGAAAGCAAAACTACAAGATTTGTCTTCTCACTTGATGTGTCCAAGCCCCAGGATGGACTCAGGGTGCTGACACCTCGTGTAGATGGCATTGACTCATCTGTCAGTCATCGTGGGAACCACTTTTTCATCCAGAGAAGGAGCACTGAATTTTTCAACTCAGAACTGGTTGCCTGCTCAGTTGATGACACATCAGAGACAACTGTTCTGCTTCCACATAGAGAAAGGTAAACATCTTTATTAGAATCTGTTTCTCAATGTCAGTGTTCCTATCTAAAATCCAAATGAAGTCCAACTACTTTTTTGTCTCATTTATGTCCTTTGGCTTTGACCGCATGCATGGCTGGGTTGTTTGCCAGTCACTAATTCAGTTTTATGATGCATTTAACTTCAAGGCCCCCTTGTATCCTATAGCTAAATAATTAACTATGTTTCACGTGGACAGTGTAAAGATTCAGGAAATTCAGCTTTTTCGAGATCATCTTGCAGTATTCGAACGTGAACAGGGACTGCAAAAGATAACTGTTCATAGGCTTCCTGCTGAGGGACAGCCACTGAAAGGTCTCCAAGATGGTCGTAGTGTTAGCTTTGTTGACCCAGTCTATTCAGTTGACTCAACAGAGTCTGAATTTTCGTCCAGTGTTTTAAGGTTCTGCTACAGCTCGATGAAAACACCTCCTTCTGTGTATGATTATGACATGGACAGTGGCACTTCCGTTCTCAAGAAGATTGACACAGTAAGTAAACTACTCTTTCTTTCTTTGCAACTCCCTCAGTTTGGATCAGTCTCCTATGCGCTCTGCACATTTTGTTGCGGATTTCAATATTTTCAATTTGTAAGCGTATTTCATTAAATGGTAGTGAGTCATTAAACACATAAAAAATTTCCTGGTTTTTCTTTTCTGGCTGTTACTTTGGTTATAGGAATTGTTTTCCTAAGCTACCTTCTCTTTCGACATGGTCATTGTTGATCTTTATGATAACCTGCTGTATTCCATTCAGGTATTGGGAGGTTTTGATGCATCAAATTATGTTACAGAAAGGAAATGGGTCACTGCATCAGACGGAACTCAAATCCCAATGTCGATTGTGTATAACAAAAAACTTGCAAAGCTCGATGGGTCTGATCCATTACTGCTTTACGGATATGGTTCATATGAGGTATATTTAGCTGAAGCTTTTATGGTCCTCAGATCCTTGGTCTTTTTACTTGTTTCACGCTAAGCTATGAAATACTATTATCTTTACAGATTTCTGTAGATCCATATTTCAAGGCATCAAGGTTATCCCTGTTAGATCGTGGTTTTATATTTGTAATTGCTCATGTTCGTGGGGGTGGTGAACTGGGGAGACAGTGGTACGAGAATGGAAAGCTCTTGAAGAAGAAAAACACATTCACTGATTTTATTGCTTGTGCTGAGTGTTTAATAGAACTTAAGTATTGTTCGAAAGAAAAACTGTGCATCGAAGGAAGAAGTGCTGGTGGATTGCTGGTGGGTGCTGTTCTTAATATGAGGCCTGACTTGTTCAAAGTGGTTATCGCTGGAGTTCCTTTTGTAGATGCTTTGACAACAATGCTGGACCCAACTATTCCGCTTACAACATCAGAATGGGAGGTGGGTTCAATCCTTGTTCAATTCCTTAAAACATCGAATTACATATTTTTCTTACTCTACAAAGTACATAATCTGCATGGTGATCTGCATTTGGAATTGTCAAGATATGAAACTGGAATAATAAGCATAAGGATAAATAGATTTCGTTAGGAGTCAAGTAGCTGTCGTTTGATTTTGTTTCACAATGTTTAATCTTTTGTTATTCATCCAAAAAAAGTAGCTTAAAATTCCTATATTATTTGGCTTCTATCATTGTAGGAGTGGGGTGACCCCAGAAAGGAAGAATTTTACTTCTACATGAAGTCATATTCCCCTGTCGATAATGTGAGTATATGACTTTCTTTAGAAATTTATTATCTGCAGTAAACGATATAGAAGTTCTCTGTGATGATGCCTTGATTGACAATATAACAGGTAACGGCGCAGAATTACCCAAATATTCTTGTAACTGCTGGGTTAAATGGTAAGCTTTCTTTTGTCTAGATAGTAGATACAAGTGGAAATAAAAAATTGCTTGTGATTTTGGCCAAATATGTTATTTCGGGTCCTTAAAGCTTGGTTGTTGTGCTGATTCCATAATTTAAAAAAAATAAAAAAAAATAAAAAAAGGTTAATAAATGATTTGTTTCTGAGTTATGGACGTTTGTAACTGTTTCTGTCCAACAGATCCAAGAGTCATGTACTCTGAACCTGCCAAGTTTGTGGCGAAACTGAGAGAAATGAAGACTGACAACAACTTGCTTTTGTTCAAATGTGAGCTTGGCGCTGGGCATTTCTCAAAATCGGGGAGGTATGGATCGAGTTATTTCCTTTTCCCCAACAATTAGGCTAGACTCGAGTCCTGTTCAATTAACCAAGAAGGTTTATTTGAAATCCCGTTTGTCTGATGGACGTGCAGATTCGAGAAGCTTCAAGAAGATGCATTTACGTTTGCATTCATGATGAAAGTTTTGGACATGATTCCCTCATCTGGGTGAGTCCTCAAATTTAGGTGCTGCACAATCAACGGATCTACTTACGTTGTTCAGAGGAGAAGTTTCTTTCAACAGTTTATGTTTTGTAATTGTTTCCTCTTTATCTCTACACTATTATTTAAGCAATATTAAAACAAAACTAACTTTTCTTTACGTCTTATATTACATCATTTGCCATTGGACTTACATTATTAGTCATATTATATAATTAATTTAGATTTAAATTTAAATTTAATTTAACTAATTAATCTTTTTCTTCCTATTTTCTCTTCAATTATATCATACTAATTATTTGTTATTATTCTTTTTAAATTTTTTTTTTATTTGATTATATGTTTAATAAATAATTAAATAATCATATAGTTTTTATAATAAAATTATATACATTTTTCTATATATTTTATGATTTGATTTTTTTAAAACAGACATGAATTGTTTCATATATTATTATATCATTGAAATAATAGTTTTGGTTTACTAATAATAGTTTAACATTTAAAATATGATAATTTTAGTTCACTACATATATTAGATATAATTTGTATTTAACTCATTAATTCTATCAGTTCGATCTTTCTAAATCATATAGTATATTTAATGAGATGCTAAAAACATAAAATAAATATAATTTAAAACACTAATAATAATCTATGACTATATAAACCAACAAAATATGAAGCATACATTTATTCGCGCTGCACAATATAGTTTACAATGGATCAGGACGAATCAAAACGGGTCAATGGATCAAAACGGGTCAAAGCAGATAAAGATGGGTGATGACTAATCTCGGATCAAATTTATAATCATTGATAATAATTAATATTGGACTAAGTCAAACTGTTATAAATTTTTTGAATGATGTGAAAATATATACATAAAACCACTTAACTTTTACAACCAAATTATGTTATAATCTAAATGATCCAATAAATATGTTTACAAACATAATATTGCACATAGATAATTATATATAAGTAGTTTTAATTAACACAACATAAAACATATATAATAATAATTAATAAGATGTTAAAAACATAAAATAAATCTAATCTAAAAACTACTAATAATTTATAATTATATGAACTAACAAAATATGAAAAAAATATTTTTTCGCGATGCACCTCGCGGATTACTCTCTAGTCAGGTCTTTTATTTAAGCTCGGATTCCTTCTTAGACAACTTTTGTAGGCGTCACTAAAGACTTAAAACGATCGAATAAAATTTTAAAGTTTACAATCAGTTTTAATTTTTCTTTAATGTTTTTAATCATCATACAAATACAAATAAAATCAGAGTATGAAATTGTCCATTGAGAAGAGGCCCGGACAATAGAAGAAGCCCATATTATATTAGAACTTGATGATCTCGAGATAGAAGATCCGACCTGTTAAAAAGCAAACCGGGTCTAAAACCATAGTAGCACGATCACAAAACCCCTTGAAGCACACGCAGAGTAAAAAAAAACACATAAACCCTTGATTCTCCGTCTTCTTCGCTTCGCTTTGGTTTCTCCCTTTTTTTTCTCAGCAGCGATGGAGGGGCTTTCACCACCGATTTGGACGGATGCGAAGACCAAAGTTGACGAAAAAGTTGATTATTCAAACCTTCCTTGCCCTGTTACCTATGAGGAACTCCACCGTGAAGCTTTCAGTTCAGTATTTTACACATTCCTTTACTCTTTACCTATCTCGCTCTACTGTGTTGTATCTTCGTTCCCTGTGTTTTTGGATTCTTCTTTTGGAGATCATAATCTATCTCTGTCTCTTGGGTTTCTAATCTCTTTAGTATTTTTGTACAAAAAATCGGAATAAGAATGAGTGTTGCAGGTCTACATTGGTATCATAAATTTGCAATATTTGATGTCGTGTTAGAGCTTAATAGTACCCTCTCATGTTTTTGTGATCCGACAAAATCCAAGCTCTTAAAGTTTGAATTTTTTGTTGTGGCGATAACCTTTTTATTGTGAAGTAACCTAACATATGATTTTTCAGCTATTATTTGGGTGGGATTTTCTTATGGTTTTGAAATATTTTGAGGTCAATTGTTGGTATGTGTGTGTGGTGTGTAGCCTTGATATTGCGTTTTCTTTGATCATTTGTTTTTTTACTGGTTTGATTTCATTATGCAGTGTCTTTAAAGCCAGAACTATTTGAGGGTTTCCGCGCCGACTTTAACAAGATGATGAACCAGAAGTTCTTTTTCAGTCATAGGTAGTGAGATTTGGTTAACAACTATTTCAAAGCACATCATTCTTATTTTCTGGTTCCTAACTAAGCCTGTGTATTGATGTTACAAACAGCTTGTTGATGGGACCAACTGAAATTCCTCAATCACCCGAAAAAATCAAAGTTTCAACTGCTAATTATGAATTTGGTGCTAATTTCTATGACCCTAAGGTATCTTGTTTGTTGTTCTATCTGTGCTACTTATAATGATTGTCGTCATTAACAATATATAACATTGACCAACTTCTGAGCAGTTTATGCTTATGGGAAGGATCACGATGGATGGTAAACTAAATGCGAGAGCCAAATGCGATTTGACCGATAATTTCTCTGTAAAGACTAATGCTCAGGTACATTTGTTGCAACCAGAAAATATTGTGTTTTCTGCTCTATGGTTTAGTAGCTGCATAATACATTCGCCTTCTATCTATAAACCATATATATTGTTTATTTCCTCTGCCAGCTGACAAGTGAACCACATATGTCACAAGGCGTGTTCACCTTTGATTACAAGGTGAGGAATTTTCTGCTTTCATTATGTTATCTTATGTGATGCACCTGTTAGCTTTATTTAGTTTTGACAATTTCGGTTTACATTTTTGTAGGGTTCAGACTACAGAACTCAGGTTCAGCTTGGAAACGGTTCCCTTTTTTCAGCTAACTATATTCAGGTAAAGTGAACAACTTGGCCCTTGCTATTATGCTTTACCATTCTAAGCTGTTCTACTGAATTCTGTAAGCTGTTGTGTTAAATGCTATTCTTTTTGCAGCATGTGACACCCCACCTATCTTTGGGTGGTGAGATTTTCTGGATTGGTCAGCATCGGAGATCGGGTGTTGGTTATGCAGCTCGATACGAGAATGATAAAATGGTAAATGTTTTTTTTTTTTTTTTTTGTGATCTTCGTTATAAATTGTTGTTTTACTATTTCTAGTTCTTCCGCACAAAACACAATCAGAAAATCGATTGTTCTCTTGGTTTATAGTGTTCCTCAGTCTTCATTCTAACTTCACTGTTATCAATAGATTGCCTCTGGGCAAGTTGCTTCCACTGGTGTGGCTATCATGAACTATGTTCAAAAGGTTTCGGAGAAGGTAAACATTCAAACCTCGTCTTAATTCATCTATGACCCTATAGACTATAGAGTATAGAATTCATTCATAATACATTTTTTGAATAATCAGGTGTCACTTGCAACGGATTTCATGTACAATTTTCTGTCAAGAGATGTTACAGCTAGTGTTGGATATGACTACATCCTTAGACAGGTACATTACCTCCTTCCTTTGTCCCGTTGAAGTTTTTGAAACAAGCAACAAAACATTGTTCTAATTTGGTATGGTTTGGTTTAGTGTCGGCTTAGAGGAAAGATCGATTCTAACGGTGTTACCGCTGCTTACCTGGAAGAAATGTCTATGGGACTCAGATTTCTTTTATCCGCAGAGGTAAAAGAAAGTGACTTTATCAGCTATTTTCATGTTTCCTATACAATTTTAAGTGTGTTTTTGATAGTGACTTTGCTTCATGTAAATTGACCAGGTGGATCATATGAAGAAGGATTACAAGTTTGGTTTCGGTGTTAATGTCGGCTGATTCCATTAAAAGGCCTTGGCAATAAGCTAAAAGCCTCCGTTATTTTTTGGCTGTTAGTTTTTTCTGTTGTTGTTTCTTGCTCCCTAACGAATATAAATAAGCCAAGTAGGTTTGTTCGTTGTTCATTCCACTGATAAGGTTTTTTACTTATTCGTTAATGGGTTCATTTTTTTTTTTTTTTTTTTTTGAAGAATTTGGAAAATAATCTTAACTCATATTAAAATTAAGAAAACAAATTTCAATACAAAAACTATAAACAATTGTAAGCGAAATTGTATATTTGTCGAAATTTAAAATTTTCAGTATTTCAGTAAATATACTACTTTTGAAAAAAGAAAAATCATTGTTAATTACACGAACTATTATCCAACACATGATTACACATACTAACTATTATAATATGTTAAAAACTACACAAAAGATTGGATTTACACGATGACATACACAAACTAATATCGGTTATGTGTCCAACACCATAACCATCTATTTTTCTATTTTTATGGCACACCGGTAGATAAAAACCGATCTGACCCAACTTACCAGCTCATGTATCCACCTTTCTTGATCCAAACCCGACCCAAATAAAATCTATCTACTAAACTATTAAAAAAGACCCAATCTTAGAGGGTGTTTCCAAACACTCTAAAAGTATAAAATTAAAAAAACTTATGGCTAATCCTATATCCAAACACCCACAAAAGGAAATTTAATTCTAGCAAAATTAAATTAAACACTATATTTATATCTTTTTCTTTCTCCTCTTTATCATTTATTTCCTTATCTAATATTGCAATATTAAAACAATGAATTATGATTCTTCTATCACATTTGTTAGATCTTATTTTTAAATTATTTAAAATTATTATAGAATACATATAATTAATAAAAACGGACATATAATTTTCAATTAAAGAAAAAAAAAAGTGTGTGTTCAACATCTCACATTGACTAAAATTTTGGACAATGGTTCAGAGTAATATAATAAAAACACAAAAAATGATTTTAAATGCGAATGAGCAGGAAACTTGACTTATCATGCGTCCAAATTTTTAAAAAACTTATTCAGTTTTATCCAGTTCATTAGTTGAAATAATTTAAAAGTCCGACTTCGACTAAAATTTTTGTGCAAAAGTTCAAAGACATATTAAAAAAAAGACCAAAATGATTTTAAATACAAATGAGTAGGAAACTTGACTTATCAGACGTCCAAATATTTTTAAAAATATCCGGTTTAATCCGGTACTTATTTGAAATAATTCAAAATAATATTAAAAATTTAAACAATTTATTCTGTTTAACTCTATTAAAATATTAATAATATTTAAAATCTCTTAAAAGTTAAAAAATATTAATATTAAAACTCTCTTAAAATTTTAAAATATTCTTAATTTATTCAGTTTAATCCGATTCTTCAGTAGAAATAATTTAAAATTTAATAAATTAATTCGCTTTTAACTCTATTTAAATATTAATAATATTTAAACTCTCTTAAAAGTTATATAATTATTAATACTAAAACTCTCTTAAAAGTTTAAAATATTATTAATACTAAAACTATATAATATCGACTAATCAATAATATATATAACTACTTATTTATAATAATACTAAATTATTTATTAAAAGTTATTTTAAATGAAAATAGACTAAAAATTCTAAAATAATTAATCTGAAATGGATAATTATATAACAATGACTGATTATATGATGGAAAGTTCGTGACAAGTACGGGACAATACGGGTTTTTATCCCAAAATGGGCAGATTTAAGACAAAGATAATTGATCATAAAATATATAATAAGAAATATAATTAATATTATTAATATTAGAACTACTTACCAAATATTAAAATGGGTTTAGATATGACTGAAAATTACATATGATTGATAATTGTATTGGCATTTTTTTTTAGTTCAGATTAATTTAGTATTTAATTCGGTATGATTTGGTCTAAATTGTTTGAATAAGAGTATAGAACATCATTCATTTGGCGTATGTTTGATTCAAATAACAGAAATTTGCTATTAGTACAAAGAAATAAAACAATTTTATGTTGAAAACACGTTAAATATATTATAAAAAATAAATAAACAAAAAATACATATATATATTAACACAAATAAAAATATTTAAAAAATTATAAAAAAGTCAAGTTAAAATTATACAAACAAAATAAAAATATTTTATTAACAATAAAAAAAATATATCATTTATATCAAAATAATTGACCCGCGGTATACCGCGGGTATAAATCTAGTTAAACCTAAAATCAACAGTAAAATAAAATTAATTTTACCCTAAGAAAAAAAAAAATATCTCACCACCTAATTTTAAAAAACATCTGGGGTCTAAGAGAAATTAAACTTGTGTATCCCTAAAAAAATCCCAAAATAAAAGGAGTAAGAATCTCGATTACATGAAGAAGAGAAGAAGATAAGAGATTACGTAGGGTTTATGGCATTTGAGGGCTCGTGAGGAAGCGTTCCAATTGAGCAATAGTTTTAGAATTTCCTTCACAGCTTTATCTACAGAAACAGAAAAAATATGTAGCATTATTACTTGAATCTTATACGTTTGATTAGATAGATATATGAGAAGTGTACATTCATTCATTTTCTAGTTTATTTTGTGTTTGTAAAAGTTTTATTAATTGATCCATAAAAGTTGTTCGACGAAATGCCTAGCTGAACAATGTTACATTATGTTTGGTTGATGGTAATGTATTTATGTCTTTTGTACTTGTAGATGTCGAACATATTGGTGAAAAGATGATGTCTTTGTTTCATGTGTTGAAACTGAAGCAGATAATTTGTTTGAATTTTTGATCTATCCAAACTGAACCAGATCATGTGTTTGAATTTTTGAACAATCGAAACCCTCGTTCCAACCATGAAATTGCAGACAAAAATCAATACAAATTGCAGACGAAAATTGCAGAAAAATCAGACAGAAAAAAATAGATGGTTATGGTGTTGGGCACATAACCGATATTAGTTTGTATATGTCACCATATAAATCCAATCTTTCGTGTAGTTTTTAACATATTATAATAGTTTGTATGTGTAGTCATGTGTTGGACAATAGTTCGTGTAGTTAATAATAATGATTTTTCCTTTGAAAAATACATATTTCTTAAATAACCTTAATTTTCGGTCCCAGTTCGTTACTTTGTGATAAAGTTAAATTAAGATAGACCGACACTGATTTTTATGGGCCAAAGGATGACTTACATTGACCGATTCTATTTTACGTAATTTGCGTTCCCTTTTGGTAACTATTTCTTTTATATATTTAAAGATAAAATAAAAACTAATATAGTATTTTTGTGATTGTATAGATCATTTCATTTTTTAATCTATAAATAATTTTACGTAAAAGATTATTTTAATTATGTGCGAAATATTGAGAATGATTAATTTGATTAGTTGAATTAGACTATCTCGAAAAATTTGAGTCTCATGAATTTTTTTTTGACAACATAGAGTCTGATGTGGGATTTTGACTGAATTATATTGAATATGATGATTTAGATTTGTTTAATTTGACCCAAAAAAAAAGACCTACTTTTAGTTGAGTTATGTAAAAATAAAGCACTTAATTTATGTTAATCACAACATATATTTAATACATTAGATGTTTAATTATATATATAAATGAATTTATTTTTTTCAAAATATTTTTTAATTATACTATAATGTTTATATATATATATATATATACACACACGTTTCTAACATGTTTTTAATTTTTTTTAAGTCATTTCTACACTTGTATACGCTTCGGCTTCCGCATATCCGTTTCTAATTCCATACAATCTAAGATTTTCCATTTTTTTTTTGTCTCCTAGTATAAATAAAAGTTACATATACAAACTCTAAAAGCTACAGACTTTTCACGTTTTAAAATCTTTATTTAATATTTAAAAAATCTAAATGTATTTTAAATTATTCAAAATAAATTTTTAATATAATATAATGTTTCCAACATGTACCAATTTCTAATATTTTTTTAATGGCTTCTACACATCTATCTACAACCTAGGATTTTCCACGTTTAAAAATCTCTAATTAATATTTTTAAATTGATCTAAACGTATCTCTCTATGTTCAGTTTGTCTCCGTTCAAAACGCCGCCGTGTTGTGTTTGATGCTTTGGTCAACTGAGAAAAAACCCTATGATATGAAAAAAACCAAGTTGCTTCTCACACTTTTTCTCAATTTTACTTCTTACTTGTAAACCTCTGCTACTCTCATTCACGCCTCGCCTCCCAAATTTCCTTTCTGTCGTGTGTTCTTAGGGTTTCGTATATTGAAAATTGGGTTTTGATTCTATTGTCTCGCCATTGCATGTTGTTGTTGTTGTTGTTCTGTCCTTGCGATTGATCTCTAAGTTTCGGTGATCCTCCACTCAAAAATTGATGCCAAATCACCAATCATTTGGTAAAAGCCGCCGCCCACTTGAAACTTTTTTTTGGTGATTACGATTCTTTATTTCTATTTTTTTTTTTTTTGTTGGATTCATTAAGTACAAAGTATGTGCCTTTTTTTTGTTTGTTTGATTCTTATCTGAAAGCTCTGACTGTTTCCTGGGAATTTCGGATTTGCCTTTCGTGACCAGGATAAGAGATAACAGAGCACTTTGTAAAGTTATGTAATTTAGGCAATTAACATTACTTTCTTGCTCATTAGAAACTTGAAGCGAGTGAGAGAGGAGGTTATTGCGATGGATTCTGCTATTGCTATTGACATTAGTTCAGATAGTGATGTTGAGATTCAAGAAACTAGAACCAGGCCTCTTCATCCCCCACGGTCAGCTGAAGGTTACATTTTTTTTTACCTATCCAAATGTTATTTGTTTTGTTGTGAGGTTAGTTTAGGTAGAGTTATTGATCTTGGTGCTATGTTTTCAACCTATCAGGATCTCATAGAAGGGAGTCCTCTGCGCTGAGACCCCACCCTTTTAGTGGGAGTTCTTCCACTGCAATTAGCCACCCGAGATTGGGACTTACAAATCCCTCCTCGCGCAATGGTTTTCAATCCAAGCCACAAGCAGAACACCGTACACATATTGCGGGGAATGGGCATATTGGAAGTTCCAGAATTCCCAATGGCTCTGTTGGAGATTATGAGAAATTTACATCTCAGCAAGCTCTTAAAAGGACACTTCCACCAGCTTTTAGTCGACCTCCTTTTCCTCCTAGACCTGAAAATGGTACTAGCAACGGGAATGCGAGTCACTTTCTTGGGGATTATAGTAGTCCAGCTATGTCAGCTGCAGGAAACAGGAGTAGCATTGGTGATCGTTATGGTAAAGCACATGCTGAGGTAGGCTTGGGGCGTGTCATTGATGGCAATCGGATCCTAGCTCCATCTGTGGCGCATGGAACATCTGCGCCTCCTTCACACTTTAATGGTTCTAGTGATCCAATGCATAGGAATGGCATAGGTGAAGAGAGGAATTCTGAAAATGATGAGAGGCTGATCTATCAGGCTGCACTACAGGTATTCATACCTACCCCACCTTTTGACTTTTTGACACTGTTGCATCGAGGTTATGATTTTTGTATCAAGAGTTTAATTGCCCTGATATGAGATGGTTAAAAATAAAATAAAAAACTTGGCCATGATATGACATAGCGTGATAAGTGCTTGAAATTGTGATAATCAAGTACGTATTTTCTGCAGGATCTGAACCAACCCAAGTCCGAGATTGATTTACCTGCTGGTCTTCTTTCAGTTCCCCTTATGAGGCATCAGGTATTCGTGTTTTGTTCATTTTTCAGTATCTGTCAGACTGGTCTTGTGTACTAAACACTTTTGTTTCTCAGAAAATTGCATTGGCATGGATGTTTCAGAAGGAAACTAATAGTTTGCACTGTCTGGGAGGGATATTAGCTGATGATCAGGTTACCTTTAATTGTAATTATTTTCCGCTAATCTATCTGTGATTTTTCTATGTTTCCATCAAATTCCATTTGGTCTAATGTGCAGGGTCTTGGTAAGACAGTCTCGACTATTGCTCTTATCCTAAAGCAAATGCACGAGGCAAAGTTGAAGTCCAAGAATTCAAGCAATCAAGAGACTGAGGCATTGGATCTGGATGCTGATGACGAGTCAGAAAATACATTTGAGAAACCAGAGTCTAAGGCTTCAAACGGTGGTGGCCTGAATGGTACTTCAGACATAAAGAATACCAAGAGAGAAGAAGCAAGTACTTCAACACAGAAATTTAACGGGACGAGACCAGCTGCTGGCACTTTAATTGTGTGTCCAGCAAGTGTTGTGCGGCAGTGGGCAAGAGAACTTGATGAGAAGGTTACTGATGAAGCCAAACTTTCTGTTTTGATATACCACGGTGGTAACAGGACCAAAGATCCTATTGAACTAGCAAAATATGATGTGGTTATGACAACTTACGCTATTGTTACAAATGAAGTTCCAAAGCAACCCCTGGTGGATGACGATGAGAATGATGAAAGAAATGCCGAAAAATATGGTCTCGCTTCTGGCTTCTCCATCAATAAGAAACGGAAAAATTCAGTGGGTACGACTAAGAAGAGTAAGAAGAAAGGTAAGAAAAATGCTGACGATTCTTCACTTGACCCTGACTCTGGTACTCTAGCAAAAGTTCGGTGGTTCAGAATTGTACTTGATGAAGCTCAGACAATTAAGAATCATAGAACCCAGGTGGCAAGAGCATGTTGCGGTCTACGAGCCAAAAGGAGGTGGTGTTTGTCTGGAACACCGATACAAAATACAATAGATGATTTATACAGCTATTTCAGGTTTCTAAAATATGATCCATATGCCGTGTATAAGTCATTCTGCCACACAATTAAGGGTCCAATTTCCAGAAATTCCCTTCATGGTTACAAAAAGCTTCAAGCTGTTCTAAGGGCTATAATGCTTCGCCGAACAAAAGGTACTTTGACTGTTTCACTATTCCAAGTGGTTGGATTGGTGATGGAGAGGACTTCATAACAGTGTTCTATGTGTTGCAATTTTCTTACTATTTCTGCTTATCTCTTAAATACTTTATAATGAGATTAGCTGTGAGCTTTCCTGACCCGTAACTTGAAGATAGTCCTATAGTTAAATATTTTTAAGATATAACAATAATTATCTTCTGTTAGTCCCTTTTTCCATTTCATTTGGGCTCTGATCTTGTGCTTTTAGATGAAAGATTTTTCATGTTACTCCTACTATCCCCTTACATAGTTGTGCTACTGTTGTGGTTTCTGTTAATTATCTTCTGATCTGCGATCTAGGAACATTGCTGGATGGCCAGCCTATAATTAATCTACCATCAAAGAAAATTAATTTGAGCAAAGTGGACTTTTCGGTAGAGGAGCGGTCTTTCTACACGAAGCTTGAATCCGATTCACGTTCTCAGTTCAAGGTGCTCTTCTGTGCTCCTTCAAACTATCAGTTCATCCTTGGGTTATAGCTCTGACGTTTTTTATGAATAAGATACTTATACTTATGCAATAACTAGCAAATTGATGTGATAGAAATATTATTACGTTGTTATCGGAGGAGTTTGCATTGAAGAATTGTTTTGCAGTGATTTTTATCAAGTCGGTATTTTTTCTCTGCAGGCATATGCTGCTGCAGGAACTTTAAAACAAAACTATGCAAACATTCTTCTGATGCTTTTGCGACTACGCCAAGCTTGTGACCACCCCCAACTTGTTAAAGGATATAACTCAGATTCTGTTGGAAAAGCATCAGAAGAAGCTGGTAAAAGACTCCCTTGGGAGGCTCGAGTTAGCCTTCTCAGTCGCTTAGAATCATCTCCCATCTGCCATGTCTGTGATGTAAGTGCATAATGATATAGGGATATAAGTAGCATGCCTTCAGGCTTCGCCATAATCTAGTCCTTAAGCTGCTAGTTCTGATTTCCTTTACTCATATATTCTGTCTTTTGTATCTTTGCAGGATCCACCAGAAGACGCTGTTGTTTCTTTGTGTGGCCATATATTCTGCTATCAGTGTGTGTCAGAATATATCACAGGGGATGATAATATGTGCCCTGTGCCTAGATGCAGAGAACAGCTTGCAGATGATGTTGTTTTCTCTGAATCCACCCTTAGAAGTTGTAATCCTGATGATTCGGGTTGTAGTTCCTCACAGAATAAAGGTCTAGATAGAGCAGCTTTTCAGAACAGCGAGTTTAGTTCATCAAAAATCAAAGCTGTCTTAGATATTTTGCAGTCTCTTTCTAACCAAAGCAGTCCAAACTCAGCACAGGACGGTCGAATATCTTCTTCCGTGCAGCCGTATGATGACGATGATGATGATGTCACCATTGTAGAGCAAACAAGTCTGCAATCAACTCCTTCTAACCGAGGACCAATAAAAACGATTATATTTTCTCAGTGGACTGGTATGCTTGACTTGGTCGAGCTGTCTCTAATTGAATATAGCATAGAGTTTAGAAGATTAGATGGTACAATGAGTCTGATTGCCAGAGACCGAGCTGTAAAAGAATTCAGCAACGATCCAGATGTAAGTCGTGCACACATTTCTTCAAAAGTTTATCTGAAGCTATTTTTTCATACACGATTTTCTTAGCGGTATATGTTCTCCTTTCTATCCTGAAACTCTGTGTACGGTTTCTTAAACAGGTAAAAGTGATGATAATGTCTTTAAAAGCTGGAAATCTTGGTCTGAATATGGTTGCTGCATGTCATGTCATTCTTCTGGATCTTTGGTGGAATCCAACTACTGAAGATCAAGCTATTGATCGAGCACATCGTATTGGACAAACTCGACCAGTTACTGTGACTCGTATTACGATAAAAGATACTGTCGAGGATAGAATATTGGCTCTCCAGGTATGATTTAAGATCTTGTATCTTCCCTTCTAGGCTTCTAGCTGATACTTGTTTCCCTCGCAGTCTCTCATTTCCGGTTCTGTGATATTTGTTTATTATCAGGAAGATAAAAGGAAAATGGTTGCATCTGCCTTTGGTGAAGAACATGGTGGAAGCTCTGCAACTCGATTAACAGTAGATGATCTCAAATATCTATTCATGGTGTAGACAACTCCATGTAGCCATTTTTCACTTTCAGAATTTTGATCATGAAGAAATCTTGAGCTGCTATTTTTGTGTTCTTCAGGATCACATATTGAAAAATGAGGTAATATGTAAATAACTTATCTGTTTTCTTAGTATATACGTCAGACTCTCTTTGGAGAGTGCATATGTTTCTTATTGTAAACTAAATTATATATACACAAAGTTAGTAATTTACATACACAAGTGACAAATTCCTGTGTTGAAAGAAAAGTCAAATTTTGGTCACTGCAACAGTTTGGAGTTTTGAGATCATGAAATCATTAGTATACATGCATAAACAAAGCCATGAACTTTCTCTTGTCCTTTGAATGAGACTTTCTTCTTCGCTTGGTGCTCTGTTCCTCATGATATTCACCAGAGTATTGATGGTGATTGGTGAATGGTTGATACACTTGATAGAATTGACTTGAACCGACCATAAATTTAGTTTTTCAGTTTCGTTTGAATTCAGTTTTGTATTAAATCAGATTAAACCCAAAATGAAACAACAGACAATTACACTGCCAAAAAGTAAAAAAGCTCAAAGCCATTATATGCAGAGGAAGCAGAAGCATTTGCCAAAATAGCATAAAGAGACAGATAGTCACAATCACAAAACAACTAAGATTGTGTCCCTATTGTATACAAAAGAAGGGGACTCTGCTCATAAACAAAATAGAACACAAAAGTGTTCATATCATTTTCATCTTCTTTCACTTCCTGCATCTCCAGGCTGATACTGAGTATAGAGGTCGATCTTGCCAGCAAATCACCGCGCACCCGTTCTCTTCTTTGATTCTATACCCATCAAAACCGCACCCTTGAAGCAATCTCCTAGCCTGCAACATCGCATAATAGCTAAGAGGAACATTCCCAAAACCAGCCAAATCGATTCTCTGGCTCCATTTCTCAAGCTTCTCGTGTCTTTCTCTCCTCTCAGATCCCTCGCAGGCTATGATGTTCTTGATCTCTTCCCCGAAAAGCATCTTCTCCACTTTGATCCTATCTTGAGACGTTCTTGGAACTTTTGTTTCCAAGCAATCAAACAAAGCTGCGTAGGTGTAGAGTGATTCCAATAGCCTCTCCATTAGTGTGGATCCATTGTGGTCTGAGTCTTGCTCAGTGACCACCATGACCTTTGGAGACAAGCCCCAAATTGCATTGAGGAAGCTATCAGTCCTTCCTGAATTATGCAGAGGCAAAGATGAGGCCGAGTCACCGCTTGGGCTATGCCCATTGTTGTTGCTCATATCATTCTCAGGTGCCTCAGCTGCAGAGCCATGGCTCATCATTAGAACTCTCTGCAAGTCAATTCCACTAGGGTTGTTCTGAAACCGTAAAGCGCAGTTCTTTCTCATGATATCATCATCAGAGGCCAAGAAGTTATGCAATTGAAGAACCGAGCTAACGGCTAAGGCCTCTCCTGTCTTAACCCGCAACTGTTCTACATTTAAACAGTCTAATCTACACAAAACAGGATTGAACTGAAATGGGATATCGAGTTTCTCTGCTTCCTCAATGAGTCTATGAGCCATTTGATCAAGCACTTCCTTCTGGTGATGAACACCAGTGATTCTCAAATGCGGTGGACCTTCAGGCCTAGAGTTAAAAGCTTGAATCAAAGCAAGCCATTGAGCAGGCTCAGAAGCATCAAGATCAATCACATGAACCATCTTCTCTCCTTCCATAGCCTCGAGTATAGCTCGATTAGTGAGCAAGTAAGAGACTTTGAGTATCGGGAACATCTCAAAGAAGAGTCTCCTAACATGAATCTCCTCAGAGACATTGCTGGTCTTTGTCTGAGTTGCGTTAAGAGCCTTGTAGAGACCAGGCCATGACTTAAGGATTCTGTTAGCGAGCGCTTCGGTGAAGTAAGCAGCGATTCTTTGCATCGTGTCGCCGTCAGGGGAAGCGAGATGAGAGAGCTGCTCGAGCGCTGCGTTTGCGTTTTGTAGGCTACCTGACGCCACGTGGTTGGCGCAAGTTAGCAAGAGGTGGATTAAGTAGAGGCCACGCTCCTCTGGTTTGAGATCTTTGAGACAATGAAACGGTGATGAAGAAGCAAGGAAAGTGGTGGGTCTGTTGAGTGACATCGTTGAGAAGACTTGAAGAGGTGATGAAGCTACAGAGGATGTTCCATTATCTTCTTGAAACATAGCCACCATCGAAGGCCAAAGCTTGATTTTGTTTTACTCAGAACATAAAACAAAAAAAGTTCAATCCTTTTTATGGAAAAAATTGAAACTTTGAGAGACTCGCAAACCCCAAGATTCGAAATTTCTTTAAAGATCCAGAGAATCTGCAGTTCAACAAAAAGGAAGCAAATGGTTAAACAACAGAGGATTTATGTTTTTTTTCTTTTTTTTTGCAGAAAGTAGAGATTTTTAAACCTTTGAATCTGGGATACTTTAAAAACAGATATATAATCAGACAGATGGGTGAAACTGACTTAATTTGAGAACAAGAAAGAAACAAAAAATTAAGAAGAAACCAGAAAATTTTGATAAAAAGAGAGAAAAACTTACAGAAATTTGCATCAAAGGAAAGGATAAAAAAAAAGAAACCCAAATGAGTTTCGAAGAAAATGTTGAAGCTTTTATTTTTAATTTTGTGTTTCTTAATTTGGGTGTGTGGGTTATCTTCTTCTCTCTGTCTATCAAAGTTCTATCTCTTGAATCTAAGTCTCTGGTGGTTATCTTGTGAGTATATTGTTTGTTGTTTATTGGGGAAAGGATTGAAACTAAAAAGAAAGACACTAAAACAGAGGCATTGTTCCTTTTGGCTCTACGTATCAGACAATGCGTGATAGTCCCTTTTGTCTTCTTCCTCTTTGTCTTTTCTTTCCTCTTTCAAATTAACTTCTTTTTTTTTCTCTTCTCTTTTCTTTGTGTTTAAGGAATTTATAAATAGTTTTTTTTTGGCAATTTATAAACTCGTCGTTTATCCTAAATAGTACTATTATGTGTAATAGTTTAGTGCTACATGAATATTCACATATGAATATGTATTTTGATTTGATTTTTCAGTGTCAACAACCGCTGATGCTTTTTGCTGTAGTGTTTGCATTAGCAAGTGATTAAAGTGGTATAACCATCAACTAATAAATTGGATCACTATTTCAAAAGAAATTAGTAATTGCGGTTGGTAAACATATATTTGCTCAAAATGATATTTGATCTAGCATATGTTGCATTTTAAATTCGTAAAACTTATATGAATTACTTTTATTGAACTGGATTAACTATATATATGAGATAAACTGTGTTGATTCGTTGAATTATTAGGAAACAAATGGAAATTTGATTGTTGTTATATTATTTACGTCTTTATATTATATTTTGAAAAAAGTCACTAATAAATTCATATTTTGTTGCATTTGTTCTCTACTAACCGAATTGTTTTGTTTTTTTGCTTGTTTGCTAATTTTGCACTGGTTATTTTGCTATCATTATCATTTGTAACCATTAGAGTCAATGTTATTAGACCAAACAAGTCTCACATGTGATTTTATTGAAATTAAAAGTTTAATATTCTCGATTTAGAGAAAGAACAAAGGAAAAAGTAATATATATGAGGCAAGAAGTTCAATGAAACCCGTTTGTCACGATACGTTTTGGAGTTATCTGATAATAGATACATACACGAATACAAGATATATGTCTGTATTCGAGTCTGGAACCTCCACTTTTATGGGTTTTTGTCTGGACATGAGGTGGATTTGGAATCATGACTATTTATTTCATAAAATAAAATGTATAATATTTGTTAAAGAAGAAAGCTGTTTTGGTAAAATATGATTCTGAGAAGACGGAAACGTCCAAACAGGCCCTAACAAAGACAAAACATAACCCAAAAACCATCTCTTTTGTTTTTGTTTTCTTGTTGAAAAATAATTAATAAAATTTGAGATGAGGCTGAGGCTTGGGTGTGGGATTTGTCTGTCTTCTTTAAATGTTCATTGTCTTTTCATTACTTTTCTCTTGTCCTTTTCTTCTTTTTAATGCCTACTTTTTTTTTGTCTTTTTCTCTTCTTTCTCTCTCTCTTTGTTTTTTACTCTTTGAGAGAACATAATACAATTTTTAAACTAAAGACCATTGACCACAGATTCTATCCTCTAAAGAAATTACTATTTTGAACCTTAGGTAAGCAATAGTAAAATGGTATAAAGAGAAAAAAAATAGTCATAAATAAAAAGTATTAAGAAATGATAATTTACAAAACAAAAAAAAACAAGAACTTGTTAGATCTCATACATAACATCCAAATATAAAATCAAGATTTTTTTTGAAAGTGTACGCATCATTAGTGAAATTCATCGTGGATTCTAACATTCCTACATTAGTCAACTTAATAATAGTATACTCGGTGAGACTTTTTGTGATTGAAGTAACGTTTTGTCAACTTTTTTTGTTTTATTTATGTATTTTACAAGGTTCAAAGCCGATTAATGACAGATTCAAACTACACTACGCTATATGTTTTGGATCAATGCCATCAGAAATAATAATCAGTAGAATTAGCTACTACTGTTGTATATATGTACAATTTGAATATTGGTATAGTTAAATATTAAATGATGAATTTTAACTTATTTATGCATTGGAAAAGCAGTATAGTCAAAATGTCAAATAATAGAATTTACGGTAGGTTAAAATTGAAGAATCTAGAAAATCACATATACTATAGCTAGAGATGTTAAAATCACAGAGCATACAAATCAGCAAAAGAATGTCTAACGTGATTTGTTTTTTTGCCAATTTGGTTGTTCTTTTGATGATTCCAACGTTCGGAAATAACGAAGCAAATCAAAGTAGAGAAGAGAAGAGACTTTGTGTTACAATCAATAAATTCCCGGAATGATCCTGTGTCTGACTTTCTCACAATACAGCTTCCAATATTTCCCATACCTTACCAAACAAAAAACAAACAAACAAATATGGTCAACCTAAAATTAAAATATGAAGTGTAACTAAAAATCATTCAGATATGGTGCTTACTTTGATCGACATCGGTCATCGTCTCTCTTGGCTCGATCAACGAGAAGAATGGTGAGAAATATGACGTAGAAGTATGGCAAGAACTGGTTGGGCAACAAAGATAATTTGTGTTATAGTGTCACTCTTGTAACATAAGCTTTGAGTATACCAAAGAGGTTGAGAAGGAATTTACGTTATCGAAGAGAGCCGGTACGGACCAGAAGAAAGAACTTAAGATCTCAGGAACATAATGGAAATGACGAGACAATCCCCACCTGCACAGTCAAAGTCATTGTTGATGATGATGAATATCGTCTATATTAATTGTTCTTACAGTGTCAAAGTAGAATAGTCTCACCATCCAGAGGTTAAGAGAAGACTAGTTTTAGTTTCACCAGTTGTTGTTGTATACGTCGCCACAATCTGCAACAAACCCAGAGATGTTCATACATATCGAAATGTTTTGAATGAAAAGGAATAAAGCTAACTTCACTGGGGCATATTATAATATGATCACACCTTTGATGGTGCTCTGCCCCAAACCAAACATTTCCCGTTTGTCCTCCTGAACTCTTGCCTCTGTCTATCGCAGTCATAGTTTATGTAAATGCAAAGAATTCCCGCAACAAGAATGTATATTGCCAACTGCAACCAAAGACGGATATGGTGAAGCCTTAGAGACAGAGATATGCATAATTTTCCCGAGGATTGTAGCATCAGTAATGTTTTCATGAACAGCTGTATTCTACTGAAAAGACTGATGTCTGACAACTAGAATCATGAGCCATTTCTCGTTTGAATAACACACAACGTATATTTCTCTCTTTTATAAAGTAAAAAATATATGCACCTGAGTTCCAAGTTCGACGGGGTGGTTCACAAGGTACATGCCTGGAGAAGTGTACACAGAAGGCACCCACACTAGACAACCCCAGCAAATATAGAAGCCAGCTGAAAAATCATAAATCATCAAAAAGGTAAGCTTTAGTGCCCGTGTGATTCCAATAAAATGCTGCTGCATTAGAACCCACGAGGAAATTGTGGCCAAATAGTAGAGCAAGAGCAACTTTTTTTTTTTTTTTTTGTAATGATGATGATATAGTTTTGTATATGTATCAGATGCATACCTCGGTCATGTGCAATGTCCATGGTGTTCCAATAACCAGCTTCCCACCAGAAGAATTTTGTGACATACACCAACATGAGTGTGGTGTTCACCAGCATTGAATCAGATACTTTGCCATTCATTTCATACTGGTTAAAGAAAGTATAGGAACCACAAATTAGAAAGAGGTGAAGCTCTCCAGGGTATGTCGTCAGAGTGTGGAACTCTAGTATTTTACAAGAGAACTATCCAGAAAGTACCTGTTTTATGCAGTACGTGACTGCAAGAACTGCCCAAGACATCATTCCGAATCTGCAATTAGTAAAAACTTTGATGTCAAAGTTCTTACCAATTCGAGGGTACAACTCCATGCCCTGCAAAGCACAGACGCAAAGAATACAGTGAGAATTTTTTTTGCCATATATTGGATTTGTGTTAATGATAAGCTGGACATAAAGAGTATATTGTAAGAGAAGATCTACACTTGAGATCGTTACAATAACTACTGAATACTTTGTTTATGTCCCTCCCCTACTGACATTTAAGACGATATTTACACCGAACTACTGTAGTTCTCTTGTATTTAGTCAATAAATGAATAGATACTGCTAAGTAGACATTGTTACTAATTGTGGAGCTTTAATAAAGCCTGACCTCCGAATGTCGAGCAAATAGGCAAGAAAATCATGAGAAGATGTCTAATATTGGCAAGACGTGAGTTCGTCAAATAAATGCCAACGAGTACTATCAGAAGAATGAGAATCTGATAAGCAGAAATAACTCACCCAATAGAAGTCAATTATCAGGTTACCACATGAACCAGAGTCACTTGATGAAGGTGCAACATGACCCTTGTACAAGAAAAAAAAATAACAAGTTGCAGAAACACAAAAACAAAAGGTCAAATTCTACAATAGTAGAGACGAAGAAAGAAAAGGAACACACCATTCATGACATAAAAACACTTACTTTTATGTATAAGAGAACACAAAATACCAAGCTTCCGAATATTAGTGCCGATAATATTTCACCCAAGTGATCATAGACAATTGCTGGGTTGAAGATCCCAAACCTGAATAGCAGAAAGACGTGAATTCACATATAGGTACAACACTAAATCCAAACTAAAGGTATGTAAGCATAAATTTTCTAAAAAACTTAATCCAAACTAAACATTTAAACATTGCTTACCACCAAAGACCAAGATAGGTTGCTAGTGTCACAATATAAGCAGCCATACCATTGTCCTGCAAGAACAGAACCGCACAATTGTTTATCTGCATCAACTTCCAGCACACAAGGCTAATGGAACATGTCTAGAGGCATTTCCAATACCTTATAAACCGGTCGGTTTCCCGTAGGAGATATTGGACCCTCGACTCTTTTACCAGGAAGAAGCAGCTGAAGAGTGGCCTCAAATGCTCCATAGCAAAAAATGATTTTCCAAGCAATGGCAGTGGGTCTTGGCCATATGTTGATAAGTCCTTGAACTCCATTCTGCCACAAGAAGCCACCGGTCTGGGTAATAGAACCATCCTGATGAACTAATGAGTACCATCTGCATTATAAAAACAAGTTTGCATAACTTAAAACTCAATGAAACTGATGGTCTCGGTATAAAACTATGCTCGCACAACAGTGACATAGAAAAAAAAAATCAAAATGGCTACAAAATTCCCCATAAAAAATTAATAGCAAAAAGATTAACGTGAATCTAGCTTTGTTGCATAATCTGTAAACAATCTCTCAATCAAGAATAACGAAGGCCATAACTATATCAGTGGACTCTACGGCTACCAATATTTAAAAATCTGAAACACATTTTACCATAAAAAATTCAATGAACGCTTCATTTTTTTCCAATCGAAAATTCTGAAAAAGGATTTGAAGATATCGGCTATGTAATTGTCGTTATGAATTAAGGAAGTTGAAAAAGTGTGCGAGTTCCGATCTGAGAACTCAAAATTTGATGAGAGCTTACAGGAGAATGACGAAAGGTGGACAAAAGGTCAAAAGCGTTAGCATCGATGCGTAAGTTAAGATCGGAGAATGCACTGTCTCCGCCATCTTCTTCTTCTTCTCTCTCTGTGGGTATTCAAAATCTCGATTCTGATCTGTCTTGTTGACTGACTGGCTGCGAAGTTAACGAAGTAAGTGTTCACAGGTCCACTATGTACGTGAGATCAGTCCACGTGTCAAGATGTGTTTGAAATTTCCATTTTTACCCTCAGACTTTTCTTTCATCGTTTTTGATCCTAATCTTCGTCTCTGTATTACTTTGAGACCTCTCAAAAGATCTTCGTCTCTGAATTCAACACATAGTGATGAATCGAGGCAAACAAAATCAATCTCCATCACTATGATTCGCATCAAACCATAGTTTTTACCAATTTCGTTACTCGCTAACTCTGATCGAACTACAAGCAATGCTTGGCTTGCTTATAAATCCACGACAATTGGTTGAATTCGTGTAAGCACATTTTTTATTTTTATTTTGGATTAATTCACAGCGAAACCCTAGATCGAGTTTTTTTTTCTGATGGTTTTAGTTTGATTTCTCCCGCGGTTTTTCTATTTCCTGATCTTTTATAGTATGTTCAAGAGATGCAATTAGTGCCAAACGATGATGATAGGAAGGAACAGATTTTATTCGATGAATCTACATCTTCCAACGAAATCGTAGCAGCGGAAAGAGGTGATCGTGTTGTGGAAGGAGGAGAAGTTTTAGAAATAGCTGAGAGTGATGACGACGAGACTACACTTCTCGTTTCTGGAGATCAACCTCAATGTCGAATTTGCCTTGATGTTGGAGGTATTATAATAAAAAACAAAAAAAAAAATGCTTTCTTGATCTCTATTGAATGAAGGATTACAATTATTGGCATCATTTACAGAGACTTTGTTTTGGTTCTATTTGATTGCAGGAGAAGATCTGATTGCTCCGTGCAATTGTAAAGGTACTCAGAAGCACGTTCATAGATCTTGTCTTGATAATTGGCGCTCCACCAAGGTATATAGTGTGGTGAAAGAAAGTTACTTCTGGTTTTGGAATCTATGTTTTTACTTAGCTTATAGTATGATTTGTGTGAGCTGAAATTGGTTTTTTTTTCCCTCTGCGTCTGCAATATGTTGCAGGAAGGTTTTGCATTTTCGCATTGTACAGAGTGTAGAGCCAACTTCAAACTCCGAGCCAATGTGCCTCCTGATCGATGGTGGTTGAGATTGAGATTTCAGCTGCTGGTTGCTAGAGATCATGCGTTTATCTTCATTGCTGTCCAGATGGTACATGCCCTTATTAGAATCTTGTGTTTTTATACACACTATTTTATGATGTCACTAGCTTCTTGACTCTCATGTTTTTTCCATCCAGAATGTTGTATTTACTAGATTCCAGTCATGAGAGCGTAAAGCCATAGTTCTAGTTGCCATACCAGTTTTGGAACAAATCCTTTGCTTGTTGTTGCATTAGAAAACCGAAACTGGAGATTCTTTTATATGCCTGTGATGCTTAGTGAATGTATTATATTAATGAACAGGTTGTAGCATTCTTGGGGTTACTAGTTTACAAGTTCTACGGTGAAGAGCTACGAGAAATGTTTGGTTATGAGGAACATCCTTATGGGTTCTACACATTGGCTGGTAACAAATATTTTCACTTTCTATATGTTTTTTTTCTCCGATCACTAGGCTGAAACCATCTTTGTGCTATGGGTTCCAATCCATTGACAATGATTGTATGATGAAGATGATGGTTTGTTTCATGTTGCAGTTTTGGCCATTATCTTGGTAGGACTGCTTTATGGGTTCTTCATTGCCATAATATGTGGTCAAAGGATCAATGAGCGGCATTACCATGTTCTCGCCAAACAAGAACTCACAAAGGTTAGGCTTCTTGTAGCTTTTTCTGTTCTTGATTTACGTTTATCATCACAAAGGTTAGGCTTCTTGACACTGTTTTCGTGTCATTCACATCAGGAATATATAGTGGAAGACCGCGACTGCAAGAATGTTCCTGAGCTTGACCAGAGTCATGTGATGGAACTAAGAATGTTGGGACTTTATTGAACATATAGTACTGAGGAAAGAGCTTGCTGAATCTTTACTCTTCAATTCACCTGTAAATTATATTTTTCATTGATTTATATGTTTGTTTCAACAAACGATTGTCATCTCCAAGTGTTTTTTTTTTTTTTTTTTTTTTTTTTGTATTTTTTTTATATATAATTATGATGAAAATGTTTATCTGTACGAGTATACGCATCATAAGCAAATTGGTTTACAAAGTAAAGTGTCGCTGCTGGTAATCTATATCTCTTCTTCCACGATCAAATTCATACGTATATCCCTAAAACCACCTCCTTTGGGTCAGTTTCAACCATCCAGGGTGGCCTTTGAAGCAGAAGAAATGCATTGTTAAACGAAAATAAAGGAGACAAAGAATCGATGTCTACAAAGAAAAGAAAAAAATAAAACAAAATGACTTACTTATTCAGTATGAAATTGAACGTTCCTTGTGATGCACGTTTGAGAAGAACCTCCCTTGCCTCAACTGCGATCCCCTGAGGCTGTAGAACAAAATTTCAACATTGTTCTTCATTGTAAACAATAGAAACCTTAAGATCGTCTTGAGAATTCTAGAGAGAGACCTCTTCTGGAAACCAAACCCCTGGCTGTGTGCTTCCTTCAAGCATTGCTAGAACAAATGCTGCAGTTGAAACTCCAACTGATCTGTAAAACCCAAGATATTTCAGTTCTCATACATAGCCTTATATATATATATATATGTATATATGCAAATATAAGAATGTTAGGGAGACTCACACAGATAGTTTTTTATGACTAAATAACCCAACTGTGCTCCGTCCATCCGAGCATTCCAAATCAACCTTCCCAAAGGGTTTAAGATCAGTAACAACGAGTCACCGAAATAACTACTGTAAATTTATTCTGAAGTTCTCTGTCATTTCACTTAGTCAGTTACCCTCATTGAGACACGCTCTCCAGAAAATCCATCCATTGCTCTAACGACAGGGTCGAACAGGTCTACCATTTGTTGGACTTTGGTTCTGTCTCTAAGGACCTCCTACAGCGAGCATGACAAGCATTGCAGTTTGATTACAGGAAGATATGACTATCATCATCGATCATAAAACCACTGATTCAGGTAAAGTCTGAGCATGATACCGATGGTAAGAGTTTCGTCATGATCTCCATTCCCCAGTTCCAGAAGAAAGGAGCTGTGCCAAATCGAGCACTGACAGTTGGTACTCCTAGAACTTGATGAGTTGATCTAACTTCTGGCAAATTCCTGAAAACAACCATTGTTCTTAGCAAAAAATTTCCAGAATGCCAATGGAGCGAGCTTTTGATGGAAGAGCGACTTACAAAAGATAAACATCTCTTTTCCGTATGCCTTTCCCGAAATCCACGTTTATCATTCCACTGTAGGGTCTTAGTTTCACCTCCTCTCCTGATCAAGTTCCACAATACAAGGCTGAGAAATTTTCTTAAAAGAAAGATAAGTTTAAATTTCTAAAAACTTAAAGTCTATAACACTTCACACTTGCCTTGTTTATATGCAGTAACTTCCTCACCAAGAAGTAGAAAACTTGTCGCTAATATTGTAGGACCTGCACCGCCAGTCCCTGCTGTGTAATAGGAGAACCTGATATCACATTGCGAAACAAAAAATAGTCTGATTCAACTACAATATATATAAAAAAAAAACACTATATAGTTTCACTAATGATGATAAACATGTAAAGAAAGTTTTTCCAGTAACCTCAATTTCTCTGGCCTCCCTTTGTCTTCGCTTCTTGCTGCAGCGACCAATTCTGCCGCCATCACTAAGAGAAAGTTAAACATGTTGTTGTTAAATTACTGCAACAATGAAACAATACTCAAGCATAAAAAGCAAGAGGGACGACTTGTGTTCAGATTTTAACACCATTGCTAACTCCTGGATATATTCCAGCTGTTGTTAACGCCGGGATATCCGCAGCCTTTGCCTCAGCCTCAAGAGATTTTGCACGGAAAGCATAGCTTGTGTCGTCACAAACATCAACATATGCAGTCTGTTTCAGATATGAACCACATAAAAAAAGAATCTCTGTAAGAGTCAAACTAAGCACATTCAGACAAGGTAAGGTTTCGTGACATAGAAAATGTTCTTTTACCTTATCCTCACCTTGGTCTTTATGGCAGCTTCAAGAACAGTGCATCGTGGTGCTTGCTGGAATGGTCCAGCGGCATGGACTACAAGATCAACGTCTGTATTTCACACACTTCACAGTGAATATTCAATCAAGCATAAAATTCAAAATCCAAAACAAACAAAATCCCTGAACTTATCTAAATTCATCAGTTCAATACCAAAATCAAATTAAAATTCAAACATATGCATTCAATTTTTTTGATATTGATAATCTCTCAGGGTCAAGTGAAACAAACCTTTTAAACTTGTCTCAAGCATCTTAGCGTCATTGATATCTACTTGAGCAAACTCAGAATTCTCTCCCAGCTTCGCCACCATTGCTTCACCTTTATCTCTGAGCACACATCACACATGAGAGTGATTTTATTTTTGAACTTGTTCGACATTATATTTACAAATCCCTAAAATTTGTGAAACATTTTCTGCAAACCTGTTCCGTCCACCGACGACGATCTTTAGCTTGGGACATAGATTAGAAAGAGCAATAGCAGTAGACCCGCCGACCCGACCCGTTCCACCTAACACCAATACCCGGTAGTTCCGGGTAGGATCCGAGAGCTTAACCTCTGGAACGCCGTCGTATTGCGTTTCGCTAGATGAAGATGCTCGTACCGTTGCTCTGAACGGTTGCAGCAGCATTTTTTCTCTTTCGGTCTTTCCCTCTCACTCACTCACCTCATCTCGTTACCAGTTTTATCTTAGGCGATGACGTGGCAGAATTTTAACGGGATAAAATAACAACAACACCTTGCAACTTCCGAGCCAGTAAAATATTTGGGCTTTTCCAGCCCAGTAGATATATAACTGGGCCTTTAAAACGCGTGGGTCTAAATAAAAATGCAAGCAAAACGCTCAGGGAAAAGAAAGAAAAGAAAGCGTTGCGTCAGCGAAGGGTAAGCAGCTGACGTGTCATGTCACGTGACCACAATCCGAGACTAAAACGCGGAGAACCTCTAGGGCTAGAGAAGACGACGGTAGACCCCAACGAGGGTCAAAATGGTAAATATCAATAAACCTGTGGGTCCTACTGTTAAGTGGCATCGAGCTGTCAAACTGGGGAAGAGCGAATTTTTTTCATTTTTCTCTTCTTCTAACCTTTTTTTTTTTTTTTTTTTTTCCTTAATCGCAACGTGCGTTTTCATGGGCTCTGACGCTGTTTGTCCCTCACCATTGTAGATATTTTAATTTCCCCAACAAGAAAACATTTTTCCTAAAAAAAACAAATATGATAAAAACTATAATGTAAATTTGAAATTGCCAGCTTTTATGCGGCTGTTCGCCACATTCATACACCAAAAGGACATTCGATACCATTTAATACTTTTCATATACATGTTAAAATTTGATTTACAGATTTTTTTACTACTGCAGAATTTTGCATTTTAAAAATTCTAGTTACCGGAATTTCTTCTTTTTAAATGCTACAATAATAAAAATTATTTACGTAAACATGTTCCGACGATTTATAATATACTTCCAACTTTCAACCGTAACAGCTTCATTTACAAATTACAATGTTGTTATGTGAATTAATTATTATTTAAAATTAAAAAAAAAAAAAAACGAAACTGCAATAATGGCTGGCAGAAAATAATAATGCGAATGCGAGAGAAAACACATAATATTGCCAAGTTGGCTTAATGTAGGGCATGCTACAAAAAGGAGAAAAAGGTGAAAAATACAATTCAACCCCTACACAATAGGGTTTATTGGACTAGATTTAGCCACGAGTCATTATCATTAATTTTACTCTCATGGACCGTTTATAATTTTGCTAATTAATTAATTCGATGTTTCGAATTCTTCAAATCATATAATACTTGCTCATCAGAGAGATTCCCAACGGCAAAAAGAGCACGCCGTTGAAATTATATTCAAAGGAGAGTCTTAATATATCGACCGGTCAAAGGTCAAACGGGTGTCACTCTTTACTTTATTCTTATTTTAATAAGTATGATTTTATGATGGAAATTTAATTGTAATTTAGTTACGTTTGGTAATCCCCTATTTGTAACTGACCTTAAAGTGCGATTAAAGTAAAAGAGAGAAGACTGGACACGACGGTAATTTTACATAGAATAGAGGGTAAAAATGGCAATTAACATTGTTTTTCTTAGCGGTCATATATAATTTCTTCGCTTTCGGTGATCATACAAAAATAGAACATCGTTAATATTTAGAGTGGAGTCAATTATTGACAATTGTTTTTGGCATTCAATTATTTGATTAAATTTCAGTTTCCCTTTTTTTCTTGTGAAATGTTTGTTTTTTTTTGTCATATATTTAAGCCGTTTTGTTTGTATAAAACTTTAGGTTCAAGAGTTAAAATTAGTGAGAAAATAAACATTTTCTTTTATTTGAAGATAATTAGGTTGACAAAGAAGTGTAAGTTAACTAAAACTAAATAGAAACAAAAAAAAAAATGGGACAAAAAAAGAGAATTCTGAAAGAGAAACATTTCTACTACCATTCAAATAATTGTTTGTATTAGATTTAACAAAAAAAAAAAAAAAAAAAAAAACTTGTATGTTTATTATAATATTTACTTTAAAGAATTAAAACCATAAATAAACTAAATGGTAGTTAATTTTTTTTTAAAAAAAAATTCTTCGAAATTTCATAATTTATTGAAAATAGAAATGTTTTTAAATTAAGTAATTAAATGGAAAAAAAATTCGTTATCTAAAAGAAAAGTTAAAGGAAAAAAAAAAAAACCGAAACCGTCGACATCTAAAAAAAGACGAGAGGGTATAATGTAATTAAGCGATAAATATTTAGACATTTATATACACATATATAAATGTTCATCACTTCGCTTTCCAGCCCCTTCTCTCTCCTTCCGCTTTTGTCTCTGCCGAAATCCAAAACTCTTCTCTCTTTCTTTCTCCATATATATAATCGTTACTTCCACCGCCGGTAACAAACTCGAGTTTCAATCGTTTTGAACCTGGCCGGAGACTAAAGACTGAAAAACACCATCGAATCAAAGCAGTTGGTTTACAGGTAGAGAAGAGAAGTGACAGCTAAGCAGAAGAAAGGCGGCGGGAATAGGAAGTCCTAAGGACAAAAGTAGAAGTAGTTGGGTTGATGATGATGATGAAACAGATTCGTTTGTGGTTTTCTGATCGGCGCTATTCGTTGCTCGTTTCTGTATCTTGAACTCCCAAGTTTGAAAGATTGTTTCTTTTTCTTTTTCTTTTTCTTGTTTGGGTTCTGTTTTTTTTTTGGGTGTTGTTGTGATGGGGAAGGTGGCAGTTGTTTTTGCGGCGGCGGCGGTTGTGGCGGCTTGTTCTGTTGCTGCGGTGATGGTTGGAAGGAGAATGAGGAGTCGAAGGAAATGGAGGGCTGTGGTTGGGATTTTGAAAGAGTTTGAAGATGGTTGTGATACTCCTGTGGGAAGGTTAAGACAAGTGGTGGATGCTATGGCGGTGGAGATGCACGCTGGTTTAGCTTCTGAAGGTGGTTCTAAGCTTAAAATGCTACTCACTTACGTTGATGCTTTGCCTATTGGGTAAGGGTTTTCTTCTTTATAATTGGTTTCTGATTAGGGATTTCTGTTTTTTTTCTTTTTTGGGATTGGTTAAAACATTGATTTGACTAGTGTGTGATGATGATCTTTCTTCACATTGCATTATCCAATTCCTTGATTTTTCAAGTAGAATTTGTTTGCTAAAATGTTTGTGTTGCTTGAATCATAAATTATGATCTCCTGCTCAAAAATCCGATCTTTCATGGTCCTGGTAGCTCTAAAGGTTGTAACTTGTGATTAAAGGTCTAGACTTTGAGCTTTAGTTTGAGCCAAGGAATGAAAGAAGTGTCAGTGGGTACCATTTTGCAAGGATAGATCCTTTGATTCTCTTCTCTATCTTTTTTTTTTTTTTTTTTAATATGTGAAATTTACATTATACGGTAAAAGTTTGAAAGAGTCTTCCTTTATGTTTCTCTCTTATCTCTTACCTTTACTTTGGTATCTTGTTCCTATCCACAGTATTGTTACTGTTTAAGGAAAATGTACTGGTTCCTTCATATTGTAGCCATTGGATTCTCCTTTTATTTTGGGAGAATGTATAATGTGCCCTTTGTTCAAATATTCACATCCATTCATTGCAGTTCTCTGTAGGATTTGCACTGACTGCTTTTTATTTCAGGACGGAAAAAGGAACTTATTATGCACTTCACCTTGGAGGCACTTATTTTAGGATTTTAAGGGTTCATCTAGGTGGTCAAAGGTCATATCTAGATGTTCAAGATGTTGAACGACACCCAATACCTTCACATTTGATGAATAGCACCAGCGAGGTCACTATTTTTCCCTATCTTTCTTACCCCTCGTTGCTTAATTGTATATAATGCAAACTGCTTAATTTCACATGATTGCAGGTTCTTTTCAACTTTCTCGCCTTTTCCTTGGAAAGGTTTATTGAAAAAGAAGGAAATGAGTCTGATTCACAAAGTGTTAGAAGGGAACTTGCATTTACGTTTTCATTCCCTGTCAAGCATACGTCTATTTCTTCAGGAGTGCTAATCAAATGGACCAAAGGTTTTGAGATTAGTGAAATGGTTAGTAGAATGATACTTACATTACTTCTTATAGTCTCTGAAACTGTGGCTTGTCTTTCAGATATTCTTTGTTACTTTTTAGAATAGTTCTAAGGTTGCATTACTATCAAATCACTATCTGATATCCTGAGAGTACTCTTGGGTTAACAGGAGTGGATGGCCTTTAGTTTGATCACTGGCTCTGTTATGATTTTGTGCCAATGTAATTCATCTCTTGGTATTTGGTGTGAGTTCAGTATATGCAAATTCAAAGTTATCTAATTCTAGAACATGCAAATGCTTATTATTTTAGGTTGGGAAAGACATAGCTGAATGTCTACAAGAAGCGCTGAACAGAAGAGGCCTAGATATGCATGTTGCAGCTCTTGTAAGTGCTTTTTCACTGAAAGAAAATCATTTCCTTGGCAAATTTTCTGGCACTTTGACTGAAAGTTCTGTGATCTTTCTTTTTTCTTTTCCTTGCATACGCATTAGCTTAAGTATAGAAAATCTCATGAAATGTTGCTTGATTCTGATTCAGTTTCCTCATATGGCCAGGTGAATGATACTGTTGGAGCTCTGTCACTTGGATATTATCATGATCCAGACACGGTTATTGCAGTCATATTTGGAACAGGTAGTAATGCATGTTACTTGGAACGAACCGATGCCATAATCAAGTGTCAGGGTCTGCTTACAAGTTCTGGAAGCATGGTACTAAGAATCTTTTCATGGTCTATTTTGAAAAACCAGCTTTAAAAATCCCAGAGAAATAAATGTGAAAAATGAATTCTTTCCTATTTTTTCAGGTAGTCAATATGGAGTGGGGAAATTTTTGGTCCTCTCATCTGCCTAGAACTTCATATGACATTGATTTGGATGCAGAGAGTTCAAATTCAAATGATATGGTAATCTTTACCTAACTTCCCTCTTTTTCCTGTTTGGTTTGCATCATGAATTATTATCAGATGATCAATAAGGATGGTTTTTTTTTTCTTCTTATATAGGGATTTGAAAAGATGATAGCAGGACTGTATCTAGGTGACATTGTTCGCAGAGTAATTCTTCGCATGTCACAAGAGTCCGATATCTTTGGACCCACGTCGTCTGTGTTATCTGAGCCTTACGTTCTAAGGTACATACCCTCTTCATCGTGTTGTCTAATCAGATGCTTGATCTCACATCATGTAATTTGATCTTAATGTATAAGCACACTTTGATCTTCTGCATCAACTATCTAATTAGCAATGTGTTTTTTCTCTGCGTTATCGAAACAACAAAACAACTAACGGTGTCTACTTCAATCTCTCAGAACAAATTCAGTCTCAGCCATGCATGAAGATGACACACCTGACTTAGAAGAAGTAGCAAGAATTTTGAAAGACTTAGGGGTAAGTTAAAAAGCTCACAATCTAACTTATTATGGAAGATGAAGATTGAAAATGTTATGGAACTTATTTTGAATGGAACAAAACAGGTATCAGATGTACCATTGAAGGTGAGAAAAGTAGTGGTGAAGATATGTGACGTGGTGACAAGAAGAGCGGGAAGGCTAGCAGCAGCAGGAATCGCCGGAATCTTGAAGAAGATAGGTCGAGATGGAAGCGGAGGAATCACGAGCGGGAGAAGCAGAAACGAAATCCAAATGCAGAAAAGAACAGTTGTGGCAGTAGAAGGAGGCTTGTACATGAATTACACCATGTTTAGAGAATACATGGAAGAAGCTCTCGTTGAGATTTTAGGAGAAGAAGTGAGTCAATACGTCGTCGTTAAAGCCATGGAAGATGGTTCTAGCATTGGCTCTGCTCTTCTCGTTGCTTCGTTGCAGTCATGATGAATCATCAATCATCATCATCGCCGTTCGTATTATTATTATTAATGTTTATATAATTGATTATGTGCGTCTATGTGTGCGTGTGTATATATATTATTATTCAATATTCGTTTGTTGTTAATTATTATTGTTATTATATAGACGCATATATATAGCTTTTGTGTAAATGTTAGGAACGTTTTTTTATATTCTTTGTTTCTTATTATCTGTATGAAAAAAAAAATAGGTATTGGTTAATTTTTAAGAAAAGGATTTACACTGTAAAAGTGATGATGATGAGAAATGGAATGTCAATTTTTTTGTTTTAATGTACAAAACTACAAAAGAATATGGCTTGTTTAACTTATTAAAGAAAGAAGAAAGAATCTTAGCTTTTCTATCTTTGCTTTGTAGCATTTTTCCAAAAGAATGATGTTCAAATAAATTTATTAAATTTGATAGGTTAGTTTTTCATTTTGTCAATCATCTATCTATCTACTCAACTATTAAAAAAGATCCAATCTTAGAGGATGTTTCCAAACACTATTGAAGTTAAAATAAAAAAGAAATAATTTTATCTTTGTATCCAAACACACATTTACATCTTTTTCTTTTTCCTCTTCATCATTTATTTCTTTATTTAATAATGCAATATTAATAGTATAAATTATAATTCTCCTATCACCTTTATTAGATTTTATTTTCAAATTATTTTAAATTATTATTTAACACATATAATTATTAAAATTTAATATTTTTTTGCATATATTGTGACGAAATTTTTTTAAAACGGACATATATAACTCAATTAAAGAAGAAAAAAATGTGTGTTCAACGTCCCTTATTGACTAAATTTTTGTGACAATGGTTCAGAGTCATATTATAAAAAATACCAAAATGATTTCAAATACGAATAAGCAGGAAAACATCAAAATTTAAAAAATGTACTCGATTTTATCCAGTTTTTTAGTTGAAATAATTTAAGCATCTCACATTGACTAAAATTTGTGGGCAATAGTTCAGTTCATTTTATAAAAAAAAATCAAAATAATTTTAAATACGAATGAAAAGGAAACTTGACTTATGAGACGTCCAAATTTTAAAAATCTATTCGGTTTAATCTGATTTTTTAGTTGAAATAATTGAAAATAATTATCTATCTACTAAACTATTAAAATAAATATAATCTTAGAGGGTGTTTTCAAACACTATTCAAGTAATAATGCATATAATTAATAAAAAAATTAACTTTTTCTATATATGTTGTGATTAAAATTTAAAAAAATAGATATTTATTACTCAATCGATGAAGAAAAAATAATGTTTGTTCAATGTCCCGCATAGGCTAAAGAATTTGGGTAATATTTCAGGATCATGTTATAAAAATGACCAAAATGATTTCAAATACGAATGAACAAAAAATTGATTTATCAGGCGTTTAAACTTAAAAATATATATATTCGGTTTAATCCAATTATTTAGTTGAATAAATATAAAAAATTTAAATTTTTTAAATATTACAAATATTTAAATTATAAAAGAAGTTTAATATATTATAAATATAGATTTATACTCTATACAATGTTTAAAATATTAATAATATTTAAACTCTCTAAAAACAAGAATTCACTATACTATTATTTGAGAAGTACATTTAGAAAATAATTTATATGTGTTAGTTATTATAAAATGCACTAAAGATATACTAATTGTTTTTTAGTACTCTAACAATAGAAATGAGATTTAAAATAATCTAAAACATTGACTGGATCATAATGATCAGCGTGTTGGTAAAACCTCTACACAGGTATAATGTTCTCTTACTAAATCTCTTACCCGTTGAACTAAAATAATCAAATCCAAAACATGTAATTATATAAAAGAGATTTTTACAAGACAAAAACTTTCTAACGGATACGGAACATGATGGGTGTTCATCCTAAAATAGATAGGTCAAATAGATGGTTGGATAACTAATTTTATAATATCGACTAATAAATAATATATATTTTTAATATTAGAACTACTAATTTATAATAATTAAAATTTATTTATTAAATTTATTTTTAATACAAATGGACCAAAAAGTCTAAAATAATAAATCTGAAACGGATAATTATATAACAGTGATCAGTTACATGTTGGAAAGTTCCCGACAAGTACGAGACAAGACGGGGTTTCGTCCCAAAATGGACAAATCTAAGACAAGTGTTGGATAACTAATCATAAAATATATAGTAAAAAATATAATATATTTTTCAATATTACAACTACTTACAAAATATTGAAATGAGTTTAGAGTAAATAGGTTTAGAATCACATTCTCTTCAAGTTTAAATTGTAGTGAGGATATTTAAATATTTAAATTACATAGAATTGATAATTATATTGGATTTCATTTAGTTAGGAATTTTTCTTAATTCAAACTAATTTAATATATATTTCGATACGATTTGCTCTAAATTGTTCCAATGAGAGTTAAAAACATCATTTATTTGGCGTGTGTGATTCAAATAACAAAAAAAATTATATTGCTAAATAGAAATAAAATAATTTGATGTTGAAAGCACGTTAAATATTATAAAAATAAAGAAATAAAAAAACTACAAATATATATATATATCAAACAAAAAATAAAATTATTTATAAAAATTATGGAAAGCAAGTTAAAATTATACGAATAAAATAAAATATTTATTAACAATAAAAAAACAAAAAACTATAAATTTATATTAAAATAATTGAGGTACAAATCTAGTTGGTTAGTTAATAGAGCTTTTTATTGTTATAACCAAATTATCATTCTTAATTATGTTTCACTAACCGAAGAGAAACTCTCTTTCTGACCCAGAGGATTTTAGCCAAAGCATGTAAAACTCGAAAAGACATTTCTACCCCTTTTGGCTCTCTTTATAAACATCATCTCGTCTTCCTCATTTCTTAGTCCCCTGGACGGCTAGGGTTCATGGTTTCGAATCCAGTTAAAAGCAAATTAGGATTTTCAGAATCTGTGAACAAGTATAGGCTTTTTAATCTTTCTCTGTTGAGGGGCTTATATATGCCGATAAAAGGAGTTTAAATACAACCTTAGATCTTGAATTTGCCAAATCTCTCACTTTTCACATTTCCGTTTTTTTTTTTTTTTTAAGGAGAAGGTAGAGAAGAAGAAAATGAGAAGAGAAAATGCCATTTTTAGAGAGCCTTCTCTCAGATTAAAATATGTAAAATTTAAGACACTTTTGATGCAATCTCAGTTCTCAAGTTCATGAGCAGTCAGTGTGTCTTAGATGTCTATAATAATAATACTTTTAAAGAACGAATTTCGATGATTAGTTTATGTTTTTCTATACGATAAATCAAATTTGTTCTTTTAGAAAAATACTAATATTTTCCGGAAGATTACAAATTAAAAACACAGGTAGTGCAGTCCTGTATTAATAAGCTAATGAAACTTTGATACTTATAGAAATTAGAATCCACTAGGAGATACTATTGGGTAAGGAATGCTCCGAGTTATTGGGAATGGGATGAGAATTGCGACGGAGGAGCAAAGATATCAAACGTACATAGAGCACGAGGAGGGCCAAGAATGATGATGGCTCCAGAGCGTGTGGGAGGAAGAAGAACATGTACATGAAAGCTGAAACCCTGTAGCACTTAGACGCTGGAATTCATTTCCAGAGATGATGCTCTGCCTTTAAATACTGCAATGCGAGGGCTACTGCTTTACTGTTTTTTTTTTTTGGTTTTGTAAGGAGGTGTGGCTGCTGGATCTGTTTAAGTTTGGTTGCTTAATGTTTCTACAGCTCATGAGATTTGTATGTTTTAAGCATCTCTTTGGTAAGATGAATCCTAAGCACTAGAAATCACATATTTTAACAATTGTAAATTCCCCCTGCAAAGTATTAAGTACTTTGAAGTTTGAAGCATTTGTTCACAATCTAACATAGTCAGCTTTTTTGTTCATATTAGAGTGCACATTTTTTTTTTTTAACTCATCTTTTTTTTTTTTTTTGATCAATTTTTTAACTCATCTTCACTTTTGTTTTAGACAAGATTTAATGCATTCAGGAGGAGAACAAGTGTTTTTTTTTTCCACTTTAAATCGTCCCACTTTTGATGACATGATATAGAAAAATACTATGTTATTATGTTTGCTTTGCTTAGTTGATTTTTAACTGAATTGTTTCATTCTTCGTTATTGTTTTAACAAATTGTATTCGTTAATGTAAATTACCGAGATACTCAAATTTATAATGCAAAAGCCACACATTCATCATAAACAATCATTTTACAACAAGGAGTTAGTTATAGAGTAAAAAAATTTTTACTAAACGGTGAAAAAGATACAAAGAAGAAAAAAAAAGAAAGTTGAACCAAACGCCAAAGAAGAAATGAGTCTTTCACTCTTATGTGTACAGATCTTTGATGTTGTAACATTTATGATTGGATATTTTTCTTCTCAACTCTTGGACTGACTGGAGATTGTAGATATTAATAGCAATCTTCAGATTGCGGAAATATCTACTTTTCTGAAAACCTTCAGTAGGGAAGTGACCGGATCCCATATGGGTGTGTCGACCGAAACAGTGCGAATTCAAGATTTCACCGCCCTATTGCACGTAGCTTGCTTGATCAGCCAATGTCATAAAATTCCATGTCGGCTAGTACCATATCAATATGTTGTCGGACCCCTAAACTCAACATCCAATTTTCATATTTTTGATCTATAATTATTTATAAGTTAGTTAGAAAATCGATAATACATAGAAGTTTGACCAAAAAAGTACATATATAAATATATGAAAATCGATAATAATAATAAATATATAAAAATACTTTAAAGTAATTAACATTGAAGTTTAAATTATTATTAATAATAATAATAATAATAATAATAATAATAATAATAATAACAATAATAATATTACAACAACAATAATAATAATTTTCAACTAATTTCACCATTTTGATTTATGTTATATATGATTAAGTTTTTTTTAATAAAAAAATAAATTGACAAAAACTAAAAAAAGAAAAATATAAACAAAATTTAAGTAAAACATAAGCCAACCATAAGTAAAATCTAAAATATAGTTTAAATTGTTTTCACGTATGTATTTTATAATATAGTAATTAACTACTCATTATTACCATTTTAATATATTAATGAAATCGATTTAAATATTTGTAACTAAACAAAACTAATTGTAATCTACAAAAAAAATTAAGATTTAGAAAAGTAATCTTCAAACAAAATTAAAATGTTTGTAAGCCCATATAATTTATACTGACCTGCCAGCCACCAATTTCAATGCTGTTCAGATCACCTATTTTATATAGTCTCGAGGCAACCCAAATATGTGATATGGACATCTCTTATGCTCCTTCTTCTATCGTTGGATCCCACACCTTGACTATATAGCCTTTGTTCCATATCACTTCACACTGTTGTTTTCGATCAATTTTTGAATTTTTGATGGCTATTCTTATATTAACATAGAAACTTCAAGTAAAATAACTGTCGATACAAAATATTGACAAATAAATTAAACTTTTAAAAATCACAAGATCAAAGTTACATGAAATATGAAAATCTCAAGTTTCTTATAACATTATGGTTCAGGGTATTGGTTTATATATATGATGCGAATCTATGCTTTTTCTTTGTGTCAACCGGATTATGATTATTTTGTACAACTTCTGACTTACTTGTTGGTCTTTGTAACTTGTAAGACATGGTAGTTGTTAGATTGATGCATGATAACCTCAAGATTGTTTTTTTTTTTATAACTAAACCTCAAGATTGTTACTTGTAGGTTTACATGCTTTGGTTTATTAAGTTTTTTTTTTAAAACAAATCCATGATAATTTTTAACTATACCAATGCATTCTAATTATTGATTTAAAAAAAAAAATTAATATATTGACAAAAGAACTTTTGGAATAAATAAGCAAAACATATGAAAAAACTTAAGAAAAACATAAGCAGAACATAAAAATAAAGAAAAAAACACATTGAAAACAAATCAAACTATCTGAAATATTGGTTGCTTCATTTTGTCGATACAATTAACATCTTCTGATCCATCTGAACTTTGTTTAATATAATTATATAAAGATGGATAAAATTATCATATATACTTTTAAAATGTATATAACAAATGAATCGAAATTGGATGAATAATAACAGATGGTGTAATTTTTAAAAATCAGATGTATATAAATATATAAATCTAAAATTTAATTACATATATATATTAAAAGAACAAAGAGAATGTTCTCTCTATGATGTCTAAAAGTTTGTTTTTTTTAATATAATTACTTAATACTTAATAAATCTTCTTTCCTTGTACCAACCACATGTGGATCAAGTGATGTGTTTAGATGCTGGTTAGACTTGGACTTGCGTACCAAAGTCATTTATAAAAAACTCGATAAATTTAAAAAGTTATTATAGTTTCCGTTACACTTCTATCAATGTTAATTATGAAGATGTTCCATTCGCTGCGTGGATTAAACGGCAGCCTTCAATTCCCATGAGTTGGTACACAAAAATATATGAATATTTGATTTTAAAATATTATTTGTTCTCTAATTATTTATATATGTCTTTTGTATTGTATACAATAAATTGTGTTGCGTGTGGGACGTGATTGGACTATAGAGTTTGTGATTATATATGGCTATGAAAAGTTACGATTATGGTAAAGAAAGGAGAGAGTTACGTTGGATAGTCAGTCAAACGTTCATTAAAGAACACGTAGTTTGATCATATATATATTGCCACGATATGCTAAATCCGTAAACCCATTTTCATTTTGGGATAATGGACTTATACGGCATCAGTTTTTATCAAAGAGAATGTGCACATGGGGCTCTAATTAAGGTCTATGAGCGCATGTATCATGGCAGCACCCGCAAGCAATCAACTATCAAAAGTGTGCAATTATTTACGTTCAGCAAAGGTTCATCACTTAACCTTATCTCAAATTACTGGAATCAATAAAATTGGTGGTTATGGAAAGTTAAGTGAACCATACTTCTCTTTTATAACTCAGAGAGTTTACTCAAAACAAAAACAAAAAGTTGGTATGTTAAATTCCCTGAAAATAAAATATTTGTTTTTAAAATAAAAAACTAACCACATGTCAAAAATACAAGTAACCAACCACATCTCTTTCTACTTCATTATTGTATTTGTATGCCATGTTTTTTTTCTCTCCTAATCATTCTAAAAACAATATAATCTCTGATATCCGAAAGTTCTGATGGTCTATCAGAAAGAGATAAACAACAAGAACAACCTCAACTCATCAACAAGTTCCTTATATGAGAATACTAGCTACTTCTTTCCTCTCCGATAAAGCCAAAAGCAGCAACAACGTAACGTCGTACGTGGATCTATTCATTTACATTTGCTTGAGGATATAAAACATGATCCGAAATTAATTATCTCATTTTCCAAAACAAGATATTCACGGTATATATATTAAAGATGATTAGCAAAGCAATCTTGAACCACAAACTATTGAAACATGGAAATAAATTAAATGAATATTACACCATGAAAACCATGCATCTAGAATCTGCTCGCCCTAAAACATATATATGAACAAACCCTACTAAAAAGTAATATTGGAATATATGATGGTGTCTACATCAAAAGGATGGACGTTAGATTGTCAAAGGATCATCTTCATTAGATCCAATCTCAAGTCCTACTGAAGCAGAAGCGATAACACCAAGGAGACACTACGTGAAGTTCTAATACTATATTACACGACTCAAGAAGCATTTACTCTTAAGCTATAACATTTGTAAATGCGAAAGAGAATGAAAGTTGGTAACATCTCTTCCATACCGAATTTCATTCGGATCTTTGGGACATCATTAAATGAGCTTCTTCTACTCTAAATTACAACTATTTATATGTTCATGAGGTTTGGTTATGACTTAAACCCCTTCAAAAATTGGTGCTTTACGCATCAAAATATATATTTAAAAAAAAAAGAATTAGAGGCAGTTACAAATAAACCTGTAGATAGTGATTAAATTTGACCCAAACAAGTAATACAATAATCAAAGAATTGTGGACCTTTCTATAGTGGCTGCGCTTAGCCTTAGCCACTTAAAGATTAAGGGTGTAACCGTCATTTCAGGGCCTTCAATTATTATATGTTTTGAATTATTAAAAAGTGAAAATGAGGAACAAGACAAAAAAAAAAAAAAAAAAAAAAACATCATCGTCGTCTTCCATATTATTGTCATCGTTCAGCGCTAAGAATCCTAAGATCAGACTTAGACCAAATCCAATAACCCCAAACCGAAAGATTTTATCTTTTCAGTCTAGAGAGCGATGAGCTCATCAAGAAAGCTTCAGGTCGTTTCACCAGTTCCCGCCGATATCGATATCGCTAATTCCGTTGAGCCTTTACACATCGCCGAGATTGCCAAAGATCTCAACCTCAGCCCACTTCACTACGATCTCTATGGAAAGTATAAAGCCAAGGTATTTTGAAAAAATGATATCTTTTTTCATGAATCTTCCTGTCTCTGGGTTGTTCTTGTTTTGAGAGTTTCGAGATTGTTATAACATGTTTTGAGATTCGATTGAACAAGGATCCGAGAGAACTCTGTTTTGACTGTATGATTTTGTTTGTTTGAATTTGTTTTTGATTAAAACATAATTTTTCAAGAGATCCCTAATGATTGAGCTTTTTTAAGCTTGAGTAGGTAGAGTTACGTAAGCTCAAAGTTTTTAACTTTCGATTCTTTCTCTTCTAAAGTTCTGCTTTAGTGGTTACGTTATCTGATCTAATCAAGTTTTGATTTGTTAATTTAGGTTTTACTGTCTGCGTTTGATGACCTTCAAGGACAAGAAGATGGGTACTATGTTGTTGTTGGAGGGATTACTCCAACTCCACTTGGAGAAGGCAAGAGTACTACCACTGTAGGACTTTGCCAAGCCTTAGGCGCTTACCTTGATAAGAAGGTTTTACATCTTTCTCTCTTGCTTTCACTTGTTAGCTTTTGTATAAAACTTCTCTTTTTTTATTTGATTTATGAACTGTTTGTTGCTTAGGTTGTTACTTGTCTTCGCCAACCATCACAAGGACCAACCTTTGGAATCAAAGGAGGTGCAGCGGGTGGTGGATATAGTCAGGTGATTCCTATGGATGAGTTCAATCTTCATCTCACTGGAGATATTCATGCCATAACCGCTTCCAACAATCTCTTAGCTGCTGCAATCGACACTCGGATTTTCCATGAGTCGTCTCAATCAGACAAGGCTCTTTTCAATAGGTTGTGCCCTCCCAATAAAGAAGGGAAACGTAGTTTCAGTGACATTATGTTTAGGCGATTGACAAAGCTTGGGATCTCCAAGACCAGTCCTGAGGAGCTTACTCCTGAGGAGATTAAGAAATTTGCTAGGCTTGATATTGATCCTGCTTCTATCACTTGGAGAAGAGTGATGGATGTTAATGATCGGTTCTTGAGGAAGATTACTATTGGTCAGGGACCTGAGGAAAAAGGGATGACTAGAGAAACTGGTTTTGACATTTCTGTTGCTAGTGAGATTATGGCTGTTTTGGCTTTGACAACCTCTCTAGGTGATATGAGAGAGAGGCTTGGTAAAATGGTGATTGGTAACAGCAAGGCCGGGGATCCTATAACAGCAGATGATCTCGGTGTTGGAGGAGCCTTGACTGTCCTAATGAAAGACGCTATTCATCCAACACTCATGCAGACACTTGAAGGAACACCTGTCCTGGTTCATGCTGGTCCTTTTGCAAACATAGCTCATGGAAATTCATCTATCGTTGCGGATAAAATCGCCTTGAAGCTGGTGGGACCTGGTGGATTCGTGGTAACAGAAGCTGGTTTTGGTTCTGATATTGGAACAGAGAAGTTCATGAATATTAAGTGCCGTTACAGTGGGCTAATGCCTCAGTGCGCCATTGTTGTGGCGACTGTTAGGGCCTTGAAAATGCATGGTGGTGGACCTGATGTTGTTGCTGGGAGGCCTCTTGATCGTGCGTATGTAAGCGAAAATGTTTCCTTGGTTGAAGCTGGATGTGTGAATCTAGCGAAGCACATCTCAAATACAAAGGCTTATGGTGTGAATGTGGTTGTTGCTGTGAATATGTTCTCAACGGATACCGAAGCAGAATTAAATGCAGTTAGGAAATTTTCGATGGATGCTGGTGCTTTTGATGCTGTGATTTGTTCCCACCATGCTCATGGTGGTAAAGGAGCGGTAATCTTCTCTCTTCTAAAACTAACGCTTTGTGATTATATATGCATACTCTGCATTTTTTGTCTGCGGTCTCAGATTATTGAATTATGAATGGTTCCTGTAAATGTTGTAGGTGGATCTTGGTATCGCGGTTGAAAAAGCTTGTCAAAACATTACACAGCCACTCAGGTTTCTCTACCCACTGGACATTAGCATCAAAGATAAAATTGAGGCCATAGCTAAGTCATACGGAGCCAGTGGTGTTGAATACTCAGACCAGGTGATTGATTCCTAAACCAACTTCTTCATTCTTTGATGCATAGTCCTCACACGTTGTTAAAAGAAACCTCTTTATGTAATCTCTTTCTTCAATGCAGGCTGAGAAACAGATTGAGATGTACACTCAGCAAGGCTTCTCGAATCTTCCAATATGCATGTCGAAGACACAATACTCATTCTCGCATGATGCATCGAAGAAAGGAGCTCCGACAGGGTTTGTGTTGCCGATAAGAGATGTAAGAGGAAGCATTGGAGCTGGTTTTATCTATCCATTGGTTGGTACAATGAGTACAATGCCTGGACTTCCTACACGACCTTGTTTCTACGAGATTGATATTGACACTGTCACTGGAAAAGTTCGTGGCCTTTCTTAATTTCGTTGGAACAGCTTCAAGCTTTCCCCCTCACCATCATTTCTCACTACAACAATAAAAGTTGGCGAGCGTGTATTTGAAATTGACTTCTTTCTTCCTTTTTATATGAATAATAAAACTTTCTCTTCTTTCTGATTAATCTCTGAAAAACTCACTCGACACATTATATCATTATTTGGCTCAAGTCAAAACTTAAGGTAAAGTTACAGATAAAACTGCTGATGTTCAAAAACAAAGAACAAACCAAATGAATGACACAAAGTGTTTCTTCTGAAAAATTATTCATCATCAAAGGCAGTGAAGATTTATGAAGCAGAACAGCTTGCAGAAATCATGCACTGGGAGGCTTGTAGAGCTTCTCAACCATCTTCCTATACTCTGCTCAGAAAAAAACAACAGAGACATAAGAATTCATAATTGGGGAACTCCAAAGAAGTTTGATTTACAATGACTGTTCAATCATCTGTCTGTTTACCTTCTTGGTTACTCCAAAGCTGAGCTGCTTGAGTGTTCAATGGTGAGCTGATATTTGGTTCTGAATTACGCAAAGACGTAAAAGCACACACTCAGATATTGGATTAGCCAACAAAGAGGACTTACAAGAAATCAAAGGTTATTGCGCAATAGAATACCTCCCAGAAGGCTCTGAATCGATAGTAATATTGTCCTCACATCGTAAGCAGATGACCATTTATCCTGCGAATCAGAACAATGTGGAAACGGATTGAATTAGGTACTTCTCTTCTGATTTTGGTGTAGCGCATGAGATTAGGACACAAGTTGAAGGTATATATATATAACCTGAAGTATGTCCAAGCAGATATTTCCATAGACATCAACATTGGGGTGGAAGCAACATGTCTCAAACTTAACCTTTGGAGGTTTGAAAGGATAATCATTGGAGAAAGAGAGTGAGAGTCTGTACTCAGTTCCTTCAAAAACAGTGTCTTTGCTTCCTGTAATTGTCCCTTTCCAGCAGAATATGTTGTCTTCCTCTGGGAAAGCCGATATTCCTGGACCACCTCCCATCTAAAAACACCCAAGTCAAAGAACCTATGAGCAATCTTAACTACAAACTACAGAATACAACAAGAGGAAGAAAGATGATAACTTACCATCAAGCCCATTAATTCAGATTGCAGCCTGCGTTTAAGTAAAGAAAAAACTGGATTAAGAATCTGGAGTTTACCCAAGTGTGATTAAAAATCGAAGCTTTGAGCAATATAAGATAGATGGTAAGTAATAAAATCTGATTCTAAATAAATTCTTGTAGGGTTTTCTTAACATCTTGAAAGTTTAGTTCTCTCAGAGACATTTCAACAAACAGTTTGTGTGCAAAGATATAGGACAAGTCTCCCACTTGGTTTTGCAGATCCAGAAGTTACATTGACTACAAGAATTAGATACGGGTAATAGCCAAAATACGAACAAACCATATGAAACCATGAAATGGAATCAAACAAAAAAAAACGATAATTTATCAAACAAGAGCCAAAAGACGAAAGCAATTACATTGAATTAGCGAAGTATTGAGACAAGATTGAGAGAAAAAAAAAAAATACCTTTTGAGAACAGATTGGCTGTCAACAGTCTTAGTCGGAGGCGCAGGTTGTTTGGATCCATTAGACGCCGGAGGATCAGCCGGAGTATTACCCTGATACCCATTTACGGCAGCCATCACTTTTTGCTTTCTTAATCGTCAGACCAGAAAACGAAAAAAATCGAATTTTCTTTTCACACACTCAATTAGATTAGAGTAGAATCAAATTCGCGAGTGATCGAAAGTAGAAGAAGAAGAAGAGAGAGAGAGAAAGCAAAGATCGTTCTTCTTTCTTTCTTCCCTTCTTCCGATGAGAGATAGAGAGCGATCGATGAGTCTAGTCTCTGAGGTTATAAAACGGCGTCAGAGGAAGAAGAAACGACGTCGGTTTTACACTTTAGGAAATAAAAAGAAAAAGGAAAATTTAAAAGCGATTAGTTTTTGAACGTTGGAAAGGAAACAAGCGGCGCTTGGGAGGCATTTGAAATCCGTTTATCTAACGGCTATATTTTCTCCAATTAGGTTAGAGGAAACACAATTATTACTTTTGTTTGTTGACAAATGCGATGCATATATTAATATCATTTAGATTCATTGTATTCTAATATATTTTTGTAAAAATAACATAAATTGTTATAGATATGGTTCAGTGAACCATATCAATGATATCGTTTTTTTTTTTCTTTTATACAGTCATAAAAATATATTAATAGTTATTATTATACGACCACAATCAAATCAAATGTTTTCTTCTTCACAAAAATAATAAAAAAATTCAAATGTTTTTTTTTTTTTCATTAAACTCCATATATACAATTATCGGTTTAGTGTCTCTCCTCTAAGAACAGCCAAGTGGGAACTAACGTATTTACATGGGAAAAACAGAAACCACGTGCTCTTGCATATTTCGCAAGACGATCTGCATAGACATTCTCACTACGCGGAATATGTCTAATCCTAAAAGACACAAATTATAAATTTCTAAATACTGAAAAGTCTTTAGGCTCCGATGCAAAATATAGCCACTCCTCTGGGTTTGCAGTCATAGCAATAAGATCCAAGCAATCCGTGATAAAGATAACATCCACCAAATGAAAAGGCGCCTAACTCTGCATAGCCCAGACGAGAGCCTCCAACTCTATATGAAGGGGAGAAAGGCAACGTCTTGAACTCTTCAGCCCTACATGTAAAATATTCTTCTATCCGAGCCGTGCCACGACCCATCTGTAAAGCAGAGCGGAGTATCTCGTGGTGGATTCTCCCCCACTACCCCCTATATGCAACTCTTCGCGCGGGTCTTTCTTAGTATACACTCTCTTCCACGACTCCGCTTCTTGGATAGCGATATCTAACGTATCTTGGGGATTTTCACTAATATTCTCGAAGATCTTTCGGTTCTTTGCCTTCCAGATATACCACATAACCCACATAAAGATATGCAATGTCTCTTCATCCGCTCCATAGTCTTTCCCACCCCAATATAGATAATCCACATTGCAGAATAAAGATTGGGAAGGAAAAATGTTTGGAGCTGAGGGAATGTTCGAAAGTGCCCACACTTGTCTAGCTGGGGGACATTCAAAAAGCAAATGATTTATAGTCTCTTCCTTCGCTCCATAACGTGGACAATCCTTCTCGCTTTCAATATGACGGTCAAAGAGTCGTTGACAAGACACCAACCAACCTGATAGACTTTGCCACACGAAATGCTTAACTTTTTGTGTAGTTTTTAATTTTCATGCTTGCGCTTGAAGAGTTTTGACACTCAGCCCCTAAAAAGGGTGGTCGCATGCAGGACGAGAGAACTCTCTCGCAGCCCAGTACCCAGATTTGACAGAGTAATTACATAACTTTGTCAAAATTCAGCAATATCCATCATTCGATGCAACACGGCTTGGTTTAATCCATAATATCAAAGTAATATCTTTCGGGGGAAAAAGTTCCCGAAGACGATCCACTTTCCACTTCTAAGTCTCAAAATCTATCAGTGTGTTAACAAAAACGAATGGATATCTTTCCTCATTAAGGCCTTTAGGGGGTCGTGCATGGTCATCAGGAATCCAAGGCAAATGTTTTCTTTTCATCTTCTCATTTATCTAAATTATTATTTTTAATTTTATTTTAAAAAATAATAATACCATGGTACATTGCAATATTGCATTGATCGAAACACAAATTAACGAAAATGTTGGGGTTGGTGGCGATGATTTTACTTTGGAATTGATAAAATATTTTAAAAACTAAATAAAGGTTTATAATATAATCATATAATTTGGTATAACAGCTAAAGGTTTTCTTCTGCTAATGTATGTTTTGTAGATATTAGTGCTCTATCAAGTAATTAAATCAGAATCATGGGATGAATGCCACAAAAGTGTTCATTTGGTTTAAATACCAAAGTAACATTGGTTTAGTGTCAAAAACTAAAATAACAGAAACAGGTTTTTAACGCTAATTTACACAAAATGAGTAAACAAAAACTCTATTGTCCATCTAGAGTGACGAAAGCATCCTTTAGAAGTCGTTGTGCTTCTTCTCTCCTCCTGCACACACAACCAAAACCAACATTATAATTATATCACCAATTAATTGTGCTTATTATTTGAATTAAGTTTCAAAAGGATCTTTTTATACTATAGTTTATAGATGGACATTGATAAGACCATCAAGACAGAAAACTTAATAATGAATATATACAAACCTCTTAATGTCCTCCACAGCTTGTTTCCGCTGTTGAATTTGAAGTTCCATAATGTGAATAAGCGTTGCTCTCGCCTAGATACAAAGACAAAGAATTAATTTAAAAAAAAAATACAATAAAGCACAAAAACATGTTGTAATGAAATGAACAAGTGATCTATCTTCATTACTTGGTGAGGCCTCAAGGAATTGAGAAGGTGATGCAAGTTCTTGAAGATTGAAGAAATTTCACCAATTCTTTTAGCATATTGAGAAGGCCTATCAACAAGAACATCAGCAAGCTCCAATATATGTAACTGTAGTTCTCTATTCAACGACCTGAGTTCCTTCTTGTAATCTACCACAAAGAATGATATTTGGAATCTCTTTCAACACAAAACAAGTAATGTAATAAAGTTTGATTCCAATCCCAATCAACTCAAGAAAAGCCAAATAGCATATTTGCAATTTGAGGTAGAAGAATGACATACCAACATTTGAATCTTTAGGATAAAGTTGAGGCACTCCTTGTTCTTCTAAGCTTGGAAGAACATCCTCTGTCTGAACCCTCAAAAATTCAAAAAAAAAAAAAAAAAAATTGTAAAATCACAAAGTAAAATAGGAAAATGTCAAAAGGAAAAAAAGGATGAATCTTTTTACAGTATAATTGCCTCCAAAGCAAACGTAGGTGCCTTCAACAGGAGGAGGAGGTTGAGGAGCAGAATTAGGGTTTTCAGAGTAATCCTTGTAGAGTCTGTAATATGGAGGAGGAGGAGGATACGAAGCTGTTGCCATTCTCTATCCAAAACTGAGCCCTAAATCAGCAATTACGCAACAGATTAGAGAGAAATTAGGTTTTCTAAAATCAAACACACAAAATTGAAAAGATATTAATCGAAAACCCTAATTATCGTCTGACCTAATGGATGAGAGAAGATGGTCGAGTAGTTGGAGAGAATTTCGTCTTTAATTATGAAAGTTTAACCTCAACTACACCCTTTCAATTTACCAATTTTCTTTAGATTTAATTTAAATCAATAATTAAGATGATTACCTTCTAACTCCTAACACTTTAACAAAATTACAGACCCAACTAACCATATTTCTATCACCCACAATAATCGGATGGATCGAATCTACCAACCAAACTCTAAAATTAGTTTTTCCTAAATCGATTTCATCTTAATTCATCTGTAACTTTCTTATTGTTTCTTCTTAACTTTTCTCCACTTTTCCCTTCAATTGTTTCACAACAGAAAAGAATACAACTCCTTTTAGAACAACTGACTAGCAGATCTGAAAAAGAAGAAAAAAAACTAAGAAGACGAAGAAGAAGAAGAAGTGAGGGAAGAAGAAGAGGAGGAGATGGAAAAAGAAGAGGTAATAAACCAACAAGAAAATGAGGAGAAAAATAAAAACAAACCAATGTTTTGTGGACGAAACCAAGAAAAAAGATGTGAGAAGAGGATAGCAGCGAAGAAAAAAACCATTGAAGAAGAAGAACAAACCAATTTTTTTTCCGGACAACTGATTTTAGTTGGCACAACTATGTTATTATAAAGATTTATTTTTATGTATAATTCACACAACTTAGGTATAACTGAGAGAACATAAACACGAAAAATAAACAAAATGAAAGAAATGTATGAATAAACATTTCATTAAGTTTTGAAAATTGTGTAAACATGAAACAATAATGGAAACATAATTCGTTCTTTTCAACACATACTTCCAAAAATGGATAAACATGAAACACTAGTTGAAACTCAATTCGTTCTTAACAAACCTAATATGTGCAATTGAAATCCAATTTGTTCTTGTCATTCTTAATTTGTGTAATTTGAATCTATTTTGTACAATTGAAACTCAATTCTTTTTGTCAATCTCAATTTGTGTATTCTGAATCCCAATTGGTATAACTGAAATCTAGTTTGTTCTTGTCAATCTTAATTCCTATAATTTTAAACTTACTTGAAACCCTAAAAATCCTAATTGCGATTCACAAATTTTCAGAAACTAACACAATAGGAAAATCAAAGCTTCAAAGGAAAAATCAGCTTGAGACGTCGTCTTATTCGAGCCGGTGTAGTGAGAGGAGCAAGAAAGAAGGTGTCTAGCAAAAAAAAAAAAAAAGAGGAAAAATAGATGAAAAAGAGAAAAAAACAACTAAAAATTGAAAGCCCACGTTTTTAATAAGTCTACGCTTTTAATAAACTGCACACGTGGCGCCGTCTTTTTAATTTAAAAATAAAAAAATTTATCAAACAGTTGTACCTAATTTTTAAGTTGTACTATGTTGCAAATAGTTGTACTTTTACGAATTTTTTAAATAAATTAGTTATACTTTGTATAAAATTAATTTAAATTAGTTTTAGTTTATTGTACTTATTATTTTTAGTGGTCAAAGTACATTTACAATAGTTTTAAGCAATGTTATGATTTAAAACACATATATTGTTTGTTTGCCTTCATAATGTGTAAAGTAAGGTATATGATGTGAAAAGAAGAAGATTATCCAACTACTATGCAATAAATTTTTTATTGCCACTTATTAATATTAATTTCGATTACTTGTTACTATCTCAGAATAAAAATTATACGTTTTGGTTAATTTATTTATTTTTAATAATTTTTTGTGTATTTTTATTAAACGGAATTTAACTTAGTTGTACCTTTCTAAAAGTTAGTAATATTTAGTTGTACCAAAATAATTAGCTAGACAACTTTCATTATTACTAAACAATTACAAATAGTATAATAACAAATACAAACATGAGTTAACCCACACACATTTATGTATCATAATCTCCATGGTATCCTATCAATTAACACAAAATAAGTCATCTCATCCATTGATCTCTTGAACAATAAATCATCAATTTGATCGTCTTTTGAAATCCATCGATACCACTATCATCATTTACGGTCCTTGAAACGTATTCTCAATAATCAAAATGTACAATTATGCGACCAGTGTTATCCATTGTCCCCTGAATAAGAATAAAAATAAAATTATTACTTTTCAGTGATATCAGTTTGTACCAATTGTACCATTTATATTAGTATTATCAGTTTGCACAAGCTTGTACGATTTGCAATAGTAATACCAGTTTGTACCAGTTGTACTAAATCGCGAAATTGTATCTGTTCAGATCAAAACAACTAATCTACCTATAATTTATAATAAATCAACCACTAAAATCCATTAACCACCAACCTAATGTCATAATCAACTCACGGGATAAAGTTTCTATCCCAATGCGCATACAAAAAGCTTAAATTTTCAAATCAATTAGAATATCAATTGAAAATAAACATTCCAATTTTAAATTTAGATCGTGGTTTTAACAACAAATATACGCACATACATGTCTAATTAGTTGAAAAACATAAGAAATCATAAGTATTTACCTTAATTTTGAAGTTTCAAGCTTGTTTCAAGCTTGAGCTCCAATGGTGTTTTTTTTGGTCAATGAGATCGATTTAGGAGAGAAGATTTATTCTAACCAAACTCTTATTGGTTGATTAATTTTTTTTTTTTTTGTTTTTTTTATTTCTAAAATTTATTTTATGTTTAATAAGGGCAAAATCGTTTTCACATCTTATTGCAAAGGTATTCATAAATAATTGGGTAAATCAGGTTTGAGAGGGATAGAAGAGAAAAAGTATTCACAGAAAGGGTTAATTGAGATTAACGCTCGAGTAGTTGGCGCCGCTGATGTTTCTCCACGAGCGGGACGCATACAAGGCCGAGCTCGGCTATTGCCGGAGCAAATGGCGAATCAGCAGCGCAGAGGAAAACCAAAGGCGCCAACACTAAAATTCCAAACGCGATTTCTAGCCACAGCGATCGGATGAATTCTTTTGGTCATGCGATCCTCCTCCTATTTGGGATCCGTACCGCTCTGATTCATTAAATATATATATATATATATATATATATCCGAGGATATTTTAATTATTCAAAGATCCAGATCCATTTTTATATATAAATTTTATTTAAAATATATGTATAATGTTTATACATATAAATATAAGAATTTGTCAAAATATCAGAAAATAAATTGTATTTGAAAAATAAAAAATTTTGTGATATTTTTACATGATATTTTCTATTAAATTTTATTGTAAAATTATTTTAAAAAGATTTTATATTATTATTTTAATATTTTTATCTATTTTGGCTGGCTCCGATCAGATGTTCGCAGATAATGACTGATCCAAATTCGAATAGTTATTCTTTGGATCCAAATTCGAATAGTTATTCTAAGGTAAATATTTTTTTAATTTACCTTAGGAAAAACAAGCTACTAGTTTGATTTAATAATTTACCATTCACCAAAAAATAACAAAGTTTATACATCACACAACAAGAATAAAGCAATAGTGAATTGCTAACATTTTGCTCATTTTGACAATGATGATATATGAGCATTTGATATTTAAAAATTGGTTGATTAAGAGCATATGATAATTTCAAACTATTATTTAAGAAAATAATTAATCAAACTATTATTTAATGTTAGAAAACCGGATACAATTTATTTTTTAGATAGAAAAATAAGACTATGGAGTGGTAAAGTACACATTCCTTGCTAATTGTCTTCTCTTTCATCTTGCGCGACTGAAGTTACGTTTTTCAGCAACAACTTTTCTATGCGACCTTTTGTGGTCACATGTAACTTTGTTCCTCCAAAATAAGACAATGATTGAAACAGATTTATCATAATCATTACGGATGATTCACGACTCCAAATTCTTGACTCAAACAATGGTTAAATTACTTATACATCACCAGTTAGGTTTGCATTATGCACTGGACGTCGTGATTCACACATTTAAACCGGAATTATGTTTGTGTACATCTCTATAGATGATGATGAGGAAATCTGAACATGTGAATTCGAGACGGTGGTGACAAGACTATTTTGGACTCTTGGTTCAATCACAAATATATTGATCTTATTTTCTTTATGAGAAATTCCCTCAAATAGCACAAAATGATGTTTTTGTTCCACAATTAGCACACATTTTTATTTAGGACAAAATTAGCATTTTATGAAGTTCATAATTTAATTTTTTTTGTTTGGGTTAACTATATTAGTATTTAGGGTTTAGTTTTTAGGGGTAGGGAGTAAGATTTAGGGTTTAAGGCTTAGGATTTAGGGTTTTCTAAACCCTAAACACTAAATCCTAAATCTTAAAAATATGAGATTAGGACTATCCTTCACTAAAAATGTTATTTGTGTCCTAAATGAAAATGTGGGCTAAATATGTCACAAAAACTAAATTTTGTGCTATTTTTGAGAATTGCCCTTTTTTATTATTGTACTGATTATGATAGTCTATTTTTTAATATAAAATATCAATATAAAAGATTCTAATTTATGCTAGGAAAAATGTACAAATTTGGTCTTATATTTTTTAAAAGTGAGCTTATTACCATTGACCAAAAATATAAGGAAGCTTTATCTACCAAAATTTATGAATCACACACAACAAGACTAAATCAATAGTGAATTGCTAACATTTTGCACATTTTGACAATTAAGCATTTGATATTTAAAAGTTGGTTGATAAAATTATTATTTATTAAGCATCTGATATATATTTAAAAAATAGTTGATCAAATTATTATTTAAGTTATTTTAAAAGAACAAATGCATTTTATTTCTTAGATAGAAGAATAAGAGTATTGAGTCTAAAAGTACACATTCCTTGCTATATGTGACTTAAAATTTTTTATTTAAAGTCTAATTTCTCTTTCAAATGAACAAAAAATATACTTATACTATCTCTTAGTCTCCATTAGAGATAAACAACAAATATTTGCTATGATCATTATATAAAATATTGTATTAGTTACTCACAGGAACGGCCATGAGATTTAAAAGATCACAAGCGAAGTTCATAACAAAAAAAATGTAGTCTATAAAAAGAAAAAATTGATATATGTCTAACAAAAACACTTAAAATTTTTAAAAGCACTGGACGCTGAGATTACGTTAAAACGTTACATTTGAAATATGATTCTCTTTGCATTCCTACCTTCAAATTCATTCATCAAACTTGCAAAGTCAAGTTTTTTGTCCACTACATACCTAACCAATTCATTTTTAATCTCATCAACTACGTCTGCGTCTAAAAAAAATCTACGAGAATATATCAACTTCACTTTTACTCTTAAATGGTGGAGCTTAGAGCCCATGTCTTCTCTGTAAATAAAATTCATTTTTATTCTTATCTCTTTGAGCTACCCCTACCAAATATACTAACTTACGCTTCCCTGACTATGATCATGAGATTTATCATTCGTAACAAATTAACAATCTATTTTATTTTAATTTTGAACACCAATTTTCTCCTCTTTTATAGTTTTTTTCTGTAAATCTAATCATTTTAATTTTTATCCAGTTATTATATGTAAATTAAAACTATGAAAAAGATGTAAACAACAAATTTATAGGCAAATGAGAAAAAAAATTTCGAATCAAGTTCAAATGTATGAGTTGATCGACTTGTAGAATAGATTTGAGACACTCAGTTGTAGAGAAGATGATTTGAGGAAGAATTTTTCTGTTAATTTAGGACAACGATCAATGACGCTAGAAGAGGAAGAAGATGACACGATCATTATAATTTTAGGTAATTAGATTTAGTTAAGATTTTATTTTCTTTTATTTTTTACCTAAAGAAAAAAGTTTCACACCTTTAGTTTTGTTGAATGAAAAGAAGAGGACATGAACTTATTATTTTGTTTAATTTAATTAATTACGTTTAGAAGTAAAAAAGCGCCAAAAAAAATAAAAATTAACATATACAAAACTCAAACTTTTATTGGTGTATATAATTTACCACTAGACTACATATGACTTATCTGAAATAAAGGCCAAAAAATGTTATTGTAAAAGCGGCTGCAAACATGTGTTTGGGCCGCTTGTGGTCAAAGTCGGCCATGATTACCTATTACATGAACTAAATCACTCAACCAAACCTTGCATTTATATACAGCATCTTTATCTCCAAATGTTTTTTTTTTCTTTTTGTGTGTGTGTGTGTGAGAATTTTGAAGTAATTCTTGGGAAATTTTAAATAGTCCATGGAGCCAAACAAATCTTAAATCAAATATGATACATTAGTATGATACTTATCATACAAGCTGTCACATTGTTCAGTTCCAAAAATCAAATTCCTATATTTGTAGTATGATTAATTATGTTTGATACATTTGCAGCAAACAATTCCTAAAACAAATATTTCATTCTTGAGAAAGCAAAGATGATTTGATTCACCTCTCTAACTCTATTACGTATAAAAACGTTAGCCGTGAATTACCACTGTTTGATTCATCTCTATAATTCGATTCCTATCATTCGTTACTATTCATGAATCATGCTTTTTTTTTTATTTTTGGGTAGAGAATAATGCTTTATTATTCAGAATTATATATATATCATTAAGAATTATCAAGCTGAACTCGCTGATTTCAAAGGAAGTTTTATGCATTTTCTCTCTTTTATCCATAAAGATTCCAATTCTTATGCGGATTTTCTTGTCCGTTGTGCAAAAACTAGAGGTTTAACCTTTTCATTTGTAAACTCTACCATGCCAATGTGGCTACCTAGCGTAGCCTCACCCTTTGCGCATGGTTTTTGAATGAAAAGTTTTGGTTTTGACGTCAAAAAAAAAAATCATTAAGAATTAATTTATTAATCAAAGTGACATTATCCTATCGATGCTTTAATCATATGGTATTCAATGCATCCCTCAAAATAAGTATCAGTTACACCCGTAAGATTGAAGTATTCAAGAGACGAAAAATTCACAAGTCCAAGACCTTATTTTTCTCCTCACTCTTCTCCTACAGAATCGCTCGCTCTCTGTAGAATTTACTAAAAATGACAATTCTTGTCTCTCACTCTCACTCTCACTCTCACTCTCACTCTTTTCTGTTGTTACTACTCTGTTTCATTTCCAACAACTCAAGACTCAAAAGATTGAATTTTTATCTCCAAAATGGCGTTTATGAGACTTGGCTCCAAATCCGAAGCTTTTCATCGTGAAGGCCAAACCTGGTATTCCTTTTTTTCTCTTAGATGAATCCACTCATTGCTCTTTAGTTTTCAAAAATCAAAACTTTTTTGGATTTCAAGAATATGGCTATCTCTGATTATCAACAATCAAATATCGATTCTGTTTTGGGATGTGTCTCGTCTCTTCTACAGGCTTTGCACCACCGGACTCGTGAGTGATGTTACCATCGAAGTTGGAGACATGAAGTTTCATCTCCACAAGGTTTTCATAATTTCTTTTATCTTATAATGTGAAAGCTTGATGTTAAACTAATTGTGTCTTTGATGTTTAAGTAACTGTGATTTGGTGTAGTTTCCATTGCTCTCTAGAAGTGGGCTTCTTGAAAAGCTAATCGAAGAGACTTCAACTGATGATGGATCAAGCTGTGTTTTGAGTTTAGATGAGATTCCAGGAGGTGGCAAAACCTTCGAGCTCGTAACCAAATTCTGCTACGGTGTCAAAATCGAGCTTACTGCTTTCAATGTTGTTAGCCTTAGATGTGCAGCTGAGTACCTTGAGATGACTGATAACTATGGAGAAGGCAATCTTGTTGGTATGACTGAGACTTTCCTCAACGAAGTCTTTGGGAACTGGACTGACTCCATCAAGGCTCTTCAGACTTGTGAGGAAGTCACTGATTACGCTGAAGATCTTCACATTATCTCTAGGTGTGTTGATTCTTTAGCTATCAAAGCATGTGCTGACCCGAGCCTTTTCAATTGGCCCGTGGGAGGAGGGAAGACCGCAACAAGCGTAGATGATGATTCGCATTTATGGAACGGAATCTCAGCGTCTGCAAAGATGCTGCAACCTACTGGTGAAGATTGGTGGTTTGATGACGCTTCTTTTCTTAGCTTGCCTCTCTTCAAAAGACTCATTACTGCTATCGAAACACGAGGCATGAAGCTCGAGAACATTGCCATGGCAGTTATGTACTATACAAGGAAACATGTTCCTCTGATGAATAGGCAAGTGAACATGGATGAACAAGTGATTGAGACACCAAATACTTCTGAAGAAGAACAAAAGGCTTGTCTTGAAGAGATTATCGGGTTGCTTCCGAGCAAGAAAGGTGTAAACCCGACCAAGTTTCTTCTCAGGCTGCTTCAAACCTCAATGGTGCTTCACACAAGCCAGACCTCAAGAGAGAATCTAGAGAGACAGATTGGAAATCAATTGGACCAAGCTGCTCTAGTGGATCTTCTTATACCAAACATGGGATATTCTGAAACGCTTTATGATGTTGAATGCGTTTTGAGAATGATCGAACAGTTTGTTTCTTCAACTGAACAAGCAGGCCTTGTCCCTTCTCCTTGCATCATTGAAGAAGGACATTTGGTCAAGGATGGAGCCGATTTGCTAACTCCAACAACGTTAGTGGCAACTCTCGTTGACGGTTATCTCGCTGAGGTGGCACCTGATGTTAACCTGAAGCTGGCCAAGTTCGAAGCCATCGCTGCTGCAATCCCTGACTATGCAAGGCCACTGGATGATGGAGTTTATCACGCTATCGACGTGTACTTGAAGGTACTAATAACAATGCCTGCCATGTATTTTATTTTATTTTGGTCAAATGAGTACAATGTATCAAGATTGCAATTTTTGCAGGCCCATCCTTGGATTACTGATTCAGAGAGAGAGCACATATGTAGACTCATGAATTGCCAGAAGCTATCATTGGAAGCTAGCACGCACGCGGCTCAGAACGAGAGGCTGCCTCTTCGGGTGATTGTTCAGGTTCTCTTTTTCGAACAGCTTAGACTCAGGACATCTGTATCAGGCTGGTTCTTTGTCTCTGAGAATCTAGACAACCCCGAGAACCCTGGTGGCGGTAATGGGGTTTTACTTAAACCTAGAGGTGAGACCGTGAGAGAACGGGTTTCTGAGCTAGAAAAAGAGTGTATGAACATGAAACAAGAGTTGCAGAAGCTGGTGAGGACAAAGAGAAGCTGGAAGAATTTCACCAGGAAGCTTAACTTCAAGAAGAAATCAGAATGCTGCAAGCCAAAGGATCAAGCAACGCCAGCAATTTGAGCTCATTCCATGCATCAAAATCCAAATCCTCTGTTTTAAGGAACTACTACTAGTATTTTCTTCTCCTAGGTAGAAAGATCAGAACCTCCAGTAATGGTTTAGATTAGCTTTGTTTTTCTTGTTCCTGATGATACTCTGTTTTTAAAAGTTTTCATCTTTCTCTTAGTATCTCACTAAGAGTCTTGATGCTTTTTTAGGTTTCTGCTGTCACGATAAACCAGAGTTTTTGTTTGAAAGCATTTTAGTTACATGTCTTATGCAGTTTTGGGGTGTTATTGTGCAGCAAAATTGTTCATTTATCTTTTCTAAACAACAAAGATACATGCGAACCCTGAGAAAACTCGATATTCACTATGAATGAATCTCTGATATACATACTAGGAAACGAACAAGCCTCTTCCACTGGAATTTTTTGAGCTTATAACAAAGAAACAATTGCATTTAGACACGAACGGAAACAAAAGTGGGAATAGCAAGAGTCAATAGTTGAAACGAGAGTAGGAAAGAAACAAATCATGCGTTAAAAAGTCTCCTTAGAGGCCCATCTTTGCGGTCTTTGGCAGCTTCAGTCAGAGCAATGAACTTCTTAAAGCCAGTGGTTGCAGCTCCTCTACCAAGAGCTGCTGCTCTCGTTAACACATCCTCGCTATTGGCTATGAACCCAGCGGCTGTGGCTGGGTTACTCATTGTCAGTGACGGTGCAGGCGGGGTTGGAACCGGCTGTGGCGTTGCTGCTGAAACTGAGGGCTGTGTGAATCCTGGGCCATGCTTGTTGAAATCATCAAGTATACTCTGCTGATCAGCTTTCTTAAGACCCTGCATCAACACCACAAAACAAGTTTCAGAGCAGTAGCCTAAAATGTTTTATACCTTTAACGGCTCTATAACTGAAACAAGAATATCAATGGGTTTAGGCATCAGGTTTAGACAAATTTGGACAGGGTCCGACAGGACAGGACTGGGCCGGATCGGTCTGTGGGTTTTTGTTCCACGATAACATCACTGTATGTGTATATGTAGATATACTATTTTGACTGTATAGAAACCAATTTCTCTAAAAGTAAAGAGAATGCTACTAGAGGACTTACTTAACCCAGGATCTCGAGAAAGGTTTGAGTATGTAATATAACTTTCCAATAGAGAATATTGTGTACTGGACTCTGGCTTCAAGCCAATTGGTTTGAGAGTGATCTAAGTACTAAAATGGATTAAGAATGCCAAAATTACCTTAAGTTCCAAGATTCGCTGAAACTCCATGGGAGTTCCTTCGGGAAACAGTGCACGATAAGTGTCTGCAACTGAATCGATTGGGGATAGTATGACCTTAAGGAGTGCTTCAGCTCTGCTCATTTCACGGCTCACGAATTTGGAATAGCTGGCAGCAGTTGAAGTCTGCAATGATATTATTAAAAGATTTATTAAACTTAAAAAAGTGACCTGTTTGGGTACAAACTAAATAGGTAGGTATATACAAATATCGTATCGGTTTCAATAATTTTTACAATATGGATTTAGGCATTAGGTATTCTACTATTGGGTAAAAAGCGAATATGGATTCACCAGCAGAGATATATACATAAATTGGTAATGATGAGATTAACCTGTCTGGCAAGGGAAGGAATTTCTAGAAGAATCGTCTTCATGGCTTGTGTATCTAGTAACATCTGTGAAACCAAAAGACAGATAATTCATACTCGTACCCCAAACAGCTGAAAAAGAAGGAACATAACATTGGAGTGGGATCTCGAGCATGAACACTTCAATCATACCAATACTGAAGTTAAGAAAATAATTTAGTAAACAATGAGACTAGACAGTCAACAATAGCAGTAAATCTGAACGAGAAGATGACATAACCAGACTGAGTTTGGCTCTAGTCTTTGAATACACCGGATATACTAGGTCAACAGAATGTTTCACATGGAACATAATTTTAGGCACGTCACTAGTTGAGTACTAGAGAAGTCACAACGAAGAAAATCAGAGCCACGCAAATGGAGGATAGAAAAAGCAGGCTAACCTGTTGAGCTCCAGTTTCAGATAGTTGCTTGCATCTGAAAATATTAGCATAGAACCGTGGTCCAAGGGAAGATGCCAGCTGCACCAAGATTTTCAAAAAAGGTCGTCATTTGTAAAGGCCTAAGTCTTAACCCAGTTGACTGTTATTGGCAATAGTTTTGGGCCATAATAGTTCCAATTTTTAGTAGAGAGTAATGAAATATGTTAATGAACAAAGTAGCATATAATTTTTATTTTTATCTTTTTAGACAAGAAATAAGCAAGGAGTTGGTCAAGGCTTAACCCCGTAAAGTACAGTACAGTTAATGCGGGTCCTATAGTTGTATAAGGCAGAAATCATCAGATCATAAAGGCATTCAAGTCATACAATAATTACCTTGTCCAGGAAAAATTGGAAGTAAACTGGTGTTAGAAGGTTCCCAAGGACAGGAATGCTGCTGCTAAGGATTGTATTTATTCCATTCACGTACCTACAAGAAGATGCAAGTGCATGTTGTTTGCGCTCAGGCATATGAACATCAAAAACAATAGAAGCTTTAAACCACCCAACACACATTAGATCTTACCCAGACTGGTCGCCCACACTCTCAAGTGTTCCCCATGGAACACGTGTCATTGTTAACATTTCTGTGTCAAATTTAGTTTCAATTCCAAGGACCAGTGTCACCAATGATTTTGTTATGACGGCTGAAAATTCATCCTGCACAGTAACACAGCTTAAGAAGAATCCAAAATAAGTAACATATAAGGGAAAAGTACAAGTATTCATGTGATCAGTACCTGGACCTCTGACATGTCTACACCATCAGCATAATGCGGGTCAATTATTTCTGAGACGTTTTCTGCCAGTTCACCAGACTACGATACAAAAAGAAAATAATCCTTGTGAAGTGCCAAAATGTTGTTAAGTTAATCAAAACATTTATATAGAATTGTACTGACGACAGCACACATCTTGTATCCCAACAACATAATCTTTTGCATTACATTGTTCGATATAGAAGCAGTAGATAGTATCTTTGGAAATGTGCCGCAGGAGTAGCACAGAAACATAACAAAAGTTGCAAATAAACCTTTCACAACTATGCTTGAAATGGTAAAACCGAGAAACTTTGAAGTGTAATATATACAGTTCATTGCTTAAAATGCAGTGGAGTAAGATCACATCACAAAAACATCGAGAAAGTAACTAGAGCCATGAAAGTTTCTTGGAACTTGATGCAAAGATTATCAAGATCACTACAGGTCTTTATGACTGGCCTAAAATCAGATTAGGACCGTATGATACAACCCCAATTAACCCATCGCAACAGGCTACACACAGGTATCAACGTATAGGCTCCATGCTGAGGGTGCCAAATGTGAAAAAGGCAAGAAAACAGAATAATAGACAAGACAAAGCTTACTGTTTTGTGGCAATATTCAGCAGAATTAACTATGTAGCATATCACCCTTTCATCTCTCTCCGAGACCTGCACAGAGTAAATAAAAAGGTAAAATTACGTCGAAAAGCACACATGGGAAGCAGGACAAAGGCACACCTTTATCTGTCCATCCATGCCTGTGGCTGCGGCAACGATACCGGTGCCTCCTTTTGGGAGCTTCAAAAATAGCTTTGTAGCATAGGCCTTCAAAACTCGTTGAAAGACCTGTACAAAGGACACCATTTCAAAAAGATAAACTCAAAATCTCCATCCACCTTATCTAGGACTGTGAAGTAGAGCATTTAAATTGGCCTGCCAACATCATTAAAGAGCACATGTGTATGCTCTTCCCTTGTAGAAACCTATGTGGCTATAAAAGCTGTATCAACTAACAAGGTTTCTCCACATAAAATTCTAATACTCCACAAACAAAGCTGGTTCTTCGACTAAGTTAAACATTGCTCGCCTTCACAGTACAAGTCTATGATATATATATATATATATATATATAGACAACCATATTGAACATATGAAAAATGTACCTTGAACAAATTGAATAAAGTCTGGTTCTTACTGAGAGCACTACACCGTTTCAAGCTCTTCTTTATATTGGAAAACAGCTGCAAACAAGGCATTTCAAATGGTTACTGACAATAAGATATAACATGACAGATATAGTTTATACAGGAAGGTTATCAAGTTCTCACTGGCTAATCTAATGACATTGATAGTCAGTATGCACGAATTATACTTTACGAAGTTCATCTCGAGTATAATATCCGGTTTCACACAGAATACTTTTCCTACTACTACAATAAACATTACCCTGGAAATGATCCGAAATTTCTATCCAGCACAGTGGGTGGTAATGACCGAGTTGTAGATTCAATGTATCAAGTTGAGAGTTATTCTACAGATCTATATAAAGAATCCAACTACCCCTGCCAATTAATACCTAGTGGAAGTCGTCATTTAATACATTGAATAAGGATGTAAATACCTGTGTGCTGCTAGACAAAACATTATTTTGACTTCCTTCCTCAATATCCCATGTTTCCTCCTGACAGAACGAAAAGAAAACTAGGGAAACTTGACAAACCTTGGAACAAAAACAATTTCATGAAGCGAAAAAATATTGTATTACCTGAACAACTTTCTCCAGGTCATCCATAAGTGTCTTCTCTTCCAACTCAATATACGGGGTTAAATGAGGTTCAAAGCAGGAAGAGATCATTCCACGGAAGTTAAACTGCGAGGTCGAGTAACTAGTGAGTAGATATATCCTTCAAATGATAGAATGACACAAGTGGATTGCATGTCATTTTCAGTTTTCTAGATATGGAAGGTCAACTGGATGATAAAACTCTAATAATATCGGTAGACGCAAAACTGGGGATGCCATGCAAGAGATTATTACCACCTTCTATGAATGCAATATTGTGCCTATAAACTATTAAGAGTGAAGCAACTCTCACTTGATCTCTAAGCTAGGCATTTCAGAATTGCAATAGAAATGGCATCAGCCAACAAAATCAGGGAAGGGCAATAACTAAAAGTAGGGAATATACCCCAGCTCCAGTAACAGATAAATCTTTGTCTCCGGTATTCTCCTGTTGAAAACATTCAGAATAAGGTGTAAGCGTTAACATAAAATTACTAGAGTGTTTTCCATAATATAGAAAAAGAACATACATTTTCCTCCGATTCTTGATTAGCAGCAAACTTCTTTTCATACTTCTTCCGAATTTTGGATACATTCTGACTATTGGTTTCCCATGTACCAATCTTTTCAATGTCATCTCCGATATCCCTAGTAGGAACACCACCACCAAATTTCTTTTCAAGTTCTTTCTCAAATTCCACTGTCCTTTGTAGTGCCTAATAAATTAAAAGACATCAAATATTAATAAAAGCCTGCAACATTCCAGAAAATATCAAATGTAACAGGATTTCATGAAAGTGAGAAGGAGGAACAGGATAAGATAATTCATAATCATTAGATCTTTCCTTCAGAGATGACACAAAGCTCTTATATCCATCTGATAAATCTACTGAAATTTTAATCTAAGGACAAGCATGCGTATGCAACTATTGTATCAGAGAGAGCATGCCTGACCAGAAGCAATATCGCTACAACTGGCTTCTCTTTCATGTTGACCAGAATAGATTCTACTTGCTTCCTGGAAAAAATGATGGGAAAACAGGACGGTTTATTAAGAAGGCTGCATATTATTGTTGGATAAGATTAACAGTTATTATTGCGATTTAACACTAGCAAATGATACACACCAGAAAAAAAAAGGTATCCACTATATATTGAAGCAGAAATTAATAAAAGAACCAAAAAAAAAATAGTTGGTACTAATACAACTAACCTTTACTTAGTAAAATATTTACTCATATGAAATTCTATCATTATGTCAAAATGTAACAAATTCAATTTAACTTTCTTGTATGATCAAACACAAAGTATGCATTCCCAAAAACTTACAGTTCATATAAGCTTCGAAAATTTTCACTAATAACAGATATTTGAATCAATTTTATGTATCAAAAATTTTCTTCTTTCTCGAATTTTAAATTAAACCCGCACAAAGTAGCAGAGTTATGTAGCCATGTCCTAACAATATAAGTGTAGATTAGATATCTAGTTATCAAGTTCAGAAGTGTTATGTAGCCATGTCCCAAAGTTTTTGAGAATTCCAAGAAGAAAAGATTAAGAATCTAAGAGAGAAATTTGATGAGCTACGATAACTAATGGGAGGAAAAATAAAAGTTCCTCGAAAACTCTAGAGGAAATACCTTGTTTGTTTGCAGAATTGGATGCATAATCTATAAGGCACATGCCAAGAAGCAGGGAAAATCTTCCAAATTTCTTCATTTGTTCGGATTCTACGCTTTATCCAAGCATATCTACGCTCTGTTTTATCCAGCTTTGCCAATTCTGCCAACGAATTAACCTCTTACAAATTAAGTCCAAGAAAACATAAGTATTAAGTGCCAGTTAATACTTAAGGCATTAAGTCCAATATACCAGCTCCTTCAAAAATTTGTTCATATGAGGTGAGCTCCCTGCTGCAAAAGTTGTTTACCAACTCTTCCCTCACAGATGGCTCCAGAGCATCAACAACCAAGCAAGAATCAGATAACTGCTGTAGCAAATTTGTTTCCTCTGTCTCTTTCCCAGTACCTAAACTGAGATGCCAACAGTAGACATTTTTGGTAAATGTAGCTTTTAGGCATCTAACAAATAAAGAGAGGGAGGAAGACTGGAAAATGTGAAAGTGAAAATAAATATTAGAAAAGCATCTTAAACCAAATTTTGGTTTTCTGCCAAAAACGAGTCAGCGAATAACCTAATCATTATGCAGGTAATATTTTATCGAGAGAGGAGCTAACAAGCATGAAACCTCACTTTATGACACCAAAAGTGCAAAACTCATCAATTGATACACCTAAATTCTATAGAAATAAAGAAATCCTTTCAGCTGTAATCAGTCACTAGCATTACAGTGGACCTCTTTTGGCCACTCCTGTGAATTTCCTTTTAGTATGTAAAATATTGTCAAATTACTGAAGTCATTACCTGGAAAAATCAGAAAATACATGGGACTTGAGGATTTGCTTTATATTATTAAGCTTTTCTCTGAGCTCCGTGATTTTAGGAACATCCCTGTATGCTTCGAAGTGATTACATAATTGGTTTACGGCCTGAAATATATTATAGAAATAGAATTTTAAGAATATAATCAGAAAATGCAGAGAGTGGTGTTCTAGGACATCCAGCTAGGTAGCCTAGTGTTAAAAATGATTTTTAAAATGACAAAGAACTGCCTTGGGCTCCCATGGTGAACTTAAAGCTAAAGCAAGTGAACTACAACCAACGTTAACTGAACCAACAAAAGCAAAAGATTTTGAATTAAGAAAAGTACCTCCAGCTGTGCAGCTGCCTCCTTGTATTGTCTTTTTGAAGCCATCACCTGAAGCTGTTCAACAGCAGAGACTGCCACAGCATGGTAGCGAATTTCATTAATGAGCTTATGGATAGTGTGCACTTGGTCAACTTAAACTAAGTTCATGGCGTATATTTTTTTACCATATAAAGATTAAATAGATCCAAGAATAGGTTAACCAGTAATATCACGTCACTTGTTTGATGTTTCCTTCCTACCTTGGAACCCCTATTTATATAAGGCTTGTTTTGAAATTATGTTCCTTACACTTAGGGCTATCATTCTCATATCAGGATACCATGACCATAGAAAAAATATTGCTAACTAACCTAACATAGTGAGGCGATGAAGGGCAGTGATTGTTGTGGTAATGTTCTTCTTTGCAAAATCTAACTTCTTGATATCACGGCATATTTCTTGGACCATTGCTTCACTTTGCTCAGCTTTGGATTTTATCTCTTGAATCTTATGAGAGAGTTCCTGTGTTAAATAAAAAAAATAAGATCAAATTCTCTTACGAATGAGTTAAAAGGAAACTGATAGGCGAAACGGAAAAGGAAGTGATATATTGACAGAAGGCAAACATTACAAATCAACCTATAAGAAACTAACCTCCACAGCACGTGTAGCATCAGCAAGATCTTCTTTAGCTTTAGTTCCCGAGTTACTCTGGAGTATGATTGGCAAACCAAGAATAAGTTTCAGAAACATAGATCATTCTATTAACATAGAAGAAAATTTATTGCTTTCCCTTGCGCATATAATACAATTCTCGACTCAATGTACACACATCCACAAGAAATCCAAAACACATGTTGAGTCTCAAGAGTAATTTTCACATAAGCGACCAATAAGGAAAAAAAAAAAAGGGTCACCTGTTGACGAACAGCAGATAGTATGCTAGCATCAACTCGGCGAATCTCACCATGAATCTTTTGCATAAGCGGCTCAACGCCAGATAGCGATGCCTCTGTAAAGGAAACACACACACACACACACATTTGAAACTCATGGTGAAGCAAGTCACATATGCACAACAGGTCCTGATTACATAAGCATCAGAGATCAAATCACCTGTTGGGAACATTTGGTTGATATACTCTAAAGCACTCGACTTATCCATGGCTTGTAATTTTGTATGACACTCGAAAATGGAGGATCTGCAGAACACAAAGATCAAGTCGGATCTTATCGGGAAAAATTAGAATTATCAATGGTCTAAGAGCGAAAAATGAATCAACCTACGAGTTTGAAGAACAGGAAGCGGCGGTGATGACTGCCGGCGACTGAGATCGGATCGGTCCTTTGGTGTTCAGAGATTTGCTTCCCAACGGACCCAAATACTCTGATAAAATTGATCATCTTTAATCATCCGAAAATCGATCCATAAATGTGAACCGGACCGGTTTAGGTATACCAGTTTACATGTTACTAGTGTTATTAAAATATGGGTAAATTTGCTAATAAGGTAAGTTTTATGTTTGTATTTGAGAAAGAGCTAGTTTTAAGTTTTTATTTGAGAAATGGGTAGTTTTTAGGGTAGTTTTAAAAAGGTATTTGAAAATAATGACTATATTACCCTTGTTTCTTAGAGAGATATAGGAATAAAATGTGGGAGAGAGAGATAGGAATAACATGTGGGGACCAAAAGAAAGAAAGAGAAATGTGGGGACAAAAAAAGAGAGAGAAATGTGGGGACCAAAATTTTTTTTTTTATTTTTTTTTTATTTTTTTTTATTTTTTCTCTTTTTTTCACCAATTATATATATATATATATATAATCATGTATATTATATATATAAGAGATTATATTATATATATATATATGATTCTGTAGAGGTGTACACCGTCTTATATAGGTGTACACCATCTTATATAGGTGTACACCATCTTATATATATATATATATATGTACAACATCTTATATTTATATATATTTATATTTATATATTTATATTTATGTACACCTATATAAGACGGTGTATCATATATAGGTGTACACCGTCTTATATAGGTGTACACCATTTTATATAGGTGTACACCATCTTATATATATATATATATATAGGTGTACACCATCTTATATATATATATATATATATATATATATATATATATGGGTGTACACCATCTTATATTTATATAGATTTATATTTATATATTTATATTTATGTACACCTATATAAGATGGTGTACACCTATATAAGTATAAGAGTGTGTACATCTATATAAGATGATGTACACCTATATAACTTATATAAGATGATATATATTTATATATATGTCATATGTATATATATATATATATATAGTACACCAATATAACCTATATAAGATATATATATATATATATAATATGTATATATGTATATGTACATATATATGTGTGTAATATGTATTTATATATATACATATATTACACATACATATATATATACATACATATACATACATATATATGTATATGTGTAATATATGTATGTATATATATATATTACATATATATATATATACATATATATATATGTAATATATGTTTGTATATATATATATATGTAATAGTTAGAGAGGAGTGAGAAAAAAACATAAATAGAAATAGAGAAAAAGAAAGAGAAAAAGATAAATTTTAATTATTTATTTTTTAAAATGTATAATGGCAATTAGGTAAATAGAATAAAAGTTAAAGGATAAATAAGATTTTGTACATGCAAAAACTACCCTATTGAAAAAACTACCTTATTTACAATTCTTACACTAATAAAAGAAGAGTTTTAAGACTTTTCAAGGTGTCCACATCAGCTAGAAAATCACTTCTTAGAAACGTGCCACGTCAGATTCACTAAGCTACATGAAGATCTTTCTTCGTAACACCAGCCACATCAGTTTTTTTTTTTAAGACAACTCCTCTTCTGCCACGTCATCAGATTTTGTACAGGCTTGACGAAAAAACCTACTAAGGTAAGATATTTCTTCTCCTACAAATTGCCTCCTCACATTCTCTCCACAACGTTGTTGATGACTTTCTGAGTTCTCTTCTCAGATCTTACCATGCTATAAAAGAGGCTTTCTCTCCATCTCCCTTCAAATATGCAGTTTAATTTCCTGTTTCATCTCTTTCAAAGACACACAATTCACATGTGTCTATGAAAACTCAGCGCTATAATCTTCAATCGTATTGTCCCTTTGAATGATCCTCCATAACACATCATTCAGTCGCTTAATCGATGTACCTTCCCCATTTTTACCTACATATGGGGGAAGAGTAGATACGGTTATTGAGTTTCGATTTGATTTGTGCTTCTCTTAATCAATCTCATCAATACGCGTCCATCGTGACAGGTTCTGAATTCTCTCTCACCAAAATCCAATTTAAGTTTTTGATGTTTGTTATGATTATCTGAATTGAAATGTTTGATTCAGAAAAAGTAGCTTTGTTTTATGTATTTCGTTGGTTGTTCTCCATTTATATGTTTACGTGAGACAAATTTTCCATCCTTTTTTTCTTAGGTTTTTCCCCCACAGATATCAACCTAAACATTCACTTATGATACATCGAACAAGCATCTGTGTCCCTCTGCTTTACATTGGGTTTTCCATGTTCTTTGATGATGACCATCTTCCAACACATGTATTTGATGGTCTCAGCGTCCATGTTCTTCTCAGAAGGTATGTACGTTTCTCTCTGTCTTAGATTGTGGTTGCATGTGAATTAATTTTAGTTGTGTTTAAGTATCGACTAGGCAGACGATCATGTAATAAAAAGTCTAAGCGTCTCTCTTATAAAGATAATAAATATAAAGATAATAAAGGAATAACTCATTTATAAAGATAGTAGCATCGAAAAAATTAAAAATATTTTTGCATCACTTGCAGCTTATAAATGAGGTAGATCGAGCTCTACTTCATTGGCTGTCATACAATTCCTTTCAACCATGCCCTCTTTGTCATATTTGTCTTCCATTCATGCTTAAAACCTCCGTAGAATCTTCGAGGTAACTTATTTCGTGTCCTTATAACTTCACAAAATCCTTTTCTATGAATCCCCTGTTTTAGTGAGTGAATACATGGTACTGTTTTATTTGGTACAGAGCTTAACACTAAGCCCAAAATAATATTCATGTTGTTACATAAACCAGAAGCTCCAAAGCTTGTGCAGCCCTTTGCCTTCTCACAGCTGCTGGGGCTTCAATTCTCACTCAACAGCTTCGTTTCAGTGACAAGGCTTGAATTAATTTTCATTTCAAGTAAAAATTCCATCTAAGATCCCCACTCTAATGTCCTGACTCAAATTTAATGTAAAGTGTTATTGCATTGCGTGAAGATTCATTTGTTTCTGCTAAAAGTATTTAACATGTTCATGCTCATGTGGTTAAATACTTTTGCAGGTTCTGTTTCAAGAATGGCCTAATGTCCTCTCACTCTAGGGTGGTCTGACTGTGATCAAAACACTGATTATAACCGCAGTTGGTCCCCGAGTTGGCCTCACATTACAAGAAAGTAAGAATGGGTTTTCTACTTTCTCAGGGAGGGAAATTCACATTCGCCATGTTCTCTCTACCCAACAGATTTTTCTCTATTTTCTCTACCTGCCAATACTACTGCTCAAACATCTCCAAATCTTTTCATTAGACTGTGATTGTTACAATTATATGTGCAGGCTAGGAGTGCTTCCAAATGAGCTGAACAAGCTGCTCATTATCATAGTTGTTTTGTCTATGGCCTTAACACCTACGCTTAAACAACTTGGAAGAAGAGTCGCCGACTTTCTTGATCAGAAATAGAAACTTTGGAGAGGTAACTTCAAATTTTTTTTGCTGCTATATAATAAGATTTGCATTCACCACAATTTTATTGACAACTCTGCAGAATTAGATGAAGAAACTGTGACATACGACGTTAGTGAATCAGTTTTCATCGTTGGATTTGGACAAATGGGTCAAGTAAAACTTATCTTCTTTGTTTTTTTTTTTTTTTTAATCCTTGAGAAGTTGTGCTACAAGTGGTTTTCTTATCGAATCAATATGATTTTGTAGGTCCTGGCCATTTTCTTTTCAATGCCATTGGTCTCAGATAGTGATCTTTTGAGATGGCCTTACATTGGTTTTGATATGAATCCTGCTGTAGTGAGGGTCTAAAACAGAGAACAGATTTTGTTTGTTTCTGATGATCAAATCGTTGGCATCATTAACATTTTTTTAGCAGTAATCAAGAAAACTTTCCATGTATTGTATGGAGACGGATCTCGACAATCGGTTTTGCAACCCGCATGTGTTTCATCTCCTAAAGCTATCATGATAAACTTAAAATGTGTAAAGGCAAGAAGAGGACCATTGAGGCTGTTCAAAGACTCCAACTTGCATTCACTGGGAAAATTTATAATTTCTTATTCAGGGGAAATTTATAATTTCTTATTCATACTCTTCATAACATATTTAAGATGATTGTTATAGAGTTTGGTTCGATATCAATTGTAGTTCTTATTTTGTTCCAACTTTCCAAACTTTAATTTTCTAGAATGAATTGATTCTATCAAATCATAATCAGTTGAATCTTAGGAAGAGAAATAATTTTAGATAAAAGACAAAAGGTTGAAGAGAAATAAAATTTATGTGCGAAAAGTGTTGCACTATTAGTAAAATGTCTAGAGCAGCTTGGATACGAGATGTTTCCTCCCCACAATTGAAAGTAACAAAACCACAAGGAAAGCTTATACTAACTTCTTAACCATACCAACGAGTAATATAACTCTACCTTTTCTAATGAGTATTGTGTACTAATAAATGAGTGGTGCACATAATGTTATAGCTATTATTTAAAACATTTTCAAAATAAAGCAACTAAACATAGAATATTTTCTGATTGAAATCTCTTACTAATCGTAAAGTATTTTTTATAGCTTAGCTCTACGCCGGAATTTAAATATCTAATCAAAATAACTTTATTGTAAAACGTCTGATTTAATATTAGTGAAAATTTGAAATATTTAAAATCAGAATACATAAACAAAGTGAGTAATAATTTAATTATATTTATAACTAAATACGTGGTACATAAGTTACTAAACAAAAAATATTGTACACAAATTTATGATAAGAAGGCGAAATATAAGTGACTTTTTGGAAAGTTCTATCTATTTTACCAAGACTATAAAACCTTTATCCTGAACTATATTATGATCATAAAATACTAAATTTTTAGATAGAAATTTTCTACTTTATCAAACAAAAAATATTTATATTTATATTTATACTTAATTATAAAAATAAACCGCGTAGCGCGGCTCCTACCCTAGTTATAAACTTAAAAACTACCTTATTTCTCAATTTTCTCTTAAAATATTCGATTTGGTAAATAATATCCAATATACGCATAACTGTGTTCCTTTTTCTTTTCTTTTTTTTTTGAATATTCTCTCTTCATCATCTCCATTTCGTGCCTATAAAGATCTATTTCAGATTCTGTTAATATATACTTGGGGGGAGCAAAACTGGATTTGGGCAATTTTCTACTTGACTTGTTTCCACTGTTTTGGCAGTAAGATTAGAAAAAGAACACAGAAAGGGCGATTATTTCGGCATCAGATCCTCTAGAGGTTTTTTTATGTTTAATTTATGAATATCATTTTGTTCTTTTCCATTATGCTGTGTAGGGTTTTTAGTTAGTGGGTAGTACATTACGGAGATTGTTTTGAGTTTCAAGTTTACTGTAATTTCCATCTTCTTTTGTATATTTGATGACTCCAAAGTTTTGTCATTTCTTCTGATCATTAAGATCTTGTTTTGGTTTTTTTTTTTTTGAGTAATTTATTGGCTTTTCTGATGACTTTTTTTTTCCAGGTAGAAATGGCTTCTTCTGCTCATTCTAGAATCTCGAATCTCCAGAATCATCTTTCACCTCTTGAAGCTAACAACAAGGTTTCTGTATAAAAAATCTACCTTTTAAAAAAAATTTCCAATCTTGATTTGCTTTCTCTTACAACTGGTTTGATGCAGCTCAGGAGTCTGATCAAGATATCTCCACAAGTATCTGAAGCCCTATCCAATGGACGTGCTGTGGTCGCTCTTGAGTCAACCATAATCTCTCATGGTTTGTTCTTCCTTGTTCTATCAGTTTCAATTTCATTCTGTGGAATTTAATTGAAATTATTTTCACAACTTAAGCCTATATTCTTGGAACTTTTTCTGATTTCAATTGTTTGTCCATTTTTAGGGATGCCTTACCCTCAAAATCTGCAAACAGCAAAAGAGGTTGAGTCAATTGTGAGAGAAAATGGAGCAGTTCCTGCAACAATAGCTATCTTGAACGGAGTACCTTGCATAGGTGACTTATTTTTGGTGACTCATTATATGTTTTACAACATCTTTACTAGTTTACATGTCCTGAAAACTAACTTGGTTTGAAGATCTTAGATCACGGAATATAGATCTCCGCAGTAGATTTCTTTTACTTCATTCTAGCATTTTGTTTTTCCTTATAGATGCTAATATGTAGTAAACAGGTCTGAATGAGGAAGAATTAGAACGTCTTGCATCTCTGGGAAAAAGTGTCCAAAAGACAGCAGGCAGAGACATAGCATATGTTGTGAGTCACTTCTGGTGGCTTTTTTTTTTTTACTTATTGCACCATCCATTATATTTGCTACAAGCGGAAAACATCAAACTTGTTTATTCTCCACTTTAAGATTTGCTTACATACCTCGAGTCATGTAGGAAGAGTATCCTACATCAGTTCATAAAATCAAATTTGCATCAACTTAATCAACCTACCGTAATATAAACTAGTTTTTTATATAAATATGAACACGTTATTTGCTTTTTCGTATCTCTATCAATCAATGCATGGACTGCTTTGTTCCTCTATATAATGCCTAAATGTTTTCCGTCAGGTGGCTACAAGAGGGAACGGTGCAACTACAGTCTCTGCTACATTGTTTTTCGCTTCAATGGTAATTGGCTTTGTTCCTAGGAGGATCTTTCTTTAGTAGTTTCAGTACCATTCGTTTCATTTCAGAGAATTTTGGTTGTAGGTTGGCATCCAAGTTTTTGTGACGGGCGGAATAGGAGGTGTGCATAGACATGCCAACCATAGTAAGTTTCATGTCTGTTTCGTATATTTATTTCAATTTTCAAGTTTTCTAGTTACATGGTTAGAATCTCTGTTTAGATGATGGTTTTGAGTATTTTTGAAGCCAATATGCCCGCATCCGCTGCTTATTTTGTGTTTGTGGTGCAGCTATGGACATATCATCTGATCTTACGGCACTTGGAAGGACTCCTATAGCAGTGATATCAGCAGGCGTTAAATCAATACTTGATATTCCCAAGACTCTTGAATATTTGGTATATAATCTGTTGTCGAGGCATATTTTATAGTTAACAAAGAAGAGTTTAAGTTTTCACAAGACTTTATGTTGACGATGCAGGAAACTCAAGAAGTATATGTTGCTGCATACAAGAGCGATGAGTTTCCAGCATTTTTCACAGAAAAAAGCGGCTGTAAGGTGCAAATTTGTCCATTAGCACTGATCTCAATCACTTTCTTCTGCTTAGATATTTAGTTCTGATGTGGATGTATTGACTTCCTTAGGCACCTTCCCGTGTAAATAGCCCCGAAGACTGTGCTAGAGTCATAGGCAAGTGTAGTCTTTGTCTCAAAATTTCTTCTTTTTAAAAAGTATTTATGCACTTGGAGCCCTTACCACCTTGAGAAAACCGCTTTTTCCAGATGCAAACACGAAGCTACATCGTCAGGCGGGGATTCTTTTTGCTGTTCCAATTCCAAAACAGCATTCAGCCGCCGGAAATCTTATCGAATCAGCAACACAGCGTGCTCTTACAGAAGCAAGGTCAGAAGAAGAAGCTAATACCTTTCATACATGCTTGCATCAGAATACTTCAAGGGCTTTGCTTATTTTATTGTCTGAAATCTGAATTTGCTTATGGCCAGGGAACAAAACGTTACTGGAAATGCAGAAACACCGTTCTTACTTGCACGGGTAAATGAGTTAACTGGAGGAACGTCACTTGCAGCAAGTATCCTTTCTCTAGATGTTTCCTTAATCTTTAATATTCCACCAGGATCTTTAGATGTCTAATCACTTTTAATAATTCAGAAATTTATATCCAAAATCCAAACCCTTACAGTGGCTTAAAAACAGCAATGTCTCAGCATTGTAAAATCTTGAATTCCTTGACTCAGTTTCAGACATTGCGCTTGTGAAAAACAATGCTCTTATCGGTTCTCAGATTGCAGTAGCTCTTTCTCAGCTGATGTGAACTTCCTTATCTCAAGCTCAAGTTTAGATTCGGGTTCCTGAATCGGGCCAAATCAAAGCTGTTTTAAATTGGTAGTTATCTCGTGTTTTAATGTTGCTTATCAATTATCAAAGTTTTTCTCGTTAGCCCAAGAAACTTCTTTTAACATATTTTCACATGTTATATATATAAATATTTTCCTGTCATATGGAACCTGATTTGTCTCCTTATGTAACGTCCCCTAAAGATTAAACTACTGAATTATTAATTTTATATCACAAAGGATCTCAAGGAAAGATCTGATCTAAAGAGTATAATAAAACTATTCTGCTTCATCCAACCCTCTGCAGTTTTTGGACAACAATGGCAGCAATCACCGTTGACTTTCAGCTCTGCTTCATCTTCATCCTCATATGGCTCTTCTCACTCTTCTGTCTCTCTGCTTTCTTCTTCAAGAAACCAAAAGAGCCACAACTCCAAGACTGTGGTCTACCTCCGAGCCCACCGTCTCTACCGGTCATAGGTCATCTTCACCTTCTCCTCTCTGTTCCATGTCACAAATCCTTTCAGAAACTCTCCTCCAAGTATGGTCCCCTCCTTTACCTTCGAGCTTTCAGTATGCCAATCGTTCTAGTTTCGTCGGGCTCCATGGCCTACGAAGTCTTCAGGAACCAAGACCTGAACTTTGTTACCCGTGACCGCGAGGTTCCTATAATGGAAAAATCGTTACTTTTTGGTTCCTTTGGCTTTACCTCAGCTCCTTATGGAGATTACTGGAGATTCATGAAGAAGCTCTTAGTCACAAAGCTTCTCGGGTCTCATTCCCTCGAGCGGACACGGCTCATCCGTGGGGAAGAACTGAAGACTTTCTGTGCTATGTTGTTCGCTAAGGCGGCAAAGAATGAGACTGTTGACGTTGGTAAAGAGATGATGAAGTTGACGAATAACAGCATTTGCAGGATGATAATGGGGAGGAGGTGTTCAGAGGATAACGGTGAAGCAGAGCAAGTCAGAGACTTGGTGACCAAATCACTTAGTTTGGTGAGAAAGTTCCTTATAGCTAGCACGGTTGGTCGACTTCTCAAGAAGCTCGGGATCTCTCTGTTTGAGAAGGAAATTATGGAGGTCTCAAAGAGGTACGATGAATTGCTGGAGAAGATTATTAAGGAACATGAAGAGAATCCGAACAAGAAGGAGGATAGAGACATGATGGATATTCTATTGGAAGTTTCTACAGATGACAACGCGGAGTTTAAGATTACCAGGAACCAAATTAAAGCGCTTTTTGTGGTAATGACTTGAGTTTCTTTCATGGTCTTCAATGGCTTTCGGATAAGGGTCATGCAAAGTCTCTCTATCTTTAACATTGTGCATTTGGTTGTAGGAGCTTTTCCTTGGAGGCACCGATACTTCAGCGCAGACAACACAGTGGATAATGGCGGAACTCATTAATCATCCCGAAATTCTAAAAAGATTGAGAGAAGAGATTGAATCTGTTGTCGGGAAAGCGAGGTTGATTCAAGAAACAGATCTCTCAAGCCTGCCATATTTGCAGGCTGTGGTGAAAGAAGGGCTAAGACTACACCCGCATTCGCCAATCTTGGTGAGAAATGCAAAAGAAGAATGCAAGATCGGAGGGTTTTACATACCGGAGAAGACAACGATGATGATAAACTCTTATGCGGTGATGAGAGATCCGAATTCATGGGAATATCCAGACAAGTTTCGTCCCGAGAGGTTCATGGTTTCTCCTTCAAAGGAGAGAAAAGATGAGAAAGAACAGTTAGCTTTGAACTACCTTCCTTTCGGAAGTGGAAGAAGAGGATGTCCTGGAGCAAACTTGGGTTATAACTTCATTGGAGTAGCCATTGGAACAATGGTACAGTGTTTTGACTGGAGAATCAATGGAGATAAGGTTAACATGGAAGAGACTGGAGAAATGAGCCTGAGCATGGCTCATCCACTTAAATGCATTCCTGTTGCTCGAATTGACCCATTTGCTAGCTTTGAATCTAGAGATCCTTAAATGATGGTGAAGTTTGATATGTCTGAAACTGGTAATGGAACTTGCTGTTACTGTTTTCTTCTTCAAACACAAACCTGTTTTTATGTCTCAGACATCAGTTATACAAAAAGGGACGAGATTGCGAAACTTTAGTACTAAATAGGAAAAGTTGCAGATAAGAAGAAAAGCTACAGGCATCAAAGTAAAATAGTTACACATCTTAGATAGTCTAATTTTAACTTATTACACTTTCACTACTTGCTACTTCTGATGCCAAACTTGTGATGATTCCAGAGCTTCAGAAGAAGGCTCTACTCCCGTAGAAGACACGGGAGCTCGCGCTCTTAGGCGTCTGCTGGGAGGAGCTTGAGTTCTCTGATTGGGTTGGGCTATCAATGTCCAAAGGGAGTTTCATCTTAGCCAGTGATTCAGTGAATTGCTGCAAACTTTTTGTATACATGTCAACAATATCTTGCTGCACTACCTTTTGCTCTGGTTCAATGTTCACTGTCACAACCGGTTTCACAACTGCTTCATCATCCGTCTTATCTAAATCCCCATTCTTGATGATATCAATTGGCTTCTTCGCTTCTTGATCTGAACCTGAGTTGTTTCCTTCGCTTGATTGCTTTGAATCACCATGAGTGCCCGAGGAACCGGAGCTAACTGCAACTGATGGAGAAGAGATTTCATTTATTGAGACAGTATTCGTTGGAGCTGCTTCTTCAACAGAGTCAACAACTCCAGACTGGGCGCTGTTTACTTCCACAAAGCCGGTATCAGAGCTTACAAATTCATCAGAATCAGAACAAGTAGTGGAAAAGTACTTAGAGACCATTTGATTGTTTTCACAGACAATCTTTGGATCCAAAAACTCAACCTCGTCAAACTCGATAGGAGCCAACTCGGTCTCATCCGCTGTTGGAACTGCAGGAATGTGCATCACCTCGGGCGAATCTCCTGCGTACGAGAGACACAACTCGACAAAACCTGCAGGAGAGTGATACAAATCGGTTGACGAAAGAGAGAACTCTTTCTCTAGTTTCCCATTCCTCACAATCACTTCAGACAAAGGAACAAGAGTGAATCCAAGTAACTGATCCTCAAGATAATTCTTCACGCGGCTCATCATATATATCTCACACTTAAGCGAACAATCCAGATTCTTCACATCGAACTGAAGGGTATCGTCAAACACAGGGTTTCTCCCTCCACCATTGATGATCTTTGTGGACAAGAAGCTCTCAGGATCGCTCGTGAGAGAAAGCTTAGCGTACACATCTTGCTTATGATAGATGCAGATGTTGTGGATGTCCCTAGCTTGGTGAACAAAAACCTCAAGCACACCGTTGTAACTGTCTGAATCAGAAGACATGACAGGTTTCTTTGTTCTGGTTTCACCACCACTGCCATTCGAATGGACACCATTGAAGGTTGATGCAACAGATTGTGGAGACTCCATAACAGGATCTGCAAACAAGAAAAGGCAACAGGTTATTTGGTATTATCCATAAAAAAAAGACAGACTTTTGGGAGTTTGGGTTAAATTCTCAAGATAACAATCAAAAAGACACTAACTAAAACCCAAGAAACAAAACTAACTGAACGAAATCAAATAATATAATTTTAAGATGCTACAAATTGAAACGAAACTCAAGCACTCCTCAAACAAGCAAGTAACCATAATTTGGTCTTTACCTGATCTGAAGCAAAAGCTACAAACTTGGTTATGGTCAAGAGTGCTTAATTAATTCCCTAAGTTACTAAAACAATTTAACGCAGACACAATCCTTTAAAACAACAAAGAGAAAGGCCCTAGATGGATTCCAAGAAAGTAATCAACTTTCTCGAGGAACAAAAAAACCCATAATCTAAGGGGCGACAAGGAATTTTCCAGATAAGAATAAGAATAAAGTAAAGATATTTTCGATAAAGGATTCTCGTTATATGAAAAAGACGAAATTAAAAGCTCTGTTAACCTTTAATTTGGATGAAAAAGGTCAAAAAAGAAGAAAGCTTTTCTCTGTTTTCTTCTTCTTGAAATTTGCGCTAGAGGTGTATGCAAAAACCCACTTGGATTTTGTTTTTTCTTGAGCTTTGGGACGGAGGAGAAGAAGGATGTAGAAGAAAAAGTGAAGAGAAACAATTATTGCGTTTATTGTTTAATATTCAGTGTGAAATAGACTTTTCTAAGTAGGCACGATCCACGGATTACAGACGCCTCCTCTTTTTGAAGCTTTTATTTTTGTTTGTATTCAATTTCTATGCCACAACGGCTCTAAAGGTTCCAACGAAACTTACTTTAAAAAATCTTTTTAAAGTTTGTATCTTTTTCTTGGTATTAGGAGGATGTTATGGACAACAAGTCTCATTGATTTGGTTTGGTTCTTTCATCAGAATTTTGTTTGGTCTGACTCAGTTAAACTGGTTTTAAAACACTCGTCCATCTTTGTGTTTTTGATTTTGATTTGATGAGAGGATATGATATAAGGCTCAAGATTCAACTAAGTTAGATCTCGAATGTTTTAAACACAATGGATGTGGATGAGGATGTGAGAGTTTATAGAAGTGGACATAACAAATCAAGCCCTTAAGTAACACAATCAAACGCCGTTCACATGAATGTGATCACATAATGTTTGACGCCATTGTGTCTTCACCAGCTTTAATGTAACCATTACCATAAGTTCAGTGAAGTAGAAGAATGCAACAAGAGAGCTAAGAAAAGAAACACAAGATTGAAGTGATTACAACGAATCTAATTTGTATATATATATATATATATATATATATATATATATATATATCAAACACAGAATCTATATTCTGCATACCACCACCACAGCTTCAAACTTGTTCATAGTCAAAAATATGATCTCTTACAGTTAAAAAGAAAAAGAAACGAGCTACGAAACTAATCATCCACGGGCGGGTTTTCTGAGTTCAGTTTCTGCTTTTGTAGAAGCGTAAGGCATTTCATAGAATTCAGCTAAGTATGTCAAAGCTTCAAAGTTGTTGTTGCATACCTTCCACAATGCAGAAACTTCTCCTTTTGAAACAGTTCCTAAGTTTTCACAACTCTCTATGAACTCAAACAGCTTTGAATAGAAAGAATCATAATTCATCACAATGAATGGAACTGGCAATACAGATCCAATCCTTTCGAGCTGAATCAATGCCAAAATCTCAAACATCTCATCGAGCGTGCCAATGCCGCCTGGAAGTGCAATTACCGCCGTCTTATCAGAAACATTGTTTCTAATCGCTGCATCCACCAATCCATGTTTTCTTGCCGAGAAAAACCTAATCATTAATCCCAAATCTTAGGGATCACTCACTCTTGTGTAACCAGAAGTAACAAGTGGTGTTTCGCTACGTTTACCTGCAAGTATGGTAATTCTGAGGAGGGAGATAAGGATGAAATTTCGATGCGGTCCATTCACCAGCTTCATTTCCTATTTTGATGCCACCGACTGGTTTCTCAGCTTCCAAAGCACCTTTAGTAACAGCATCCATAAGTCCTGGTCCAGCTCCAGACCATGTAGTACAGTCCAACAGATTTGCTGCCTGATTAAATTCACAACTCTAAAAAAAATCTATATCGTATAACGATAACTAACTTTGTGTGGAGTCAAACGAGTCTTACTTACTTCTCTGCTCAACTCTTGTGCTTGTAGGTAATGTGAATGGTTTGGTGGGATTCTGGCAGAACCCAAGTACACAATGCCTCTCCCAAGCCTACGTATAAGGTCGAAGCAAATCTCTAGCTCTTTCTTTACCTTTCAAAGAATGAGAATTCAAAGGAATAAGGTAGAGAATAACAGTTAACATAATCTACAAAGAAGATTAGAGAAAGAGTGGGATTTACTTGCTCATTCAATTGGACCAACAAAAAAAGGCCAAGACTTTACAAGAGATACCAGAATTTAAGCTTATTTTCGTCATGTAACTTTGCTAAAACCTTTCATTGGGTTATCTTTGGTTGTCTTGGTCTCTAATTCTCACTCAATATGTTTAGGCCAATACATGCAATGATGAACTTGTTCATGACATTCTATTGCAAGACTAGAAATGAAAACAATTAGATAGCTGGGATTTTAGAGCTTGTTACCTCAAAGGGGCTACTTCTCTCAACAAAACCCTCAGACACAACAGAGCTGCACTTTAGAGCTCGAGCTGAATATGCCCTAATTGGATAACCAAACCTCATCTTCAGACAAATTGAATCTCTTTCTGTTAAAGAGCTTGCGAGTTTTGGTGCTTCAGAAGGAGACAACATGTGTGGGGATAATCGGAATCTCCATGAGTAACCCAACATCGTTTCTGATGCTAATACGCACAGTTCTCAGTTCCTTAAGAGAGTAAAATTTGAGGAACGAAACAACTCAGGCTCTCTCAAACTGTTAAATCTAAGATCTTTACAGATTAAAAAAATAAAAAAGTTTCAATTTTTATCTGCCAATTTCGGTTCTGTTCATCAGTAGCTCGTAGTCGCAAGTCTTTCCCATTGCCCACCCACTCCGTTAACTAATAGAAATGTCACACGTGGCTGTTCTTTTTGATATTCCGATTCCAATTTCGACTCTTTTTTTTTTTTTTTTTTTTTAACAACTATCATCCAAAAAGACAAAATCACAAGCCAATCTGGACACTGACATTTTAACACATGGGGCATGCGTTCCACCAATTAAAATTTAGAACCTACCTAAACCAAACTAATCCCAACTAATAAATCATAACACGTTCTTCAATCTATAGATATAGGGGAGGAGCATCTCCATCACAGACCATCTAACAAAAAAAATAGTTCTAGCAATCTTTCTTCTTTAACTTGAGAATATCAAAAATTCAAGAATTGCTTCTTTTGACTCTCTTGAAGAAATGAGGTCAAAGTTTCATGCTTTTATGTACCCTACTTTTGCCTTTGGTCATATGATTCCGTATCTTCATCTAGCAAACAAACTAGCTGAGAAAGGTCACACTGTTACGTTCTTGCTTCCCAATAAAGCTCAGCAACAACTTCAACCTCTTAATCTGTTCCCTGACAGGATTGTCTTCCACCCTCTTACTCTCCCTCCCGTCGATGGTCTCCCTGTTGGCGCCGAGACACTCTCAGATCTTCAGAACACGACTGGGAGAGTCATATCCGATGCTATGGATCTCTTACGCGGTCAGATCGAAGCTAAGGTTCGTGCTTTGAAACCAGACCTAATCTTTTTCGACTTTGTTTATTGGGTTCCAGAAATGGCTAAGGAGTTTGGATTCAAGAGTGTGAGTTACCAGATCGTATCCGCAGCTTGTGTAGCTATGTTTCTTGCACCTGGTGCTGAACTAGGGCTTCCTACGCCCGATTATCCTTCATCCAAAGTGACGTTACGTGGACATGACGCTAACGTCTGTTCTCTCTTCACTAATTCCAGCCAAAGAATGTTTGGTCGCATTACCACAGGCCTTAAGAACTGCGATGTCATTTCCATAAGGACGTGCGCAGAACTCGAAGGTGAACTATGCGGCTTCATCGAAAGACAATGTCAGAGAAAAGTTCTCTTAACCGGTCCTATGCTACCTGAACCGCAAGAGAAAAGTGGTAAACCACTAGAAGGTCGATGGAATCACTGGTTAAACGGGTTCGAACCAGACTCTGTAGTGTTTTGTGCATTTGGCACCCAATTCTTTTTCGAAAAGGATCAATTCCAAGAACTATGTTTAGGAATGGAGCTAACCGGTTTACCATTTTTGGTAGCGGTTATGCCACCAAGAGGCTCATCAACGATTCAAGAAGCATTACCAGAAGGGTTCGAAGAACGGGTAAAAGGGCGTGGAATCGTTTGGGGAGGATGGGTGGAACAACCTTTGATATTGTCTCATCCATCAGTAGGTTGCTTTGTCAACCATTGTGGCTTCGGTTCAATGTGGGAGTCTTTGCTCAGTGATTGCCAGATTGTGTTTATACCACAGTTGGCTGATCAAGTTCTCATCACAAGATTGCTCACCGAAGAACTTGAAGTCTCTGTGAAAGTACAGAGAGAAGATTCTGGATGGTTCTCCAAGGAGAATTTGAGGGATACGATTAAATCTGTGATGGATAAAGAAAGTGAGATTGGGAACTTAGTGAAAAGGAATCATATGAAATTGAAAGAGACTTTGGCTAGTCCTGGATTGTTGACCGGTTACGCTGATTCTTTTGTAGAAGCTTTGGAGAATGAAGTCAACAACACAAAACCCTTTTGAATTTTATACTTTGAACGTTCTAAAATTTATGTTTGCTCAGTTTTAAAATAAATGTTTTATGTTTTATTATAAAGAATGTTTGTGGTTTTATATTCTTGATATAGAGAATTTCGAATAAATTTCAGTTTTATTTTCTGAAATAAAATTTATCAATCAGAAACCAAAATTACAAGAGTCTTGCTAAGAAATGATTAGAGATATAATGGACATTTTTATACATTTTTCTCTTTTTTAATATGTTGTTAAAGAACCTATAATGATTTTGTAAAATGGAAAGAATATAGATAGTCACACTTTAATTTTCTAATAGATATGTTAAGATCAAAAATCAAAATACAATTAATTAAAAAATATGGGATATGAAAAAAATGAAAAATAAACAATTACAAGCTGGTAAAAAAATATGACAACAAATTATAAATAGAGACCAAAAGATTTCAGAACAATCCCAAGGCAGAAGCAGCTTGAGACTTCCAATGTTTAGCTTTTTCAAACCCATTTCTAAAGTTATCAAAATCATCAATGGTCTGATCTATCTCTTCTTCGGTGTTCATAACAAAAGGACCAAACTGAACCATTGGTTCACCTATAGGTTCACCACCCACAAGGATAAACCGAAGTGGCAAACCGGAATTAGAACTGTTCCAAGCCTCTAACCGGTCACCACCTAGGCCTAGAAGCAGCAAGTGGTGTGCGGCAGCGACTGAGTGTTGTGACTTGGAATCCCCAAAATGGCCCTGGCCTTCAAGAACATAGACAAACGCGTTCCAATGAAGTGGTATGGACTGAGAGATTCGAGAACCCGGCGAGAGACTGAAGTCTAAGTACATAGTTGGTGTTCTTGTGCAAATCTTTGACTTAACTCCATTCCATTCTCCTGCTATGATTCTAACTCTTACACCATCTTTCTCTGTTTCTGCTATATCTTTACTCTCTATCTCTTGATAACTCGGCTCCACTCTGCGAATTTACAAACTTTAAAGTAAGCAGAAACATAATCTAGTACATAAAAAAAAAAAAAAAAAAAACATGGATCATTCCACTCATTGTCAATTGGTTAATCTGTTAAACATTTTACATAGAAGAAACTTACAGTTTGTGTTTTGAGGAGAGATTGATCCAAAGTTGTAAGCCCTTGTTGTGAGTAATGCCATTGGAATTAGAAGAAGGCATTTCAGAGTGAACAATGCCTTTGCCTGCAGTCATCCATTGTAATCCTCCTTCTCTTATTACTCCTTTGTGTCCTTCACAGTCTTCATGCAAAATTTCTCCCTATGTAATAATATGCAGAAATATCAAAAATTATGCGTTGCGATTCTTATGTAGTTTGAATAAGAAGATTGCAAAGAGATCAATCAATACCTCTAACATGTAAGTGACTGTCTCAAATCCTGTTTTTTGGAAGAACAAAAATAGTTAGCAAGAAAATTAATGAAATAGTGATAGCTCATACTCTGTTTTTGTCACAAGGTTATAGATAAATAATGTCTTGAGTCCCTTTTTTTTTTTTTTAAATGTTAAGAATGTCTTCATTCTTTTTTAGCGTAAACGTCTGCGTTTGCGTATATTTTTCCAATTGAACCCACAACTTTAAGCAAAATTATATTCTAATTATAAAAATTAATGTCAAACGCAAATGAAAGGTATATTTTTTTTTCTCATGTGAACGCAAACTTAAACGTGTAAATAACGTTTTAAAATAATCGATAACTAAATCAAACCTCTGTGTGGATGATCTGGGAATCCTGCAGGAGCCGAAACTGCAAAAAAAATTTAGATTTTTCCATTGTTAATTTTTTACATGTTGGATTCAAAAGAACAGAGCAAAAGAACATAGGAACAAAAAAATAACAAAACGCACCTGAGAATTCATCCAAAACAAGAAATGGGTCGAAGTATCTTAACTCAAACCTGTTAATTTTCATAGATTACAAACCTTTTTTTTCATTTATAATTGGAATTAACGATTTCTTATTTTAAGCTGTTATTGTGTAATGTTTCTTACCTTCCGATGCTTCTTCTTACAACGGCACCAAATCCTTCGTGTTGCTGTCTGGCGAAAAGCTTCTTAACAACTAACCTCTTATTAATATTATTATTACCAGAAGATTTCTCTGAGATGGGCATCTTGAATCTCTGAGAGAGTTAGTGAAGAATATGTTTATCTCTTGAATCTTCGATGAAGATGTATTTATAGTAAGGAAAGAGTTGTTGTATTGACAGTTGGCCAAATTAAGAAGATGATTTAACCCCAAAAAAAAAAAAAAATGATATATAGTCAATGTTTTAAAGCTATTATTGGGATTTTGAAGACGCCATTTTTAAAAAGTTTATAACTTTATAACAAAATTTAATTTTCTTAAAAAAATTTATCGGTTCACTTCTTCTTATTTGATAAACTTAGCTCCAAAATACATTAATACGTTAGTATTCCATGATCCTAAGTTGTATTACATGATGCCTAATTGGTAAAAACAATTTTTAGTGGTAGACAAATCAATGAATCATTGTAACTCTTGCTTGGTTAATGAAGTTGTCGTTGAGCCAAAAAAAAAAAAAAAAAAACATTAGTCGTTAGCAAAAGTATATGTTAAAACAATTTTTTTTTTTTAATGGGATAATTAACCCCACAGCTAAATTTAGATTTAAATATCAATGGATTGTGTTACGTCATCAATTCATCATCTACTGTCTTTATAATAAATAACTCGCAATAAAGATGTTTCAATTCGAAAGGCAAAAGTATAAATCACATATTGATTCGTTCATGGACCTTGTGGTCCGTGGATATCCCAATTATTGCATTAGAAATATTTTTCAAATTTTCTTGATTCTTTTCTGTATCCACAGGTTTTTTCCGGTGTGCATTAAAAAAAACTAGAAGGTAGATAAAAGAAAGCATTTGTGTCCGACAATGGTATCATGGTATGACAACATCCATCTAATGAAGCCCAACATTATAGGCTCCGATTTTGAAACCAAAAGTTATACAAGTACGGTAAGAGATTTTGAAACGGAATCAAAACGATTTGTAACGTTTTTTCATAGATTTTAAGGTCTACCACCACCATGTTGATTTAGTATTGCTTTTTGTTTTATATTATGTTATGTATCACACCACTTTGATATCGCCGACAACTAGCATCATCACCATATACCACCAATCAAAACTAAAAGTTTTGTAGTAAGAAAATCAAATACATAATCCAAATGATTTTTCACTACAATAATATTACCAAGTGGATAGTGGTGATCTAGTAATCTTGAGAACGTAATATTCTTTTCCCTATACCACAATGAGTTAAAAACCTGTAACTCTTACGCATGCCGGTCCAACGAAAATGGTGATCTTAATCCACACAAAAATTTTGTGGCCCTTTTTATATTTTTAATATAAAAAATAAATATTATATTAAAATTATTTAAAAATGTAACGAATTTTAGAAAAGATTGATAAAAAGAAAAAAATTAATATAATATGTAATCAACGAAAAATAGAAAGATATGACACATATATAACTACTTTATGTTATACAAAACACTAGTTATTACTGAAAATATTGTTTAAAAATAAATTTCAAATTTTGTGTTTTAAAAATAACAAAATATGTGGCCTTAAAATTAATAAAATATTTGGTGGCTCTAAACTATGCTTTAGCATGTCTACCCTACGGAAGTCTTACGGTTTATCAAAAAAAAATATAATAAGTACGAATCAGGATCTGAGTAATTATAGTGAAATTTTTTGTTATTAAATATGTTTGTGGATAAAATCGTTATTCATCATTTATATATTTTACTTGGTAATCGATGAAAACAAAAAAAAATTGAATAAGGATTAAGTTATTAACTAGTGCGAATATGAAAATAAAACTGGTCAACAATTAGATGCGAATATGAAAATAAAACTGGTCAACAATTAGATGCGAATACGCAGTCGTTTAGTTCAGATAAGCGCACACGTTCATTTATCAACGACAGCATGATGCAAGTATGACGCTTAGACCCTTTTAGAATCATTCTTTGATTCTTTCTCATGGTTACTACTTCTTCTTTCAAGGGTCAAAGACACACACACCCACGTAAGTCTTTGAATAGTATTTACTTAATAACTTAACCCAAAAAAACGACAACGATAATTTAAAAACAAAATTTCTAGAAACATCGTTTCTGTGTGACGAATGATTACGTAATCATGACGCTATCAAAGATCTAAGTGTTTTCCTGTAACAAAATTGACCGTACACAAAAAGAGAAGAAGCAATCCTTTTATGGACCACGAATAGACTTGAAAAGATTTAAAGTTTGAAAACTGGGGAAACGAATGTTAACTTGGATTTTTATATTTCTTACTCATCTCATCATAGTTGTCCCAAAAAAAATCTAGGTTTGGTCAATTATCTAATTTGAGGTGGTTGGAAATTGAACCGTCTCATCCATTACCATGAGCTAAACCACTTGAGAACACGGTTTACAACGTCTGTTTATCAAACGACAAATTTAACTTTTGAGCTTTATTTTTGTTTTTTTTAGTTGAAGATCTCAAACCCAAGCTAAAAAAAATCTCATAATCTATAAAAAGCTAGGTATGCCACCACCAATTGCTTTATAATCATTGGTCAATCTTCTGTGTCGTCGACCAACCTATTGAAAAAATTATACTAATAACATGTTTCAACCAATCCACAACTTTTTTACTCTTGAACATCTTTAACCGCTTTTAATTTTAACTACATTCTATCTAACAGCTTGAGAATTCATCAATTAATTATTGGTTACAAGTTTGATTAATTCTGACATCCTATTAGCTAACTCTACATGTATGATTAGTATTTAAGGTTTTTCTTGTGCTTAATAAACGACAAGAAACAAATGTTGATCCCTTCTAAGTAAAACAAGAAAAATATTTCATTAATTTTGTTCACATAAGAAACAGAGTTATAAGTTTTATGACAGATCATACTTTGTTGTGAAATTAAAAAACATAAACTTTAAACATATCGGGTCATCAACAACACTTACTACTACTACAACATTTGACAAGTGTTTCTTCGGATCATAAGTTTTTACTTTTACAAACAGATTCTGCAAACTGTAAAAAAGATTCTAATCTCTCTCGACATTTCTCAAACCAAGCAAAGTTTTTATTTGTTACCTCCAAGCACAAGAAGTGATCAGAGGTTGATTCTTCCATCCTAAATACAATGCTCCATCTCTTTCTTCAAGTGTATACTTCTCTGAATAACTCTCTAGCAATCCTTTGATCGTCGCGTTCACATACGAGCTCAACGGATACTGTTTAAAACCCGCCATGTGAAACCGAGACTTCCATTTCCCTAGCGGCTCATGCCTCTCTTCTCTTTCGACCCCTTCGCAAGCTATAAGATTCACAACCTCTCTAGCCAAACAGTGCTGCTCAACATTGATCCTTTCCTTGTGATCTCTAGCGAGTTTCACATCGATGGATTCGAAAACTGCCAAGTAATGGTTCATTGTCTCGACAAACCGGGGTAGAAACGGTGCAGTGTTTGTATTCGCTTCTTGCTCGACGAGAGTCACGACGTTCGGTGACAAACGTTTAACCAGTCTCAATAATCTATCTCTGTGATTCTCCACTGTCACACTCTCATCAGGCATGTGGTGAAGAACGAGCGGGAAGTTAACTGCAAGCGCTTCTCCCTTCCTAACTCCTAGCTTCTCGATTTCGACTTCCGTGCAGCATAAAGCAGCTCCATGGAATTCAAACGGCACACCGCACATTTCCGCTAGCTTCCCAAGTCTTTGTCCAACTAATTCAAGTCCACCTTGTCGAGCAAACGATGATCTCGGATCATCAATTCCCGTTATCCTAACTTTCGGAGGTCCACCAGGTCGAGCACCAAGAGCACGGATCAAACTCACCCATTGACCACCTTGAGAAACCTGGAAATCGATAATGTGCACAAAATTTTCGTTCTTCACAGCTTCAGCTATAGCTCCATTTGCGGATTCATAACCGAATTTGAAATACGGGCAGGCTTCATACAAGATATGCATATAAGTAAGAAGCTCAGGACCAGTTGGGTCTTTGCATCTCAAAGCTTTATAGATCGAGCTACCTGAAGAAGCTAACCGAGCAACAAGACCTTCAAGCATATATGCTCCTAAGCGCTGAACAGGCTCGCCAGAAACCGAAACCATTTGCTGTAACTGAGAAATCAACCAATCAGTCATTTCCAGATCATAGTTTTCAACCGCTTTAGCGCATTCATAGAGCACTCCTTTCAAATCTCCCCTGGAGATCATCTCCATAGATCTATACATAGCTGAAGAAACAACTCTATGTTGCTGTCCAAACCCGGCATCAACAAAGCTGTTCTCTAAATCAGGCTCCATCATTGCAGTCTCCAAATCTTTAAGCATGAGACTAAGCTCAGTCTCATTGTTGTTTGTAGCTGAAGATCCACTTAAAGGAGAGTTATTGTTGTTGTCATCAGGGGAATGATTAAACTCTGAAGAAGCGTTGTTAAACCGAGATGAGTTGTTGTTGTTGTTGTTTGGTTGAGGACTATCGTTAGAGGAAAAGCTTGTGGTTGAAGAAGAGTTGTTGTTGTTGTTGGTGTTAAGACAAGGATGAGACTTGGTGCCTGAAGAGGATTCAAGTGTGCAGTAAGAATCAAATGTCTGAACAGATATATCCATTTGCTGGACTGAAGATGGCTGATGATAAAACATTGAAGATCCATCTTGAATCATACGTTTCTGAGTAGCCTCCATATTGAAATTATCTGCCACCAAATAAATTTTCTTAGATCTTGGGACAATAAAAACCCTAATTTTTCATCTTATCAAGATTCATCATCATAGAGAGAATTGAAGAACAAAAAGGTTGGATCTTTATTTAGATAGTTTCAATTGAAGATAGACCCACCAGGGAAAACTCATAAACAAGATTGAAACACGGATTCAATTAACAGTAGAGAGACAAAGTTCAGAGATTTCAACCGTAATTGAGCTAAGAGAAGACAACTGTTACATAAACCCTAAAGCTTCATAACACAATTTCAACACAGCTTAACCCAAAAAGGACAAAGTAAGTTATGTTCTTCAAATAGATTGAAAAAAGAGGACAAATAACGAAATTAAAGTAAGAAAAACCACCAGAAACAAGCAGAAACAAGAGAGCAACCGACAGAACAAAAAAAAAAAAAACTCAATTGATTTGAGGAAGAGCAAACAAAAAAAGATTGAAACTTTGAAATCAAGAATCTCACCTGATGGAGTTTGCTTGCAGAGGGAGATTGATTGTTGAGGATAAAGCTGGTGATGATAATATGAGTTGATATGAAGGTTGAAGACAAAGATCAAAGAATCAAAAGAAGAGTGCTTTGTTGCTACCACTTGCTTACTTTCCACCAGGGGGAATAATAAACGCTCGTCTCATTTTTATCGTCATCTCTTTCTAAAACCAAATACCCCCTTTGACTATTCCATTTTACATTTTTGCCACTGTTGATTTTTTTGTACCGCGTAAAATAACCTTTATTTCTTTTTTTTAAAACAGTCAATATTAGTATGACGATTAACGACTAATAATAATAATATAAAATGATTGGAAAATAGAATTTTCCAAAACAAGTTTTGTCTTTCTTGAATTATATCATTATCTGAGTCCTGAGGTATTTTCCAAAATGAATAATGATCTACTGTTTAATCATTATTTAAGAAGAAATTAATATAATTAACCAATAAACCCCTTTAACAGCAAAAAACAAATATGATTCCATGGTCTTTGAAATTTTACATTCACAATATTTTTTAAAAAAATAGTGGTAAGTTAAATGATCAAAAATTGATACAGCTTCATAGGGGTTTTTTCCACTGAACTTTCTTAATATTGGCTTTAATGATTCCACTATTTTATGTTGTACTAATCTAGTAAACTATTAAAAAAGACTCAATCTTATAGGGTGTTTCCAAACACTTTATAAGTATAAAATTAAAAAGTTTATATCTAATCCTATATCCAAACACCCATAAAAGGAAATATTAATTCCACCAAAATTAAATTAAACATTTTATTTGCATCTTTTTCTTTCTCCTCTTTATCATTTATTTCCTTATCTAATGTTGCAATATTAATACTATAAATTATAATTCTCCTATCACATTTGTTAGATCTTATTTTCAAATTATTTAAAATTATTATATCATACATATAATTAATAAAAAATTAAATTTTTTCTCTATATATTATGATTCAAAATTTAAAAAACGGACATATATTACTCAATTAAAGAAAAAATGTGTTCAACATCTCACATTGATTAAAAATTTGGTGGATGGTTCAGAATAATATTATAAAACACACAAAAATGATTTTAAATGCGAATGAGCAAGAAACTTGATTTATCGTGCGTCCAAATTTTTTTAAAAAACTTATTCAGTTTTATCCAGTTCATTAGTTGAAATAATTTAAAAGTCCCACATCGATTAATTTTGTTGTGCAACAGTTCAAAGTCATATTATAAAAAAAGACCAAAATTATTTTAAATACAAATGTTTTTAAAAATGTCCGGTTTAATTTGGTACTTATTGAAATAAATTAAAATAATATTTAAAATTTCAAATATTTATTCGGTTTAACTCTATTAAAATATTAAGTTTAAAATACTATTAATACTAAAACTATATAATATCGACAAATCAATAATATATATATAACTACTTATTTATAATAATAATAAATTATTTAGTAAAAGTTACTTTAAATATAAATAGACTAAAAATTCTAAAATAATCAATCCGAAATGGAATGGAAAGTTTCCGATAACTATGGGACAATACGGGTTTTTGTCCCAAAATGAGCAGGTTTAAGACAAAGAGAACTGATCATAAAATATATAATAAGTATAATTAATATTTTCAATACTAGAACTAATTACCAAATATTAAAATGGGTTTAGATATAACTGACAATTACATATGATTTACAATTGTATTATTTTTTTTAGTTCAGATTAATTTAATATTTAATTCGGTACGATTTGGTCTAAATTGTTTGAATGAGAGTATAGAACATCATTCATTTGGCGTATGTTTGATTCAAATAACAGAAATTTACTATTGTTACAGAGAAATAAAACAATTTGATGTTGAAAGCACGTTAGATATATTATAAAAAATAAATAAATAAAAACTACAAATATTAACAGAAATAAAAATATTTATAAACATTATAAAAAATCAAATTAAAATTATACAAACAAAATAAAAATATTTATTAAAAATAAAAATAAAAACAAATATAATTTATATTCAAATAATTGACCCGCGGTATAATCTAGTCAAAAAAAAAAATGTGCATAGATGATGATAGGATTATTTTCATCTAATAAATGCTGGAACATGAGATGTTAAATGATGAAACAAATGAAAGATTTGGGAGTTAATGAGAGTAGTTGAAATGTAGTGGGATGACCATTGTCAATTCTATTTATTGGTTACGTCATTCAACTTGTAACAGTTTTTGTTTGTTCTGTTAACCAAACATTTTTATTTTATTTTTTTACCTAGCAATTTCATGGAAGCAAGATCACTCGTTTTGAAAAGAATGATATATACTATATGAATGTGTTTATTATGTATTAAAAATTAAAAATGACCAAAGAAAGAAAACGAATTTGTATTGAATGAAGCACGAGCAAAAGCAAAACAATGGGTAGTCATCAATTGAGTATAATAAGAGCACATGGTCCTTATTTTATGTTGGAGTCTTTGGAATAAAATTAAAAAATCGTACTAAGCGAGCAATTGCGATGATGACTCAAGAAAATGAAATAAATCATGATGGTGATATTTATTATATTCTATGTGTGGACGAATGTATGAAAGCAATAAACATCTTTTTATTTCCTTTCTTGTAAACCTGGAGTCCTCAGTTTGGTAATAACATTAATTATGTATACTTCAATTTGATTGTTCATTGAAAGACTCCAAGTTTACCAGAAAAGAAATAAAAAGATATTGATTGCTTTCATACATTCGTATACCATATAATGCCTTGCATAATAATTTCAGCTTAAAATTGTACTTATGAGTTTACCATACGAAATTGTATACCTCTTGTATAAATTGTATTTTTTTTGTTCCACAGCTAATATTTTAGTTGATCAAAAAAAAAGTTCGACAGCTATTATATAAAGACGAGGGCAAAATGGTCAGCACAGACAAAAACATCGATGAGATCGAAAAGGAAAGAGATCAGATGACACCAAACGTGCAAACCAGAGGTTGGTCCAACACTTATCACTTTTAGGTTCGGCCTAAAAGTTTGTGATTATTCCCTGCCTTTTTATCCTCCCATTTTCTATTTACTAACTAACATAGTAATTTTTATTTTATTTTATTTTGTTTAAGACTAACTAAAATAATTATTTACCATCTTAACTAAACCAATGGTACATATCACACTATTGACACACTTGTCCAATACACATTTAAGATATATGTGAAAGGATACTACTACTAATTATGATGATGTAGTTTATGTTACTAGTACAAAATACGATATTGCTACTTAAAAATAACATTTTAAAATGATGACTTCCCGAATCACTTATCAAACACATCACACATCCCGAGTTAACGCATCATATCATAATTATCAATATACGTGACATGCATATGTCCTGACAAAAAAAAAATACATGTAGTAGGAACGTTATTATGGTGAACCACTCTCATACATATAGTCAGAAAGCGTGTAGCAGAGAGCTAGCTTATCAAATCTGTTCCATGCATAGTTCATGAGATAAAAGCCAACAAATTAAGAATCACCTCCAAAAACATTAATTGCATCACTAAAATCTGAAGAAAAAAAAAGTCTATTCATCATTAAATATCCACATTAACCATTTACAAGAAAAAAGTATAAAAATGAAGTAATATGTAAAATTGCCAGCACGATCAAAATGGTGTATGGACGCTGAAGAAGCAGCAGAGTGTGTGCTTTGGAAGTTCACACGTTATATTTCAAGCAAAGCAAATGCCGACCAATTACGTGGGCCCTTCGTCACTTTATAGCCTTTGACCCATTCCGCGTTGTTTTTGAAGAATTTTTAGAATTCTGATTTGACCTCCCATTTTTTTATTTTACTTTGATTTTCTACCCGTATAATTAATTTAATTTCTTATTGTTACTATGTCTTTGCTTTTTTGTGTTGTGTCGAGTAACACTGTCGGGGAATATCAACTCTTCCCAGTTACGACAAATCGTGCGCAGTCACAGAATATCAGAAAAGAAATTTCAAAAAGTCATCATTAATAATTTCCTTACTAGACTTTTGAAAAAGAAAACGTCATTTACTAATCTCTATACGAGTCGACAACCAATTTTACTCCGGGTTTGATTTCGGCTAACCAAACATATAATTAAGCATGTTGAGAGTAAAAATAAGTATTTTAAATTAAAGTAATATTACAATATTTATATATAATCTCAATAAAATAGTAAATTATAATGAGATTATAATTAAAGATATTGACATATTCTAACACTTTCGTATATTACAAATACATTGTAGTACATTCTACAGGCAAAAAAAACTTAGAGAAATATTTATGAGACTGGCTATAAAAATAAAAATTAGAAAACTTAAGACATTTTTATCTTTAATGGTTTTGTTTGTTTCTTTGTTCTTTAATGTAATAACATATAATGTAATAAAATTTATTTTTCCAGATGAATCCATGAAACTTAACAATTTTGGATATGAATTTCGGAAGAGCTAACATATTTCTACGATTGATCTTAAAATGGATACATTGGATAGAATGTAGCTTAGACCAACTAATTATGAGAACTTGTCCGCGGAAGCGTGAGAATGAGCTAGAAAACAGATTGTTCATTTAAAATTCAAAAAATTGAAATTGAGAAAGAGAAACTCAAAAAGCATGAAGAAAATCATAATGATGCATCTAAACGGTTTTGTTGAGAAAGATATATCGAAAATGTATAAACTTCTCGATATATCCTTCTCAACAGTTTTGTTTCCGCTTCTTTCAAATATTCTATGGTAGTGCCTTCATTCCAGACATCTTAGAGACTTTTGGTTTGAAGACGCTGAAAAAACCTGATAAGAAGAACGAAAGGTAAGAAGAGCAAGAACAACGGTGGCGCGACTGGAAGGACGGCTGCCGACTGCGAGGCTTAGTCATTGGCGAGATCCGAGAGTATTTGGAGAGATAGTGAGAGTTAGAGTAGTAGATTATGATGTAGTTGCTTCAAACTAAAAGCAAGAGCATTTGATATGTCTTCAAGGTGATTTGCATAAAGATAAACAAGATATCAAGCCTTCATTCATAAAAATATGTTGCAGTGTCATTTTATTCACATAAAGTTTTCAGTAAATTTGGAAAATATTTGAAAAAAGCAACAACCTCTAGTTTTTTCCCCTTTCAAAAATCCGTCCCCAATAACTCCACCGTCACAAGTCATAACCATATATAGAACAAGTCAATTGTTTGATTTTAATTGTTTTGTAGATAAAAATAGAATCATCGTCCTCCCTCCTCATCTATAGGATTCGATTCCCAACTTCAATATTTCCATATGTTGTAGGAATCATTGATTCCAGTTACCTATTTAAAACCCCAAAAGAAAACTAAATAAGGGAAGAAAGCATATACACATTTTTTGTGATTCTAACAGTTTCAAATTTTGATAAACTAATATTTTTCTGATTTTGAGATTTTTTTTTTCATCAGCTAGACATGAAGACTATTCCATTGATATCCATTGCCTTCATCATACTCTTAACATCGTTCCCAGCTCCCATCAAATCAGTTCCGGCTCCCATCAAAACTATCCAGTTGCGTAGTTGTCAAAACGAGCTTCAAATATGCACAGACAATGTTAAGAAAAGACAAGATCGGACTTGTTGTGGTAATCTGTTTAAACCAAAAGCATGTATGTGTTTGTTTCTTAAGTACCCTAAGCTAAGAGAACCTGCTTTGAAGCTTTTTAATTCTTGTGGTCGTCGTAGTATTCCACATCATCCTAACGTTTCTTTCAAGTGTTAAAAAATCTATATGTATATATAAGAAGATAACAACAATAAAGCAAACATTAATTTTTTTTAATCAGGTTTGTACTTAACAACAATGCATTTTAATTGTCTCTAGTCTTGTGTCACGATCCGGGTTTAAACCTGGTTTTTATATAATTAAATAAAGTTTTTAGTTTTTGGTACAGCGTATCATCCTTAATTAGATAGAGTTCCCAAAAGCCACCTCCATTGGCCTATATGTAAATGATGCAATGTCGGTGGTGTAAGCAGCCAGAACGGCGGAGGCTGTGGTGGTGGCCGAACACACAGCCTTAAGCGCTCATGAGTTGACAATACAATTTTGGTTCGAACATTTTGATTTGTTTCAAGTCTGGTCAATTGATTTGTCCTAACCTTATTAATTTTTGTATGCATAAAACTAACACCAACAATTCTTGTGATCAACTTAAAAGTTATATATACTAGAAGCTGATTTCTTCCTTTTTCCAAATTTTAGCCCCAAACTTTGAGAATTATGTCAAAGTATCGTCGTCCATAAATAAATATACTTATTTCTAATATAGTGAAAATCAGAAATCATGTCCCTTCACTACATACACCAGGTTCTAAATCAACACAACAACAAAAGTGAAGCTTTTTCAGAGAAAGGGCTATAACATAATTTTGAAATTCTCATTTTTTGAAGAACTACTTACTTGCCCTACAAGTTAAAAACTTGTGCTCCAAATCCCACACATCTTTTCTTCCACCAAACTCCCATCTCCGATCAGACAAACTTCCGTACATTTCGGAAAATCTCCGGAGACACTTTACTTCTCTTTTTGTAATGTTGTTTCGTGTGTCCACTAATCGCTACACCGGAAAATTTCGACGTGTCAATTGCCAAAGACGGTCTCACGTACTCCACAGCCTTTTCTTATCCTGTTGCATTCGCGTACAAAAAAAAAATCAACAAAACCTAATTTATGTAAAACAAAATATTAAATATTTTGAATAATCGTAATGAGTTTGAAGATTTAGATTTTATGATTTAGTTGAATTTTTTTTGAAATTATGGGTAAAATAGAATTTCATATATTATAAAGATTAATTAATACACCAAAAAATTAGAATAAATGTATATATAGAGAAAAAGTTCAAAAAAGTTGTTTTATACCACATACATTGATATCATATAGTTGAATATCAAACATTTTTTATTAAATACTTTTTGATATAGTTGGTTGCTATTTAAAAAAAAAATTGAACTCTTTTAAATTAATAATTACTCATGTCGAAACGTCTCTAGATTCTTCTCGGTAATTACTCACGCAGAAAAATATTTCACTATTTTGATTCATGTGGCATACAATAGTATGATCAGAGAGTCAGACCAAGCTAAATGTTCAGAACCAAAAATACTATATATAAGCTAATATTTTTCAAAGCACTCTTACTTTATCGGGTAATTTAACGATATAAGAGAAATCTCAATAACTCTAGAAGTTCTAACACGTTAACTGTTTTATTAGTTCAGCTAGCATATAGAATAATCGTCACGAGGGACTAATTATTGAACTCAGTTATACCAAATTAAATCCCACATAGTAAAAAAAAAAAGCAAATGACAAATCAGAACAACAAGGATTGCATATATATAACTTTAAAGTTAAAACAAGATAATTGAATGGTTATCCAAAGATCTCTCTCACCTAATAATAATAATCATAAGATGACACAAATCCCAAAAAAAAAAAAAGAAAAAAAAAAATTCACAACATTGCCAATTTAAATATTTTGCTTTGTCTATTCTTGGTAGGTTTTGTTCTTCCCTCATCCGTTCACACAATTTCTTGGCTTCCAAGAAAGACAAACAAGAAAAAGAAGAAAAAAAAGATTAAACAGAGATCAAATCGATTCCATTGCGCGTGTAACCGCAATGCGAGATTGGGAGAACCCGGTTATGCTTGCGTGTAACACGGCGTCGAAGAAAGATCTACCTTCTAGCATTTTCTTCATCATCTTTGTCATCGTGTTATGTCCGGTGGTAATGTCTCAGCTTGTTCCAGATTCAGACGCAGATTGTCTCTTGAAATTCAAAGATACATTAGCAAATGGTTCGGAATTTAGTAGTTGGGATGCATCAACATCACCATGTCAAGGAAATACAGCGAACTGGTTTGGTCTTCTTTGTAGCAATTACGTTTGGGGGTTACAACTCGAGGGAATGGGCTTAACCGGGAAATTAAACCTCGAACCCTTGCTTCCAATGAAGAATCTACGAACCATTAGTTTCATGAACAATAATTTCAATGGTCCATTGCCTCAGGTTAAGAGGTTTAATGCGTTGAAATCTTTGTATTTGTCTAATAACCGGTTTTCGGGGGAGATACCAGCTGATGAATTTCAAGGTATGCCGCATTTGAAGAAGATTTTACTGGCGAATAACGCGTTTCGGGGTTCAATCCCTTCTTCTCTAGCGTCTTTGCCAGAGCTTTTAGAGGTTAGGCTAAATGGTAACCAGTTTCAAGGGCAAATACCACATTTTCAACAAAGTGATCTTAAATTAGCTAGCTTTGAAAACAATAACCTCGTTGGACCCATACCCGCAAGCCTTTCTAACATGGATCCAGGCTCTTTTGCAGGTAACATTTTCAGTTTTCTATATATTAACATTATCACATAATGCACAACAGTCTTTTTAGGTTTTTTTCATATAAAATTTGCATAAGAACCTTTCAAGAGTTTGATGTTTTGTGTTTTGTAAATTGTTAGGTAACAAAGATTTGTGTGATGCTCCCTTAAGTCCATGTGTTGCTTCCTCTCCGCCAGTTCCTGTTGTTCCGGTATCTCCTGTTGGTCCAAAATCTCCTACTCCTCCTCCCATGGGGAAAAAGAACGGATCTTTCTACACTTTAGCGATCATTTTGATTGTTATTGGGATAATACTAGTGATCATCGCGCTTGTGTTCTGTTTCGTTCAATCAAGAAGACGGCATTTCTTGTCAGATTATCCTTCAGCGGGCAATGAAAGGATAGAGAGCTACAATTATAATCCACCTACAAACAAGATCAATAAACCCGCGGAATCCGTTGTGAGTCACAGAAGGAGAGGAGTATCGATGCCTGACGCAGGAGGAAGGCTTCTATTTGTGCGGGACGACATTCAAAGATTCGGTCTTCAAGATCTTTTGAGAGCTTCAGCTGAAGTTCTTGGTAGTGGAACGTTTGGTGCTTCATACAAAGCAGCGATATCTAGCGGACAAACATTGGTTGTGAAGAGGTATAAACATATGAACAATGTTGGAAGAGATGAGTTTCATGAGCATATGAGACGGTTAGGGAGATTAAACCATCCGAATCTATTGCCTCTCATCGCTTACTATTACCGTAGAGAAGAGAAGCTTGTAGTCACTCAGTTTATGCCTAATAGTAGCTTGGCAAGCCTTCTTCATGGTATGTTTTTAACATTATCTTTTACGGGTTTTCATCTCAATACCAATTGGCAATATATGTCTCTCGTATAATATCATTCCTAACGATTTGAATTATATGTTTTACGATTTTTTTTTCCCAGCGAATAATTCCGCTGGATTGGATTGGTTAACACGTCTAAAGATCATAAAAGGAGTAGCCAAGGGTTTGACTTACTTGTTCAACGAGTTACCAACCCTAACGATCCCTCACGGTCATTTAAAGTCATCGAACATTGTTTTAGACGAATCTTTAGAGCCATTGTTAACAGATTACGCACTAAGACCGGTGATGAGCTCAGAGCACGCACATAACTTCATGACTGCATACAAATCGCCAGAGTATAGACCTACGAAAGGACAAGCCATAACGAAGAAGACAGATGTTTGGTGTTTCGGTGTGTTGATTTTGGAGCTTTTAACAGGAAGATTCCCTGAGAATTACTTAACGCAAGGTTATGATCCGAACATGAGTCTTGTAACTTGGGTGAATGATATGGTTAAGGAGAAGAAAACAGGTGACGTGTTCGACAAGGAAATGAAAGGGAAGAAGAATTGTAAAGCGGAAATGATCAATATGTTGAAAATTGGGTTGAGATGTTGTGAAGAAGAAGAAGAGAGGAGAATGGAGATGAGAGAAGCTGTGGAGATGATTGAGATGTTGGGAGAAGGAGAGTTTGATGATGATTCTGGTTCAATGGATCATCGAGGGACTCATAATAATGTATATTCTTCCATGTTGTTGGACGATGATGACTTTGGTTTCTCGATGAATCGATGAGTTTCAAGTTTCGATTATTTCTAGGAATGTTGGAAAAGCTTTTAAAAAAAGATGGTGAAGGTCGTAGCTAAGCTTCACCGGAGAGAAGAAAGAAGAAACATGTGATGAGGTTTCTTCATCTTCTTTTAATGGTTACTGCAGATAAGAAAAAGGAAAATGTAATGAGCATTGAGCACTATAACATGTATATATTTTTGTATCTGTATATCACCATTATCATCAGCTTTAGGTCTTGATCCCAAACAAATGACTTTGTGTCTGTATTTTTTTTTTCTTTGTTAAAATTTATTATATCATTCTCGTGACTTGTCGTGTTAAATTTAGTATTTTCTCCTTGCAGAGTTTCACGAGAGTCTCAAAAAAAAAAAAAAAAAAAAAACTGCCGAGAGAAAAAAGCTGAACCGAAATTTCATCAATCCGAACATTGTATAATATAAGTCGAATCATATAAAAGTTTTATAGAGTCGAATTAAATTAGCTGAATTAACTAAAATTTATTGATTCATAATATGTTAATTAAATATAGAGAATAGATCCATATAAATATAATTAAAACTAATGAATTAATTTATTATATTTTTCTGTTCGAACATAGACCAAATCAAACCGAAATAAAATACGTTTTTTTTTTTGTCATCATTTGGGCCACATTAAACCGATTCATTAGCCCAACTTTCCACATAAGGAGAATAAATCTCTTTCACTTTGGAGAGAGCTAGATTAGAACCTGGATTTGGTGGAATGGCAACAGAAGTGGTGCAACCACTGGCCCGCTTGTTCTTGCTATCTATTTTCAGAACCCAAAAAATCTGAAATATCCAAATATGTACCCCCAATGTAAAGGCCGGTCTTAAATACGGAATCGATGGGCCTATATGTAAATAAGGCCTTAAATCTATACGGCCCAATAATTAGCTAGCTCTCTACAGATATAATTTATATTTCCTTTTTTTTATTGGTTTGTTTTGTTTATCTCTCTATGGCAGCAGCCGAAGCACGCTTCGTCATCTCTCTTTCTAAAAATCCTTTCGTCTTCAGCTGCAAAATCTTTTTGTAAAATTCGAAGTGCTCTCAAAATTTCCCCAAACTTTTTACCCGCGAAAATAAGGCTTCGTGACATTTTAATCTTTTAATTCATTTCAAATTTTTTAAAACCCCTCTTTTTTTTTTTCTCAGATCTTCTTCCCTCTCTTTCTCCTTCTAGGGTTTCTCTCAGTCTCAATTCTTCTGATTCCATCTCCTTCGCAACTCTCTTTCTCTCCTCTCGTCAACGTCGTATTGAAACTTTTCACAGTGTTTGAAGATGGATGTGGCTTCTAGCGATGTACCACCGGTGAAGAATCTTGAATCGGTCGTTGAAGAGAAAAAGAGAGATAGAGACGAGAACGAGGAAGAATTGATGGATCCACCATTGAAGAAGCCACGTTTTGACGAGGAAGTGAATAGAGTAGCTGAGATCATACTTGTTTTATCAGCATTGCGGAGAATTCGAGGAGGTAAAAATCCAACGGAGATGGAGATTGAGCTAATGGTTGAAGCTAAATCGAAATTGGTAGATATGTGTCAAGAGTTTACTCCAAAGGATATAATCAGTAGAGATGCAATTGGAGCTGTGATTGAAGATCTAGGTTTGAATGGTAAACTTAAGGATCAGAGATTAGGATTTAGAGCTCCTAAATTAACAATCTCTGAGAAGCTAGCTCTTGGGAAGAGAAAGGTTCGTCTCCTTTTTGATTTGGTTTATGGATTTAATCAAGTAGCAATTTCGTATATAAATATGTTTAACCTTTTTTTTAGATGGAAGAATCGAAGAAGACTCCAATAGTTTCTTCAACTACTCATACATCTCCACCAGTTCATTCAACTTCTGGTATGACTCAGTATTTTCAAGAAACCATCAGATGTTAACTTCAGTAGTTCACTGTATGTTTTTTTGTTTTGCAGCAAATAATGTTTCTGTGGCACATCAATGGCCTAATAGCGAAATGAAGGCATCAACTAGTTCTGTTAATGCAGCTGGAAGCCATTTCATTAGGGATGCGTCAGGAGTAACACATTCTAGAATTGAGAGACCGCATACCGTTGCTTCTCAGGGACCAGCAGGTAATTCCATTTTGTTTTCTATAAGATATCATCAGCTCGAATTTGGTTTTTTGGCTGGTGATTTTTTTGGTTGTTTTGCTATAGTTATATATCATAGATTAGAAGTTAAAAACTTTATGAAGCTGCTCTTAGTATTTTACTATCTAGTACTAATACCCCCAGAGTATTCTTTATAAATTATTTTGTCTGTAGAAAGCTTAGAGAAACTTAAGTTGACACCCATATCAAAACGTTTGTGTGGTTTTCATGTTGAGTTCGAGGTTTTGGGTTCATATATTTTTGGTTGTTGTTTGTAGACAATTATTATTCATGATCTCTAAAATTATTATCTCTTCTTATGAACCAGCTGTTCCTGCTGGAAATTACTTTGGGAATGCTACATCTTGGTCTGCTCAAACTCATCCCAGTTCGTCAACCATATCGTTTGGTACTGCAGCAGAAAGCAAAGTTCCTGTTCAGAGTTCTTCCAGAGTCACAGATCCGAGCTTTAGACCATTCATGTCTCAAACTCCACCGGGTACATTCCCAGGCATGAAAGGAGTGAGTTATGGTCAGACTTCTTCACCTTTTGGAAACAACCACCATGCTGAAATTGCTAAGTTAGTCCAGAAAGTTCTGCAGCCGCGGGCTAAACAGAATCTCTTGTGGAATCCACCTTCAAGAGAATACATGAGTAGAGCAATTACATGCCAAATCTGTCAAGGAACTGTCAACGAAGTAGAGACAGTTCTCATATGTGATGCTTGTGAAAAAGGATATCACTTGAAATGTCTTCAAGCCCATAATATGAAAAGTGTTCCGAAATCTGAATGGCATTGCTCAAGATGTGTGCAATTATACAATGGCAAGTCTTTTCCTCCTAAATACGGCCGCGTCATGAGAAGTGCCACAACAGCAAAGATGTCTTCTAGTACAGCAGAAGTTCAGTTACCTGCCGAAAAGAAAGTTGGTAAAATGGATCAAAAGGTCAATCAAGAGGCAATGCCACATCCTGAGACATCAAAATCAACTGAGGATTCAGCTATGGAACAAACAGTTGAAGCTGAGGATGCAGCTACAAATGCAATAGTTGAAGCTGAAGATGCAGCTAAGAATCCACTAGTTGAAGCAGCTATGAGTCAAATAGTTGAAGCTGAAGACGCAGCTATTAATCAAGCAGTTGATGCTAACTATAAATCACAGGATCCTATTGTAAACAATGATGCCGAGCGTGATGATCCTTCAGAACCGATATCTCACTCAGATACTCTTAATCCTCCAGAAGTAGAGAGAAAAGAAGTTATGAGCAAAGATGCTACTGAGATTTCTGATTCCGCAAATTGTGAAGATAAAAACTCAAAGATCATAGCGGAATCGTCATTACAAGAGGAGAATTCAGCTTCTCAGACAGAGAACTCACAAACCCAGCCTCCTCCTTCGCAATCCAACACAGATCATTCCCAACAGCAGAACGCAGCACCAAATGTCCAATAGGCAGTACAGAAGAATGTCACAGAAGATCTACAGGAAGACAAAAGCTGTTGATGGTTTAGACAAAAGTTACAGAGCCGCGTTCACTCCATCTGCAATAGCCAGTAAACTTACTCTCTTTGGTCCTCAAGTATATATAAAGTAAGTGATACTGTCTTTTGATCTAAGTATCTAACCTTTGGGCTTAGTTTGGTAAGTCTCTGATCTATGAAGCGTGTGTATTTCAGTTTTGGAAGCAATTTAATGGGGGGTCTAATTTTAGTATTGTGTTTAGCTTGAACTTCTTTAAAAATAATTCCTTAATTCCCTGTAACCTATAAATTCTTACATCATGTATGTAACATGATGCAAGTGTAGCACATGACTCGAACACAGTTTAACTCCTTTTGCTAAAAGTTCAAGCATTTGCAAATTCAGAAAATACAAGAGTGAAAAGTAGAAAAGCTTTTCTATGAATCTAATTTACAGTAACATGAACTCTATAACAATATAGTAATACATTGACGTGTTTAAAGCACATATAAATTAATTTACAATGGAAGTAAATAGATAAAGAATTTGAAAGTGATTCACTGCCAAAAACATTGAGAGGTTTCTTGATGTTATTCAAGAAATGCCAATGGTTTTACCGAGAAGCCAAAGAACAAGAGACAGTTCAAGTCCGAAGATTGTATGGAGTGTACCTCTATCAAGTGTAAACCCATACACTGTGATTCCTGCTCTGTTATTCTCGAAATAACTCACTACAAAAATTAAGTAGAGACCATCAGAAATTCAGAATCAAAGCATTGCAGAAGAATTTTGAAGATGAGGGGGGGCTTTTGGTTTTACCTAGAGCTTGTCGTTTTTGGAATGACATTGTACTAAAAGCATAAGCAGGAATGATGTTATTGTTGTCTAGATCATCTTCTTCGTCACCATAATCTTCGCTGTCTGATTCTGTTAATGTAATAACATCAGGACCTTTATTGTTGTTGTGTCTAGCAACCAAAGTTGGAGTCTCTCCATCTACTGCCTCAAAGGATTCTAACGTTGCGCATACATGCCATTTCGCAGCTAAACATGTCACAGCTTGAGCCTTGTGTGTAATCTTTGACGCACTTCGTAATAATATAAGAAGTGCAGTGACTAATGTCATAGAACAAAGCTGAGAAACCAAAAACAAAACTGAGTTTTTCGAAATGGGTTTTATTTATAAACGAGTTCTGAGAAGAAAAAAACTTACAGCGAGTTCTCCAGCTCTGTAGATATTGACTTCAGTGTAGGCTTTGGTAGTAATAAGCAGAGAAGAAAACTGACTTCCAGTAACAAGAATCAATACACATAGAATAAAGGAACGATATCTATGGCTGATGATTCTGAGATGACGTCTGATACGAAGATGTTCAGACAAGATTGAACCAACATCTGAATCAATCTGAAAGAGCTTAGCAAAGTCTTGAAGGCGAAGTATCTGAAGATGGCAAATGAGACGGAAGAGAACACAGACGAGGAAGATTACGGTTGTTCGGTAAAGCCAAGAACAAAGCTCCATTACACAAGCCACTGTGTCGCTTAAGACAACGTTTCCTAAAAATGGTATTTGAGATCCACCTGATGCGTACCACCAAATTTTGTATGCGCTCATTGCTGAGAAACAAGGGATCACGAAGTATGACACAATGTGAAGCGAAGTCTACAAAAAAAAAAAAAAGTGAGAAAATTGCTTAGTTTCATAAGTCATCAAACTTTGTAATGCTTGTGGAACAAGTAATACCGTAAAATCCAGATTTTTACTGCGGCGAATTCACCAAGGTTTAAAACCCAAAAATGTTACAGAACATAATTATTATATTTTCTTTTTGTCTTTGACACTCAACTCTAACGATGCGTCGCGTTGTTTCCTAACTTAATAATATTCATGATTCTCCCTATCTTCTCCTTTGTTCTATTTTTTTTTTTTTTTTTTTTTTTTTTTTACAATTTGACTTTATTCTTTGTACATATTATTTGCCATAATCCTAAAAGAATAGAATATTAAGTCTTTTCAATAATTGCTATTTTTTTAAATTAAAATTGTGTGGTAGAAATGAGTTCTTTACACTTTACACCATTATGGAAAAATATATATATTTTTTTCCCTTAAATTCTGTACTTGACGTAATGGAAGAAACAAACAAAAATTCAGAGCCAAATAAATCAAAATCCCCCAAAATTCAGGAACGAAACTAAAAATAATTCCAGAAATAAATCGAAACAGAGAAATTCAAATAAAGGGAAAATTTTGAAAAACTCACATTGAGTTGATAGGTATAGTTTCGGCGAACGGTTTCGCTCTCGTCCCAGAGTTTATCAAAGAAGAGGAATCGACGAAGACCATACTTGCTAACGAATCTTGTGAGGCAGAGGAAAGATACAGAGGCGACGGTGCTGAGAGATAGCTGAACGACGGAGTCGTATGGTCTGGAATGGTAACTGTCGCAGTCGGCACAAGCGAGGAGGAAATGAGAAATCGCAGGAACAACGATGGTGAAGACGACGAACATAGTCCAAGAGAGAATCGCTGTCCATGGACTCGAGTGATCCACGCACATCCATCTTAGGTATTTTCTGAAGCTATGTAGCTCGTCTTCCTGGTGCGATACGCAGCGATTGAAGACCTTTTTGTTGTTTATCAGTGGCTCCCTTGCGCTGCTGATGTCGATGATGTCCGCCATGGACGATCGCTAAAGAAAAGTGGGAGAATCAGAGTTTAGAGACAGAGATCGCGTTTGCGTTCCCTTTTTTTTTTCTGCGATTGGTGACACGCTTGCTGTAAACAGAAGTGAGATGGGAAACGCTATTTATAAGTTAGTTTTTTTTTTTTTGCGTGTAAGGTGGTTTTTTTTTTGTGTTAATGGTTATGGTTATTGGAACAGTGAGAGAGCGAATCTTTGGACTACAATAAAAGTAAGTAAGGTTCAATTGATCTAAAATATTTGGAAGAATTTATAATTAATGAGTTTTATAATTATTTTGATGAATTTTAGTGACTTAATAAATTTGTTATTTAGATTTTTCTGAAATTTCACTTAAAAACATGATAAATCAGATTAGTTTATTTGTATTTAATTTTAATCAAAAATTTCTACTAAAACATCCTGGAATCAATTAAAATCTACTATTTAAAATGTTTCAAAAAAGTGGATTTAGACAGAAGAGATCAACTTCAAACTGATTTGGCGTGTTATTTTTTTAGGTGGTTTTTTTTTTTGTCTTATAAAGATTGTTATCTGAAATAGGAAAAAGCTACATATTTAGGAAGATTTAAATTTAGTGAGTTTGGATATGATTTTGATGAATTGTAGTGGACTAATAAATATGTTTTTAAAATTCTTTCTAATATCACTCAAAATCATGAGATTTGTATGTTTCTATTTTTTAATCAAAATTTTCCTCTGAAACACTTTCAAGTCAATTAAAAAAGACCCAATCTTATAGGGTGTTTCCAAACACTCTATAAGTATAAAATTAAAAAGTTTATAGCTAATCCTATATCCAAACACCCATAAAAGGAAATATTAATTCCACCAAAATTAAATTAAACACTTTATTTGCATCTTTTTCTTTCTCCTCTTTATCATTTATTTCCTTATCTAATGTTGCAATATTAAAACTATAAATTATAATTCTCCTATCACATTTGTTAGATCTTATTTTCAAATTATTTAAAATTATTATATCATACATATAATTAATAAAAATTAAATTTTTTTCTCTATATCTTATGATTCAAAATTTAAAAAACGGACATATATTACTCAATTAAAGAAAAAAATGTGTTCAACATCTCACATTGATTAAAATTTTGGTGGATGGTTCAGAATAATATTATAAAACACACAAAAATGATTTTAAATGCGAATGAGCAAGAAACTTGATTTATCGTGCGTCCAAATTTTTTTAAAAAGCTTATTCAGTTTTATCCAGTTCATTAGTTGAAATAATTTAAAAGTCTCACATCGATTAATTTTTTTGTGTAACAGTTCAAAGTCATATTATAAAAAAAGACCAAAATTATTTTAAATACAAATGTTTTTAAAAATGTCCAGTTTAATTTGGTACTTATTGAAATAATTTAAAATAATATTTAAAATTTAAAATATTTATTCGGTTTAACTCTATTAAAATATTAAGTTTAAAATACTATTAATACTAAAACTATATAATATCGACTAATCAATAATATATATATATAACTACTTATTTATAATAATAATAAATTATTTAGTAAAAGTTATTTTAAATATAAATAGACTAAAAATTCTAAAATAATCAATCCGAAATGGAATGGAAAGTTTCAGACAACTATGGGACAATACGGGTTTTTGTTCCAAAATGAGCAGGTTTAAGACAAAGAGAACTGATCATAAAATATATAATAAGTATAATTAATATTTTCAATATTAGAACTAATTACCAAATATTAAAATGGGTTTAGATATAACTAACAATTACATATGATATACAATTGTATTGTTTTTTTTTATTTCAGATTAATTTAATATTTAATTCGGTACGATTTGGTCTAAATTGTTTGAATGAGAGTATAGAACATCATTCATTTGGCGTATGTTTGATTCAAATAACAGAAATTTGCTATTGTTACAGAGAAATAAAACAATTTGATGTTGAAATCACGTTAGATATATTATAAAAAAATAAATAAATAAAAACTACAATTATTAACAGAAATAAAAATATTTATAAACATTATAAAAATCAAATTAAAATTATACAAACAAAATAAAAATATTTGTTAAAAATAAAAATAAAAACAAATATAATTTATATTCAAATAATTGATCCGCGGTATACCGCGGGTTCCAATCTAGTATACTATTCAAAATGTTTCCAATAAGAATAGATTTGATTGTATACTTTCAAATCACTAATCCAATAATATTTGATTTTAATACTTTTTTGTTTGAATTCATGTTTGAATAATATAAAGATTTGTCAATTTAATACAAATCATTCAAAATCATTGATTGAATACATCCATTTAGTCAATAAATGTTTATTAGGTAAGTGAATTTAAACTTCTTATTTTCAAAAAAATATTTGATTGTGTGCTATTTTTCTATATAACATGATATTTTATTAAATTTAGACAGAAGAGATGTTTCATAATATATATCATAACCACATTTTTGAACGGTTTAATTGAAAGAGATGTGACATCGATCACTTATAGAGAGTTATAGTGCATCTGAGTAGTGTCATCACCACATATATATCAGGAAAAAACGTATCTAACATAGTAGTGGCTATGCGCTTCCTCGTGCAATCATACGTACTTAATGTTCGAATGGTTCCACTAACACTAAGGATATCATATATACTGTATGTATGTGATTAAAAATGTTTAATAAGCGAGTGATAGTCCGGAAATTAGATTTTTGAGACTCAAATGAGAAGATGATATTTGTATTTATCATGAACCTTCGAAAAAAGTGATGTGATGCTCGTTTCAGAATCCTTTCGCTGGCCAAACGCACACAAACTTTTCCAACTTGACGAAGTGTGACACTGGCTCCGCTGATAAAAGTATTTATGTATCATAGGTCAATTCGCCATCTCTAAACAACAACAAAATGACCTCTAGAGGCTACCAGACGTATCATAAAATCTTCTGCATAGTTTTGTTAAATGGTCAAATATTAGTTTCTTCATTCTAAGATTATCATAAAACGGATATGGATTACTATTGGTTTCTTCATTCTGAGACCCATTTCTATAAAACAATGTGGATTAGTAAATAGTAACTACTAATAATAACGTTAAAGACTCTTAATATATGTATATATACATTATTATGTTTCTAGTCTAATTTTGTTAAAACTGAAATCTTAGATTTTATTGATTTAACATAAAATATGGTTTCTTTCCTTTTAAATAGATTTTATTGATTCAACATGAATAACTTTGTGTCCATTGTTAAATTATTATTTATTTACATTAAAACTTAATAAAGCTGAAAATAAATATTATTAGAAGATGGACACAGGCTGTGGAGTGGGATATTGGATTAACGTCCGGTTTGATCGGTTATGCTTGGTTAAATTGACTTCCACAAGATCAGGAATGTGAATATTATAGCTTTGATATTGTTCGTATATTCTGGATTTTATGCTGTTTCGTAGATAGACTTAGATTGTCTCCAAAGAGCTCTATATATTGTACGTATCAGGAACTGAATAGAACGACAATTTCTCCGATTCTCTGTTTTGAGTTTATGGTATCAGAGCCTGACTAAAAAAAAAAAAAAAAAAAAAAATTCTGAATTTTTTCTTTGAACATGACGACAAACACAGATGCTCCTGCTGTTGTTGCTGAGGTGAAAAGAACCATCTCGCCATATGACCTGACTTCAGCCGACAATCCCGACGCCGTAATTTCCAGTCCATTGTTGAAGGGGAACAACTATGATGAATGGGCTTGTGGCTTGAAAACTGCACTAGCTTCTCGAAAGAAGTTTGGGTTTCTTGACGGATCGATCAAGAAACCAGCTGACGACTCGCCTGACTTTGAGGATTGGAAGACAATTCAGGCGTTGCTTGTATCATGGATCAAGATGACTATTGATCCGACGTTACGCTCCTCAATCTCCCATCGGGATGTGGCACAAGATTTGTGGGAGCACTTGAAGAAACGGTTCTCCGTGATGAATGGATCGAGGCTGCAACAACTCAAGTCTGAACTTGCTTGTTGTAAACAGAGGGGCTTGGCGATTGAAGCATACTTTGGAAAGTTGAATCGCATCTGGGACAATCTTGCAAGTCACCGACCTCTGAGAGTTTGTAAGTGTGGTCAGTGTACTTGCGATCTTGGAGCATCACAAGAAGCTGATCGTGAAGAAGATAAGGTGCACCAATTTTTGTTTGGACTCGATGATCAGTTCCGGTTTGATCGGTTATGCTTGGTTAAATTGACTTCCACAAGATCAGGAATGTGAATATTATAGCTTTGATATTGTTCATATATTCTGGATTTTATGCTGTTTCGTAGATAGACTTAGATTGTCTCCAAAGAGCTCTATATATTGTACGTATCAGGAACTGAATAGAACGACAATTTCTCCGATTCTCTGTTTTGAGTTTATGGGACCCCCTTACCATGTGTTTACGTTTCTCAGATCACCGTAGAAGCATCGCCACGCGTGCCGCTTCGCTGTTCCCAAATAAACCATATTAATTTTTAATCACTACATTAGTCGAACTAATGAAAGAAAACAAAATATCATTACATCAAATGATACACTATTTTTGAATGTACGATGATTTTTCCTTATTAAATTAGAATACGAAGATCTTAAAGAACTGTTTATAACCACCGCCGGGAGATGTCTTAAGCTTACTGGAAGAAGATTATAATTTTAAAAGGCATCTGAATGTATAACTCAATTAATGCTTATGATCAATCGAATACATAATTATACATAGTTTTTTAATTGAAAAGCTAATAATTGTGAATTATTTGAAATAAATTCGTTTGTTTGTATCTGGTTGATTACTTGTGACAATGTCAGTGCCTTAGAACAATCCCATCTGTTAGAAACTTAAATGGATCTCTTAACAATTAACTAATAATATTTTTATTGTAATTAAATTATTTAATTTAAATTTAATTATTTAAAGTATTTAAACCAATTAGTATAAGACAGATGGACAAAGTCTCTTACGAAAGTCTTTGGTTTGAGAGACGTTCGTCTCTTCCTTTCCTTCCTTTTTAATTTTTTTATTATTTTAATAGGCCGTCTCTAATATAGAGACTTGCGATGTTAGTGGCCTTAGTCGCTATGTTTTAAAGACCCCATGGAATGGAACCATATACAAAACGGTGTTTAGTTACTTATAGTTCACATGTTTATTATTAATCACATAATTTCATGAATTAATTTGTCTACCGCAGTTTAACCTGATGATGACCTACGTTATAGTGAAAGAAAATAAAAGAAGAATTATTCCAATTGTTTTGTATAAAGCTAGCACAAAATTTTATCTCATTTCATTATCTTTATTTTTAAAATTGAAATGATCATTTTCATGCTTTATCCCTGATTTTGACATTCCATTATATATGTTGCTAATCAAAACCACATGTAATTATGGTATCGATTGATCGTTTATGTTTAAATTTGAGTTTTCATGTTACAATATTCAAATCGTAGTAACATGTAAATGCAAATGCAAACACAATCGTAATTCAGTAATCGGTAAATAAATAAACAGTCGAGACTATATGAAACTTGTTTTGTAGCACTTTTTTACTCTTTTTTTGTTTTTTTTTTTTCAGTTAGCACTAATTTACTATGATCCTAATTTAAAACTCCTGGTAAAATAAATTGTAATGTCTTTAGTCTTTACATCGACAAATACATATTAATATTGTACATAATTATCACTAAATAAAATATGTTTTTTCATCCAAACAAATAAAAGATAAAATATGTTTTGGGACTCTTTTGTACAACTCTAGTGCAGGCCCAAATCTAGGCTTCTAAAAAGTCTAGCCCAAGCTTATGGAAAGCCCAAGCCCATTATTTACTAATAAACTGTACCTTGTTCAATCTTTATGACTAGGTTCCAATGCAAAGTGATAATCTCTTACATCAAAGTTTTAATTGTTAATCCACGCAATGGTTGAATGACATAATCAATCTGAATTTCCGCAAATATTTAGCAATCGTATAGTTTTGAAAAATCTCTGCAACTCAGTTACATTTTCTTTTTCCTTTGATGTTCTATCATTTCATGCTTCAGTAATTGTTTCTCTTTTTTTTACCATTTGTTATTTTTTTTGGGAATGAAAACAGTAAATAAATAACTTGTGGTTTCCCTTCAGACCCAAAGGTCGTTTAATCGTGTCTGAATGCTGACAGAAAAAAAGTAAAGTAGATGCCCGAATTTGAGGGTAACGCCGAACACAAAATCTAATCTAATGAGTCAAACACGAAACGAATCTGCCTGCCACCCAACACCTCTCAAGATTTATTATCAATTTCCCCACCAAACTCAACCAAAACAATTGTCTCAATTACCTAAATAAAAAAACTTCTTTAACAAAGAAAAAAGCTAAGATAAAATACCCTATGATACCTAAAAATTAGTTTTAATTCAGAAAATATCACTACTTTTGAAAAAACTTCAACAATACCACAACTTTTTTTGTTATAACTTATAACAAACGTTTTTTCTCTACTTTTAACAACCTTTACTAAACCTAAATTTGATTTTTGAAATTCTGGAAAACATAAGATCTAAGTATAATTTTAAAGAATTGCCCATATCTAATAAACCAAACCACTCATTGCTCATTAAAGAACCCAACTTCAATACCAGAACAGTTTAGAAAAGGAGCTTTCACTTGTCTTTCTTCTTGCTTAATTAACCACAACTTAAATAGTTTGGTAATAATTCTGGGAAAAAAAAAAACACAAGATCTATCATTTTTAAGAATTGCCCATATCTAATAAACCAATTCACTCATTGCTCATTAAAGAACCCAACTTGTTCAAGTTCAATTCCAGAACATTTTAGAAAACGAGAGCTTTCACTTGTCTTTCTTCTTGCTTAACCACAATCAAGGTGAAAAACATTCATGATTGCAAACAAGGCATGAGCAAGATCTGATCTTGAATAAACACATCAAATACTGAGTCGGAGAATCATAGCCAATAGCTTTCTTCTGTATAAGAATGTGAAAAAAATGCAGAGCTGAAGAAGATGTAAAAAAGGATTCTAGATATTTGATTATTTAGAATCATCAGTTCCAAATGTATATGTTACAAAGATGGTGGGTTGTTGATCTTTCTCAAGATACAGATTAAAAAAAAAAAACGAAACCCAGATCTGCTTTTCTTACAGTAAAACAAACAAACACAGATCATCGTTCGCCTTCCTCTTCTTGATTTGAAGACTTTAATAATATTACTCTTACAATATATCATCACAGAAGAAACAGAACCAGTTCAAAGCTCTAGCTCATCAGTCATCATCATCATCATCTTCGTTTTTTTTTTTCTTTCTATTTCTCCCGCATAGTAAAATTATATGAGTTCAACGAAACAGAAAATTAAAAAAAAAAAAAATCTTTTAGAAAAAAAAAAGATGGGGTTTTTTTTTTTTTTTTTTCCCATTGAATCAATTCACGGATCTGTGATATTTGATTTTTTTGTTTACCCGTTCATTAAAGACGTAGATCGGTGCAGTGAAGATCATCAGAGCCGTTGAAGAAGTCAACATCATCCAACGGTGGAAAATTAAGATCGAACTGAAACGGCGGATTCCGTCGCCGGGAAGACGAAGCTATATTCTCGTCTCTATCATCGTCGATTACAGAAGACGACGAATCACAATCGCTGTGACAATCCTCCGGTACTACAGGTGGAGTTCTAGGATATCTCTTCGTAACTGTCGTCGCCGGTTTCGCCGTCGTCGGTCTCGGTCCGCTGAAGGATTCAACGGTGCTGCTCATGCTGCTACAAGTCGGTCGGGAAACAACCGGAATCTGTTGGTGCTCGGCGTATAACCGATGGTCCATAAACGGATCGACTTGATTTTGATTCTGATTCGCCGTAAACCGGAGATTTTGTGGATGGAGAGAAGAAGGAGAAGAATCGATCGGGAAATTAGTTTTGGCTTTAGGACCACGGAGGTTACGAGCGGCGGCGTCGTAAGCGCGAGCGGCTTCTTCAGCGGAATCGAAAGTACCAAGCCAAACACGAGATTTTTTCCATGGATCACGGATCTCTGCTGCGAATCTACCCCAAGGTCTCTTCCTAACGCCTCTGAATCGTGTTTCTTTGATAGATCCGTTGACGACGGTGGCAACGGCGGTAGGACCGGCGACGGAAGAGACTCTTCCTCTCCTCATAGCGGATTTAAAGATGTGGAAAAAGCCAGAAGTAATGGTAATGGAGAAAGGATTTGAGAGAGGTTTGTGAGAGAGGGAAGATGATGAAGACGAAGAAGATGAGGGAGATGGTGGGGGAATGGGAAAGATAGGAAACTCTCTTCAACACAAAAAGCTCTTCCTTTTTTTTTCTTTTTTTCTTTTTTTTTTTTAATTTTTTTTACTGGTTTTGTGATATTTTTTTAATTTTTTAAATTTTAAATGTTGAATTGGTTGGAATAGTTTTTTTTTTTTTTTTTTTTTCTGTCGAATAAAAACTCTCTAGGTTCACGCCCGCCCCACAAGACCGACCAACTCGGTTTCTTATCATTTTGCTTCTTTATTTTATTTTTTTCTTTCTGTTTTATTTGTTTTTGTCAAACAAAAAATTGGTGGTGAAGAAGTTAATTTGTTTGTTAACCTTTTAGGCAAATGATCAGCCTTACAATTAGAAGATCGGGGGGATAAAAGAAAATTAGAGTTTGAAAGCCAAAAATACTTGTTTAAGTCGGTAGAATGAATCGGTCACTATGAAGGATAAATCGTCATTTTACTTTTTATTAAGTTAAAAGTTTGGTTGAAAAAAATAGCAAGGGTTTGTGATTTTTGAATGCTTATCACAAGATTTATATGTCTAGGATCCCCTTGTAAACAAAAGATAGAAATACTTTACTATCATAGATCAAAGATGCAACATCGATGATCTTATTATTAGAGAACAACACTACATTAACTTGCAAATTATTATTATTATTATTAAATAAACTGGATACACCCATGAGCTTCTCGCTAATGAGAAATTTAGATATTATTATAACCAAGATTTTCTTTTACTAATCTAACAAAAATTTATACTCCACGAATCTTTCACTAACCAGAACTTACATTTCGTAGTTGGAAAACTGAGCATGTTTTCTATGTAGCATAGGGTTTGAAAATAAGAACTATTTGTTCTTTCATTGCTCCTTTGCTACTACAGAAGTTTGGTCACATTTCTTCACACGTTACTCGTTAAGTCACTATCTCCTCCGCTATGTTTTTGACTATACTATCCACTTGAGTTCGTTTTAGTCTCATGACTTCTATCTAAGCTTTTAATGTCATCGGCAAGCTCATTTTCCAAGCAATATAGTGTACACAATTTTTGAAAGAGACAATATGCAAGACTTCATTGTTCAAGCTTCATATCTTCGACTCAAATCATCAAAAACATTCAATAAATTGTCATAAGCAAACTAGCAAAATATTTTTGTAAAAGACGACTAAAGTCATATTGTCTCGTTTGTGCACACCTAGGAAACTTTTAATTCAAATTCGTTTATTTGAATTTAGAATAATTAGACGTAGTTAGAACAAATTAGCAATTCAAATTCGAAACGCATCGATTACAAAAGAAAACAAAACAAAAAAAAAAGGGAGAAAATAATTAATGAATATTTTTCGAAAAAAGAAAAGGTGATATATATAGAGAGAGAAAGGTGCCTCGATAGGTGTGGTAAGAGGAGGAGACAAGGGAAAGAGATTGGCACTTGCTTCTCTGCACTCTTCATCGCACCATCCCATTTCTTTTATTTTATTTTCTCTTCTTTCTTTATACGCCACACACCAAAACACTCCTCTTTCTTATTGTATTTACTCTTCATCTATATTTTTTCACATCTACTAATATACTTGGACATTCGGTTTTGTGTTTTGTTTTTTTATTCAAAATTTCAGATTTTGGGAAATGCTTCTAAACAGAACTCAGTTATATTTCAGTCCGATTTGGTTCCTTTTGAAACACTTTGGTTTGGTTTAGATTCAGTTCAGTTTTAGATTTTTATTTTACCAATCATACAAATTTTATAATTTTCAGTTTGCTTACACCTATTACACTATTTATTTAAATTAATTAGAGAATTTAAATGACTAACATTTTTTAACTTAAATTTCGAGGGTTGACATAATATTTATATGTTTGTCCTTCAATTATCGAAATAAGTGAACATAGATTACATACAATTCAACAATTTAAGTTAGTCGAGAGGTCTATTAAATTTCTTAGATTTTTTTTCATGATTTAAATGTTGTTGAGCTTAATAATAAATAGAACGAAAGACGAAAGTCATGTTGAGATGAGACGCGTTAACGAGTGTTGAAAAGTTGGGTCATACACAATTTTTGTTTCAGTTTGCTCCTTCCACGCTTTTTCATTTCCTTTCGTCTTGCTAATGACATCTCCACCTCAACTTTTAATGTCCCATCTCTAATAAACAATAGTAACAATTATAATATGTTTAACTTCCAAGAAAACTCATTTATCAAGGAGACAATTCAATTCATATAGCCAAACGCAAAAGAAAAAGAAAAAGAAAAAGAAAAATATCTCCCTAATCAAAACTACTCATAATGCAGATATACTGCTAAATTATTTAGAAAAAATAAATAAAAAACTATTTTAGTAATGTTGGATCAGAATCAGTATGCAACAACGTGTCGCAGAACAGCTACATGTATTATTTATCAATGTAACTGATCTACTGTTAAAAAGAAATCACTCACTTTTTCATAAGAACCCAAAACATCTTTAAACTAATCTTATCTTACAAGACCCCATGTCCCCATAGATATACATGTGTTCACACAAATATGAACTATATAAGGTATATTGTTTTGGGTTTTATCTCTAACCTTTATATCTATAATCTATAGACTGTTTTAAGAAATTAAACAGCAAAAAAGAAAAAAAAAAGTTACAAACTAGACCATTCCAATAAACTAAAGTCTAGTAAATCTAAACATTGAAAGCATTGAAAGACAATGTGCTTATACACACATCGAACTTAGTAGTTCACGAAAGGGACTCTTTTTATTTTAAAAGTGGTCAAAAGGTTTTTTATTGAAGAAAAAACACAAAGAAATCATTCATTTATCTCAATGGAAGATGAATTAGAATATACTAATATAAACTGGATGAGATTTGTTCGCGTAATAATACTCCGTTGTTCTTTGTGATAAATTCTCTATATGAACTAAATTCTCCCATCTACTGTCCAAAATCCGAAAGAAACATATCTAAGTATGTCCGATCTCCATTCCAAAAACTGGCGTCGCAAAATCTTTATGTCAGCTCTCACAGCGTAATTTTGTTGAGGGATGTGATTATCAGTTTAAGATTTGTTTTAGTTGCTTCAGCGTCTTTGAACCTTATACAGTTTTACAGTAGTGTCTAAGATTATGTTCTATAAAATACAAACAATGCAAATAAGATGATGATCATGGCTTACCCGAATATTTTGGAGACCCATATAAAAACAGCAAATTATGGTTTGTAAATAAAAAATGTTTTGCTTATGTAGTTTTAATATATATTTTAATTATGATATATAAACATGTTTGATATAGTTAGTGATGTTAATATTGGTTTACAAACCCATTTAATAAATGAGTATGTTAAAAAAATTTGAACCCATTTAAACCCATTTAATAGATAAAATTATATGGGGTTAAATGGGTTTACCTATTTAGACACATTTATTAAATGGGGTTTAACAAAAATAAATGGGTACCCATTTAAACCCATTTATATTTACATAAAATAAGTTATATTTATAATTAAAAATTAATTTTGGTGGGAAAATATTAGTTTGACGGAAAAACATAATTTCATAATTTGACGGAAAATACGATTTTGACGGAAAACATAGTTTTAACAAAAAAAAATGTTACGGAAGATACATAAAACATAATTTTGGCGGGAAAACGCGGTTTTGGCGGAAAAACATGATTTTGGTGGGAAACACGGTTTTGGCGGGAAAACACGGTTTTGGCGAGAAAACATGATTTTGACGGAAAACATGATTTTGACGGAAAATATGATTTTGACAGAAAAAAATAATTTTGGCGGAAAACATAATTTTGGCGGGAAACCGTAATTTTGACGGAAAAGCATAATTTTAGCGGGAAAACGTGATTTTGGCGGGAAAATGCGATTTGTTACGGTAAATATAGGGAAATCGTAATTTTGGCCGGAAAACATGATTTTGACGGGAAAACGCGATTTTGGCGGAAAAATGCGATTTTAGCGGAAAAAACATAATTTAGGCGGGAAAACGTGATTTTGGAGGGAAAACATGATTTTGGCGGGAAAATGTGATTTTGGCGGAAAACGTGATTTGTTACGGTAAATATAGAGAAACCGCAATTTTAGCGGAAAAATGTGATTTTGACGGAAAAACGTGGGTTTGGCGGGAAAAAGTTATTTTGGCGGGAAAAAGTGATTTTGGCGAAAAAACGTAATTTATTACGGTAAATAAAGAGAAACCGTAATTTTGGCGTTAAAATGTGAATTTGACGGAAAAACGCGGTTTTGGCGGGAAACGTGATTTTGGCGGGAAAACGTGATTTGTTACGGGTAAATATAGAAAAATTGCATTTTTGGCGGGAAAACGTGATTTTGACGGGAAAACGTGATTTTCGCGGGAAAAAGTGATTTTGGCGGAAAAAACGTGATTTTGATGGGAAAACTTGAATTTGCTGGGAAATATAAAAAATGTGATTTGTTACGGTAAATATAGGAAAATCACAATTTTGACGGGAAAATTTAGTTTTTGAGGAAAATTCGAGAAACATAGTTTTGGTATGAAAATGAGATTCCGTTAGCGAAAAAAATTATTATATAATTTTGGCGGGAAAAAATTAATTTTACACAATAAAAATAAATAATTTATTTATTATATATAGTTTAATACTTAATAGAGTTAAATGGGTTTAAATATGTTAGTGTTATTTAAATGGGTTTAAATGGGCTGGGTTTAAATGAGATGGGGTTAAATGTGGTGGTTTACCCATATTAACATCACTAGATATAGTAATATAAAGTACTACTAGCAAGATAATGTAGGCTCATTGTCTAAACTCGTTTTTTTATTAGATCTATCTTGTAGTGAAGAATTTCTTTTGTTTGGTTTTTCATCGGTGTTTAACCGGTGTTTGTATCTTTGTATCAATTTTTAATATTTAAATGAAAAAAAAAAGAATTTTTTTCAGGAAAATGTCGGTTACTATTTACATTTAACTTTACTCTAAAATATAAACTACCAATTGAAGAAGTTACGAGAAAGAAAACAAATTATAAAATTCTCATATATATATATATATATATACGGAAAATATGGAATAAGAAAAAAATAATGTGGACAAAATATATCTTGTTTGGACAAGAGACCTTCTTCAAAATATATCTTGTTTGGACAAAATAATTTTTCTTTTCTTTTTTTCTATTTATTTTTTATGGTTTTATTTATTTTAGTTACAGTTAAATGAATTCATAGAATTAACAAATAAATATTTATGATTAATATATCCATAAATAAATACATTTCACTTTACTATTCAAGGATTATATAAAAACATAGTTCATGTTATTTAAAAAAACTTTACATATATTATCACAACCTTAATTTATTCAAATATATATATATATATATATAAGTTAAAAATAGAAAATAACAAATAATAATAACAATTTCTATATTTATGATTATTTTACCTCTAATTAACATTTTTTAACGCTTCACATTATTTACGTTCAAAAAATACATACTTAATACTTAAAACACCTACATAATATTCAATATACAATTAACATACATTAGTTAATTCAATAACTCTACTAACAACTCACATTATACTCTAAAACCAAAAAAATTGTTACAATTTAATTAATTTATACATAACCAATAATAATTTTTAAATTATGTAACCCGAGCGCAGCACGGGTTATTTATCTAGTATATTAATATAAAGTACTACTAGCAAGATACTGTAGACTCATAGTCTAAACTCGTTTTTTATTAGATCTATCTTGTAGTGAAGAGTTTGTTTTGTTTGGTTTTTCATCGGTGTTTAACCGATGTTTGTATCTTTGTATCAATTTATAATATTTAAATGAAAAAAAAAAGAATTTTTTTCAGGAAAATGTCGGTTACTATTTACATTTAACTTTACTCTAAAATATAAACTACCAATTGAAGAAGTTACGAGAAAGAAAACAAATTATAAAATTCTCATATATATATATATACGGAAAATATGGAATAAGAAAAAAATAATGTGGACAAAATATATCTTGTTTGGACAAGAGACCTTCTTCAAAAGACTATATGGGCCATAAAATTTGGGCCACATTTAGATCATATAGTATTTGTTTATTTAATACTATAGACTACAATATGTAGATACAACTAAATCTTTTAACAATACTTAACAATACTAGGTCTATTTTAATATATTTTCACAAAAATCATCTATGATCTATAGTATTTATAAAAATATTAGTTTTGTATAGGAGATGATAATAATATATATTATCTTTTTGAAAACAAATTTTAGTGATTTTAAACCCTAAATTTTCAAAGTATAATTAAGTATACTATTGCAATTAAAATTACATAATTTGAAAAACTATAATAATGTATATCTAAAAAAATAAATTGATTATAATAGTCAATTATTAAAATTTGGTATAATAGTATGTTTTTATTTTTTGATAATTTATTATATGTTTTTAATGTGTAACTTTTAACGGAATAAATCATTTTTGTAAGATTATATATATATATATAGTCGATCTTTTTTCCAATTATAAACATGGTTTTGAGCATATATATTGTGTCATATTTTTGACATTTTTCATATTTCTTTACCAAATTTTTTTCCTAAATTTTATCATAGGAAGTATGTATATGATATTTTTTGTATTCAATATATTTATCATGCAATATTTTATTTTTTTTCTTGTTTTCTATTTTATAAGATTTTGTTTTGACATATTTTGACTTTACTTTTTTTTTTCTGTTCTTTTAAATTCTAAACTTATTCAAATATAATTTTTGTTTAATATTTGTATTTAGTTTCCCTTTTATTTTCTAATTTAAATCTATATGCATAGGCGAAATTTTCTCTTTATTTATATATATATCGTTAGCTTGGTTCTTAAAGTTTGCAAATAGTAAGTACACTAAAATATTATGTTTCTTTTAATTTTTATTTATTTTGAAAATTTTCTAAATTTTTTTTTTTCCATTTTCAAGTTTCAAGTACAAATAGACATGTACATAATTTATTTTATTACTTTTTTGCCGGTGATGATATTTTTCTTAAGCATGAATTATTCCTATAAATTTTTTATTATATCTTTCTTTCTTAAATGTTTTGGATTTGTCATATAGTTTTCCTTTTTTGTCATTGGAGTTTCTATCATTCTTCTTCTTCCTTATTTTTTTTGAAATTTTCTCTAGGACTTATTCTTTTTTTTTTTCTCCTTTATCTATATACAATATATACTATATAAGATTAAATCAGGATTCAGAACTATTATACGACTAATTGTCTTTATTTTAAAGACGCATATTTATTTTTCTTTTTTAGTATTTTCATATTAAATAATATCTATATTAATTATCTGAAAAATATAAAGTTATGAAAAATAAAATATTATTTTTAATTATTCATTAATTAAAAATTAAGGAAACTCATTGTTTTGAGTAGTTTTTTTTTTTTTTTGTTGCTTAATAAGAAATTAAGGCATAATTTGTCTTATATACTAAATTTAATATTTTGAGTAATTTCTATTATTTTATTTCATATTTTGACCATGATTTTTCTTTTTAAGTTTTTGGCAGATATCGATTTTTTATTTTTTTAGATTTTGATAAGTTACCTCGAGAATTTATGTTAAATATTGACGTGGACCAATAGCATCGCGTTTTTTAAATCCTATGTGGACGCCTTAGAAACACTATAGCTTCAACTTTTATATAGTATAGATAGATACACGCTCTTGGCATCATATATAAAGCCTTTTAAAGTATGTAGAAACATACAGTATTACAAATTATATAAGACCTTTTTTTGGTTTTAAAATTATATAAGACTTTCTATAATATTTGCAACTACTCTCTTATAACTATAATGGTTTTACATTTTATATTTAAAATATCAAAACACGTACAAGAAAAGGGAAAAAAGTAAATTTATACGAAATTATTCTGTATTAAAGATATATTTAATCCAAAACTATAATCATACGTGAAGGATACATAATAATTTCTGGTTATTAATTTTGTTAAACCAGAAATTAAAAGATTTCAATTCGAAACCGAACCAAGATTCGAACTAAATACTTTAATTTATATAGATTTATAACTTGACCATAACAATTGGACCGACCATTTACCATTAAAAATGGCATCATACAAAATACGATGACTTCTAAACACAAACCACACACATATAATAACCAAATTATTATCACTATAAAATCAAATTCATCGGAAAAATGAACTCTATAACACACACTGGTTAATCAACGAAAGAACAAACATTAGCTCAACTCAAACACTCAATCTCGGTATCTCAAACCACGTCACGAATCATTCATCATCACGATCATCGTAAAGTTTACTGTACGGCGAAGGAGGAGGGGTTGGCTGACGAAACTTAGGATGACGATGACGTTTTCCTGGCTGTGAGGACGGAGCAGCATAACCACACAAACCAAACTCACACAGCGCACCGGAATCACATTTGTTCCCGCATTGTCCGCAATTAGACGGATCATTGTTCGTGTCCACACAATCTCCATTGCAGCACGACAACCCGAACCGACATCTCCGAAAACAAAACCGACAATGGTTTGGATCGGACAAGACATCAACGCATTGATTACGACAACATCTCATTCGAGCCATTGGTGGTCCGGATCGTTTGCAAATCCATGGTTTACACATCGGTGGCTTTGGCTTATCCAAATCTGTTGGTGTAACTGATATGGTGTGGTCCTTGAGCCATGAAGAGGTTGTGTTAAGTTGGTTACTGTGACCGATGACTTGGTGAATAAGAGAGTTTAAGAGGAAGAAGATTAAGGCACATAATAATAACTTAATGGTGATCATTGAGAAGAGTTTGTGTTGAGGTTAATTAGTTAGATCACTGATTGAGATATGTAATTAATGAAAGGTTTATATAGGTTTGAAGAGAGAAAAAGATTTGGGGTATGTTCATGATTTTCTTGCATGGATGATGATGTTTTATAATGTATGTTACGTTCATCGTTTTATTCATTAGTTAGACCCTATTTTTTGTTTTTTTTTTCCTAAAATTTAGTTTATGTTTGGACGGCGAGGAGTACATTTATATCAATTAGTGTGAAGAAAAGAAAAGTGTATATATCACATGGCAAAGTAGTTGGAAGAACAAAAGTGGGTTTACAAAGCCCACATGAATTTTGCTAAAAAAATTTCTTTCTTTTGTTCGGGGGTTACAAAAAGTTGTTAATTGTAATCCTAAATGATGGCATATGAACTCTGAACATAATTTTAGAGTTATTTATGGTATTTTTTTAATTTATATAGTTAACAAGAAATAAATACTCCTATTAAACAAGAAATGAGTCCCTTATCCATGGATAAAAGAGTGTTTAAACTTAGTTGGCCTTGGCCACAAGGTGCAATAGCAAAACAAAACCCAAATATCGAGAGGTATGATAACGAAACTATATTGTAAGCTTAGTTGGGCTACAAGGCCCGTAACACAAAGGCTTGTTTTTGAGACAGGATAAAATAATTTAACTAATTCGAGGGAATTAATTAATTAAATGTTTTTTTGTCAACATTTGATTTGAAATTGAAAGAAGGGGCAGGGAGATATATTTAACTAATTTAGTAAATACTTTTCGGTTTAAAATTAACCAAACAATAGATTTAATGTGATACATGATTAGGTGGTACACATTTAATATGTACTATGTTTTTTTTTTTCAGATTGTGACAAGACTAGTGTAGTGTTTGTGAAAGAACATGCCAAATGATTTTGATTTATGAGGCGTCAAATTGAGGATTATAGTGAACAATATATACACATATTTACAATATATACACATATTTACAATATATACACATCGATGTCGCAATATATACACATATTTACAAAAACAATTAATTATTTTTGGTGTTTTCCTGTTTGCTTTGTTTACGTTTTCTCCATTTATTGTATCATTAGAGAAATCTTTATACATTTATAGAAATAATTAAGAATTTGTAAAAATACATGAAATATTATTGTTAAAATATTATTTAAATAGTACCTAAAATAAAATCATTAACAATGCAAATATCAGATGAAAATCTCTACAATTTAATTATTTTTCAAAAATAAAAATATTTAAAATGTTTAATAAGAAATATTTGATATTCAATTATATTATTTTAATTTATTTTTATCGTTATACTTAGGTCACCTTATATCTTTGTTTGATTCTATTTTTGTTAAAGCATTAGGCACGCCTAAACATAACAGTAATTAGGAAATACAACGAATGATGTTACGAATAATTATATAACAAACCAAATTTGTTCATATCACAAAAATCTATGATATATTATTTTGCTTTTATCATGCTTACTATGTATAACTTTATCTAGAACTGGTCCTGAATTTTAGAAGGTTCCAAGTAAATCTATGATAAACTTTAGTAAGAAACTCATTAATTTTTACGATTAGACTACAAAGATTCTACAGAAATTAATGATTAAAATTGTTTACAAATAGTGGCTTACCTAGCTTGATCGCAAAGCCGGATATGATTTTACCTTGAAAACATTGAACAACGATGAACATCTTTACATGCATCATGCTATAAGTTTATCCCCATTATTTTTTTTACATCGCATTATTTTAGGCTTTTAATTAAGAGTAGACTAAAGAGTTCTACAATTTTTATATTATTTATGTTTATATTTTAGGTTTAGTGTGTTGTATTATCTTTTGCATTTCTTTCTTAGTTGCCTCTGCATATTTTAAATAAGAGTGTTTGATACATTAAATGGTGACACAAATTAGATCTTTTTAAAAAAAAAAAAATATGCGATTTTTTTCTTCCTAAATAAAATCTTAAATATGTGCGTCTGAAATAGTTAATGTCTGTAACAGACTAACAGTGTGCATAAAAATAAATAATTGTTTACATTGTAAAATAAAAGTAAACACATACAAAATTACAAAAACTGCAGATCTACAGATTATTTTTTGATAAACAACTGCAGATCTATGGATTTCATTTCAATGTAATAAAAATAAACATGTTTATTATATTGAACCACTGCAGATTGCATGGATCATCAAATAAGCCAAGATCTGTTGTGGAGGCCTAAATTATTATTATTGTATATATGGTATTTTTACCTTTTCTTGATTAAGTTGAGTAACAAAATTTCATTTTATATATCTAGACGTAATTAACTAAACCAATTATATAAAATTAAGATGTAGTCTTGCCAAATCCGAATACATTTAGAAAGTGGAGTTCTATATACGATAAACAAAAATCTTATCATATAGCGCATCATATTTATTTATTTATTAAAATTCAATTGATCGAAGATATTAAATATAATAACATATAGTAGTATGGATGTCCGAAGTAATGTACGTGAAGACGAGTCGAGTGAAAGTCTGATAGAACATGGAACTAGGGTTAGAAGAAAAACAAAACAAGAAAATAAAACAATTATAAAATTAATTAGACACACCAAGAACAAGGAATAGCATGGGAAGTACCCAAAGATGGCACATTTAAAGAGGCTGACCCATTAATCAACTATTGTTTCCATGTTCATATATAACATTCATTATCATGTAGAAATGTATAAATACGAAAATAGTCCTTAATTAAAAATTTGGTGGACACCCCGACGTGCGTAGCTTTGTTGATCTATTCAATTTCATTTGATTTAATGTAAGTAGATATTTATGTAATACCGCATTACAATTTTTAATACCTCGATCGGTTCTTAAGATTGTAATGTAGAATACATTGATACATTCTGAATAGTTGGTGCCAACTTTGGATAATTTAATCGGTGGTCAAGGTTTTATCGATAAACCATTTGTTTCTATCTTTAGTTGCTTTTCTCTAGAACTTTCGGAAAATTATGTAAAGCTTTGTACTCTTTCATTGTTTAGCAGTTTTGAAGTTAATAAAATGAGAATAGTTTTTAATAGTTTGATCTTGAATTCTCTTTGAATACAACCTTCAAGTAGCAAATTCTAATGATTCAAACTTATATTTTGGACAAGCTGTATGTTGCACCAATAGTAGATTCGACCATTATAAAAAAAAATACAAAACTAGGCTTTCACCAGATGATATGAAATTTTCTATCTCTGATTTGTCTTTTTTTCTAAAACATGGGTAATATACAGAACATAGCTTCAAGAGGATAAAAATGAGTGTTTAGTCTAGACATAAAAAAAAAAAAAAAAAAAAACGAAACGGTCGTGTTTTTTTTATAGATTCTGTTAAGAGGAAAAAACAGTGAAATATAGATCATGGAGAGGCAAATGAATCCGATGAGCCGACAACTTCACTTAGGATACCCTTTGATGTCTTCGTCGTCTCTTTGTTTGTTTCCTAGTCAAACTTTTTTTTTTAAAACAATCAAACATTTTCTTTATAAAGAAAACCAAACTTGAGATCTAATTGACTTCAGCTTATGCATTGCATGTTCAATAAAGTTTTTCTTTTTGATATAGTATATAAATAATTGATAGCTTAACATTCGACAGTATAATATCTAATCTATTTGTTTAACATACGATTTTTTTTTTTAAAAAACATCAATTATTTATCTGTTGAAACAATGTTTTAAAATAGTGTTTTTTTTTTTCTTTAATCATATATTCCCAACGTCTCTCTGCAACACGCACCTCCAAGCTAGAGAGCTCCCCATGTAATTTAGGGAAACGCTCCACACGCGTTACGACGCGCGTATATACCACTCTCCTTAAATACGACGTCGTGTTCGTCTAATACCGTTGACCAATACGCATGGTTTATTGCAAAATATACGTATACATGTACTCTCATCTCATCTCTCTCGTTTCACTCACAAGACTCTCACAAGTCACAACAAAGCGATTTTGCTTCACGAACTCAATCTCTCTCTCTTTCTCTGAGTCACGCATTTTCGTCTGTGATTCTCGAGCTTTTTTTTTTTTTTTTTTTTTCTAGATTTTGAAGCTTAGTCTATGGCGGTGATTAAGTGGAGAAACAGATGAAAGTCACCGGAAAGCCGTATCCGACGGCGACGTTACCTGCCTCGGAGTCACATTCCAATCTATTCACTAACGCTCCAGATCTCAGAGCTATTCAAAGAGCTACAACAGTCACTAAACGTCGAGCACGGAACCCGAGCTTGACTCGTCAGCGAAGATCCGGCGTTTCTGGCGGGAGAAGAAGTCGGCCGGAGACTCCTCTTTTGAAATGGAAGGTGGAAGATCGGAATAAGGAGAGGAACGGCGTTGTTGAGGACGATGATTACGAGGATGATGGATGTAATAGTAACCAGGTTGAGAGAGAGACTACGCGCCGCAAAGATCGGAGGAAAATCTCACGGCCTGTCTCTGTTAGGAAACTCGCCGCTGGGCTATGGAGGTTGCAAGTACCTGACGCGAGTTCTAGCGGCGGAGAGAGGAAGAGTAAAGAGGGGTTAGGGTTTCAGGTACAATTATTTGGAATTTTCTTGTTTCTCGAGATCCAAATAATTTTGGGGGTTTTTGTACTAAGGAATTGAAATTAGTGTTTTTATCTGCATTTGTAGGATTTGCATTGTGATTTTGAATTTAAGTAGTTTTCATGAATTGAATTAGGAAGTAGAGATTATCTCAAATTATTACCCAATTTGGTGATTGCTTAACTTTGAAGCTCAAGTTTCGACCACTGCTCTATGTAAATCCTCATCCTCTTTGTTTGCATTATCAATTTTGTTTTTACGCTTTCATGCTAATCATTATTAAGCCTACATATGTTGAAATCTTAGTCAGTTGATTGATGATTATGATGTAGTCCAAACTAGAGCTGATTGTTAATCTCGTAGGCTTGAATCATCTTCTGTTCAGATTTCTGATGATCAATCTATATGCAATTAGAAAATTCTGAATGGTTTTCCAGTGTTAGCATGTTTAGCAAAATAGCTACATATAGTGAAGATCTGATGAGTGCTCATATGGAGAAAGAAATATATGATCATGAGCTTGCAGTTCTAAGCTATCTTTTTGTTCCCCTGCAGGGAAATGCTGGATATATGGGCGTTCCGTTTCTTTATCACCATAGTGACAAACCTTCTGGTGGTCAAAGCAATAAGATAAGGCAGAACCCTAGCACTATCGCTACGACGAAAAATGGATTCTTGTGTAAGGTGTGTTTATCTTCTCAGTCTTCTAGCTGTAAATGATATTAGCTGAACAAGTAGATATATGTAACATCAGATAGTAATAGTTTGGAAATCACGCATCTGTTGCCTATTTGCTCTTCCAAAGACTTGCAGCTCTTTTACCATTAGAGAGTGTTTTTGAATTTCTGATTGATTGACGTATTTGATTGCGAATTTTGTGTTATGGTTTCTTTTCATTTTAGTCACATAAAAAGAATTTGAGCAAAGTATTATTGAAGAATTTGGAAAATTTTCTCTATAAATGAGATTAAGATTATGAATATGAGAGTTTGAGTTAGTTCTATGAGGCCTTGGTCCGTCTTATATTTTTGGGCAATGAGTATGATAAAAGCTGCAAAGTCTCAGTATAACTGTTAACTTGGACATTCTAACACATGGAACTCTATACAATTCTTTGGTTGAGATTTTCTTGTCTGAGTTCTTGAAGGTCCTTTTTTTGTTGTTGTGTAATCGATTCTTTATGGTTCTTGACCTCATGTCTTCTACTGCTTTCTTGTTAGCTCGAGCCTTCAATGCCATTTCCCCACTCAGCCATGGAGGGGGCGACAAAGTGGGATCCTGTCTGCTTGGATACAATGGATGAAGTACACCAAATTTATAGCAACATGAAGCGTATTGATCAACAAGTGAATGCTGTGTCATTGGTTTCTTCCCTTGAAGTAGAGCTGGAGGAAGCACATGCTCGCATTGAGGATCTCGAGAATGAGAAGCGATCTCACAAAAAGAAGCTCGAGCAGTTCTTGAGGAAAGTTAGCGAGGAGAGGGCTGCTTGGCGGAGCAGGGAGCATGAGAAGGTCCGAGCAATCATTGATGATATGAAAGCTGATATGAACAGGGAGAAGAAAACCCGGCAGAGATTAGAAATTGTGAATCATAAACTAGTCAACGAGCTTGCAGATTCAAAGTTAGCTGTGAAGCGTTACATGCAGGACTACGAAAAGGAAAGGAAGGCAAGAGAATTGATTGAGGAAGTATGTGACGAACTTGCAAAGGAAATAGGAGAGGATAAAGCTGAGATTGAAGCATTGAAGAGAGAATCCATGAGCCTCAGAGAAGAAGTGGACGATGAAAGAAGAATGCTGCAGATGGCTGAGGTCTGGCGTGAGGAACGTGTCCAGATGAAGCTTATTGATGCCAAAGTAGCACTAGAGGAAAGGTACTCACAAATGAACAAGCTTGTAGCAGATTTGGAATCTTTCCTTCGGTCAAGAGATATAGTTACAGATGTTAAAGAGGTGAGAGAAGCAGAGTTATTAAGAGAAACTGCTGCATCGGTTAATATCCAAGAAATCAAGGAATTTACATATGAGCCTGCAAACCCGGATGATATATACGCTGTATTCGAAGAAATGAATCTCGGTGAAGCCCAGGATAGGGAAATGGAGAAATCTGTTGCTTACAGTCAAATCAGCCACGGTTCTAAAGTTCTCACGGTAAGCCCAGATGTCAATGTGATCAACAAGAAAGGGAGACATTCAGATGCTTTTACTCACCAGAATGGCGACATCGAAGAAGATGATAGCGGTTGGGAAACAGTGAGCCACCTCGAAGAACAAGGATCGAGCTACTCACCAGATGGAAGCATTCCTTCTGTGAACAACAACAATCACCATCATCGAGACAGCAACGCCTCAAGTGGTGGTACAGAGTTCTTAGGCAAAGGTTGGGATGAGACAATGACTCCAACCACAGAGATAAGCGAAGTGTGTTCCATTCCAAGACGGTCATCCAAAAAGGTTTCATCAATAGCAAAGCTCTGGAGATCTTCAGGTGCAAGCAATGGAGATAGAGATAGCAACTACAAGGTAATATCAATGGAAGGTATGAATGGAGGAAGGGTTTCAAACGGGAGGAAATCAAGCGTGGGAATGGTTTCACCCGATAGAGTCTCGAGTAAAGGCGGATTCAGCCCGATGATGGATTTGGTTGGACAATGGAACTCATCACCAGAATCTGCAAGTCATCCTCATGTGAACCGAGGAGGAATGAAAGGTTGCATAGAATGGCCTAGAGTTGCACAGAAGAATAGTTTGAAGGCAAAACTCATTGAAGCACGAATCGAAAGCCAAAAGGTTCAGTTAAAGCATGTCCTTAAGCAGAAGATTTAGGAGCCAAACCGGTTTGGGTCACAGCTGAACCATATTTTAATACCCGGGGCACTGCGTGCCGTTCTCTGATCTCTCACCGGTTTGTGATTCTGTAAGAAGTAATAATGTTCCGGTGAAGCAGTCGGAGCCAGGAAGCAGCTTAGACCGGTGTTTAGATTATGTATGTCATTTGGTCATTAGCAATTTGTACTCTAATATTATTATCTCCTCATTATGAAAAAAAAAACCTTTAGCAGAGTAAGAGAGGCTAATGTTCCTTAGAGACTTATTCATCAATTTATAAAATATAGTTACTAGTTTTATGCAAATTCACCAAATTCGCAAAGATGCACATTCATTTGGTTATTTCTTATTATATTTTAAATAATTAAAAGAAAAGTTGTGTGTTGGTAAGAAAATGATATTATGTGGAAACATTAAAACATGGAAACATTAAATACGAATATTTATTATTTTCGTTCCTCGAGTAAATAGAGGCTGCAGTAAAGGCTAAAAAGCTGCTCTGCACATATAGTTGAAAAGTTTGTTTTTTATCCCAAAGAAATATATGAAGACAAACATATTTAAATTTTCATGACATTATTGGTGAGACAACAATGATCCTCATCCTATAGAGGATATAAAACTACAGAAAGAAAACAACATAAGATAATTGTACAACAGACTGAATTTGAATTGATGACAACAGAAAATTACATTTTTGTAAATCATTTTTGCAATTTACTTTCCCTTTTCTTGAAATTGTATGAAAAGAATCAAATCAACCATTCTCTTATTTGTATTCTTGAAAGTTGACATGACCAGTTGCTTGAGCATGCTCCACAGCTTCCTGTTTCAATTTCAAAAAAAAAAATGATTTCACAATTTAATCTCTATTTTGATCTATGGAGTATATACCAAATGGAGTAAGAATTCAAGGCGACAAAGCAAATGACCTTCTGACCAATGACTCCAATTTGGCATACACCACAACGCAAAGTGAAGTTTGCAGTATCTGTGTAACTCCTTTTCCTGAAACGGATAAACAAATCACAGGGATTATTCTTGTTTCCTTAAGCCACATTGAGTTGACAAAACTAAGGTTAACACCCTTATATATTAGTACCTTTGTTGGTCCTTTACTAGATTTAGAACAAGGCCTTCGATTGACCCAATGGATCTATCTTTACCAACTGGAAATATAGTCATATCGAAATCTTCATCAGCTCCTTCAAATGGAGACAGCTGGAAAATTGCAGCAATGAAATAATGATTAAGAAACCAGTTTGGTTGTTAAGCCACTCTATTCAAAAGGAGAATATATGAACTTACAGCAAGGGCATCATAGTGAAGACCATCATAGATGAGCATTACTCTTTCGTTGTAGTTTTTCGTCTGCAAAATGGAAACTACTGTTTCAAATACTTTTGAACATTTTTTTTTTCCTTTCAGAATGTGGACGTTTAAAATTTGATGATTACCTGTCCATACAAGTCACATCGACTAGTTTGAATATCATACGCTCCAATTTCTCGACCATAATAATCTGCTAATATCGAAAGCTCAATCGCACCTACACAAGCAAAAGAAAAATGGAAAGACACTTATCAATACACAAAGATGAACCCTGCAAGCATCAAGGACGATATTAGCCATGAAAGATCAAGAACAAGAGACATTTACTGACATATATATCATCTCGCCTGATATGTGTAAATAAATTCAGTTGAAAACTACACTTAAGCAATCATGGAAATGTTGAACAATCTAGGCAAAGATACCTCCCCACTTCTCTGGATTGAGAATCCAAGCACAATATTCTTCATTTTGCTTCCCTAGAAATGCTTCGTTATATTTCTCCTTGTCGCTTGCAACTGCTGCTGCTATCACCTTAGCAAAATAGCACAAAACTCATGTGTCAGAATTTTTTTACTATAATCGAAAAAGCCACAACGCGGTCACTTGAAATACTCATTTCATGTGCTTTTCATGAATCTACCCATGAATTGGATATTAGCAACATCAAGATTGACTAAAGAACGGTATCATAAACCTCTAAACTTAAATACATTATGAAGCTCATAGCTACAAACTAAAAGAAGCTAAACAAGAGAATGCAGCCGAGTATTAACAGATCAAATAAGCTAAAATAGATGAAGAAACCTGTCTCAGCTCAGGAGCTTTCTTTTTGTCCTTGTCCATAACATAACTGTAAAAAGAAAAGCTTCAAAAATAAATAAAAGATTGAGAACATTAACTATATAGACTTCATCTTGACTCGAAGCTTATTTACCTGACTGCGTTGAAGAGACAACTGTTGTCAGATGGTATAACTCTTCTCACAATGATTCCTTCCATGTTGTAATCTCAAAACTATTTACATTCCAAAAAACTCAATTAGTGAAGAATCTTAAAGCTATTTCATTTAACCAATAACCATATCAAGAGAAACAAAAACAAGATCTTTACACAAGGAAGAGACATAATTGAATGAATAATAAGACTTGAAAACAAGCAATGAAAAAAACGAGAATGAAGAGTCTTGATCCGATCTAATCTAGCAACAGATCATAGTATCTGCCATTACTTAATGAACAAAGTAAGAACTGAATGGAACCAAATCAGATCTATAAATCACAATCAAAGCAACGGTACTACAAAGTAGACAAATTTCGCAAAATTAAGATATAAAGTTTGAGTTTTTGAGAATACCCAGATGAAGATTTCAACACCAAACGCTGAAACGCGATGAAAGCAAAGAACTTTCGTTGAAGAAACTTATTGGTTTATAAAAGAATAGATAAACAAAATCCAGAGATTGGTAAAGATAAAACTCAAAATTCCAACCGAGAAGGGAAACAAATCCAAGATACAAGAAAAATAATAGTTTTTTTTTTTTTTTCAAATAATTTGGATCCACCGAAAGCAGAAGCATAACACGTGTGCGCATTTACATATACGTACTTATAACGATATATATATATACGATTGCGTCTGAAATATTGACTGGACAAAAAAAAAAAAAAAAGTTAGATAAGAAGAACTCACCGTTGGGCAAGAGATCTGATTCTGGCAATTGAAAAAAAAAAAAAAAAAAACTTAATGATGTAAACTTTGGCGTTTGAATTTGGTGTCGCCGTTAAATCCATGACGAGGTTTTACTTTTAAATTACGAGTGCTTCTTTCACGGCGTCATCCTTTTTGAGTTTTTTTTCGTTTTTATAGAACGCACCATCAGCAACGGAACCAACCACAGAAAAAAAAAAAAAAAAAATTTATTCTCCATTTCTCTTTTAGGATTTTACTTGTATTTTTAAAATCTATTTTTGCATTTTTTTTAGGCAATTCTCAAAAATAGCACAAAATGAAGTTTTTGTGATATTTTTAGCTCATATTTTCATTTAAGACACAATTAGCATTTTTATTAAAGGGTCTCATATTTTTAAGGTTTAGGATTTAGGGTTTAGGGTTTAGAAAACCCTAAACCCTAAGCCCTAAACCCTAAATTGTACCCCCTACCCCCTAAAAACTATACCCTAAATTCTAATATAGTCAACCCAAACAAAAAAAAATAAATTATGAACTTCATAAAATGCTATTTTTGTATTAAATAAAAATGTGAGCTATTTGTGGAACAAAAACAATTTGAGGGAATTTCTCATTACTTTTTTGTTCTTTGCAAGTTGCAACACACAATGTCACAATTCACTAAAATATATGATTAAACGATTCATTCATTCAATCCCACCACTGATACTTTTTGCATTTACGAAACTGCGCCACATCTATTGGCATTCGCGAAATTGCCCCACATCTTTTGGTATGTACGAAATTACCTCACATTTTTTGGTGTTTGCGAAACTGCCTCCACATTTTATTTTGGTCACAAAATGGTATATCGATTTAGTGAAATCCAAAAATTCAAATAAACCTCAGAAACTTGAAAGTGAGATATTGTCTCATGATTTGGCTTTGTCTTCACCAGAGGATGGAATGGTTTCGTGAAAGAGAAGAATCTCAAGTAGAAGAAGATGTTATCGCCTTAGTTAAAAGATGGTAGTTATTATAATCTATACTTTTAAATTTAATCTCAAAATAGTTTCTCTAAGTTAAAACTCTGACCTTATTTATATCTAATTCAAAGTTGTTCACTAGGAAACTGCCTCTTGCTTGTGCTTCACCACAGTCAAGAACGATGACAAGCTCGAGTTCAGCAAAATCCTTGAGGCTATCAATGTTTGATAGCCTCTCTGACTCTCAGAGACAAGAGAACAGTGAGAAACAGAACAAAAAAGATTCAAACTTTCTTAAGTCACTAATCATTATTTTCATGTGTTTCTGGTTTTGGTCTATAAGCTAACTTCAACGAAAAGAATGAATTAATGGGAGGTGGCATAATAGGATCCTAATCACAAGCCAAGACCAAAGCCAAACACAGGCTTCATGTAAATGAAGCTGCCCAGAGAATGATCCAAACCTTCTTCTCTTACTCTTTTGTTCTCATTAGAAACTAATGATCAGATAAATTTGATTTAAAGAGAGTTGTTTCCAACTGAATCAGTAAAGTATTATTGTATTAGTAACTAATCTTTAAAAGAGTTGCAATTCAAAAGAATACAGTATGAAAAAATCTAAACTAACAACAATCTCTAATTAAGTGTTTTTTTTCAAAAAAAAGATCCCTTAGAACAAAGTAGCTACTGGACTTGGATCCTAACACCAAAAAGCATAAACCCTCCTTTCTTCTTCTCTGATTTGGGTTTTCATCTTCTAACTTGGATCTAAAGAAGTTTTCTGTCGTCACTTCTTCATCAGAACTGTCATGAACCGTCTTGTTTACTCCCTCAGGGACCACATAATCGTTTTCTGAAAAGTAATGAACATCAATCCTCAAGAAGTTCTTGCTTTGACCTTCTAACATCTTCACATTGTCAGGGACTTGGCATGTGCAAAAAGTGATAACATCTTTCTCCTTGAGATTCTTCTCCTTCACAAAACCATTCCATCCTCTAGTGAAGACAAAGCTCTGGCTACTTCTCCAGTAACAATACCTAAACTTCCATTGTCTCATTGCTCTGTCATAAAACACAATCTCCACATCTTCCACGTGTCCTCCTGCTATTTCGCCCTCTTCTCTCTCGCTTTGTTCATCGCTTATGAAAGGTAAATACTTCACTGCATACTTCTTAGGTATCACAAGCCTATTCAGTTTCCCAACATCGCTCGGTGTTAATTCCTTCTGAAAAAGCTGCGTGCACGACAAAGACTTGTTTGAATCTTGATCTCCATCTCCATCTCTTCGGACTTGTTTTGATCCAACGGTGTTCATACTCGCAACAATCTGAGATCGGAATCTGAGAAACTCTCTGAATTTGTGTTGGTAAGAACCGTCTCTGATCATGTTCAACACAGCTTCTGTTGTGTGACCTTGTTGAAAGTTCGGTTCATGGACCGTGATGTCAGACCAAGGGAAGTTCCGGTGTGAGTTAGCATCAAAGCCTCGGAGCTTGATGGCTGCGCTATCGTAAGCCATGGCGGCTTCAACAGCGGATTTGAAAGTGCCGAGCCAGATTCTTTTGTGGTCTGCGTATAACTGAGCCCCCCAATGACCGTTTTGTTGTTGAACCACTCCCTTGTATTTTGGATTCAGGTTTCCTGAAACCGCAACTTTTTTAGCCGCCACTAAGGCGTTGTTACATGGTTCATCGAGTCTCATTCGTTTCTTGAGAGGTAAGTATGAGTCACTCGACCCTGAAGTCTCTGTCGTCGTGTTGTCGATATCCATTGATAATAACGAAAACAGATTAAACAGAGAGACAGAAAGAAAAGCTAAATAAAACGATGAAGAATTTGAAGAAAAGAGAGACTCAGATTTATAGAGTGGAATCGTGAGAGAATTTTCTTAATTTGTTGTTGTTGTTGTTGTTGCATTGGTTGAGTATTTATCAAGGAATCAGTTTCCATTTCCAATTTCTTTCTTTGTGTTGTTCTTTCTATAAATTACCGGGCAGAGAAAATTATGGAAATATTGAAATTACAAAGTTTCCATTTTTTTGTGGGTTCATTAATTACGTGATATACGTGAGATTAAGAGCAGCCGGCAAATATCAAAGTAACTTAGGGTTTTAACTTTATAACCCTAATCTAATCATTCACAAAACTTTTCTCATCTCACGTGGTTGAGTATATTTTATTTTATTTTTGTTTATTTGTTTTTCTTTCAATAAGTAAACTGAAAAACAAAAGGAAATAAGCGAAAAAATTTTTTGGTCAATTATTAACATTTTTTTGTGTGTGTAAAGCGAGTTTTGAGAGAAATACAATTAGGGTTACACATCTGGTTCCGGGATGGGGCAATAAGACATCTGAGATTCCTCATCTGAATTAACTGTTAGATTACGATGAATAAGGTATTCGATTATTCAAACCTGCTAGAGTAAGTTGTATATCTTTTACTAGATGAGTTGGATCGGAGCTTCGGAGACTAAACATTCCACGTGATTACTATATCAAAATTTAGGGGGGAGATTGAGATGGTCATGAGAGAAAAAGGAGAAACCAAACCCTTAGAGGGAAAACGCACAATCAAACCTCAGACCGATGCTCATGAACGTTAATTGGTTTGTACAGAACACAGATCTTGAATTTGTGAGAACTGTGAGAGCGCTAATCAGAATCTTGGCGTGGGAAGTCACCTTTTGCATCTCATCCGAGCCTAAGGATGCTTCTTCCTATTGATTAGCCGAGACATTTTCAAGCTCAGATTTGCTTCTTTTTTATAAAAGAAATCACTGTCCACAAGTCTTTGTTGTAATCTCCCATTCTAACTACAGTAGCCAGGAGGAAAGAAGGGAACCATTCTATTAATTGGTTTGTTTGTTTGTTTGTTTTTTTTTTGAAAGTGTTTACATAATTTTCAAATAAAAAACTTGTAAAATGACTTGTTGTTTTGTGTATGAGCCAATTTAGACAACTAATCTACAACTAGATTGCACTCTCATGAAACCATGAAATAATTGATGTCAGTGAAACGATTCGCCTAACTACATATATTAATGATGAGATTCACAATTGTTACGTCTTGTTTACCTTTGTGGAGAACTTCATGTAGAGCTTTACAGTCTCCTTCCTTACTTTATGATAACCTTCACACCAAGAGGTTTGTATGACGTGTAGGAGAGCTATACCTTCTGCGTGCCTCAAGTGGATTCGAAGCTTGTTTGAGTTTGGAGCTTCCTGAGAGGCAATAGCTTCCCTTATCATCACGAATTATGCAGCCCCTTCCAATTTGACCATTGGGATGTTGGAAGGAGGGCCCTATCCATTTATCCACACTATATTTTAATTTGCTTTTGAAACAATATAATTTGCAGTCAATTTTTCTTTGTTGAAAATCAAAGCATTCCTTGACTTCAATATTTGCCAACAACAGAAAATAATATGCTTTGTCTCATTTGACAATGGACGATATTATTTTGACAATATAATCTCAATATCTCAATATTAGTATAAGGTTATATGATATGTGTACTTTCCTGATTTGGACAAACTGGGTCTTTCCCTAAAAACACTATAACTTTGGTGGGCTTCTAACAATCTCTGGTCTCATGCTTAATTGAAAACCCTTTATTTATTTTTAATAAAACTTTTGTTTCAAAATTTGATTGGATCAAGACCCAGTTTGTCCACAAAACTAAATCCCTAATTTATCAACAATCTTATCTTCTAAATCTTATCTTATAAGAAATTAGAAGATAAGGATTGATATAGTCAACCAAGCAGAGGGACCTTTTATAGAAGAAACAAAGAATTAGGGTTTCACATCACCTCCCCCCCAAACCATAAGTATGGATCTGCAGTCACAAATGGTGGATAAGAAATCTATGTATCCTTAAGTACTAAGAGACACAAGTTATTTTATATATATTGTTATTCTTTCATATATAATTCAATATTCTCTCCATGTCAACCAACCTTTAAGGCTTTAACTATCTATTATTCTCTCTAGTGGTATATGATCTCTTTCTCTCTAGTTTTTTTTTTAATTTTGATCTACTAAAATATTTTTGGTCTTGAGCACATATACACATTTCGGTTAAAAATTAACTTGCTTCCATGATTGATTTTAGCTTTTTGCGCGCATAATCAGAGATCATCTACGATGTAGACCAGAATCACAGAGCCAAAATTCTTGGGAGCCGGGACTATGGAGCTAAGCATGAGTCTGAATTCTATCCGCTGTATATATACTTCCTTTGAGTACTGATACCCTTTTATTTTCATGTTCAAATTTGGGGAGGATCCTCAGAGGAGTCTCGAGCAAATGGCATCTCTCGCTATTGAATTGAGAGCAGAGGCGTGTCTATGTGGGGTGAAAAAAGGTATTCACCTAATTAGCCCCTCAAATATTAAATGAATTTTAGGGTCCTAATTTTAATTTTTATTTATTTATTATATTGAAAAATTATAAATTTTTTTTTTTTTTAAATTTTATTTCATTTATTAAAAAAATATTGTTAGTTATTTCTAATACTTTTAAATTTTTCATATTTTTATCGATTTAAAATAGTGTTCACTAAAATAGATTACAAAATAGTAGAAATTATTTTTATAGCTTAATAAAATAATACAAAATTTATCTCTTATGATTAAAAATTAGTATTTATCACTCCATTCATTCTATTTAATAGATATTTTGGCTAAAAATGAGTATATTAAGAAATATACTTTTTCTTACAAAAAAAATTATTTAATATTTTATTTTAAATTTATTTATCAATCAAATTTTAAGTTTTGCATAGAAACTTGGAAAACATCTAATAAAATGAAACAAAAAATAAGAAAACATCTAATAAAATAGACAAGAAAAAATATTATATATATATACATAATTTTTGGTACAACATATACTTTACCACATAAAAATATATAATTATTTTTCTTGTTCGTCTTAGGTCTCTAATACTCTAGGCACGACTCTGATTGAGAGCCTTAAAAACCATGTTCGGCAATATGCTCACTTATGTTTCTGGCAAGTTTTCAAAATCTGAAAACAAAGCAGTTATTGAGAAAGAAGGCATGCAGGTAATCAATTTTTAAGTCTAATATGAATTGATGTTGTTCTTAAATCAAATGATGTGTAAAGAACACTACTTGTTTGATTTGGTGATTAGCATAAGCTGAAAGAAATGATTACGTATTCAGTTTCATACATATTTTATCTAAAAAAGGCGTAGAGACCTTAGACTTGTGCAGAGATATGATGAACCGCAATGAATGTCCACCTCTTATGGTCATCTTTGATCCTTAAGAAGGGTACTTAATAAGAAAGTTAAGTACCCTTCTTAAGGATCAAAGACCACCATAAGAAGTGGGCATTCATTGAAGGTCCATCATATCCTTGCACAAGGCTAAAGTCTCTACGTCTTCTTTAGATAGAACAGGTATGAAAATGAGTACAAAATCATTTCAATCAGCTGATATTAATCACCAAACCAATTAAGTACTGTTCTTTATACATCAATATCAATTCATAAAAGATTTAAAAATTGATTACTTTACTTGAATGCCTTTTTTCTCGAGAACAACTTTGTTTGCAGATCTTGGAGAGCCTTGCCAGATACAAAAGTAATTTTATTGCTGAACTTGGTGTTCGAGGCTCTCAATGTAGTAGCAAGAGACGCCATTTGCTCGAGTCTCCTCAGAGGATCATTGGTACCTATGAGAATTTGAAGGCGTCGTGTAAATTTACGTCCTCTGTTGATGAACAATAGGCATTATGTACCAATCAAATTAAATGCTGTTTTCCATTTATGTAATTCCCTCTTCGAGCACTTATACTTGTTAGGGTTCAATTTATTGCAACTGCTGAAATGATTTCCAAATACAGTTAACATAAGAATGGCAGATATATAATGTAAGATGTTATAATTGATTTTATGTTTGTATGTATATCTTGTGAAAGGTCGGGCACAAAAGTGCATAGTTATTTCATATTATGAGTAAGAATTAAGGAGTTAAAAGAGGCATTTCCCTTCCAGATAAAAAACAAAGAGATAGAAAAACAAAGAATTAGGGTTTGGCATAAATTGGAGTATCTGCCTTGGTTATGGATCCGCATATGGTCGATAGGAAATCGGAGGAGCCTGATCAGAAACGTCAGAAGTCCGAAGAGTCGATGAGAAAGGCTAAGAGATGTCGTCTTCCAGCGACTCTTCATGTGATCATGATTCAGATGATGTTTGATTATACAAATGGTAATATATGATAAAATAAGTTTATATATCTCATCTTTTCTCCATCTATTTCACTTTCATATATCTCTTAGTTCCAAAAACGTTTTCTACTTTTATCAAAGAACAAGAGAACTGATTTTACCAAAGAAAAAACCAAGAACTGATACAGAGAGAACAAGAGAGAATGAAGCAAACCTGTAACTTTCTGAAAAGTCCAACAGTTTTGCACACATTGAACCAATAGAAATTTGGTCGATCAATTGTCCAAAATTGCTCTTCAAAAATACAATGATGATATATATATATATATATATATATATATATATATATATATATAATATTATTTGAGAACCCATATGAGAGACTCAGACTACCACTAATCATGTTCTTATAGTTATTTACTTAATATTATCTTGAGTTTTTTCCCAACAATTATCTTCAGTTTTATATGTTGCCCAAAACATGGTAATTTATAGACTACATGTTAGTAACTTTTCAATAATATATTATTTTGTATATTTTTATTTAATTTATGGGTCTGTAAATATTATTTAAATTATGGAGTTTGTAAAAAACTATAATTATTAATTTTAAAACTCTAATTATTAAACTTTAACTAGGTAAAGCTGAATCTTTGTGGGAATCTTCCATTTCTATTTTGGAGGAAACAAAGAAACGTCATGGATCATATCGTCTATCTCTCATATTGGTTTTGTGATAGGGGTTATTCATAGATTATAGCTAGTATGAGACAGGAAAAGCTTGATCATGTGTTTGATATATATAGGAATCTGTTGCTCTATATCAACCGTTGCCTTTGAATTTTACTTGTACATTTCTTGCCCTTAACTATATTGTCCCCTTCTCTGTTGTGTATCTGACACAAATTTGTTAATCTGCTAGCTACTTTGCAGCTTGACTGGAGTCTTGGTGCATCTACCCTTGTGGAGTAAAGGAGAAGTTGTTCCTTAGTAATGGCATTCTACTTATTATGTGCAATCTTCTTTATCGTTTTTGGGATAAACTTGTATGCATCTTTCACTCTTGTTACATTAAGTCATCTGTGTATGTGCATCATTTACTTCTATTTGCGACTAACTGTTTACTTCATAGCTAGTTTCTTTTAAAGATTTCTGGTCTTGTAGTCTTTTTAATTGTTTATTTAATTACTTGCCTTATAACTTGTAACCATACAAAGACTAAATATAAAATACAAACAATCACATACGAAGAATTGAAGGCCAAACTGGGATTAAAACTCTGTAGCCGAAGTGAAACAGCTCATGGATCTGTAAGTTTGGATCAAGACAACTTGTCTTGATGGTTTGGATGGTTTTTTTACCCACGGTAACATCCCTAAAGACAAGTATTACCCACATTGACAACTTATTTTACTCGGGTTTTTGTGATTTTAAATTGATGTTGATGGAAACGGGTCAATACATTACATTGAATTTGTTACTATTACTCTAACAATGCATAGACATAGGCTTGAAGCAAGGTAATGCAAACCTTTACAAAGCCTTGCAACATTTTGACAAAGATGGGAATCGGTAAATGATCTTTGTTTGATTTTATATGAATCTATTTTAAGGCAAATAGATTTGGAATCAAGGTGGATGAGACTTTCGTTTGAAATGTGTTTAATAGATACATTACTACTGTAGATGAGCTCGATGCAGCTTTCAAGGAATATGGGCTAACTCATATTTGTTATGTGGGTTTGAAGTTTGAACTTTCAAGGACCAAACCATAGTAACAGTCTAATAGATATATATAAGTATATAACAAAGGAAGATAACAAAGCGTAAGTAGATTACAAGTAATGGATGACACCATATGTGGATGTATGTTAATTCTACTCATCTTTTTTTCTGAATCTCAGTGATCAGGCATGCGTTTTGAGGTCCATTTCTACTTGATGAATGGTCCACTGCATATTTTCCAGTTTCTGCAAAAACATGAAATCTCTCATTATCATTGTGTTATTGCATTCCCAAAAGTCAAATAAAATCCATTAGGTTAATTTACGTAACTAATGGTTTGCTTTATACCTTAACAATGTCATGGTACTGTCTGGCAATTGTATCAAAATGTGGATCCACTCCTTGATATTCTCTGAGCCGTGTAACCTGTGTGTAATTTTGCAGGCTCGGTTAACTTATCGGGAGTAAAGTACCGATGAAGATGGGGGTTGAGAGCTAAGTAATGAAAGAAGGGATAAAGACACAAACCGCTTTGTTGTACGCAGCTGAAGCTTCCTGGGTAGCCTCGACTAGATAATTCCTAGAATATACAACAAGGCTTAGAGGTTCATCAAAATACATGGCAAGAAGCATGTGTGGAAAAGTGATTCCCGCACCTGATGCTGTGCAGAGCTGGTATGGATTCAGGGGTGTATGTCTCAAGGAGGAGAATATTTTCTAAGAGCCTTGACGCAGAGAAAAATAAGACATATTAGCTACTGCAAATACCCTCAAATTTAGAACCTAAACAGTAAGGGATGAGAAGATACCTCAATTTTGCGCTCATGGTCTCACACCTTTTACACAACCAAATCTTCTGCATCTCATCCTGTAACAATATATAGAGTAAGAAAAATGTGAACAGGAAAGCAATTGAATCAATAGGAAAACATTGAAACCGCTTACATATTTGTGCTGGTGTTCTAACTTCAGATCCTTCACAAGCTTTATAAGCACCCCGAGTATTTGTTCCAGGACCTTGTTCAGAATAAAAGAGAACAGTAAGAACTTGGGAGCGTTGATATACATGTAGAAACTTATCTATAAAAAACATGAGAAAATATCATGCAACAACCAGGTACTTGGATTTTCGTTTTGCATAGTATGTTATGAGTTGCCTTTTAACCTACATTGTAGTATTCTGCAAACTTTCTGTCAGCTGAGTAGAGGTCCTCTCGTAGAGCTGCTTCATCTCTTTCAATCTCCTCAATTATAAACTTAACTCTGAAAATGCAAGAAAACATTGTCCTTAATCAACGCTAGAGAGCATAAGAGGATGTCTAAGCGTGACAATGTCATCTGCTCCTTCAAGACTTTTGATAAACTTTATAGAGAAACAGTATACCTATCACCAAAATTTTCTTTTCTCTATAATAATGATGCCTTTATCTGAAAAAGGATTTCAGTTCTATAACTTGGCTTAAGGCTACCAAATGTTTACATGTATGTCACATTTTCTCCATATATTCCTAGGAAGGCCAGTTGCCATCAGTCTTCATTAAAAGCATAAGGTATTCAAGTTTTTTGTTCAGATGTCTTTACCAAAGTTAAACCAAAGCGATAAAGCTAACCTTTCTGGGAGCCTAGCACTTGAATTTCGATTTCCTGTAGATGAATCTGTCATTTAATGTAGAACAAGGAAAATACGGTCATTATGTGCAGGAAACTAAACATTAAGGCTAAGTATTGCGTTAGACAGGAACAAACGAATTTGGGTAAGGAACAAAATATATCTTTCTCAGTCTGCTGGTAACGAAGATCTTACCAGTGTCATCAACAATGGCATCAGCCAACGTATCACACTTGTCCTTCAATCGACTTTCTATCTCACGAGAAAGATACATTTGGTAGTCAGCCATATCCTAAGCAAAGTAATTAAGAAGAAATAAAGATTACAGACCCATAGACATCCATATCCCCAGTCGTTAACAAGAACATAAGAAATGGTGCACAGATATTTTGCAATCAACAGATGAAGAAGACACACTACAATTATGAAGAGGCCACTACGAGGCACAATATGATCTCTCATTTACCAAGGAAACAGTATTTTGCAGCTGGACATAGGATAAATAAGCAGGTGTTATTCCAAGAAAGCGATTCGACACACCACCAACTACGTCAGTATCAACAGCACTAAGACTAGTCCCACCAGCAACACTGTTTGCAGAGCTATTCGCATAGTTCACCGAGTTAGAAGTGGAGCTAATTGTATAACTTGTGCTAGCACTATCAAGAGAGCTTCTTGATAATATACTCCACTTTTCAATTTCTTCCTCATGAATTTCACCATCATCTGAAATAAGAGGTAGTCTCAGTTTCTGAGCTGCCTCAGCAACCACCATCTTATGCTCTAGAGTCTCATAAACCTGAAAAAAATCAACAAATTTTTCTCCTAAATGAGTCTAAGAGAGAACAAAAATCTCGTAAAATTCCAGAAAACCAGGTTTTAAGATTCGAAACCTGAGGAGAATTTTTCAAGCCAAGTTGAGGGTATAGACCCTGAACATCCCTAATTCCACCATGGTTAGCCACTGAAATAGCTTGCTGATATTCTTCTACCATAGCTACAGCTTCACAATATATAGCCTACCAGTTGTAAAAACCCACAGAAGAAAAATGAGTCTTTATACAAAACTATCACTGCGAAACTCATTGATGAATATAGACATCTGAAGCTAAAAATACCAAACCCTAATTTGGATTAAATCAGCTTCAATTTCAAATCATTGAATGTAAATCCTGAAATTGGATTAAACCCATAAAAAAAATCCTGAAAAAAATGAATAAAGAAGAAGAGATAAAATGTGTTACCATAGCTTCCAAATACCGTAGTCTCTCCCGAGACATCTCCTCTCTAGCCTACAATGTCAATACAATAACTTGAGTCTCCGAAGAGAATTAGAGGATTGGGGACACAAATCTGAGCCCAGTCCTCGTAAGAGATGAGAGAGACAGAGAAAGAGATTACGAGTTGAAGTTCGCAGTAGGCTGATTTGGTAACAAGAGATCCATCGGGAGCTAAGCAGTGACGCTCTAACTGATCGATCAATTGGTTTACATCCGCCGGCAGATTCTGAGCCGCGCCTTGCAATGCCTTCACCATTGATAAATACGACGGCGATAGATACCTCAATGCGAGATGGTGTGACGTTTCCGGCGAGAGATCTGCTTCGATCTACCTTTGCCGCGACAGTTTATTCAAATAAATATTCTCCGGCGCTCGATTGCCAAATCTCACTTAATTTATCGTCTCTTTAAAAAGAAATTGTAAAAACCCGATAAATATTTCAAAACCAGAGAATGTATAAAACTAAATTGCAAAATAACTCTTAATTTTAGCGAAATCATAGATAATACCTCAACTTTTTTTTTGTATTTAAACTTTAAAGTTATTTAGCATCTTTTTGGTGACAAATCACTTTTACATTGTAAATTCATAAAAGAAAATTGATAACTCGGGTGATCCGTTTCAACGGACACTATCGGATGATCCGATTCAACGAACACCATAAAATCCAAATTCGATCAAAGAGATTTTTATTTCTTAGATAATTATCGGATCAATAGATCATGAGATTCGACACATCTCACAAACACGAGAAGATAGACGTATAATTGTTTAGAAAACACTTGCTAATTCTACTCATTCTAGTAGAGGTTTTTAGTCATTGTAACTTGTAAGAACGTTAAATCACATTTTTTGGACCATGTGACATGTCGTGTGTATAAGGTCTTTTCAAAATTGAATTTGAGTATCAATCTTTAAGACGATTATCACAAGACACTTTGCCAATAGCATCCATATTGTGCATAATTATTTCCTTTTACGTTTATCTTCTTTGTCTTAAAACGTCCTCAAATATTTAAAGTTTGTTGGAAAATCGTCAAAAATTTCCAGAAGATCATTTGACTAAAACGAAAGAAATGTGTTGGACGTTCGTCGGAAATTTCAACAAATGACTAGCCAACTATCATCTCATCGGAAAACTAGTTGGAATGTCATCGGAAATGTTCCAACGAACAATGCAGCATATTACTAACTTCGACAACTTTTCTGATGATTTCACGTTTCCAACTTTTAAATTCCGATGAATGTAAAGTCGCCGGAAGTTTGTTGGAAATGCCTACTCCAACGAGTATGGTTCTTATTATTTTTGTTTCTTTAGTCGTGTCATTTTCATGTTTATTTTAATACTATTCTTGTTAGATTTTTATTTTTAATTCCAATAGTATTTTTCTCGCATAATTAAGATACATGTCAAGATTTCATTTAACTTGATACAGGGTTAAGATTATTAGCACGATTAGTGTATTTGCCTCTTACATCTGGTTCTTTTAATAATCAGCTGGAGACTAAATGGCTATATTTGTGCAAGTAGACATATATAGTACGTTAATTTGGAATTTACAATGAACACAACACACACACACATATTAAACGGGAGAGATGATTTACACCTTAACATGCATAATTAGAGATTGATTTCTCCCAAGGAAAAAAAAATATTACCGGAACTTTCTAGATTATAAAAAAAAGAAAAAAAAGAAAAGAAAAAGAATTCATTTAGAAAGAAAAAACTAGCAACTTATTTATGCATGATCAAGTTATACAAGTTGAAACAAAAAAGGTTATACAAGGCGTGTATGGAATATGAATGTATCGACTAAGTAACTAATGCAAGGAAAAAAATAACAAGTTTAATTTCACTCAACAAACGAATACCCAACTTTTTCATAAATAAGATTCGTGTTCATGAGAATAGATGAGAGATCTCGACGTATAAACCACACCAAGAGTGATTATGTTCTCGATTTCTTTGAAAACCCAAATTATAACAAAACAAATCAATCCGTATCAATTTCTCGGTCCAACAATAACAATATATTATAAAACCATATCGGAACAATAGTAAAACATACCAAAGTTTTAATTTATAAAAGACTAAATAATCACATATCACCCGTAATTACATAACGAATAGACACAAAGCTCACCAGCCAAACATCTATGGTTACATTCCCCACAATGCCTCTTATCATAAGCCAAGTAAACGCACTCTCCTTTACAACAAGCCTGCGTGAACATGCATTGGTTCTTACATGCGCCACAGTTATCTTTATCGTACGCCACATCAACACACTTGTTACCACAACACGCCATCGTCGAATTTTTCGATCCTTGACTCTTGCATATCTCCTCGTTCTTGCTGCAGTGATCCGCTGCGTTAGCGTTACGACGGATATTCGCGTTTTGCGCTAGGAAACGGCTCACCCTAGGAGGCTTCTTTGTAATGAGCGTTTGCGTTTGCTTTTGCATATGCGTTTCTGTTTTGTTGTTGCTAACTGATACCGTAGAGATCAGTACGATGATCGTTATGGCGATGGTTAAAGATATTGCCAAGATGATATTTTTAAGCCCCATCGCAACTTTTCGTGTTAGATAGATAGATAGATTTGGGGGGCGTGAAATGCATGTGAAGGACGAAGGAAACCGAGTTTATATAAAGTTTGACGAGTCGTTTATTTTGTAGTAGCGATGCATGTGATGGAAGAAAGAGTAGAGTGCGTTCAAATTATTCTTCATTAATGTTGAATATTTTTCTCACAAAGTCCAAAAAATTTGTGATTATAGTTTTCCAAGAATTTGACATTTTCAAGTTTATATTAAAACAACTGATTTTGTTTTGTAGCGTAAGTTTGTGTCGTATCTGTCTGGGTCTTACGTCGTACGTATTATTCTCCCTTAGATGTTAGATCCAATTGTGAACGAAGGAAGCCGGAACCGTATATATGTGCATTGATATTTTAAAAATGGTTTTTGACCTAATATATTTTATGGTTATTTTCGTTCCTATCATCGATTATATAATTCTCTGCATTGGATCAATAACGGTATACATATGTAGTATGCTTCTTGGGTATATCACATCTTACTATGCATTTGAGTATTTGACAGTAACCACAAAATATTAATAACGATTATGATCTCATGATATATCGATATATCATATATATATATATGAAGTGCATAATATTATATGTTTATAGGTTTCCAATTTTTGATATAGTCGTTGGTCTAACATAAAATTTATGGCAACTGAGACAACGTCAAGACTCGGTTTATCAAAACTTGTTAAAGGCATCTCAAATTTTGTTTTTCCAAGTATTTTATATGTAGTAGTATGACATTATGTGACCAACTTGATCGAATGATATATGCTTTAAAGTGCAAAAAAATTGATGTAGTATAAACCGGTGATAAAGGAAGAGCCAGAATGTGACCTTAAAAGTGTATTTGGACGAGAAATTAAAGGCATGCTGTATGGTGAAGCAACATTAATCAAATCCCAAATAGATCGATCGAGACTTTCGTTCCAAGTCTTGGTGCCCTCTCGTACACCGTCGGCCGAATAATAATAGTTATAATATTTTTAAATAACATTAATTATCATTGAATAAAATATCGTTAAATCAGTTAACATTTTCTCTGGCAGTATTTTTTTTTTCTATGTCAATTAATTATGATGGGAGATTAACGAAAACTTGTCCGTGTTTTGAATCTTTTGATGAAGCCTAAACTAGTCTTAAATTTTGTAAAGAGTGCAGAAAAGTATATATGTAAAGAAGTTATACATGATTGACATATAGCTATCTTTAAGTGCAATTTTTTTTGTTTTTGTTTAGCATTTACTTTGATTTGCTTATTATCAAATGAACGTGCCATTTCACGTTAGCGTATATCTATAGGTGTGCTGCTAGCTAACGACTAAGTATAGTACCTACTACTACCTAGGTTTTGCCTGGAGTAATACATACTTTTTCAATTCAACAAGTTATTAAGAAAATTAAAATGAAGGTTCTGAACTTCTAATCAAAATCTAATTTACATATGAATATGGCTAAAATACATATCAAATTACTATACATGTTTTCCCATATTCATATATTTCATACTCCCTTAATCTTATTTCTAGAAAAAAATTGTTTCAAAAATTTGTAATTTCTCTATTTCCAATGCATTTTATTGGTTATTGATGATGAATCCTAAACTTCATACAGAAAAATAATTGAATATTACTACCTCCGTTTCATATTAGTTGTCGTTTTAGGTTATTTTACGTAGATTAAGAAAATAATTAATTTTTCTGTTTTACCCTTAATTAATTTATATTTGATTTTATTTTATTGGTCAAAATATTAATATAATAGGGATAAATTTGGGAATTCTACCAAATATTTGCATTGTAAACCTAAAATGACAACTAATTTGAAACAAAAATTAACTCCTGAAACGACAAGTAATTTGAAACGGAGGGAGTACTAGTTTGAAGTTATAAAAAACTGTTAATTTGAACAAAAAATTGTTAATCACAATAAATGATGCATTTATAACCAATTTTTATTACATTCTTTTTAAAAATATGTAAAAATGTTAGAAATACAGTAAGATTAATAAGGAACATAGGGAATATATATACATATCATCACAAATGATCTCTAAATGGTCAACATGAATTTAAATAGTTTTGAACAATAATTTCAAAAAAAATAAATCCCAATATTAATTTTTTTTTGTTGGTCATCTCATTGTATTAATAATATAACAAAAATCAAAGCATACAAAGCTAAGAAGTCATTCAAACAAAACCCCAAACCAATCCTAAAACAATATCCAATTCCAAGAACACGCTTCACACAAAGGTTGAAGCCAAAGACACATGTAGTGAAGAAGAAAAGCAGGGACGATCGTCAATTACGCCGATTGCTTTTTTTTTGTCTGAGAAGAACTCCTAATCGCCGGAAACTTCTTAAATTAACGACTCAACATGCTTCACTTCAGAGCTCTAAGATCTTCCTCTTCGAGAACATGTAATAACAAAATCTTCCCATCGAACATATATTCGGAGGCTTCCACCTTGAAAGAAACACCACTAAAACTGACAAAAGCTCGATCGATCCAAACATCTTTGGAACCTCAATTGCTAAGAAATCAATCCAAATACACCAACAGAAACTCCAGTCCGCAACTAAATTCGAATTTTAATAATAGAAACCGGTAAACATGAAACTCGAATTAAGCTCCCTAGAGAAAGGATGCTTGGATAATTACACAATTAGATCTAAGAAAAGAGATAAAAAAAATAGTTTGAACCCGAACCAAAGAGACAAAAAGAAGAAAGAAAGTCGAGAAAAAAAAAATCCGGATAAAGAGGTAGCATGACTCACCGGAGATGAAAAGCAAGATATCTAGACGATAACCAACCGAAAATGTTTAAAGAGCCATCCATGCCGGAAGATATGCCGGCCAACACTACCAATAAGAGCCAAATGTTGCTAGATGAAAGCTAACAATCTCCGCTATGAAAGCCGGAGGATGTGGGACGATATTAATTAGTGGTTAACCAATTGAAAATTATATGTAACTAAAGAGAAGAAAATTCAGAAAATGATACCAAAGTGCGGTTGACTCAAGTACTTAGATGACTAAATATCAAAGTGATATCAATCCGAATTTGAATTCTACATGTTATATTTGAGGAAAGAACTCATAATTTAAGCTACTGAATCCTCCAAAAAGACAAAAATATTATCAAATGTTAATTTTGAACCTAAAGAAACTATGATTAACTTCGTGGTCGTAAGAAAAATGTTCATAATAACTTCCATCGATTTAAAACCCCACAATAGATGCGGAAAGTTGGTCATTTCATGCCTGAAGTATGGCCATGTGTTAAATTTATACATGAACTATACATCTGTGCAGATCTATACATGAACTAACAAAAAATTTGAATTTACTATCTTAACTAATAAAATTGTGCAAACGTATACATTATGCGTAACTCCGTTAACTTATGGTTAACTCTCGATGATGTGGCATCCACATAATTAATGATGGAAAAAAATTGTGATAGAATAAACACTCGAACCCATGACCTTTTGACATTTATCTTCCTCTTATAACCGGTTGTGCTATTACGTCCTGTATTAATATTGTACATACACAAATATATATACTGTCAACAACTGTTTCATTAAAGCACGATGATATATTTTCTGAAACCCAGCTGAGCCGAACTCAAATCCTTACATTCCACCAATTATCAACAGCTCAAATCGGAAGACTAAATCGTTAGGCTGGTCAATTAGGTCAATCTGAGTTTACTGTGAAGGGAAAAGAAGAGAAATTGCCTAATCCGGATCCGCTGGGTCGTCTGTGATGTAAAGCCACGATCCGTCGCGAGCTTTCTTCTTAGTTGAATCATTCAATTGTGGTTTATCTTGAGAAAGGATTGAGATTCGACCTGGGCAGGAGCTAGAAAAAATTACTTTAAATTGTAGTATGTTACTTCAAACTAAATCGCAACTTCAGATCCATTTATTTCGACTCAAATTGATCTTAAAACTGGGAAATCGATTACATTGGATTGATTAGAAGAACGATCAACGTTTATTAAACGAAGCACATAGATTCATCTGATTGAGAATTGGAGTTTCAAGACATCTGAGTTTCTTCAGGTGAGTTAAAATCTAATCATCGTCACAAAGGGTGAATCTTTGATGAAGCAATTTTTCCAAGTATATATAGCTATATGATTACGATAATAACAAAAAACATTATAGCTCAACTGGTCTCAAGAGAAAAGTTTAATGTCAAATGGCCATGGGTTCGATCATTAATTATGTTGATGCCATGTCATTGAGAGTTAACGACATATTAACGGTGTTATGCAAAATGTATAATTTTGCACTATTTCATTAGTTAAGGTAGTAAATTCAAATTTTTTGTTAGTTCATGTATAGATCTGCACATATGTATAGTTTATGTATAAATTTAACATATGGTCATAGTTTAGGCATGAAATGGCCAACTTTCCCAATAGACGCCGAGGAATAGACTAATTTAACCGATTTCGGTATTTGATCTGAGGAGATCAATTCAGCTTGGTTTGGTTCGGTTCTCCCTTCGGTTTCAGTTTTGAGTTTGGACACGTGTCACACTTGTAATCCAATTTGACTTTTTACTTAAACGGCACCGTAAAAACGTAGCGTTTAGTGCGTCTCAAGGCGAAATCGCAGATCGTCTCGACGACGACGACGACGACCAGAATCAGAAAGCTATGGAGTTGGAATTCCGGCGTCGTGATTACGGAGCTACGCATGAATCTCAAATCCTTCCTCGCTCACAAGCTCACAAGCATCCTCTTTCCTCTACACTTACTTCTCATCAAAAAGAGGTCTGCGATACTCTTCCTTAGACCGTTCACTGTTTATTTCATCCCCACCTTTCCAATTCATTAGTCTTCTACAACTTCCTATTCCTTAAAGATATAATTTAGCGTTTGATTTTGGGGATGTTGGAGAACTTCAATACATTAGTGGTTTTTTTTTCTTGTTGGGATGATTATTTCTGCTGATATTTTTTTCAATTTACGTTCTCTGTTAATGAAAAATTAGGCATTGTGTACCAATCAAGTGCTGTTTTACATTCTCTCTGGTGGATTTATGAATTATGAAATGCTAGTTTACTAGATTGTACTCTATCAAGTTATTGTTTACTTGTTAGTATACTTATGTTATTAGGGTAATTTAGGTTTAGTTTATTGCAATGAGTGAAATGATTCGTCAACTTAGAAGTCAGTTCCCCTAGAAGTGTTTAGGAGATGTCTCGTTATTTAGCTAATGGAGTCAAGTTGAACACAAGGACAAAGGATATTATGTTGCTACTCATTTGTATATTTATCTTGTTAAGGGCACACAAGTTCATAGCTTGTCGAGTATACTTAGTTGTTTAATATTTTGATCTAGAAGAAGCAGGACTTATGTTTCCTTGACTTTATTCTCTTCTTGGTACAATGTAATCTTATTCTTGATAGAAGAATGATTTTTACTTTGCTTAAATATTCTTAAAGCCGATTTGAAAAATTGATCAATAAAAACTGTAGGCTAAAACGGTCAGAGGTAGTGATCTTGACTTCTTTGATCCACTGAGGGGATTGGATTTGACTGCTTCAGCAGAAGAAAAAGTTGAAGATACTTCTATCTCCATTGAAGCTGTAACTCAGGAACTCATAAAGGAATGGAAATCTCTTAAAAGAATCTTGATGCAGCGGTTTCCTGTCTCCAAAGTGATTTCATTTTCTCCAGTTACGTATATTCTTTGCATAAAATCTTAGTAATTTGTTTAAAGATATATTTTCATTTTTCTTTTATTAATACTGATCATATAGCTAGAAAGAGCATTTGGTGTTTCCCTTATTCATCTTTTCTAACTTAATTACCCATCTCCTACAGATATCTAATGTAATAATGAAAGGTTCTAAAGGTATGTCTTCGCTATGCCTAGTAAATATCTTCTTTTTTTTTATTTTATTATTGTAGCATGGTATATTGTTTTTCGAACTCGTGGATGCATATCGTAACATCTCTTACTTTGTTTTACTCAATCAGCAGTTGAGCCCCCTTCTGCTCTTTCACATTTGGAGGAAACTGGCAGCGAACAAACTTCTCTGGAAGAGACTGCCAAAATGATCAACCAACAGGAATATCTGGCCAAAGTACACGAGCTAAGAGATGAAATAACTTGCGCTTGGCAGGCTGAAGATCGAGTAACATCATTGAAATTATCAATAAAGGTTAACTTCCTAACTAATCAAATCGCTTTGTTACAATAGCTGGAAAATTTGTTTGCAAAAACATTCTAAAATGGCTTTGTTCTATTCCTCTATCATTAACATATCATTTTTTTGCCGTATGAGTATTTAGAAATGATTCGTTAGATTAAGATATCCAATATGTAGTGCTCTCAAATACTCGTGTAGAACTTGGGTTTGTGTTTCAATACTTTTTCACAGAAGCAGTGTTCTTGGAAAGTAAAATTATGCATGCGATTTGGCTGTAACTAACTGGATTATTATAATTATAAAAGATTCAATAATATCTTCCATTTTGTAGGTCACAAAACTTCTGATGGATACAACAGTGTTGCAGTTTTATCCTACAGTCTTTGTCATTGTCACTGACATGCTAGATATGCTTGGGGATATGGTGTGGGAACGGATCAAACAGAAAGCAGAACTTGATGTACATGGAACGGTGATCTGCTCCTTACAGAGTATGCTTTTCTATTCTAATCATGTATTAGCTAGAAAAATAATATTTACTCCTGAGCATAGTGTTATCGAGAATGGAATTACGTTACCCGGGAATCTGTTTATGACTACAATCAGTCACATACGAGCACAACATGTTAGCCTTACTTCTAGTTGCAGCTTATAATTTCTTTTCAAACCTGTGCTAAAGACAGATGATTTTCAAGCAAGTGATATCTGCCTCGAAGCAAGAGAGACTTGCTATAACTGGTTTAGCAAAGTTGGTTCTGTTCGAGAACTTCTCCCTCGCATGTAAAGCCTTTATCAATAATTTATTTGTTTATTTATTCTCCCTACCTTCCTCTGCCTTAGCTTTGACCTTTCTTTGTCCGCCTATAGTTACCTGGAGCTTGCGATCTTACCTTGTTGGCGTTTCCTCATCAATCAACCTATGGAAGTTCTGGATAGATTAATCATGATGGTGAGAGGTCTTGCAGATCCACTGGCATCTTTATATTGTCGTCTTTATATGGTGCATCGCATGCAGAAGTTTGGTTTCTGCAATTCAGGTACTTATATGCTATGCTTCTTTCAGCTAAATGCTAGATACACATATAGTGGAAGAATCATTAATGGTTTGTAATTTTCAGAGCAAGCTTGCTTTCTTGAAACGAACTGGATACAGAATTTTACCCTAGTCACACTTTCTTGCTAGTTATGGAAAAGAAACCGTATCTTATAAGTCATGAGTTTCATTGTCATGAGGGAATGGTGCTCAAAGAGAGTGGGAAGGCTATTTAACTTGAGTATAGGACAGGAAATTTTTCGTGAATTCTTCCATCATGACTGAATATTTGTGGATGAAGTGTCTCCTATCCTATTGGTTTTAGCATATGCATAATTTTAGGCACCTCCACTCTGAGAATTTTAAAGCTAGCCTTTTACATGCCAACGATTATATCTCTAAGTTTTCTTTTCCTTGAGGAAGACACTTATTGTTATAATTTTGACCATAATGTAACAGGATATCTTATCAAATGTATCAAGGATATTGAGAATATATTGGCGCCTGTATTAGTGGACAAGGATGGGTATTCCTATATTACTGATGACAAAAAGTTGCTTTTTGGTTTGATGGAACCAGCGATTGAGTATATAATGAAATGCTTATTTCTTACTGGACGTCAGGTTAGTAACTGTTCTCGACCGGTTAGTGATAGAAAGCTTTGGTCCATTAAATTCTTTTTTTTTTTTTTTTTTTTGGTTTCTGTTTAGAATCCCATTCCCAGTAAGCTTCAGAAAATAACTTTTATAGTTGGTTTTGTAGTACCTTTGGAATTTTTCTGGGAAAAAATGCCTGCTAGACCTTGTTGATCCTTTCCTTGGTTTGTGATGAATTGATTGTTCTCCTAAAAATTTGGTTAGTGTACAGGAGAACAATGTCCTGGACATGCTTGAGGAGCTTGGATTTGGAAGGAATAAATTCCAGTCGTCCTACAACTCTTCGCATGTCTCCATTTTACTTCATCATCTACTCAAAGAACTTCCATCTGAATTAGTTAGTTCGCAAGCTATGGAGATCCTGCATATGATTAAATGCAGCAATGATTGTTCCTTCAGTCAGGTTTTTTCCTCATTTCAGATTTAATAAGCCATTCAATTCATCGACTCTTACCCTTCCTGTTATGTTGTACTGCTTTGTCGAGCAGATTTTGAATTATAGGTTACTTGGAAATAGGTTGTGTGAAGGGAAATCTCAAGCAGGTTTTCTTAGTTCAGTCATCAATGAAGTTATTCAGGTTTTGGTCTTTCCTTTTCGTTCAACAAAAGTAGGAATTCATTCATTATCATGGATTTTTCAATCTTTATGTTCCTGCACTATTGGTGATAAGATGACAGACTTTACATATATGTACATCATCTACGAAAAAATGAATCTTAGTCCTTCATTAATCCTTTCTGTGCACAAATAATATATCAACAAAAGCTGTGGTAAAGAGAAAAGTGGTGTAACTATTGCAACAGACTGACATTTAGATGTAACAATTGCAACAGGCTGCTTCTCAGTATCAGACACTGTATGACTACTTAAGAATTATGGACGCATATGCGGATCTTATGTTGCAGAACAAGATGGTGAGGCTGAAGTGCTTTTTCTTTTTTTTTTTCTTTTCATGAGGATTCTCTCATTTTGTTTCTCTACAATTAGTAATCAGTTCAATGAATTCAGGAAAATTATCTGGATGCTCTCTTCGATGATATTGTAAGTCTAGCTCACGACAAGTTTCTTTCTGAAGAAGAACAAGCAAGTTTGCAATCCATCATTTTGAAGCTGCTCTCTCATTTCGAGGACTTGCAAGAAGTTCTTCCTCTGGTAATACTTTCTTCTCTCTTTCCTCTATCTACTTTCAGGCTTTCAGGAAACAATATGCAGTGTCCAAATAGGGCTACCATTATCTAGTCTCCTCAAACGATTTCTTTGGTTACCTTCCAGAATCATTTCATCGAGATTTTGGATCTGATGTCGGGGGCTTCAAAGAGCAGTGTTAACATGTATCTTCTTAACATGGGTACTAGGTAAGGCTTGTTTGTTTGTCCATCGTTCTTAATGTGAATCAAAAATCTCTCACATATTGATGGGGCACATAGATCATTTTAATTCGTTGTCAAGTTGATGAACATTAATTTGCATCGGACTGATATTGACTGAAACTGCATATTTATATATATAAATTCACCAAGTTCCCTCCAAGATATTGGGGATCCTATTTTCAGGGATCTTTTTATAGCTATGATCCTTATGTTGATGTATTGATTTTTCTTTTTCTTTCCTGATTAAGTATCCATGTTTCTTTCCCCTTGGAGCAGGAATGGCTGCATATATGATTCGACAACGGTGCAATTTCTTTTTGAAGTTTCTCAAGCTCTCTATGATACTACAGATTTTTTTAACATAAAGGATGATGACAATCGACAGACAGCACATTTGATTTCTCGTTTTGTTGAGATGGTACCTAAGTTCCATTTACGTTATTACGAAACCAATGAGTACTTCCTCTTTTGTGTCAAGTTGGTTGATTTTGACTTCACTTTGGTGCTTAGGTTGACTATGGGGCAGAAATGGAACGCCATTTGATGTTTTTGGCGGAGTGTCGTGAGGCCTTTAATGGAATACATGAACTTAAGGTCAGCAAAATGTTAACTTTATTTTGGTATCAGTTTTAACTTTTAATACTGCTACACCTGTAGAGGACCCTGTATAGTTCCAGTCGTGTAGATTCTTTACTTCTTAAAAAGAGTTTGAGGTAATCAACTAATTATGATGCATATTTATCATGTTGTTCTTTCTTGCTTGGTCATGACACGTACTTAGCCTTAAATTTGAGGGCCAAGCAGCAAGATATATGCCATCTGGTGCGTAATTTAAGTGATACGTTATAACATGCTATTTATCTGGTGGGAAAGTGCAAAGGTTGTGGTGCAGCCATACAAGAATTTGCAATATAATATGAATTAGGTGAAAACTCTATAAATTACTACAAAATTTGGCCATAAGAAAAGAAGCACCTACAAGGAGAAGAGAGGAGTACAGAGAATATTATATATTAAATATAGAGAGGGAACTAGGGCAAGAAATATTCCCCATGTGTTTTTTTTCCTTGCTATTGTATTCTTTGTATATTTGCATTAGAGCTTTGACACCAACAATAATTATCAAACTTTTGCTTGGTTCAATGTTTTGATCATTAATACTATGTTATGGTCACTGGCTGCAGGAGACACTTGTCCGTTCAAGCAACACCTTGGCAGTAAAAGCACTAAAAGCAGGAAGGAAGTATATCAACTTTGTGAAATCTTGCCTAGCATTTAGTGAAGTGACCATCCCATCTGTTTCAACTCCCACGAAACACTTAAATCTTTATCTTGAAACTGCTGAGGTGATGTCTTTGTCTTTTTCAGTCCTTTACACTCAAACTTTCAAAGTATATACGTAATGAATTTTTTTTACAGGTTGCACTTTTAGGTGGCTTGATTTCTCATTCAGATGGACTGGTCATACAAGCTGTTGAGTGCCTAGATAATGTAGCACTGACAAATGGTGCGTTATTTTGTCTAGAAATGTATTATTTAACTACTTAATACTAGATTAACAAGTGAGAAGTAATAAGACTAGTACTACGAATTGTTGCCACCCTAATACCAGTCACTGCAAAGAGAACACTTGCTTTAACGTTTGTAGCTAAATGATGGTTCTAGGTCGGTGGTATGTTGACACATTTTAATATTTACTTATCAAGTTTTTCAAGTATGGATGTCTTTGTTCTTTGTTACTCTAGCTTCAAATGCTTCATATTTTTCCATTTTAGGGTGTTCGTTAGGTTCTTTTTTTTCTTTCTAGATATTATATATGCCTTAGCGTTCTGTAAACGGATCTGCATCTGATCTTTTAGTGTTACAATACCTTATACATTTTTTTCTATCAGGTTTAAAATCAATTGATGGTGATAGTATGGCCTCGGTGGTATGCAAATTGTGCAGCCTTTTGGTAATGGTCCCAGGTAAATTTTGGAATCTCTTGGATTGCTTTTGCTTATCAATATAATAGATATGATTCTTTCATCAAAATTCTTTCGTCTGTCCTTAATTTTTGTAGAGCTTCATAGCTGAGTTTACTTTTTGTTGTTGTTGTTGTATGTATTCTATTGGAAAGGTAATCCCGAGAAAGGCGTGATGGAGATCCTTAAGAGCATCTTTTCTGCTGCTTGCTCTAGTTCGTGGTATTGTTATCCGAAGGATTATACTTACCTCTATGCACATACTAGATATGAAAATGGACATGTTGTACTCGCTTGTTTGTCTGCTGTTTTAGTATTCTTTTTTTTGTTCTCTTACATTTCGCTGTCCCTTATGCATGTGCGGTTATGTGACATTTTGTGATGTTGCAGGGCAATACCGAGATTGAAGGTGAAGATATACTGTGCTATAATTTCACTGTCGTCGACACTTTCTCAGGATAATCTGCCTTACCGTTGTGCCAATCCAGAGGTATTATATGCCTCTCATCATCTTATAACATGCAAAACATTTGTTGAATTTTCGAAATACCTTGAAATGGGCAGTATGTTTTCTGATGGCTGGATATAAAATAAAAACTTTGGGGTTTTACTTGTTTATGTGCAGATAATTGGAAATGATTTGATGTTCTATGGGGATTCATCATACAAGCAGGAACTTGTCTCGTGCACTCAGCTAGTATTAGGTGAACTATTAGAAGCTATTGAGCAAGAGTCTTCACAGGTAAAATTACTAGCACGATTATTATTCTAAACATTCTTTTTTTTTTTTTTTTTTTCTCTAAAGGTTATATTATTGCAGATTAGTCGGGGGAATATGGCGCTTGAAGCTTGCAATTGCATATCATCAGCACTAGTTGTACTGTTTTCTCCCAAAGTTTTACATATTTCCCATTCCTGAGAAATTTATCATTTATATTTATTATCATTAACTGTGGGTTGGTGGCATGTTTGATGATGTGCAGATGAATGAGAAAGTCTCACAAGTTTGCTTGAAGCTGCTAGAAACAGCAAAAGGTTGTTTGGGCAGCAACGATAGGTACATCGAGTCCACTAAGAAATCGCTCCAATTATGATTACGCAGAGTGAATGTTAAATTATATGATTGTGGCAAAAAAGCTTTGAGAGATTGTTGAATTTGAAACCAGATATATGTCAATATGATATTCTTTCAAGCCTTTTTTTTCTTTTCAACTCCGGTTTATATCTGTCTGAAAAGTGACCATTGTATCAACAGTTCTTTTGTATGTTGTTGCTAGGTATCGATTCGTGTCATAAAAAGAACAGAGGAAATGAGAACTACAACGTGATATATTGTATACATTTATTTATGAGAAATTCTTTCAAATAGCACCAAAACAAGTTTTTGTTCCAAAAATAGCTCACATTTTTATTTAGTACAAAAATAGCATTTTATGAAGTTCATAATTTAATTTTTTTGGTTTGGGTTGACTATATTAGAATTTAGGGTATATTTTTTAGGGAGTAGGAGGTACAATTTAGGGTTTAGGGTTTAGGGTTTTAGGGTTTTAGGGTTTAAAAAAACCTAAACCTTAAATCCTAAACCTTAAAAATATGAAGTTAGGATTACCCTTTAATAAAAATGCTAATTGTGTTTTAAATAAAAATATGAGCAAAAAATGTCACAAAAACTTCATTTTGTGCTATTTTTGAGAATTTTGTCGTAACATTTTAATATTGTCAACTAATTAAATTAAGAGAAATTCCCTCAAATAGCACCAAAATAAGTTTTTGTTCCAAAAATAGCTCACATTTTTATTTAGTACAAAAATAGCATTTTATGAAGTTCATAATTTAATTTTTTTAGTTTGGGTTGACTATATTAGAATTTAGGGTATAGTTTTTAGGGGGTAGGGGTACAATTTAGGGTTTAGGGCTTAGGGTTTAGGGTTTTCTAAACCCTAAACCCTAAAACCTAAACCTTAAAAATATGAAGTTAGGATTACCCTTTAATAAAAATGCTAATTGTGTCTTAAATAAAAATATGAGCTAAAAATGTCACAAAAACTTCATTTTGTGCTATTTTTGAGAATTGCCCATTAAATTAAATGTTTATATTTACTTGGTAAAACCCTTGACCATGCTATCGAGAATCGGTACGCTTGGACTTTCAACTTTTTCAGCAATTCAACATCCTCCTGTGCAAATTATACAGAATTTGATCAAAGTTTAAAATATTACTCCGAAATAGTATATTAAATACAAAATAATCAATAATAGTCTCATTGACACCTTATAAAGGTCATAGGAATCGCAAGCAAGGTCACCTGAACTACGATCTGGTACTTTTTCTGTTGCATAATTAAAGAAACAAAGTATTAGTCTGAATATAACCTGAGTATACATATATGTAATCGATGACAAATAAAGACAATATATGACCTGGATATCGATGAGTGAAATAGTCCCAGCCATTAAATGCTCTATGTGCAGCACCTTCAATCTGATAAAACAGATAAATCATGCCAAAAATCAAATTTCATTATAAATGAATTAATAGAAAAAGTCTAAAAATATATCTATATCGATCTTGAAATCAATCTCCAAGAGATGTATATATATACCTGATACGCAGAAGTAGCTGCACCAAAGATGAAATTCTTTGGAAAACCTGTTCGGTTAAAAGTAAGGGTTTGTTTGTAGAATGGGTACTTTTTTAAAAGTAATTGTGAAATAGGGTACATCACTATTTAAAATTGGCAAATGAAACACTCTCTCTTCTCTCTATCTCTCTCCTTCTCTCTTTCTCTCCATCTCTCTCTCTTCTCTCACCAAAAACTCTCCATCTTTTTTATTTTTTTTTATTTCTTTTTCTTTATTCTATTCTTTTCCTCTCTCCCTCTCTCTTTCTTTTATTTTCTCTCAATTTTTGTTTTTAAATTATCTCACAAATAATACATCTAAAAATTTTAAAAACATAATTTTATTTTTTAAAATCTTTTTGTGAATCTAATGAAATCCATTTTATATAGATTTACAACAAAATTTTTTTTATGTATATCATCTTCGTACACTGACTCTGTACACTTTCTATATATACCATCTTCGTACACTGACTCTATACACTTTTTATGTATACCATCTTCGTATACTGACTCTGTACACTTTCTATGTATACCATCTTCGTACACTGTCTTTGTACACTTTCTATGTATACCATCTTCGTACACTGTATGTATACCATTTTCGTATACTGACTCTGTACATTTTCTATGTATACCATCTTCGTATACTGACTCTGTACACTTTATATGTATACCATCTTCGTACACTGTATGTATACCATCTTCGTATACTGACTCTGTACACTTTCTATGTATACCATCTTCGTACACTGACTCTATACACTTTTTATGTATACCATCTTCGTATACAGACTCTGTACACTTTCTATGTATACCATCTTCGTACACTGTACACTTTTTATGTATACCATCTTCGTATACTGACTCTGTACACTTTCTATGTATACCATCTTCGTACACTGACTCTATACACTTCAGTGTACGAAGATGGTATACATAGAAAGTGTACAGAGTCAGTGTACGAAGATGATATACATAGAAAGTGTACAGAGTCAGTATACGAAGATGATATACATAAAAAATGTATAGAGTCAGTGTACGAAGATGGTATACATAGAAAGTGTACAGAGTCAGTGTACGAAGATGATATACATAAAAAATTTTTTTGTTGTATATCTATATAAAATGGATTTCATTAGATTCACAAAAAGATTTTAAAAAATAAAATTATGTTTTAAAAATTTTTAGATGTATTATATGTGAGATAATTTAAAAACAAAAATTGAGAGAAAATAAAAGAAAGAGAGAGAGAGAGGAAAAGAAGAGAATAAAGAAAAAGAAATAAAAAAAAAATAAAAAAGATGGAGTGAATTTCGTGA